>JALGPY010000024.1:1240222-2475444 GCA_023055425.1 Linanthus parryae
TATAAGAGACATTACATAAGCTAATAGGGAAAGAAAGGAAATAAAGGCAATAATGCTAACTTCAAATTATTATCACTATTTTTCCAAAATTAGGGTAATAAACGCCTAAGTGGACATAGCTGAATCGAATATCCGTAATTTTGAATTTAATTTGTTTAACTTAGAAATGAATTTAACTAACACAAACTCGAGCATAATTGGTTTGTTTGAGTTAGTTTGAATATGTCTTATTCAAACTCGAGCAGAGTACAAGTTGGTACTCGAGTTCCTGTTTCCTGGAAGACTAATTCAATTATGTGTTGATGGATGAGTTATTTTTTCTCAATGTTATCTAAAATTACAACAAGAAACATCATTAAACATAAAAAATGAACGATATGTTCCCTTATTTGGTACAAACATGTAATATACTGACTTATGTATTAATTATACAAGTGAAAGTTATTCATGAGCATAAACGAACAAAGTTTTTAAGCCGAAAAGTTGAACGAGCTGCGATTATGTCGGAGAGCGAAAGGCGAAACTTAGGGTTTACGGAAGAGATCTCTGCGACAGCAAGCGCGATGCGAGAACGAATATGGTAGGGACATATATCACGACTCCAGAAGGAGCATTGGGACCAGGTGAGTCTCATAGGGATCATCTGAGAAAATAAGGTATTTTCTCAGAAGAAGAAGATGTCGAGGATTATTCGGATGAACACTGTCTTGAGGCCATCCGAAACCTCGGGCCATGTCTCATCAGATCCTTCTTTCACCAATCAACTTCAATGCCAGGGCAATGAAGCTACTTTTTCAAAGATTTGGGAAGGTGGAGAGGAAATCAGCCTCAATGAAATAAGCACAAATGTGTTTGTTTTCTTAATTCATTTCAAAGGCAATGATGGATAAAGTTAGTGCGGGTGACCCATGAACTTTCGATGGGAATGTTCTGCTCCTGAAGCCATGGGAACCAGCGACAAGAATTGGTAATGTCGTCTTCTATTCTATGGATGTATGGTATGCGTAAGGCTGTCAGGAAGATGGGAAAAGTCACTAAATTTTATGGAAGGGTTTTCTCGGGAGTTGGAGGAGATTTTATGAGAGTCCGTGTTCATATTAATGCTTGTGAACCTGTGAGAAGGGGAGTGGTCATCAATGTGTTGGGCGATAAATTCGGCATGACTACAAATATGAACGGGTACCCAGTTTATGCGAATGGTGTCGATGCTTAAACCATCATTGTTGGATGTCCAAAGCAAAGACGAATGAAGAAAAAATGCAGGAACCACAACGTAAGAGCCCAAGCGAGAAAAGGCTGGAAACAATTCACCATGGTCAGGCAAAGGAAGGTGATGGGGATAATGACAAGCCGGAAGCTGAATCAGATTTGGGATTCTCCAGTAGTGAATATGAGTAAGAGGACATGGAGGTGGAAGATGTGGAAAACGGAGAGGATGGAACTACCACTACTATTTCCAACAACCTTTTAAGAAAAGATACAATGATGACGAAGACTTCCAAGATCTCCCTAGCTGATAGTGGGAAGAAAATTTCTAGACAAAAACCAAGAAAACATATGAGCCCGAAACGAGAAGTCAGTGATACGAACTTCAATCCAAACCCCAAAGAGAAGATAAGAGAACGAGCATCGGCACAGTCGAGAGGAAGGTACGAAAATATAGGAAGAGGAAGGTGGCGAGGAGATGGGAGAGGAAGTGCTACCATTACTCTTCGCAAAAGTATAGAGACACAGGTTTCTGCCAATCAGATTCCGACAAAGGAGGGGGTTCCTTAAAAACCCCAACAGTGAAAATAGTTGCGGGTGAGGTGTACCCCCACCAAGAATAATGTGTCTCATAAATTGGAACCTACGAGAGCTTGGGAACCTCGTACGTTCCTCTTGATTTGCGGCCTCGTGAGGAAACAAGCTCCCAACGTACTCTTTATGATTGAAGCAAAGATCACGCGTGGTAAGATGGAATGGGATCGTGTTAAACTGGGGTATGCAAACTGTTTCTCAGTTGAAAGTACAAGTTGAAAAGGAGGCATGACTCTCCTTTGGAAAGAAAGTATGCAAGCAGGTATCATTAAATGCCCTCATCGACACATAGATGCGAACATTTTTGAAGAAGATGGTAATTGTTTCTTGGAAATTAAATGATTTTTATGGAGACCCAAACAAGTAGGATTGTCGAAATTGATGGGACTTTCTGTGAAGACTCGCTCCACAGCCTATAGGTCTGTGGTGCGTTGCTGGTGATTTCCATGCGGTAATGACCAATACAGAGAAGGATGGAGGTCTGGGGGTTATTTATACACAGTTGTCTTAGTTCAAAGATGTCTTGAACGATGCGAAAATCCTTGACTTAGGTTTTTCAGGAAATCCTTTCACGTGGAACAATAACCAAGAAGGGGATGATAATATCAGAAAATGACTTGATAGGGTGGTAGAAAACCCCCTTTGGATTGAAGCCTCAAGGCTCGTACTTTGTGGCTCAAACACCACGATTAAAACATCAGGTTTTTTCATCAACTGAAAACGATTTGTAGAGATCAGAATAACTTTTGGGGTATTGATAATAATTAAGGAGAGTGGGTAACGGATGACGCTCATATCATAGCAGTTTTGGAGGAGCATTTCAGGAACCTGTTTAACATATCAAACCCTAATATGGAAGACAGTGAGCCGCTCCTTCGTACTATGAATGATGATATATGTGAGGTTGATAGAAAATTCGTGGAGGATCCTTACACGCCACAAGAGGTTAAAGATTCCCTCCTCCAGATGGACCCTGATAAGGCACCAAATACTGACAGTTTTAATGTAGCATTTTTATGAGTTATTGGCATAGAGTTGGAAATAAGATAGCCAATACAGTGGCGCTAGCTTGCAGGAGTTCAGTTTTACACTCGTTGATTCATAATACTAAACAACCAAGGAAAGCAAGTGAGTACATGCCCATCAGTTCATGCACAATTATGTACATAATCATTGAAAAATCATCTGCAAACAGCCCAAAAAGACTTCTTCATAGTCTTATTATCCGATAATCAAAGTTTTTTTGTCCCAGGAAGACTTATCACACATAATTTTCTCACCGCTTTTGAGATCATGCACTCTCTATTACAAGACATAAGGGAATGAAGGGAAGCAGAGGCATTGCTGGCTATGCTCGGTATAATATGCAGAAGACGAAGGAAAATGGGGGGCTTGCCTTTTAATGACTTGAAGATCCGTAATCAAGCCTGCTTGCGAAATAAGCATGGAGACTCATCCATTTACGCGACTCCTTATGAGAAAAGTGATCAAAGCAAAGTATTTTTCCCACCAAAATTTATGGAGGCAGAGCTGGGGTACGCCCATCCTACTCCGGGCAGAGTATTCTACAGGTCATGATATTATTTCGCAAGGCTCCATCTGGAACATTGCAATGGAAATTCAGTTTCTCTCCATGATCCTTGGATTTCAAACATACACAATCACAAGTTGATTACTCCAAACCTTCCTGATGTTAATTTTGAATCTTTCATGAATGAGGACCGAACATGGAATTTGCCTCTCATTTGCACTCATTCGCACTCAACTGTGGGAGATTGATTCTCAAATGATTTCAACCATCCCTATACAGCTGTTCTAAGGGATTATAGATGTGTGGAATTACGAAAACAACGAGATTTATAGCATTAGGTTAGGGTACTAGATGGCTTTGCAAAAATATTAGGTCAACCAATCGGTTTCAACAAGAGAATGGACAAATCCATATTTTAAGTTACTATTGAAGCTAAATTTGCAAAAAATAAAGTGTTTCATTTCGTTTGGAAGTGTATTCATCTTGTCCTTATAACTGCTCATAACTTGGTTAAAAGAAAGATTGAAATTGCCAACCCATGTGAGCATTGTTGGAGTTATTGAGAATACAAATGGCACTTATACAATGAATGAAAGATAGCAAAGGAAGTTTGGATGAGGTTAGGAATCCAAAACTTCAGCTATGAGATGAACGAAGGCTTTTTACTATGGGTGTCCGAAAATCCAGTGCAACTGCAAGGTTATGGGAAGAGAATTTTATGCTTGGCGTTATGGGAATTATGGAATCGACGTAATGCAACCGTCTTCCACAGGAATCCGAAGGAAATTCTTCAAATAATCACCGACATTTATGTGAGTACCGAAGAGTCTGATAAAGCTGAAAGCAATTAAACTCTATGATTCTCACTGTGAAGGAGTTACGAAGTGGAAACCAGCCGCTGGCCGGATTTGGAAAAGTCAACTTCGACGGAGCCTTCAATGCGGCGATGGGTACAGCAGGTGGGGGCGTTGTTATCCGAGATGAACATGTAGTATGTCTGGGTGCTCGAAGTCTTGTAAGCGCCAAAGAAGCGGAGGCAACGACATTGAGGGCAGGTTCTGTTTCGCCATAGAGCTGGGAATGAGGAAGATTTTCGTTGAAGGAGATGCAAAAACACTCCTCGAGAAAATGCAGCTTGGGAGAGGGGGGAGGGGAGACATGACCATCGTAGCAGAGCTACTGCATGAAACAGTACAATTCCTGGCTACTTTTGAAGATAATTATATTATTTGGGTATGACGAGAAGCCAAACTCAACTTTATTGAATACGCGTGCCCGGAATATGCAAACCGATGAAAATTGATTTTTGGATTTGCCAATTTGGCTTTATGATATTCTACAGATTTATGTAATTTCGACGCCATCACTTTAATGTAGTTTAAATTTATTCCTCAATATATATATATATATATATATATATATATATATATTTATATATATATATATATATATATATATATAACCAAACAAACATGCCAAATTTAGTTCCTTTTAGTGTGTGTTTTAGTGACTAAATCGCGTTCATATGTTTATTTCGTTTACTGACACACATAATGAGTCTTTCTCCATCTGTGTTTGTCAAGAACGAATTAATTCATTCATAGCCATATTCAAAATAAAATACTTCTCTATCAACAAGTTACGTGCTTCACGAATTCATACCATAGTTTCAACTTACATTTCAAATATGGGTAATGTAATGTGACACATTAAGGGATTGAGAAAATTCCTCAAAAAATTGTCCACAGAATCGGTGACACAAACAACCTATAAATAGTATAACCCCTCCTTCTCTCTTCTCTCTTTGCTCGAAGCCCACTCACGCTTTGGATTGCACATAATCTCTTAGAGAGATATTTGAATTAAATTTCACAATTCTGATGAAAAATAAAGTGACTAGTGAAAATAAAACTAAAAAAAGTTGAGTAAATGGTAAGTTGAATAAATGGTAAAAAAATCGTTGATGCCTTAGTTCACCGGTTCAAACCCTATATTATCCCTTCCATTTGGAAAACAGACTGTACAAAAAGGATTTACCATGTAAAATAAAAAGGTAAATGGAAATAGAATATGTATTTACAAATATATGTTAGTTAACCCGAGGGAAATAAATAGTAGTATTCCCGTCAAAAAATTATCTGAAAAAATAAATCGTAATTCCAAATTTAATAACATCTATAATTAAAAATAAAAAAATTTGATTTTCCAAATGGGTTGTGGGTATTTATGATTTTAGGAGAGAGCATTAAAGCAACATCTGTATTAATGAGCCATAATTTCTCATAATTGGAATAAAATAAGAAGCTGACAACTGTCTTATAAAAATCATAACTCATTGCTTTATCCAATATGGTACTAACTCTGTTTCTTCTCTTTCAGCCTACTCACTTTTTGTCACTATTCACTGGGTCACTTTGACCCGGTGATTTGATTAGCAAAACAATACAAGAATTTGGTAATCTTTGCACGGTCTTGTAGAGTAAACTTTACTCTATAATACAATGAAAGAAAATTTAAAAAATTATATCGTTTTGCTATCTAAATCACCGAGTCAATGTTATACAACCACGGATAAAAGAGACAAAGTAAGACAAACCAGAAAAAACGGAGGTAGTATTTATTAATTTTGGATAGACAATCTGTATTCAGGAATCATAAACCAAAAGAAAATAATCATAATTGGAATAAATAATAAAGTTAACAACTAGCTAGTGGTGATGACGTGGATGTATTGACATGACCGTGTACAATTAATTTTATTATATAAAATTTGATATCTATACAAGTTGATTAAATGACTGCATTCTTTTAAATCTTGGATTTCAATGCTTGATTTTGAGTAGGTGAAAACGATTTTGATTGTTCCCGAAGAACTTATACACATTCGACGAGTCCTAAATTTCATCCTGCATATGTTTACCTTTAAATGTTTATTTCTTGCTGAAAATGGAAATGTTAATCTTCGTCATTTTTAGCTTGGAACTGGTTGGACTCAGATTAGAAATACTTGTTGCTTGGTTAGGTAAACAAAGGTTAATGCATGTGTCGTAGAAATGAGTTACACGGTAAATTATTGGTGAATCAAACAAGTACGATATATGTGCATGGTACTTGACATGTTAAATACCACTCAGTTTCTTCTCTTGGGAGAAAGTGCGGAAATTAAGAAAATCGCTCCTTTTACTCTTTTTCCCCTATCTACTACTAATATTCCTGTCATGTCCCTCTCTATGTATCTTGTTCAGAACAACAAAACACAACCATCAAAACCAGCCCTCCACCCCACAACCACCAGTCTACCACCATAACAACAACACATATTTACAGATCTCAGTGAAACAAATTATAGATCCAAATAAACATTGTAGATCCAAGAAAAAAATAGAAATCCATGAAAAAAATGACAAAAGAAGGAGAAGAAGAGAAGAGGAAAAGTAGAGAGGAGGAAAAGAAGAAGGGGAGCACAATGGCAGCGAAATCGCCGAATAGCACAGGTCGCCCTCGCCGCCGCCTTGCCACGCCTCCACGCACCGCCAAATCTGTCGTCGAGATCCACCAGCAGCACCACCAGATCGCCGGAGAGCACACGTCGAAGATCGCCGTCCGCAAGAAGCCCTTGTCGAAGCCATCGATGGATCTGAATAGTTGCCACGCCTTCTCTCTCTCTTTTCGTCGAGCTGACGTCCCTCTCCCTCCCTTCTTCTTCTCCTCCCCTTCTTCTTCTAGCTCTACCGCCTCCTTTCTCTCTCTAGCTCTACCGCCTCCTTTCTCTCTCTCTCTCTCTATCCTCTCTTTGTGGTGAAAATGAAACGGCTGGGAAGTATAGATGGGTGAGGTTTCTTTTTTAGAGAAACAAAATGAGTGGATTGGGTGTGTGAAATGAAAAGTGGGTATTAGTTGTAAGGGCAAATTCGTCATTGTCCATCATTAAACATGTTAAAAGAGGAAAGGGGGAGAAAGAAAGGATACGCATCAAAATAGAAAGGGGGAGACAGAGAAGAAAATGAGTGGTACAAAGTCGCCATGAAATCTACTTTATAGAAGTCACAATGCGAATATGACATCGACACGATTCCAAACTCGAATTTCCTAGTCATAACTCATATATTCCCGTAATTGGAATGAAAAATCAAATTAATACTGAAAACCAAAACTAAAATGTCGCCTAAAATAGGATATTGCAAATTCATTATTTTATATAACCTTTTTATTTGTCATCTTGTAACTTTAAGAACCATGACGAAGTTGATTAATATATGAAATGTTGGTTTCAAATAATATCGTAGGTCATAAAAGTAGAATGTGAGTCTAAAACTTACTGCAACAGTGCTGGTGAATCGAGACCGTTTGTCTTTGTTTCATTCCGCTCCTTTTTGTCTACATAAACGGTCGCATTATTCCTTCCTTCTCATTTTTGTCTTCTTCTTAGTAACTCCAAGCTATAGAGTAATTGAGTCGCCTCTCTTAGAAAAACTGCCTTGTGATCTTTTTGCTATGACAAGTCACTTAGTAGCGAAGCATTCTGGTAATGATTTGGTCTTTTGGGCAGCAGTAGTAAATCTTTGAAGGAGAAGGTGGAGATGAGGGATTTTCTATCATATCGGGAAGCTAACATCATGCCACTCCTTATCAGGACGCATTGGACCCCTTCTCTACGTCGATTATTGCTTCGCTGTAAGGATTCCGACCATGTGGAGGCTGGCTACTGGTTAGGGTTGCTAGGTCTTCTTTCCTGTGTTTCTTGTTCCTCCTACTCATCCCATCCCTCTAGCTTCTCTCTCTTTGTTTTATTTGTCTTTAGATTGGGTTCTCTTGCATAGCGAATTCTTCTTGAGGACGGCGAGTGGGAGTCTGCGAAACCGCTAATCTGGGCTTTGGTTGATGGTGGTTATACCACGATGGGGCTTGCTTGGGGTCTGCTTTCCATAGCTTTTGGGGAAGGGACCGATGAAGTCTTTCAAGAACTTGAGAGGCTTTTTTGGAGATCTTGAAGCTTCGCATCGAATCTCCGTAAGCTTATTCAGGATGTCTCGGATGTACCCCAATTTCATAGTCGCCAAAGGAATGAGGAAGCCTCCGATCTTGGTGCTTTGGGTTGACCTAATGAGCCGTGATGTTTATGAAAACGGGATCCTTGGTCATGACGAGGATTTGGAGGAGTGTCGGCGATGCTTTTGGAGTTTTCAAGTTCTTTATCTGCGGTGGGGTGTGTGGCGAGCCGACCATTGAGGTGTCCTTCTCTATCTACTGGTGTTAGTGTTTTACATGTTGAAAGATATTTCTTTATATAAAAGGGATATTATCATATTTATGAACGAAAAGATAATCTATTTTGAACACAGTTATTTTGTTTTCATGAGTGCTTCATGAACTTTAACATTTTTTGAACAAAACACTCCTGTTTTTTCACATTTTGGAGTATAAATAAATTTATTTAAGGGCACGTACCCTACTGTAAATAATTTTATTTAAAATCTGAAATGTGAAAAAGCAACGAGTGTTTCGTTCAAAAAATGTCAATTCATGAAGCACTCATGATCAAATTACTTTGTTCAAAATAGATAAGCATTTCGTTCATGAATATGATAATATCCCTTTTATAC
The DNA here is from genome assembly GCA_023055425.1 of Linanthus parryae. Taxonomy (NCBI): domain Eukaryota; kingdom Viridiplantae; phylum Streptophyta; class Magnoliopsida; order Ericales; family Polemoniaceae; genus Linanthus; species Linanthus parryae. Next base: position 1,249,157 of record JALGPY010000024.1, read on the forward strand.
GAAGAAATATCTTTCGAAATGTAAAACACTAACACCAGCCGATAGCGAAGGATACTTCAACGGCCGGCTCGCCACACAGCCCACCACAGATAGAGAAAGTTAAAACTCCAAAAGCAAATCCTACACTCCTCCCAATCCTCGTCATGACCAACGATCCCGTCTTGGTGGACTTGTCAGCTCATTAGGGTCAACCCCCAAACTCCAAGATTGGAGGCTCGACTATGAAATAGAATTGGTGCATCCGAGACGTTTTGGATAAGCTAACGTAGATTCTCTGCCGAATCTTCAAGATCTCCAAAAAGCCTCTTAAGTTCTTGAAATACTTCATCGGTCCGTTCCCCGTAAGCTATGGAAAGCAGACCCCAAGTAAGCTCAGCCGCGGTATAACCACCATCAACCGAATCCCGGATTAGTGGTTTGGCAGACTCCCAATCGCTGTTCTCAAGAAGAATTTTCTACGCAAGAGAATCCAATCAAAATATAAATAAAACAAAGAGATAGAAGATAGAGGAATGGGAGTAGGGGTCACAAGCAACACAATAAAGAAGACCTACAAACCCTAACCAGTAGCCAGCCTCCACATGGCCGAAATCCTTACAGCAAAATGAAGAGAAGGGTCCCATTGCGTCCTGGTAAGGAGTGGAAGGGTGTTAGCTTCCCGATATGTTATAAAATCCCTCATCTCCACCTTCTCCTTCAAAGTTTTACTACTGCTTCCCAAAAAGACCACATCATTACCAGAATGCTTCGCTACTCCGTGACTTATAGTAGCAAAAAGTTCATACGAAAGTTTTTCTAAGAGCGACAAGTCCATTACTCTATAGCTTGGAGTTACTAAGAAGAAGAGAAAAATGAGAAGGAAGGAACAACACGGTTGTTTATATATACAAAAAGGCGCGGAATGAAACGACAGAAATAAATGATCTCGATTCACCAACACTGTTGCGGTAAGTTTTAGATTCACATTCTACTTTTATGACCTACGACATTATTTGAAACCAACATTTCATATATTAATCAAATTCGTAATGGTTCTTAAAGTTACAAGGTGACAAATAGAATGGCCACTAATTAAGAGCTTTTACTGATCTAGCATTATATCAAAATAATGAATTTGCAATATCCTATTTCAGACATACATTTTAGTTTTGGTTTTCAGTATTTATTAGATTTTTCATTCTAATTATGGGAGTATATGAGTCATGACTAGGCAATTTCGAGTTTGGAATCGTGTCGATGTCATATTCGCATTGTGACTTCTACCACTCTGCCTCTACTCTTTGTGCCCAAATTCGATTTTGGTACGTCTCTCATCTTTGTTCCCATTTTCTATTTTTGGTAACCTTAACAAAGGAAAAATACTAAATTACCCTCCTAAAAGAACACAACCATATCCATTCCACTTCCGCACTTTCTCCCAACCTTATCCCAATCTTTCTCAAACCCTCATCTCACACCACACAACACAACACACAAAAAGGAAAAAAGAGAGAAGAGAGAGAGAGAGAGTCGCGGCATTGAGAGTGATAACTCTCTATTAGAGTTATATTTCTTGCATATTTTACATCGTTTTGCGTGATTCCCGGGTTGAAATATGTGTTTTACACTATGAATGTTGAGAAAACGTAGAAAGTTGAGTTTCCAGCACTTTATTGTTAATCTGGGCGTTTCGATGCATATTTCGATGTTATTTGTCAAATATAATCGCTTGGTATGGTCGTTCATGTTGTCTTTACATGAACAGATTCTAAACGATGTTTCGGAGGCATGAAACTAGCTTCGGAAACAAAGCAAACTCAAGAGGAAGCAAGAGACAATATCAACTATTTTGATTGTATCTTGAGTATAAAATACATTTTGGAGTGAGACTAGTGGAAAATGAAAGTAGAGTCAGAGAGCTTTCCAACGATAGGTCACGGAGTTAAAACGGAGATCGGACGAGAAAGATATGGTCCGTCAAAGAGGATGCAAATTTGAGAAACTCCCCAGGGGTATTCGTGCGAACAAACATTTGTTCGCACGAAAAAAATGCCTTAGAAAAAGTTTTAAGATGGCCAAAAGAGTTAAAAAGGGACTGCTGGAAAATAAGAATAAAATTCCTGTTTGCACTAACACTGTTCGCACGAACAGTCGGGTGTTCGTGCGAACAGAGAGGCCATACGCGGATTTTTGGGTTCTTTTGGTCATTTCTTGAAATTTTGAAGACTCTAACCTAGTTTTAACTTATTGGGACGATCCTTAGAGGATATACACACAATTTTGGAGTCTAGAGAGCTGGAGAAGACGGGAGAACAAGCTTGGAGCATGGATCATTAACTACATTGAAGATTTTAGCGTTTGATCATTGTTTCTTCTTATATTCTTCATAAACTTGATTATTGTGGATATGTTGAACGTTATTATGTCTAGCTAAACACTTTAATCTAGGTGATTTATGGAAAACTAGGGTTTGTTGGATGATTTTCCGGATTTTGGACTTGATGCATGCTTTTGCTTAATTCTATGAGCGTTCTATTTAGCCTACCTATTCTTGTACTTAATTATCTATGTTCTTGGCTTGATCACCCTTAGAACGTTACTTGTTGATAGGGTTGCACGAAAGTGAACTCGTTGAGACGTGTTAAAGAATAGTTTAGGTGATCTTGTAGTTTCTTGAGACCGAGAGGATATAGAAACTTGATTAATCGTGTGAGGGTAGTTTCGATGGATATTGCTAGAACTTAGTGAATTCGATGGACCGACATGACCCGGTGAACGAGCCTAACAAATCAACTAGAGTGTATTGGTAGAAAGTTAGTAGATTTGTGCTCTAGAAGAGCTTTCTCTCTCTAGAAAAACTTTCTAGCTTCAACCATTGTTTCACCTTTCAATCTCCACCCTTGTTCCAGCTTGGATTTCTTCTAATCTGGATTTCTTCTCCTGTCTTTTGATCTTCCTCCACTAAATCTAATCTTTCTTACCCTCTCTCTTTCTCTCTTGGTTTTCTCATTTGTCTCTTTCTTTTCAACCACCTTGTCTTGTTTAATATCTTTCGCCTCTTTACTCCGCCTGTGAGTTCCGAGGGAAGGACGTTGAGTGGCTCCATCGACGCCTCTTCCTTTCTCATGATGAGTTCAGGCCATCATTTCTGCAGCTCTTAGGCGAGAAAGTCGAAGCAAGCTTCAAGCTCCACAGCTGATTGGTGAGATCCGAGATGGAAAGTGTTGGTTTGGAAGCTCTTGCATGGCTTAACTAGGGTTGATGGTTAACCGGAGTTAGGCTTGGTTCATTTGACTGCACCCCCATTCTAGGTCTTCTTAGGTCTGCACCGCCATTCTAGGTTTTCAATTAAGTCCCTTCCTTGCAAATTAGTCCTACTAAGTTTGCAAGGTGTTGCAAAGTGATCCTTATAATTAACTAATCATATTAATTAATTACCAAATCTAGTTCAACTCTATATAGCGTGTGACCCCATATGTTCTATCTAGTTGGCAGCAACAATTTGCTAATATGGAGCGGTTTCTAGCAAAACATCCATTCTAGCCAACTAATAGAATAGTCATCCGAAAAACCTTGTACAAGTAATTGTCACATCCCTTTTTCTCTATATCCGAATTGGACACGAGACATACAAGTCACACTCTTATATCCAATCCATAGTTTTTCGATCCTGGGAATAGCCTTATTCGTGCAAATAACATCAATATCCTATATTGATTTATTTGAGTCTGGTCAGACATTCTATAAGCACTATCCCTCGAGTGGCCTAGGATATTTGCTCCCGCTATGTGGGAGGGACAAATTCTATCTACGTCCACTACGATCTCTAAGCTTTCTTCTTATTGTATTCGGTACACGCCTTCATAGCTACCCAGTTACGGTGTAGTGTTTGACGCTACCAAAATCACAATAATCCACAACTAGACAATCTAGTGACTTCAAGTCTAAGGATGACAATACCATTGCACCACGAGAAGCGCTTGTGACTTAACATAACATGTATGTAGCCTTCTCGGAGATGGGTCAATCCAGTGCGCCATTACCCTTAATGCACACCCATGTGTTGGATCATGATATCTCCATATCAATCCAACCCCATACTAGTCTATAGATTATTGTCCTATTAATCATTATACTGGACTAGGGATATTTAAGATAAACAAAACGATTGTAAATCTAAGGACTACATTATATTAAATATCCAATAAATAGTACAATGAATGTTCTAGCCAAAATAAATTCATATTAAACTAGATTGCCTCTAGGGCATTTATTCCAACAGTCTCCCACTTGCACTAGAGCCAATCTGATGCATCTCGTATGCCAATGCTCCTAGTGTGCCCTTCATTCTTCTACTGCACAAGCGGCTTTTTAAGTGGATCTGACAGATTCTCATCTGTAGGAATCTTGCATATCTGAACGTCTCCTCTATCGATAATATCTCGAATAAGATGGAACTTTCCGAGCAAGTTCTTGGATTTCTGGTGCGACCTGGTCTCCTTCGATTGCGCGATCGCTCCAGTGTTGTCAGAGTACAACTCTACTGGATCCGCAATGCTAGGAACCACACCAAGTTCAGAAACAAACTTTCTGATCCAAATAACTTTCTTTGCTGCGCCATTTGCAGCAATGTACTCAGTCTCTATTTTAGAATCAGCTACCGTCTCTTGCTTAGAACTCTTCCAGCTCACCGCTGCTCCATTCAGGCAAAACACATATCCCGATTGTGATCTAAAGTCATCTCTGTCGGTTTGGAAGCTTGCATCCGTGTAACCCCTTACACGTAACTCTTCCTCACCGCCAAATATCAAGAAAGCATCCTTAGTTCTTCTCAAGTACTTTAGGATGTTCTTGACTGCAATCCAGTGACTCTCACCCGGATTGGATTGGTACCTGCTTGTCATAATCAAGGCATATGACACATCTAGTCTAGTAAATAACATGGCGTACATGATAGATCCTATGCCGGAGGCATAGGGAATTCTACTCATGCGTTCCTTATCAATCTCATTGGAAGGACAACCACTCTTCGAAAGAGTGATTCCATCTGACATGGGCAAGAATCCCTTCTCGGAATCTTGCACGTTGAACCGCTTCAACACCTTGTCAATATATGTACTTTGACTTAGGCCTAGCAGTCTCTTAGATCTATCTCTATAGATCTTTATACCAAGTATATAGGCTTCTTCCCCTAAGTCTTTCATTGAGAAACACTTTCCTAGCCAATCTTTAACAGATTGAAGCATGGGAATGTCGTTTCCAATGAGTAGTATGTCACCAACATACAAGACCAGAAAAGCTAAAGAGCTCCCACTAACCTTATTGTAGACATAAGACTCATCTTTGTTTCTGATGAAGCCAAACTCTTTGACTACTTCATCAGAACGTCGATTCCAACTCCTAGAAGCTTGCTTCAATCCATAAATGGATTGTTGCAGCTTACAGACTTTGTTGGCTTGTTTTGGATCTTCAAAACCCTTCGGCTGTATCATATACACGTCCTCGAGGAGATTCCCATAAAGGAATGATGTCTTGACATCCATCTGCCAAATCTCATAGTCATGGTATGCTGCAATTGCAAGTAGGATTCGGATGGATTTTGTCATTGCGACTGGTGAAAAGGTTTCATCATAGTCAATACCATGAATCTGTCTGAATCCTTTGGCCACCAATCGACCCTTATAGGTAATCACATTACCATCCATGTCGATATTCTTCTTGAAGACCCACTTGCACCCTATGGGCCGCGTCCCTTCGAGTGATTCCACCAAAGTCCATACTTTGTTGGTATACATGGATTCCATCTCGGATCTCATGGCTTCTAGCCACTTCTGAGAGTCTGGCCCTTTCATGGCCTCTTAATAGGTAGTAGGCTCATCATCTATGAGCATCGTGTCACCGGAATCAGTCACGAGAAGTACATACCTCTCGGGTTCCTGGCGCACTCTACTAGATCTACGAAGCTCTTGGGTTACCTGAACAGGCTATTCCACAACTCCTTGTGGATCCTGTTCATGTTACATAGTTGGTTCAGTGATTTGTGGTTCTTGAATATCTTCAAGTTCTAAAGTCCTCCCACTTCCTTCTTTAGAGACAAACTCTCTATCTAGAAACACGCCGGACCGAGCAACAAACACTTTGTTCTCAGTTGGATTGTAGAAGTAGTAACCCTTAGTTTACTTAGGGTACCCCACAAACTTACACTTATCCGACTTTGGCCGTAGCTTGTCTGATTGTAAACACTTTACATAGACATTTCAGCCTCAAATCTTCATGAACGAAAGTGTGGGACGCCTCCCACTCCACCTCTCATGTGGTGTCTTCATGACTGATTTAGATGGAACACAGTTAATGGTGAAAGCTGCACTTAATAGAGCATAGCCCCAAAATGATAATGGAAGATCGGTTTGACACATCATATATCGAACCATATCTAGTAGGGTTCGATTCCTCCTCTCAGACACGCCATTCCATTGTGGCGTTCCGGGTGGAGTGAGTTGGGACACGATCCCACACTCTCTAAGATAGTCGTCAAACTCTTGGATCAAGTATTCTCCTCCACGATCCGATCGTACCTTGATAATTTTGCCAAGTTGCTTCTCTACTTCACTCTTGAATTCTTTGAACTTTTCAAAGGATTCGGATTTTGCCCTCATGAGGTACACAAATCCATATCTACTGAAATCATCAGTAAATGTAATGAAGTAGACGTAACCACCCCTGGCAGGCGTGGCAAATGGCCCACACACATCAGTATGTATGAGCGCCAATTGCTCACTAGTACTCTCACCTTTCTTATTGAAAGGGAAATTTGTCATTTTTCCCAATAAACAAGCCTCACTTGTCTCATATGATTCAAAAAATCAAATGAGTCTAGGAATCCATCCTTATGGAGCCTAGATACACGTTTCTCGTTTATATGGCCTAAACGACAATGCCATAAGTAAGCAGGATTTAAATCATGTATTTTAATCCTCTTGATATTAATGTTGTAGACATGATTGCTTAGATCAAGGACATACAGTCCATTAAATAATTGCGCACTACAATAGTGAATATTATTAAAATAAAAGGAACAAAAATTGTTCTTTATTGAAATAATAAAACCTTCCTTGTCCAAACAAGAAATATAAATAATGTTTCTGCTCATAGCAGGCACAAAATAGCAATTATTTAACTCTAAAACTAATCCTGAAGGTAGAGATAGCTCGCACACGCTCACGGCCAACGCAGCAACTTTTTCTCCATTCCCAACACGCAGGTCTATCTCCCCTTTAGCCAAACTTCTACTTCTCTTTAGATCCTGCACATTTCGAAAAATGTGAGATCCACATCCAGTATCAGATACCCATGTTGTAGAGACAGTTAAATTGACATCTACAACAAAAATACCTGGTGGTTGTGGAATCACTATTCCAAGCCTCTTGTCCTCCAGATATTTTGAGCAGTTCCTCCTCCAGTGTCCAGGCTGACTGCAGTAGTGACACTCACCTTTAGTCACACCTTTGGCAATGCCACCAACAGGCTTAAGGGCAGGTTCCTTGGGCTTGGCAACTGACTTGCCTTTTCCCTTGGAGGATGAGGCAGACCTTTTGCCCTTTCATTTCTGTACCATCATAATGGCCTTGCCCTTACCCTTGTTGATGCTTTGTTCGGCTGTCCTTAACATATTGAGTAAATCTGGCAGTGTTTTCACGATCTCGTTCATATTATAGTTCATGATGAACTGTCCATAAATATCAGGCAACGATTGCAACACGATATCGGTTGCCAACTCTTGGTCGACCGGAAACCCTAGTTGCGTGAGATTCTCCAAGTATCCTATCACTCGGAGGACATGAGGTCCCACATGGTTTCCTTCAGCCAGATGATACTTGAACAATGCCTTAGAGACCTCATACCTCTCAACCCTTGTCTGCTCTTAGAATATCTGCTTCAGATGCTCGATCATATCGACAACATTCATGTTTTCGTGTTGCTTCTGAAGCTCAGAATTCATGGTGCATAGCATAAGGCAGGCCGCATCATTAGCGTCACCAACACGCTTTTGATACGCCTTTAGGGATGCATTGATATTGTTCTCTGGACCTGCTGAAACTTTCTCCTCTATTGCGTACAGTTTCTTTTCTTGCTTGAGAACAATTCTCAAGTTTCTGTACCAATCAAGGAAGTTGGTTCCAGAGAGCTTGTCCTTCTCAAGGACAGATCACAGGGAATGTTGTGAACTCGATGAGCTGTTTGCCATTTGGAATTCTACAAAAGGAAAATATGCAAGTTTTAGTATTTGTGAATTTTTGACCATATTCAATAATGGCTAGTTTATCGAATATAGCTCCCACTATTTTTCTACGGATTAATAATCCTCAAGATATTAAAGCGGAAAATATCCTTATATTTTCTAGTGGGCCAAGATCCATGTTTCATCTCCTTATGAGCTTGCTTTGGCAAGTCACCCATAATTTGACTACTTTAGGTAGGAACAATTCCAATTGCATCCTATGCAACTCTTGGTCCAATTAGGCAAATAACTCCTTATTTATCCATCTGCATGGATAATCCCAATTGATTGCCTCTAGGTTTTTAATCATAGTAATAGCCTAGTTTTGTCCAACCTCTTATTTAAACAATTGCACATAACTTGTTTGTGCCATCGCATTCCATCATTATGAACCAAGTAGCCTTGCTTTGGCATGCGCGAACATGATAAATCATGATGATAATGAGTGTTTAAATAACGAGAAGGCAAGAACACAATATTTGAATTTTGAGGGATTTTCGAATTCAATTTTAATTGTTTTTGTTGATCCATATCAACTGATCTATCTATTTGAGTTTGGGCATAACTCCAAATAATAGATTCGGTTTGTCTAATTATCTTATTATCCTAATTGCATGCATCATCCAAACATCAACCACAAAATAATAAGATAATAAAATAAACAACCACAAAATGAAATAAAACGTGATGTGGATATGGCATTTTCTAGACTAAGATAATTCCAAGCCAATGGATTTATCTATGAACCCTAAAAGCAAACACATCTTCATGCGTCTTCATCTTTTGGTCCATCCTTCATAGTCATGTGGAATGCTCCATGCTTCATCTTTTGTGGCTTCCTTTGGCTTTGGGTTTCTTTTCTTCAATCTTGGCTAACAATCTATTCTATCTAGCGCTAGCTAACAACTATACTAAATAAAATAAATCTCACAAGTTGAGAAGAAAAATGGCTCGCAGGCCATAAAACCCTAATTAATTATTACAATAAATTGATCAGCTCGCAGGCCGTAAACCAAACCACAAAATTAAACAATCACATCAAACCACATCCTAAGGCCATATCCAACCACCATGCGATTTGCACATAAACAGTTAAAATCAAATTTTAACGCGCTTGGTCAATTTTAATTGATTTGTGGAATTTTCTAGGGTTAAAACTGTCCAAGGGCCCCAACAGTCTAATTGACCGAACCCCTAAGAGGACCGCCTAGGCCTTGGGCCGGCCGGCCCTATCCCACACGGCTAGGCCGTGTGCTAGGGCAGCCTCTGGCCCCGAGGCCGCGCCTTACTTGGGCGGCAAGTAAGGAGTGGCCTCGGGGCCAGAGGCTGCCCTAGCACACGGCCTAGCCATGTGGGATAGGGCCGGCCGGCCCAAGGCCTAGGCGGTCCTCCTAGGGGTTCGGTCAATTAGACTATTGGGACCCTTGGGCCAGTAAGGAGTGGCAGTCCCCTAAGGGGGCCGAAACTCTTAGGGAGTTGTTTCCAAAACAACTCCTTTGCTTGTTTCCCAAGTTTGGTTGTTTCCTTGTTTGAAAAGAACTCCTTATTTCAATACGATGCCCAAACCCTAGATCTAAGATCCTAAAATTTCTCAAACTCACTATTATGCATGCAATGAAAAAATAGGCCGGGTTTTGTTTGATTATTGACAAATTGCATCATATGCTTGATTTTTCTTGTTTTACGCAATAAAAAATAAATTTAAAGTGTAAAACTATCAAAACGTAACACATAAACCACGTTTATGCTCTACGACCTGTGGCTCTGATACCACTGTAGGGTTTTGATCATGGATACGCAGCGTAAAATATAATTTATCCATTCAATACCCTCCAAGGATCACATGAAAAGAGGCATAACGATGGTAAAGGAAGAATCATGTTACACACCTTAGGGTTTCTCCTGTGATGACTTGTAACTTGAATTGTGTCACGTCTCTACGGTTGATTCACGCCTAGAGTTGAAATCTAGATCTTCCTTCTCCTTTGTGCTAGCTATGAACGGAGGAAGAGGAAGAAGAAATCACGCAACACGAGGCAACAAGGAGGTGGCGGCCTCCTTTGTTGGCCGACGGGGTAGGGGCGGCGGCAAGGGGGTCGGGCGGACCTCTTGCTTGCTTTCTCTCTCTCCTTTTGTTCTCTCCCACTCAAATTATGAACAATAGGCTCATAAGTTATGGGAAGGAAGGAAGGAGCATCCATTATATAGTCCAACAAATCCTTGTCAACTACCTAAAGGACCTATTCTAGTCCTACTAGAATTCATTTTAGTCCCTTCCTTGCAAATTAGTCCTACTAAGTTTGCAAGGTGTTGAAAAGTGATCCTTCCAATTAATTAATCATATTAATTAGTTCTCAAATCTATTTCAACTCTATATAGCGTGTGACCCCATAGGTTCTATCTAGTTGGTAGCAACAATTTGCTAATATGGAGCAGTTTCTAGCAAAACATCCATTCTAGCCAACTAATAGAATAGTCATCCGACAAACCTTGTACAAGTAATTGTCACATCCCTTTGTCTCTATATCTTTATTGGACACGAGACATAGAAGTCACACTCGTATATCCAATCCATAGTTTCTCGATCCTAGGAATAGCCTTATTCGTACAAATAACATCAATATCCTATATTTATTTATTTGAGTCTGGCCAGACATTCTATAAGTACTATCCCTCGAGTGGCCTAGGATATTTGCTCCCGTTATGTGGGAGGGACAAATTCTATCTACGTCCACTACGATCTCTAAGCTTGCTTGTTATTGTATCCAGTACACGCCTTTATAGCTACCCAGTTACGGTGTAGCGTTTGACGCTGCCAAAATCACAATTATCCATAACTAGACAATCTAGTGACTTCAAGTCTAAGGATGACAATACAATTGCACCACGAGAAGTGCTTGTGACTCAACATAACATGTATGTAGCCTACTCGGAGATGGGTCAATCCAGTGTGCCATTACCCTTAATGCACACCCATGTGTTGGATCATGATATCTCCATATCAATCCAACCCTATACTAGTCTATAGATGATTGTCCTATTAATAATTATACTGGACTAGGGATATTGAAGATAAGCAACACGATTGTAAAGTCAAGGAATTCAATAAATATCCAATAAATAATACAATGAATGCTAAAATAAATTCATACTAATACTAGATTGCCTCTAGGGCATCTATTCCAACATATCCTCCCCCCGACTTCGTCCTGGCATCTAGTTTGAGAACTTCACCCATCTTGCGCACGGGTTTACACATGTCTTCATCTGTTTTGATAAAATACGACATATTCTGAACTTCAACCCATAAATCGATAGTTTCAAACTCAATCTTTTCATCTCTTTTTGATGCCTTCCATGGTTTGAGTAGCAACAAGTTTCCGTCATAATTCCAAGGTCCGCCATCAACTACATCATTCATCGTCTCAATTGTTGGGAACTAAAAAAAAAACTGTTAGGACTTGTTTCCTTGATCGTTATCTTATCTCCCCCATCCCAAATCTTCAAGAACAAAGCCTTCATGGCCCAAAAGTTGAACTTGATTGGTTGTAAAAAGGATCCCAATAAGCATGGTCCCAGTTTTTTGATTGCCTTGATGCAATATTCATCAGAGTATTCTTCAATCGATTCCTCTTATTGGGTGAGGAAGGTGTTTCTCTTTCTCTGCACAAACCCAATACTGTTTCCCTTGTCCCCGGTTGACACCCCAGCTGTCGCGTTCGCCGGTTGAGAGCCTCCAATCTTTTCCATGATTGACGAAGAGAAGACCTGAAGAAACCTGTATACCCTAGTTCGCCAGCAAAGACCTCCGAGAACTCCGGAGCAACTAACCCTTATAACTTAGTACCTCCTCTCCTTGTCTTTTTGTTATATTAAATACTAACTTGCATATTTTTAAAGGGTAATTAAAATGTTCCAAGTTCATCCCCTAAAAAAGATCAAAGTTTGCCAAAATTGTGTCACATCACCTATTTAATAGCTTCTCGCGTAATCGCTTCCACCGTGAATAACCGTGGAAAAATTGCCAACAGTAATATGTTTGCTTTTATATTAATTGCGAGCACATGGAAGATTTATTTATGAAAATAAAATATTGGTAGCTCCAAAATATTATGAATGGTTATTTCACAATAAGGGCTCTATAAGTGGACCGCGCCAAATCGATTATCTTGAGTTCGTTTTGTTTAAATTTTAAATTAATCGAACAAACACGAACTCGAGCAGAATATATTTTGTTTTGTTTGAATTTATTTGAACATGCTTTATTCAAAATCGAGCTTAGTACAAGTGGGTACTCGAGTTCCTGTTTTAGGGAAGACTAAGGCAATTATGTGTGCTAGTTGACTTTTTCAACTCTGCGATATTTTTTTTTTTCGACGTTACCTAAAAAATACAGCTAGAAACATCATCAAAACAGAAAAATAAAACGATTTGTTTCTTTTTAGTACTCTATACTTACATGTTATGCACCAAACAAAGTAGATTTTACTCACTTGTCATGCGCTAACGTATATTTTAAAAATACAAGTGAAAACTATTCAAGAAAATCAATGGTCACTAGAAATATCCTTATATTTATGTTTATTGAGAGAAAAAAGAGGATTTGTTTACTTACTAAAGGAAAATAATCGTAGCTTAAAAATATTGTGAATGGTTGTTTCAAAATTAGGGCTATAAACACCTAGACAGACAGAGCCGAATTGAATATTCGTAATCTGTGTTTGACTTGTTTAAATTAGAAAAGAGTCAAACTAACACGAAGTATTTTATTCTGAGCTTACGAGCCTAATTTAATTTGGTTTATTTGAGTTAGCTTGAATAGGCCTTATTCAAACTCGAGCCTAATACAAGATGGTACTAAAGTTCCTCTTTTAGGGAAGACTAATGAAATTGTTGATTGTTGAGCTTTAATGATCAATGATATAATGTTTTGTCAATATTATCTAAATATACCACAAGAAAAATCATAAGAATGAATGATTTGTTTCTTTTTAGTACTCAGTACTCACATGTTATGCACTAATAAAACTATTAACGAACATTAATCGTCACCAAAAACATTGTTATCTTTGTGTTAATTATTTTGCAAACAGACTAGTACTTATTTTTATAGCGGGCTTTTTCTTCAATCCAAAATTTGTACAAGATGTGGGGCAATTAAAAGCCCAAAAGAAAAAGAAGAACATTACAGCCCAAGCCCATTTGAGCAAGTTCATGGGCAAGGGCATTGCAGTCTTTCAGCATCACATAACCGTAGTTGATATAAGAACGGCTGAAGCATCATTTATGGTTCTCCCATACTCTGAGGAACCGTTGGGCGCCTCCCTCCACTGAAGATGGTTGATGAGAGTTTGAGATTCAGATTCGGTCCACAGAGATGTGAAACCCCAGTCTCCAGTCGCCCGAAGTGCCATCCTCATCGCGAACACTCTGAAACAATGGATTTGGTAATGAAAGGAATCGAAAGATCCATTCCGAGAATGAAGTCTCGATCGTTTTTGTCGATTATAGCCCCACCACCAGATCTTCCTTCCTTCACGGAGATCGCTGCACCAACAATGATTTTCAGAATTCCATGCGAAGGCGGAGACTACCCAGTAAGAGATGGGTCTTCAGATGGATCTGCATGTACCAATCCCGAATCAAGATAAGTATTGTCTTTAAATTCAGAGGATTCGAGGTTTTATTTCTAAAAAAGTTTCTATTCCGCTCTAACCAGGTGTTCCAGAGAATATAAATTTGTGAAAACTTGGCGGATCTGAAAAGGAAAAGGGCATATTATTGATGGGGCTCTGCAGATCAACCAACGGGGAGGCAAACAGTTGTCTAGTCTAGTCGCAGTCAAGAAATATGTGGTAAACTTATTAAGGTTCATGTTTACAGAGACTGCAAACCGGGGGGTAAGTCAATACCCTTTTTCATATTATTTTTGGCAGCAATACAATCGTGATTTTGTTTTCCAAATAAAGATCTTAATTTTTTATGAATATGGAGATGCCAAACCGTTTCCAAAAGGGTTTGAGAACTAGTATTAGTTGCAAAACCGTGACTCCCATTAGGGTTGATAACGGATAAGGCCATAAAGTAGCCAGATTTAACAGTATAATTATCATGGGTAGTTTGGACCAAAAAAACTTATATTGGTTAGTAGGAGAGCTAAGGGGAATTTAAATAATTTCTTGGGCATCTTCTTCTGAAAATGTGAATAAATAAGATCATGACTCCAAGTAAAATTAGGCGTAGTAAAACCCATACTCCCAATAGCTTTGGGGTTACACGTTAAACCCAACTTTCCCAATATTTTTTTTGTTTTCCAAATCATTATTGAAAGTAAGTAGACATACATTATGTAAGTGGGAATAGATTGGATGATAGATTTGATGAGAACTTTTTTAGCAAGATTTGTTCAATATAGTGCCATTTAATACTGTCATAAGCTTTATCCATATCTGATTTAAGCGAGAAGGACTCCGTATTATTTTTTTGATTGTTAATGGTATGAATAGTTTCTACGGTAATAACTGAATAATCAGAGATTTGACGATCTTTGATAAAAAAAATTGGGCCACCTCAATAATATCTGGAAAGAAAATTTTGAAACGATTAGCTAGGGTCTTAGAGATAATTTTATAAGAGACATTACATAAGCTAATAGGGAAAGAAAGGCAATAAAGGCAATAATGCTAACTTCAAATTATTATCACTATTTTTCCAAAATTAGGGTAATAAACGCCTAAGTGGACATAGCTGAATCGGATATCTGTAATTTTGAATTTAATTTGTTTAACTTAGAAATGAATTTAACTAACACAAACTCGAGCATAATTGGTTTGTTTGAGTTAGGTTGAATATGTCTTATTCAAACTCGAGCAGAGTACAAGTTGGTACTCGAGTTCCTGTTTCCTGGAAGACTAATTCAATTATGTGTTGATGGATGAGTTATTTTTTCTCAATGTTATCTAAAATTACAGCAAGAAACATCATTAAACATAAAAAATGAACGATATGTTCCCTTATTTGGTACAGACATGTAATACATTGACTTATGTATTAATTATACAAGTGAAAGTTATTCATGAGCATAAACGAACAAAGTTTTTAAGCCGAAAAGTTGAACGAGCTGCGATTATGTCGGAGAGCGAAAGGCGAAACTTAGGGTTTACAGAAGAGATCTCTGCGACAGCAAGCGCGATGCGAGAACGAATATGGCAGGGACATATATCACGACTCCAGAAGGATCATTGGGACCAGGTGAGTCTCATGGGGATCATCTGAGAAAATAAGGTATTTTCTCAGAAGTAGAAGATGTCGAGGATTATTCGGATGAACACTGTCTTGAGGCCATCCGAAACCTCGGGCCATGTCTCATCAGATCCTTCATTCACCAATCAACTTCAATGCCAGGGAAATGAAGCTATTTTTCAAAGATTTGGGAAGGTGGAGAGGAAATCAACCTCAATGAAATAAGCAAAAATGTGTTTGTTTTCTTAATTCATTTCAAAGGAAATGATGGATAAAGTTAGTGCGGATGACCCATGAACTTTCGATGAGAATGTTCTGCTCCTGAAGCCATGGGAATCAGCGACAAGAATTGGTAATGTCGTCTTCTATTCTATGGATGTATGGTATGCGTAAGGCTGTCAGGAAGATGGGAAAAGTCACTAAATTTTATGGAAGGGTTTTCTCGGGAGTTGGAGGAGATTTTATGAGAGTCCGTGTTCATATTAATGTTTGTGAACATGTGAGAAGGGGAGTGGTCATCACTGTGTTGGGCGATAAATTCGGCATGACTACAAATTTGAACGGGTACCCAGTTTATGCGAATGGTGTCGATGCTTAAACAATCATTGTTGGATATCCAAAGCCAAGACGAATGAAGAAAAAATGCAGGAACCACCTGGTTTAGAGAATGGATGATATTCCGACCTCCGCCAAGGAAGTAGTCGATACCTACAACGTAAGAGCCCAAGCGAGACAAGGCTGGAAACAATTCACCATGGTCAGGCAAAGGAAGGTGATGGGGATAATGACAAGCCGGAAGCTGACTCAGATTTGGGATTCTCCAGTAGTGAATATGAGTAAGAGGACATGGAGGTGGAAGATGTGGAAAACGGAGGGGATGGAACTACCACTACTATTTCCAATAACCTTTTAGGAAAAGATACAATGATGACCAAGACTTCCAAGATCTCCCTAGCTGATAGTGGGAAGAAAATTTCTAGACAAAAACCAAAAAAACATATGAGCCCGAAACGAGAAGTCAGTGATACGAACTTCAATCCAAACCCCAAAGAGAAGATAAGAGAACGAGCATCGGCACAGTCGAGAGGAAGGTACGAAAATATAGGAAGAGGAAGGTGGCGAGGAGATGGGAGAGGAAGTGCTACCATTACTCTCTGCAAAAGTATAGAGACACAGGTTTGTGCCAATCAGATTCCGACAAAGGAGGGGGTTCCTTAAAAACCCCAACAGTGAAACTAGTTGCGGGTGAGGTGTACCCCCACCAAGAATAATGTGTCTCATAAATTGGAACCTACGAGATCTTAGGAACCTCGTACGTTCCTCTTGATTTGCGACCTCGTGAGGAAACAAGCTCCCAACGTACTCTTTATGATCGAAGCAAAGATCACGCGTGGTAAGATGGAATGGGATCGTGTTAAACTGGGGTATGCAAACTGTTTCTCGGTTGAAAGTACAGGTTGAAAAGGAGGCATGACTCTCCTTTGGAAAGAAAGTATGCAAGCAAGTAACATTAAATGCCCTCATCGACACATATATGCGAACATTTTTGAAGAAGATGGTAATTGTTTCTTGGAAATTAAACAATTTTTATGGAGACCCAAACAAGTAGGATTGTCGAAATTGATGGAACTTTCTGTGAAGACTCGCTCCACAGCCTATAGGTCTGTGGTGCGTTGCTGGTGATTTCAATGCGGTATACAGAGAAGGATGGTGGTCTGGGGGTTAGTTATACACAGTCGTCTTAGTTCAAAGATGTCTTGAACGATGCGAAACTCCTTGACTTAGGTTTTTCAGGAAATCCTTTCACGTGGAACAATAACGAAGAAGTGGATGATAATATCAGAAAATGACTTGATAGGGTGGTAGAAAACACCCTTTGGATTGAAGCCTCAAGGCTCGTACTTCGTGGCTCAAATACCACGATCAAAACATCAGGTTTTTTCATCAACTGAAAACGATTCGTAGAGATCAGAATAACCTTTTGGGTATTGAGAATAATTAAGGAGAGTGGGTAACAGATGACGCTCATATCATAGCAATTTTGGAGGAGCATTTCAGGAACCTGTTTAACATATCAAACCCTAATATGGAAGACTGTGAGCCGCTCCTTCGTACTATGAATGATGATATATGTGAGGTTGATAGAAAATTCGTGGAGGATCCTTACACGCCACAAGAGGTTAAAGATTCCCTCCTCCAGATGGACCCTGATAAGGCACCAGATACTGACAGTTTTAATGTAGCATTTTTATGAGTTATTGGCATAGAGTTGGAAATAAGATAGCCAATACAGTGGCGCTATCTTGCAGGAGTTCAGTTTTACACTCGTTGATTTATAATACTAAACAACCAAGGAAAGCAAGTGAGTACATGCCAATCAGTTCAAGCACAATTATGTACAAAATCATTGAAAAATCATCTGCAAACAGCCCAAAAAGACTTCTTCATAGTCTTATTATCCGATAATCAAAGTTTTTTTGTCCCAGGAAGACTTATCACACATAATTTTCTCACCGCTTTTGAGATCATGCACTCTCTATTACAAGACATAAGGGAATGAAGGGAAGCAGAGGCATTGCTGGCCGGTATAATATGCAGAAGACGAAGGAAAATGGGGGCTTTTAATGACTTGAAGATCTTCAATCAAGCCTGCTTGCGAAATAAGCATGGAGACTCATCCATTTACGCGACTCCTTATGAGACAAGTGATCAAAGCAAAGTATTTTTCCCACCAAAATTTATGGAGGCAGAGCTGGGGTACGCCCATCCTACTCCTGGCAGAGTATTCTACATGTCATGATATTATTTCGCAAGGCTCCATCTGGAACATTGCAATGGAAATTCAGTTTCTCTCCATGATCCTTGAATTTCAAACATACAGAATCACAAGTTGATTACTCCGAACCTTCCTGATGTTAATTTTGACTCTTTCATGAATGAGGACCCGAACATGGAATTTGCCTCTCATTTGCACTCATTCGCACTCAACTGTGGGAGATTGATTCTCAAATGATTTCAACCATCCCTATACAGCTTTTCTAAGGTATTATAGATGTGTGGAATTACAAAAACAACGAGATTTATAGCATTAGGTTAGGTTACTAGATGGCTTTGAAAGAATATTAGGTCAACCAATCGGTTTCAACAAGAGGATCGACAAATCCATCTTTTAAGTTACTATTGAAGCTAAATTTGCAAAAAATAAAGTGTTGCTTTTCGTTTGGAAGTGTATTCATCTTGTCCTTATAACTGCTCATAACTTGGTTAAAAGAAAGATTGAAATTGCCAACCCATGTGAGCATTGTTGGAGTTATTGAGAATATAAATGGCACTTATACAATGAATGAAAGATAGCAAAGGAATTTAGGATGAGGTTAGGAATCCAAAACTTCAGCTATGAGATGAACGAAGGCTTTTTACTATGGGTGTCCGAAAATCCAGTGCAACTGCAAGGTTATGGGAAGATAATTTTATGCTTGGCGTTATGGGAATTATGGAATCGACGTAATGCAACCGTCTTCCACAGGAATCCGAAGGAAATTCTTCAAATAATCACCGACATTTATGTGAGTACCGAAGAGACTGATAAAGCTGAAAGCAATTAAACTCTATGTCTCTCACTGTGAAGGAGTTACGAAGTGGAAACCACCGCTGGCCGGATTTGGCAAAGTCAACTTCGACGGAGCCTTCAATGCGGCGATGGGTACAGCAGGTGGGGGCGTTGTTATCCGAGATGAACATGGAGTATGTCTGGGTGCTCGAAGTCTTGCAAGCGCCAAAGAAGCGGAGGCAACGACATTGAGGGCATGTTCTGTTTCGCCATAGAGCTGGGAATGAGGAAGATTTTCGTTGAAGGAAATGCAAAAACACTCCTCGAGAAGATGCAGCTTGGGAGAGGGGGGAGGGGAGACATGACCATCGTAGCAGAGCTACTGCAGGAAACAGTACAATTCCTGGCTACTTTTGAAGATAATCATATTATTTGGGTACGACGAGAAGTCAAACTCAACTTTATTGACTACGCGTGCCCGGAATATGCAAACCGATGAAAATTGATTTTTGGATTTGCCAATTTGGCTTTATGATATTCTACACATTTATGTAATTTCGACGCCATCACTTTAATGTAGTTTAAATTTATTCCTCAATATATATATATATATATATATATATATATATATATATATATATATAACCAAACAAACATGCCAAATTTAGTTCCTTTTAGTGTGTGTTTTAGTGACTAAAATCGCGTTCATATGTTTATTTCGTTTACTGACAACATAATGAGTCTTTCTCCATCTGTGTTTGTCAAGAACGAATTAATTCATTCATAGCCATATTCAAAATAAAATACTTCTCTATCAACAAGTTACGTGCTTCACGAATTCATACCATAGTTTCAACTTACATTTCAAATATGGGTAATGTAATGTGACACATTAAGGGATTGAGAAAATTCCTCAAAAAATTGTCCACAGAATCGGTGACACAAACAACCTATAAATAGTATAACCCCTCCTTCTCTCTTCTCTCTTTGCTCGAAGCCCGCTCACTCTTTGGATTGCACATAATCTCTTAGAGAGATATTTGAATTAAATTTCACAATTCTGATGAAAAATAAAGTGACTAGTGAAAATAAAACTAAAAAAAGTTGAGTAAATGGTACGTTGAATAAATGGTAAAAAAAATCGTTGATGCCTTAGTTCACCGGTTCAAACCCTATATTATCCCTTCCATTTGGAAAACAGACTGTACAAAAAGGATTTACCATGTAAAATAAAAAGGTAAATGGAAATAGAATATGTATTTACAAATTTATGTTAGTTAACCCGAGGGAAATAAATGGTAGTATTCCCGTCAAAAAATTATCTGAAAAAATAAATCGTAATTCCAAATTTAATAACATCTATAATTAAAAATAAAAAAAATTGATTTTCCAAATGGGTTGTGGGTATTTATGATTTTAGGAGAGAGCATTAAAGCAACATCTGTATTAATGAGCCATAATTTCTCATAATTGGAATAAAATAAGAAGCTGACAACTGTCTTATAAAAAACATAACTCATTGCTTTATCCAATATGGTACTAACTCTGTTTCTTCTCTTTCAGCCTACTCACTTTTTGTCACTATTCACTAGGTCACTTTGACCCGGTGATTTGATTAGCAAAACAATACAAGAATTTGGTAATATTTGCATGGTCTTGTAGAGTAAACTTTACTCCATAATACAATGAAAGAAAATTTAAAAAATTATATCGTTTTGCTATCTAAATCACCGAGTCAATGTTATACAACCACGGATAAAAGAGACAAAGTAAGACAAACCAGAAAAAACGGAGGTAGTATTTATTAATTTTGGATAGACAATCTGTATTCAGGAATCATGACCAAAAGAAAATATCATAATTGGAATAAATAATAAAGTTAACAACTAGCTAGTGGTGATGACGTGGATGTATTGACATGACCGTGTAAAGTTAATTTTATTATATAAAATTTGATATCTATACAAGTTGATTAAATGACTGCATTCTTTTAAATCTTGGATTTCAATGCTTGATTTTGAGTAGGTGAAAACGATTTTGATTGTTCCCGAAGAACTTATACACATTCGACGAGTCCTAAATTTCATCCTGCATATGTTTACCTTGAAATGTTTATTTCTTGCTGAAAATGGAAATGTTAATCTTCGTCATTTTTAGCTTGGAACTGGTTGGACTCAGATTAGAAATACTTGTTGCTTGGTTAGGTGAACAAAGGTTAATGCATGTGTCGTAGAAATGAGTTACACGGTAAATTATTGGTGAATCAAACAAGTGCGATATATGTGCATGGTACTTGACGTGTTAAATACCACTCAGTTTCTTCTCTTGGGAGAAAGTGCGGAAATTAAGAAAATCGCTCCTTTTACTCTTTTTCCCCTATCTACTACTAATATTCCTGTCATGTCCTCCCTCTGTACCTTGTTCAGAACAACAAAACACAACCATCAAAACCAGCCCTCCACCCCACAACCACCAGTCTACCACCATAACAACAACACATATTTACAGATCTAAGTGGAACAAATTATATATCCAAATAAACATTGTAGATCCAAGAAAAAATAAAAACCCATGAAAAAAATGACAAAAGAAGGAGAAGAAGAGAAGAGGAAAAGTAGAGAGGAGGAAAAGAAGAAGGGGAGCACATTGGCAGCGAAATCGCCGAAGAGCACAGGTCGCCCTCGCCGCCGCCTTGCCACACCTCCTCGCACCGCCAGATCTGTCGTCGAGATCCACCAGCACCACCACCAGATCGCCGGAGAGCACACGTCGAAGATCGCCGTCCGCAAGAAGCCCTTGTCAAAGCCATCGATTGATCTGAATAGTCGCCACGCCTTCTCCCTCTCTTTTCGTCGAGCTGATGTCCCTCTCTCTCCCTTCTTCTTCTTCTCCTCCCCTTCTTCTTCTTCCTCTCTCTCTCTCTCTCTCTCTCTCTCTCTCTCTAGCTCTACCGCCTCCTTTCTCTCTCTCTCTATCCTCTCTTTGTGGTGAAAATGAAACGGCTAGGAAGTATAGATGGGTGAGGTTTCTTTTTTAGAGAAACAAAATGAGTGGATTGGGTGTGTGAAATGAAAAGTGGGTATTAGTTGTAAGGGAAAATTCTTCATTGTCCATCATTAAACATGCCAAAAGAGGAAAGGGGGAGAAAGAAAGGATACGCATCAAAATAGAAAGGGGGAGACAGAGAAGAAAATGAGTGGTACAAAGTCGCCATAAAATCTACTTTATAGAAGTCACAATGCGAATATGACATCGAAACGATTCCAAACTCGAATTTCCTTGTCATAACTCATATATTCCCGTAATTGGAATGAAAAATCAAATTAATACTGAAAACCAAAACTAAAATGTCGCCTAAAATAGGATATTGCAAATTCATTATTTTATATAACCTTTTTATTTGTCATCTTGTAACTTTAAGAACCACGACGAAGTTGATTAATATATGAAATGTTGGTTTCAAATAATATAGTAGGTCATAAAAGTAGAATGTGAGTCTAAAACTTACTGCAACAGTGCTGGTGAATCGAGACCGTTTGTCTTTGTTTCATTCCGCTCCTTTCTGTCTACATAAACGATCGCGTTATTCCTTCCTTCTCATTTTTCTCTTCTTCTTAGTAACTCCAAGCTATAGAGTAATTGAGTCGTCTCTCTTAGAAAAACTGCCTTGTGATCATTTTGCTATGACAAGTCACTGAGTAGCGAAGCATTCTGGTAATGATTTGGTCTTTTGGGCAGCAGTAGTAAAAATTTGAAGGAGAAGGTGGAGATGAGGGATTTTCTATCATATCGGGAAGCTAACATCATGCCACTCCTTATCAGGACGCATTGGACCCCTTCTCTATGTCGATTATTGCTTCGCTGTAAGGATTCCGACCATGTGGAGGCTGGCTACTGGTTAGGGTTGCTAGGTCTTCTTTCCTGTGTTGCTTGTTCCCCCTACTCATCCCCTCCCTCTAGCTTCTTTCTATTTGTTTTATTAGTCTTTTGATTGGGTTCTCTTGCATAGTGAATTCTTCTTGAGGACGGCGAGTGGGAGTCTGCGAAACCGCTAATCTGGGCTTTGGTTGATGGTTGTTATACCACGGTGGGGCTTGCTTGGGGTCTGCTTTCCTTAGCTTATGGGGAAGGGACCGATGAAGTCTTTAAAGAACTTGAGAGGCTTTTTTGGAGATCTTGAAGCTTCGCATCGAATCTCAGTAAGCTTATTTAGGATGTCTCGGATGTACCCCAATTTCATAGTCGCCAAAGGAATGAGGAAGCCTCCGATCTTGGTGCTTGGGGTTGACCTAATGAGCCGTGATGTTTATGAAAACGGGATCCTTGGTCATGACGAGGATTTGGAGGAGTGTCGGCGATGCTTTTGGAGTTTTCAAGTTCTTTATCTGTGGTGGGGTGTGTGGCGAGCCGACCATTGAGGTGTCCTTCTCTATCTACTGGTGTTAGTGTTTTACATGTTGAAAGATATTTCTTTATATAAAAGGGATATTATCATATTTATGAACGAAAAGATAATCTATTTTGAACACAGTTATTTTGTTTTCATGAGTGCTTCATGAACTTTAACATTTTTTGAACAAAACACTCCTGTTTTTTCACATTTTGGAGTATAAATAAATTTATTTAAGGGCATGTACCCTACTGTAAATAATTTTATTTAAACTCTGAAATGTGAAAAAGCAACGAGTGTTTCGTTCAAAAAATGTCAATTCATGAAGCACTCATGAACAAATTACTTTGTTCAAAATAGATAAGCATTTCGTTCATGAATATGATAATATCCCTTTTATACGCAGAAATATCTTTCGAAATGTAAAACACTAACACCAGTCGATAGCGAAGGATACTTCAACGGCCGGCTCGCCACATAGCCCACCACAGACAGAGAAAGTTAAAACTCCAAAAGCAAATCCGACACTCCTCCCAACCCTCGTCATGACCAACGATCCCGTCTTGGTGAACTTTGCAGCTCATTAGGGTCAACCCCCAAACTCCAAGATTGGAGGCTCGACTATGAAATAGAATTGGTGCATCCGAGACGTTTTGGATAAGCTAACGTAGATTCGCTGCCGAATCTTCAAGATCTCCAAAAAGCCTCTTAAGTTCTTGAAATACTTCATCGGTCCGTTCCCCGTAAGCTATGGAAAGCAGACCCCAAGAAAGCTCAGCCGCAGTATAACCACCATCAACCGAATCCCGGATTAGTGGTTTGGCAGACTCCCAATCGCTGTTCTCAAGAAGAATTTTCTATGCAAGAGAATCCAATCAAAATATAAATAAAACAAAGAGATAGAAGATAGATGAATGGGAGTAGGGGGCACAAGCAACACAATAAAGAAGACCTACAAACCCTAACCAGTAGCCAGCCTCCACATGGCCGGAATCCTTACAGCAAAATGAAGAGAAGGGTCCCATTGCGTCCTGGTAAGGAGTGGAAGGGTGTTAGCTTTCCGATATGTTATAAAATCCCTCATCTCCACCTTCTCCTTCAAATTTTTACTACTGCTTCCCAAAAAGACCAAATCATTACCAGAATGCTTCGCTACTCCGTGACTTATAGTAGCAAAAAGTTCATACGGAAGTTTTTCTAAGAGCGACTAGTCCATTACTCTATAGCTTGGAGTTACTAAGAAGAAGAGAAAAATGAGAAGGAAGGAACAACACGGTTTTTTATATATACAAAAAGGCGCGGAATGAAACGACAATAATAGATCTCGATTCACCAACACTGTTGCGGTAAGTTTTAGATTCACATTCTACTTTTATGACCTACGACATTATTTGAAACCAACATTTCATATATTAATCAAATTCTTAATGGTTCTTAAAGTTACAAGGTGACAAATAGAATGGCCACTAATTAAGAGCTTTTACTGATCTAGAATTATATGAAATAATAAATTTGCAATATCCTATTTCAGACATAAATTTTAGTTTTGGTTTTCAGTATTTATTAGATTTTTCATTCTAATAATGGGAATATATGAGTCATGACTAGGCAATTTCGAGTTTGGAATCGTGTCGATGTCATATTCGCATTGTGACTTCTACCACTCCGCCTCTACTCTTTGTGCCCAATTTCTATTTTGGTACGTCTCTCCTCTTTGTTCCCATTTTTTATTTTTGGAAACCTTAACAAAGGAAAAATACTAAATTACCCTCCTAAAAGAACACAACCATATCCATTCCACTTCCGCATTTTCTCCTAACCTTATCCCAATCTTTCTCAAACCCTCATCTCACACCACACAACACAACACACAGAAAGGAAAAAAAGAGAGAAGAGAGAGAGAGAGAGTCGCGGCAGTGAGAGTGACAACTCTCAATTAGAGTTATATTTCTTGCATATTTTGCATCGTTTTGTGTGATTCCCGGGTTGAAATATGAGTTTTACACTCTGAATGTTGAGAAAACCTAGAAAGTTGAGTTTCTAGCACTTTATTGTTAATCCGGGCGTTTCGATGCATATTTCGATGTTATTTTTCAAATATAATCTCTTGGTATGTTTGTTCATGTTGTCTTTACAGGAACGGATTCTAAACAATGTTTCGGAGGCATGAAACGAGCTTCGGAAACAAAGCAAACTCAAGAGGAAGCAAGAGATGCAAAGTCGGAGGAGCAAAATGGACCAATATCCACTATTTTGATTGTATCTTGAGTTATAAAATACATTTTGGAGTGAAACCAGTGGCAAATGAAAGTAGAATCAGAGAGCTTTCTAACGATAGGTCACGGAGTTAAAACGGAGATCGGACGAGAAAGATATGGTCCGTCAAAGAGGATGCAAATTTGAGAAACTCCCCAGGGGTGTTCGTGCGAACAAACTTTTGTTCGCATGAACAAAATGCCTTAGAAAAAATTTTAAGATGGCCAAAATAGTTAAAAAGGGACTGCTGGAAAATAAGAACAAAATTCCTATTCGCACGAACACTGTTCGCACGAACAGTCGGGTGTTCGTGCGAACAGAGAGGCCAGACGCGGATTTTTGGGTTCTTTTGGTAATTTCTTAAAATTTTGAAGACTCTAACCTATTTCTAACGTATTGGGACTATCCTTAGAGGATATACACACAATTTTGGAGTCTAGAGAGCTGGAGAAGAAGGGAGAACAAGCATGGAGCATGGATCATCAACTACATTGAAGATTTTAGCGTTTGATCTTTGTTTCTTCTTCTATTCTTC
Source organism: Linanthus parryae (assembly GCA_023055425.1). Classification (NCBI taxonomy): domain Eukaryota; kingdom Viridiplantae; phylum Streptophyta; class Magnoliopsida; order Ericales; family Polemoniaceae; genus Linanthus; species Linanthus parryae. Next base: position 1,275,387 of record JALGPY010000024.1, read on the forward strand.
ATAAACTTCATTAATGTGGATATGTTGAACGTTATTATGTCTAGCTAAACACTTTAATCTAGGTGATTTATGGAAAACTAGGGTTTGTTGGATGATTTTCCGGATTTGGACTTGATGCATGCTTTTGCTTAATTCTATGAGCGTTCTATTTAGCCTACCTATTCTTGTACTTAATTATTAATGTTCTTGGCTTGATCACCCTTAGAACGTTACTTGTTGATAGGGTTGCACGAAAGTGAACTCGTTGAGACGTGTTACAGAATAGTTTAGGTGATCTTGTAGTTTCTTGAGACCGAGAGGAGATAGAAACTTGATTAATCGTGTGAGGGTAGTTTCGGTGGATATTGCTAGAACTTAGTGAATTCGATGGACCGACAGGACCCGGTGAACGAGCCTAACAAATCAACTAGAGTGTATTGGTGGAAAGTTAGTAGATTTTTGCTCTAGAAGAGCTTTCTCTCTCTAGAAAAACTTTCTAGCTTCAACCATTGTTTCACCTTTCAATCTCCACCCTTGTTCCAGCTTGGATTTCTTCTAATCTGGATTTATTTTCATGTCTTTTGATCTTCCTCCACTAAATCTATTCTTTCTTACCCTCTCTCTTTCTCTCTTGGTTTCCTCATTTGTCTCTTTCTTTTCAACCACCTTGTCTTGTTTAATGTCTTTCGCCTCTTTACTCCGTCTGTGAGTTCCGAGGTAAGGACGTTGAGTGGCTCCATAGACGCCTCTTCCTTTATCATGATGAGTTCAGGCCATCATTTCTGCAGCTCTTAGGCGATAAAGTCGAAGCAAGCTTCAAGCTCCACAGCTGATTGGTGAGATCCGAGATGGAAAGTGTTGGTTTGGAAGCTCTTGCATGGCTTAACTAGGGTTGATGGTTAACCGGAGTTAGGCTTGGTTCATTTGACTGCACCGCCATTCTAGGTCTTCTTAGGTCTGCATGCTTTCTTTGTCTAATAGGGGTCATCTAGGACTTAGGGGTAAGGCTAGGTCTTCTTACGTTGTAGTCTTTTCTTGCTGTTTCTTCTTCTTCTTCTTCATCGTTGCATTGTTCTCTTCCTATGGCTAACCAGTCTCCCATCTCCAGTCCTGATTACCAAGTTTTTCACCCTAGTTTTGTTCCTCTACCACGAAAAGGTCCTACCTTCTTTGTTAGCCCGGTCATGGTGTCTTCACTCAGGAATCTTTGGCACAATACGCTTGTGGGGAAATTCTTGGATGAGCACCCACCTCCCTCCTCCGTTGTTCAATAAGAGGTGCATGCAAACTGGGGAACCATTAATATGGTTGTAGTAGAAAGAAAACAAGACGTTTACCTTTTCCACTGCCTAGATCAACAAGACAAACAAGCTCTCCAGAGAGAAAAATTAGTTTCTATAAGAGGGAAAGCGTTAATGATTAAGGAGAGAGAGCCGAACCTGGTCTTGGCGAACCTTGATTTCCCAACCACAGAGGTTTGGATGCAGGTGCATGGAGTTCCCATGGAGTATTTTGTCCTGCAACTGGCTGAGGATTTAGGGAAGCTGGCAGGTGAAGTCTTGGAGGTTGACTGGAGTGATCATAGGGTTACGAATATGGACTACTTCAGGATCCGCATCAGAATTGACCCTCACCAGCCTCTAATGCCGGGGGCTTTTCTTCATTGGCTGGATGGTGCTCCTGCATGGTTATTTTTTAGGTATGAGCGTCTCTTTAAGATTTGCATGCATTGTGGCAGGGTGGGTCATAAGGTTAGTCAATGCGATTGGGAGGATTGGATGGTGATGGACAATCTCCATCAAAGGTACTTAGATGCAGGTTTTGGTGATGTCTTGCCAGTTTTGGTGGAACGGGATTTTTCCCTTTTCACACCGAGGTTGAGGGCGTTTAGGGTTTATGGGCCAAACAGAACTACTAAGCTAATGATTCATGATGCAAACGAGCCTATTGTCCCTCTTTCCCCTTCTTTTATACATGCAGATTCCAACCTGGTATTTAATGTTGGCTCCTCCTCGTCTTCTTCTGCATCCAAGGGGGGCTTGGTGGCTTCGGAGGATGCGTCGATTTCTTAGTCAGAATTTAATTCTCCCACCTCAGTTCTTTCACCAATCACGGTTCACTCCCCCCCCCCCCCCCCCCCCCGCCAAACCATAACGTTAGATTGCTTGAACCTATCTCTACTTTGGGCGTCTTGCAGCAGGCAGTCATTAAACTCAATTCATTAATTGCGACCGGTGAGATTCCGGCGGAGAGAGTTCAACAGGTGGAAGTGGAAGAGGGAGGGACGGCTGTTGAATGTCCAGAAGGTTCAATGCATGGAGTGGAGGGCCCCACAATCGAAGGAATTGAGTTCGCACGGGTTTCGGAAGAACATGCATGTGGTCCGGTTGGTTTCTCGAGGACTGGGGGGTGTTTTGACTCTAATAGACAACAAACCGCCTCTCTCCCAACTGTTCGGTTCCTCCCTAGGCATTGATATAAAAGGAAAAGCAGTTATAGGGGAAGAAGTTTTAGCCAAAATGGAGAGAGGAGAGAGTTCTCTTGTGGAGAAGAAGGATGATGAGAAGATGGTCTCCAGCACAGAAATGGAGTCACAGATTGGGGGGAATCAAATCCAAAGTCAAATGGCGCCATCCTTGGTCAGAGAGGAATGTCTGCGGGGTGGATCGGAGACAGAGACAGTCAAAACACAACAACCATCGCTGCAATGTGAGGAGGAAAGAAATTTGGCCATAATACCAGTTGTGGATGTTGATCCTCTGATGGTGGTTCCAGCTTTTAAGATGGAGATCCCTAGTTTTGAAGATTTTTTCAAGGATGATGAAGACTCAGATTGGGAGTTGAGTGCAGAGGCCATGGAGAGCATAATGGATAAGAAGTTGGATGTCTTGGAAGCTATGATCCCACTCACTGCAGATCCGGAGGTCAAGGCTCCTGGAGGGGTGGAACGGGGTTTTCCTGAAGTAATTGTGATCAGTGATGATGAATCTGAGGAGGAAGCTGTTGGAGGAAAGAACAAGACGGTGAGGAATGATGGGAGGAACATGCAAACCTTGGAGAAGGCTTCCTTGCCACCTAGGAAGAGAAAGCACTGGAGAAGGGAGGAAGGCTGCACCCAGGGTAAGAAACCGCGTCTTTTCCGTGTTCCCCACCTTGTGAACCCCATAGGTACTTGTCCTCTTTGCATGGCCCAATTTTTTAACTTCTTTCCGCACTTTTTTCATAGATCTGTAGGATTTGATTTCTGCAATAGCTCTGCTGAGAACTTAGATCAAAGCATGTTAGGTTTTAGTGCTCCCCTTGCTTCCTATTATGGGTTTAGGTAGGTTGTCCCTGAACAACCTCAAATTTCGCCATGAGTCTCCTTGCATGGAACTGCAGGGGTCTAGGTCAGAAACCTGCAGTTCGTGATCTCTTCTCTCTGGCCAAGAAATTTAGTCCTTCCCTAATCTTTCTCTCTGAAACAAAACATTCTGTTTTGTGTGTTGATAAAAAACTTAGGAAGCTTGGGTTTAATTCGCTGGGAATCGACTCTGTAGGTCAAAGTGTGGGGCTATGGGTAGGCTGGAAGTCCCCCATGGCTGTTCACTTGTCTCCAAATTTTATTTTACTTGATATCACCATTGGGGGATTGGGAACCTTCTGGGTGGGCTGTTTGTATGGCCACCCTTGTGCCTCTAAGAGGCAGGAGGTTTGGGGTGAGGTAGACTCTTGCTTACAATCTTCGGTTAAACCTTTTATTTTTATGGGGGACTACAACCAAATCCTCTCAAGGCAGGATAAGTGTAGCTCTTCGGGTGCTCCGGACTCAGGGGCATTTGTGTTAAGAGACCTCTTGCATAGATGGGGTCTGGTTGAGATGAGTCATGTAGGTCCTTGGTTTACCTGGTCTAACAACAGATCTGGCTCATCCCCCACCTTTGAGCGTTTGGATAGGGCTTGGTCTAATGCTGCTTGGTTTAACTTGTTCCCCTTCAGTTACCAGCAAAATTTAGGATTCTTCTCTTCTGATCATTGTCCTATAATGTTCAATCTTAGGCCAAACCTGAGTAGACCTAGGAAAAGATTTAAGTTTGAAGCCTGGTGGACTAAACATCAACAGGTTCCTCAGTTAATCTCTTTTATTTGGTCCCTCCAAATCAGTGGCTCACCTTTGTTCAGGCTGCAACAACTCCTGAAGATTGCTGTAAGGTCAGTCAGCTATTGGGCTAAGCATAATGGCTCTTTGGCTAACTTGATCTCGCAAGCAAGACAGGAAGTCTTACATTATCAAAGCCTCTTACCTAACTCTCAGGCAATGACCCACTTCTTTGAATCTAGGAAGAAGCTTGAGCATTTGTTATTGTAAAATGAAATGTACTGGGCTCAAAGGGCTCATTGTAACTGGCTAAGCTATGGAGATAGGAATACCAGGTTCTTCCATACCAACACGAAAATCAGGCGTGGTAGGAACCATATCTGGGCGGTTGATACCGATCAAGGACATACCCTTACCAATGAGGAAGATATTAGGGTTGCTTTTTTAGATTACTTTAAGAAGATCTTCCATCATGAGGACCAGAGAAGTCATAGAATTAACTTCCCCATTCTTAGTCATATTGACTCCACTTTTCTGCCTGAGCATATTGAATTCCTCCAGAAGCCTTTTAAGGCTGAAGAGGTTCGTAGGGAAGTGTTTGGAATGAGTCCCCTTAAGGCCCCTGGCCTTGATGTCATCCCTCCTATTTTATTTCAGAAATTTTGGCCAATCATTTCTAACTCCACTATCAAAGCTGTCTTATCGTTTCTTAACTCAGGTTTCATGTTAAGGGAAACCAACCGTACCATCATTGTCCTCATCCCAAAAGGTGACAACCCCACAACTTTGAAAGACTATAGACCTATTAGCCTCACTAATGTATTATACAAAATTATTGGTAAAGTATTGGCTAATAGACTTAAAGTTATTCTTCCCCATCATTAGATGGAATCAATCTGGCTTCATTTCTGGCAGATCCATTCAGGACAATACTGCAATTGCAGCTGAGATCCTGCAATTTATTAACTCTCAAAAAGGAGTAAATGGGGAGGTTTATGGTTGTCTCAAAGTTGATATGACCAAAGCTTTTGATAGGGTCAGGTGGGATTTCCTTGAAGCTACTCTTAATAAGTTTAAGTTTCCCCATTCTTTCATCACTCTATTAATGGGATGTGTTACCACTTCTTCCTTAGCTATCAGTGTCAATGGTACCATCTCAGAGTTCTTCTCTCCTTCTTGTGGTCTTAGGCAGGGAGACCCCCTTTCTCCCTTTCTTTTTGTCCTCACCGCTGAACCTCTGTCTTGGGCTTTGGTCAAAGGTGAGGAGGAGGGGATCATTAGTGGAATCCAGCACTCTAGGAATGGTCCTTCCATCACCCATTTGCAATTTGCAGATGATTCCATCTTCTTCTTCAAAGTTAATACCAGCAGTGGCCAAGGCCTTAGACAAATCTTTGATGATTATTGCTCCCAATCTGGTCAGGAAATTAATCTTTCCAAATCCACTTTGACCTTTAGTCCAAATTTCTCCTTTCATCAGAAAATGACCCTAGCCAGTCACCTGAAAATTAAAATCCAGGATCATCATGGAAAATACCTTGGGCTTCCTCTTAATATGAGTCTCTCAGCAGATGAAATCACAAGTCAAACCATTGAGAAGCTAGAGACCCAATGTGATGGGTGGGTTGGGAGTTGTCTTAATAGAGCTGCTAGGACCACTCTGGTTCAATCTACCCTTACCAGTATGTTGATTTACCCTTTTTCGAGTCTTAAATTTCCCCAGTCCTGTATTAGGAGGATTGTTCAAATCCTATCTTCCTTCATTTGGAGGAAAGAGAAAGACAAGAAACCTATTTACTGGATCTCCTGGAGACAAATGTGCAGACCTAAATATATGGGGGGGGGGGGCTCAACTTCAAGTCCCCTTCTCTTCTCAATCAGGCTCTTTTAGCTAAACATGCTTGGAAGATTGCAACTCCAAAATCTAGCTTGTTATCTGCCTATTTCTCCTCTAGGTACTGCAAAAGAAAAAGCTTTTTAGATAGGAAATCTGACAGGCACCCCTCTCTTATCTGGAAAAGTTTTTCCTCAGTTAAACACATTTTTTCTAGGGGATCACTTGGAATGTGGGATCTGGAAATGACATCTTTGCTTACCAGGATAGGTGGATCCCTGATACTCCAGTGCTAGTAAATGTGGTAGATGATGTCTCTAGAACCACAAGGGTAAATGACTTGATTAAAATTGATAGAAATGTTAAGAGGGCCTGGGATATGGAGAAAATTAGACATCTTCCTTTGTGGGTGCAAAGGCAAATCACTTCTATCCCTCTATCTTTGTATGATCAGGAGGATGAGTGGGTTTGGGATGGTTCTCCCACTGGTAATCTCACCACTGCCTCCGCATATAGATGGCTAATTTATGAAGACTTGAGTAACTGCTTCATGGAGCAAAATGAGCAGGGTTGGAAAGGTATTATCCAAGATTTCCCCTCGAAGCAGTTTTGGCATCTTAGATTACCCAAAAAAGTCTTGTTTTTCCTATGGCAAGCTATTTTTGGTAAACTCCCTACTAGACTTTTGTTTCAAAAGGTTTTTAACAACAGTACCAATCTATGTAGTCTCTGTAGAGGTCAAATTGAGACTATTGATCATCTCTTTCTTGATTGTAAATTTGCCAAAATCCTTTGGTCTCTCTCCCCTATTCAATTCTCTGCCCCCAGCTCTTTGGTCAACCTTATTAGCTCTACCTTAACTCAATCCCCAGTCTGTGAGATCCCTTGGAAGCTTAGTTGGATTGGTGCAGTCTCTTGGACCATTTGGCTCAATAAGAACTCTTCTGTTTTTGGGAAAAATGATGACAAACCTGATGGGGACATTCATTCTCCCATCTACAATTGCAAGATCCTGGTTTAACCAATTCATGGAAGCTTGGAATCTCAGAGGCTCAAACCCTTCTCCCCTGAAGAAAAACTCTATTGATCTTGGTAATATTCAGCTTACCACAAGGGAATGTACTCGCAAAGATGCTCATATTCTCATCTGGTCTAGGAAAAAAGGAAAACAAAAATACATTTTCAGTGTGCCCATGCAAGGAAGCTTCTTTATTCATTCTCACAAGAGGGCAGTCAAGGTTTCTGTCCCAACAGACATCTTAAACTTGCTCATGGACTTGCTGAGGATCATTATCTCCAGGAATTTTGTTCATTGTTCTCTGTTAATTGACAACATATGTATTTTTCAGTTGATCCAGCAGTTGGAGCAGAGAAGGATGATGAATGTGCAGGAGTGGCCGCTCAGGTGGAAGAGAATGATGCAGGATCTGGATTGCCTTAGCAAATCTTTCCATTGTCTAGAAGTTGGTCTTCTTTCAAATGAAAGTTTGTATCATGATGTAATGAACATGTTCAGTAGTTAGGCCTTGTTTTGGACATTTAGTGGTTAGGCCTTGTTTTGCTTTGTAGGAGGCCTTGGTTTGGATTTCTGCTTTCTTATGTTTATGCTATTTTCCCCTTGGTTGCAAGAAAAAAGAGTGTATTGGTAGACGGAGGTGGACCGAGAGGACCCGAAAGCTATTGATTGCACAAATTCACGTGAGATTGAGAGAAGATCGTGATGAGCATTACCCGGTATAACTAGAACGTGCGTAGAGTGTTTCAAGCATAACCCGAAATAGTTAACGACCCTAGGGACCATCAATTGCCTAGTTCTCCTCCATAATCGTATCAAACACAATTATTTTCTTTTAAATTGAAAAATCATACAAAAATAGTTAGCTTAGTTGTTATTTAGTTTAAGTCACTTGTTTGTGGGTGACGAACCTTCAAATCAAACACTTTTTACCAGTTACTTAGGTATTATAAATTTAATTCTTAATTAGCTAATAATCGTCTATTTCACTTGGGTTCGATACTCGGAGTCTTAAAATACTCCACTTACTACTTTATCGTGCACTTGTGTATACACGTAAGAAATCGTGTCATGTTTTTGGCGCCGTTGCCGGGGAATTAAACGGTTTATTAGTTTAGTTAAAAATTAATTTCGGATAGTTATTTTAGTTTCTTTTTGTTACTATCTATTTTTCTCACGGGTGTGCTAGTGTTGCTTTTTCAGGTAGCTATGGCGGAAGGTCAAGGGGAGATTAGCCTCACCACAGAGCAGCTACAAGCTTTGGTGGCTGAAGATGTAGAGAAAGCATTGGCAGCAAAATCTATACCGCGCCCGACCTTAATGCCATATAATCGATCAGGGAAAGCAATAATCCAGGCATTTGAGGCGGATCTTAAAGGAAGGGAGCCAGCAATTGTGGTGCCACCAATTCAGGCAGAAACCTTCTATCTCAAGCTGGGAACAATTAAATTTGCTCAGGACTAGTGCAATTTTTCTGGGACAGACGAGGAAGACCCACATGCATTCATTGGGAGATTTCAGAGCCACTGTGGGCTAATCCGTTATAGTGGGGTCACTTCCGAATCAATAAAACTGATTCTCTTCCCTCATTGCCTCAAGGGAGCTGCTATGGATTGGCTGGATTCATTGCCATACAAATCAATCAATACATGGGAAGACTGTGCCTCCCAGTTCATGAGTAAATTCTCCCATTTCACGCATGATTCAGCTGCAGAACGAGATTTGGTCATTCAGGAAAAAGCAACATGAATCCATGGTCAAAGCATGGGAGCGTCTCAACTTCTTGCTACGCAAATGCCTCAACCATGGCATTGCAAAAAGCCAGATCATACAGGTCTTCTATGATGCACTTGGAATGCTTGACAAAGACAAGATTTATAGAGAAGCTGGGGGCAGTTTCTTGTTCAAATGTGATGTTGACGGTGCATATGAGTTGATGAGATGTGTGGTTGAGCAAGAGGAGAGCTGGGATTATGAGCACCAACAAAAAGAACCGATGAAGCATAGCTCAGTGGCATATAGCACGGTTCAGGTGAATGCGGTAGAGGTAGTGCATGAAGCAAATGTTTCAGAGACGCATCAGCAGCAGCCAGTACCACCATCAGAGTTGACCAAGATGACAGGGATAAAAAAGACGATGGCTCAGCACATGACAGACATGTTCACACAGGTCAGCAATTGCACTTCAAGTTGCTCAAGCAAAAATAAAAGATCTAAAGGAACAACTTGAACAAAGGGCACTAGGTAGCATTGTTGACACATCAGAGGGACAGGCTCAAGCCATCACCACTCGAAGTGGTATTGCACTTACAGATCCTCCATATCCGAGTCATGCCAGAGCGGAAGCCTCAAAGGCAAAGGAACATGAAGTCTTCGATTCTGAGAAGACACCTGTCATGATCCCCCAATCAAAGGGCATGATTCACCAGGATGCAAAGAAATCTACCGAGGTACCACTTCCATCTTCTCCTTCTTCGTCAGAACTACCATTTCCATTACGTACTAGGAAGAATAAGGACGATTATGAGGAATACAGACGCTTTTTGAATGTCTTATCTAAACTGCATATCAATATCCCATTGATTGAGGCACTTCAAAAGATGCCTAAGTATGCTCGATTGATTAAAGATGCAGTTCTTGGAAAGAAAGGGGTGGATGAATTTCAGAGAGTAAACTTAAATGAACAGGTTAGTTCATGTGTTTTGCACGGGTTACCTAAGAAAAAGAAGGATCCAGGTAGCTTTGTCATTGAGGCTACATTGGGTGATTCCTACACTGGAAGAGCTCTCTGTGATCTGGGAGCGACGTGAATTTGAAGCCGTTGTCGGTATTCAAAAAGTTAGGTGTGGGGGAGCCCCCGAAAACCTGGATAACACTCCAATTTGCAGACAAGTCATCCAAGAAAGCATGTGGGATGGTTAAATATGTGCTAGTAAGGGTCGAAAGTCTAATCATTCCGGCTGATTTTGTTATATTGGATATTCCAGTAGGTGATGTTCCGCTGATTCTGGGTAGGCCATTCTTAGCTACTGGTCGGACTCTCATCGATGTAGAGAATGGGGAATTGATTATGAGGGTACATGATGACATGGAGACTTTTCGGGTCTTTAAACCGTCACCCCAGTGTTCATGGGAGTATCAGCCAGGGGTGCCATTTGCTGTACAAGTGAAGCGCCAAATCCCAGAGTTATCGCAAGGGGATCCACCTGATTATTGGGATAGGAACAAGCCATTAGCGGTGCACGCACATGAAGCAGTGCTTCAAATCCAACACAGAAAAGCTAAACTGGAAGCGGCACAATGTGCCTGACCACCCTCGTGAGGTGGCAGAGGTAACTGGGTCGGGCTGTCGACCTTAAATTACAAGCGCTTCTTGGGAGGCAACCCAATGTAGAGTAGGATGTTATTTTCTTTATTTATGTTTTAGTTCTCCATACATGATTTTGAGAGGTGAAAGAGAGGGACTAATGAGTTTTCTAGTTTTGCAGGTAATGCTAGCGAAGAATCTAGCCCAATGTGCCATGGCACATTTGACCCACATGGGGACTCTTGAGGGAGTTGGGGATTTTTAATGCATTGTTGCAGGATGGAGCAATCTACCCCGGTGTGCGAGGCACACGCGACCTTAGGGGAGTTACATTGTATCATGGTGTAGCTTGGGGATTGCTCAAGTGATCTTCATCAGCGTAAACTGGCAACGGTCTAATGGACCCCTTCTTGTTGCAGTTTCACGGACACGGTGCCCATGTAGGTCCGAGCACTTCAGGTATCTCTTCCTCTCTCGACATCTAATTTGAGCGGTAATTGTGGAGATCCACTGCCTACACATTTAAGCGATGAGTCCTCTTATTATATCTCTAAATTCGTTGAGGACAACGAAACGCTTAAGTGTGTGTGGGGGGGGGGGGGTTGTGTATACTTTTGCTAGCCATGTCTGTTATGCATAGCCTTGTTACATGTAGATTGCGTTAGTATTGTGAGTAGTGTGGTTAGTGTAGTGTGTTTTAAATATATTGACGTTTTGTGTTAGATTGTGTATTTTATGCATTGTTAGCACTTTTTTATTATTGAGTCACCCTACCCAATGTTATGTGATTAGTAGAGTTTGCCATTGCATATAGAGTTTAGGAAAATATGGAAAAAAAAATGAAAAATTAAAGAAAGAAAAAAAGTAGAAAAGTGAAAAATCAGAAAAATTTAAAAATTTGAGAATAAGGGCAATTGATGAAGCATGAAACCGAAGAGAGTTCAGTGAAAGAGTCTCTGAGAATAGGAAGCACCGTAGTAGGGATGTATTTAATTTTTAGTATCTCGCGCACCTGTTTCACGAAAGGAAGTCCCGGGTATTCAGGGAAAAGTGCAAAGTAGACGAGGGCATACCTTTAGTTCCTTTATTGTGCTAGGAGGATTTAGTCCTAAGGAGTTGAATAGTCTGTTTTCGAGTGGAAACTTGTGGCCTCTTGAAATCTGGGGTGGACCTTCGTGTAGAGTCGGTTCCATGTGGTACGGTTGCCTCGGCCTAAGCGAAGTCGGGGGGGGGGGGGGGGGGGGGGGCGTACACCACCATCCCTTAAGGCGGTTTCAAGAGCTAACCGAAAAAGCCCACACTTAGTTTCTCTAAATGCACGGTTGAAAAATTAGAAGAGAATGAAAAACAAAATGAATCAAAATCTTCTATTGGATTAGATACGGTGAACAACCTAATGTGCCTCCGTTCGCGCGGGGAATTTGGATTCAATCCAATTAAAGCGAATAAGGAAAACTAAAGTCAAACCGTATTACACAGAGTTGTGTCTCCCGTCACTGGGACAATTTGCATTCAATGCAATAACGGCTAAGAGGGTCTAAAAACCTCAAATGACTTGGCGAAGAAAGACTATCGAAGAGAGAGAGAGAGTGAGAGTCGCGGCAGTGAGAGTGATAACTCTCTATTAGAGTTATATTTCTTAAATATTTTATATCGTTTTGCGTGATTCCCGGGTTGAAATATGAGTTACACTATGAATGTTGAGAAAACGTAGAAAGTTGAGTTTCTAGCACTTTATTGTTAATCCGGGCGTTTCGATACATATTTCGATGTTATTTGTCAAATATAATCGCTTGGTATGGTTGTTCATGTTGTCTTTACAGGAACGGATGCTAAACGATGTTTAGGAGGCATGAAACGAGCTTCGGAAATAAATCAAACTCAAGAGAAAGCAAGAGAAGCAAAGTCGAAGGAGCAAAAGTGACCAATCTCCACTATTTTGATTGTATCTTGAGTTATACAATACACTTTGGAGTGAGACTAGTGTCAAATGAAAGTAGACTCACAGAGCTTTCCAACGATAGGTTACGGAGCTAACACGGAGATCGGACGAGAAAGATATGGTCCGTCAAAGAGGATGCAAATTTGAGAAACTCTCCAGGGGTGTTCGTGCGTACAAACTTTTGTTCGCACGAACAAAATGCCTTAGAAAAAATTTTAAGATGGCCAAAAGAGTGAAAAAGGGACTTCTAGAAAATAAGAACAAAATTCCTGTTCGCACGAACACTGTTCGCACGAACAGTCGGGTGTTCGTGCGAACAGAAGGCCAGACGCGGATTTTTTAGTTCTTTTGGTAATTTCTTGAAAGTTTGAAGACTCTACCTATTTCTAACGTATTGGGACGATCCTTAGAGGATATACACACACTTTTGGAGTCTAGAGAGCTGGAGAAGACGGGAGAACAAGCTTGGAGCAAGGATCATCAACTACATTGAAGATTTTAGCGTTTGATCTTTATTTCTTCTTCTTCATGAACTTCATTATTGTTGATATGTTGAACGTTATTATGTCCAGCTAAACACTTTAAGCTAGGTGCTTGATGGAAAACTAGGGTTTGTTGGATGATTTTCCGGATTTTGGACTTGATGCATGCTTTTGCTTAATTCTATGAGCGTTCTATTTAGCCTTGCGATTCTTGTACTTAATTATTAATGTTCTTGGATTGATCACCCTTATAACGTTACTTTTTGATAGGGTTGCTCGAAAGTGAACTCGTTGAGAAGTGTTAAAGAATAGTTTAGGTGATCTTGTAGTTTCTTGAGACCGAGAGGAGATAGAAACTTGATTAATCGTGTGAGGGTAGTTTCGGTGGATATTGCTAGAACTTAGTGAATTCGGTGGACCGACAGGACCCGGTGAACGAGCCTAACAAATCAACTAGAGTGTATTGGTAGACGGAGGTGGACCGAGAGGACCCGAAAGCTATTGATTGCACAAATTCACGTGAGATTGAGAGAAGATTGTGATGAGCATTACCCGGTATAACTAGAACGTGCGTAGAGTGTTTCAAGCATAACCCAGAAATCGTTAACGACCCTAGGGACCATCAATTGCCTAGTTCTCCTCCATAATCGTATCAAACACAATTATTTTCTTTTAAATTGAAAAATCATACAAAAATAGTTAGCTTAGTTGTTATTTAGTTTAAGTCACTTGTTTGTGGGTGACGAACCTTCAAATCAAACACTTTTTACCAGTTACTTAGGTATTATAAATTTAATTCTTAATTAGCTAATAATCGTCTATTTCCCTTGGGTTCGATACTCGGAGTCGTAAAATACTCCACTTACTACTTGACCGTGCACTTGCGTATACACGTAAGAAATTGTGTCAGAGAGGCGGAGAAGAAGAAGACGACGGTGGATGATGGCGGAGAAGAAGAAGACGATGACGTCGGAGAAGAAGAAGAAGACGACGACGACGGTCAGATCTGTTTCTCTCTTTCTCTCTCTCTGCTGCTTCTTCTTCTTCTTCTTCTTCTTCTTCTCTGGGCTTATCCTTCTGTAGATCTCTTCATCTAGAGTTAAGATCTACTTTTTTTGCACAGGGGTTGAAGTATTCTAGGCGGCGGTAGAGAGTACGAAGAGGAGGGCGACGTGGTAGTGGCGATGGAACGCTAGGACGCCGGTAGTAGTGGAGGCAATTTTCTCCTCCTCCTGCTTCTCTTGCTCCTCCTTTGTTTTCTTCTCCCTTTCTCCTCAATCTTCTTATTCTTCTTATCCTACTCTTCTTGCTCCTCCTCTCTATTCTCAAATATTTCTTGATTTGATGTTTGGATCTGTAAAAAAAATGAATATAGAGGAAACTTCGTTGGTTTGCCTTTTTAATTTATGTTGTTTTAATTTTGGATATGATACTATAAAAAAATTAATTTTAGATCCGGTACTGTTTGATCTCTTGGTGTTGTATATGTTTCTGTGGGTTTTGATGGTGTTGGCTGGTGGTGGTGATGGTCTTGCTGTTAGGAGAGGCGGTGGTTGTGATATTGCTTTTAGAAGAGAGGTAGGAGAGAGTGAACGACATGTGTAATTCTTAAACTTTGTTAGGGGTATTTTGGTCAAAAATAATTTTTCTTATTCCCTGCGCTGAGCCGCCATCAGAACATAGAGGACAAACGGAGTGATATAAGGTAGATTAGATCACGACTTTGTATTTAACATGTCAAGTACCATGCACATATACCCCACTTGTTTGATTCACCAATTATTTACTGTGTAACTCTTTTCCACGACATTGTATTAGCCTTTAATTACGTAACCAAGCAACAAGTATTTTTAATCTGAGTCTAACCAGTTCCAAGCTAAAAAAAGACAAATTAACATTTCTTTTTTCTTTTAGCAAAAGATAAACATTTATGCAGTTAAGGTGGTAGCTCAAGTGATAGAGCGTTGAAAGCCCTACATGGTGTTCCGGATTCAAATCCGGTTAACGACAAAACAATTTATCAAATAAAAAAAGGATAAACATTTCTAATGTAAACATATGCAAAATAAAATTTAGGACTCGTCAAATGTGTATTAGTTATTCTGGAACAATCAAAAATCGTTTTCGCCTACTCAAAATCAAGCATTGAAATCCAAGAATTTAAAAAACTGCTATCATTTGATCAACTTGTACTGAAATTAAATTTTATATAATAAAATTAATTGCACACGGTCATGTCAATACATTCACGTCCTCACCACTAGCTAGTTGTTAACTTAATTATTTATTCCATTTATGATTTTTGTGTGTGTTCATTATTCATGAATACATATGTTGTTTTATTTGTCGATCCTAAGATAACTAATCAATTGGTTATGTTTTTATAAGACAGTTGTTAGCTTCATTTTTTATTCCAATTACGAAAAATTATGGCTCATTAATACAGAAGTTGTTAATGCTCTCTCCTAAAATTATAAATACTCATAACCCATTTGAAGAATCAATTATTTTTATTTTTCTTATAAATGTAATGAAATTTTGTTTTAAAATATGGGATGGGTTATTGGTGAATATCTACCACATGTTAAAAGCCTATTTGTATATTGTTATTGGTCCATTAGCTCACCCTAATGCCTATATAGGGACGCTTAGGGTTGGAGAATAAGAACACATCTCAATACAATTCTCACTACACTATTGTCTCTATTGATTTTATGTCTCTTTCAGTCCACGTTTCAATACACGTTATCAGCACGATACCTCTTCTGGACAAGAGGTGAAACGAGATGAAGGTATGAAATTTATATTTGATTATTACTTTTAAAATTGAACAAGACGATGGGATAAGAGTCCTCTTGAAAAGATTCAATCATGGTTTAACTGGTGATAGCTTATGGACGGCATGTAATCTTGTATTGTGTTTCTATCTGAAAGAGTTCTTTTTTTTATGTGTTCTAAAACTATGAGAGAAAACGGTTTTGAAGGGGTGTACAGTAGGCAGAAATGCAGGATCAATACTCTAGAAGGGGGGGGGGGGGGGGTGAATAGAGTATGCAAATTTTTTCAAAACTTGCAAGAATGGTGGTTTCAAAAGATTTGTAAAGAGTCATGGACTTGAAATGAGTTTCAAGCCTTGGAATGAAAACAGTTGAATTATAGAAGAATAAGTTTATTTCAAGGCCTTGAGAAGAGTTTCAAACCCATGAAATGAACCTGTTTTGAATGCTGCAATAGTTATAAGTATGCAACTGAAAAGTCAACGCAAGAGACACAAGATATATAGAGTTCATTCCACTTGGACCTACGTCTCTACCTCATGGATCTTCTCCCTGCAGGATTTTCATCACAATTCTTATTAATCCACATCCAAGCCCAAGATTTAAAGCACGGAGAGATACCTTACTCTGTTACAGCTTGTGGTTCTCACTAACCTATCTAGTACCTGCTCTAGCAATCTGATTAATTAAGAATTCTCTATTGTTCACCTTGAACAATCCTTGATAATGAGAACGAGAAGTATTATCAAAATGATATACAAATGAAGTTCAAAAAATAAGAACACATGAAATGAAACTGCAGTGAGTGTGCAGTGTTCTTCTGATGCTTGGATTGGGAGAGATGAATATGCTTCTTCGTTGCTTGTCAATCCTTGAACATTTTTAGTGTCTCTGTGAATTGCTTTGTGTCGTTGTTTTTTGAATCCTTCAGCAATTCTCCTTTTAAACACCCAGTTTGAATCGAAGATCTTCAGAATCTTCTCAACAAACTTTCCTGAAAATTTGCTTCAAATCTTGACTCTTCTGGACAGCTTCTTCCAACAGCTTGTAGCTCAGTATCTTCCAAGGTACTGATTTGATCTTGTTGTAAATATGTTGGGAAGATTGAAACACAGCTGATTGATCACAGAATCAAATCATCAAGCAGTTTCCTTTTCTGCAAAACATAACAGATTCCTATAAAATAGGAAGCACAATATCCCTGCAAAACTCAGTTAAACAGATGATATTAGATGCTGCAAACTGTGTCAAAATACTTTGTATTTCATCATCATGTATCAGCTAATCATGCACAGGGGCTTAGGAGTTGAATCAAGTAAAGAAACCCCCCCCCCTAAGTTCATGCATATAACGCTTAGTGAGTTTCAAGGCTTTGAAAGCTGTTTCAAGGCCACAGGCTATTTCAAATCTTGAACCTGCATTGAACTTACATGTTTTGCTAGTTTTTTTATAAGATGGTTTTGTTAAACCTATGTGTGCTTGATTAGTGTGGATACTTGATATTTTTTTAGAGCTAAAGCATGCCTTTAGGAACCATGTGGTCACCACTACAAGATTGAACATCAGATCTGTAATCAAGGTTCTTCCGTATATTTTTCGGTTTTCAAGTAACATTCCAAGAATTTTCATCTTTTAAGGATCTGAAAAAAATAGAAAAAAATGAAAATAAATCTGCTATACTCATTAGGGTTCGACTGATTCCTGTGCTATAAGCATTATTAGTCGCAACGCTAACTAACAAGTTGCCTAATAATAGTTTCAGGACCCTAGTTTTATTATATCTCTGTTTTCAAGAAAAATAAATGTTATGCTTTCAATTGGGTTTTGGCTCAAACCTACGCAGCGGATTTCGAGGTCTAGATTGCATATCCAATGCTTGTTGGTGTTCGGTTAATTTTACACTTTAAAGCTCTAGTTCTTTTACTTCTACCACTTTTCTTTATTTGCTGAAAAAAATGGATGGATACATGTGTTTCTAATCCACATAATTAGTTTGTTGATGTCATAGATGGATACATGTGTTTCTCAAACCTCTTTTGCTACGTAGTTTTAACTATGAGTTGTTGTAGTTGGGTTTTCCTTTTTACCCATTATTATTACTATTTGATGTGCATTAAAAAACTGCAGAAGAGGTTTGAGATTAGAACCAGTTGTTCTACATAATTGTGTTATATGAAATTATCATACATATTTTCTTTTTTTTATAGATTAAAGGGAACCTCGTAAACCTCCTGACGAGATTTTAACCCACGATCAAATTGGTCCAAGCAATAGATATTCTCATACATACAAAAAATGTTCATACATGAAGTTATGGATTCATGATGCGTTGATCATAAACTGAAGTTATGACAATATATTTTTATGACCCGAAGTCATAGTAAATTATTTTACATCTCAAGAAGAGATGTTTAAAATTAACATAATTATTTAAATCTCCTGAAGGGGATTCATTTTCGCTTGTTATATATTTTTTTCAATCTAGCCATCTAACTTGTACATGAAGTACTATATTATATTTAGTTATTGTAAGTTCAACTCAGTTCAAGACTTGAAATAGCTAGTCTATTTCAAGTCCTTGAATCACCTTTGAAAGCCTTGAAACCGACTGTGCTTTATATGTCTGAACTTAGGGGGAGTTTCTGATATTGATTCAACTCCTAAACCCCTGTGGATGATTATTTGGTACTTGATGATGAAAGACAAAGTATTTTGATACATTTAACAGCATCTAATATCATCTGTTTGACTCAAATTTGCAGGGAAGTTTGTTTCCCATTTTTTAAGATCTGTTTCCTAACCTGAGTTTTGCAGGAAAGGAAACTATGTGATGAATTGATTATGTGATCAATCCTGCTGTGTTTGGAAGTTGCCTAACAGTTTTCATACATATCAAATCGGTATAATTGAAGATACTAATCAACTATTCATTGGAGAAGCTGTTAGAGAAGTCAAAGCTGAAGCTACAAAATAGGGAAGTTTGTTATGAGAAGATCCTGAAAATCCGTATTTCAAACTGCTCTAAAAAGAGGGAAAGCTCTATAAAAGAGGGAAACTTATATAGGCTATGGGAGGGACTTGGAGGAGAAAATACGAATCAGGCTCCTAACTTTATTAGGACTTCTGGTTCGACCCTAACCTAGCCCGAATAAAGTTAATAACAGTTAGTACCACTAAATAACTGTTATTGCACTCCTGTCCATATTCTCAAAAAATAATATTTCGAGCTCCTGTTATTAAATACTTATTATCTCCCCATGTTAAGATTACAGATATCCATCGATTAAATTAATTACTGACTAATTCATTTAATCGACCTCTTCCCGATTCCTTGATCCTTACCACTTAACTTATTTGATATATCCAGATTACCAAGTAATCTACCTGCAGGGTTTGACATAATCAAAACTTATAAGCTTCATCAAAGGGATATCATCAATCCCATAACCGGGACATGGATTCCTTCGATATATCAATATACACCATGGACTAAATAGTGTCACCCAACTCATCGAGGTTATTGACTCCACAGGAATCTCACTCACTTGACTTGTCAAAGTAATAACTACTAAATACATGTGCACATTGACTATCTAAGGATTAAGAGCATAAGTAATGATAATAACCATGAGACATAGCTTGTCTTGTTATGTCAGTACAAAGACAATGATCTCAACTTGGTCCTGTTCACTATACACAAAGTATACTAGCACATTGAGTTGAAACTATAGTATGAACTATATTGTTTCATGTAGCCAAGACAGACCTATTAAAAAAATGTGCTACAATCGTTCCGATGGTTTGTCTAATTCCAACTAGATTGTGAACTCACAACTTTCATTCCACAAGAACCGAAGATAAGATCTTCTGTGTGTAAGCTATACTCTACACACCAGATCTTCTACTATGCAGAACAATAGACAACTATGCACAATAATAATATAATGCAAAAACATTGCCCAAAACCATTCTCATAAATATCAAATTCATATAATCCAATAAAAAAAGCATGGCTTTTAGTATTTAATCCAACACTTTATAGGTTAGTGAGAACCACAAGCTGTAACAGAGTAAGGCATCTCTCTGTGCTTGAGATTTAGGGCTTAGGTGTGGATTAATAACAATTGTGTTGAAAATCCTGCAGGGAGAAGATCCATGAGGTAGATACGTAGGTCCAAGTGGACTGAACTCTATATATCTTGTGTCTCTTGCATTTACTTTTTAGTTCCATACTTAATGCTTTTGCAGCATTCAAAACAGTTTCAATTCAAGGGTTTGAAATTCATGTCAAGGCCTTGAAATAGACTTATCTTTTTATACGTCAACTATTTTTATTCCAAGGGCTTGTAACTCATTTCAAGGCCTTGAATCACTTTACAAACCTTTTGAAACCACTCTTCTTGCAAATTTAGCAAAGGTTGGCATACCTAATTCAACCCCCCCCCCTCTAGATTATTGATCCTGTATTTCTACCTACTGTACACCCCTTCAGCTATGTTTACGACCTGAATTTGCAAAAATTTCATTATTAGAATTGATCGTGACCAGAAGTTGCGAAATCAATTTTTCTTATGACATGGAGTCATAACATATTTTTTTACATCTCCAGAAGAGATGTCTAAACGCCTAAAACGCTTGTTATTATCAATCCTCCTGAAGAGGTAGCGTTTATTGTTCTTTAATTTATTTTACGTTTGTGCACTTAAATTTTATGTACCACTCCGTCCCACCTCTAATGCACCATTTCCTTATTTGGACCTCCACTCACTTTTAAAAGTTTCTTTTTTCGGTAACCTTAAACTGGTTAAATGGCTACAATACCCTCATTAATACCCCACATGTGATGTGATCTTTTGGTAATAAAGTGTAATTGTTTCCTCCTTGTGAGGAAAAATCAGTAAAATACCATCATTTTTTGTCTTTAGTCCCACCTCCAATGGTGCATTAGAGATGGGACGGAGTGGTACTCTAGTATCTTTTATACTTATTATAGATAAAAAAGAATCTCTGGGAGAGGTTTCATAGCGGCTATTGACATTAGTTTATAGCCATGTAATTAGTTCTTGGAGAAACAAATTACATTCCACCACTCATAACCCGTAGTTATGACTTTCATAACCTGAAGTTATGAAATACTATAAATAGAGATCTGCTGGAGAGATTACTATATTTAAATATGTTTAAACCTCCTGAAGAGTGTTTATGCATTTTTTTGTTGGTACCTTGTTTTAGTACTATGGTTGTTTATACGCTTACCACTGATTCAAGCAGAGCATCAAGAAGATGTTCTTAGTCCATGAGGTTTTATTGGACAAACGCATTTATATGCGTAAAAATGTTTTTCGTACGAGAAGTTATGAAAAAATATATTATAACATAGAGTTATAAAATAATGTCAAAAGATCTCCCTGAAGAGAGAATCTACAACCATTCACTTATAAATAAAAGTATTGACATTTACGTCTCTTTTTGGGTTTCCTGAAAAATTTTGATTAGAACTACGACGTCCAAGAGGTTGCTTATTGTCAATTATTTTATTTTAATTTGAGGATTGATGTAACACCCCCAAAATGACCAAGCCGAGAGCGCGGGGGGTGTCACTCCGTACCCGAGATAAACTCGGATACAAGGACATTCAAAAGTGGATCTAAGCATAAAAAACCAAGAAGTCTAAAAGTAATACTTTATTACAATTCAAAGGTGTTGCCTCAAACAACGGGCGCTTAACAAGTCTAAGCATTATTAAATAATCAAAAGAATTCTAATTATTTAAAACGATAATACTAAACATCTAGGTGATGATTCACGTTCCCCGCTAAGCCAAACTCCCATCATCTAGAACTGTGGTGCAGAAACTAAAAGGGAACACCACAGTACAAAATCAGCAATAAAGCAAACACCCAAGCATGTAAAATGATGATGAAGAAATTTATAAACCAATAAACAACTTGTCATGGAGTAATTTATATTTAAACAAAGCGACAAACACAGTTTGATTCCTTTAAGAGGACCAGAGAGATTTCAAGATCATTATAATTCCGAATTCGAGTTCGATAACCAAGTTGGGAAATTTCAAAATCTCATACTCATTCTCTTCTCATGAATACTCATAAAATCCAAAAATTCACATATTTAATTAGTTGATACATGGGAGGGACCAACCACTTCGCAAAGAATCCATGACCTCAAGTGTCGACACCCCCTTACAGATTTGTTGCGTCCAGAAGGGTGAGTACAAGGAGCGATCCGGGGCCTTGCAACCGGATTAATTAATTAATTGGCCGAGCATAACCCGACCAAGCCCACTAGTAACCATGAGATAATCCCGCATAACTCTCACCCTTTATGTTAACATCGATTACTAGATTATGGTGATGTTTTCATAGAAACGTTTCAAAAAGTGGAAACAAGTGTACAAATAGCACATATTTCACATAACACATAAATTCATTTTGAGAAAATAAAAGAAGGAAATAATTTGACATGAAGGGCGTTAGGCACACTAGGCCTGGCATGTTTACTCACCTCAAATACAAGCAACTGCAGCAATTCATTGAACTTCTTGTTTGACGCATACCCGAGCTCGTCTATAGTCTCCATCCTCCCCCCCCCCCCGACATCGTCCTGGTATCTAGTTTGAGAACTTCACCCATCTTGCGCACGTGTTTACACATGTCTTCATCTGTTTTGAGAAAGTAGGACATATTCCGAACTTGAACCCATAAATCGATAGTTTCAAACTCAATCTTTCCATCTCTTTTTGATGCCTTCCATGGTTTGACTAGCAACAAGTTTTCCGATATAATTCCAAGGTCCGCCATCAACTACTTTGTTCATCGTCTCAATTGTTGGGAACACGAAAGCAAACCTGTTAGGGCTTGTTTCCTTGATCGTTATCGTATCTCCCCCATCCCAAATATTTAAGAACAAAGCCTTCATGGCCCAGACGTTGAACTTGATTGGTTGTAAAAAGGATCCCAATAAGCATGGTCCAAGTTTTTTTATTGCCTTGATGCAATATTCATCGGAGTAATATTCAATCTCTTCCTCTTCTGGGGTGAGGAAGGTGGTGCTCTTTCTCCGCGCCAACCCACTGCTGCTGCCCTTGTCCCCGGTTGACACCCCTGCTGTTGCGTTCGCCGGTTGAGAGCCTCCAATCTCTGCCATGATTGACGAAGAGAAGACCTGAAGAAACCTGTAAACCCTAGTTCGCCAGCAAAGACCTCCGAGAACTCTGGAGCAACTAACCCTTTTAACTTAGTACCTCCTCTCCTTGTATTTTTGTTATTAAATACTGACTTGCATATTCTTAAAGGGTAATTAAAATGTTCCAAGTTCATCCCCTCAAAAAAAATATCAAAGTTCGCCAAAGTTGTGTCACATCACCAATTTAATAGCTTCTCGTACCATTTGTAATCGCTTCCACCGTGAATAACCGTGGAAAAATTGCCAACAGTAATATCTTTGCTTTTATGTTAATTGCGAGCACATGGAGGATTTATTTACGAAAATAAAAATAGTGGTAGATCCAAAATATTGTGATGGTTATTTCACAATAAGGGCTCTATAAGTGGACCAAGCCATATCGAATATCTTGAGTTTGTTTTGTTTAAATTTTAAATTAATCGAACAAACACAAACTCGAGCGGAATATATTTTGTTTTGTTTGACTTTATTTGAACATGCCTTATTCAAAATTGAGCTTAGTAAAAGTGGGCATTAGAGTTCCTGCTTTAGGGAAGACTAATACAATTATGTGCAATTTGACTTTTTAATCTCTGCGATATATTTTTTTCAACGTTACCTAAATAATACAGCTATAAACATCATAAAACAGAAAAATGAAATGATTTGTTTCTTTTTAATATTCTATATGTTAGGGTTTACCTAACGTGATAGTCGTTCAAGACACTATCAAGTCTCCACACACGGGTTTTTTAACCCACACACTAAAACACTTTTAATTTCTTCTTTGATTGATTGATAAAATAGTAAAACTTACAACGTTTAAATAGAAAAGTAACAAACCCTAACTAGACGATTGACCTAACGGACTCGACCCGGTCTACTAATTAAATAAAATTAAAGAAACGACTACTAACAATTAATTAAAGAAATAATTCAGTATTATTAAATAACGATGATACAACTGATCCGTATCACTATACTTACATGTTATGCACCAATCAAAATAGATTTAACTCACTTGTCATGCGCTAACGTATATTTTAAAAATACAAGTGAAAACTATTCAAGAAAATCAATCGTCACTAGAAATATCCTTATATTAATGTTTATTGAGAGCACAAAGAGGATTTATTTAATTACTAAAGGAAAATAATCGTAGCTTCAAAATATTGTGAATGGTTGTTTCAAAATTAGGGCTATAAACACCTAGACAGACAGAGCCGAATTGTTCGTAGTCTTACTTGTTTAAATTAGAGAAGAGTCAAACGAACACGAATTCGAGCATAATGTATTTTATTTTGAGTTTACGAGCCTAATGTAATTTACTTTTTTGAGTTAGATTGAATAGGCCATATTCAAACTCGAGCCTAATACAAGATGGTACTCAAGTTTCTCTTTTAAGGAAGACTAATGAAATTGTTGATGGTTGAGTTTTAATGCTCAATGATATATTGTTTTGTCAATATTATCTAAAAATACCGCAAGAAACATCATAAAAATGAAAGATTTGTTTCTTTTAAGTACTCACATGTTATGCACTAATAAAACTATTACCGAACATTAATCGTCACCAAAAACATCCTTATCTTTGTGTTAATTTTTTGCAAACAGAATAGTATTTATTTTCTAGCGGGCTTTTTCTTTAACCCAAAAGTCGTACAAACTGTGGGGAAACTAATAGCCCAAAAGAAAAAGAAAAACATTACAGCCCAAGCCCAAGCCCATTTGAGCAAGGTCATGGGAAAGGGCATTACAGTCTTTCAGCATCACATAACTGTAGTTGGTAAACGACTGAAGCATCATTTAGTGCTCTCTCATACTCTGAGGAACCGTTGGGCGCCTCCCTCCACAAGATGGTTGATGAGAGTTTGAGATTCAGATTCGATCCACAGAGATGTGAATCCCCAGTCTCCAGTCGCCCGAAGTGCCATCCTCATCACAAAACACTCTGAAACTATGGATTGGTAATGAAAGGAATCGAAAGATCCATTCCGAGAATGAAGTCTCGATCGTTTTGGTCGATTATAGCCCCACCACCAGATCTTCCTTCCTTCACGGAGATAGCTGCACCAACAATGATTTTCAGAATTCCATGTGAAGGCGGAGACTACCCAATAAGAGATGGGTCTTCAGATGGATATGCATGTACCAATCCCGAATCAAGATAAGTATTGTCTTTAAATTCAGAGGATTCGACGTTTCATTTCTAAAAAAGTTTCTATTCCTCTCTAACCAGGTGTTCCAGAGAATATAAATTTGTGAAAACTTGGCGAATCTGAAAAGAAAAAGGGCATATTATTGATGGGATCTGCAGATCAACCAAGGGGGAGGCAAAAAGTTGTCTAGTCCAGTCACAGTCAAGAAATATGTGGGAAACTTATTAAGGTTCATGTTTACAGAGACTGCAAACCGGGGGTAAGTCGATACCCTTTTTCATATTATTTTTGGCAGCAATACAATTGGGATTTTCTTTTCCAAATAAAGATTTTAATTTTTTATGAATTTGTAGATGCCAAACCGTTTCCAAAAGGGTTTGAGAACTAGTATTAGTTGCAAAACCGTGACTCCAATTAGGGTTGATAACGGATAAGGCTACAAAGTAGCCAGATTTAACAGTATAATTGCCATAGGTAGTTTGGAACAAACAAACTTATATTGGTTAGTAGGAGAGCTAAGGGGAATTTAAATAATTTCTTGGGCCTCTTCTTCTGAAAAATGTGAATATATAAGATCATGACTCCAAGTAAAATTAGGAGTAATAAGATCTGACATGTAGGAATACATGAGAGGGAAGGAAATCCGTAAGGTTTGCGTCCAAAACTACGCACACCCCTTTCAGAACGAGTTCCTTCTTTCCAAGTTCCTGGAATGGGTAAGCGAGGGAATGACTCGCCAGTTAAGTACTTTCGCGTGACCGATAGGAATCCACCTATGGTGATAAGTAAGAGTATTACAACCATTTCCTATACATTGGCGTACACCTTTGAAAACAATATTTGTGGCTTTAATAAGACACTTCTAAATGTTAGATGAGTTAGAACTGCTTTCAACGGAAATGATTTTTGAATTTTAAAATATTTTCCCTTAAGAACTTTAGAGATTAAAGAGTTGGGATTATTAAGAATACGTCAAACTTGTTTTCCTAGTAAGAGATGTTGAAAGCATACATATAGCGAAAACCCATACTCCCAATAGCTTTGGGGTTACACGTTAAACCCAACTTTCCCAATAATTTTTGTGTTTTCCAAATCATTATTGAAAGTAAGTAGACATACATTATGTAAGTGGGAATAGATTGGATGATAGATTTGATGAGAACTTCTTTAGCAAGATTTGTTCAATATAGTGCCATTTAATACTGTCATAAGCTTTATCCATATATGATTTAAGGGAGAAGGACTCCGTATTATTTTTTTGATTTTTAATGGTATGAAGGGTTTCTACGGCAATAATTGAATTATCAGAGATTTGACGATCTTTGATAAGAAAAAGTTGGGCCACCTCAATAATATATGGCAAGAAAATTTTGAGACGATTAGCTAGGGTCTTAGGGATAATTTTATAAGAGAAATTACATAAGCTAATAGGGAAAGAAAGGAAATAAAGGCAATAATGCTAACGTCAAATTATTATCATTATTTTTCCAAAATTAGGGTAAGAAACGCCTAAATGGACATAGCTGAATCGAATATCCGTAATTTTGAATTTAATTTGTTTAAATAAGAAATGAATTTAACTAACACAAACTCGAGCAGAACTTGTTTGTTTGAGTTAGGTTAAATTTGTCTTATTCAAACTCGAGCAGAGTACAAGTTGGTACTCGAGTTCCTGTTTCCTAGAAGACTAATTCAATTATGTTTTGATTTATGAGTTTATATTTTTTCTCAATCTTATCTAAAATTACCGCAAGAAACATCATTAAACATAAAAAATGAACGATTTGTTTCCTTATTTGGTACAAACGTGTAATACACTGACTTATGTATTAATTATACAAGTGAAAGTTATTCATGAACATAAACGAACAAAGTTTTTAAGCCGAAAAGTTGAACGAGCTCCGATTATGTCGGAGAGCGAAAGGCGAAACTTAGGGTTTACGGAAGAGATCTCTGCGACAGCAAGCGCGATGCGAGAACGAAGATGGCAGGGACAGATATCACGACTCCAGAAGGAGCATTGGGACCATGTCAGTCTCATAGGGATCATCTCAGAAAATAAGGTATTTTCTCAGAAGAAGAATATGTTGAGGATTATTCGGATGAACACTGTCTTGAGGCCATTCGAAACCTCGGGCCATGTCATCAGATCCTTCTTTCACCAATCAACTTCAATGCCAGGGCGATGAAGCTACTTTTTCAAAGATTTGGGAAGGTGGAGAGGAAATCAGCCTCAATGAAATAAGCACAAACGTGTTTGTTTTATTAATTCATTTCAAAGGCAATGATGGATAAAGTTAGTACGGTTGACCCATGAAATTTCAATGGGAATGTTCTGTTCCTAAAGCCATGGGAACCAGCGACAAGAATCGGTAATGTCGGCTTCTATTCTATGGATGTATGGTATGCGTAAGGCTGTCAGGAAGATGGGAAAAGTCACTAAAGATTATGGAAGGGTTTTCTCGGGCGTTGGAGGAGATTTTATGAGAGTCCGTGTTCGTATTAATGTTTGTGAACCTGTGAGAAGGGGAGTGGTCATTACTGTGTTGGGCGATAAATTCGGCATGACTACAAATATGAACGGGTACCTAGTTTATGCGAATGGTGTCGATGCTTAAACCATCATTGTTGGATGTCCAAAGCCAAGACGAATGAAGAACAAATGCAGGAACTACCTGGTTTAGAGAATGGATGATATTCCGACCTCCGCGAAGGAAGAAGTAGTCGATACCTACAACTAAAGAGCCCAGGCGAGACAAGCTTTAAACAATTCACCATGGTCAGGCAAAGGAAGGTGATGGGGATAATGACAAGCCGGAAGCAGACTCAGATTTAGGATTCTCCGGTAGTGAATATGAGTAGAGGACATGGAGGTGGATTATGTGGAAAACGGAGAGGATGGAACTACCACTACTATTTCCAACAACCCTTTAGGACAAGATACAATGATGACCAAGAAATCCAAGATCTCCCTAGCCGATAAGGGGAAGGAAATTGCTAGACAAAAACCACGTAAACATATGAGCCCGAAACGAGAAGTCAGTGATACGAACTTCAATCCAAACCCCAAAGAGAAGATAAGAGAACGAGCATCGGCACAGTCGAGAGGAAGGTACGGAAATATAGGAAGAGGAAGGTGGCGAGGAGATGGGAGAGGAAGTTCTACCATTACTCTCCGCAAAATTATAGAGACACAGGTTTCTGCCAATCAGATTCCGAAAAAGGAGAGGGTTCCTTAAAAACCCCAACAGTGAAAATAGTTGCGGGTTTGTTGTACCCCACCAAGAATATTGTGTCTCATCAATTTGAGCCTACGAGAGCTTGGGAAACCTCGTACATTCCTCTTGCTTTACGACCTCGTGAGGAAACAAGCTCCCAATGTACTCTTTATGATCGAAACAAAGATCACGCGTGGCAAGATGGAATGGGCTCGTGTTAAACTGGGGTATGCAAACTGTTTCTCAGTTGAAAGTATAGGTTGAAAAGGAGGCATGACTCTCCTTTGGAAAGAAAGTATGCAAGCAAGTATCATTAAATGCCCTCATCGACACATAGATGCGAACATTTTTGAAGAAGAAGGTAATTGTTTCTTGGAAATTCAACAATTTTTATGGAGACCCAAACAAGTAGGATTGTCAAAATTGATGGGACTTTTTGCGAAGACTCGCTCCACAGCCTATAGGTCTATGGTGCGCTGCTGGTGATTTCAATGCGGTAATGACCAATACAGAGAAGGATGGAGGTTTGGGGGTTAATTATACACAGTTGTCTTAGTTCAAAGATGTCTTGAACGATGCGTAACTCCTTGACTTAGGTTTTGCAGGAAATCCTTTCATGTGGAACAATAACCAAGAAGGGGATAATAATATCAGAAAATGACTTGATATGGTGGTAGAAAACACCCTTTGGATTGACCAGCCTCAAGGCTCGTACTTCGTGGCTCAAACACCGCGATCAAAACATCAGATTTTTTCATCAACTGACAACGATTCGTAGAGATCAGAATAACTTTTGGGGTATTGAGAATAATTAAGGAGAGTGGGTAACGGATGACCTCATATCATAGCAGTTTTGGAGGAGCATTTCAGGAACCTGTTTAACATATCAAACCCTACTATGGAAGACAGTGAGCCGCTCCTTCGTACTATGAATGATGATATATGTGAGGTTGATAGAAAATTCATGGAGGATCCTTACACGCCACAAGAGGTTAAAGATTCTCTCCTCCAAATGGACCCTGATAAGGCACCAGATACCGACAGTTTTAATGTAGCATGTTTCAGCGTTATTGGCATTGAGTTGGAAATAAGATAACCAATACAGTGGCGCTAGCTTGTAGGAGTTCAGTTTTACACTCGTTGATTGATAATAATAAACAACCAAGGAAAGCAAGTGAGTACATGCCCATCAGTTCATGCACGGTTATGTACAAAGTCGTTCAAAAAGCATATGCAAACAGGCCAAAAAGACTTCTTCATAGTCTTATTATCCAATAATCAAAGTTTGTTTGTCCTAGGAAGACTTATCACACATAATATTCTCACCGCTTTTGAGATCATACACTCTCTATTACAAGACAGAAGGGAATGAAGAGTTTTCTAGCATTGAAAGTTGACATGATAAAAGCCTATGACAGGGTAGAATGACAATTTGTGCGAGAGACTCTCTTCCACATTGGTTTTTTGGGCCTCAATTTATTACCTACATCCGCAACTGTATCTCCACCGTGAGTTATTCTTTCATCCAAAACCGTTGTCCAACTCGGGCAGCTATTCCAGAGGGAGGTTTGAGACAAGGGTTCCCAATATCCCCATATCTCTTTCTGATTTGCAGCGAGTTCCTTTCGTGATATGTTACTTCGGAAGTCAGTGAGGACAGATTGACGGCGGTAATGGCATCAAAGGGAGAAACACTCCACTTACTTTTTGCTGACGATTGTTTGATTTTTACATGTGCTAATTCACAAAACAGTAACACTCTGCTATAGATTATATAAGATTATGGAAGATATTATGGCCAATGGATTAATTTAGAGAAATCAGCACTCGTTTTCTCTTCAGGGGTTTCTCAACTGGGTCAGAGACGAAATTCTTCAGACAACAGAAGTGTATGAGGTGGAAGAGTACGATAAATATTTTTGACTTCCTACACTATGGGAAGGGACACATTGTTTACTTTCAACAATTTGATAGATAAGATGGGCAACAAATTCAAGGGATGAAAGGAAATATTCTATCATTTGTAGGGAAAGAAGTGCTTATTAAAGCAGTGGTGCAAGCACTACCAACTTACACTATCACTTGTTTCAAATTGCCGGATGGGATCTGTGGCCAGAAGGAAGAAATGATCAAACGGTTTTGGTGGACCAATCACGGGAAAAGCAGAGGCATTGCTTGGTATGCTTGGTATAATATGCAGAAGACGAAGGAAGATGGGGGGCTTGCCTTTTAATGACTTGAAGATCTTCAATCAAGCCTGCTTGAGAAATAATCATGGAGACTCATCCATTTACGCGACTCCTTATGAGACAAGTGATCAAAGCAGAGTATTTTTTCCCTCCAAATTTATGGAGGCAGAGCTGGGGTACGCCCATCCTACTCTACAGGTCATGATATTATTTCGTAAGGCTCCATCTGGAACATTGCAATGGAAATTCAGTTTCTCTCCATGATCCTTGGATTTCAAATATATACAATCACAAGTTGATTACTCCGAACCTTCCTGATGTTAATTTTGACTCTTTCATGAATGAGGAACGAACATGGAATTTGCCTCTCATTCGCACTCATTCGCACTCAACTGTGGGAGATTTATTCTCAAATGATTTTAACCATCCCTATACAGCTGTTCTAAGGGATTATAGATGTGTGGCATTACGAAAACAACGAGTTTTATAGCATTAGGTTCGGGTACTAGATGGCTTTGCAAAAATATTAGGTCAACCAATCGGTTTCAACAAGAGGATCGACAAATCCATCTTTTAAGTTACTATTGAAGCTAAAGTTGCAAAACATAAAGTGTTGCATTTCGTTTGAAAGTGTATTCATCTTGTCCTTATAACTGCTCATAACTTGGTTAAAAGAAAGATTGAAATTTCCAACCCGTGTGAGCATGGTTGGAGTTATTGAGAATATAAATGGCACGTATACAATGAATGAAAGATAGCAAAGGAAGTTTGGATGAGGTTAGGAATCCAAAACTTCAACTATGAGATGAACGAAGGCTTTTTACTATGGGTGTCCGAAAATCCAGTGCAACTGCAAGGTTATGGGAAGAGAATTTTATGCTTGGCATTATGGGAATTATGGAATCGACGTAATGCAACCGTCTTCCACAGGAATCCTAAGAAAATTCTTCAAATAATCACCGAAATTTATGTGAGTACCCAAGAGACTGATAAAGCTAGAAGCAATTAAACTCTATGTCTCTCAATGTGAAGGAGTTACGAAGTGGAAACCACCGCTGGACGGATTTGGCAAAGTCAACTTCGACGGAGCCTTCAATGCGGCGATGGGTACATCAGGTGGGGGCGTTGTTATCTGATATGAACATGGAGTATGTCTGGGTGCTGGAAGTCTTGCAAGCGCCAAAGAAGCGGAGGCAACGACATTGGGGGCAAATGAGGAAGATTTTCGTTGAAGGAGATGCAAAAACACTCCTCGAGAAATTGCAGCTCGGGAGAGGGGGGAGGGGATAAGACCATCGGAAGACATGACCATCGTAGCAGTGCTCCTGCATGAAACAGTACAATTCCTGGCTACTTTTGAAGATATTCATATTATTTGGGTACGACGAGAAGTCAAGCTCAACTTTATTGACTACGCGTGCCCGGAATATGCAAACCGATGAAATTGATTTTTGGATTTTCCAATTTGGCTTTATGATATTCTACACATTTATGTAATTTCGACGCCATCACTTTAATGTTGTTTAAATTTATTCCTCAATATATATATATATATATATATATATATATGTATATTATATATATAAAACCAAACAAACAAACATGCCAAATTTAGTTCCTTTTAGTGTGTGTGTTTTAGTGACTAAGATCGCGTTCATATGTTTATTCCGTTTATGACACACATACTGAGTCTTTCTCAATCGGTGTTTGTCAAGAACGAATTAATTCATTCATAGCCATATTCAAAATAAAATACTTCTCTATCAACAAGTTACGTGCTTCACGAATTCATACCATAGTTTCAACTTACGTTTCAAATATGGGTAATGTAATGAGACATATTAAGGGATTGAGAAAATTCATCAAAAAATTGTCCACAGAATCGGTGACACAAACGACCTATAAATAGTATAACCCCTCCTTCACTCTTTGCTCGAAACCCGCTCCCGCTTTGGACTGCACATAATCTTGTAGAGAGATATTTGAATTAAATTTCACAATTTTTATGAAAAATAAAGTGACTAGTGAAAATACAAACTAAAAAAAGTTGAGTAAATGGAACGTTGAATAAATGGTAAAAAAATCGTTGATGCCTTAGTTCACCGGTTCAAACCCTATATTATCCCTTCCATTTGGAAAACAGACTATACAAAAAGAATTTACCATGTAAAATAAAAAGGTAAATGGAAATAGAATATGTATTTACAAATTTATGTTAGTTAACCGAGGGAAATAGATGGTAGTATTCCCGTCAAAAAATTATTTAAAAAAATAAATCGTAATTCCAAATTTAATTACATTTCTAATGGAAAAATAATTTGATTTTCCAAATGGGTTGTAGATATTTATGATTTTAGGAGAGAGCATTAAAGCAACATTTGTATTAATGAGCCATAATTTCTCATAATTAGAATAAAATAAGAAGCTAACAACTGTCTTATAAAAAACATAACTCATTGCTTTGGCAAGGATGGTACTAACTCTGTTTCTTCTCTTTCAGCCTACTCACTTTTTTTCACTATTCACTGGGTCACTTTGACCCGGTGATTTGATTAGCAAAATAATACAAGAATTTGGTAATCTTTGCATGGTCTTGTAGAGTAAACTTTACTCTATAATACAATGAAAGAAAATTCAAAAATTATATCGTTTTGCTATCTAAATCACCGAGTCAATGTTATACAACCACGGATAAAAGAGACAAAGTAAGACAAACCAGAAGAAACGGAGGTAGTATTTATTAATTTTGGATAGACAATCTGTATTCAGGAATCATGAACCAAAAGAAAATAATCATAATTGGAATAAATAATAAAGTTAACAACTAGCTAGTGGTGATGACGTGGATGTATTGACATGACCGTGTACAATTAATTTTATTATATAAAATTTGATATTTGTACAAGTTGATTAAATGACTGCATTCTTTTAAATCCTTGGATTTCAATGCTTGATTTTGAGTAGGTGAAAACAATTTTGATTGTTCCCGAAGAACTTATACACATTCGACGAGTCCTAAATTTCATCCTGCATATGTTTACCTTGAAATGTTTATTTCTTGCTGACAATGAAAATCTTCGTCATTTTTAGCTTGGAACTGGTTGGACTGAGATTAGAAATACTTGTTGCTTGGTTAGGTAAACAAAGGTTAATGCATGTGTCGTAGAAATTAGTTACACGGTAAATTATTGGTGAATCAAACAAGTGCGATATATGTGCATGGTACTTGACACGTTAAATACCACTCAGTTTCTTCTCTTGGGAGAAAGTGCGGAAATTAAGAAAATCGCTCCTTTTACTCTTTTGCCCCTCTCTACTTCTAATATTCCTGTCATGTCCCTCTCTATCTACCTTGTTCAGAACAACAAAACACAACCATCAAAACCAGCCCTCCACCCCACAACCACCAGTCAACCACCATAACAACAACACATATTTATTGATCTAAGTGAAACAAATTATAGATCCAAATAAACATTGTAGATCCAAGAACAAAAATAGAAATCCATGAAAAAAATGACAGAAGAAGGAGAAGAAGAGAATATGAAAAGTAAAGAAGAGGAAAAGAAGAAGGGGAGCACATTGGCAGCGAACTCGCCGGAGAGCACAGGTCGCCCTCGCCGCCGCCTTGCCACGCCTCCTTGCACCGCCAGATCTGTCGTCGAGATCCACCAGCAGCACCGCCAAATTGCCGGAGAGTACACGTCGAAGATCGCTGTCCGCAAGAAGCCCTTGTCGAAGCCATCGACGGGTCTGAATAGTCGCCACGCCTTCTCCCTCTCTTTTCGTCGAGCTGATGTCCCTCTCCCTCCCTTCTTCTTCTTCCTCTCTCTTTCTCTTTCTCTCTCTAGCTCTACCGCCTCCTTTTTCTCTCTCTATCCTCTATGTGTGGTGAAAATGAAACGGCTGGGAAGTATAGATGGGTGGGGTTTCTTTTTTAGAGAAAAATATGAGTGGATTGAGTGTGTGAAATGAAAAGTGGGTATTAGTTGTAAGGTCCATTGTCCATCATTAAACATGCCAAAAGAGGAAAGGGGGAGAAAGAAAGGAAATGCATCAAAATAGAAAGGGGGAGAAAGAGAAGAAACGGAGTGGTACAAAGTCGCCATCAAATCTACTTTATAGAAGTCACAATGTGAATATGACATCGACACGATTCCAAACTCGAATTTCCTAGTCATAACTCATATATTCCCGTAATTGGAATGAAAAATCAAATTAATAATGAAAACCAAAACTAAAATCTCGTCTGAAATAGGATATTGCAAATTCATTATTTTATATAACATTTCTATTTGTCATCTTGTAACTTTAAGAACCATGACGAAGTTGATTAATACGTGAAATGTTGGTTTCAAATAATGTCGTAGGTTATAAAAGTAGAATGTGAGTCTAAAACTTACTGCAATAGTGCTGGTGAATCGAGACCGTTTGTCTATGTTGTTCCGCGCCATTTTGTCTACATAAACGGTCTCGTTATTCCTTCCTTCTCATTTTTCTCTTCTTCTTAGTAACTCCAAGCTATAGAGTAATGGATTAGTCTCTCTTAGAAAAACTTCCTTATGATCTTTTTGCTATGACAAGTCACTGAGTAGCGAAGCATTCTGGTAATGATTTGGCTTTTGGGCAGCAGTAATAAAAAGTTGAAGGAAAAGGTGGAGATAATGGATTTTCTATCATATCGGGAAGCTAACATCATGCCACTCCTTATCAGGACGCATTGGACCCCTTCTCTACGTCGATTATTGGTTCGCTGTAAGGATTCCGACCATGTGGAGGCTGGCTACTGGTTAGGGTTGCTAGGTCTTCTTTCATGTGTTGCTTGTTCCCCCTACTCATCCCCTCCCTCTAGCTTCTCTCTCTTTGTTTTATTTGTCTTTTGATTGGCTTCTATTGCATAGCGAATTCTTATTGAGCACGGCGAATGGGAGTCTGCGAAACCGCTAATCTGGGCTGTGGTTGATGGTGGTTATACCACGGTGGTTCTTGCTAGGGGTCTGCTTTCCATAGCTTATGGGGAAGGGACCGATGAAGTCTTTCAAGAACTTGAGAGGCTTTTTTGGAGATCTTGAAGCTTCGACATCGAATCTCCGTAAGCTTATTCCGGATGTCTCGGATGCACCAGTTCAATTTCATAGTCGCCAAAGGAATGAGGAAGCCTCCGATCTTGGTGCTTGGGGTTGACCCTAATGAGCCCTGAAGTTAATGAAAACGGGATCCTGGGTCATGACGAGGATTTGGAGGAGTGTCGGCGATGCTTTTGGAGTTTTCAAGTTCTTTATCTGTGGTGGGGTGTGTGGCCAGCCGACCATTGAAGTGTCCTTCTCTATCTACTGGTGTCGGTGTTTTACATGTTGAAATATATTTCTTTATATAAAAGGGATATTATCATATTTATGAACGAAAAGATAATCTATTTTGAACACAATAATTTTGTTTTCACGAGTGCTTCATGAACTTTAACATTTTTTGAACAAAACACTCCTTCTGGTTTTTCACATTTTGCAGTATAAATAAATTTATTTAAGGGTACGTACACTTCTGTAAATATTTTTATTTAAACTTTGAAATGTGAAAAGCAACAAGCGTTTCGTTCAAAAAATGTCAATTCATGAAGCACTCATGAAAAAATTAATTTGTTCAAAATAGATAAGCATTTCGTTCATAAATATGATAATATCCCTTTTATACGAAGAAATATCTTTCGAAATGTAAACACTAACATCAGCCGATAGCGAAGGATACTTCAACGACCGGCTCGCCACACAGCCCACCACAGATTGGGAAATTTAAAACTCCAAAAGCAACGCCGACACTCCTCCCAATCCTCGTCATGACCAACGATCCCGTCTTGGTGAACTTCGCGGCTCATTAGGGTCAACCCCCAAACGCCAAGATTGGAGGCTCGACTATGAAATAAAATTGGTGCATCCGAGACGTTCTGGATAAGCTAACTTAGATTCGCTGCCGAATCTTCAAGATCTCCAAAAAGCCTCTCAAGTTATTGAAATACTTCATCGGTCCCTTCCCCACAAGCTAAGGAAAGCAGACCCCAAGTAAGCTCAGCCGCGGTATAACCACCATCAACCGAATCCCGGATTAGTGGTTTGGCAGACTCCCAATCGCCGTTCTCAAGAAGAATTTCCTATGCAAGAGAACCCAATCAATATACAAATAAAACAAAGAGATAGAAGATAGAGGAAGAGGAGTAGGGGGCACAAGCAACACAAGAAAGAAGACCTACAAACCCTAACAGTAGCCAGCCTCCACATGGCCGGAATCCCTACAGCGAAATAAAGAGAAGGGTCCCATTGCGTCCTTGTAAGGAGTGGAAGGGTGTTAGCTTCTCGATATGTTATAAAATCCCTCATCTCCACCTTATCCTTCAAAGTTTTACTACTGCTTCCCAAAAAGACCAAATCATTACCAGAATGCTTCGCTACTCAGTGACTTATAATAGCAAAAAGATCATACGTAAGTTTTTCCAAGAGCGAGAACTCCATTACTCTATAGCTTCGAGTTACTAAGAAGAAGAGAAAAATGAGAAGGAAGGAGCAACACGGTCGTTTTATAGACAAAAAGGCGCGGAATGAAACGACAGAAATAAATGATTTCGATTCACCAACACTGTTGCAGTAAGTTTTAGATTCACATTCTACTTTTATGACCTACGAAATTATTTGAAACCAACATGTCATATATTAATCAAATTCGTAATGGTTCTTAAAGTTACAAGGTGACAAATAGAATGGCCACTAATTAAGAGCTTTTACTGATCTAGCATTATATGAAATAATTAATTTGCAATATCCTATTTCAGACAGACATTTTAGTTTTGGTTTTCAGTATTTATTAGATTTTTCATTCCAATTATGGGAATATATGAGTCATGACTAGGAAATTTCGAGTTTGGAATCGTGTCGATGTCATTTCGCATTGTGACTTCTACCACTCCGCCTCTACTCTTTGTGCCCAATTTCTATTTTGGTATGTCTCGCCTCTTTGTTCCCATTTTCTATTTTTGGTAACCTAACAAAGCAAAAATACCAAATTACCCTCCTAAAAGAACACAACCATATCCATTCCACTCCCGCACTTTCTCCTAACCTTATCCCAATCTTTCTCAAACCCTCATCTCACACCACACAACACAACACACAGAAAGGAAAAAAGAGAGAAGAGAGAGAGAGAGAGTCGCGGCAGTGAGAAGCGGAGAAGAAGAAGATGACGGTGGATGATGGCAGAGAAGAAGAATACGATGACGTCGGAGAAGAAGAAGAAGAAGACGACGACGATGCTGGAGAAGAATAAGACGACGACGATGCTGGAGAAGAAGAAGAAGAAGACGACGAAGGAGGTCATATCTGTTTCTCTCTTTCTCAATCTTCTTCTTCTTCTTCTTCTTTGGGCTTATCCTTCTGTAGATCTCTTCATCTAGAGTGAAGATCTACTTTTTTTTTGCACAGGGGTCGAAGTATTCTAGGCGGCGGTAGAGAGTACGAAGAGGAGGGCGACGTGGTAGTTGCGGTAAAACGCTAGGACGCCGGTGGTAGTGGCGGCTGTTTTCTCCTCCTCCTGCTTCCCTTGCTCCTCCTCTGTTTTCTTCTCCCTTTCTCCTCCATCTTCTTATTCTTCTTATCCTATTCCTCTTGCTCCTCCTCTCTTTTCTCATCAATTTCTTGATCTGATGTTTGGATCTGTAAAAAAATGAATATAGAGGTGTGCACAAGAGATTCCGGCGGGGAGACCTCCGTGTGCACCGTGTGTAGTGGATCAAGGATCGCACAGGAAGAATAGGGGTGTGTGTAGGGAGAGAGTAAGTCAGTAGCAATGTCTGAGAGAGAGACAGAGGTTTGGCAGAGCTTCCGCGTATGGTAGTGTGTTCTCCTTTGTATGGAAAGGTTGACGATATATATATACTGGAGAACGTGACCGTTGTAGTGTGGTTAATGCGCCCATTAATGGCGGCTTAATTAGCTTAACCATAACGGCACGTTTGTCCGAGTATATAGGAACCGTTAGAGCACGTGGTGCGCGAATACCGGAACCGTTACGAGGTTGACCGGGTTTGACCGGATTGACCGGGTTTATGGAGCTCGTGCCATAAATCTCTCAAAACAGTTACTAAAGGTCGCGTGCGGGCTTGGCTCGCACGCGACAGGGCTTACTCTAGCCTCCAAACCACTAAGTCCCTACAAGTCCCGTGCAGTGGTATGCGAGGGCTCTGTCTCGCAGCCCCCACATGGATCAGCTCGGATGGTGATCCTGTGTGTGTGGAGCACAATATGGTGTGCTGGATGGCCGCCACGTGGCCGAGATCTGTCATGTCAGAAAGCAGTATCTACATTAGCCCCCTTTCTGCGCGTGAAGATTCATAGCCGTATAGTCTTCCATGCGCGGAAACCAACATACGCGTCGCCGCCACGCACCAATTCAAATACGGGTAAGTTCAGCCCCCGTGCGTATCATTATGACCTAAAACCCCTAGAGTCGTGCCGTCTGACCTTTAGGGTTTTAGGCGTGACGTCAGCTTGTCCTGTGATTGCGCGATTCGACGGTGACGGTTGCGATTCGACTATCGAAAGGACGCAACCCTTCATTGTTTTGGATAAATACCTTGTATCCCCCATTATTGCAAAGCATTACTTTTTCCTCTTAAAGTGAATGGTACCCGGAGATCTTCGAGAGCAGATCCAGATAATCAATCACCAGTTCAGAACTGCAATCCGTGTTCTTCAATTGTGCGTATCCAAGCAAACTTCAAGAAAACAAGGTTGGCCTCGTTTACTTTTGATTTAAGATACCAGTGTTTGCCTTGAACTGCGTTGAATCTGTAAACCCGTGGGATTTGTGAAAAGGTTTTGGTCTTTGGACCCGCTTTGTTGTAATCTTTCAGCAATATTGGATCTTGCAACTCCCCAATTTCTGAAATCGATAACCGGAACCGTTCGTTTTCCTTCGCATAGATCTTGAATTCCCAAAATTCAAACTGAAGTGTGGTGTTTCTCCCCCCCTTTTTTTCTTGCTCTTTCGCAGGAATGGCCAAGACAAGAGTAACCAGACCCGTCAAGGAAGATGAAGAGATACCCGACCTTCCGCAGGCCTTGTGGCGAAAAGCCCCCTTCTTAGGCGGCAAAGATTTTTACCATGCGAGGATAAAGGCGAAGAGAATGCCTGATCCTGTTCCCGTTGAGCGATTGCTGACGTTGACTCGCCTAGTTAACTCAGCCCTGCTCGAGTGGGTTGGTTCCGAGGATGTAGTTCGATTGGGGATCGAGAACAGGCACTTCCCGTATACTGCGATTTCTACTCAGGCGTTCGTCCAGAAATTGGACTATATGGATGAGTGGATTGACCACGTGCTGGAACACCATGCCGAGACTCTTAGCGAAGCCGGCGTGTATTTTGCTATCCGTGCTATGAAGGGTGCTGCCGTGAAGCTGGATCAATCCATGCTTCTAGACCTTCTGTCCCGTTACTCGCCTGCGACTCACACATTCCATTTTGCTGAGTTCGAGGCTGCCCCCACGCTCGAAGACGTGCAAATGCTGTACGAGCTTTCCCCCATGGGTGAAGTAGACCCTCTGAGTCCCTTGAGGACATCTGCGGAGATTGCCTTGTATAAGCAGATGGAGGAATGCCTAGCAGAGGTGAAGAAAATCTCCACTCGATGGACCACTACCAAGCCCCTTCCGAACTGGCAGCTGGTTGATACGTCTGCGAAGAATACCTGGAACAAATGGTTGCAGTACTTCTTCCGAGACTATGCGAACAGCGGCATCACTAAGAAACTTCTGAGTGAGGACCCAGAAGCCGAAAATTTCGTAGAGGGCAAGGGTTATCACCTGACCCTCTGTGCTTTTCTCTGTGCTTGGCTGTCGAGGTACCTGATCGATGGTCACCCCCACGATGGAGTCTTCTACCATGTGCTGCCACTTGCTGTGAGGCTCGCTCTTGGCCAGAGAGTCGCACTCGGACCCTTGGTTTTGGGCACGCTGTATTATAGGCTCGATCAGCTGGTTCTGGCTATGAGAGAGTCGCGAGGCCGCCTCGATGTTTTGACCTTTGTCAATATTTCCTTCTTGACAATGTGGGTTTTCGAGCGCTGGCCGTCTTATGCCCCAACTGCTCTCCAACTTGATAAGTGGTGTTCCCCAGGTGAGACAGAAGCGCGCAACAGCGGAAGAGCTGCGAGATGGTTCGGAACAGGCAACACCAAGTGCGTCTGGAGTTTGATATGCGACAAACGGAAGGAGTTTACTGCCAGGCCCTATGCCATGCGCATTGAGAATGTGAGATGGTTTCCAAGGCTATACCCCTCCAAAGGTATGGTCTTCTCAGAAGAACTTCTCTTTGAGAAGGGACCGCATTTCCACGAGCGCTATCGCGAGTTCTTTTGCTGGTGCCTGCGAGGTTCCCTTCCTGCCCTTGCGGAGCATATTCGTGAGCTCGCGCCAAGGTATGAAAAGCTTACAGTGGATGTTGACCCTACTCGAGTCTCTCCTCAGTTTGGTTTTGATGCTGTGGCCCCATCGATCTGGCCCCAGTCCATTGTCAGAGGCTGCTACAAGCGCTTGCTCACAACGGAGTGCAAGACGGTTTTCATGAACAACCTTCCTTTCGAGCAGCCTGCGGGTACCCGCGAGGGTGGTTGTTCCCAGAACTGGCTCGCATACTGGGCTGCCCAGCAAACGAGGATTGAAACGGAGTCAGCGGCGCAGCCGGGTAGGGCCCCCTTGCTCAAAAGAAACTCTTTTCCGTTTCGCCCCAATTGCAGCTTGAGCGAGTCTGAGTATGGTTGCTACTCACTGTGGGACCGTGAGAACCATTTGTGCCCTGATTTCATTCTGAAGGAGCAGGTCGCCGCAATCAAGAAAGGCGACGCGCAAGTCGTCAGATAAGGCTTTTGCCGACGTAAGTACTTTTCTTCGCATGAGTTAAGTTTTCTCGATTTCCTTGTGCTGACACTTTTACTGTACTGTTGTAGTGTCATGTGCGGAGATTCGCAGCTGGTGATCGCTCCAAGTCGCTGGTCAACACTATTGTTGCCACCAGAAGACAACAGCAGCCGTTCCGGCTTTCATGGAGGATGGACGCTGAGGTTGAAACAAAGGTTCGCGCAGTCATGAATGTCTTTGCTGACTCGCTGATAGACAATCCTCCGGCTCCGTCTCCTCCTGGAGATAACCCGTCTCCTCCAGCGACTGCGGCGCCAAGAGCGAAGAGACCTAGGCAAAAGGGAATTACCATTTCTTCCCCTAGAAGCGCCCCAGCTTCTCCTTCAGTGAGGTCCCTTTCTATCAAGGACAAAGGCAAAGGTCGCATGCCCAGCAAAGCGCGGAAAGAGCTCGCAGTTGAGTCTTTCGTTCCCTTCGATCAAGAGGGGGATGAAGAGAGGCAGGAGCCCCAAGCAAGTGATGAAGAAGAAGAAGCAACAGCTGTGATGCATGAGGAAGAACTAGGAGGTACCTCCGTCGCACTTCATTTCCCGTCATCGTAACTTCTTTGCACTTCTTTTCTTTAAACCATTCGTGTATTCGCAGATGACGATGATAATGAGACCGCTGGCGGCCTCGCGGCCAAGAGGCAAAAGAGGGATGTCCATTCTGGCATCCCAGATGATCCCATAAGCGAGGACATTCTGGCTGAGTCCCGTAAGACAGCCGCGGAGGCTGCTGAGAGAAGAAGGCGTCGGGAAGAAGAGGAGCTTGAGCGTGTGAAGCAGCGGAGCCTCGAAGAGCGGCATGTTGACGACTTAGCGCGTCCAACTGTCGAGGAGGACGAGCTTCCCGAAGAAGTGGCTCCTCATGCGGAGGAGGAAGATGAGGTTCTCGGAGAGGATGCAGCAGCCTTAGAGCAAGTCCAAGCGGATTTCGAGGAAATCGCAGGCGGCGATAAAGGTGAGATCTTCAATCTCGCAGTATCTTATAGAGATGTTATTGTGGGTGCGTTAAAGCATGGCGTGTCAAAGGCTGACATTCGCCGTTGGTTAGTAGACAAATGCGGAGAACCTTCAGGTAATCATTTGAGTGATACGCATGTACTAGGCTTTAGCAACTTGAGGCAAAGTCATGACTGGTTTATTCGCATCCCAGGTCACGCTCCCCTTACAGACTTGCTTAGTGAGGATACACTGATAGGGCATGGTTCCACGTCCTTAGTGTATGACGAAGATACCCCAATCCCACCTTCGCGTGGAGGTGCTTATTCTTAGCTTTAAGTAAAGATAGCAGAATAACTTATAGCGCAAGTTACCTCATATCATCGTTTCTAATGTCGCAGGTCATGCTGAGGAACCTGAGCCGGAGCAGGGAAGTCAGCCTTCTGTGCCCTATGTTCCAATTCCGAGCTCCCATACCGAGAAGCCCGTCGCAGCTGCTGACCACGCGGGTGTGCCTCGTGAGGACATCATCGAGCTTTCCGACGATGCTGGAGCTGACACTGTGTTGATGGATGAAGATGTCCATGCTAGTGCTGACGAGGTAAGGACACCCGCTGCTAATGCTTCCGCATCCGAGAGTGTCCTTCAACAAGCGACTACGGCCGTCTCTTCGACTCCGACAATGACTGAGTCAGAGGCACCCATTCCTGTGTGGGGCTTTTGGGGCTCGCAGGTTGGGAATGTAGTCGCAGCCGGCGCGGCCTACATTCTTCCTCCCGACTACGAGAGATTAGAGCTCGCAGCTGATAGGAGAGCTATGGAGCGAGGACAGTCTTCAACTGCCCCTGCAGCGCGCATTCCTTCTCTTCATGAGATTCTGGAAGGAACTGGTAAGTAGAGCTTTACTGTTCGCGCGTCACATTATTCGCTTGCGAACTTTTGACATCATAACTTATTTTTTTGACATCTCCTCAGGTTTGAAGCAAACCGACGTAGACTGGGTGGTCTGAATGCGTCTCAGGTACCCTCGCTCGTTTGTGAGATCTCTGGAGATCGGGCCCTTTGACAGGAGGCTGTTCCTTACTGAAGCCATTTGGATACTGGAGCAGCTGTCTGCGGCTACGCCTGCGACCATTTCGGTCCAGAGTGCTGAACTGCTATGTGGCATGTGCCAGAACCTCGTGACCAAAGTCCAAGGCAGACTGGGCTTTAAGTTTCTGAAGGACAGAGTCACGCTGATCCGCGCGGCCGTGACTTTGAAGCTTGGTCACCAGAATCTCGCAGTCGAGATGCAGAAGGTGGAGCAGCAGAAGCAAAAGGTTGATGAAGCTCTAAAGCTGTATCATGAGATGAATGCCAGGTGCGAGCAACTGAAGCAAGAAGTGGCACAGGTGGAGAGGCTGAGCGAGCAGTTCGCGCCCCAAGACTCCTTAATCAAGAATTTGCTTTGATTTTTCGAATCTTGCAGAAATAGCTGAAACATTAATGTAACATTTTGAACATTAATGTAATGTTGCTAGGGTTTCTCCCCCTTTTTTTTTAACAACGAACAATGAATTTGCCCGTTTTGCCCCTTTTTCGGGATTTGATTGGACATTTCTGTGCATATCCAATTATGACATCAGCAATTGATTCTTTGCTTGATTTTCGCGCTAATTTATCGGCAGATAAGCACGCTTCCGTTGGGAAGTCCATCCGAATCATGACTATCCGTCATTTATTAGGATACGCAACTGAATCGGCGTAGCCTTTAGTAGGGTAATTGATTGTTACCGCTTTTCAAGGCGTAAGTGATTGA
This sequence comes from Linanthus parryae, assembly GCA_023055425.1. Taxonomy (NCBI): domain Eukaryota; kingdom Viridiplantae; phylum Streptophyta; class Magnoliopsida; order Ericales; family Polemoniaceae; genus Linanthus; species Linanthus parryae. The sequence continues at coordinate 1,319,231 of JALGPY010000024.1, forward strand.
ACTTACCCTCTTTTTGAATTTTGCTGACTCATCTTAGGCAACCGAAGAGTCTATACAGGGTCTATATAAACCCCGTCTTTGCTATTTGGGTTCTTCATCCCAAACATGTGCTTTGCCGTGAGTCCTTACGACTGCTGGCTTCAACGCTTGTTTTTCGTTGATTCATGGCAACTTCAAGCTTTGAATCCTGAGTTTGCGCTTTGTGCTATAGAAATAGTTTCCAAGATCCACTTTATGAGGCTTATTGCTCTTTATAACCATCATAAAGAAGATGCAGATAATATCTCATGCGTATTCGAAGAAGTTTCTTCGTGTATTATGTGTGCAGGTCATGTTTTCGGCCGCCTCGTGGCGAGGTGCAGCGCCGAAGTGACCGTGCTACCGCCTCGTAATGAACGGCGGAATTCTCCTCCAGCATCCCTGGAGGAGGATTTCTTGCCTCTTCGTTCTTGAACTCAGGGTGCTCGTCAATGCCCTTGTCAATCATGACAAGGAATCCATCACCAGAGGAATGACTGCTTCCCCTGTTTTGCAGAGTAGCATCCGTCGGGACAGGAAGCTCCTCCGGCGCCTATCTTGATCAGACAGAGGCTTCTGTCATTCCTTGGGGTCTTGGGCGTATCGCATCCCTGACCTCGCTGCTAGGGATGTAGCAAATGACAAGTTGATCTCTTCGCGGCAGCATCCCTTTTGCTATAGATCTTTGGCCGCAGATCTGCGTGTTGAACTGCCGGTGTTAGGACCGGTGGGCTCCTCCTTTTCTTAGTCGGGAGTTCCCTAGTGTCTCTGCTGGCTTACCAGCCACTTTTCGAATGTATTGAAAGCCATGTTGGCTGCGTAGTTAGATTCGAGCTTTTCGTTTGTAAGCTGCTATCTAGACAGATAAATTGTAAGTCATTTGACTCGTAATGATAAATAGTTTTCTGTATTATCTGCTGTCTCTTTACAACAAATACAATTTCGCATGCATTTCGGCACATTTCGCCTTGCATAATGCTATGTGACTGTTTCGTATCTGCGATATATTGATTCGCGGGTGTTTTGCTAGATCGTTCGAGATCGTATCTTCGCAGCTGTGCCATCTCGGCGGATGGGCTTGCAATTGGCCATCGTAAACTATTTAAGATTATGTTTACAACATTGCTATCGTAACAGATAGTCTTTAGCAGATCAATTAAGATCATTAAGTGATGCGAACTGCTATCACAAAAGATAGGCTTTATGAGCGAACTGCTTGAGATCGTTTCTCGCATAAATTGCTATCGCAACAGATAGACTTTTAGAAGATCCAGTAAGATCATCTTGCGCATGCGTTGCCATCATAACAGAGGCTTTTGTGATCAACAAAAATCACTTTGCATATAAGTTGCTATCGTAACAGATAGGCTTGAGAAGCTCAGGTAAAATTGTTTTATGTATGAGTCGCTATCGTAACAGATAGGCTTGAGATCGCACTTGTATAGACTGCTATCTTGAGAGATAGGCTTAGATGATCGATCGAGATCGCATTTGCGTTTAGCTGCTATCGTCAGGGATAGGATTTACATGATCAATTAAGATCGCATTTGCATTGGCTGCTATCGTGAGAGATAGGCTTGAATGATCACCTAAGATCGCATTTGTGTTAGCTGCTATCGTTAGAGATAGGCTTTACATGATCAATTAAGATCGCATGTGCATTGGCTGCTATCGTGAGAGATAGGCTTGAATGATCACTTAAGATCGCATTTGTGTTGGCTGCTATCATAAGAGATAGGCTTTACATGATCAATTAAGATCGCATGTGCATTGGCTGCTATCGTGAGAGATAGGCTTGAATGATCACTTAAGATCGCATTTGTGTTGGCTGCTATCGTTAGAGATAGGCTTAGATGATCACTTAAGATCGTATTTGCATTGGCTGCTATCGTTAGAGATAGGCTTAGATGATCACTTAAGATCGCATTTGCATTGGTTGCTATCGTTAGAGATAGGCTTAGATGATCACTTAAGATCGTATTGCATTGGTTGCTATCGTTAGAGATAGGCTTAGATGATCACTTAAGATCGTATCGCATTGGTTGCTATCGTTAGAGATAGGCTTAGATGATCACTTAAGATCGTATTGCATTGGTTGCTATCGTTAGAGATAGGCTTAGATGATCAATTAAGATCGTAGTTTGTATAAATTGCTGTTGCAGCGCATAAACCATTGTCAACAGTAATAACAAATTAACTAGAGCAACATAAACAGCTAGAAATATGAACTTCTCATTTGGGAGAATTCTTTTATTATAATGCTCTCATATGGGAGAGATGGGATTACAATCCTCTCATATGGGAGAGGAGGTTGCGTAAATCATAGCCACATGAGACATTAAACACGTTATCGTAAAACGTATGAAATGAGAGAAGTCAGGGATAGTACTTCTTGATCCAGCGCATATTGATTGAACTGGGGGTTGAGGCTGTACCGTGCAACCTTCGTATGCTGCAGTAACCACTATCGAAGACTTCTGTGACTTCGAAGGGTCCTTCCCAATTAGCTGCGAACTTTGGGTGAGTTGCTTCTCGCATGCAGTGGTCGGATGCGCGCAAGACCAGATCTCCGACTGCGAAATCCCTTCGCTGGACTGTCTTGTTGTAGGCGCGAGCGATTCTTTCCTGGTACCGCTTGTTAGTCCTTTTGGCTTGTTCTCGCTTTTCTTCCAGCAAGATTAAGTCATGATCGCGTTGATTTTCATAGAGTGCATGGAAGGCCAGCCTTGCCGAGTTGACTCTGACCTCCGCAGGTACCACAGCTTCGGCCCCATAACATAGCAGAAATGGCGAGGCCCCTGTGGGTGTCCTTGGAGAAGTTCTGTAGGCCCACAGAGCTATGCTTAGAGAGTCGGCCCACTTCTTGTGATCGTCTGCGACCATTTTGCTCAATATTCTCAACAGCGTCTTGTTAGTCGCTTCGGCCTGTCCGTTTCCCTTTGGGTAGTAAGGGGTAGAACATATCTGCCTGATGTTGTACTCCGCTAATTTCGCAGCTACCTGGCGATTAACAAAAGGAGTACCGTTATCTGAAAGAATGGTGTTTGGGATTCCGAACCTGCATATGATGCTTTCCTGAATGAAATTGACCACAGCTAGCGCATTTTCCGTCTTTAGTGATATTGCTTCCACCCACTTAGTGAACAGCTCGGTTGCGGTGAGAATGAAGTGGTTCCCATGCGACGTTGGTCGGATGGGACCGATGAAGTCCAGAGCCCATGTGTGAAATGGCCATGGCGTCCCTAATGCATGTAAGTCCACGGCGGGTGCATGCACTAGGTTCCCTTTGAATTGGCATTCTTGGCAGCGTCGCACTTTGGTGCGGCAATCGACTTCCATGGTGGGCCAGAAGTATCCAATTGAGAGGAGCTGTCTGCATAATTTCGCACCTCCTTGATGCTCCACCTGATGAGAAAGGTCCATGACTTCTTGTGCCTCTCTGCCGTCTAGGCATCGCAGCAAGTTGCCCTCGTGACCTCTTCGCCAAAGCAGGTTTTCCTGTACCACGTATCGAGACGCTTTCCTTTTCAATTTTTCGGCCTCTTTTCTTGACTCGGGCATGGTGCCGTGGGTGAGGAAATCGAACAGTGGCTTCCTCCAGTCCGTGTCGTCATCGGTTAGGGCGACGAGTAGAGAGTCTTTGATTAGCGCGCAACTTTCGCACTTCCCTTGTATCAGGGCTGCGGCCGTTGACATGCCTGGCCAATGAATGCCATATCTCTGAGCCTTTCTGTAGATTGACACCTCGCTTTCTCCGCAAGCGTGTTGGTGAATCTTTTCTAACAGTTGTTGTCCCTCTTGCTCGGAGACACACCGCATGAGTATTCCTCCAGGACCCTTGTAGTAAAGGGTGTTGTCGTGGATGCAGTATCCTTTTGTGAGTGCCCAGCTTTCGCTGCTGGTGCCTTTCGTAATGGCTTGCAGGATTGCTTTCTGCCAGTCTGCATCATCCATGTGTTCGTCGTCGCACACACCTTCTGCTAATGCTGACGAAGTTTGCACCTCGATGGAAATCCTTGCAGGGCACTTGTCTATGCTGACCTTAGATCCCAGAGTTGCTAAGGCGTCTGCGTGCCTGTTGTCTGCTCGAGGCTTGTGCTCGTACTTCACATCGCAGAATTGTTGCATCAGTTTCTGTACTAGAGTACGATAAGACAGGAGGTTGATCTCCTTCAAACCATATTCGCCCGAGGCTTGCTTAACAATCAGCTTGGAATCTCCCATGACTGTTAAGTTGCTCACTTCTAAGGCCTTTGCCGCACGGAGCCCCGCGATAAGAGCCTCGTATTCCGCTTCGTTGTTTGTGACTGCGAAGTTGAGCTTTGCGGACATCTGTATGACTTCCCCATCTGGTTTTGTCAGGACTATCCCAATGCCTCCGCCCTTCCTGGTTGACGAACCGTCGAAGTGGAGGGTCCAATAGGGCACGTCGATTGCGTAGATTTCAGGGCCTTCGAGCTCTTCTTCGATCACAGGTTCATGGCTGTTGTCGGGAAACTGTGCCAGCAGATCCGCTACCGCCTGCGACTTGATCGCTCTTGGTTTCACGCATGTGATATCGTATTGAGAGATGGTCATGTACCATTTCGCCAGTCTTCCACCCGGAGTAGTGTGAGTAAGCAAATATCTTATGGGGTCGCTCTTGGTGACCACCACTACTTTGTGCGACGCGAAATAGTGTCTCAACTTTTCTATCACAAAGAATAAAGCAAGGCAATGACGTTCGATGTCTGTGTACCTTGATTCAGCAGGCTGCACAATGCGAGAGATATAGTAGATGGGCCTCTCTTGACCTTCGTACTCCTGAGCCAAGAGTGCTCCTATAGATCTCCTTGTTGATGTGAGATATAGCAGAAGCGGTGATCCCAATTGAGGCGCGATCATTATTTTTGAGGATGTGAGTAGTTCTTTCAGCTTTTCGAATGCGGCCTCATGGTCCGGAGCCCAGTTGTATGCGGCGTCCTTCTTAAGAAGAGTGCTGAAACAGCATGTGATTTCTGCAATTGCTGGAATGAATCTCCGCAGATACGACAGATTTCCCAAGAACGTCTTCAAGGTACTTTGATTGTGGGGAGGCGTCATGCTGGTGATGGCCGACACTTTCGCAGGGTCAGGCTCGATCCCCTGGCGATGGACTACACATCCCAAGAACTTCCCCGAGGTCACGCCGAACGCGTTTCATGGGGTTCATTTTCAGTTGAAAGCTCCTGCATCTGTTGAACACCTTTCGCAGGTCTGCAAGGTGATCCGCTTTGCGCTGGGATTTGACCACCAGGTCATCCACATAAAATTCCACCTCTTTGTGCATCATGTCGTGGAATAGAGCCATCATGGCCCGCTGATAGGTTGCGCCCGTGTTCTTAAGACCGAACGGCATCACCGTGTAGTTGAATACCCCCACAGGAGTGATGAATGCAGTTTTCCGCGCATCATCGGGATCCATCTTGATTTGATTGTATCCGCTGAAACCGTCCATGAAACTGAACATGCGATGGCCTGCTGTTGAATCGATAAGCAAATCGATGTTGGGCAGTGGGAAATCGTCCTTAGGGCAGAAGCGATTGAGATCTCGGAAGTCCACGCAGATGCGAAGCTGTCCGTTCTTCTTCACACCGGCACAATGTTGGCCAGCCATGTGGGATGATGATTTGGCTCTATGAATTTGGCATCTAGGAGTTTGACGATCTCCTGTTTGATCTTCACGTTGAGTTCTGGCCTGAAGCTTCTGGTGCTTTGCTTGACCGGTTTAGACCCTGGGATGATGTCTAAACGGTGCATGGTGATGCTTGTATCCAGACCTGGCATCTCATCATATTCCCATGCGAACACGTCCTTGTACTCAGTCAGGAGCTGCAGTAGTCCTTGTTCCTCTTCGCTTGTGAGGTCCGCGCTCAAGAAGACCGGCCTTTTCTTTTCCTCGTTCGGGCTGAGGAATACTTCCTTTAGTTCTTGCTTTTGCGGTCTTGGCCTGTCTTCCATGCATTCAGGCGCTTCTTTGAGTTTCTCGTCTGGAGTGTCTTGTGTTGGCTCTTCCGTTAGCGCGACTTGCTCGATTTGATTGATTTGCCCAGGGACATCCCCATGCCCGTGTGAGGACATCCCCGCGCACCTTCATATGCGATAGCATTTCTTCCCATTGGCGTAGAAGCTCTCTATCTCCTTGCCCTCGGGGTCATGCTTCGCGATCCTCTTCAAGGTGTACACATTCTTTCTATGATATGCGATACGTGGCGCCTCTTCGCGTGCAGGCGGCTTTTCCTTGGCATCTTCCCTCGTCACCATCACGCCCGCAGGTGACTGGTCCTTGATGTCCTCCCAGAGAGGTAAAGGAGTAGGGTTAAAAGGCCCGGGTGTTTGCTCGTCCGCCATCTCGGTGAACCACACCGCCTCGCTAAGATGTGCTTCGTCCAAGTTGAACGGGTTAATCGAAGCCGGTATCTCGACAATTCTGTCGTTCCAGATGGCTTTCATAACCTGGTGAGCCGTCGAAGGGACTGCATCGAAGCGATGAATCCAGGCTCGACCTATGATCATGTGGTATGTGGTGTTCGCGTCTATGACATAGAACTTCGCCGAGCATTTGATCTTTCCAATCTGGACGCCCAGGCGGATCCATCCGATCGTCATTCTAGAGTCGCTTCCGAATCCCACCAGTGGAGATGGACGTTTGACTACCTTATGCTCGGGGATCCCTGCTAGCTTCAGTGTGTGGAGGGGAACAACATTAACCGCTGCTCCTCCGTCAACGAATGCTCGCTTGAATTCGACGCCATTGATGATGGCGGTCACGTACAGAGGCCTCTGGTGACTCGCATCCGTTTTCTTGTCGTTGGCAGAAAAGATCATGATCTTTTCTGTGGAACGAGACGCCCTGATGACTTTCCCGTTGGAGACCACGAGGTCCTCCTCGTAGTCCTCCGCTATCCTTAAGATTGCTTTTGTCATATCAGTCCGGCACCTCTCGGAGAAATTCATCTCGTCGAAGAATTTGTTGAAGCCGTGCGACTCTTTCATGCGGTCGGCACGTTCATCTTCCGTGTCCATGCTATAATCTTCGTCTTGATGGACCTCAGCAATGATGGGTAGACCATCCTCTGCGACCTCCTCCAGGTCTACGATCGAGATCATGGCGACCTCTTTGCCTTTCGAGCCTGACTCTGTATGGGCAGGAAGTGGGTTGTTGCGCACGTCTTTCCTGTTGTCGCTGACGATTAGCTCGCCGTTCTTCATCTTCTGATCGAACGCGAACCTGAGTTTCTTGCACTCGGCGGTGGGATGCATGATCTTACCGTGGTACTCGCACCACTTAGGGTCCCTCACCATCTCTTTGGAGGGTATTTTCTCGAGTGGTGGCAGAACGCCGTCCTTGCGCCACTGTTTGCAGAGATCACTCGCTTCCTCTACCGAGCATGGCAGAGGCGGTACATCGAAGTTCACAACCTTCGCTTGCTTCTGGGGCGAAACTGTGTTGACCTCGGCTTCGCGTCCCCGCTTGTAGCTGAACCTTCCGATCTTGTAAGTGGTGCCGCTCGCAGGTCGCTCCGAAGCGTTCTTCTTTTTCTGTCTCTCGACTATGGGCTCGATGTTCTTCGTGCATTCGATTAGTTTTGAAAACGTAGGTGTTTGCAAATTGATGAGCATACCTTTGTATTCATCTCGCATGCACTGTAGGCATATCTCCACGAGCCGGCTTTCGAGCATTGGATCTTTGCACTCCAAAGATTTCGCCCGGAATTTCTTGATGAAGGTGATCCCATCCTCCTCGCGTTTCTGGTACATCCGCGAGAGATGGATCATCGTCACCTTCTCCTCCATTTGAAAGAACTTGGTATAGAACTTTTGGACCATGTCGTCCCAAGTCTTCACGGATCCGGCCTCCAATGTCCGGTACCATTTGTATGCTACGTTCCCAAGAGATTTTGGGAACTCCCGCATCAGTAGTTTGGGATCGGCTCCGAAGGGACCCATGACGTCGATGAAACGCATGACATGCTCATGAGCGTTTCCATTGACGTCCTCGAACTATCCCATTTGGGAGCCTTGTACCCCGCCGGGTTAGGCATGAGATAGATCTCTCGTGGAATAGGTGGATCATTGTCTAGCTTCGGGATAATAGTATCCGCGAATGACTGATGAGCCAGGATGGTGTCCACGCGCTTTTGTAAAGACGTCATGCACTCTGGAATGCTACCCTCGGTAGTTGCTGGAGGGGTCACCGTGGGTGGTGGCGACACATACGCCGCTGGAGGATTGGGAGCATACTGAGTACCCGCGTTTCCCCAGATCATCGTTGGGGGAGGCAAAGGGTACTGCAGAGTTGGATTAGACGCCAAAGCCGAGGGCTGAGGAGCGTGAGCAGCAGGAGGCAGCATCTGTGCCGTTGATCCTTGAACCGAAGGCAGTTGCGCAGCCGACGGCGGAGTCTGCAGATGAGGGTTGGGAGGTGTGGATGGCACTCCCAATCCTGGAGCGGTAGGGGTTCCTCCTCCTTGAGGGATAGCGGCAGCCGGTGGAGGATTCGGCGCGAGGGTGCCTAGAACAGCCAAGATTTGTTCTAGCTGCGCAGATTGGGATTTGAGAGCTTTCGCCTGACTCTGGACGGTGGCGTCCAGAGACTCTAACGTCGGTGCTTCGCCGGGAGTCGTCGGAGTACGGCGGGTCTCGTCTCCCGAGGGAGTTTCGGTGGAAGGCGAACGGTTGCTGACATCATCCTCCTGAGACATGGTTGCTTTTGCTGGTAAGTTCACGTCGGGTTCACCAAAATGTGCACAAGAGATTCCGGCGGGGAGACCTCCGTGTGCACCGTGTGTAGTGGATCAAGGATCGCACAGGAAGAATAGGGGTGTGTGTAGGGAGAGAGTAAGTCAGTAGCAATGTCTGAGAGAGAGACAGAGGTTTGGCAGAGCTTCCGCGTATGGTAGTGTGTTTTCCTTTGTATGGAAAGGTTGACGATATATATATACTGGAGAACGTGACCGTTGTAGTGTGGTTAATGCGCCCATTAATGGCGGCTTAATTAGCTTAACCATAACGGCACGTTCGTCCGAGTATATAGGAACCGTTAGAGCACGTGGTGCGCGAATACCGGAACCGTTACGAGGTTGACCGAGTTTGACCGGATTGACCGGGTTTATGGAGCTCGTGCCATAAATCTCTCAAAACAGTTACTAAAGGTCGCGTGCGGGCTTGGCTCGCACGCGACAGGGCTTACTCTAGCCTCCAAACCACTAAGTCCCTACAAGTCCCATGCAGTGGTATGCGAGGGCTCTGTCTCGCAGCCCCCACATGGATCAGCTCGGATGGTGATCCTGTGTGTGTGGAGCACAATATGGTGTGCTGGATGGCCGCCACGTGGCCGAGATCTGTCATGTCAGAAAGCAGTATCTACAAGAGGAAACTTCGTTGGTTTGCCTTTTTAATTTTTGTTGTTTTAATTTTGGATATGATGCTATAAAAAATTAATTTTAGATCTGATATTGTTTGATCTCTTGGTGTTGTTTATGTTTCTGTGGGTTTTGATGGTGTTGGCTGGTGGTGGTGATTGTCTTGCTGTTAGGAGAGGTGGTGGATGTGGTATTGCTTTTAGAAGAGAGGTAGGAGAGAGTGAATGGCATGTGTAATTCTTAAACTTTGTTAGGGGCATTTTGGTCAAAATAATTTTTCTTATTCCCCGCGCTGAGCCGCCATCAGAACATAGAGGATAGACGGAGTGATATAAGGTAGATTTGATCACGACTTTGTATTTAACATGTCAAGTACCATGCACATATACCCCACTTTTTTGATTCACCAATAATTTACCGTGTAACTCTTTTCCACGAGAATTTTTTAGTGCTCCAAAAGAGCACCACATGGTGCTCTACAACCAATAACAGTGCACCACCTATTCAAACAGTTAGTGATTGGCACACATTCATTGGTTGTAGAGCACCACGTGGTGCTTTTTTTAGAGCACTAAAAAATTTCTCCTTTTCCACGACACTGTATTAACCTTTAATTACGTAACCAAGCAACAAGTATTTTTAATCTTATTCTATCCAGTTCCAAGCTAAAAAAGGACAAAGATTAACATTTATTTTTTCTTTTAGCAAAAGATAAACATTTATTCAGTTAAGGTGGTAGCTCAAGTGGTAGAGCGTTGAAAGCCCTACATGGAGTTCCGGATTCAAATCCGGTTAACGACAAAACAATTTCTCAAATAAAAAAAGGATAAACATTTCTAAGGTAACATATGCAAAATAAAATTTAGGACTCAGTCAAATGTGTATTAGTTATTTTGTAACAATCAAATATTGTTTCGCCTACTCAAAATCAAGCATTGAAATCCAAGAATTTAAAAAACTGCTGTCATTTGATCTACTTGTACTGAAATTAAATTTTTTATATAATAAAATTAACTATACACGGTCATGTCAATACATTCACGTCCTCACCATCAGCCAGTTGTTAACTTAATTATTTATTCAAATTATGATTTTTTTGTGGGTTCATGATTCATGAATACATATGTTGTTTTAATTGTCGATCCTAAGATAACAAATCAATTGGCTATGTTTTTTATAATACAGTTGTTAGCTTCATTTTTTATTCCAATTATGAAAAATTATGGCTCATTAATACATAAGTTGTTAATGCTCTCTCCTAAAATATAAATACGCATAACCCATTTGGAGAATCAACTATTTTTATTTTTATTATAAATGTAATGAAATTTTGTTATGAAATATGGGATGTGTTATTGGTGAACATCTACCACAATGTTATAAGCCCATTTGTATATTGTTATTGGTCCATTTGCCCACCCTAATGCATATATAATGAGGCTTAGGGCTGGAGAATAAGAACACATCTCAATACATTTCTCACTACATTATTGTCTCTATTTATTTTATGTCTCTTTCAGTTCTCGTTTCACAACACGTTACCAGCACGATAGCTCTTCTGGACAAGAGGTGAAACGAGAAGAAGGTATGGAATTTATATTTGATTATTACTTTCAAAATTGAACAAGATGATGGGATAAAAGTCCTCTTGAAAAGATTCAATCGTGGTTTAACTGGTGATAGCTTATGGACGGCATGTAATCTTGTATTGTGTTTCTATCTGAAAGAGTTTTTTTTATATGTTCTAATACTATGAGAGCAAACTGTTTTGAAGGGGTGTACAGTAGGTAGAAATGCAGGATCAATACTCTAGAATGGGGGGCGGGGGGTTGAATAGTATGCAAATTTTTGCTAAACTTGTAAGAATAGTGGTTTCAAAAGATTTGTACAGAGTCATGCCCTTGAAATGAGTTTCAAGCCTTGGAATGAAAACAGTTGAAGTATAGAAGAATAAGTTTATTTCAAGGCCTTGAAATGAGTTTCAAACCGTTGAAATGAACCTGTTTTGAATGCTGCAATAGTTCTAAGTATGCAACGGAAAAGTAAACGCAAGAGACACAAGATATATAGAGTTCAGTCCACTTGGACCTACGTCTCTACCTCAGGGATCTTCCCTTTGCAGGAGTTTCATCACAATTCTTATTAATCCACATCCAAGCCCTAGATTTCAAGCACAGAGAGATACCTTACTCTGTTACAGCTTGTGGTTCTCATTAACCTATCTAGTACCTGCTCTAGTTATATGATTAATTAAGAATTTTTTATTGTTCACCTTGAACAATCCTTGAGAATGAGAACTAGAAGTATTGTCAAAATAATATACAAATGAAGTTCAAAAAATTAGAACACATGAAATGAAACTGCACTGAGTGTGCAGTGTTCTTCTGATGCTTGGATTGAGAGAGATTGCTTTGTAGCCATGACTTTTTGGGTTTACACGGTCATGTAAGATGGCTGTCATTCCATCTCTTATTCGCCAGCGACATCTTTACTCAACCAGCTCCCTTCCGTACATGATGCTCCGCCACACAAAAGGAGTGTGACCAAGGTTGGCTTCTAGGACTTTTTGTTGGGGAAATATTTTGCTTTTATGACTCGAGACATGAGCGCGTGCAGGTTTTTAAGTATTCTCCAAGCTTGCTTTGTTAGGAGGGCTTGATTGAAAACTTTTAAGTCTTTGAATCCAATACCACCATTTATTTTGTTGACAAACAATTTTTCCCATGAGAGCCAAGGAATACCTTGATCATTGCCATAGCTTGCCCACCAAAATTGTCGGATCATCGCCTCCATTTTATCAAAAATTCCATCTGAGAACTTATAACATGACATTGCATAAGTTGGTAGTGCCTGGGCCACCGCATTAATTAAGATCTCTTTTCCAGTATCTGAGAGTGACTTTTTCTTCCATCCTTTGAGTTTGCTTCCAAGTTTATGAATCAAACTTTTGAAAGTAATATACTTGCTTTTCCCCGTCGTTGTTGGGAGGCTCAGATATCTATCATACTGTTCCACCTCTTGAAACCCCGTGGCTTGGAGAATCACAGTGCACATATTATTTGGGACTCTAGGAGAAAATCTAGTGAAGACTCTCTAGATTTATCTTCTAGCCCGATGCTTTCCCATATATCTCTATGATATTTAGCAAGGTATGCACATTTTCCGTGTCTGCACCTGTAAAAAAACAAGCTATCATCAACGAAAAAAATATGGGAGACCACTGGTCCTCCCCTAGAGGCCAAAACCCCCTCCAACTGCTCCCCCACAACTGATGTTGTAACAAATCTGGATAAAAAATTGCTACATAAAAGAAAGAGGTAAGGGGATAGCAGACATTCCTTATCTTAAACCTCTTTCCCGAATGACTGATCCACATATTGCTCCATTACGCACAAACGCATAATTAAACGTGGATAAACAATTTCTGATAAGAGTTATGAATCGTGGTCCGAAGCCAATATGGAAGAGAGCTTCTCGAAAAAATTGCGACTCCACACGATCATAGGCCTTACTCGTATCGACTTTCAGAGCTAGAAATCCTCGTTAACCCTTTTTCCTAGTCTTCAAGGAGTGCATTACCTTAAATGTCGTGAGGATATTATTTTTTATCAAACGCCTCAGAACGAATGCACTATGATTCTCAGAAATCAGAGAAGGAAGCAACTTTTTTAGTCTATTTACCGCAGACTTCGCAACAATATTATGGATCACCGTGCACAAACTTATTGGCCTTTAATTGCTAGCTTTCCTCGGCTGTTTCACTTTGGGAATAAGCGAAATTAGAGTATCATTATAACCATCCAGATTTGCCGCATTATTGAGAATGTCAAGAGTAGGTTGGTTACCTTCTCGCCTACTATGTCCCAGTATTTCTGAAAAAAACACGGCATTGAAACCATCCTTACCCAATGCTTACCTTTGACCTCCTGAGCAGAGTACGGACTTTCCATGAATTGTCTATCAATCGCATAGATATTCGCATCCATCGGACCCAGAAAGGCTTTATATCCTCCATCCCGGCTTTGTAGAAGGGAATAAGCTATTGAAATGGCTTTACAATATTATAACTCCTTAATAAGAGTTATCTTACGTACATTCTACATTGTTATTTGTGTGTGTTTTGGTGCAAAGAGACGAGATTTGAGCCAAAATGTGAAGAAAATGCACTTTTGGATGTTTTAGAGCGTAAATGTACAATTCGGGCGTTTCTAATTGGTTTTGATTATGACTTTGATATATTATCACATTTGATCTTCGCGGTAGTGTTCGTGTTTTTGTTTGAAAAGAATTACGCATGCGGGAATCAAGCGGAGAGAAGAAACAAGCTTCGGAATAGAAAAAAAGAAGATGATTTTGGCGCGTTTTGGATGTTTTCGCCAAAATTGGGAAATAATTGAGAAAAATGAGAAAACGGTCCGATAACGGGAACTTATCTACATGATCAAATTCTACGTGGCGAAAGGAATCCAAAGGTGCAAAAAATCACATTTATCGGAGTTCGGGATCAAAATCAAGGTCCTTATTTTATTTTCAAAAAGCTTAGTTGCTTTTCCATGATGCTTTAGAGTAATTTAAGGATGCTTTGACGATACTTTGAGTTATGCAACGAAGATGGGAGTGAGACCGGTGGCAATTGAAAGTACACTCGAAGAGCTTTCCAACGATAGGTCACGGAGCTATAACGGAAATCAGACGAGAAAGTTATGGTCCGTCAAGTGTGAGGACATGAAGAAGAAAAAAAGGGAATGCGAATGCCCAATCTTATCAAGTGATCTTACGAAGTGATCGTACAATCACCTTACACTTAGCGAAAATCTCACCAGAAAGTGATCTTACAAAGTGATCTTACGAGTGATCGTACGATCACCCGGTTTACCAGATTCGTAATTTTGGGGTTTTTATGCTATTTTGAAATAGTTATGATAAAAATTGTTTCCAAAACTATTAGTTGGGGTGAGGAACGTGTTTGGGGGTCAGACCTAGCTATTAGGAACACGTTAGAGACGCAGGAGACACGGTTGGAGAAGCGAATTGGAGTCGGGTTCGTCGTGGAATCAAGAATTCATCTGTTTGATCTCTCTATTCTTATCTTTCTTTTTTTTTATCATGATCCACATAAACTTCATCGTGTTGATCATGAATCTCAGCAGCTAAAATTATTATCGGGATTTCTCAATGGTAGCTAGGGTTTGAAGCCGTTTTTGGCGAATTATGGATTTGATTCACGCTTTATGAACTTAATTGATGATGAATGGTTGTGTCATGTTTAATTCTTGTTCTTAATTCATCTTTGATAACCTATATGAAGATCTTAGGTAATTGGATTGTGGAAGAAACAAATTTCCCGGATAATTGAATTAAGCACATAGTCACCGGTTAGAGGAATCAACCACAGACTGTGAACATTGAGTAGAAGTTAGAAGATCATAATGCATGTTTAGATGTACGTAGGCTAGAGGAATTAGTTACGTTCTCCAATTATATACTTTGGTTGAGGAATCTTAAAAGTACCCTTTCTCGTTTGACAAATCAATTCATCATCTGTGTTTTAGAACGTAATTCGTGGACGGTGGAAACCTAGTGAACCTAGAGAAAATCCTGATACTAGTCTCTCATATTTACTCCTAATTTCAATAATTGTGTTGTTATTTAAATTTATTAGTTATTAAACAAATTCAATTACTAGCCCACAAAAAGTTAATCATCCTAATTGATTCACAACAAGTCATTTGGGTTCGATAACCCGGATTTCCAGATATTACTACACACGACGGCTGTGCACTTGTAGTTGGACCGTGTCACAATGCTTTCTTTATATTGCGTCTCTTCGGTGACCCATACCCCTTGTTCATCCTAAATTTCGCTGAAAGTATTTCGTGCTCTTATAATCGTCGCCTTTTGGTGAAAAAACCCGTTTATTTTGATTTCCATAACGAAGCCAAGAAACTCGAGCCCTCTGTGCCCACATCCTCAACTCCTTCCTTAATAATATGTTATATTCAAAAGTGACCTCCTTCTTTTCTCTTAAAACTTCACTAGTTTTCCTTGTGCTCTACAAGTTCTCCATTCTTGCACGCAGCTCCTTTGTTTGCTTGTGAATACTCTCAAAGGAGACTCTGCTCCCCTGCGCATATGAAGCTCCAAGCTTAGCAATCTGCCACCGCAGGAACCCAGTATTGTTGTTGTACCAAGCTTGTCGAACAAACTGCTCAAAATATTTATGGGTGGACCACTCATTCTCATACAAAAAGCGACGTGCAAGAGTCATGTTTTCCCCTGTCCAGTCCATATGAATTAGTAAGTGGTCCGAGTTCGGTCCACTCAACTGTGAGACCCGAGCTCCTCTGAACTTATTTATCCAATTTGTATTTGCTACTACTCTATCCAGTCGTTTGAGAATATTGTTTGCACTTGCTTGATTGTGCGACCAAGTGAAGGGATTACACAAATAACCCAAGTCAAGTAAACCGGTCTCGTTCAACACATCCTTAAATTTTGAGAGTTCCATGTAGATTACCCCTGTACCACCTTCTTTTTCCTTATTGGTCACAACCGCGTTGAAATCACCGGCTACACACCACGGTCCGCTAGGCTCGGGGGAAATTCTATGTAACAATTCCCAAGAATGCCGACGTTATTCCCCGTTCGTGTCACCATAAAAACCCGTAAATTTCCACGATAAGTGTTCACTTTCCGTGATAATTGCGTCAATGTGATGATGGGAATATGATAGCGCCTTTTAAGAGCTAATATTATTTAGCATTTTCCACTCATTTGAGAGGTTTTTGGGAGAGTTCAGAGCATATTGTTGATGAAAAAACGCATGCTCATCACTTGTTGTGTCATATGCTTAATTCTGATCTGGACACATCTTATATGCTTTATTTATGCTTAATTAATGGATTTAATTGTTTGGTATAGTGTTTGTTGTCTTTGACAGGAAACAAGGCTTAAGAAGCGTATTGTATCAGGGACGTGAGCTTCGGAAGCTAGGAAGAACAAGGAAAAAGGCTCGGGAACCAAGAAGTGAAGATCCAAGGACAATTCTGCAGAGCATTTCGCACAAATAGGAATACTATTCGTACAAATAATATTCGCACGAAATGGTCTGGCATTTCGTACGAAATGGTCTGAAGATGGGGCAGAATTTTGGGGTTAAAATGCAAATAGTGAAGACTAATGATGGGAATTGAGTAAAGAACGACCTAGGGGCCTGGACAACGGCCATTCACGCAGAGAGGAGGCAAGGACGAAGGACGGAGACCAAGACTTCACCATTGGATATCATTGTTTGCTTCCTTCTTCCCTTTCTTAATCATATCAATGGAGAAACTCTTTGCTATTGTTTATCTTACGATGAATAGCTAAACTCTCACAGCTAGGCATCTCATATGAGATCATTGGGTTATGTAAACTTTAAGTTTTCCGGATTGAATCTAGTTTCATGCTTCAATTGATTTCTTATACTGAATGGAGTTTAGTTCTTTGATTTTGTTAGTAATTCTATTCTATTGACACGATTAGGAGATGAACTACTATTCATGAACTAGGGTTTGTTTGTAGGACCAAATCATGCTTAAATTTGATTAAGTTCTAGATTAATTGTTCGTATATTGTGCTTAATTCTTTTTGGTAATGGAGTAATTAACCAGAACCGTTACTTAGCTAGGGAATACGCGAAAGTGACTTTAACTAGCCAGGATGAGATATGATTATCGATCCTAACCGATTAGACCGAATGGAGACGTGTTACGATTGACTAGTGTGGGTAGACTCAGTGGTATTATTCAGCTGTTCTGTGAAACGGTGGACCGACAGGACCCGTTAACATATTGGTTGATGACCTGCTAGAACGGACCGGTAGACATAGGTGGACTGAAAGGACCTTAGGTGTACCGTGACGCAAAGAGACCTGAGACAAACATAAGATGGTCAGTGGTATTACCCGGCGTAGTTAGAACTGAATCAACTTGGTACTCAGAATATCCGAAAATCGTTTACAGCCCTAGATGATCTACGAGATTTCCTAGTTTCTCCATTACTGATTAAGAACTCTTTCTTTATTTACTTTCCAGTTATTCTCGCAATCACTATAGCTACTTGTTTGGGGGTGGGAACCTCACAATTCTTACTACTTCTTCCCGGTTACATAGTGAACTTAACTAATTCGTTGATTATTTCTTGTTACGAGATTGTCCATGTGGGTACGACAACCTGAGTATAGAAATACTCACACTTTATTACTCGACCTTGCGTATACACGTAAGAATACGTGTTAGAATATATTCTCACTCAAACTTGCATACTATCTGTTCGACAAAAAATAATCTCAAGTATAGGATATCGTCTCAAGTAATAAAATTCGGTAAGTCCGGAGTCGAATCCACAATGAGAGGAAGATTAGAGAATGACTTGCTAAACTTAAAAGAGATTAGAAAACAACTAGCTAAGCGATAAAAGAAATCTCTCAATGGCTTTAGAGCTTGCCAAGCTATAAATCCACCACAAGTGATGGAGCAAGTTGTGTTTGAAACTAAGAAATGAAAGAAACGACTACTAATACTACTAACACTATGATTCAAGAGAGTGGAGTTGGGTCAACTGATTTCGCTAAAAAACTTAAAAGTGAAGTTCAACACCCAAAATTTGTATGAAACGACTAAACATGGATTCTAAAGCAAACAAAATCGTCTAGCTCACGAATTCAAGAGGGAAACCCAAAATCGAGCTATGTAGGGCATCAAGGATATGTACTCCGCCAAGTGAGTCCACATACAAGATTAAGCCACAATTCGGATTTGTCTTTCGACACAAGAATTCAATGAATTCGACATCCAAACTTGTGCAACTTTGAAGAACAATTGAAAACTTAATAACAAGCTATCCAAAATCATTATCAACCCAACAAAGAAACTAGCTACTCATGCTCTTGAGTTGAATAAGAGATTTCACAAGATACTCATATAAGATTTCATAGAATTTAAGCTCAAATTCAAGAGATGCACAAGTTTATCTCAAAATCAACCTCTATAACACAAGTTATACTTCAAATTGAAGAGCAAAACAACCTCACTTGAATAAAATACACTAACAACTAACAAATAAAGCTACTGTGTTACTAATTGGATCCTCTACTGCTGCTGTTACAGTATCACAACCCAGAAAACAGAGCTGCAACAGCAAGAACAACATCAAAACAGAGCAAAATTAGACCCAAATTTGTCACTCGCAATCTCAGAATCGACCTCCTCTCTCCCCCTCTTCCTATTCCTCTTATTCTTAGCCCTGAATCTGCTCCCTAGGGAGCTCAGGAGCTCAAGAACAAGCTCAAATCCGAGTGAAATCAGAGAGAGAGGGGGGAGAAAAGCAGAGGCGAACATAGGAGTACTGTAGAACCGTCAGTAAGCCAGAGAGAATTCAAATTTCTTCACTCTTTTGTTATATAGACTTGAGGGGTGGATTTCGTAGCCTCCAAGGATCATTCTCTGCCCTCCAATTCTTCTTATTTCATCTCCTTCGTTGATTCTTGTCGTCCTCAAGAACCCTAGCTTATTTGGGGCTTTCTTCTTCGTAGTTTGCTGGGCCGAATTGAGGGGATGTAAAGATAGAGAGTGGGATGGGCAGTGCTTTGGATCTGTTCTTGGTCGATTTGGTGAAGATTTCGGGTGGTTTTGGGCTTCGACGAAGGTTCGGCGTTCTTCAATGGAGCTTCTGAGTTTTGTGCGTGCTTCCAGCGACGGGGAGAGAGAAACCCGTGAGATCTGAGAGTATCTTTTGCCAAAATGGCACTTGGCTCCCTCCTAGTTTGCTGATACCTTTTAAAATACCCCCAGCTCCTCTTAAAATGTTTGGAAAATTGCTATAACACCCTGAATCCGTTAAGAAGTCTACGTGCAGTCCCTAAAACGTTTAGAATCTTGCACTTTAGCCCCAAGTCCGTTATAATCTTGTCTATTAGGCCCTTGACTTCACTTTTGACTTGCAATTTAGCCTTTAACTTGAATTTTCTTCAATTTTGGCATCTTTTTCACTTGATTTCTTCAATATAAGCCAATCTAAATCCTTCTTCACTTCTCGTGGACCAAAGCCTCTCAATTCCTCATCCAAGCTCTCCCAACTAGCCTCTTGCGTTCTAAATCACGTCTTTGCCTACAAAACAATACAAAAACAACCAAAACTAGGAAGACAAGCATAAGTCTAGAAAGAGAGATAAAATAGATAGATTACACATATTAGCAAGTTATGAAGAGTTCATTAACATACTAAAACATGCAATTTTATGTCGTTAACACTATCCTTCCAAAGAAGAGCCAAAACTACGAAGACAAGCATAAGTCTAGAAAGAGAGATAAAATAGATAGATTACACATATTAGCAAGTTATGAAGAGTTCATTAACATACTAAAACATGCAATTTTATGTCGTTAACACTATCCTTCCAAAGAAGAGCCAAATTGCCTCTTCGCTCTTCACAGTCAACCACAAAACATCCTGAAAAACCGCAACGAATGCGAACTCTCTCCATCTCACCATGCGCGAGCTTGGTTTCGATGAGAAAGAGCATATCAGTATCTTGATGCCTCACGAGATCGCGAAGCGAGAGGAACGTACTTGGGTTCCCAAGCTCCCATACGTTCCAAACAATGAGCGACATGCTTGGTAGGGGTGCACCGCACCCTCCACCATTGACGCATTTGGAGTCTTTTGGGCACTCCTCTCCAGTGATGGAATCAGAGTATCAGAAACCGTAACCTCCTCAGTGATGATCAAACTATTACCTCTTCCCCTTCCTCCATTGCTGGATCCTCCCCTATGTGCTGTCTTCATCTGTTCTGATATTTTCTCCTTGGATTTGGACTAAGGTTCACTTCAATAACCTTTCGCTTCGTCCTCAAGGAGCTATAAAATTGTTGATTAGATACACCCTTCCCTTTTTGCGATTCAGTGAACTTCTTGCTTGCCGGATTAACATTCTGTACACTTAGTGGATTATCATACAATATGATTTCCGAGGGATTTGCTTCATCTTCCTCATATGTCGTCACCATGTTCTGAGTGCCTTGGTCACTGTCTAATATACCCCCATAGTCCCTTCATCATCCCCAACCTCTGTATCTCGGTTACCAACACCACTAGGTTTGTTTAAATCATTTTTTGTCTTCCATTGGTGGCTTTTTCTGCGGTTTAGCTCTGGCGATCATCCAGTCACCATAACCCAGCTGTTCTTGACATTGCTTGAAATACCCCTTTTTGTGACTATGGGTATTTTGTGATATTATTATAAGTGTTGGAGAGTTAATTTAATTGTCGAGAGTTAATTATAATGGTTACGAGAGTTTGGGGGATCTTTGTGACTTTAATCCTAGAGTTTTAGTGTCTTTTACTTGAGTTTTGGTAAGGTAGTTGTCTTTTTGGCTAAACTAAGGGGGGAAAGTGTCTTTTGACCCAACTTTTCTTCCTCCGTAAAGTTTTCTAATTCAGGAGGGTTTCCTTACTTATGAAGTTGATTTTTTTCCAACTCTCATAAAACCCTCACTCTCCCTATTTTTCTCTATCTCTCTCACGTCTCTCCCTCTCTCACCCGTCCCTCTCTCACTCTCTCGGTCTCTCTCTTCCCCGACGGCAGAAGCAGCAGCCACGCCGCCGCCGCCTCTCTCTCCCCGTGCAGGTATCTCTCTCTCTCTCTCTCTCTCTCTCTCTCTCTCTCTCTATCTCTCTCTCTCTCTCTCTCTTTCTTCTTTCTCTTTTTCTCTCTCTCTCCGTCCGACTCTCCCTCCGTCCGACCCTCCATGGGCGGCGGGTTTTGATCATGTTTCTTCTTCTTTTCTTTTTCTCTTGATTTCTTTTGTTCTCTTCATCACTTGTTTACGATTCATGTACGTAGCATGTAATATTTAATTTTTAGATTTATATTATTAGTTTCATCATTGATGAAGTCGTAGGATTAATAATCAAGTTTTGGGTTTAATCATGTTCTTAGTTTATGGGAAAAACCCTAGTCATGGAAGGGACGTTTGATTAAGCGATTTGGGTGATTTGATGATCATAGTAGGTGGGTAGTAACCTGATTTGATGTGGATATTTATGTTTCATTAGTTTTTGTTTGAATACGGGATTAACTAGATGTTTTGGAGATTAGTTTTATGAAAAGTGATAATTCCCGTATGGGTACTATGAGTGAAATTGGAAACTTAAAACTAGCATAACTTTTGATCCAGGAATCGAAATTCGGATCCGTTTGAGGCTAAACTTATTATTCAGAGTGTTTTGAATCTAATGAGACTATTTTTGAGCCATGATCGGTTTGGGAAGTTAGAGTAATAAAATTGGTGAAGATATGTTAGGTTATGTACACATTAGGTTATAGGATTTTGGGGCAAGATTTTGGGATTGGTTTTGAAGTATGAATTAAGCGGGATGTTGGGTTGATGTTAGAAACATAAACCTTCGAGTGTCATATGCATGTAGGTAGGATAGCAATTACATTGCTAGAGTATTATGTTTAATTAGGGTATTGTTACGTGTAGGTGACGAGTTCTTCAACGACGAGTACATCGAGTACTTCGATTGATTTGCGGTAGTTGATTTGCTTTGAGGTAAGTAAACATGCCAGGCCTAGTGTGTCTGACTCCTTCGTGACAAATAAATTCTTGTATTTCTTTGCGTCTTAAAATGTGTTTATGTGATGTGACATGTAATATGTGATTTTTTACTTGTTAAATGTTTCTTGAAAATGTCACCATGATAATAAGAATGAATTAATACGTAAAGTGGAAGAGTTGTGCGGGGACATTTATTATTGGTTACTATTGGCAATGGGCGTGTTGACTTCGGTCTTCCGTTCAATTTATTTTTATTTAATCCGGTTGCAAGTCCCCGGATAGCTCCCTGTACTCACTCCTCTGGCCGCTAGAGTCTGACGACACTTAAGATCTTGGATGCTTGCGAGATGGTTTGGTTTCCCCCGTCACAAAAAATTAATAATGATGGATTTTGGTTTTGTTAATGGAAAAAGGAATTGATATGCGATTTTGGATTTCCCAATGATTATGAAATTGGTATGGAAATATTATGGAATTGAGAACTCACTTGTTGTATTACAAGAGTCAACTTTATTTCCGTTGTGTTTGAGAAAAACTCTTACTTATAAATGAGACTTTGATTTGGAACTATCCCATCATCATTTTACATGTTTGGGTGTTTATTTACCAGTATTTTATGCTGATTTTGTACTGTGGTGTTTATTTTTAATTCCGCACCACTGGTTTAGAGGAAGGTTATCTGGCGTAGAAGGGGAACGCGTATCATCATTTGGATCTTTAGTATTTTCATTTTTAAATTTGAACTCGTTAGTATTTTAATTACTTTAGTTTGTTTAGGCCCGGTTTGAGGCTAGAATAATTAGAATTGTAATAACGGATAGTTTTAAACTTATTATTGTGGATGTTTTTGCTTGAGAACCATGTTATAAAATCTCCTTGTATTCGGGTTTAACCTCGGGTACGGAGTGACATCCCCGGGCCTCCGGCTTGGGCATTTGGGGGTGTAACATTGCTCCTCCGCTGTTTTTTGTTTGCAAAGGCAACTACGGTGTGTTACACACCCACACCAATCACAAACAAACGAGATCCTCTTGAACCTGTAGCCTAGCCATATTTTCTCCCCTAGTACCGTTATGTAAGCTCCCCTCCTTAGAGGTTTGTTTATGTTGACGCATACCCGAGCTCGTCTATAGTCTCCATCCTCCCCCCAACATCGTCCCGGTATCTAGTTTGAGAACTTCACCCATCTTGCGCACGGGTTAGCACATGTCTTCATCTGTTTTGAGAAAGTACGACATATTCCGAACTTGAACCCATAAATTGATAGTTTCAAACTCAATCTTTTCATCTCTTTTTATGCCTTCCATGATTTGACTACCAACAAGTTTCCGTCATAATTCCAAGGTCCACCATCAACTACTTTGTTCATCGTCTCAATTGTTGAGAACACGAAAACAAACCTGTTAGGGCTTGTTTCCTTGATCGTTATCTTATCTCCTCCATCCCTAATATTCAAGAACAAAGCTTTCATGGCCCAGACATTGAACTTGATTGGTTGTAAAAAGGATCCCAATAAGCATGAACCAAGTTTTTTTTATTGCCTTGATGCAATATTCATCGGAGTAATCTTCAAGCTTTTCGTCTTCTGGGGTGAGGAAGGTGGTGCTCTTTCTCCGCGCAAACCCACTGCTGCTGCACTTGTCCCCGGTTGACACCCCTGCTGTTGCGTTCGCCGGTTGAGAGCCTCCAAAATCTGCCATGATTGACCAAGAGAAGACCTAAAGAAACCTGTAAACCCTAGTTCGCCAGCATAGAGCTCCGAGAACTCCGGAGCAACTAACCCTTTTAACTTAGTACCTCCTCTCCTTGTCTTTTTGTTATTAAATACTAACTTGCATATTCTTAAAGGGTAATTAAAATGTTCCAAGTTCATCCCCTCAAAAAAAATCAAAGTTTCCCAAAGTTGTGTCACATGACCAATTTAATAGCTTCTCGTACCTTTTGTAATCGCTTCCACCGTGAATAACCGTGGAAAAATTGCCAACAGTAATATCTTTGCTTTTATGTTAATTGCGAGCACATGGAGGATTTATTTACGAAAATAAAATAGTGGTAGCTCCAAAATACTATGATGGTTATTTCAAAATAAGGGCTCTATAACTGGACCGAGCCATATCGAATATCTTGAGTTTGTTTTATTTAAATTTTAAATTAATCGAACAAACACGAACTCGAGCGGAATATATTTTGTTTTGTTTGACTTTATTTGAACATGCCTCATTCAAAATCGAGTTTAGTACAAGTGGGCATTAGAGTTCCTGCTTTAGGGAAGACTAATACAATTATGTGCAATTTGACTTTTTAATCGAACAGGCTCGTCCTAGTCTACTAATTAAATAAAATTAAAGAAACAACTACCAACAATTAATTAAATAAATAATTCAGTAATAATAAATAACGATGATACGACTGATCCATATCAACTTCCCCACGCTTGAAACCACCTTGTCCTCAAGGTGGACATTGTAAATCCTCAATATGCCCGGATCAAATTGACAACGAACAAATTGGCGAACCTGGGTTAGAATTGCCCGGGGAGCTGGGCAATAAGTAGCAGGCATGGAGTATTGGCCTGACCCAAATAATATTGGTAGGCCACTCCTGAATAACGCCCAAAGTAAGACTCAGATGTAGGCCCAAAGTAAGACTCAGATATAGGCCTAAATGCATACAGCCTAAAGCATGGAGCCCTATCCGTAGCTGGGACATCAACGGGGGTTGCTTTCGGCCATGGCTGGGCGCCTCTGGGGCTGGTGAAATCGCCGGAGGGAAGTGGTTGGTGCGGTGATAACTGATGGGATGGTGGTGAAGGGGGATTTGGATCTGGCAGTCAGAATAGAGGGACCCAAGTGATGACGACGCATGGGTCGGGTTCGGGCGGTGTCTGGAACGACGGAGAGTCGTCAGAAATTGCAGGGGGTGGTCGGATCTGGGTTAATTGCACCGGAGATGGAGAAGATGGTGGAAGAGAGGAGGCCACGAAGGCTTCTGGTGGCTTCGGGTCCGGCTGTTTGGTCGCTGGTAAAGCAGCGCCGGTGGAGTTGGGTTCGGAGCTGGGGGGCTTCGACGAGGATTGTGACGGATATGGAGAGTTGGGTGGCTTCGGTGTGTGGTGTTCAGTCCGCTTGTATTACCGGCGAAAAAGCCGATTGAAGGCTCGACTGGCGCGGACTTCAACGTCGTCGGGGAAGAAGGCCGGAGCAGAGGAACGGCGACGGCTGATCTGATTGTGAGGCGGCCACAGCAGCGGTGGAGCAGATGGTTCTGTTTCTGCGGTATTGATGGTTGTTCTGGCTGCGCAATCGGGAGCAGATTTGGCTGGGTGTCTTGTGGCGGCGTTGTTGGTACAGGCTGAGGCTGTTGTTGGTCTGGATCTTGCTGCGACTGTTCTTCGGATTTGATGAGGTCTTGGAGGCGACAAAATTCCTCAACGGAAACCAAACGGTATTGTTTCTCGCTTAGAGACATTCGTCTCCCACTAGCTTGGAGGCCTGCAAATGTCGGGATGTTTTTTATGTCAAGAACGCGCAAGGGTAATCACCATGTCCGCCATTACAGCAATGAAAGCACCAATTGTTAGGGTTTACCTAACATGATAGTCGTTCGAGACACTATCAAGTCTCCACATACGGGTTTTTAACCCACACACTAAAACACTTTTAATTTCTTCTTTGATTGATTGATAAAATAATAAAACTTACAACGTTTAAATAGAAAAGTAACAAATCCTAACTAGACGATTGACCTAACGGGGTCGGCCCGATCTACTAATTAAATAAAATTAAAGAAACGACTACTAACAATTAATAAAATAAATAATTCAGTAATATTAAATAACGATGATACGACTGATCCGTATCACTATACTTACATGTTATGCACCAATCAAAATAGATTTAACTCACTTGTCATGCGCTAACGTATATTTTAAAAATACAAGTGAAAACTATTCAAGAAAATCAATCGTCACTAGAAATATCCTTATATTAATGTTTATTGAGAGCACAAAGAGGATTTATTTAATTACTAAAGGAAAATAATCGTAGCTTCAAAATATTGTGAATGGTTGTTTCAAAATTAGGGCTATAAACACCTAGACAGACAGAGCCGAATTGAATATTCGTAGTCTTACTTGTTTAAATTAGAGAAGAGTCAAACGAACACGAATTCGAGCATAATGTATTTTATTTTGAGTTTTCGAGCCTACTGTAATTTACTTTTTTGAGTTAGATTGAATAGGCCTTATTCAAACTCGAGCCTAATACAAGATGGTACTCAAGTTTCTCTTTTAAGGAAGACTAATGAAATTGTTGATGGTTGAGTTTTAATGCTCAATGATATATTGTTTTGTCAATATTATCTAAATATACCGCAAGAAACATCATAAAAATGAAAGATTTGTTTCTTTTTAGTACTCACATGTTATGCACTAATAAAACTATTACCGAACATTAATCGTCACCAAAAAATCCTTAAGAACTCTCTACACTTAGTAATCAAGACTAGAGTTGCTGGTGTTAATATGGAACTAGATCATGCTGAGTTTGCATTTGTTCTAGGGTGTCCTAAGAGGTATGACACCCATAACCATCCTTCCAAAAGTGAAGTTTTGAAGTTGGCCAAAGAAGAATTCTTTCTACCCAACATTCATACCTAATCCAAACAGTTAACACACCCTGGGTTAAATGTTGAAGCCAAAGTTTTATTCATCATCTTGATGAGATGTATCTTTCCAAGGGAACACTCCAAGGAGTTGATCACTGAAAGGGTGCTATACATAATGTATCTGATTATGTATGGGTATGAAATTGACCTTCAGAAGCTAGTAATGGAACACATGCTGTTTAGCCAGACAGATCTGAGAAAACATCCTTTACCTTATGCGAATCTGCTCACTCTTTTCTTCCAACACCTTGAGATTCCAATTGGTGGTGAGGAGACTATCACTTTTGGATTTGGTGTGCTTAATGAGAAATATTTTGAGAAGATTGGAGTAGTGAAGACAAAAGCAAAAATTTTGAAGCTGTATTCAGAGCTGACAGAAGAAGATTTGAATGCAAAGAAGTTTCTTAAGCCCAAGACCTTGAATCCTACTTCAAGCCAAACCTCACAGCCTCCTGATCTGTCTTCAATTCTTCAGAGACTTGATGGTTTAGAGATGGACTCTAGTGAAATTAAAGAGAATCAGCATGGGATTGAGACTGATCTCAGGCAGGTAAAGTACATGGTGGAGACCATCTTTAGAAGCGTGACTGTGTTTGATGTCCTTGAGGATGAAGAAGGTATCAAGAAGGATGGTCCTGAAAAGAACTTGCCCAGTGAACACTCAAACCAGGAAGAGGCTGCTCAAGACAAGGACAAAGGAAAGCAGGTGTTAGTTGAACAAGCTGCTCAAGAGGGAGATGAAGTAGACAATCCTGATTCAGATGTACTACTGATAAATATCAAGAAGAAGAAGAAGAAGAAGAAGAAGAAGAAGAAGAAGAAGAAGAAGAAGAAGAAGAAGAAGAAGAAGAAGAAGAAGAAGAAGTCTCCAAAGTCCATCAGTCCAGAAGTTGTTACTACTAAAGATCAGGCTGAAGAAGAAACTATTGGTGAGGCTGCAGAAGCACAGGGTGCACAAGATCAGGCTAGTGATGAAGACAGTGAGGAAGAAGAAGGAGATCAGGATGGAGATGAAGACCCAACCCCATAAACTCTTGCCTACTCTTTCTTTCCCACATTTCTTTTTAAGTTTAATTTCAAAATTTTCCAAAGACTCTGATCCAACATTTTCTCATTCTTTTTGATGAAAGTAAAAAACGGGGAGAAATCTTAGGTTGTTTTCTATGTTTTAGTGACCTGTATTTTGGTCAGTAGGAATTATTTGAAACTCATTTGTTTTTCTTCTTAAGTATGCTATTGAATAAGTTGGATATTTTTGGAACCAGCGTGTTACTACTATTTGAGCTGTGTGCTAATCAGTATTTGTTGCAGAAACTAAGGTTAAAACAGATTGAGGTTTTGTCTTTCATCAAGGGGGAGATTGTAAGTTCACAGGTTTCACAGGCAGCTATTTCAAGGCCTTGAATCGGTTTTCAAAGCCTTGAATCACATGTTTCACTGGCTTGAAATAGCCGGCCTTGAAACAGGATTCAAAGCCTTCATACTGTCTGACCTGTATGCATACTCTAAGGGGGAGTTTTTCTAAGTTCTTCTGATCTTATTCTATCTCTCTCACCCCTATATTTGATATGTTATTACTTGATGATGAAAAAAAGCTCTTGATTTACAGGACCACATTTGTTTAACCTGTTTGACTTAGTTTTGCAAGGAAATTTTTATTTCCTTAGTTTGCAGGATTGGTTTCCTAATCTATATTCTGCAGGAAAGGAAACTTGGAGAGAATGTGATTCTGTGATCAATCAGACACTCTTGACAGCTTCTCAATCTGTTTAAAGACAAGATCAGAATAATATCACTGAAGATTATGATCAACTATCCGTTGGAGAAGGCTGTTAAAAGAGTCAAAGCCGTTGCTTACAAAAGAAGAAGTTTGTTGCTGAAAATCAGGGGAGATTTACAGAGCATATGAGTTGTATAAATAAAGCTCGTTTTGAAGCAACAAGACACAACACTCAACGGGCAAAAAGAGAGACACAATTCCGGATTGACAAGCATCAAAGAAGCACATCATTCTCCCAAGCCAACTCACAGAAGATCACTGCATTCTTCACTGCAGTTTTGCACTTCCAGTGTTCTTCTATTCATAGCATAATTTGCATATCATTCTTATATTACTTCTAGCTCTCATTCTCAAGGATTGTTCAAAGTGAACAACAGAGAATTATTACTTAATCAGTTAGCTAGAGAAGGTACTAGATAGGTTAGAGAGAGCCACAAGCTGTAACAGAGTAAGGCAAATCTCTGTGCTTGAGATCTAGGGCTTAACTTTTTAATAAGAATTG
This sequence comes from Linanthus parryae, assembly GCA_023055425.1. Lineage (NCBI taxonomy): Eukaryota > Viridiplantae > Streptophyta > Magnoliopsida > Ericales > Polemoniaceae > Linanthus > Linanthus parryae. The sequence continues at coordinate 1,348,181 of JALGPY010000024.1, forward strand.
TGTTGAAAATCCTGCAGGGAGAAGATCCCTGAGGTAGAGACGTAGGTCCAAGTGGACTGAACTCTATAAATCCTGTGTCTCTTGCACTTACAGTTTCATTTGCATACTTAGTTTTTACAGCATTCAAACTAGTCTGTTTTCAAGGGTTTGAAACTCTTTTCAAGGCCTTGAAAAGACTTGTCTGTTTCTTTACTCAAAACTGTATTCCAAAGGCTTGAACTTGTTTCAAGGCCTTGAACTTCATTGCACTTCACAGAAACTCCTATCTTTGTGAGTTTTACAAAAAGTTGGCATACTCTATTCAACCCCCCCCCCTTCTAGAGTATATGTGCTGCATTTCTACCTGCTTACTCCTTTTTCACATATCTATCAGGATCAGAAGACAGTGTCAAATGTAGAGGAGCATGATTTTGATGCAGCCTTGGCCCAAATTGAAAGTGAAGATGTGAACTTTGTGGGGGGGGGGGGGGCACGAGGACAGGGTAGAATTGGAACCAAAGGAACTGCAGACCAGGCACATGAGATCATCCATGTTTCAGTTATGGGGATCAGTCTGGAGCTACATACGCACCGGGGTTTCAACACATGCCACAAGCTCAAGTTTCACATGTTCCACCTGCTTCTGCAACACTGAACCCAGAGATATCAGAGATGGCAAAGGCACTGACACAGTTGAGCAATAGCATGAAAAACATGACCACAATGGTCAATGTTGTGTCTTATGATTTGCAGGCTACGAAGACTTCTCTTCGTTCACTAGAGGTGCAAGTTGGGCAAATTGCAGCGCGGTTATCTACTAGAGAACCTGGCTCTCTACCGTCTGACACAGAGAATGTGCGCCAGGTGAATGCCATTACCACTCGCAGCGGGATTTCATTGACTGATCCACCATACTCGAGCCATTCCAAAGCTGAAGCATCAAAGGCTAAGGAGCATGAGGTGTCTAATACTCGACTTATGGTTTAAATTGTTGTGTTTTCCAATGCATAGATTGAAGTCTGAATGCTATTATTTTGGTATCAGGTTATGCATGACTAGAAACAGAAATGAAGCCACAATATTGTCCATTGGTATAAATGCTCTCATGTTAGCCAAGTTTTTAAAGTTTATGATTGTCCTGTATCTATTTTCACCAATGAACACATCCTCTTTTTCTGGTTTTCTCACCAGATTTTTTTCCTCGTTATTTTTGAACAAAATCTACATTGTCCTGTGCTAAAAACCGAGAAGCTTTCACCATTTGATAGGTATATGGAGTCCATACTCCATACAGATACATATCTGATCTACTGTGTTCTTGGGAGAAAAAAACCCAGTATAAACCGAATGAGAGACTTATCCAATCTGCAAATGGACCACTGACTGAGGTTAAGACGAGTTTCGGTCAACAAAATCCAATGCCGGTATCACTGAAGAATGAATCTCCAAATCCCAAGCAGACTGTTGAATCACCACTGACTTAAATATTACTACTCACCACCGTCCACGATCCAATGGCAATGGAGGCTGTTTCGGTAGACTAGGTCAAAAGGGGATCGTTCATATGTTGAAGAAAAACGGAAGAATTTCCTTCCAAAAACAACACAGGTCCCTCTCACAACAAACACAAATGGATATATGAGCACAATGATTCACCAAATGGAAGTAGGAGATTCAAAAATGGATTGGTCCACAACTCGAATTCGCCGATGTGTTTGTATGTGTTAAGAAAAGCACCGAATCTTAAAAGAAGGTTAGGGAACCACCGATTCAGCACCACACCACCCAAATCCTAGTGAATCTCGCAAATTAGGAACAAGAATGAGTCACTAGAGCAGATTAAAAGGCACCAAGAACAAGTCTAGGGAGAGTAATTCTCTCTGTCCACTTTCTCTCTCTAACTTGTAAATGAACTTGACTTGACATGTCCTAGTTGAAGAGGTAGATAGATAGACAGTCTTTAGTTCTCACCTACACCCGGAAAGGGGCATACTAGTGCTAATTTGATCAACTGGAAGTAGGAGATTCAAAAATGGATTGGTCCACTACTCAAATTCCGCGTTGCGTCTGTTAGGGAACCACCGATTCAGCACTACACCATCGAAATGCTAGTGATCCTCCGAGATTAGGAACAAAAGTGGGCCACTAGAGTAGATTAGAAGAAGGCACCGAGAACAAGTCTTGGGAGTTGGGAGTGTAACTAGTGCTAATTTGACCATGCTGTGTGGTTGGTAATGCTTTTGGAGCAGCTGATATCTTTTTCTCCTCAGCGCGTGGTGCTGGTTAACAAACTTGGGCAACATTTCCTGTCCGTAGGAAGGCAGCAAGCTTCGCCTACCTCCTCGCACGTCTTCTGGCTCCCATTCACCTTACTCCCCAACACTCTGAGAATGTCAATGACAGACAATGTCTTCTCTCTCTACCACACCATCCACATTCCTCCTCCTGATCTATGGTTGTTACTGTCGTTTTCTGTCCGTTTCGACATCCAGATTCTTCTTCTTCTTAGATTCTCTCCCCACCAACAACATCAGCAATGGCTGAACGGCTGGACGAAGACGAGAAAGAGGCGCTGGCTTCACTCGACCCGGCCCCTCCACCCCACCGGAAGGCACATTCCTACAGCCAGCAATTGCGCAGCACCACGGGCGGGGGCCACTACAAGCGCTACCACCAAATCCGCAAGCACAGCCTCGACGACGACCGCATCATCCTCCATCCCCACATCCTTGCCTCCGCCTCCGAGCAGGAGGACTTCTTCCCCTACGCCTCCCCATCCACATCCTCCGGAGAGAGGCTGGATCTCAATCTCTGCCCCGACGACTTCCAGCCCCCCTCCCCCAAGCCCTTGCAGGAGGTCGTCGCCTCCGGAGGCGACGGCATCTTCTCCTGCCCCGTCCGCGCTGCCGTCCATCCCGGACGCCCCGCCTGCCTCGAGCTCAGGCCCCACCCCTTGAGGGAGACGCAGGTCGGCAAATTCTTACGAACCATCGCCTGTACGGACACCCAGCTCTGGGCTGGCCAGGAATGCGGCGTTAGGGTCTGGAACATGGCGGATGCTTACAAGCCCGGGCTAGGGACGGGTGGGAGGGCGCGGAGAGGGGACGAGGATGCTGCACCATTCTATGAATCTGGATACACTTCCCCCACGCTGTGTATGATGGTTGATTCTGGTACGAGATTGGTCTGGTCTGGGCACAAGGATGGCAAGATTAGGTCCTGGAAGATGGATCAGCCTCTTGATGATGATCATACTGCTGCTCCTTTTAGAGAAGGACTCTCTTGGATGGCCCACCGCGGTCCCGTTCTCTCCATGGCCATCACTTCTCATGGCAAGTAACCAACCACCCTTCATTCAACAAAATCATGTCTTTTTACTACTTTGTTGCCATTATAGTTTTGTTTTAAACCACTTCGACATAAAAATGGAATTCCGATGCCAAAGGCAACTTACTATGCTTTCATGTTTATCCATTCTACATGCAATATTTGTATATCCCATCTCACATCCATTAGAAAATGATTTTGAGTGTAATTTCTGAAGATCCGAGTATAATGCTATTATCAACTTTCGCCATATTTTGCTATCCAAATCACTCGGTCAAAGTGAGCTAGATACGAGTCAAAAAAGTCAAACCGGTGTGATAGAGAAGAAACGGAGGTAGTACTATTTTTTTCTGATTACAGTAGTTATTAGATGGGATGACACTTGTGATGATTTATGACAATTAACTTCATGTGCTGTTGTATGTCATTTAGCTTACTCCGTTATTATTATTTATGCTTTTGTTGATTTCTTGTTGGTTGCAATCAGGTGACTTATGGTCAGGTTCTGAGGGTGGATTCATAAAGATTTGGCCATGGGAATCCATTGAAAAATCTCTCTCTCTTTCGCCAGAAGAAAGACACATGGCTGCTTTGCTCGTGGAGAGATCAGCAATCGACCTTAAAAGTCAAGTTATGGTTAACGGTGTCTGCAGTATATCCTCTTCAGATGTCAAGTGTCTGTTATCTGATACTGTTAGGGCTAAAGTGTGGGCGGCAGGGTCCTTGTCCTTCTCGTTGTGGTAGGTTTTAACTTCTTACATTGTTATTTGGTAAATATATCGTGAACTTTGCATTGATCACTGGTGACAAGGCTGTTGCCAAAGGCTTGCAGCTGTAAATGAGTGGGGCTTATCCACATTCCAGTTCAACTCTTTTAGTAAAATGAGCCAAGAGTGGGGATCCGGATTGACTCTTTTCAAGATACTAGTCGACCCTTTAAGCAAACTGAGATCTCGTGAAGTTTCAACTGAGCAGCTCTCAGTCTCATAATGAGTAAAAAATGTAGAATTTATTGAAAGAAGTTTTAGTGTAGGTTATTTATTGATGTAAAAATAAACTTAAGGAAAATTGTAGAATTGAACCATCTTTGACCAGATGAGACCATATAGAATAAATCATAAAAGAAATAGCAATTAAAAAATATTTGGGGTCCGAAAGAGCCAAGCTGAGTTAATGCTTGTTGTAGTTAACCTTCACTAAGCTACGGTTTAAACCGGCTCATGCTCAACCCTATTACATGTGCTGAGCTTGGTGGAGCTTTTTGACTGAATTTAATCTTGTTATGACTAAAGGAATCGGAAGTTGTTATATCATATAACTGGTGTCTGTTCGAAGAGAAATACCAAGAAACCTTGGAGAATAAGCCGGTTATATGAGTTAGACATGAATTGGATAGACAAAGAAACCACTTAAAGATGGGAAAAGAGAACAAACGTGTCAGCAATATTACATAAGTAAATATTTATTCGACAATCTAAATATGCTGTTGAGATGGGTTGAGTTCATGCAACCTATAGTTCAGTTCATTTAGCAAAATGAGCCACATTTTCGCTCTAACTCAACCTGTTCCCTGCTTTACTTTGATTGAGTGGTTATCAAGTGGCTCTGCTTGTTTACACCATCGAGGAGAAATAATACAATTTCTGGTTTTAAGGAAAAAAAATCATCTTCAAAATAAACAAACATTCTCTCTCTGTATACAATGAGTCCATTATTCTATCTTGGGATGTCCCAATTTGTTTTCCACGTTCATGTTTTACATACTACAGATTTTCAACCTAGTCTAATAAAGCAATTATCATAAGTTCTTGAAAAGAGAAAAAAACAGGGTATTATGGTAAATGCGATTTTTGACGGCATGTCTACCAAGCTTTATAAAGTTCATAGTAGGCCATAGAGCCTGTGAGCTGAATGATGCTCTTGCAACCCTTTAAAGTAAACCAAGCCTAACTCTAGATTCTAGTGTGGTTCTTTTGGTCAACAAGCAGGTCCTGACAAAGCTCCTTGCTAGTGATCTCAAACTGCTGTATTTGGTGACACATGGGGGGCAGACCGTACTTCATGTCGATTTACTTCAGTGTCAGTGTTGTGTAGCTGTAGTTGCCTTACAATTGATATTGTTTTCTTATATAATTAAAGTTATGCATTACTTGAAGGATAATCTTGGTTTGCATTGGCTATCTTAACTTTCCTAATAGTTGGTCAACTGCAGGGATGCTCGCACAAGAGAGCTTTTGAAGGTATATAACATTGATGGTCAGATTGAGAATCGAGTTGACATGTCGTCAGTCCAAGATCAAGCAGTTGAGGATGAGATGAACGTGAAGTTTGTTTCCAAGGCAAAAAAGGAAAAATCCCAAGGAACAAGTTTTCTGCAACGATCGCGTAATGCTATTATGGGAGCTGCAGATGCTGTTCGCCGAGTTGCGAAGGGGGCAGGGGCCTTTGTGGATGATGCTAAAAGAACTGAGGCATTGATACTCACTGCAGATGGAATGATCTGGACTGGATGTTCAAATGGTTTATTGGTGCAGTGGGATGGAAACGGAAATCGTGTACAAGACTTCTCTCACCATCCTCTTGCCGTTCAATGCTTTTGCACTTTGGGGTCAAGAATATGGGTTGGTTATGTCAGCGGTATTGTTCAGCTACTAGATTTAGATGGAAATCTGATCGCAACTTGGGTTGCTCATAGTAGTCCTGTGATTAAATTAGTAGTTGGGAAAGAATATGTATTTAGTTTAGCCACACATGGTGGTATACGTGGCTGGAACATCTCATCTCCTGGGCCACTAGATCTCATACTACGATCAGATTTAAAAGGAAAAGAAGCGTTGTACACAAAACAAGAGAGTGTTCGCATATTAATTGGAACATGGAATGTTGGTCAAGGGAGAGGCTCTTATGAAGCACTCATGGCATGGTTGGGTTCTGTAGCATCTGATATCGGTATTGTTGTCGTGGGTTTACAAGAAGTGGAAATGGGTGCAGGGTTTTTGGCCATGTCTGCTGCTAAAGAAACCGTAAGGCACCCTTGAGCTTTATATTGAATACTTTGACAATGCTTTATGGATTAGTTTGTTTTATTACATCATTTCATTACATCATCTGATCATGCGTATTTAGAGAATGACAAAGTAGATTGTTTGTTCGTTTGTTTGCCTTTTTTGGTTTGTTTAAAAGATAAGTCGAGGCTAATATATTTTGCCTCTCCAACTCTTTTCTCTGGTGGATGGATTCCTGTAGCTACAAAGTGCTAATGATATTTTACTGACTTGCCTATATTTTCCCAACGAGAAGTAAAAATATTCCTCCTCCTGTGATGATTATATATACCCATGACTCATCTCAAGCATATAAAAGAAATAAAATAACTTGCTTTCTGAGGTTTACCATTCATTATGTTCTCACTGGTTCGCAGAAGAACTTTGTTCTCAGCCACTCAGAAAAGTATAAAAGAGCAGTTTAATTTGTATCTGAAGTGTGACTTAGAGTAAGCATGATTATATTAAATTGTACTTCGATTTTTGGAGCTAGTTATACTTCCACATAGATCTTAGTTTACTGTTTGCGTTCTTTGGAGCTCAACCAGTCCAACGAATTTTATTTTAATGTTTTGCCGTACTTGTCTGCTATGTTCCATCCACATCAAGTAAAAATGGTATACTTTATGCAGTATTCCTATATAAGAAAGTTTCGCTTTTTCACATAATTTGGTTCACTGTAGAGTTAAGGTTTATGTGCTACAAGTTCAAATATTCCAAGAATGTGCTTCTTTGATTTCTACACTACCTGCCAAAGGAAATAATTCAATGTTACGAATCAGTACTACTAGTATATCAGAATTTCCTGAATTATTTGAATTAGCCATTTCTGAGATAGAACTCATTCTTCTAATATTATTTCAATTCTTTGCTACTTCTCCGATAGATATTGCTTAAGTATTATTGTGTTCTACTATCTGTTTGTTTGGTGTCTTTCGGTAAGTTCCAATTCTTAGAGAGGTTCCTTGTTGATATCTATATGTCCTAGTACTTTTCGCAGTGTTCCTGCTTATATAAGCTCTGTTATTACGTCGAAGCTGTAATGTCAGAAACTTGTTTCTGCCACTGAGTGTGCGGGGTCGTCTACTTCCACAATTGCGTATGATATTATACGTAGGGATTGTTTGTTGACTCTTGTGGGAAATGTAGGTAGGACTTGAAGGGAGTTCCGTGGGACAATGGTGGCAGGATGCAATAGGAAAGGCGTTGGAAGAAGGATCTACTTTTGAACGTGTTGGGTCCAGACAGCTGGCAGCCTTGCTAATAGCTATCTGGTGAGTATTTATTATTGGAAGATCACCTCCCTGATCTAATTTCATTTCTGGTGATCAAAATCGTCCTATTATTAGTGAAGGTCTCTCTTTTCATCTGATGTATATATATGTGAAAATTTATTAAAACAATTATTGCCTTCTTCCTTATACCATGGTTGGAAATACTTGATTCTAGGGTGAGAAAATCTCTCAGAACACACGTTGGGGACCTCGATGTCGCAGCTGTTGCTTGTGGATTAGGTCGTGCGATCGGTAATAAGGTTTGTATTTATTTTTTTGCTAATATGAAGAGAATGAGCGGTGTAATCGGGAAATACCTGCCTGTCATCTTTTTGGTCATTGACACTGTCGAACTTGACTCTCTCTGCTGCAACCATGCATTTGAGCACTATTTCTGATGATAGGATTCTTCTTCTCCACCGCATTTCTCATTCTTTGCTATTTCAAATGATAGGATTCTTCTTCTCGGCTGCATTTCTCATTCTTTGCTATTTGGCATGTTTGCTTAAAAGAAGATAGAGTTTCTGGGGGAGGATTTTTAACTGCGATTTCCTGTGGCGCAGATGAATTTTAAGAAAAGGGTTAATCTTAGTTTAATTTCCTGTGGTAATGTTGTGCTGTTGTGCATGATAGTTTTATAATGTTTCTGTAAGGAAGGAGTAGTAGGGTATTAATTTGTTCAATATTATGGACCTGCAGTACGGTATCGAGCAGATTGCAGAATCATCTTTATAGCTTTCCCCCCAGAAAACTAACTCTAATTTCAGGTGTGCCAATGGCGACATGTTAGATATTGAACTGATAAAACTCAAAACTTTACACAACAAATCTAGGTGTAAAATGGTAACTGTTTGAACCCATAACCAAAGTTTTAAAAACCGGACCGGTCATCGAACCGGTTAGACATTGGTTTGAGGTTCAACCGGTCGGACCGGTGGTGCGACCGGTGGAACCGTATTTTGCAAGGATGTATAATTGCGTGCTCAATTTACAACTTGGAATTTGCAAGTTCTGAGTGCTACTTAGAAACCCTGATGTTTTAATGGGTGTCTGTTTAATTTTGCCTCATATACCTAAAGAAGCTATTATTATAGAATGGTCAAACTTCAAAATTCATATCTGTGGTTTGCCACTTTTCCAGAATGTATACCACTGCATTATCTTTTATCAAATCGGATACATGTGGTACTTTTCCTTCCAAAAAGGACTGCCTTACATAAAATATCACGTGGATGTCAGATGATATTTATTTTGATAAAAATACCCTCAAGCCGAATTACCCAACTTGTTGGACAAAACCCCAATCCACTTAACAAAACCCCAACGCAGTTCAGTTAATATACATGGCGGATTGGAGGTTATGTTATACGGGCTGTGTAATTGAGTTTGGGTGTTTTTCTTTTAAATAAAATGTCATGTAACATCCACGTGATTATGTAATGGCATTTAGGTTATTTTGGATGGAAACATACCAGTGTAACACAGCTATGCACTTCGATGAAAAATAAAGCACAGTTATTCGTTTCGGACAAGTGACAAACCACAGGTATATTCTGAAGTTTGGCATTTTAGAATTAAGAAAATTTTAATCAGGTAGACTGTTGAACTTAGTCAAGGCTAAATAGATTACATAAGTAAAGAACACATGGATCCAATTTTGGCCTATGACAAACACTGTCTAAGAGGACTTGTACTTTTGTCGGTATCAGCTTAAATTGCCTATATTGAGAAGTCCCATGTTGGGTAAGTACAAGAAATAACTGCAATTAGTAAGATCCTTGGCTATTGACAATGGGTTTTGAGGTGGAACCCCATAGATTTTTATCAGAGTCACGACTCATTCAGGTGATCAGTCAAGCCACCCACGTGCTCACCAGCATGCAAATTTTCCACGTGCAGGTCAGAGATGATGCTACACGTGAGGGAGTGTGTTGAGAAGTCCCACATGGGACAATTACAAGAAATAGTTACATTCGGTTTTGAGGCAGAACCCCATGGACTACGGTCTCGTAACCTACAAAAGCTATGATTCTAGAAGGAACCTTGATCAACTAAATTGTCGAACTTAGTTAAAACTCCATCATAAAACATAAAAAACAAAACCTGGCCAACAAGAGGACCCACGGATCCAATGATGACCGTGTAAAACACTATCCAACGGAGTACTATAACACATCCTAGACATAAAGTATCTAATAAGTTAGAAACCTATTTAATGTATGCAACAGTTTCTCAACCAAAACTTGCAGAAATAAGACTGATGGATTCTCGACGTGATTAGAGAAATCCCTAAAACTTCATTTATGGATTTCCATGTTCTCCCTTGCTTTCCCCAAAAACATTGGTAATATACGTGTGTGCAATCACATTTATAACAAGGAAGTAGTACCCTTTTGACCTCAGTGGCCATGTGTCAGTTTTTTTTGTCATGATACTATCTGTCATCCCAACTGCAGCATGATTGTGCTATGGTCATTACATGTCATCTTCGATTCCGAGACTTCAAGTTGATCCTGTTAATTACTGATCACTGAAAATTTAATTAGTACAACATAGGCAGAGAAGCGATCGTTGTGTTTGATTATCCAATTTGTGTCAGATCTTCTCCTTGCTTATTTTCTCATTGGTTTTATTCTTATCACTGTTGTTGATGTTTAACTTCTACTCCTAATATATATTTTTTAATTATCTTACCTTTCGTATGAACTTTCATCTTTGGCATTAAACTTTGACTGGCTATATTTTCTGTGATTAGGGGGGTGTCGGATTGAGGTTGAGAGTATATGACCGAATAATGTGTTTTGTCAACTGTCACTTGGCTGCACATTTGGAAGCAGTTAATCGCCGCAACGCAGACTTTGATCATATATATCGAACTATGGTCTTTCCTCGTACAACTAACTTTGTTACCACATCTTCTGGTATGATGCAACTTCTGTATTTGTCTTGTTCTCTTGTGTTCTCCTTAAATTTAGTGTAAGTGTTTAAGTCCACACTTTTTTGCAGCTGGAGTCGCGAGTGCTGCCCAGTTGCTCCGTAGTGCAAATGTATGTGTCCATTATTGTTGTGTTGATATCTTTCTCTGATTTTCTGGCTATATTTTGATTTTTAATTTGCTTTAACAGGCTGGCGGTACCAGCTCTGAAGAGGCAAGACCAGACTTAGCTGAGGCTGATATGGTTGTATTCTTAGGTGATTTTAATTATCGCCTTTTCGGAATAACTTATGACGAAGCTAGGGATCTCGTTTCACAAAGAAGCTTCGACTGGCTTAGGGAAAAGGATCAACTGAGGGCTGAGATGAAAGCTGGCAGAGTATTCCAAGGAATGCACGAGGCTCTTATCAGATTTCCCCCGACTTACAAATTTGAGAAGGGGAAGCCCGGTTTAGGAGGTAACATGTGATGCTACGATATTTATCTGTTCAGAAGAACCACTGCTCTCTTGAAGAAAGCTTGACATCAAAACATATTTCTTTTGTTATTTCTAGGATATGATTCTGGGGAGAAGAAGCGCATTCCTGCTTGGTGTGACAGGATACTGTACAGGGACACCAAGTCAACTGCAACATCAAAGTGCAGTTTGGAGTGCCCGGTAATAACGTCGATTTTAATGTATGTTATCTTCACCTTTCTCCTTCCCATTTCGATTCTTCTTTTCTTTCTGATTAACCTGTTTGAACTCATAAAGAGTTTAGCTTAATTTTTGATGTGTTCTGAAAGTAACGTCTGCCTGACAGGTATGAGGCGTGTATGGAGGTAACAGAAAGTGATCACAAACCTGTACGATGCAAACTCAACGTTGAAATTTCACGAGTGGATAGATCTATCAGGAGAGAAGAGTTCGGAAAAATAATGAATTCCAACGACAAAGTCAAGGCTTTGTTCCAAGAATTGTGTTATGTTCCTGAAACAGTTGTCAGTACCGACAGCATAACCCTTCACAACCAAGAGACATCTGTTATAAAAATCACCAACAGGAGTGGGGCAGATGATGCTATATTCCAAATTAAATGTGAAGGTCAGTCCACAATCGATGGGGATGAACAACCATCAGACTATCGTCCAAGAGGTTCCTTTGGTTTTCCACGCTGGCTTGAGGTAAATCTCTCTGTTATTTTAAACGACGATTCGAAAATGTCCTCTAAGTTTAAGAATTTGGCCAGTTTTGCCCCTCAATTTCCCCTTACGTGGGTGACTCTAGTCATTGGCTGCCTTTCGCCGGACATTGGTTCTTGTCTCATTTAAATATTTTGTATTATTGTATGTAAGCCTAAGTTGTTCAAATTACCCTTGACGTATTCTTGAAAAACACAGTTTCCCCAATAGGAGTATAACACAGTGAAAGTCAAGCATGACCAACTTCTGAATGCTCACGCAGTGGGTAGTGTTCCCCGAGCACATGAATGCAGTTCCCCTAAGAAGGTTAAAGAGGTTGGAATATAATAAAACGTCTGATCTTGTCCACTAGTTTCTCTAAGTAAATCCAAATTGGAGTTCCCTCCTGAAATGTCTGATTTTGGATTTTGATTTATCGTTCAGTTGATTGGGGGAGGCTTTTGGTTTTTGGTGGTGGTGTTCACTGTCACTGGTTGGGTTCGGCTATTATACCGGGGGGTCTTTCATTGGGTTTGATCCATCGGTGCAATGTTGCTGCCCAAGTACCCTATTTGCTTGTTTTTTGTGTATAGGTAAGGGCCGTTTTTTGTTACATCGGGGCAAGAGAGAGATACTGGTAGCCTTTGAAAGAGAGCGGTTGTTGGTGCGTTGTGGCTAGAGCCTACAGTGGAGCTGTTGTGGCCACAGCATGAGTTAGGCAGGGGAATGCAGAGATTCTGAGTGGTTATTAGATGCAAGATTAAATCTGTTTGAAACTCTGGCTTAAGAGTAAATTCTTGAGGGGTCGGAGTAGGTTAAGTGAGAACTTCGTAATACTAATGCTTCGGAATTTTTGTAATGTAGGTTGTAATTAGAGTCAATATTTTTGTATGTAGTATTACTGGTAGCCTTTGTAATACTAATGTAGGTTGTAATTAGGGTCAATATGCTAAACATAGGTCGTCGTAATGAGGTCCATATTTTGACTGGGAGCTGTCCATAGCACCTACTGCATTTATAGACTAGACTTCCCCTACCTTCCAAGAAAGCTTAGATAGATATTCACTGGGATTTCCCGCTTGAACTGGAATGTCCAGAGGCGATGATTGACAATTTTGCAAAATCTGTCTATGGCGGTCACTATATGGCGATCTCTTCTTTTCATTCCATGCCAGCATGATAATGTTTTCTGTTTCTATGGATTAGGTCTCACCTGCGGCTGGCATAATAAAACCTGAGCAGTTTGTGGAGGTTTCAGTAAGACATGAGGAATTCCATACCTTAGAAGAGTTTGTTGATGGTGTCCCGCAAAGTTGGTGGTCTGAAGACACGCGAGACAAGGAAGTGGTTTTGGTAGTAAATGTGCGAGCAAGTTGCTCAATTGAAACCAGAAGTCACAAGGTGAAGGTACGTCACAGCTTCTCGGCCAAGACCGTGCGTGTCGACTCAAATAGCAGCAGCACTTAGATTAACAGTTATTTAGATCATACATAGCTATTGAAGCCAGAAGAGAGTAGCTGGATGCCGAGGCCCTTGTCTTATCCTCATTACACAGCAGCACTAGTCAGCAATGCCTATGTAAATATTTCGGTTTGAATCGATGTTTTGAATTTGACTTAATAGTAGTAGCGCCAGTGTTATTGCACTCTAATTCTTTGTTGGCAAACGTTTGATAGGATAGTTGAAACAGAATATGTAAACTTCTTGAATAATGTATGGAGACCTAACCAACTTTCTATTCGGTTATCCAATTCTCAAGTTTGATTCAAGCGTTTTTTTGGCCTAGTAGTTCAGACATTTCTTGCCCAGAATAGTGAAGTGTTGAAAGTTGCACTAGAATAGTTTAGGCATAGAGCAGCAGAATGTGATAACCAGCATATTAGCATTCATGAAGCACACCAATGAAGCGCCAAAAACCCCATTGTCCCTGAGAGATTTTACGCTGGAGAATGTTGGAATCACTGAGCTGCAAAGACCTAAGTAGATCATCATCTACCACAAAAAAACTAGGAACTACTTCAAATTCAACACTGTTAGTGGAATTGATTGGAATACCTAATTCAGCAAGAGTTCTTGCTCGGCATTATTATGTTACAATTATATGATTATTGCTTGAAGTTCTAGCTTCAGTGAACACTAGGATTGTAATTATTCCCCCCAGAAAAGCAAGAGTTCTAGCTTCAGTGAGCTTTATTGGCGACAGCCATCAGCATACACAGTACTACCTCTGTTTCGCCTATTTCAGCCTACTTCACTTTTTGTCACTATTCACTGGGTTACTTTCATCCGGTGATTTGATTAACAAAACGATACAAGAATTTGGTAATCTTTACATGGTGTTATAGAGGAAAGTTTATTCTAAAATACCATAAAAAAATTGTTAAAAAATTACATCGTTTTGGTATCCAAATCATTAAGTCAAAGTGACTCAGTTACGGGTTAAAAAGTCAAACGCAGACGAAACAGACGAAACGGAGGTAGTAGTTTGTACCCTGCAGTTCCCTTTGTTGCGCCTCTAAGATCAAGTATTGATGATATTTACTCTGAGACTGGTGTAAATACAGGTATACATATATATAATAATTCTAATCCGGGGAACTTACATAATAACATGCTGATAGCTTATTGGCGTCGCTAATTCTCCGATTTTACATGGTAACAGCTACCATCTAAACAGTATATGATCAGAATAGAGAGCTGCATGATATTCTTATCTCCCCAGCAATAATATTTGCTGTTTCCCTCCTTTAAAGGGCATACATCCTCTTGCAGCTTTCACTCACCATCTCGGGATCAGACGCCATAGACATAGAGAACGAACGCGATAGCCTTCTGTTTTTCCTTATACTCCTCAACTTGGACTCTTCCAGCCTGTGCCGGACTACGAAGAAGCACATTGCTCCCATGGTAGTGAGCATGATGATGCAACCAATCAGAGTGATAGACACAGCAAGCCACCTCTGCTTCGATCCCACCACCACATAGCTGAGTGATATGAAGGCAATTGTAATGCAGAGACAAGCAATCCACATGAGCTTGTTAATCACAAATACAAGCTGCTTCTTCGCCTTCTGTTCTATGACGACCAAAGATGTCTGCACCACTACAACAGCGAGGGAGATGAACAATGCAGCACTGTCCGACACAAAGAAAACTATAAAAGCTGCTTTGTCGGCTATGTGAGCTTCCCCGAGTGAGAACCCTGGTGTCTTTTCCTCCACGTACTGTCCGGGTACTGTAAAGATGGCTGCAAAAGCGACAGTAGCAATGAGGACAGCGACAACAGTAGATGAATTAATGGCGTTATTTAGGCCACTGATATGGAGCTTCTTCAGGCCCTTGGCAATCTTCTGGACTCTGAAACCAGTTTGACGGGTCTGCTGAAGTTGGGACTGCACATCGTGTTTGATGTCACTCACCGTTTGCTTCAGAACTTTTGCCGTGGTTGGGGGTTTTCTTTGATCTTTTGCACTGGTGGCCCCGTGCTCTCTCAGAATTGTAGCTATTTCTGGAATTACAAACTTTTCTGCAACGTCAAGCGGAGTCTCCTCAGCCTTGTTTATTGCATTCAGTTTGATCTCCTCCATCGATAATAGGTAACGGACTATCTGCATTTGCATAAATGGTGTGTCAAAAATTGTATGCTAATGTTTTTAAGTAGCAGGCTTAACAATAACAAGAACATTCTAATAGACACGAAAAATATAAGCAGATCGATCCTAAAACCATACACAAGAAAAGGAAAATCACCTCAGTTTTGCCTTTCCTTGTCGCAATATGTAGGACTGTGTTTCCCTTGTTATCTTCCAAGCTCAAAACTGATTGATCCGGTTTAATTAACTCCAGCACCATATCCACATTATGCCCTTTGGCAGCCATATGCAACGCAGTTTGGCCTTTCTTATCAGTTCTAAAACCAATGCTGGGGTCCTTTCTGAGTAAGGATCTCACCACTTCCAAATGCCCCATCCTTGCTGCCGTATGAAGAACAGTCTTCCCATTGTTTCGGGCTATCTTAGCAAGGTTTGAATCAGCTTCAAGAAGTAGATCGACTACATCATTATGCCCCTGAGCTGCAGCTGTGTGTAAGGCCGTAGAATTGGACGAATCAGTAGTCATGACGAGGTTGGGAAAAGAAAGCAAAAGTTCCTTGAGTACCTCTGCAAAACCAATGCAACAAAAAAGATTCATCCACCATAAACAAAAGAGCTGAGCCAAAAAAAGGATGTTAAATGGCACAAGTATGATCCAACATAAACAAGTTGGTGCAAGTAGGGAGTAGTCAACCACGAAACTTAACTGCAACCGAGAGTTCTAAGTATCTCTACCAACTCAAATTAACGTCAATGCGGTCCTTTGCTTATCAGGAAATTTGTAATAGAAGGCTTTATTGAAACTTCATTCTACTGGTGTTCTTAAACTAGACCGACCAGAAAAAACCATGGCAAATAGAAAGCTAAGGAATGATAACATATAGCACAATAATCTTGAAACAACAAAAGATTGAAAGCAGGCGCAATACCAAGATGACCCTGCTTAGCTGCAATGTGAAACGTGTCGTAGCCATTATTAGCAGCAATAGATGCGGTTTGGAGGTCCAAATGTTTGAGGAACTCGGCAACAACATGAGCGTGCCCGTTCTCTGAAGCCACATACAAAGCAGTCTCTCCTTCCAGGTTCTGCTTTGACAGCAACTCTTTCACAGCATTAGCATCGAACCTCTGCAAATAATCTCTCACTCTGGTCAAGTTCCCTGCTCTTGCAGCCAAATGAAGTGGGGAATCGCCTCTTTTCCCAGGCGAGTCCTTGCTCTTCCTTCTATCTCCCCCAAAACTGAATTGCCTCTCCATCGCTATCCGGAAGCTCTTCTGCTTATCCATGAGCCCGCGGAAGCTCTTCTGCTTCTCCATCGCTCCCCCACGAAAACTCTGCTGCTTATCCAACCCCTTGCGCATAATTTGCTGTTTCTCAATATTCGCACCACGGAAGCTTCCCTGTTTTTCCATGATCACACAGTGCCTCCCCCAAATGTCTAGTACAGATTGCACTTACCCTTTAATTTTAGAAGGAATCCTCTTTATCAGACCAAATATTGCAAACTGCACTTCCTCTTTGACAAAACCAGAAACAACCCAAATTCTTCAAAGAAATCAGGTGGAATTGATGATACCCAGATCAGAGAAACAGTGAATAAACTCAGCCCTTGTGTTGTACAACAACAAACCCTAAAGCCAGCTGAAGAAACCCAATTCCAGTTCTACTTCCCCACTCCTAAGCTAAGCAGAGATGTTAATAAACAAGAAGATAGATCGGAGCCAGGAACATACCGCCAAATCTTCAAATTCGGACTCACCCGTCAGATTTGGAGTTTAGAAACCTGATTTTGGAAGAACCCTAAAAGGTCAAATTCAGACAATCTCAGTTTAAAAGCTTGAAACCCATGAAGATGCTCTCTCTCTCTGCAACCTAACGGTTAGTGATTCATGGGGAGGAACCAAACACGACCACCCACCTCTACATGTGGGATTCCAGATAAACAACAGAAGAACAAATAGTTAGAGAGAGTAGTATAATAATAATAATACTAGTAGTTTTTTCTTTCTGTCCCTGCCTTAAGTAATTTGATTCAGATACTTCCAACAGTGAAGGCGATTCGATAATGGGTACCCTTTGGTAATTGTTGCTTCTGTTATTAGCAATTTAAAAACAACACGCAGCCCAGGAATGGCCATTTTCATTCCATTGAGTGAGTGGAGGATTGGGGTACCCCACAGGTCTGGACCCATCAATTATTGATTTATGGAAGAAGCAATCACCTGTACAACTTACTTTGAATGGGCTCCAACCCAGAAAGCAAAACAAGACAAGAGAGAGGCTGCAAGATTTCATCATGATGGTGGTCAAGTATTATACTTCCTCTGTTTCTTCTATTTCTCTATGTTCGGACTTTTGTCACTATTCACATGGTCACTTTGACCCGGTGATTTGGATAGTATAACGATATAATATTTTGACAATTTTTTCATGCTGTTGTAGAGTAAAAGTTGTTGTATAACATGATGAAAAAAATATTAAAAAATTGTATCGTTTTGCGATCCAAATCACCCGGTCAATGTGACCCAGATACGAGTCAAAAAGTCAAAGCGTAGAGAAAGAGAAGACACGGAGGAAGTAATACGGTATGGTATAAGACACTTTTACCCCCTCAAGTTTGACACAAACACTTTCACCCCTTCGACCTCTTTAGTAGTTCAGTGCGCCAAACATCACGACACTTACACATCCGATTGTGACGCCTTAAGTCTGGGGATCGTAGTCGACTAGTCGTCACCGAAAGTATTTTTGGATAATATTTGCCACGCTTGATGCAAAGGCGGAAAATTAGAACCCTATTGAATTATAAAAGATGTATTTATATTATGAAAATATTACTTGTTCCTGTACATTTGTGTTACCCGTGTGTTTACACCATTACAAGGGAGAGTATTAAGACTTACTATGTTCTGTCAGGTAGTACTTCTTCTGTTCTGTCAGGTTCTTCCTAATTTGACTTTGAGGATCACTTTGACCCTGTGATTTGATAAGCAAAACGATGCATGAATTTGGTAATCTTTTTAAGGTGTTGTAGGCAATCACTTCACGATGCGAAATCGTGAAATGATTATCAAATTTTTGCATCGTTTTGCTAATCAAATCGCCGGAACAAAGTTACCCGACAAATATTGCACTAGAAAGAATCCGGCGGAACAGAGTTAGTATCATTCAATTACACCTCTACTGGAGTGAAAACACTTCAACCCCCCCCCCCCCCCCCCCTCGGCCTGTGGGATTATTTATTAGGTATATGAGGATTTTAACAATAAGAGGTATTTAATCTTTTTAAAATTTTCCATGTACCAATTATTACCCCTCATTAGATATTATTACTATTGTGCCCCTGATTTTATCCCTGCACCAAACATACGGAACCATCATTAAAGTGCCATGATATGTACAAATTATAACTCAATCAAGTATATTCTCTTACTTTAGGACAACAATATCACTTGTCATTGTGACACTAACATATGCTTAGTACGTAGTACCATGGTCTGTTGAATTATAATTTATACATGCATTGGGGCTTTAGTGCTGACCCAAACTGTGAGATAACAAACCTGTCAAAAAAGTGCCGCCATCGACAAACCTTTGCCCAAGAAAATATTTGCGTAAGGGTCCAGAAGTTTAGCACACTGAAGTATGCTTGGAAATCCCCGACCCGACACGATGATACGACACTAATCCGTAACGGATTTAGCAGGTTTGGATCAACACGAACTGTAACACTTCCTCCATCCTGAGCCAATAATCTAAAAATGTTCTCGGAATAAAAGGAGTGTCCTCCGCTGAGAATACAAAGATACCATGTTAAGGAGTTAACCAAGATCGTCTACGACATAACAGATCCAGGACCAACCAACTGTTACATATAAAAAACTTAAATGTCTTTATAAAAGAACATGAAAATGTACAGTATAGGTGAATTCTACGTTCTCCACATGTTAGCTATGATCCCGTCCTCAGGCGCTCACCTGTGGGATTTTAGGAAACAAGAATCGGAGAAAGAAGGTCAGACACCAGAGTGAACAGTTCCTTAACACGTAAAGAAATAACTTAAAGAAATAATAGTTTTTAAGCGAATCTGAGTTACATAACAGTCATGTGTTTGAAATAGTTTTAGATTTAAAAAGTCATTTGGACGATTAATAGAACCATTATTTGTATTGGATGAGCCAACCCCTTTGCTTCGTTATTCAGCAAATTCCAAATCTCACAATACGATAGCATTGTCAAGACGAATTCACACTCAAAAAGGAGGAAAAATAACCTAACGACTAGAACGTAAGTCCCGACACCCCTTCAGAAGGGACTAATCCCTAAAGAGATGTGGTTTTAGCGCCTAATTTTTGAGTAAAACAATCAATAAACAGATGACCCTAAGACATGCACTGTCTTAACACAAAGATCACCACGACAAGTGGATCCGGTGAGACCTAACGGTCTCTACCTCTAGACACGTGCCCAAGCCTATACCCTGAAGAAGCTAACCAAATCCACAAATAGTATCAAGTATTCAAACTCAATTATCAATTTAAAGTACGTAAAGAAACATCTGTTTTCTAGAGCCAGAGATCCCACTACACCAGGTCTCTGAATGTAGAGCTAAGATGGTGGTTGCAGTTGTGAGGTGGTGGTTCTATGGTGGTGAAGGGGAATATTGAAGAAGGTGGTGGAACAAAATGGTGATTCTCACACGAGTTCAGTCCAAGTGGAGGGAGAGATGGTTGAAAGGCTACCGCCTCACTATTGAGGTGTCAAATTGAGATTTCCAAGTGGCTCTCATGCACACAACGGTTGTTTTGAAAATTCTAGAAAGGTTAGGTTATAGAAAAGGATTAGATAGAAATTGAATAATTTGATAAATTGCACTATAGTCCCAACATATAAAGTTACTCTATAGCTATCCAATAAATTCCTGTGTTCTTAGTTCGGCCAGGATTTAGCCAGATTTTCAAGTTTAAGAAATTACACACTAGGACCAGCTTTCTCAGAAATTGCATTAGATACCTCAATTTGAAATCACTAATCCAAATAATCCATGTTTTGCAAATGTCAGCAACATTGCTGAACAAGATATCCACACACCCAACTCAAAGTTGTTATATATTACATCTTGACCCCCTATAAAATCCTCCATTGAGAAAAGATTCATGGAGTGGAGGAAATCATTGTTTGATTATTATTTTCTATCTCTTGCTATCATGAAGAACTTCTATATATCTAGTTTCATTAGTAGCTAAGCTCATTGCCTAGATTCTATGGTGAACCTACGACATGATTGGATTCGCTATATGATTATGACTTCTTTACTTCACAATCTTTGATCTTAATCTAGTATGTTTGTTTATCTAGTTTCTCAATGCTTGTGCTTATTTTATGTTTGGCGATTTGATAACCTGCCTGAGTTAGCTTTTTAGGTTGTGAGCGAATGTTCGACCATAGATACGAAGAGGCTTGTACATTTGATCCCGTATCGGGAAGATACCAAGAGGTGGACCGTCATGATTAGTCAATACGTTGGATCAGTTGGGAGTTGTGATTTAATAGTGTTAGGTCTTGGTGATTCAAATACCTAGCATAAAAAATTGACTTGGTCCAAGACGAATAAGGATTGTTTCCTTGTCCGTCTTGGAATTGTTTTCTTGTTCGGTTTTGGAAACGTTTGGATCTTACTTTGGGCATAAGTCACTAGTTTATGCCTATATTGCTGGAATAGATCCCTAGAGGCAATCTGGTTTAGTATGAACATTATTTTGGCTAGAAAGATCATTGTATTATTTATGGAGATATTTAATATAATGAAGTCCTTAGATTACAATGTGTTGTTTATCTTAAATATCCCTAGTTACTTATATTGATTAACAGGACGATGAACTATAGAATAGTATGTGGGTAGATTGATACAGAGATATCAAGTCTAGCACATTGGTATGCATTAGAGGTAATGGCATACTGGATTGACCCATGACGAGAAGGCTACATACAAGTTATGTAAAGTCGCAAGTGATTATTTTAAATGGTATTGTGGTCCTTGTAGGGTTTTGATCATGGATACGCAGCGGAAAAATATAATTTATCCATTCAATACCTGGTGGTGGTGGAATCACTATTCAAAGCCTCTTGTCCTCTAGATATTTTGGGCAGTTCCTCCTCCAGTGTCCATGCTGACTGCAGTAGTGACATTCACCTTTAGTCACACCTTTCGCAATGCCACCAACAGGCTTAAGGACAGGTTCCTTGGACTTGGCAACTGACTTGCCCTTTCCCTTGGAGAATGACGCAAACCTTTTTCCCTTTCCTTTTTTCACCATCATAAGGCCTTGCCCTTACCCTTGTTGATGCTTTGTTCAGCTGTCCTCAACATATTGAGTAAATCTGGCAGTGGTTTCACAATCTCGTTCATGTTATTGTTCATAATGAACGGTCCATAACTCTCAGGCAACGATAGCAACACAAGATCGGTGGCCAACTCTCGGGCGACCGGAAACCCTAGTCGCGCGAGATTCTCAAAGTACCCGATCATACGGAGTACGTGAGATCCCACAGGGTTTCCTTCAGCCAGATGACATTTGAACAATGCCTTACAGACTTCATACCTCTCAACCATTGCCTTCTCTTGAAAGAGCTGCTTCAAGTGTTCGATCATATCGACAACATTCCTGTTCTCGTGTTGCTTTTGAAGATCAGAGGTCATGGTGCATAGCATAAGGCAGGCTGCATCATTAGCGTCATCTACACACTTCTGATACGCCTTTAGGGCTGCAGGAGTATTGTTCTCTAGACCTGCTAGAACTTGCTCCTCTATTACGTACAGTTTCTTCTCTTGCTTGAGAACGATTCTCAAGTTTCTGTACCAATCAAGGAAGTTGGTTCCAGAGAGCTTGTCCTTCTCAAGGAC
The DNA here is from genome assembly GCA_023055425.1 of Linanthus parryae. NCBI lineage: Eukaryota > Viridiplantae > Streptophyta > Magnoliopsida > Ericales > Polemoniaceae > Linanthus > Linanthus parryae. The sequence goes on from JALGPY010000024.1 coordinate 1,370,399, forward strand.
AGATCGTAGGGAATGTTGTAAACTCGATGAGTAGTTTGCCATTTGGAATTCTACAAAAGGAAAATACGCAAGTTTTAGGATTTGTGAACTTTTGACTATATTCAATAATGGCTAGTTTATCAAATATAGCTCCCATTATTTTCCTACGGATTAATAACCCTTAAGATATTAATGCATAAAATATCCTTATATTTTCTAGTGGGCCAAGATCCATGTTTCATCTCCTTATGAGCTTGCTTTGGCAAGTCACCCACAATTTGACTACTTTAGGTAGGAACAATTTCAATTGCATCCTATGCAACTCTTGGTTCAATTGGGCAAACAACTCCTTATTTATTCATCCGTATGGATAATCCAAATTGATTGCCTCTAGGTTTTAATCATGTTAATAGCCTAGTTGTGTCCGACCTCTTATTTAAACAATTGCACATTACTTGTTTGTGTCATCGCATTCCATCATTATGAATCAAGTCGCCTTGCTTTGGCATGCACGAACTTGATAAATCATGATGATAATGAGTGTTTAAATAACGAGAAGGCAAAACACAATATTTGAATTTTGAGAAATTTTGAAATTCAATTCTAATTGTTTTGTTGATCAATATCAACTGATCTATCTATTTGAGTTTGGGCACAACGCCAAATAATAAATCCGGGTTGTCTAATTATCTTATTATCCTAATGGCATGCATCATCCATACACCATCCACAAAATAACAAGACAATAAAATAAACAACCACAAAATAAAATAAAACGTGATGTGGATATGGCCTTTTCTAGACTAAAATAATTTCAAGCCAATGGAATTATCTATGAACCCTAAAAGCAAACACATTTCCATGCGTCCTCATCTTTTGGTCCATCCTTCATAGTCATGTGGAATGCTCCATGCTCCATCTTTTGTGGCTTCCTTTGGCTTGCTTCTTTTCTTCAATTTGGCTAACAATCTATTCTATCTAGCACTAACTAACAACTATACTAAATAAAATAAATCTCACAAGTTGAGAGGAAAAAAATGGCTCGCAGGCCATAAAACCCTAATTAATTATTACATCCAATTGTTCAGCTCGCAGGCCATAAACCAAACCACATAATTAAACAATCACATCAAACCACATCCTAAGGCCAAGGAGGAGTTCCTTGCGGTCTAAGAACAGGAACCCCAAGGAGGACCGCCTAGGCCTTGAGCCGGCCGGCCCCTATCCCACACGGGTAGGCCGTACGCTAGGGCAGCCCCCGGCTCCTAGGTCGCGCCTTACTTGGGCGGCAAGCAAGGAGGGGCGGTCCCCTAGGGGGGGGGGCGAACTTATTTTGGCGGTTGTTTCCAAAACAACTCATTTGCTTGTTTCCCAAGTTTGGTAGTTTCCTTGTATGAAAAGAACTCCTTCTTTCAATAGGATGCCCATGAGATCTAGATCTAAGATCCTAAAATTTTTTAAACTCGCTAATTCATGCATCCAATGCAAAAACTAGGTCTTATTTTGTTTGATTATTGAAATATTACATCCTATGCTTGATTTGTCCATTTTGAGCGATTAACAGTAAATTTAAAGTGTAAAACTATCAAAACGTAACACATAAACCACGCCTATGTTCTACGACCTGTGGCTCTGATACCACTGTAGGGTTTTGATCATGGATAGGCAGCGGAAAAATATAATTTATCCATTCAATACCCTCCAAGGATCACAGGAAGAGAAGCATAACAATGGTAAAGGAAGAATCATGTTACACACCTTTGGGTTTCTCCTGTGATGACTTGTAACGTGAATTGTGTCACGTGTCTACGGTTGATCCACGTCTAGAGTTTAGATCTATATTTTCCTTCTCATTTGTGCTAGCTTGGACCGGAGGAAGATGAAGAAGAAATCACACAACACAAGGCAACAAGGAGGATTCAGTCTCCTTTGTTGGCCGACGGGGACGGGGCGGCACAAGGGGTCGGGTTCGGCCCTCTTGTTGCTTGCTCTCTCTCCTTTGTTCTCTACCACTCAAGTTATGAACAGTAGTGAATAAGTGTGGGAAATAAGGAAGGAGCATCCTTTATATATTCCAACAAATCCTTGTTAACTACCTAAAGGGCCTATTCTAGTCCTACTTCGGTTTAGTCCCTTCCTTGCAAATTAGTCCTACTAAGTTTGCAAGGTGTTGCAAAGTGATCCTTCTAATTAATTAATCATATTAATTAATTCCCAAATATAGTTCAACTCTATCTAGTGTGTGACCCCATAGGTTATATCTAGTTGGTAGCAACAATTTGCTAATATGGAGCGGTCTCTAGCAAGACATCCAAGCTAGCCAACTAATAAAATAGTCATTCGACAAACTTTGTGCAAGTAATTGTCACATCCCTTTTGTCTCTATATCCGGATTGGACACAAGACATACAAGTCACACTCGTATATCCAATCCATAGTTTCTCGATCTTGGGAATAGCCTTACTCATGCAAATAACATCAATATCCTATATTGATTTATTTGAGTCTGGCCAGACATTCTATCCCTCGAGTGGCCTCGGATATTTGCTCCCGTTATGTGGGAGGGACAAATTATATGTACGTCTACTACGATTTCTAATCTTTCTTCTTATTGTATCCGGTACACGCCTTTATAGCTACCCAGTTACGGTGTAGCGTTTGACGCTACCAAAATCACAATAATCCACAACTAGACAATCTAGTGACTTCAAGTCTAAGGATGACAATACCGTTGTCACCACAAGAAGGGCTTGTGAATCCACATAACATGTATGTAGCCTTCTCGGAGATGGGTCAATCCAGTGCGTCATTACCCTTAATGCACACCTATGTGTTGGATCATGATATCTCCATATCAATCCAACCCCATACTAGTCTATAGATGATTGTCCTATTAATCATTATATTAGACTAGGGATATTTAAGATAAAAAACGCAATTGTAAATCTAAGGACTTCATTATATTAAATATTCAATAAATAATGCAATGAATGTTCTAGCCAAAATCGAATTCATACTAAACTAGATTGCCTCTATGGCATCTATTCCAACAGTCTCCCACTTGCACTAGAGCCAATCCGATGCATCCCGTATGCCAATGCTCCTAGTGTGCCCTTCATGCTTCCACTAAACAAGCGGCTTTGTAAGTGGATCTGACAGATTCTCATATGTAGGAACGTTGCATATCCGAACGTCTCCTCTATCGATAATATCTCGAATAAGATGAAACTTCCTGAGCACGTGTTTGGATTTCTGGTGTGACCGGGGCTCCGTTGATTGCGTGATCGCCCCAGTTCTGTCACAGTACAACTCTACTGGATCCGCAACGCTAGGAACCACACCAAGTTCAGAAACAAATTTTCTGATCCAAGCAGCTTCCTTTGCTGCACCATTTGCAGCAATGCACTCTGCCTCTGTTGTAGAATCAGCCACCGTCTCTTGCTTGGGACTCTTCCAGCTCATCGCTGCTCCATTCATTCAAAACACATATCCCGATTGTGATCTAAAGTCATCTCTGTCGGTTTGGAAGCTTGCATTCGTGTAACCATTACACGCAACTCTTCCTCACCGCCAAATATCAAGAAAGAATCCTTAGTTCTTCTCTAGTACTTTAGGATGTTCTTGACTGCAATCCAGTGACTCTTACCCGGATTGGACTGGTATCTGCTTGTCATACTCAAGGCATATGACACATTTGGTCTAGTACATAACATGGCGTACATGATATACCCTATGTACGAGGCATAGTGAGTTCTACTCATGCGTTCCTTCTCAATCTCATTGGAAGGACAACCAGTCTTCGAAAGAGTGATTCCATATGACATGGGCAAGAATCCCTTCTTGGAATCTTGCATGTTGAACCGTTTCAACACCTTGTCAATATATGTACTTTGACTTAGGCCTAGCAGTCTCTTAGATCTATCTCTATATATCTTTATACCAAGTATATAAGCATCTTCCCCCAAGTCTTTTATTGAGAAACACTTTCCTAGCCAATCTTTAACAAATTGCAGTATGGGAACGCCGTTGCCAATGAGTAGTATGTCATCTACATACAAGACCAAAAAAGCTACAGAGCTCCCACTAACCTTCTTGTAGACACAAGACTCATCTTCGTTTCTGATGAAGCCAAACTTTTTGACTACTTCATCAAAACGTCGATTCCAACTCCTAGAAGCTTGCTTCAATCCATAAATGGATCGTGGCAGCTTACATACTTTGTTGGCTTGCTTTGGATCTTCAAAACCCTCCGTCTGTATCATATAAACGTCCTCGAGGAGATTCCCATAGAGGAATGCTATTTTGACATCCATCTGCCAAATCTCATTGTCGTAGTATGCTGCAATGGCAAGTAGGATTCGGATGGATTTGGTCATAGCGACTGGTGAAAAGGTTTCATCATAGTTAATACCATGAATCTGTCTGAATCCTTTAGCCACTAATCGGCCCTTATAGGTAATCAAATTACCATCCATGTCGATCTTCTTCTTGAAGACCCACTTGCACCCTATGGGCCGCGCCCGTTCGGGTGGTTCCACCAAAGTCCATACTTTGTTGGTATACATGGATTCCATCTTGGATCTCATGGATTCAAGCCACTTCTGAGAGTCTGGCCCTTTCATGGCCTCCTCATAGGTAGTAGGCTCATCATCTATGAGCATCGTGTCACCAGAGTCTGTCACGAGAAGTCCATACCTCTCGGGTTTTTGGCGCACTCTACTAGATCTACGAAGCTCTTGTGTTACTTGAACAGGCTGTTCCACAACCTCTTGTGGTTCCTGTTCATGTTCCTTAGTTGATTCAGAGATTTGTGGTTCTTGAATTTCTTCAAGTTCTACAGTCCTCCCACTTTCTTCTTTAGAGACAAATTCTCTTTCTAGAAACACGCCGGACCGAGAAACAAACACTTTGTTCTCAGTTGGATTGTAGAAGTAGTAACCCTTAGTCTCCTTAGGGTACCCCACAAATTTACACTTATCCGACTTTGGCCCTAGCTTGTCTGATTGTCAACGCTTTACATAGACATCGCAGCCCCAAATCTTCATGAACGACAGTGTGGGTCGCTTCCCACTCCACATCTCATGTGGTTTCTTCATTACTGATTTAGATAGAACACGATTAATGGTGAAAGGTGCACTTAATAGAGCATAGCCCCAAAATGACAATGGAAGATCGATTTGACACATCATAGATCGAACCATATCCAATAGTGTTCGATTCCTCCTCTCGGACATGCCATTCCATTGTGGCGTTCCGGGTGGAGTGAGTTGGGACAATATCCCACACTCTCTAAGATAGTCGTCAAACTCTTGGCTCAAGTATTCTCCTCCACGATCCGATCGTAGAGCCTTGATACTTTTGCCAAGTTGCTTCTCTACTTCACTCTTGAATTATTTGAAAATTTCAAAGGATTCCGATTTGGACTTCATAAGGTATACAAATCCATATCTACTGAAAATCATCAGTAAACGTGATGAAGTAGACGTAACCACCCCTGGCAGGCGTGGCAAATGGTCCACACACATCAGTATAATGAGTTCAATTGCTCACTAGTCCTCTTAACTTTCTTATTGAAAGGGGACTTTGTCATTTTTCCCAATAAACAAGCCTCACATGTCTCATATGATTCAAAGTCAAATGAGTCTAGAAATCCATCCTTATTGAGTCTAGATACACGTTTCTCGTTTATGTGGCCTAAACGACAGTGCCATAATTAAGCAGGATTTAAATCATTTATTTTAATTCTCTTAGTATTAATGTTGTAGACAGGATTGCTTAGATCAAGGACATATAGTCCATTACATAATTGCGCACTACAATAGTGAATATTATTAAAATAAAAGGAACAACAATTGTTCTTTATTGAAATAATAAAACCTTCCTTGTCCAAACAAGAAATAGAAATAATGTTTCTGCTCATAGCAGGTACAAAGTAACAATTATTAAATTCTAAAACTAATCCTAAAGGCAGAGACAGCTCGCACACGCCCACGGCCAATGCAGCAACCTTTGCTCAATTCTCAACGCGCATGTCTATCTCCCCTTTAGCCAATCTTCTACTTCTCTTTAGATCCTGCACACTTCGACAAATGTGAGATCCACATCCAGTATCCAATAGCCATGATGTAGAGATAGTTAGATTGACATCTACAAAAAAAAATCTGGTGGTGGTGAAATCACTATTCCAAGCCTCTTGTCCTCCAGATATTTTTGGCAGTTCCTCCTCCAGTGTTCATGCTGACTGCAGTAGTGACATTCACCTTTAGTCACACCTTTCGCAATGCCACCAACAGGCTTAAGGACAGGTTCCTTGGACTTGGCAACTGACCTGCCCTTTCCCTTGGAGGATGAGGCAAACCTTTTTCCCTTTCCTTTCTGCACCATCATAATGGTCTTGCCCTTACCCTTGTTGATGCTTTGTTCAGCTGTCCTCAACATATTGAGTAAATCTGGCAGTGGTTTCACAATCTCGTTCATGTTATAGTTCATAATGAACTATCCATAACTCTCAGGCAACGATTGCAACACGAGATCGGTGGCCAACTCTTGGTCGACCCGAAACCCTAGTCGCGCGAGATTATCAAAGTACCCGATCATACGGAGTACGTCAGGTCCCACAGGGTTTCCTTCAGCCAGATGACATTTGAACAATGCCTTAGAGACTTCATACCTCTCAACCCTTGCCTTCTCTTGAAAGAGCTGCTTCAAGTGTTCGATCATATCGACAACATTCATGTTCTCGTGTTGCTTCTGAAGCTCAGAGGTCATGGTGCATAGCATAAGGCAGGCCGCATCATTAGCGTCATCTACACACTTCTCATGCGCCTTTAGGGCTGCAAGAGTATTCTTCTCTGGACCTGCTGGAACTTGCTCCTCTATTGCGTACAGTTTCATCTCTTTCTTGAGAACGATTCTCAAGTTTTACCAATCAAGAAAGTTGGTTCCAGAGAGCTTGTCCTTCTCAAGGGCAGATCGTAGGGAATGTTGTGAACTCGATGAGTTGTTTGCCATTTGGAATTCTACAAAAAGAAAATACTCAAGTTTTTGTATTTGTGAACTTTTAACTATATTCAATAATGGCTAGTTTATCAAATATAGCTCCCACTATTTTTCTACGGATTAATAACCCTCAAGATATTAATGCAGAAAATATCCTTATATTTTCTAGTGGGCCAAGATCCATGTTTCATCTCCTTATGAGCTTGCTTTGGTAAGTCATCCACAATTTGACTACTTTAGGTAGGAACAATTCCAATTGCATCCTATGCAACTCTTGGTTCAATTGGGAAAATAACTCCTTATTTATCCATACATATGGATAATCCCAATTGATTGCCTCTAGGTTTTAATCATAGTAATATCCTATTTGTGTCCGACCTCTTATTTCAACAATTGCACATTACTTGTTTGTGCCATCGCATTCCATCATTATGAACCAAGTCGCCTTGATTTGGCATGCACGAACTTGATAGATCATGATGATAATGAGTGTTTAAATAACGATAAGGCAAAACAGAATATTTGAATTTTGAGGGATTTTGAAATTCAATTTTAATTGTTTTGTTGATCCATATGACCTGATCTATCTATTTGAGTTTGGGCACAACTCCAAATAATAGATCCGGGTGGTCTAATTATCTTATTATCCTAATTGCATGCATCATCCATACACCAACCACAAAATAAACAACCACAAAATAAAATAAAACGTAATGTGGATATGGCCTTTTCTAGACTAAGATAATTCCAAGCCTATGGAATTATCTATGAACCCTAAAAGCAAACACATCTCCATGCGTCCTCATCTTTTGGTCCATCCTTCATAGTCATGTGGATTGCTCCATGCTCCATCTTTTGTGACTTCCTTTGGCTTAGGGCTCATTTTCTTCAATCTTGGCTAAAAATCTATTCTATCTAGCACTAACTAACAAGTATACTAAATAAAATAAATCTCACAAGTTGAGAGAAAAAAAATGGCTCGGAGACCATAAAACCCTAATTAATTATTACATCAAATTGATCAGCTCGCATGCCGTAAACCAAACCACAAAATTAAACAATCACATCAAACCACATCCTAAGGCCATATCAACCACCATGCGAATTGCACATAAACAGTTAAAATCAAATTTTAACACGCTTGGTCAATTTTTAATTGATTTTAGGATTTATCTAGACTCAAAAGGGTCCAAGGGGCCAAACCAACTACTTGGCCGAACCCCAAGGAGGACCGCCTAGGCCTTGGGCCGGCTGGGCCCTAGCCCACACGGCTAGGCCGTGGGCTAGGGCAGCCCCCGGCTCCTAGGATGCGCCTTACTTGGGCGGCAAGTAAGGAGGGGCGGTCTCCTAGGGGGGCGAACCTCTTTTGGGAGTTGTTTCTAAAACAACTCCTTTGCTTGTTGCCCAAGTTTGGTAGTTTCCTTGTTTGAAAAGAACTATTTCTTTCAATAGGATGCCCATGAGATCTAGATCTAAGATCCTAAAATTTTCTCAAACTCACTAATTCATGCATCCAATGCAAAAACGAGGTCTTGTTTTGTTTGATTATTGACAAATTGCATCATATGCTTGATTTTTCCATTTTGCGCGATTAACAATAAATTTAAAGTGTAAAACTATCAAAACGTAACACATAAACCACGTCTATATTCTACGACATGTGTCTCTGATACCACTGTAGGATTTTGATCATGGATACGCATCGGAAAAATATAATTTATCCATTCAATACCCTCCAAGGATCACATGAAGAGAAGCATAACGATGGTAAAGGAAGAATCATGTTACACACCTTAGGGTTTCTCCTGTGATGACTTGTAACGTGAATTGTGTCACGTCACTACGGTTGATCCACGCCTAGAGTTGAGATCTAGATCTTCCTTCTCCTTTGTGCTAGCTTGGTCAGGAGGAAGAGGAAGAAGAAATCACACAATAGAGGCAACAAGGAGGATTCGGCCTCCTTTGTTGGCCGATGGGGACAGGGCGGTTGCTTGCTCTCTCTCCTTTGTTCTCTACCACTCAAGTTATGAACAATAGTGTCATAAGTGTGGGAAGGAAGGAAGGAGCATCCTTTATATAGTCCAACAAATCCTTGTTAACTACCTAAAGGACCTATTCTAGTCCTACTAGAATTCGGTTTAGTCCCTTCCTTGCAAATTAGTCCTACTAAGTTTGCAAGGTGTTGCAAAGTGGTCATTCTAATTAATTGATCATATTAATTAATTCCCAAATCTAGTTCACCTCTATCTGGCGTGTGACCCCATAGGTTCTATCTAGTTGGTAGCAACAATTTGCTAATATGGAGCGGTCACTAGCAAGACATCCATTCTAGCCAACTAATAGAATAGTCATCCGACAAACCTTGTGCAAGTAATTGTCACATCCCTTTGTCTCCATATCCGGATTGGACACGATACATACAAGTCACACTCGTATATCCAATCCATAGTTTCTCGATCCTGCGAATAGCCTTATTCATAACATCAATATCGTATATTGATTTATTTGAGTCTGGCCAGACATTCTATAAGCACTATTCCTCGGGTGGCCTCAGATATTTGCTTCCGTTATGTGGGAGGGACAAATTCTATCTACGTCTACTACGATTTCTAAGCTTGCTTCTTATTGTATCTTGTACACGCCTTTTTAGCTATCCGGTTACGGTGTAGCGTTTGACGCTACCAAAATCACAATAATCCACAACTAGACAATCTAGTGACTTCAAGTCTAAGGATGACAATACCGTTGTCACCATTAGAAGCGCTTGTGACTCCACATAACATGTATGTAGCTTTCTCGGAGATGGGTCAATCCAGTGCGCCATTACCCTTAATGCACACCTATGTGTTGGATCATGATATCTCCATATCAATCCAACCCCATACTAGTCTATAGATAATTGTCCTATTAATAATTATATCGCACTAGGGATACTTAAGATAAAGAACACAATTGGAAATCTAAGGACTTCATTATATTAGATATCCAATAAATAATACAATGAATGTTCTAGCCAAAAACGAATTCATACTAAAATCGATTGCCTCTAGGGAATCTATTCCAATAGTCGTTATACTTGAAGTCACTAGATACTCTAGTTGTGAAATATCATGCTTTGATATTATCAAACGTTACGCCTTAACCGGGTGACTATAAAGGTAGTTATCGGTTGTGCACAAGAGATTCCGGCGGGGAGACCTCCGTGTACACCGTATGTAGAGGATCAGAGATGGCACAGGAAGAGTTGGGTTGTGTGTAGGGAGAGAGTAAGGCAGTAGTAATGTCTGAGAGAGAGACAGAGGTTTGGCAGAGCTTCCACGTATGGCCAGTGTGTTCTCCTTTGTATGGAAAGGTTAACGTCCTATATATAGCAGGGAACGTGACCGTTGTAGTGTGGTTAATGCGCCCATTAATGGCGGCTTAATTAGCTTAACCACAACGGCACGTTCGTCCTCATATATAGGGACCGTTACAGCACGTTATGCGCGAATACCGGAACCGTTACGAGGTTGACCGGGTTTGACCGGATTGACCGGGTTTATGGAGCTCGTGCCATAAATCTCTCGAAACAGTTACTAAAGGTCGCGCGCGGGCTTGGCTCGCACGCGACAGGGCTTACTCTAGCCTCCAAACCACTAAGTCCCTACAAGTCCCGTGCAGTGGTATGCGAGGGCTCTGTCTCGCAGCCCCCACATGGATCAGCTCGGCTGGTGATCCAGTGTGTATGGAGCACAATATGGTGTGCTGGATGGTTGCCACGTGGCCAAGATCTGTCAGCTCAGAAAGCACTATCTACATTAGCCCCCTTTCTGCGCGTGAAGACTCATAGCTGTATAGACTTCCATGCGCGGAAACCAACATACGCGTCGCCGCCACGCACCAATTCAAATACGGGTAAGTTCAGCCCCCGTGCGTGCCATTATGACCTAAAACCCCTAGAGTCGTGCCGTCTGGCCTTTAGGGTTTTAGGCGTGACGTCAGCTTGTCCTGTGATTGCGCGATTCGACGGTGACGGTTGCGATTCGACTACTGAAAGGACGCAACCCTTCATTGTTTTTGGATAAATACCTTGTACTCTCCATTGCTGCAAAGCATCACTTCTTTCTCTTAAATTGAATGATACCCGGAAGTCTTCGAGACCAGATTAAGATAATCAATCACCAGTTCAGAACTGCAAATCGTCTTCTTCAACTGTGTGTATCCAAGCAGGCTTCGCGAAAAAAAGGTTGGCCTTGTTCAATTTCGATTTAAAATACCAGTGTATGCTTTGAACTGTGTTGGATCTGCAAACCCATGACATATTATCTGTTGAAACTTGTGAAGAAGCTTTGATCTTTGAACCCACTTTTGGCTTAATCCTTCGATGATAAGGATCTTGGATAGGGTTTTGAAATCCCTGATAATGCAACCCTCTAATTTCTGAAATTGATACCAGAAACTGTTCATCTTTCTTTCCATAGATCTTGAATCTCGAAATTCAAACTGAAGTGTGGCATATTTCTCCCCCCTTTTTTCTTGCTCTTCCGCAGGAATGGCCAAGACAAAAGGAACCAAACCCACCAAGGAGGACGAAGAGATACCTGATCTTCCGCAAGCTTTGTGGCGAAAAGCCCCATATCTGGGTGGCAAAGATTTCTACCACGCGAGGGTTAAGGCGAAGAAGTTGCCTGCTTCTGTCCCCAATGAGGGATTGCTAACACTGACTCCCCCAGTTAACTCAGCCTTGCTCGAGTTGATTGGCTCCGAGGACGTGGTTCGATTGGGAATCGAAAATGGGTACTTCCCCTATGATGCGATTTCCACCCAAGCTTTTGTCCAGAAATTGGACTACATGGATGAGTGGATTGACCACGTGTTGACCGATCATGCTGCGACTCTTAATGAGGCCGGCGTATACTTCGCTGTTCGTGCTATGAAGGGTGCTGCCGTGAAGCTGGACCAGTCCATGCTTCTAAACCTTCTTTCCCGCTACTCGCCTGCGACTCACACATTCCACTTTGCTGAGTTCGAGGCTGCCCCCACACTCGAGGACGTGCACATGCTGTACGATCTTTATCCCATGGGTGAAGTGGACCCCTTGAGTCCTTTGAGGACGGCTGCGGAGATCGCTTTGTACACGCTGATGGAGGAATGCCTATCAGAGGTGAAGAAAATCTCCACCCGGTGGACTACTACCAAAGCCCTTCCGAACTGGCAGTTGGTTGATACGTCTGCGAAGAATACTTGGAACAAATGGGTGCAGTACTTCTTTCGTGACTACGCGAACAGCAGCATCACCAAGAAGCTTCTGAGTGAGGACCCGGAGGCCAAGAATTATGTGGAGGGTAAAGGCTATCACTTGACCCTTTGTGCTTTCCTCTGTGCGTGGTTGTCGAGGTACTTAATCGATGGTCACCCGCATGATGGGGTCTTTTATCACGTTCTGCCGCTTGCTGTGAAGCTCGCCCTTGGCCAGAGAGTCGCACTCGGACCCTTGGTCTTGGGCACGCTGTACTATAGACTGGATCAGCTAGTTGTGGCCATGAAGGAGTCACGTGGCCGCCTCGATATACTGACTTTCGTCAACATTGCCTTCTTGACAATGTGGGTCTTTGAGCGATGGCCGTCCTATGCCCCAACTGCTCTTAAGCCTAACAAGTGGTGTCCCCCAGGCGAGGTGGAGGAGCGTAACAGTGGCAGAGCTGCGAGGTGGTTCGGAGCGAACAATACCAAGTGCGTTTGGAGCATGATATGCGACAAGCGGCAAGAGTTCACTGCCAGGCCCTATGCCATGCGCATTGAGAACGTGCGATGGTTTGCAAAGCTGTACCCTTCTAAGGGTGTTGTCTTCTCAGAAGAGCTCCTCTTCGAAGAGGGATCGCATTTCCATGAGCGCTATCGCGAATTCTTTTGCTGGTGTCTGCGAGGTTCCCTTCCTGCTCTCGCAGAGCATATTCGTGAGCTCGCACCTAGGTATGAGAGGATTACCGTGGATGTTGACCCCACTCGAGTTTCTCCCCAGTTCGGCTTTGATGCAGTGGCACCATCAATCTGGCCCCAGTCCATTATCAGAGGTTGCTATAAGCGCTTGCTTACAAAGGAGTGCAAGACAGTCTTCATGAACAATCTTCCCTTTGAGCAGCCTGCGGGTAACCGCGAGGGCGGTTGTTCCCAGAACTGGCTCGCATACTGGATCGCCCAGCAAACGAGGATTGAGACACAGTCGGCCGCCCAGCCGAGTAGAGCTCCCTTGATCAAAAGAAACTCTTTTCCGTTTCGCCCCAATTGCAGTCTGAGCGAGTCTGAATATGGTTGCTACTCATTGTTGGATCATGAGAACCATTTGTGCCCTGACGTCATTCTGAAGGAAAAGATCGTCGCAGTTAAGAAAGGCGACTCGCATGTCATCAGATATAGCGAGACATTTGCTAAGGTAAGCAACTTTTTCCGCGTGCGTTAAGCTTCTTGATTTCCACATGTTGATGCTTTTATTCTATACTGTTTGCTGTAGTGTCATGTGCGGAGATTCGCATCTGGTGATCGTTCCAAGTCGTTGGTTAACACCATTGTTGCCACCAGAAGACAAGGACAGTCGTTCCTGCTAGCATCGAGGATGGACCCCGAGGTCGAAACCAGGATTCGCGCAGTCATGAATGCTTTTGCTGACTCGCTGATAGACAATGCTCCGGCCTCGTCTCCACCCAGAGATAATCCGTATCCTCCAGTGACTGCCGCACCGAGAGCGAAGAGACCCAGGCAAAAGGGAATTACAATTTCTTCCCCCAGAAGTGCTCCATCTTCCCCTCCAGCAAGGTCCCTTTCTGCCAAGGATAAAGGCAAAGGTCGCGTGCCCAGTAGAGCGCGGAAGGAGCTTGCAATTGAGACCTTCGTTCCATTCAACCAGGAGGAAGAAGAGGAGAGGCAGGAGCCAAGAGAAGGAGATGAAGAAGAAGAAGAAAGAGCAACTGTGATACATGAGGAAGAATCAGGAGGTACATCCATCGCGTTTCCCCTTCTCATTATCGCAATTCTTTTGCAACTCGTTCTTAAACCAATCGTTTCTTCGCAGATGATGATGATGATGAGACCATCGGTGGCCTTTTGGCCAAGAGACAAAAGAGAGATACCCATTCTGGCATTCCAGACGATCCCATAAGCGAGGACGTTCTTGCCGAGTCCAGGAAGACAGCCACGGAGGCTGCTGAAAGAAGAAGGCAGCGCGAAGAGGAGGAGCTCGAGCGTGTGAGACAGCGGAGCCTCGAAGAGCAACATATTGACGACTTAGTGCGTCCCACTGATGAGGAAGATATGCTTCCCGAAGAGGTAGCTCCTCAGGCTGAGGAGGAGGATGTGGCTCTAGAAGAGGATGCAGCAGCTCTGGAGCAAGCCCAAGCAGATTTTGAAGAAATCGCAGGTGGCGATAAAGGTGAGATCTTCAATCTCGCAGTAACTTATAGAGATGTTGTAGTTGGTGCATTAAAGCATGGTGTGTCAAAAGCTGACATTCGCCGTTGGCTAGTAGGCAAGTGCGGAGAACCTTCAGGTAATCATTTGAACGATATGCATGGACTAGACCTTAGCAACTTGAAACAGAATCATGACTGGTTTCTTCGCGTCCCAGGTCACGCTCATTTTAAGGACCTGCTTAATGAGGACACACTAATAGGGCATGGTTCCACGTCTTTAGTGTATGAAGAAGATACTTCAATCCCACCTCCGCGTGGAGGTGCTTGCTCTTAGCTTTAGCAAAGATAGTAAAATAACGTACAATACGAGTTACCTCATAGCGAGAAGCCCGTCGCAGCTGCTGAACATGCAGGAGAGCCTCTTGAGGACATCATCAAACTTTCTGATGATGCTGAAGCTGACGCTGTGCTAATGGAAGAAGATGCCCGTACTGGCGCTGAGGAAGTAAGAACAAGTACTGTTGATGCTTCCGCATCTGAAAGTGTCCCTCGCCAGGCAACTTCGGCTGTCACTTCGCGTCCGGCGATGACTGATTCGGTGGCACCTCTTCATGCGTGGAGCTTTTGGGGCTCGCAGGTCGGGAATGCAGTCGCAGCTGGTGCGGCTTATACTCTTCCTCCTAACTATGAGGGGTTAGAGCTCGCAGCTGACATGAGAGCTATGGAGCGAGGGCAGTCTTCGACTACTCCAGCAATGCGTATTCCTTCTCTTCGTGAGATTCTTGAAGGAACTGGTAAGTAGAGATTTGCTGTTTGCATCTCGCATTATTCATTTGCGAGTTTGATAGCATAACTTAGCTTTGACATTGCTTTAGGTTTGAAGCAAACTGATGTGGACTGGCTAGTTCGGATGCGCCTCACCTACCCCCAATCATTTGAGAGATCTCTGGAGATAGGGCCCTTTGACAGGAGGCTGTTTCTTACCGAAGCCATTTGGATTTTGGAGCAGCTGTCTACGGCCACGCCTGCGACCATTTCTGTCCAGAGTGCCGAATTGCTTTTTGGCATGTGCCAAAATCTTCTTGCCAAAGTTCAAGGCAGACTGGGTTTCAGATTTCTTATGAAAAGAGTTACCCTGATTCGCGCAGCCGTAACTTTGAAACTCGGCCACCAGAACCTCGCAGCTGAGAAGCAGAAGGTGGAGCAGCAGAAGCAAAAGGCTGAAGAGGCTATGAAGCTCTATCATGAGATGAATGCCAAGTGCGAGCAATTGAAGCAGGAAGTGGAGCAGGTAGAGAATTTGAGCCATCAGTTCGCCCCTCATGATTCCTTGATCAAGAATTTGCGTTGACTTTTGAATTTTGAAAAGTAGCAAACGAATAGCTGAAACATTAATGTAATGCTAAAGCATTAATGTAATGGTGCTAGGGTTTCTCCCCCTTTTTTTTAACAAAAGAATCGACATGCCCGTTTTGCCCTTTCCGGGATTTGATGGGATATCTCTGTGCATATCCAATTATGACATCAGCAATTGATATTCTGCTTGATTTTCGCGCTAATTTCTCGTAAGATAAGCACGCCTTCCTTGGGAAGTCCATCCGAATCATGACCATCCGTCATTAATTAGGATACGCAACTAAATCGTCGTAGCCTTTAGTAGGGTAATTGATCGTTACCGCTTTTCAAGGCGTAAGTGATTGACCTTACCCTCTTTTCAAATTCTGCTGACTCATCTTGGCAACTGAAGAGTCTCCACAAGGTCTATATAAACCCTGTCTTTGTCATTTGGGTTCTTCATCCCAAAAAATGTGCTTTGCCGTGAGTCCTTACGACTGCTGGCTTCAACGCTTGTTTTCCGTTGATTCATGGCAACTCCGAGTTGTGAATCCTGAGTTTGCGCTTTGTGCTATAGAAATAGTTTCCAAGATCCGCTTTATGAGGCTTATTGATCTTTATAACCATCGTAAAGAAGATGGATATGATATCTCATGTGTGTTCGAAGAATTTTCTTCGTGTATTATGATTGCAGGTCATGTTTCCGGCCGCCTCCCGATGAGGTGCAGCGCCGTAGTGACCGTGCTACCGATTCGTAATGAACGGTAGAATTCTCCTCCAGCATCCCTGGAGGAGAATTTCTTGCCTCTTCGTTCTTGAACTCAGGAGGCTCGTCAATGCCCTTGTCTATCAGGACAAGGGACCCAGTACCAGAGGAATGACTGCTTCCCCTGTTTTGCACGACGGCATACGCCGGAACAGGTGGTTCCTCTGGTACATATCTTGATCAGACAGAGGCCTTTGTCAGCTCCTGGGGTCTTGGACGTACCGTCCCCCAGATCTTGCTGTTAGGGCAGACGTAGCGAATGACGAGTTGATCTCTTCGCAGAAGCATCCCACTTGCAACAGATCTTTGGCCGCAGATCTGCGTATCGCATAGCCGGTGTTAGGACCGTTGGGTTCATCCTTTCTCAGTTAGGATTCCCTCGGTGTGTCACTGCTGGCTTGTCAGTTACTTCTCGAATGTATTGTAAGCCATGTTAACTGCGTAGTTAGATTTGAGCTTTTTCGCTTGTAAGCTGTTATCTAGACAGATAAGTTGTAAGTCTTTTTAACTCATAATGATAAATGGCTTTTGTATCATCTGCTGTCTCGTTACAACAAAATACAATTTCGCATGCGTATCGGCATATTTCGCCTTGAGTAATGCTATATACATACTTCGCATTTGCTATTTTCCTCATTAATTCGCAGATGTCTTATTAGATCGTTTGAGATCGTGTTTGCGCAGCTCTGCCATCTTGGCAGATGGGCTTGTGATTTGCTTTCAGATTCAAATGTAAGTGCTATCATATCAGATAGACCTTTGTAGATCACTTGGGATCATTTCGTATGATGTTGCTATCACAATAGATAGGCTCAAGGACGAATTTTAGATCATATTCGTATCACGGCAGATAAGCTTGAAAGATCGTTTCAATATCACGTTCTCATATGTTGCTATCGCGGCAGATAGGCTTTGGAATACCAACTAAGATCACTTTTCGCGTGAGTTGCTATCGTGGCAGATAGGCTTTAGAAGATCAATTAAGATCGTTTTGCGTAGGCTGCTATCATGGCAGATAGGCTTTAGAAGACCAATTAAGATCATTTTGCATAGGCTGCTATCGTGGCAGATAGGCTTAGAAGATCAGTTAAGATCGCATTTGCATAGGCTGCTATCGTGGCCGATAGGCTTAGAAGATCAGTTAAGATCGCATTTGCATAGGATGCTATCGTGGCAGATAGGCTTAGAAGATCAGTTAAGATCGCATTTGCATAGGCTGCTATCGTGGCAGATAGGCTTAGAAGATCAGTTAAGATCGCATTTGCATAGGCTGCTATCGTGGCAGATAGGCTTAGAAGATCAGTTAAGATCGCATTTGCATAGGCTGCTATCGTGGCAGATAGCTCATTGTTAACAGTAATAACAAACCAAATGAAGCAAAATCAACAGCTAGAAATATGAAGTTCTCATTTGGGAGAATTCTCTTATTATAATGCTCTCATATGGGAGAGATGAGATTACAATCCTCTCATATGGGAGAGGAGATTGCATAAATCATAGCCATACAAGACATGAAGCAACGTTATAATAAAACGCATGAAATGAGAGAAGTCAAGGGTAGTACTTCTTAATCCAGCGCATGTTGACTGAACTCGGGGTTGAGGTTGTTCCGTGCAACCTTCGTATGCTGCAGTAGCCACTGTCAAAGACTTCTGTGACTTCGAAGGGTCCTTCACAATTGGCTGCGAACTTTGGGTGAGCCGCTTCTCGCATGCAGTGGTCAGATGCGCGCAGGACCAAATCTCCAACTGCGAAATCTCTTCGCTGGACCGTCTTATTGTAAGCACGAGCGATCCTTTCTTGATACCGCTTGTTGGTCCTTTTAGCTTGTTCTCGCTTTTCCTCTAGCAAGACTAAGTCATGATCGCGTTGATTTTTGTATAGTGCGTGGAAGGCCAATATCGCCGAATTGACTCTCACCTCCGCAGGTACCACGGCTTCGGCCCCATAGCATAGTAGGAATGGTGAGACCCCCGTGGGTGTCCTTGGAGAAGTTCGGTAAGCCCACAGAGCTATGTTTAGAGAATCGGCCCACTTCTTGTGGTCATCTGCGACCATCTTGCTCAAAATCCTCAACAACGTTTTGTTGGTCGCTTCGGCTTGCCCGTTCCCCTTCGGGTAGTAGGGGGTGGAACATATTTGCCTGATATTGTACTCCGCTAACCTCGCAGCTACCTGGCGATTAACAAAAGGAGTACCATTATCTGAAAGAATGGTGTTTGGAATTCCGAACCTGCATATGATTTTTGCTTGGATGAAGTTGACCACAGCTAGCGCATTTGCCGTCTTTAGTGGTATCGCCTCCACCCATTTGGTAAATAGCTCAGTTGCGGTGAGAATGAAATGATTCCCATGCAAAGTTGGTCGGATGGGACCAATGAAATCCATTGCCCATGTATGAAATGGCCACGGCGTTCCCAATGCATGTAGATCCACAGCAGGAGCGTGCACTAGGTTTCCTTTGAATTGACACTCCTGGCAGCGTCGTACTTTGGTGCGACAATCAGCCTCCATCGTGGGCCAGAAATATCCAATTGAGAGGAGCTGCCTGCATAATTTCGCACCTCCTTGGTGTTCCACCTGATGAGAAAGGTCCATGACTTCTTGTGCTTCCCTGCCGTCTAGACATCGCAGCAAGTTGCTCTCATGACCTCTTCGCCAAAGTAAGTTCTCCTGCACCACATATCGAGATGCTTTCCTTTTTTAACTTCTCCGCTTCTTTTCTCGATTCGGGTAAGGTGCCCTTAGTGAGAAAGTCAAAGAGTGGCTTCTTCCAATCCGTGTCATCATCGGTTAGAGCGATGAGTAGAGAATCTTTGATCAGTGCGCAGCTCTCGCACTTCCCTTGTATCAGGGCCGCGACTGTTGACATGTCTGGCCAGTGAATGCCATATCTTTGAGCCTTCCGATAGATTGACACCCCACTTTCTCCGCAAGCATGTTGGTGAATCTTTTCTAACAACAGTTGTCCCTCCTGCTCGGAGACGCATCGCATGAGTATTCCGCCAGGACCCTTGTAGTAAAGGGTGTTGTCATGTATGCAATACCCCTTTGTGAGTGCCCAGCTTTCACTGCTTGTGCCTTCTTCAAAAGCTCGTAGGACTGCTTTTCTCCAGTCCGTGTCATCCATGTGCTCGTCGTCGTCGCACGCATCTTCTGTCAATGCCGACGATGTTCGCACTTCGATGGAGATCCTTGCGGGACATTTTTCTGTACTGACCTTAGATCCCAAGGTGGCCAAAGCATCTGCATGCCTGTTGTCTGCTCGGGGCTTGTGCTCGTACCTTACGTCGCAGAATTGCTGCACCAGCTTTTGTACCAGAGTCCGGTAGGACAGAAGGTTAATCTCCTTCAAACCGTACTCGCCCGAGGCTTGCTTGACGATCAACTTGGAGTCTCCCATGACCGTCAGGTTGCTTACTTCCAAAGATTTCGCCGCCCGGAGTCCCGCGATGAGGGCCTCATATTCTGCCTCGTTGTTAGTGACTGCGAAGTCGAGCTTTGCGGACATCTGTATGACCTCCCCATCTGGCTTGGTCAAGACTATCCCAATGCCCCCGCACTTCCTTGTTGACGAACCGTCGAAATGGAGCGTCCAATAGGGCACGTCAACTGCATATATCTCAGGTCCCTCGAGCTCTTCTTCGACTATAGGCTCATGGCTATTGTCGGGGAATTGTGCCAACAGATCCGCTACCGCCTGCGACTTGATCGCTCGCGGCCGCACGCATGTGATATTGTATTGAGATATGGTCATGTACCATTTCGTCAACCTTCCTCCAGGAGTAGTGTGAGTTAACAGATATCGTATGGGATCGCTTTTGGTGACCACTACTACTTTGTGCGACGCAAAGTAGTGTTTCAGCTTCTCTATCACGAAGAACAAGGCAAGGCAATGACGTTCGATGTCTGTGTACCTTGATTCAGTAGGTTGCACAATGCGAGAGATATAGTAGATAGGCCTCTCTTGACCCTCGTACTCTTGAGCCAAGAGTGCTCCTATGGACCTCCTTGTTGACGTCAGATATAGCAGAAGCGGTGATCCCAGTTGAGGTGCGATCATTATTTTTGAAGACGTCAGCAGATCCTTTAGCTTTTCGAACGCAGCTTCGTGCTCCGGAGTCCAGCTGTATACGGCATCTTTCTTGAGAAGGGCACTAAAACAGCAGGTGATTTCGGCAATCGCTGGGATGAATCTCCGCAGATATGATAGCTTTCCCAAAAATGTCTTCAAGGCACTTTGGTTATGGGGCGGCGTCATGCCAGTGATGGCTGATACTTTCGCAGGGTCAGGCTCGATTCCTTGGCGATGAACCACGCATCCCAAGAACTTCCCTGATGTTACCCCAAATGCGCATTTCATAGGATTCATCTTCAGTTGAAAGCGTCTACATCTATTGAACACTTTCCGCAAATCCGCGAGGTGATCTGCTTCCTGCTTAGATTTGACTACAAGGTCATCCACATAAAACTCCACTTCTTTGTGCATCATGTCGTGGAATAGGGCCATCATGGCCCGCTGATAGGTTGCACCCGCGTTTTTGAGACCGAACGGCATTACTGTGTAGTTGAACACCCCCACCGGAGTGATGAATGCAGTTTTCCGCGCGTCTTCAGGGTCCATCTTGATCTGGTTGTACCCGCTGAAGTCGTCCATGAAACTGAACATGGCCCGCGGTTGAACCGATAAGCAAATCGATGTTGGGCAGTGGAAAATCGTCCTTTGGGCAGAAACGATTGAGATCCCGGAAATCCACGCAGATGCGAAGCTGTCCGTTCTTCTTTACCACTGGCACAATATTGGCCAGCCATGTGGGATGATGATTCGGCTCTATGAACTTGGCATCCAGGAGTTTGACAATCTCCTGTTTGATCTTCACGTTAAGCTCCGGCCTGAAGCTTCTTGTGCTCTGCTTTACCGGTTTAGACCCTGGGATGATGTCTAAACGGTGCATGGTGATGCTTGTATCCAGACCTGGCATCTCGTCATACTCCCATGCGAACACATCCTTGTATTCAGTTAGGAGCTGTAGCAGTCCTTGCTCCTCCTCGCTTGTGAGGTCCGCACTTAGAAAGACTGGCCTCCTTTTCCTCGTTCGGGCTGAGGAACACTTCCTTTAGCTCTTGCTTTTTTGGTCTGGGCCTATCTTCCATGCATTCAGGTGCTTCTTTGAGCTTCTCATCCGGAGTGCCCTGCATTGGCTTTTCCGTTACCGCAATCTGCTCGATATGGTTGATTTGCCCAGGGATATCCCCATGCCCGTGTGAGGACATCCCCGCGCACCTTCATATGCGATAGCACTTCTTCCCATTGGCGTAGAAGCTCTCTATCTCCTTGCCTTCGGGGTCATGCTTTGCAATTCTCTTCAGTGTGTACACACTCTTTCGCTGGTAAGCGATTCGCGGCGCCTCTTCGCGTGTGGGCGGCTTTTCCTTGGCATCTTCCCTCGTCACCATCACTCCCGCAAGTGTCTGGTCCTTGATATCTTCCCATAGAGGTAAAGGAGTGGGATTGAATGGTCCGGTGTTTGCTCGTCCGCCATCTCGGTAAACCATACCGCCTCGCTGAGATGTGCTTCATCCAAGTTGAATGGATTTGTTGAAGCCGATATCTCGACTATTCTGTCGTTCCAGATAGCTTTCATAACCTGGTGAGCTGTCGAAGGAATTGCGTCGAAGCGATGAATCCAGGCTCGACCTATGATCATGTGATACGTAGTGTTCGCATCTATGACATAGAACTTCGCTGAGCACTTGATTTTGCCAATCTGAACGCCCAGGCGGATCCATCCGATCGTCATTCTAGAGTCGCTTCCGAATCCCATCAGCGGAGATGGACGCCTGACAATCTTGTGCTCGGGGATCCCTGCTAGCTTCAGTGTGTGGAGCGAAACGACATTGACCGCTGCTCCTTCGTCTACAAATGCTCGTTTGAACTCGACACCATTGATGATGGCTGTCACATACAGAGGCCTCTGGTGGCTCGCATCTGTCTTTTTGTCGCTGGCAGAAAAGGTCATAATCTTTTCTGTAGAGCGGGACGCCCTGATGACTTTCCCGTTGGAGACTACAAGATCCTCCTCGTAGTCCTCTGCTATCCTCAAGATTGCTTTCGTCATTTCTGTCCGGCACTTCTCCGAGAAGTTCATCTCGTCGAAGAATCTGCTGAAGCCGTGCGACCCCTTCATCCGGTCAGCACGTTCGTCCTCTGTGTCCACGCTGTAGTCCTCGTCTTCATGGACTTCGGCAATGATGGGCAGACCATCTTCTGCGACTTCTTCTAAGTCCACAATCGAGATCATAGCGACCTCTTTCCCTTTCGAGTCTTGTTCTGCATGGGCAGGAAGTGGATTGTTGCGCACATCCTTCCTGTGATCACTGATGATCAGCTCGCCGTTCTTCATCTTCTGATTGAACACAATCCTGAGCTTCTTACATTCCGCTGTAGGATGCATGACCTTGCCGTGGTATTCGCACCACTTCGGGTCCCTCACCATCTCCTTGGAGGGTACCTTTTCGAGCGGCGGTAGGACACCGTCCTTGCGCCATTGTCTGCAGAGGTCGCTTGCCTCCTCCACCGAACATGGCAGAGGTGGTACGTCGAAGTTCACCACCTTCGCCTGCTTCTGGGGTGAAACTGTATTGACCTCAGCTTCCCGTCCCCTCTTGTAACTGAATCTCCCGATTTTGTAGGTGGTACCGCTCGCAGATCGCTCCAGAGCGTTCTTCTTTTTCTGCCTCTCAACTATAGGCTCGATGTTTTTCGTGCACTCGATGAGCTTTGAAAATGTAGGTGTTTGCAGGTTGATGAGCATACCTTTGTATTCGTCTCGCATGCACTGCAGGCATATTTCTACAAGCCGGCTTTCGAGCATTGGATCTTTGCATTCCAAGGACTTCGCCCTGAACTTCTTGATGAAAGTTATCCCGTCCTCCTCGCGCTTCTGATACATCCGCGAGAGGTGGATCATTGTCACCTTTTCTTCCATCTGGAAGAACTTGGTATAGAACTTCTGGACCATGTCGTCCCAAGTCTTCACGGATCCGGCCTCCAACGTTCGGTACCATTTGTATGCTACGTTCCCCAAGGATTTTGGGAACTCTCGCATTAGCAATTTGGGATCAGCTCCGTATGGTCCCATGACATCGATGAAACGCATGACGTGCTCATGAGCGTTCCCGTTGACGTCCTAGAACTTGTCCCATTTAGGAGCCTTATACCCCACCGGGTTAGGCATGAGATAGATCTCCCGCGGGATGGGTGGATCGTTGTCTAGCTTCGGGATGATGGTATCCGCGAATGATTGGTGAGCCAGAATAGTGTCCATGCGCTTCTGCAGAGACGTCATGCATTCTGGAATGCTTCCCTCGGTAGCAGAAGGAGGGGTTGCCGCAGGCGGAGGCGACACATACGCCGCCGGAGGATTGGGGACATATTGGCCGCTCGCGTTTCCCCAGATCGCCGTTGACAGAGGCAAGGGATACTGCGACGCCGAATTAGGTACCAAAGCCGGAGGCTGAGGAGTATGAGCAGTGAGAGGAAACATCTGAGCCGTTGACCCCTGAATTGAAGGCAGCTGCGTAGTCGCCGGTGGAGTCTGTAGATTAGGGTTGGGAGGCGTGGTCGATACTCCCAGTCCTGGAGCAGTAGGGGCTCCTCCTCCTTGAGGGACGGCGGTGGCTGATGAAGGGTTTGGCGCGAGGGTGCCCAGAAGCCAGGATCCGTTCTAGCTGCGCAGACTGAGCTTTGAGAGCTTTTTCCTGACTTTGGACGGTGGCGTCCAAGGATTTTAGCGTCGGTGCCTCGCCGGGGGTCGTAGGAGTACGGCGGGTCTCCTCTCCCGAGGCGGCTTCGGTGGAAGGCGATCTGTTGCTGATATCATACTCCTGAGACATGGTTGCTTTGGTTGGTAAGTTTCACGTCAGGTTCACCAAAATGTGCACAAGAGATTCCGGCGGGGAGACCTCCGTGTACACTGTATGTAGAGGATCAGAGATGGCACAGTGACATCTTGAAAATTTATTAGTCTGGGACATCTTGTTACCATTGGTTTTAACCCTGTGAGAGTTGAGTTTGGCCACTTTCAGCTTATTTTCCACCTGATACGAGGCAGAGATTTATAAATCATGATTGCAAAATTTGAGTAAATTTATGCATACTTTTGTTTGTTGGATATGATCGCGGGTGCGTGTTATGATGTGCAGGTAACAGGTGCCGAGAAATGCATGAGATTAACTTGGATGGGAGGCAGCGTGTCAGGAAAGCTGAGCAGAAAAAAAGAGAAAAAGGCTAAGTGGTGCGTTCAAACGCAGGCGAGCTGCGTTCAGACGCACAAGATGGGAGCAGCAGGAAAATGGCGGAAAGTAGGCTAAGTCATGCGTTCAAACGCAGGCGAGCTGCGTTCAAACGCAGGGTTCAAAGTCAGAAGTGCAGAAAAGCTAAGGCCTGCGTTCAAATGCAGGCGGTCTGCGTTCAAACGCAGGACTCGACACTCAGAAGAAGAAAAGGCCAAGGCGTGCGTTCAGACGCAGGCAAGCTGCGTTCAAACGCACGTGTCCAGAAGTCAGAAGCCAGAGGAAGAAAAATGGTTAAGGCCTGCGTTCAAACGCAGGATGTGTGCGTTCAGACGCACTGCGTTTGAACGCAGGAGAGTTGCGTTCGAACGCACGGTGGGTTTCCAGAAGCTTCCAGGACGGGTCTTTTCGAGGGTAAAACAGGAATTTCGTGCATCAGTTTTGGAGACTGTGGCAGTATAAAAGGAGGTGTCCCAGCACTGAATTAGGGTTACGCATACACACTCACACATCTATCATCATCATCACAGCAGCCAGTTTCAGAGCCGCCAGGGTTGGAGCAGAGCAGGATTGGAGCAGTTTTTCAGTATTCAGCAAATAACTAGTTTGATCTTTTCTCTCTTTTATGAAATGTTGTTTTTCAATAATGCAAGCTAGCTAGACTTTTTGCCTAGGTTCTTGGTGAACCTAGGGTTTATGAATTCAGCAGACATGGTTGTTTGATTTTCAGATGCATGGCTAGCTAAGCCTTAATACAGGATGGATTGTTTATTATTCTGTCTTTGATTTTATTTACATACATGAATGGCTTGATCACCCAGGAGTGTTACAGACAGGATCTGGTGCACGAGAGTGACCAGTGAAAGTTAGGAAGAAAAGACAGGATTTAGTACTCTGCCTTGATGGACCGAGAGGTGAAAAGAATCAGGGGATTAGCCCAGAAGCATTAGACCAACTGCTAGAAGTTTAGGGGGAGACCGAGAGGAGAACCTGTAACCCTGGCAGACTTAGAACAAACTTGCAGATTTAGGTGGACCGAGAGGACCCGAAAATCTGCAGTCGAGTGATAGGTGCATGAGACCGAGAGGAGATTGTACTATTGGTATGCTGGCATAAACAAAACCATTGTGTGTTTCTGAAATTGAATATACCATGAAAGCTGGAGAGTAACCCCAGGGGATCCTGGAACCTAGATTCTTAGATTTAACGAATTTTACAACTACAACAATTTCTGCAAAATATTTAACAGAAAAATAAAATAAGCTTTTATAAATACTGTTTTATTTACTGCAATTTAGTAGAGTCAAATCCCAAACCTTCCTCTTTGTTACAAACTTTGTGTCTATTTCTAATTCTAATTAGCAACAACTTAAACTGTTCTCGAGGGTTCGACAACCAGAGTCACAATTACATACTCTATATTACTTGATCGTACACTTGCGAAAAAGCAGATAGGTTTACGCTGTCAAGTTTTTGGCGTCGTTGCCGGGGAACGGTTACAGTTTTTGTTAAACAGACATTAGAATAAGTCTCAGAGTTTTTTCTTTTCTTTTTACGTTTACTTTCTTTCGACTTATTGCTCTTGAATTCTAATTTTCGGGCTATTCTAGTTTATGTCCAGATTGCCTAGCAAACTGGTATCACCACTTGAAGATCCCGAAAAACTTTTCAGAGAGCAAAGTCGCAGACACCGAGCCGCGATGTCTAAGCACGGAGAAGACACCACAACCGAAACAGGAACACCGACAGGACAACAGCAACGTACTCCAGCACAGATGGCTCTTTACATTGAAGAGCTGATAGCAACAGGTTTTGCTGCCAGGAACAATCAGAGGACTTATAACAGGTCTGGAAGGGCGTTAGTTGAAAACTTTGAAGTCCCGACCGGAGGACATCAACCAGCTAATGTAGTGCCACCCATTACAGCAGAGCACTTCGATCTGAAATCATCCACCATTCAGACCGCCCAGACTCATTGTCCTTTTAATGGGAAGGCAGATGAAGATCCAAACGACTTCCTTGGAAAATTTGAAGATTACTGCAACAAGATTAAGTATAGAGGAGTCGAAGCGGACACGCTAAAGATGATTTTATTCCCATACTGTTTGTTCGGAACAGCAAAAGATTGGCTGGAGGCAAGACCACCGAGGTCTATCACTACCTGGGAGGGGTGTGTTGCTGATTTCTTGGCAAAATTTTACCCTGCATCCCGCGTTATCAAGCTGCAGAGTGAGATTTTATCTTTCAAACAGCAGATGGGGGAGACAGTGGTAGACGCATGGGACAGGTTGATGCGACTCGTTAAAAAATGCCCCAATCACGGCTTCGGGGACGCGAAAATTCTGCAGGTATTCTACCATGCACTTGACAGGGAGAATGCAGACATGATTGATAGGGAAGCTGGGGGTAACTTTTTATACCATGTGGATAAGGATGGAGCATACGAACTGATGAAGCAATTAGCCAAACAGGATACTCGCCTGTTTGATGACCGCAGGCTCACAGCAGTAGCAGAACCAGTGGTTGATGACAGGATTGACAATCTCACGAAAGTGGTACAGGACTTAGTCAAAAAGGTGTATACAGAGAAGAAGCCGGTGGCATCAGTAGAAGAACCTGAATTCGACGCAGCAATTCTGGAGCTTCAGACCGAAGATGCCAACTATGTTCAGCAGCAGTGGGATCCTAGTCGCTACAGACCAGGCACACGTGATCATCCAGGGTTTCGCTATGGAAATCCCAATGCAGCAGTATATGCACCAGGATTCCAGCACAGGCCACAGGCACAACAGACAGCTCCAGCTCAGCCTGCACAAGCAGCACCACAGCTAAATCTGTCACAGCAACATTTTGAGTCCTATATGGAGAAATTCAATAAGCAGCGGGAAACCAGATTCGCGCAGATGGACTCATTAACTGCTGATGTAAGCCAGAAGAAGATTTCTATCCGCAACTTGGAAGTACAGAATGGACAGCTTGCACAGAACCGGGCAGAACGAGCCCCAGGGAATTTACCATCAAACATAGTGAACAATCCACGCGCTCAAATCAATGCTATCACAACTCGGAGTGGAATTGCACTGCAGGATCCACCGTATCCCAGTCATGCACGCGCAGAAAAGTCAAAGATTATTGAACAGGAAGTGATTGACCGGGAAGACAGTTCAACCGCTAACCCTCAGAAAAGGGGTTCGGTCGAGCAGGAAGCAGCGCAGACGAATGAGGGTAATCCAGAAACAGTGCCAATCTCTAAGGAGGTTCCTTACCCTCTGAAGACACGTAAGAGAGATGACAGCAAAGACTACGCCAGATTTCTGGAGGTATTCAAGCAATTACAAATAAACATACCTTTTGCCGAAGCACTTGCCAAAATGCCTACTTATGCGAAATTTCTCAAAGACATCTTGTATGGTAGAAGGCGAATGAGTGACTTCGAAACAGTGAATCTGACGGCAGAAGCGAGCAGTTGTGTAAAAAATGGTCTACCACTGAAAAAGAAAGACCCTGGCAGCTTTGTTATTCCAGTAACCCTGGGCAGTGCATACACAGGAAAAGCCTTATGCGACTTGGGTGCCAGCATCAACCTGATGCCACTGACCATCTTCAAAAGTCTAGGAGTCGGAGAACCACGTCCAACAAGAATTATGCTTCAAATGGCTAACAGATCTGTGAAACCTGCCTATGGAGTAATTGAAGATATCCTGGTGAAAGTGGGAGAGCTTATTTTTCCAGCAGATTTTGTGATACTAGATATGGAGGCAGGAGAGGTCCCGCTAATCCTGGGCAGACCTTTCCTGGCGACTGGTGAAGCCATTATTAACTGCAAAAGTGGAGAGCTGTCCATGCAAATCAATGAAGAAAAAGTGAAATTCAATGTTTTCAAATCTCTCCAGCTTCCCGATCATTATGGGCATGAAAACTGTTTTGCAGTAGAGGTAATTGACGATCTGGAAAGAGATGAGATAGAAGATTTATGGGAGGAATTTGAAGACATGTATCCAGAGGAAACAAAAGAGCAACAGGATGAGCAGATCATGGGGACAGAAAGCTGGATCACGCTATACAGGGATGAAGGAGGCGAGCAGAAAATGACACTGGTCCCGTCACTCCAGGAGCCACCAGTCCTGGAATTAAAACAGTTGCCAGACCACCTCAGGTACGCTTTTATTGGTGAAAATAATACCCTGCCGGTAATTGTTTCTTCTCTTTTATCTCAGGAACAGGAACAAAAGCTACTGGAGGTACTCCGAGAGCATAAAGAAGCCATCGTATGGACAATTGCAGACCTGAAGGGAATCAGTCCTGATTATTGCATGCACAAAATAAGAATCGAAGACGGAAAGAAGCCAGTTATCCAGCCTCAACGGAGACTAAACCCAATTATGAAAGATGTGGTACGTAAGGAGGTCATGAAGTGGCTAGAAGCAGGAATTATATACCCCATATCAGACAGCACCTGGGTGAGTCCTGTCCAGTGTGTACCGAAGAAAGGGGGTGTTACAGTAGTACAGAATGCTGATCAGGAACAGATCGCCCAGCGCACTGTCACTGGCTGGCGAATCTGTATGGACTATCGGAAGCTGAACGATGCCACACTGAAAGACCACTTTCCGCTGCCATTCATGGACCAGATGTTGGACAGACTAGCGCACCATGCTTATTACTGCTTTCTTGACGGGTACTCTGGCTACAACCAGATCTATATAAATCCAGAAGACCAAGAAAAGACAACGTTCACTTGCCCGTACGGAACGTTCGCCTTTAGACGAATGCCATTTGGATTGTGCAATGCTCCAGCAACATTCCAGAGATGCATGATGGCTATTTTCTCTGATATGATAGAGAAAAATTTGGAAGTTTTCATGGACGATTTTTCGTTATTCGGGGACAGCTTTGAAGATTGCTTATACCATCTGGCCAGAGTTCTGATTCGCTGCAGAAAAACAAACCTGGTACTCAACTGGGAAAAATGCCACTTCATGGTTACTGAAGGAATAGTGCTGGGACACAGGATTTCCAGTAAAGGGCTGGAAGTAGACAGGGCAAAAATAGAGGTGATCAAGCAGCTGCCGTATCCAACCACAGTGAAGGCAATCAAGAGCTTTTTGGGCCACACAGGATTTTACAGAAGGTTTATTAAAGATTTCTCAAAAATTACAAAGCCACTATGTAATTTGTTGGGAAAAGATGTGCCCTTCGTATTTGATGAAGCCTGCAAGGAGGCATTTGATGTGCTTAAAGAAAGGCTGACGACTGCACCCATTATCACAACACCAGACTGGACCCTCCCGTTCGAGCTGATGTGCGACGCCGGTGATTACGCTGTGGGCGCGGTACTGGGACAGCGGAAGGACAAAGTGTGCAGTGTCAACTACTATGCCAGCAGGGTCCTGAATGAGGCGCAGATTAATTATGGGACTACAGAGAAGGAGCTACTGGCAGTCGTTTTTGCCCTGGATAAATTCAGATCGTACCTGGTAGGTTCAAAAGTCATCATATTCACAGATCACAGTGCGCTGAAATACTTACTGGAGAAGAAGGACGCAAAGCCAAGGCTGCTGCGCTGGATTCTGCTGATGCAGGAATTTGATGTCGAAATCAGGGATAAAAAGGGAGTTGAAAATGTGGTAGCTGATCATCTATCTCGTCTGGAAAACCCTACAGAAGAATTGGTTCCAATTCAAGAAAATTTTCCGGATGAACATATTATGAAGATCAAGACCAATAGACGGCCCTGGTACTATGCCATAGCAAATTATTTGGTCAATGGAGCACTCCCTGAAGACATCACCCCTTGGCAGAAAAAGAAATTTATTTCAGACTGCAGGCAATATTTCTGGGACGATCCCTATCTGTTCAAGCAAGGGGCAGACAATATTCTTCGTCGATGCATTCCATGCCACGAGATTCTGGAGGTAATTCAGCACTGCCACTCAGCACAATGTGGGGGACACTTCAGCGGACCGAGAACAGCCCACAAAGTATTGCAGTCAGGATTCTTCTGGCCAACAGTCTTCAAGGATTGCCATGATTATGCACAGAGTTGCGATCGCTGCCAACGGACAGGAAATATTTCCCAGCGGAATGAAATGCCCATGACACTTTGGCAGGAAGTCGAGCCGTTTGACGTTTGGGGTATCGATTTTATGGGTCCTTTTCCTTCGTCTATGGGAAATCTCTACATCTTACTGGCAGTGGATTACGTGTCAAAATGGGTGGAAGCAATAGCCTGTTAGAAGAACGATGTGTCAGTCGTGGAAAGGTTCCTCAAACGTAATATCTTTACCAGATTTGGAACACCGAGGGCCATGGTCAGTGATGAAGGTTCTCATTTTATCAATAAAGTCTTTGCCAAGGTTCTAAAGCAGTACGGGGTGTCTATCCATAAGGTATCACTGCCTTATCACCCTCAGGCAAACGGGCAGGCAGAGGTGTCCAACAGAGACATAAAGAGCATACTGGAAAAAACTGTGAATCCTGGACGTAAGGACTGGTCGTTAAAGCTGGATGATGCGCTCTGGGCATACAGAACTGCTTATAAAACCCCACTGGGAATGTCCCCATACCAGCTGGTGTTTGGTAAAGCATGTCACTTACCAGTAGAATTGGAACACAAAGCATACTGGGCAATCAAGCAGCTGAATATGGATCACAGTTTATCAGGAAACAAACGGAAGATGGCACTCCTTGAACTGGAGGAATTCCGTAAAACTGCATACGAGAGTGCCAAAATTTATAAAGAAAAAAAAAAGAAGTGGCATGACAACCGCATTCTACCAAAGAAGATAGAAATCGGGCAAAAGGTTCTCCTCTACAATTCAAGGATGAAATTCTATCCAGGGAAGCTGCGCAAGATGGTCTGGACCATTTATTGTGAAGGACATTACATCATGGGGAGTAGTGGAGCTGGAGAACCCGAGGGATAATACAGTTTTCAAGGTGAATGGGAACAGAGTCAAGCCATACAGGGATCCTCAGGAGATCATTGAGGTAGAGGCACTCTACCTCGACCTTCCGTGATTACAGCAGAGGTAACAAAGTCGGGCTGTCGACTGTAAATCACAAGCGCTGGTTGGGAGGCAACCCAACATAGATTAGTTGTTTTTATAATTTTTACAATGTTCATAATTTGAGAGAAAAGTGAGAAAAGAGGGATTTAATGTTGAACTAAGTGTTTCAGGAATCAGAGGCGTGCGTTCAAACGCAGGAGACATGCGTTCAAACTGACGTGTGCGTTCAAACGCAGACACCCTACGTTCAAACGCAGACCCACCAACGGACAGAAGAAGCACTGGAAACGGCTAACACTTATGCGTTCAAACGCAGAGGAGCTGCGTTCAAACGCAGATCACGCAGTGAAAATTTCCACCCACCAAGTGGTGCGTTTAAATGCAACGCATGTGCGTTCAAACGCAAGAAGACAGAGATGAGGTGGAAAAATCTAAGGACGTGCGTTTAGACGCAGATCCTGCGTTCAAACGCAAGACCCAATCAGCAGAGAATTTCTAGAGACAAGGCGTGCGTTCAAACGCAACTCATGTGCGTTCAAACGCAGCTCATCAGAGACATTGCATAGGACAAGCATTGCGTTCAAACGCAACTCATGTGCGTTCAAACGCAACTCAACAAACCCAGAAATTTCATGGACCTTCAAGCATTGCGTTCAAACGCACACCGTGCGTTCAAACGCAGATCATAAGATCTTCAAAATTTCCAGAAAAGTATAAGTTGTGCGTTCAAACGCAAGAGCTGCGTTCAAACGCACATTTGAGTGGGATCAAAAATTTCGGAAAAATTTGAAAAATTTTGAAATTTCGAGGCCATTCTGCAATTTCTGAAAATTTGCCTAT
This sequence comes from Linanthus parryae, assembly GCA_023055425.1. Classification (NCBI taxonomy): domain Eukaryota; kingdom Viridiplantae; phylum Streptophyta; class Magnoliopsida; order Ericales; family Polemoniaceae; genus Linanthus; species Linanthus parryae. The sequence goes on from JALGPY010000024.1 coordinate 1,403,008, forward strand.
ATATACTGTACGGATGACAGTGACTCATTTTCACCCAAGTCATCCAGTTTTCAACTCTCTCTCTAGAAATTCTCTCTGCCCTAGCAGCCGCCAGAGCAGTCTGCCGCCAGCAACCTCCGACGACCACCGCAGGACCACCAGAAGGTCAGGAACAGTGTGGGGGTGGTCAAACTCATCCGATCCAAACACCGACAGATCCACTTCAGAGAGAAATTTCCAGATCTGTACCCGTAAGATTCACTCCGGGTAGCCAGGTTCTATCTTTTCATTCTCTTTGAATATTTTCATTTTTATTGTTTGAATCTCGAAATGGATGAGGATAGTCCTTACATAAGGCCTGACAGGGCGATTGCACCTTTGAATATCATAGACTGCAGATTGCTTAGGGTTGACCATTTCCGCGACCATAGGTTTGTTAACATGGAGGCTCACCGTTTCTACCTGCAAGACAAAAAGATTTGGTATGACATACCTGCTTAGAGGACCTTTCCCCGTGATAGAGTAGCAATGGGGGATGAACTGTTCAATTATACTGGGCAGGATCATTTTGGGGATTTGTTTACTGGTTTTACCAATCTGCAGGTCAGTTCTGTGCTGGCTAAGGAGATTTACAGCAATCTCCAGCAGTGCATGAACAGTGAAGCCCAGTCAATTGACTGGATTTACTGCAGAAAGAGATGGATTCGAATCACCCCAGAGAGTATCCGAGAGAGTCTGGGTCTGGAATTAGTGTTGGATGACTGTCAGTTTCAGGAACTGCGGCGTCATCCATCTGAGCAGCTGAGTGAGCAGATCTTGACCACCTTGTGTGCTGGTGTACCAGGCGCTGCTTGGTACTATCCTGAACGGAGTCCTTCCTACCGGAAACTCCCTGCGACCTACCTGATTCGAGAGGCGAGATGGTGGGCCGAGTGGGTGAACAACAGAGTTGTGGGTATTAAACACTTTACCCGCATTGATTATAATATTGCCCTGTTGGTGTACTGTCTGATGGCCCGAGAGCCTGTAAGCCTCCCGGAGATTATTTGTGAGTTTTTCCGGAAACGAAGAGAGACTCACAGCAAGAAGGGTTTGGGTCTCCTGGGGATGTTAACAAAAATGGCACAGGATTATCTTGTGGTCATTCCTGGTGAGCTGAGAGATATTCGACCAATTCAGGTACGCAAGTACAAAAACATGAGATGTGCGTTGCATGAGGCCGTGCACGGGCCTCCAGAATTTGTCCAAGTGGACGATGATGATGTTGCTCCACCTCAGGGTGGGGGTGTTGGCATGCCACCACCACCTCCTCCCGGTGATGGGGGTTTTCCAGCCTTACCAGGTCCCTTCCAACTGCCATGATCTGCCAGTTCCAGTGAACACAGGCAGGCCGACCCTGACTTAGGGCAGTCCAGCAGAGGGGCCAGGCGCAGTTCTTTTGGGCGCCTGGAGAGGACTGAGCATGAGGAATGGGTCAGAAAGAAAATTAAGGCCCAAGAAAAAGTACAGAACTACCTGGTAAGGACGGTCAAGAAAATGGCCAGGGGTCTTGGAAAGTTGTTCAAGACCCAGAAGCATATTTACCACGCTAACACAGCCGCATTGAGAGCTCATGAGGCGGCACTCGCTGAAATTCAGAGCAACATGCGTGGTAAGAGATTTAACTTTCCGGACCGCTATTCGAGTGATAATTGTCCCAGCTGGACAATGGAGGATAGCCGGCCATATGATAGCTTCTCTGGCCATGACCCCACACCGAGCCCTGAACATGCAGACAGTGTAGGTGACCCCGGCAGACCCGGTACCCAGTACCCACCTAGGAGAGCGCATGCAGACCCAGGGGCCAGCAGTGCCCATCCCGGTGCCAGCCACGCTGGTACCGCTGCCGCAGCACGCCATGCTGCGAGGAAACGCGCCAGAGGGCGAACCCCTTCACCATCTCCAGAGCCGACTGACCAGTCTACTCCGGAGAACACAGATTCTAGTTACAGACCAGATCAGTAGAGTCGCGAGGAAGCGCCACCTCTAGTGTGGGGGTGGGGAATCGTGTCCTCCTGCATAGCCATGTCAGCATATTTTTGTCAATTTTATTTTTCATTTTATTTTCATTTTTGAGTCAGCACGTTTTTTATGTTGAGTCTACCCACCAACTGTTCTGACCTTGCATGAAAAAAAAAAAAAAAAACTGACGGAAAAATATAAATAAATTAAAAATAAATTTTTGGGAAAGGGCAACTTAGGACCTAGAAACTGAAGAGAATCCAATGAAAGAGCTTATGAGAGTAGGAAGCACCGTAGCAGGGATACTTCAAATTTTAGTATTTTGTGCGCAATTCTCACGACAGGATGTCCCGGGTATTCAGGAATGTGGAAAGTAGATAACAGGCATACTTTTGACTTCTCTAGTGTGCTAGGCGGATTTGGTCCTTAAATAATTGAATATTCTGTTTCCCGTGGAAACTGGTGGACTCTTGGAATCTGGGGTGGACCTTCGTGTAGAGTCGGTTTTATGTGGTACAAGTCTTTGGCCTAAGCGAAGTTGGGGAATGTACACCACCATCCCTTAAGGAGGTTCCAAGAGAAAATCCTAAAAAGCCCACATTCTTAAAGCTCTACTGCACAGTTGTAAAAACAGAGGAGTTTGAAAAAAAAGAAAAAAAAAAACAACAATTTGAAAAAATAATAATTATTTGTGCTTAAAGGAGAAACAACATAATGTGCTTCCATTCACATGGAAAATTTGGATTCAATCCAATTTAGAGTTTAAGAGGGAAATTAAAGTCAAGCCGTATTACACAGGAGTTGTGTCTCCCAGCAATGGGACAATTTGCAAATCAAACGCAATAACGGCTAAGAGGGTCTGAAAACCTCAAATGACTTGGCGAAGAAAAATTACCTAGTGACTTAAGAAGCCTGGACCCTCTAAGTCAAAAGACGTGCTTTATTATTATTATTTTGCAGAAATTGTTGTAGTTGTAAAAGTCGATAAATCTAAGAATCTAGGTTCCAGGATCCCCTGGGGTTACTCTCCAGCTTTCATGGTATATTCAATTTCAGAAACACACAATGGTTTTGTTTATGCCAGCATACCAATAGTACAATCTCCTCTCGGTCTCATGCACCTATCACTCGACTGCAGATTTTCGGGTCCTCTCGGTCCACCTAAATCTGCAGGTTTTTTCTAAGTCTGCCAGGGTTACAGGTTCTCCTCTCGGTCTCCCCCTAAACGTCTAGCAGTTGGTCTAATGCTTCTGGGCTAATCCCCTGATTCTTTTCATCTCTCGGTCCATCAAGGCAGAGTACTAAATCTTGTCTTTTCTTCCTAACTTTCACTGGTCACTCTCGTGCACCAGATCTTGTCTGTAACACTCCTGGGTGATCAAGCCATTCATGTATGTAAATAAAATCAAAGACAGAATAATAAACAATCCATCCTGTATTAAGGCTTAGCTAGCCATGCATCTGAAAATCAAACAACCATGTCTGCTGAATTCATAAACCCTAGGTTCACCAAGAACCTAGGCAAAAAGTCTAGCTAGCTTGCATTATTGAAAAACAACGTTTCATAAAAGAGAGAAAAGATCAAACTAGTTATTTGCTGAATACTGAAAAACTGCTCCAATCCTGCTCTGCTCCAACCCTGGCGGCTCTGAAACTGGCTGCTGTGATGATGATGATAGATGTGTGAGTGTGTATGCGTAACCCTAATTCAGTGCTGGGACACCTCCTTTTATACTGCCACAGTCTCCAAAACTGATGCACGAAATTCCTGTTTTACCCTCGAAAAGACCCATCCTGGAAGCTTCTGGAAACCCACCGTGCGTTCGAACGCAACTCTCCTGCGTTCAAACGCAGTGCGTCTGAACGCACACATCCTGCGTTTGAACGCAGGCCTTAACCATTTTTCTTCCTCTGGCTTCTGACTTCTGGACACGTGCGTTTGAACGCAGCTTGCCTGCGTCTGAACGCACGCCTTGGCCTTTTCTTCTTCTGAGTGTCGAGTCCTGCGTTTGAACGCAGACCGCCTGCGTTTGAACGCAGGCCTTAGCTTTTCTGCACTTCTGACTTTGAACCCTGCGTTTGAACGCAGCTCGCCTGCGTTTGAACGCATGACTTAGCCTACTTTCCGCCATTTTCCTGCTGCTCCCATCTTGTGCGTCTGAACGCAGCTCGCCTGCGTTTGAACGCACCACTTAGCCTTTTTCTCTTTTTTTCTGCTCAGCTTTCCTGACACGCTGCCTCCCATCCAAGTTAATCTCATGCATTTCTCGGCACCTGTTACCTGCACATCATAACACGCACCCGCGATCATATCCAACAAACAAAAGTATGCATAAAATTACCAGTGAAAGTTAGGAAGAAAAGACAAGATTTAGTACTCTGCCTTGATGGACCGAGAGATGAAAAGAATCAGGGGATTAGCCCAGAAGCATTAGACCAACTGCTAGACGTTTAGGGGGAGACCGAGAGGAGAACCTGTAACCCTGGCAGACTTAGAAAAAACCTGCAGATTTAGGTGGACCGAGAGGACCCGAAAATCTGCAGTCGAGTGATAGGTGCATGAGACCGAGAGGAGATTGTACTATTGGTATGCTGGCATAAACAAAACCATTGTGTGTTTCTGAAATTGAATATACCATGAAAGCTGGAGAGTAACCCCAGGGGATCCTGGAACCTAGATTCTTAGATTTATCGACTTTTACAACTACAACAATTTCTGCAAAATATTTAACAGAAAAATAAAATAAGCTTTTATAAATACTGTTTTATTTACTGCAATTTAGTAGAGTCAAATCCCAAACCTTCTTCTTTGTTACAAACTTTGTGTCTATTTCTAATTCTAATTAGCAACAACTTAAACTGTTCTCGAGGGTTCGAAAACCAGAGTCACAATTACATACTCTATATTACTTGATCGTACACTTGCGAAAAAGCAGATAGGTTTACGCTGTCACACAGGAAGAGTTGGGTTGTGTGTAGGGAGAGAGTAAGGCAGTAGTAATGTATGAGAGAGAGACAGAGGTTTGGCAGAGCTTCCGCGTATGGCCAGTGTGTTCTCCTTTGTATGGAAAGGTTAACGTCCTATATATAGCAGGGAACGTGACCGTTGTAGTGTGGTTAATGCGCCCATTAATGGCGGCTTAATTAGCTGAACCACAACGGCACATTCGTCCTCATATATAGGGATCGTTACAGTACGTTATGCGCGAATACCGGAACCGTTACGAGGTTGACCGGGTTTGACCGGATTGACCTGGTTTATGGAGCTCGTGCCATAAATCTCTCAAAACAGTTACTAAAGATCGCGCGCGGGCTTGGCTCGCACGCGACAGGGCTTACTCTAGCCTCCAAACCACTAAGTCCCTACAAGTCCCGTGCAGTGGTATGCGAGGGCTCTGTCTCGCAGCCCCCACATGGATCAGCTCGGCTGGTGATCCAGTGTGTATGGAGCACAATATGGTGTGCTGGATTCTTGCCACGTGGCCAAGATCTGTCAGCTCAGAAAGCACTATCTACATCGGTCATGATAGGAAGCAAGTTTATAGATGGTAGAGATGTAGATAGGACTTGTCCCGCCCACATAACAGGAGAAAATATACGCGGCCACTCGAGGGGTAGTTCTTATAGAATGTATGGCCAGACTCAGATAAATCAATATGGGATATTGATGTTATCTGCAAGGATAAGACTATTCTCAGGATCAAGAAACTATGGATTAGATATACGAGTGTGACTTGTATGTCTCGTGTCCAATCCGGGTATGGAGACAAAGGGATAATACAATACGGTAACATTGGTCACAAGATTTGTCGGATTACTGACTATTTCTGTTAGTTGGGTGGCATGGACGTGTTGCTAGACACCGCTCCATGTTAGTAATTGTTACTACCAACTAAGTAAAAAGCTATGGGGTCATACTCCCCGTGGATTAGACCGAACTTGGGAATTAATTAATAAGATTTATTAATTAGAAGGATCAATGCGCAACCACAAGAAAATTTAGTAGAACTAATTTTCAATGTGGACTAATCCGTGTATGGACATGATTAGTATTGGGGCCTTTTTGTAGTTCGTAAGGAGTTGTTAGGCTCTATAAAGGACACTCCTATATTATTTTCTCAATAGAATAGTGTCATAATTGTTATCACACAAGTGAGAGAGAAAAGCAAGGAGAGAGACAAGAAGGAGGGCTGAACCCGACCCTCCCCCCCCCCCCGTCCGCCCCTCCTCGTCGTCGGCCAAAGAGGTGTGGCCTCTTATGGTCTCGCTTTTCGTGATCTTCTTCTTCCTCCTCCTTCCCTAGCTAGCACAAAGGTGCTGGAGGATCCGAATCAATCCTAGGAGTGGAATTTGCATAGAGACGTGGACACTACTTCACGTGAAGTCATCAAGGATACAAACTAAGGTACTTTGATATTCTCATCCTTTACCATTGTGAATTCTAGTCATGTGATCCTTCGAGGGTATTGAACGGAATTGATTATTGTTTATTCCGCTGCGTAATCCGTATCAAAACCCTACATATATATGGGTGTAGGACTCTTTTATTGAAAAGTGTGGTGTATCATTGATTGTATTGGCTCTCTCATCAATAAATCGGGTCGTTTTGGCCGTGGATGTAGCTCGTATCAAAACTAGTGAACCACGTTAAATATTGTTGTGTTGTCGTTCGTCATCTTATTCGTTCATCGTCTCTTCTTGTTCCTAACAAGTGGTATCGTGCTTCTGTATCGTTTTCTAAGAAGTGGTATCAGGGTCAGGTTTTTGGGTTAGAGTTTGGTGAGGAGTGATGGCGAATTCGTTTGGGATGAAGATATATCGTTTTGATGAGAAGAGTATTGTTGATACATCCACCAAGCCTTTATTGGGAGGATATTAGGTTCCTTGTCGGGGGAATTATCGAGCTCCTTTATGGAGGAGCAAACGGGCTCATGTCATAGAGCATCAGGCGAGCATTCTGGCCCGAATCAGGCGATTCACGTGCAATTGGCATTCTGGCCCAATCAGGCTTCCGACGTGGAGCATTGGGTGTGTGGATCTCAATCGGGCTCGTCTGTTACAAGAACTCGTAAGAGTAAGAGCATCGACATGGAGCATTCTTGTTCTTGGTGCTATGAGGATTCAAGTCAAGGTGGAGACGACTCGGATTAATTGACGGATTTGGCTCGTGGCTTGGAGTAATTGATGCGTTTTGGTACGCGATTGGTGGCACGAGGTTTTGGGCCCGCATTGATTGGATGCATGTTATTGTGCATGTATTGATTGGCGGCGTGTTATTTTGCACGCACTGATTGTTGTCGCGTTATTTGGGCGTGTCTCGATTTGCGCATTGGGGCGGTAATTTTGGTTGCGCAATTGGCATGCATTTATTGATCGACATAAACTTTTGTCTTTAAGTGTCATTGTGACGATGTTGGGGAGATGCATTGTGTCATGGTGCATTAGGGTGTGCTTATAGAGACACACAAGTCTTCACGTTTGTTGAAACGCAAAGACGCGCTTGTTGTGGTGCATATGTAATGTATTCCAACACCGCAATTTTGAGAATACATTTGATTGTTTGATTGTTTCAATTTGGGTGAAGCACATTGAATTTGGTTCTTGGAGGTGATCTACAATTGGCGCATTCGTTGAAAGGACGGATGGCAATTGGAGAAACGATTTGGTGAATTGGCTTTCGCATCTAGGTGCGTAACATCGAGTTTTGGGTGGAGGCGTTCTTGATCGGGAGACGCATTCACATTTGGATTTATGAGGAGCATCGGATTGACTGCTAGGGTGTTTGAATCAAGGTGGAGATTTGTTAGGTTTTGGTGATTCAAATACCTAGCATAGAAAATTGACTTGGTCCAAGATGGCTAAGGATTGTTTCCTTGTCCGTTTTGTAATTGTTTCCTTGTTCGGTTTTGGCAACGTTTGGACGTTACTTAGGGCACAAGTCACTAGTTTAGGCCTATATATGGGTGTAGGACTATTGTATTGGCAAAAGTGGTGTATCGTTGATTGTATTGACTCTCTCATCAATAAATCGGGTTGTTTTGACCGTGGATGTAGCTAGTATCAAAACTAGTGAACCACGTTAAATATTGTTGTGTTGTTCTTCGTCTTCTTATTCTTTCATCGTCTCTTCTTGTTCCTAACAAGTGGTATCGTGCTTCCGCATTGTTTTCTAACAAATAGGAACCGAAAATGCCGAGAGGTGGCGGTTAACCGTTAGGTTACAGGCTAACTAGAACGATTTGTTAGACACTGAAGATGTCGAGATGTAACGATGTTGACCGAAACGTAATAGTGTGAGAGACCCAGAGATAATCACATTTACATATTGGCGTGGTATGGGTAAACTTCATACTTAGTGTTGTCGAGAAGGATAATCATAGTCAATAGAGAGTCACTGAATTATCCCAACGTTTGAACTCACGAAAGACTTAAGAATAGAAGCTCGACCAACTCAAGTACACCCCGAAGGGTACCATTTCACTTAATCGTCAATGAAACTCGTAACATACAAAATCAGGAGAAAATAAGATGAAATAATAAGAAAGGCCACATATTGATTCCAATTCTAGCACAAGCAGCCTCCATAAAATTGAGGCGCTAGACAACTAAATTAGAAGGGCCACAGTAGTCCATATACATGGTTCGACAATTAGAAGTTAAAATAATATCTGTATGCCTGAGACGTGTAAACACGTGCTCGTGTGCAGTCAGAAACAACTTCGTGGTACGATAACACCACCGGCCGTGCCAACTATGTGCTTGCAGGATGACAGAGCCGGTTTCTTTAAAAATTTCAGATTTATGTCTTGCAGTCCGATCCCACTGCATGGATTGCTTGCGCTGCAATCAAATAACACAGCAATTTGTGTCGCAGAAGTTCCTCGTATGTTCTTGTATATCACTTGGCTAATCTTCACACCCGAACTCTACATGAGAATATATATCGAGACAAAACCATCAGCAGCCAACTTTAAAATTCCATATGTTTCCTGAGATCTTTTTATGATGATTAGCTTTTTACATTGCGAACAAAAACTCAAACGGTAGATTAATAGAATCGATACCTGTCTAGGACAACCTTGGTTGCCGGTGCAGTAATTCTGATCAATGATGATCGGGTTTCTGACATTTTTCATCACGATGTCTTGAAATACAATGTCTTTTACAAAGCTGTTGCTTGGTCTAGCCCAAGTTTTTATCCGAACTCCATTTCCTGATCCCCTAAAGGCCGAGTTTATGAGTGTTACGTTCTGAACTCCCTCCTCATTAGACTCCTTCGCCAGACTTCCGATGCTGTGCAACCATACAAGAGAAATGAACGATATTAACATTGGGAATTACTTAATAATGTCACCCATCACTTCTTTAAAATCGTACTTTTACTTCCTCAAAAAAAAAAAAAAAAGAAAAAGAAAAAACGTACTTCTACACCCATTAGGCTATTACTACTAGAATTTTTGAGTTTGACAGAAAAAACCCCTTAACATGTATACATGCCCCCAGCTGAATTCACATATTTTCTCTAGCACCTCTAAAAAAACACATTAGTTTTTTTCTTTGTCCGACTGTTTCAGTCTTTTGGCTTCGTCACTGTAGTAACATATATATATGTATATGTATATATATATATGTGTGTGTGCGCGCGCGCGCGTGTGTGTGGCATGTATGAAGGCGTGGAGATCTAAAATAAAAAGTGTGTCCGTACCTGACACCATGACCAGGCCCACATTGTATGAGTTCCATCCATAAGTTCTTGGTACCGGGACCGATGGAGATGCAGTCGTCACCGGTCTTAATGTCGGTGCTGGTGATTGTTACTCCAGTGGACGTCTGCACGTGAATTCCATCGGTGTTGGGGCTTTGAGCAGGAGCTTTGATTTTGACGTTACGGATTAATACATTGTGGCAGCCGTTGATGTCGATGTGAGCCGCTTGACTGTTGATCGAGGTTAATCCGTTGACCACTAAGTTATTTGCCGAGTTGAATGTAAGTGACTGCATCATCAATGAATCATAACCATTATTATCTTTTGTGTTAAGAAAAATAAAAGCTCACATGGAGCTGAATGTTTCACGGATCTAGCTAGCAGCTATATTTTTCTCATGTTATCTACTACCATGTCTTGTAACTTGCATGTGTTTACGTGGTGGATCGAGCAAATTTAAAATGATGGGGAGGATTGAAGTGAAGTCAACACTTAATTAGTTTTTTTAGGCATAACACTTAATTAGTTGGTCGCACTTTATAGATTTAGAAAAAGGATTAATGTTATATGTACTAGGACAGGTGTGATAAATGCCTCGTGATTTCTCAAAATTTGTACTACTCGTAAAATCTGAAATACTAGTACCTTATAACAAATGCATAAATGCTCCGGTTGGACAAACATTTCATACTAGCTAATACCCTAAAAAAAGTTGTGAAATAAAATGTCTTACACCAATAGTGACTTTGTGCTGAATCTTTTTAGATGTCTTACACCAATCGTGAGTTTTAATGTCTTTTCTCAATTTCTTGCTTTGCAAGAAAATTTTATATAAGACAAAAAAACATTTTGTAATGACGTTCATGCACTTTGTGAAAAATTCACAAGACACTCACTTTGGCCTAGTCGTGGGAGAATAAGGTTTATAGAATAAGATGGACGAGAATGCAAATGCGGCATAAGTTTTAGCTACTCACTCTTGCTCCAGGAGGGCATTTCTTGCCGGATTTACGACAAGCCCAGAATGGGGCTCCCTTGGCATCAATGTTCCCGCCGGTGACTGTAAGGCTGTCAACCTTAACAAACATAATCCAGTTCCCGGTGTCGCCGATAACGTGGTAGTTGGTCGGAGCCACTAGTGTCCCGTCTATCTGCACGTTGATCTTGTTCTTGCATGGACCTTTGAACTCCACGTTTCTCAACAAGTACCTTCCTTTTGGAACGTACACTGTGGATGGCTGTGCCGAGCTGCACGCTGACGCCCATGCCCTGAGGAACGCTTGTGTCGTGTCTGATATGCCATCGGGTTTAGCTCCCATACCTACTACATTGTAAGTGGCTGCTACCACATTCGACAAAGGCCAAACCAGTGATGTGAAAAGAACAGACAGAATGAGCTTATAAGCAGCCATATTGAGAGAGAGAGAGACAAAAATGGAAGGTGATATAGAGATAAGCTCAGTTGAGGGGTTACATATATAGTGCATGCTGGCGAGTAGATTTGAAATTTTGAGTGTGAATCGTACCAAAAGGTTAACATGTTCACCGTAATAACCGGAATGTTTTTAAGTAAACAGAAGAAATGACCACCAAAGTGTATTACTTGATCAGCATGTTACCATGCATGGGTACGACTATGAGGAATGAGACATGTGAGTGTGTGACGACTCTGATCAATCATAGATCATATATAATATATGATCCCTGATGTGCAGATGAATATGTTGAATACTTTTTTTGTTTGTTATTATAGATTGATAAACCAAAGTCATGAATCATGATGGTTTGATTTCGCAGTTATGGTGTTAGTGTTTCATTATGTCTCCACAGCGCTCGATAGAATGGGTGAAAAAGCTAGAAAACTTTTACACTTTTTAAAAGAGTGAATAAAAAACAACAAAGTGTTCCTAAGATTCTTATGATAAAATAAGCGCACATAAACATAAGTATTACAGTACTGTATTGTGGCCCCAGTGAAGAAAACCCTTAAATTCTCAAACACTTCCACCTATCAGTTCCTTGCAACTCTTCACTATCTGATGCAGGAGAGTTCTTGAGCAAATATTTGTCCGTTTCAGAAAAACGGTTTGTTAGAAAACGCAAGTGGAAGCACAAGAGAAGCGAAGAGAAGATGAACACTATGAAGAAACAACACTATGAATTAACGTGGTTCACTAGCTTTATGCTAACTATCTTTACGATTAAAACGAACCAATTTTATTGATGAAAAGCCAATACAATCAACCACACAATGTTTGTCTTGACCCTAGGCCAATATATAGTACTAAGATACCGACTTGTGCCCAAAGAAACGAAGAAACATTCCAAAATCGAACAAGAAAACAACGAAACCGCCCCAAACCCAGACTGTTCGCACGAACACCCGAAGTGTTCGCACGAACATGGTGTTCGCACTAACAGAAACAGCAACCCTAAAAATTCAGCTTCGTCCTTCTTCCTCGCTTCGCCAATTGCTTCGCCGCTTCGTCCAACTTCTAGGTAGGAGCTTGAATCACCAAAACATAACAAATATCCACCTTGATTCAAGTTCCCTAGCAACAAATTTAATGCTCTCATCAATCCAATCAACCCATAGAATATATTTCCAAATTTTGTGTCTCGATAAACGCAGAGACTTTGTGTGTCTCAATTAATACACCACCAATGCACTATGACACAATGCATCTCCCAGACGTCATTACAATGAAACTTATTGACATAAGTGCCTATCAATCAATTCACGTCAATTGGGCCGCCAATACTTACCGCACCAAGACGCCAACCGAGACACGCCCAATGGCGTGGCACCAATCAGTGCACTCACAATAGCATGCAAGCAATCAACCAACCAATCCGCGTGTCACAAATCACATGCCCATGCTCCTACGCCTGGAGCCCAAGCTTGCACATGACACCTAGAGAACAAAGTCGTCCTCGGACTTTGTCCCTCCACCTTGAACTGCAGCAAACCCTGCAGATCCTTTGTTCTTGGGACAATTTCGCTTTCAATGACCCTTCTCACGACAAAACGCACAAACGTCCAATGGTAAGTCAGATCTACCATAGTTCCGATTTTTCTTACCATTTCCTCCCTTGACCATGAATGTGCCACTATCATGATCTTCTAACTATGACGCCTTGTGCCTCAATTCCCTTGTGTGCAACGCCAAACAAACTTCCTATAGGGTTATCGTCTCATTCCCAACAACAAACGATTGGACGAAACCCTCAAAATAAGAAGGTAGAGACACCAACAATATCAAATCCGCATCAACATCACTAACAGTCTCGTCACTATTGTGCAATTCAAGAAAAATAATGTTGATATTGTCTAGGTGATCACCAATATGCGTACCTTCAACCATTCGAAGATCAAAGAGTCGCTGCTTTAACATCAACTTGTTGGCCACGGATTTCTTTACGTAGAGATCCTCCAACTTCTTCCATAAGCCAGCCGCCGAGGCCTGATATGCAATTCCATTAATCACGTCGTCCGCAAGGTACAACATGATCGTCGAATGCGCCTTCTCCTCCATCTTCACAAACTCCGAGGTGGTCTTTTTAATTCCCGATTTGTTAGCTAGTAGTAATCACAGATCTTGTTGCTTCAACAAAGCACGCATCTTGATTTTCCATAAGCTAGACCCATTCTTCCCTCCTCCTGTGCTTCCGCTATTGTTTTCTAACAAGTGGTATCAGAGCCCCGTTGTTGAATCTCGAGTTTGTGAGGATCGATGTCGAATATGATGAAGATTGATCGTTTTGGATGGGAAGAATGGATTTAGCTTGTGGTAATCTTAATTTGAAGACCTTAATTTTATGTTTTATCATTTTTGGTGAAGTTTAGAGTTAATGACTATAATTCTTCCTTGTGAATTACTTTTGACATATTGTTGATTAATTTAAGTTTTTTTTTGTAGAAAATATGGAGTTTGGTCAAGTTTTGTTTTTGTCTCCTTCCCTTTGCTTCTACTGCTTGATCACGCCAGCGCGGTAATCGGTTCCTACTCCACGTCATAGTTTAACTTAGAGTTGATATATCTGTTAGTACTATATATCAGGAACAGACCAAATGAGGATTAGTGTTATCAATAATTAACTCTACTAATTTATAAAATGATCAAAAAGAGTATAACACAATAAAAAAGGATTAGTATCGCTGGCATGGTGTGAGAGGCGTGTTATGTAGGACACTATCCTAGAACGTACATCCTCCCCACGTGAAGGTGCTACCGGTATGCTACGAAGTAGGATGCAAACCACACTCGAGCCAGCTCCTACAAGCGTCACACCGGTTGTAGAACTTGTGTACCGTCACGAATCGTAGTTTCCCAAAATCATGTATCGAAAATACCCAAGTATATATTATATTGTGTATGAGATAGAAGTATTAAAACACTCTAACTTTTCTCCACTTATCATATGACTCTCATGTATGTTTTTTCAACATCTCTTCTCCACACATATATAGTTATCCAAATACAAATAGTAACTCCCTAAAAATAATGATTGTATTAAGTCTATATAAACACCCAGAGTAAATATCAATTACACCAAATATTTCATGTTTAATATTCCAATAATGCGAGAGTAACAAATAGAAAATAATAAACTCTGGAGTATGACTATTAAAAATATAAAATATAATAATAAATTGTAATTAAAGTTTTAGAATTTTCATAAAATCCCCTACAATATTTCCCTTAACTCTATTTGACTTATAGCACAAATGAATCTGTTTATTTACTATGTTCTTCATCATGCTTGAGAAATCAATAGGCAAGTTTCAACACAAAGTATGTCTCTTATTCCAAATTACAACCATAGTTGCTATTTACTTAACTCAACCAGTCGAAAGGTATTTGATGAAATTATCAAGAAAATATGTTTTCGTGGTTTAACCAAGTCAAATTTGTGGATCAATTTACTAGCTATTTGCTTTCTAAATATGAATACCCCTTGGTAAGAAAGTATTTCCAGTGAACTAAACAAAATTTGTAATGACATGCTGTCACAATTTTTTTGTTTTGGGAATAATATTTTTAAATAGATCATGTAAAATGCATGATTAGTAAAATATGAAGAAATTAATGAAATAATGAGGTCTAACAGGTTATGTTAATTGACATGCATTTTAAAAATCATGCATATTACTTGTTATATTAGAGAACTAGAAAGTAGGAAAGTAAAAAAAAAAAAAAAAGTCTTTATCTCTCTCCTCCCATACAACACAAAGTTGTAAAATTTAACTAGTTGACTGACGAAATAAATTTTACTGTTGGAGTGAACTCTTGAAATGTTTGTCATATAAAGTTTAAAACATTTAAATTTAACTCAGGGTTTATGTATTTCCCTTAAAAATGTTTTTCATATAAAGTTTAAAACATGTAAATTTTAATGTCGCGCAGGCACGAGATCGGCTCCCTCACATGAGCGAACGCCTTTGCAATATCCTAGGTCATATGCAAAGATGAGGCATATCCCTAATCAGAGCTTGATGCCGATCAGTAAGATTCACTTTTCGCATTGCATAGATTCCAAGGTGAGATTGGCATGTATGCCATTCGAATAAGGTTAATAACCCAAACCATGTATAGTCTGCGTAAGGAGAGCCAGATGCCAGAACTGATTTCTGTGCGCGAATAGTGTGACATTTCAGTACTCGGGTTAGCAGCCTAGATGGATACTAGACTAAAATCTTTGTAGTGGTCCTTATGAGACAAGATGTGTGCTCCGGTCGGAGTTCAAACACTATGGAGTGTAATTTCCAATAGGTGATGATTAGTGACAAGAGGTGGTGAGTAGAGTAGTCCCAGAGACTCCTCACCGTGTGAGTCTCTTCAATCATACAAATATGATTGACAGTGTGTACCCTTAGTACTTTTATATGTGTCCTGAGAAGACGGGTTGGTGATGCTAATTTAGCGTGACACCTTACGGCTATGGGCGATTCGGTCTTCCGGACATTGCTAGCAAAGCAGTTGAGCCGAATGTAAGCGGAACATTGATAGAAGGAAGATCCTCATTGCATAACTCTATATTGTTTTCATTGGGCCAACCTACAAGATCCATTGAGGTCATGCATGATATGAATATAATAAAGGAAATGTGGACTTATTGGAGCACATTCTATGGGACTAGACATGTACTCATGGTCCACGAGATGGCAATTCAATCATATTTGGGGGATATGAGAGTTAGACTTTGCATTGTTTTCCAAAAGGGCTGAGTGTGCCTCCTGCTAGCTCATCTTCTAGGAGTTCTGAGAATGGGTCTCCCGAAATGCAGGTACTCTCAACAGTCACATGCCACTACCACAAAATACTTTATAGATGATATAGTTGGAGATTGAGAGCCTAGAGAAGCTACTTGCAGCCACATTGTTTGAGTGTGAGATGTTAGCAAATTACGTTAGCGCCCAGTGGGGTGCTTCGTAATAAGTAATAAATTTCAAGGGGTTAGTTGCAATAAGTTATAAATAATCTATAAATAGAGACAGCTTCCTACTAAATAAGACGCAGAAGAATAGATCACTTTATTCTCTAGGAACCCTAGCCTCTCTCTAAACTTGCATCGAAATGTGGAACGTGGTGTGAGCCACATTGTTCGTTCTAGAGATTTGCACTAGAATGTTTGGAGCAAGAGGTGTGTGACGACAAGCAACAAGAACAATCATCATCCGCTGAAATCGCTCAGGAAAAGAGGTAATTGCCAGAATCTTCCGCTTTAGTTTCGTCTTTAGACCTACGCATGTTTAGATCTGTTTTCCCTGCATTGCCTTGAGCTACAGGAGTATCTACTCTCCATGACCTTTTATCAAGGTTGGTACTGCATAATATGCGGTGAACAAAACTAGACTAAATGGCCAGCCCCAAGTCGCTCCGCACAAAATCGGTCTGAATCTAATACTATTTAATGGTACTTGATTAATTACAATTATAGAATTACAAATCCGAACTAATTGATTGATCATAATATTGGAGTTGGCGATACCATTTCTAACCAAAATTGGTGTTCTAATTTCACATGAAAAGTTCTTGTTTTAGTTGGACGCACCATCCACATAATTTTTTTTAGTTGATTTTCCTCTAGTTACTCATCTTTTCTAACAAACTATGTTGAGTTTTCAATTTCAAAATTCATGCACACATATTTTTAACTTTTAAAACAAATTCAAAGATTTTCTAAATAAATTTTTATAGATTTATCAACTCGTTCAATTTGGTCAGTTGGGTAGAAATGATAAGTTTGGTTTTGTTTGGGTATCAAAAAGTATTGGGTGGATTCGGTTTGAACATTCTCCAACCCGTACCTAATGAGACGAGATCATTTTTTGACAAAATCCGCCCAAACTAGTATGTGTGCACTCCTATTGCATACTACTAAATTGATGCATGATTCATATTCGTTAACCAAAGTTGGGAAACTCACTTCAAACTACGTGTTCACGTGTTTACATTCTCAGTAAGACCGTTCTTCATCCTTTCGCATACTTCAAATTTATTTTTATAATATAGTAAATGATCATACAGAAAAGAGAAAAATAGTTTTAAGATTTAAGTGAAATTACACTCAAATAAATTCTTCTGAAATAACAAGATAAAATTATATCAACACAGTTAAATCTTAAAATTATTTTTCCCCCAAAAAAGATTTCAAATTATTTTCTTAACCAATGTGAGCCTAGTTAATTGAGGAAAAGAAAGAGTGTTTGTATTACGATCATTTTATTTTGGATCACTATTTATCTTCTAACTTCTTTCACCAGAAATCATGTGCTACTCTTTAAATATATTTTTTCCAGTTATTGCTCAAGAAATCTTAAGAAGAGGATTAGAAGAAAAGAAAAAAAAAAGTTGGAAATGAAGACAATTCAACTTAAACATTGTTTGGGGAAAGAGATATAAATCTACATTGATTGAGTTCAAATTTTCTAGATCTTCTAACTGCAGTATTTCTTAATAATTTTTCATATTGTATTATTTTTTTGTGATTGTGTGGATAAGACATAAATTATTTTGAGAAAATTAAATTTAGTTCAGATTTTGGAATTCACCTTGCATCGCATGGGTCAAATGCTAGTTGTTAATTACTACCTCATTTTTTTCTCTTTAGTTCTGGTTTGACTTTTTAAGCCGTATTTTTTTGGTAATTTTTTGGTAATTTCGTAGAGTACAATTTACTCTACAAGACCATGAAAAGATTTTCAAATTCTTGTATCGTTTTGCTAACCAAATTATCGAGTCAAAGTGACCCACTGAAAGTGACAAAAAGTGAATTGAGTTGAAGAGAAGAAACAGAGGTAGTATGTAACACTTGATGAATAAATAAAATATTGATATAAAATATTAAATGAATTTATAAATTAATGAATAAATTAATATTACACATAAAATTGAAACCTATTAAATTTGATGCAGCAGCAGACGATCCAGATGAAGCTGAACTTTCAGACGCGTCTAATTTGACACTTCCCTACCATGAGATGGAAAATAATCGCAAAGGATGGAAGAAATTGCAGCTTTTGGTGTTGCCGCATTGTTTGGACCATAACTTTGGCAACGGACATCAGAGAGCCACCCCAATTCGAAAGCTCTCGAAAGACTCACATGTCACGATTCGGTTGGAGACCCATTGGGTTCAGCCTTCGACTCTGAATTCCGCTGTTTGACCAGCCAAAAGAGCGTTTTTAGTTAATTTTTACTATTTTTTATAATATTTTTATTGCTGATTTGGACCTCAGTTCGAACCCGTTTTGGGTCAAACTTGTGCGTACGTCTTCTTTCAATAAGGCCAAAGCGTTGGGCCAATTTCAGGATTTTGTCATTTTTGGCATATTTATGGTTTCACCTACATATATCCGGCTTAGATCCGTTCTCTATTGGTTTATGCAATTCTATTCGTTGTTTGTGCTGCATTGATCCAACGCCTTGATTAGATTGGGCGTCAAAATTATACAACATAGGCTACTGTTTGCACTTAACATACACTAGAACTGTAGGAATTTTATGAAAAGTAATTGAAAAAGTTCATTCATATATGGCGGAGCTGCCCAGCCAGTGTCTAGCACTATTGTGTTCGTACATGCATTGTATGATAAATAATACAGATGCGTACGCCGAACTTGAAGGTCTAGGGCTTCAGCAGTCTTAGGGTACAATAAGTGTTGGAATGCTTGCTTGCACCACATCTGTTTTTCGACAGTAAAAGTATTTCTAGTGTATTTGCTAAAAGTAACATTTTCTTACTTTCGGGACCGTCTCTGATGTCTAGCAACATTTTTCAGGTAATAAGGGAGATTTATTTTTCTGGAACCTACTATTAATGAAGTTATTTACAATTGATTTTAACCTTATTGTTGGGAATATGCCTTGAATAGGCTCAAGAAAGCTTGGCAAGGAGTTGGCGACGAAGCGGGGAAAGAAACGGACCAAGAGGAGGAGCAAGACGAAGACAACAAGCCGGGTTTGCCGACCTGTTCGTGCGAACCGCGCAGGTGTTCGTACGAACATGTTCGTGCAAATTCGGACGAACAAGTACTGGTGGCGGCCATAAATGTTTCGTTATTGGTTTTTAGCTCGGTTTTGGTATATCTTTGGGTGCAAGCTGTATAGTTGGCCTATATAAAGGCTATAGGTCGCACTTTACATTGTGTGGGTTGCTTCGTGATGTTTATCTCAATAATAGCGGTTTTTCGGGGCGTGGAGGTAGCTAGCATCATGCTAGTTAACCACGTTATATTGGTGTGATCTTGTTCGTCGTTTATCATCGTTCTTAGGCTCATTTCAGGTCATAACATACTGGTATCAGAGAATATGTTCGGTGTTCCAAGATCAAGGTGGAGCTAAGGGCATCGATTTCACAATTCCGTGAAATTCGAAGCGAGAGTTTTGCGATCAAGGTGGAGCACGGGTTGGGGTGTTACAAATCTTGACTAGGAGCTGCAGAGAAAATGGATGGGGGGATAACCAAGAACAACAAGTTCACGGGGAGAAACAGCTTCAGCTTATGGAAGATCGGGGTACGTGTTTTGTTGAAGCAGCAATGCATGTAGTTGCCATTGGCGGGAGATAAAGAGGGGGCTTCTACAACCACCAAGGAGTTCAAGATGATGGAAGAAAGAGCACACACAACGATCATGTTTTGTTTGGCAGACGACGCGATCATGGAGGTTGCAGATCAAGAGACGGCGGAGAAACTATGAAGCAAGTTGGAGAGCATGTACAAGAACAAGACCCTCACCAACAAGTTGATGTTAAAGCATCAACTATTTGGTCTACGCATGGGGGAAGGTACGGATCTAAGAGATCACTTGGATCATTTAAATACTATTTTGCTTGAGTTGCGAAACAGTAATGAAAAGATAAGTGATGAAGATGTCGCACAGATTTTGTTGGTGTCGCTACCACCGTCTTATGAGGGGTTCGTGCAGTCTGCTTGCGATGGAAAAGAGACTCTCACGTTGGAGGAGGTAAGATCAGCTCTTCGCACAAGGAATATGCGGCATAGGGCCGCATGTAGGGGTTCAAACGTTTTGGGTTCAGAAGCATTCATGGCGTGCGATGGGGGTTATGGCAAAAGGAGGAACAAGGGTTATAAGTTGTCAAACGACGTCTGTGCATTTTGTAAAGAGAATGGTCACTGGAAGAGGGAGTTTCCAAAGGCAAAGGCGTGTGCAGATCTTGCTGCAGGCGCGACGTCTTCAGAGGACGACTTCGTTCTCTAGGCCCCGTTGGAGGTAAGGGGGAATCCTTGCTCTTGACGAGGATGCAGATTGTGGAATAGGGGAGTCTATGACGAGAGACACAACACGTGAAAGGGTACACGTACTGAGGGTTTGTTGTAGGTACTCGGTGGGAGTCGGAACAACCAACGATTTTGTTGTAAAAACTCGGCGGGAGTTGGAACAACAATTAAGGGATTCGATCGTAGGAACTTGACGGGAGTTGGAGCATCGCTGGGGGCACTCGTTGCAGGAACTTGGTGAAGTTGGAACAACTTGTGATATTGGGGATATTGGAGAGAACCGGCTAATTCAAGCGCAAGCGGAAGAGGGAATTCAAGGCAATATGAAGATTTGTTTGGAATATGCCTTAAATAGGCTCTATAAAGCTTGACGAGGAGTTGGCTACGAAGCGGGGAAAGAAATGGACCAAACAGAGGAGCAAGACTAAGACAACAAGTCGGTCTAGCTGACCTGCTCGTGCGAGCATCGCATGTGTTCGGGTGTTCGTACGAACAAGTACTGGTGGCGGCCAGAGTTAATTCCTTGTTGGTTTTTAGCTCGATTTTAGTATTTCTTTGGACATAAGCTGTATACTAGGCATATATAAAGGTTATAGGTCGTGTTTTACATTGTGTTGGATGCTTCGTGGCGTTTCTCTCCATAAAAGGGGGGTTTTTGAGTTGTGGAGGTAGCTAGCATCGTGCTGGTGAACCGCGTTATATCGTTGTGATCTTGTTCGTCGTTTATCATCGTTCTCAAGCTCGTTCCAATTCATAACACTTGCACTCTTTAAGTTTTCAATATTTCTTTTTACGGAATTGATGCATATGATATATTTTTGTCAATTTACACTCTCACAGCAGTTTAACAATTATTCTAAAAAAGGAGTTTAACCGTTAATTTTACCAGACGTAAAATTGCTACATTAATATTTCACGACAAATTTCACGTAATATTTTCTAAACAATATTTTATCTAAAATTTACAACAACTTTCTCACAGTGATTATAGCACAACGGTTTCTAGCACCGTTACATAATTATCAAACTAACCCAACTGCCCCATAAGAGTAACTTTGAGCCGAGAGGAACCAGCAGTAACCCTTATTGTGTGCTCCTTTCCTAGATCACGATTCAGCATCAGTTATCTTCATTTCTACTAGTACTCATTATTGTTATCCATATATTTTTCTACAAAAATGCTATATGTCCCAATTTTGGTTTCTCAATTTTAGTTTCCCAACAGTGTCCCAACTTGCCACATGTACTATATTGACAAATATAATGATAAGTGACTAAGTGTTTTGAATAATAATGGGTCATGTAGATGATGTGGGCAAGTATGAATGTGGTTGAGATATGTATGTTGGTACGTGTAGCATTGCTATTTTTCTATAGTAGCACTAATTAATTAAGGGTAAAAGACACTGACCACCCCTGAGTTTAGGACTAATTCCACCCCGCACCCCTGTGTTTTTGAAAAAGACACTCCGCACCTTTTTTTAGATGGAACTTAACGGTTGACTAACTGCATGACGAGAAAGACCATTATACCCCTGAAATATTGTAAAATTACCCCTATATATTATCCTAACCCATCTCTCTAACCCTAATACTTCTCTCTCTTCCCTCTTTCTCTATTCTCTCCTCCGGCTGTGAAACACAGCCGCCACTCTCTTTCTCTTCCTTCTTCTCCTGCTCTTCCTTTCTTCTTCACCTTCTCCTCTCTGTATGTGGATCTGAAGCAGAAGCAGCAGTAGCCCCAGCCGCACGCTGAGGGGAACCACCCTTTTCTCTCCTCTCCTACTCCTTCAACACCCAACTCGCATAAATGAACGCCGGTGCATCCGCCTCCATCTACGCCGACCTCCGACCATGTGCCTTTGCCACCATCTTCTCCGACTTCCTTTCAGATCCACCTCCAGAACTACTACGCAGGAGCGTCTAATCGGCGCCGCACTCGGAAGCTCCTTCGCCGGCGTCCTTCTGTTTGAGCAACGCAGGAGGATTTATGAATCGATTGCCCAAACTCAATCTCAGTTCGCCCCTAAATCGCAGGTAAAAAAAAAAATCTTCGGAAACCCTATAAAATGTAGTTGTGTTCAGTTAGAGCTTGAACTTGTTCATAAATCCAAGTGAATTACAAATTGTGTATGGAGATACAATATATTCCAATTAAACATAATACCGTTACTCAAGTTAAACTGTTTTGTCATATATTGTTATGAAGGATAGATGATGAATACACACACTAGCTATATTTTGGGAGTCTGTAAAGTTATCAACTCTCCCACTGTATTTGCCATAATCTTCTCCGACTTCCTTTCAGATCTATCTGGTATTTTCCCGGTGATGTTGGTGTCAATCGACGCCCTTGGTGGTGGGATCTGTCCAGGTGAGTCGGCAAATCAAGCTCATCAGATCTTTGTAGTTGCTTTGGTTTGTTTGATTTGAGGGACAAGGGGTCGCTCCTGGTGGAGAAGGCTAACAGTGAACCCAAGTTTGGAGAATCTACAAAGAAGAGGTTGCTTCAAGGGGCTGCTCTCCGCTGCTTTAGATGAAGAATTGAGCAATGAGTTCAAGCAACCAAAGCAAGATGTGGGTTCTATTCGCAAAACGGCGTGGGGATCAGTTTGAAGGTAATTTTTCTTCTGAATGGGGCTGGGATCTACAAGAACTGTTTGATCAAATGCGATTTTCATCAGGTCAAAGCCTTGATGGGCCATGGTTTGCTGATATGTATATGTAATTACGGGTATGCTCTGTAATCAGGAAGAAGTAATGTTTTCGGGATCAGTTTGAACTTTGAAGGTAACTTAGAAGTTGCAGTGATGTGCTCGATTTACTAATTTGAGGTTGTACTATCAGATTTTATAAATTGTGAGCTTTACTTTGTTTTGTGATGAATTGGATTACAAGGTTGTGAACTTAAGGAAAACTTATTGTCGGTTTAACACCCGAGATTTTGTGTTTGTGTTTGTGTTTGTGTTTGTGTTTGTGTTTGGTTTTGTTTGGATCTGATGAATAACTGAGAAGGTGCTCTTGGTGTTTTTGAATCATGAACCCATGAACACTAAGAAAATCAACACAAAACATGACACTAAATTTGAAAATCAGTTGTCTGAACATTGAAATTATATGTACTTTTGGTTTTGATTTATTAAGGATTTTTTGGTGTTCTTGATGTTCTTAGCTGGATGTTCTTGAAAATAAACATGGGTAAAAAAGTCCAGAAAAGTACACAGGGGCAATACGGTCTGAAAAAATTCAATAACTCATTTTTCTAACGGAACATGACAGAGGGTGGTTTGTGTCCGAGGAATATTCCGTCAAATAGGTGCAGAGTGTCTTTTTCCAAAACACAGGGGTGCGGTGTGGAATTAGTCCTAAACTCAGGGGTGGTCAGTGTCTTTTACCCATTAATTAAAGATCATGAAGTATTGTTTTATATGACTCCAACACTTGAACATTGAATTGGGAGACATTCATCCATGCATCACGTAGGGAATCATGAAATGCCGATGAACTTGCATGTGCTCGTCATACATTTCGATCCAATCTAAACACATCATATGTTTAATCTCATACTAATCATGATGAAGTTGACTTCCATTTTTGGGAAGGCACAAGCCATGGATAGTTTGATTAATGGGTAACAGACAATTTCACCCCTGACGTTTGACACAAAAACAATTTCACCGCTTCTAGTTTCGGAAACGCCACTTTCACCCCTTCATTGCGCCACATTTCAGGTAGGAATGGCAATGGGTCGGATCCGGGTCGGATCAGGCTCTTCCCGATCCAGATCCGACCAGGAGAAATGGGATCCATATCCGATCAAGATCCGTTCGGATCATCACCGGATTCGGATCCGGTCGGATCGGGTCTCATTCAGCTGATCCAAATCCAATTCGTATATCCATAAAGTACGTGGTCGGACGGATTCGGATTGGATCCAGCTCGATTTTGCAATAAATAGAAAAATAAACACTATTTCATACACTAAGCCATGTTCGTAAGTTATGAGGTCTAAAAATTAAAAGAAATAACTTTGTAGGTTAGAGTTACTATAGTATTCTTCTTGTAAGGATAAGTGGGGAGGTAATGGGGGTATATTTGTAAAGCACGCATATACGTCGGATCAGATCGAATCGGGTCGGAACCTAGTGGATCTGCCATCAGATCCAAATTCAGATCCAAATCCGTTCGATTTTGGCTTTCCGGATTCAAATCCGATCCATTTCGAATCCGTTCTATTCAGCTTGGGTCGCTCGGATTTCAGATCGGATCAGACCATATTGTCATCCCTAATCTCAGGATACTTACACCCCGTAATCGTAACGCCATTGATATAAGGGCGAGGTGTGTCACTCACACTAATTATTATGATACATTTGTTTTCTTAGAGGTCCGTTTGATTTTCCAATATTAGTTGTATTAATTGGGATATGAGAAATATAGTAGCGTAATTTAATTTTTAATATTGTTTTTAATCATTATGAATTAAACTTAATTCCGGTAATAAATAGTAAAAATATAGTGTTTAGTGTCATAAATTTGTCCACTTTTACAAAACGGGATTAGCTTTTGATTGGATTATTTGTAGTGTAATACAGAATCACTACTGCACAAACTAAACTCAATATTAATTATATTATGCTAGGCCAATTCAAACATATATCGCTTGTCTAATTCAGTCAAGTCCAGTCTGATTAGTCTAGAAAATAAAATACGGCATTAGAGATGTAACGATCATGGATGTGTAAATTCATGGACTTGAACATATTGATTAGTACTAATATATTCCTGTTAACGGTAGTGGTATTACTGTTCTAAAATTAATTAATAGACTTGGTTGTTTTGTAATTTTTGCAACATATGGGGGCTTCAATGGTTATTCACACTCTACAATGGAAAATTTAATCCACAAATTACAGTCAGTGAAGCCCAAATTGCTGACGTCACAAGGGGAGTATGTGCTTTGAAGTTTTGCACAATAAAGAGGTGAAAGTGTCCTTCCAAAAATAAATGGAATGGGTGAGAGTGTCTTTGTTTTAAACTTGAGGGGGTGAAGGGACATTTAACCCAAATAAATGAAGGATTGACCAACAAGATCGAATGTTTTGATCACATCCCACTCTAACCACATGTTTATTTATTTTTTTAGATTTAGATGACATGCATGTTTCATTTGATGATTATGCATGTACGGTTAATCAGGACATCTTACGTACTTTGCGGAGTAATATATACTAGTAGTATATTCCAATAGACAATCAATACAAAAACTTCCTAGAGAAAGTAGGTTATATTGAAATGCCTCACGCCATACCGACAAACTTTTAGGCGTTGAGAAAGTAACATGCATCTATATAACAATGGGTAATTTACAATTTGCACTCTCGAAAGATAGTAATTAGGCAGATTGAAAGAATAGTAATTAGGCAGATTGAGGGTGATAATGATGGCTATTACCTGATGGATGTTTACTTTCCCAAACTCTGGTTGGGAGAAACTTTGTTTGAATTACCTCGTTTGCTCATGCAATTTTTCCCTTTTTTTAGAAATTATTTGTGTCGTCTACCGGATTTGAACCCGGGACTTCATGCTCTACCACTTGAGCTACCACCCTAGCTGCGCTCAGGCAATTTTTCTAAGTTGTTCATGAAGAAGATAACTTATTGATTTGATCTTAATACTCCACAGAAGGAGCTGAAATGTTTTTTTTTTTTCTTTTTTTGAACTTTCCATTAAATAGTACTACTACATTAACTCATTGCATATTTACAGTGTCGGGAAAAATCTTCTTGTTGTGTATTGAAGTAAAACAAAAAATAGAAATGCGCAAAGTTGCATATATGAGTAGTTGGTAGTAGTATTTACTAAATGCATGAGGTGATGGAGAATTATTAAAAAACAGGATGTTGTGCTACTCTGATCTTGTTCTGGTTTGGACGATGGAACATTAGGTTCTACTTTTTGAATTAATTCTCAGCTGAAATATACGATACAGTAAAACTGATTAACAGTAGAGTTATGTTGGAGTTTACCTAACACGATCGATATTCGAGACGCTATCGAATCTCCACACGAACACACAACACGAAAGGTAAAATCACGACACAATTTAATTCTTTTTTATTGATTAATCAAATTTGGAGAAATTGTTTTTGTCGTCAACCAAGATTGAACCCGTGACCTAATGCAGGGGCTTCCAATGCTCTACCACTTGAGCTACCACCCTACCTGCATTCTTTTGCATTGATTGATCAAATAAACCGAGCAACTACAATTGTTTAAAATAAAAAAAAAACTAAACCTAGACGTTTCGACCTAACGGAACGGGAAAGAACCGAAGAAATCCCGGACTTATTTCAACTAATTAAATAAATAGATAACTAACTAATAATAATAAATAACAGTTAAATAATAAAATAGTAATAATTGACGATGAAGATACAGTGAGCAAGTTATAGTATTATCTGGAATTGCTCAACATCTTGAGCCAGTAAGAGCTTTCGGGGCATGTCGGACCCGATAGGGGTCGAGTGAGTTTCTGTGACGAAAGACATTGGATGCGAAGATGATGTAGCCTTATTTACGAGAAGAGTAGCAACTGTTGTTGACTAAAGAACTCAAGTCAATGTGGAGATTTTTTGAATCACTTGTGTTAAAGTCAAAGACGATAGAGTATTAGGAAACAACTAGGGGCAACGGTCTTTGGGGTTGGGCCATCGGGCTTGGGCCTCTTCGTCAATGTTGGATTGAATACTAAAGTCGTGCTTTTTATATTGGATTATTTGAATTTGACATTTATGAGAATGATTTTGGGCATGATTTCTTTTTGCATTATGTTATTATTATGCATAGTTGTCTATTATTCCACATAGTAGAAGATCTGGTGTGTGAGTCTAGCTTACACACAGAAAATCATATCTTCGGTTCTTTGGAATGAAATTTATGAGGTCACAATCTAGATGGCATTAGACAAACCATCAGAACGATTGCAACACATTATTTTAATAGGAATATCTTGGCTACAGAAAACGGTATAATTCATACTATAGTTTCAACCCAGTGTTCGTAAACTTTTTGTACATTGAACATGACCAAGTTGAGATTATTGTCTGGTTATTATGATTACTTATGATCATAATCCTTAGAGAGTTAATATGAACATATACTTGGTAGTTGTGTCTTGACAAGTCAAGTTTGTGAGATTCTTATTGAGTCAATAATTTTGATGAGTTAGGTAATGCTACTGAGTCCATGGTGTGAATTTACGTATCGAAAGAATCCATGTCCCGGTTATGGGATTGATGATATCCCCTTGATGAAGCTTATAAATTTTGATTATGTCAAACCCTGCAGGTAGATTACTTGGTAATCTGGACATATCAAATAATTTAAGTAGTAAGGATCAAGGAATTGGGAAAAGGTCGATTAAATGAATTAGACAGTAACTAATTTAATCGAAGGATATTTGTAATCTTAACATGGGGAGATAATGAGTATTTAATAACAGGAGCTCAAAATATTACTTTTGAGAATATGGACTATAGTGTAATAACAATTCTTTAGTGGTGCTACCTGTGATTAACTTTATTTGGGTTAGGTTTGGGTGGAACCAGAAGTCATAATTAAGTTGAGAGCCTGATTTGTATTTTCTCTTCCAGGTGCCTTGCCTCCTGTGTACTATATAAGTTGCCTTAACCTTTTGATTTTCGTATGCTTCATATACACACCGAAATCTAGGGTTTCGAGTGTGAGAACAATACGTCTGGAGGTCAAGAAGGATTCTAGAAGCAGCAAGCCCACACTTCCAGCCAGGAGGAACTTCAGGAATACGGGAGAAGATCCGGCGTGATTCAGACATACATCAGCTAGCCTGGACGCTGGTATAATCCCTAATTCCGCCTAGGAGGTATTATAGTGTTCATGCCAAAACAATTTTTAATCGGTATAGTAGACATGCAATCGAACTGGTCCAGGGATTCGACTCCCTTTAGTCACCTCCTTGGGGGTTTTCCTAGCACTATATAAAGATCCTAGTAGCCACACTATTAGGTATTGAAATCATTGTAATTGTTCCTATTGTGAAACAAACAGTGCTTTTTCCGAAGTGGACATAGTTAGCGAATCTTTTGCTAACGAACCACGTAAAATCCCGTGTTCTTCTTTTATTCGTATATCGTTCATGATACGGTTCGTTAAAACAAACTGGTATCATAGCTCAAAACAAGAGCTCTGTTACAACAAAATGTATGCTCCGTTGAGCATCATCGCGACAAAATGGTACCCAGCATCTCAGGGTCGCTCGAAAGCTTATACCCTACTGTATCTTCAATCGCACCATAAATTCCGACGCACTTAAGAACGTCACCACATGTCTTTAACACATACAAGTCCACTAGTCCAGATAGTCCACGCCGCTGAAAAAATACTTATGCTCGACCAAAAAGTGGGGGTAAACTAGAGATTCCAAAGCCATACGGTGAATTTCGTGGTTTTCCACTACTGCCCAGTCCTCCACTAGGGAGAACTAACCAAGAGCCCAAACGTCACTCTCAGCAACTTTGTGAGATCTTGGGATGCAAGACAAGGAATGGTAATAGTCTGCTCTGTTGAACCATAGAGCCTTTCCCCAATAATCTAAAGGGAGATACACTCCCTTTTCTCCAGATTCAGCAGGCGTAACCTGTTTGCCCCTGTTCGTTTCCATCTGATAAAGCGATGCAAATAACAAGATGCGAGGCCCCTTGTTTTATAAAAAAGGGGGAAAAGCAGATATCGAATCACGTCCCCAAATACGATGGATCAAAAGGAGAAATTTCAAAAAAAAACTCGAAATTCTTCAAAATAGTCACGAAGAAGGTTTGAAAGCCTCTAACATCTCCCAAAATTTCAGAAAGCAAAATCAACTCTGAAACCCTAGAAGACAGAAAAGAAAACCGTACATGCAAAAGAGGGTTTTATGCGGTGAAGATACTTGTAATAAAAAGGAACACCGGAAGAAACGGTCGATTGAAAGCCGAAAGAATGGTTCAGGACGCCCTTGGAAATGAAACTCGACTACTCTACCAGAATCTCTCTCCAAATATGAAGTTTTCACATAGAAAGCATAGTAAAATACACCGGTGAAAGAATCAGAAGCAAGGCATTTGCTTTGATAGGCAAAGTTGATCTTGCAGGGTGCTTGCAGGCGGAGGCTAAGAGGCCCCTTTTCGAAAAACTGCAAAAAAGCATTTGCTGCGGCGTACGCGCCCATCATCACCGTCAAACAACACTGGTGGAACTATTGTTAACCATCAAAGGGTTGAATACAAAAGAGTCGTAAAACGCCTCGTCTTTCGCGAATCATCCACACCGTTCAAAGCATGATCAATCAAGTAACCAATTGGAGTCGTCCAATCTGACGTGGGAAAGCGCACACACCGTCAGAAATAGCACATCATAACTATGGAAGGACTCGTGTCCCCGAGCCTACTTAATAGGTACCACTCATCGGTGCTGAATCATCATCACCAGGGGGCTACAAAGCTTATCCATTCGCCACGAAAGCCAAAAAGATGCGATCAGGGGCTCCATATGTGCCTGGACCTCACGAAGCTCAACCCACTTTTAAGGGAGCTAAATTTAGACAGGAAAAAATGAGCTATGATTCCACTGCCACATGGACCCATTAGCTTCTTATAAATTTCCGCAACGA
This sequence comes from Linanthus parryae, assembly GCA_023055425.1. NCBI lineage: Eukaryota > Viridiplantae > Streptophyta > Magnoliopsida > Ericales > Polemoniaceae > Linanthus > Linanthus parryae. The sequence continues at coordinate 1,433,128 of JALGPY010000024.1, forward strand.
TGTGCTCCCAAAGCACCCGATTATGTTCCGCCATGATCAGAGGAACCACGAGGCAGTGTTCCTCGCGCCTATCACACACTCCAGGAGTCGAGGTTATATTGCATGGCCGATGAAATAAGGACATCACATGCGGTTTTCATTTATGCTAGGTTTGACGTCATTCGTGATAGTCACGAGGTATTTGGGGTACACCGCCATCATAAATTGCTTGTGGGCCACCGCACGCCCACATGTCTCTCATTGGTCACCCTAGCCAGACTAGTACGAATAGGACAGTCCTTTCTGCCTTTTGGTACAGTTTATTGATAGACATTTGCACATACGTATGAATACAATTTTCTCTTTATCGAATAGCGGAATCGCTACCACGAGTTGTCTCTCCCCGTCAATGAGTACATCACTTCTTATTTATACCCCTTACTCTATATCTTCCTTCTCTCCAATCCATCTAAGTATTCTCACTATAAGGTTGTTAACTCTGATTTTCTATAATCCCATAGTCTACAACACACCCTTCCATTTCCTCCATAAAATAAGACTTTGTCGAAAATTGGGAAAGTAGTTGGAATGTTTCAAATGGGTGGCGGAGAACTCTATTTATAATATAGTAGAAAATGAATAGATGGGTCTATTCATTTCCCAATAGTCACAACTTTTCATGACGTAACTTTCAATAACTAACTTTGGTTATTAACTACCAATAACTAACTTTGGTTAAGAAAACTAATAAACTTATTAGTAATTCCACAACACTCCGTACCAGATATGAAATTATTAGTTTGGGCTATAGTTAATATCTCACTCAAAGTTAAGTTGTGTCCATCAAATGACCTATTTGTACACCAATATTTTACAACAATTTTCATTCACCCATTACTTATTTTAGAAAACTCTCAATTGTAGAATTAACATATCGAAATGGGAATTAAACTCTACATAATAGATTATCCAAAATCAAAACTTTTCGATATTTCAAAGCATTATAATGAGCGATCAGGTTGCTATAAAGAAATTGAATAAATGCTCCGGTAGTTTGTTCAAGAGTTCATAGGGTCGCAGTCGACGCGATCGAAGACGTCAAACAACAATATCCGTAGGGTAGTTGAGGTCTCAAGTATGAGAAAAACTCAAATGTTGTTAAGTGCATGTTTGGCTCAAGACAAAAGAAAATGAATTAGGTTTGCCAGTTTTGGGAGTGAGATGTTAATTTTAAGTGGGCAATAATATGCATATTCTATAACCTTCAATTCTAGAGATTTTTAGGCCAAAGTTGTTAAAAAAAAACATATTTACCCTCATCTTTTATGTATGAATTGTTAATTTAGTCCAACACATAAGATAGTTAAATCATGAACTTTTTTGTCCGGTTCGATCCCGGTACCTCATGAAGGGGCTTCAAATGCTCTACCACTGAGATAGCACACATTTGCTAGTTGTTGCATGAATACAAATGGACATTTGTCGTAAATTTGATAGTGAAACCTACAAATATGGCAAATGCCCTTAAATTTTTCAAGATATTCAGTGCATACAAAATAGTTTTCTGATTACAATTTTAGCTTTACTATTCACTCAATATTTTTTTATCCGACTATTTAAATTTTGATATTTAAGTTGGAACCACACATGCTCTAAGAATGAAAAGGGTAGTCTTGCCATTGAAAATAGTAAAAACGAAACAGCTGAAACTAAGCGTCATAGCAAAAGAAAAATACTGTAAAAATACCCAAATTCTTGGAATCACGGTTCCAGTTTCCCATGAAAAATATAGCGTCCCAAAGTCACACCAAAAATAGAAAAACAAACTAAAAAAATGTGATTTGAGGACCTAAACAATGCCGAAACACTATAAATTCTCGGTACTCCCATCTTTGCTGAGGGAGGTCTTTCTTCTTGTGATTCCTCTCACAATATGTTAGTTCCAAACGTGTGGCCATGAAAATTTACTGAAGTGGAAGGACTTCTGGCCATGGAAATTAACAAAAAATAACCTATGTTGCAGTTTGGTCCTGCTTCGTTCTCCTCTTCTTTGAAAGAACTCGGCCCGCAAAAGTATACTAGATAAAACATCACGTCCTCATAAAACTCATGTAGATGAACGATATTGAAGTTCTTGAAAATGAGTAATTATTGCTTGCTCCAAGAGCAAATATGACATGGTGCTCTAATCAATACATCACATGACACGTCAGGAACATGTAAAAAATCTACTTTCTTTTGTCTGGTACTCCTTCTCTCTCTTCCTGACGTGTCATGTGATTTATTGATTAGAGCACCACGTCATATTTTCTCTTAGAGCAAACAAAAATTTCTCCTTAAAAATACTCGTACTCTCAATTAGTTAAAAAGCATTCCCTTTCTTTCTTGAGATCTTATTTATGTCCATATTTCTTGGGGTTCAATTTTCTTGAAGCAGTACTGGAAACCTCTCCTTGCTTGAAAACATCATCACATTGTAGATAGTGCTTTCCAGACAGGCAGATCGCAGTCACGTGGCAGCCATCCAATTCACCTAGCTGTGCTCCGCATACACTGGATCACCATTCGCGCTGATCCACGTGGGGGCTGAGAGACAGGGCCCTCGCCTACCAACACGGGACTTGTAGGGACTTAGTAGTTTGGAGGCTAGAGTAAGTTCTGTCGCGCGCAATCGACAACCAAGCCCGCGCGCGACCCTTGGTAACTGCTTTGAGAGATTTATGGTCACGAGCTACATAAACCCGGTCAACCTCATAACGGTTCCGGTATACACTGACGAAGTGCGTAACGGTCCCTATATATGTGGACGAACGTGCCGTTATGGTTAAGGTAATTAAGCCGCCATTAATGGGCGCATTAACCCACTACAACGGTCACATTCTCCACTATATATAGGATCGTTAACCCTTCATTGCATATATCAGATCTTCTGAACTACGCGGAAGCTCTGTCCATATACTGTCTCTCTCTCTTTCAGTTGCCATTGTCTTACTTTCTCCCTACTCACTACCCTATACTTCCCTGTGTTTCTCATTCTCTACTCTGGGTGTACGTTTGAATCTTCCTCAAAGGATTCTCCTGTACACACATCACTTTTTTCTTACAAAATATTAGTATTTTGGTGTTTGAAATACCCAAATCGCTATTAGGGTATTCTAGTAATTATGTCTCATCTATGACTCATTAGTGAATTTTCAATAGTTGAGGATCTTGTTGTAAATTCCTCCAACTTTATGTTTCCATATAATTTTCAATATTCATTGTTACCCAGTTACTAATTTCTCTGCATTTGAAAGCGGCTTAAAGTCGCGGGGTTTCGGGGGTTACTTGAACCAATCTAAATTTCAAGTGGAACGTGGTCCGATGTGTCCACCACGATGTGGTTAACTCTAGCTCGTCGAAACTTCTCTATCCAAGTATCGGTTGCCATACACCTATCAATACGTTCTCGTATTGACCTCTGGTATGGCTGATTATTCAACCACGTCAATCGATTTCCCGTGAAACCAAGATCTCTAAGCTCTAACCTTCTCACTACTTTGTTAAAATCCTCGAATTTTCTGAGAGTGACTCCTCTTCCACCCTCCTTATCGACGTACGAAGATATAGCATTACAGTCTCCTACTACTAACCAAGGCTGATTTCTGGTCCTTATGCGAGATAGTAGAGACCGTTAATGCTTCCTCTCGCTTCTAACTGGATCGTCGTAGAAGCCTGTAAAGCACCAATACTAATCAGACCCCGTGAAAAGACCAGTGCCTTTTATGAAGTGCCTTGAATATCGAACAAGGGAAAAACTTACTTCCCTTTCCCATAACAAGGCCAAACCCCCTCGCCGATCATCACAATCAGCGAAGACGCCATTTGCATACCCACACCTGTTTTTTATCCCTTACATTTCACGCGCAAATAACCTAGTCTGCATTAAAAATACCGGGTTGGGCTTCTGTCTCCTCACTAGATCTGAAGAGATGTAACGTTACAGCGGTTCCCAAGCTCCCGCACGTTCCAACTTATGAGATTCATGGCGCCCGACATGTGGCTTGAGCATGAAGATTGCAAGAAGGTTGTGATAGATAGCTGGACCAAAAAGCAAGGAACAATGGGTTCAAAACTGAAAGAAGTTGCTGACAACTTGCGGACCTGGGACAGCAGCCTTTTTGGCAGCGTTTGGAGGCAATTAAAACAGCTTCGAAGTCAGCTAGAGTCACTTGGCAGTCTCGACAAACGAAGTCAGTTTTGGAAGAGACTAATGAGGTGAAAACAAAAATTTCTGAAATGTTACGACACGAGGAAATAATGTGGCGACAAAGATATCGAGAGATATGGCTGAAAAGTGGTGACCAAAATACAATTTTCTTCACACGAAAGCTTCAATAAGGCGCGCTCGGAATCGGGTTATAAGAATTGAAAATGAGCAGGGTGTGTGGGTTGAAGACCCGGAGTAGGTAACGTTGATTATCGAAAATTACTTTAAATATATTTACTTCGAAGGATCCTATGCGTGCAGATACGGAACCACTTATGAAACCTACTTGTTTCCCATGATAATCGTTGCCTACTCGAGCAACCTTTTACGAAAGAGAAAACAGAAGTGGAGACTGAAGTCGATGCCAGCACAAAAGGCTCCGGGGCTGGACGGTTTTCCCGGCCTTATTTTATTATAAGTTTTGGCCACATCTCGGCGAAGAGCTAACAAAAATTTGCTTGAATGTTTTGACTGAAGGAGGTGATATTTCAAAACATAATTATACGTTGATAGCTCTTATCCTAAAAGTCAAACTGGTTCGAAAAGTGTCTGAGTTTTGACCAATTCTTTGTGCTCCACAATGTATAAAACCATAACCAAGGCATTAGCTAATCGTTTGAAACGTGTTCTTGGAGAACTAATATATGAAAATCAGAGTGCATTTGTGCCAGGGCGTCTGATTTCTGATAACATTCTCTCAGCTCATGAGCTTATTCACTCCATGAAGACGAGGAAAGTTAACGGTGGAATAGTAGCTATAAAACTCGATATGAGCAAAGCTTACGATCAGGTAGAGTGGGATTTCCTGCGAGCTACAATGGAGCGCATGGGGTTCGGTTTCAAGTGATTTCAGTAGTTACGCAGTGCGTTACCACCGCCACTTATAGCATTATGGTGAATGGTACTGTTTAAGGGAAGATAATTCCGGAGAGGGGTCTTCGACAAGGCTGCCCTTTTTCCCCGTACTTGTTCCTCCTTGTTAGCGAAGTCCTCTCTCGGAATATAACAAAAGTAGTGCTGGAAAGAAGAGATTTCGGGAGCTCAAGCTTATAGGGGAGGCTCTGTGGTGTCCCATCTCTTAAAATTCCGAAGAATATAAGTCAAAGGGGTGACCCAAAATTCCGGAGAATATGAGCCTAGTGGGTGAGACCCGAGTGTGACAAAAATCCTTAAAAGGAGATTTGGCAATTAATTAAATTAAATTCGTTTAATGGGCTGAAGATAAAAAATTTGGGCTCTGTTATGAGTAGTAGGCTGCTGAGCTTAACTGGCGGTTGGGTTTGTACGTAATGGACTAGTTTAAGGTAGGGGTAGAATATAGATTTTGTGAGTTCCAAGGGGTAAATAGGTAAATGGGTTTTTTTCCTGGTGTTGAAAGTACAATGATGGAGATGAAGCAACAAAGTCGTGCTGCGACAGGCGGAGGTGCGATCTGTGGTGGTGTTGAAAGAGGCGGCGGTAGCAACGGCGTTTGGGTCGTCCGACCTGAACGACGGTAGCAACGGCGTTTGGGTCGTCCGATGTGAACGGCGGCAGGGATGAAGCCGACGAAGGTGTAGAGAGCTTCGGCGCTCGCCGGTAATGGCGGATTCACCGGCGTTTGGGTTCACCGCTTGTTTGAGACGGCGACGGCGTACTGGTTGCTGTTCGGCGATCTGATTGTGAAGCTGATTTTTGGTGTTCAAGATGAACAGACGGGTTTGCGAAAGCATAGAGGCACAAGTTTGAGCAGTGGGGGTCGGAGTTCGGCTCTGATACTAAAATTGGTGTAGAACCGGAAGATGAAAACACAGGTAACTCAAATCAACTAATTATTTGAGGAATTGTATTCAATAATCATAGAAAAGGTGAATAAACAACTACGGAAATCCTACCAATTTATAGATAAAAACATGAAAACTCCTACTTCTACTCAACTACTACGAGATGACTAGAAATAACTAAAATCTTATCATTTATTCGAAATAGACTTCCTCCAAAAGTTCAATCTTTCTGTATCTCTGGTATTTGTTCAGGAAGTTGATCCGCATCACTACATCTTTTCCCATTACATTAATTTTCGCTATTCTTTCTATTATAAATTTTATTGTCTTACTTATCTCAATTTCATTTAATTCTAACTATTTTTTTTTCGTTTCCTATATTTATTTGAATTTAAAAATTCTAATTTATTTCGAATTACACAAAAATAAGTCTATAATAAAAAAATTAATAAAATATAAGCCAAAAATCTAAGTTTCCAAAATTTCTTAAACCTGAAACCGTATTTTACCCCTCTCTTTCTCTTGTCTCTCTCTTTGGCCCCACGGCGGAACCACCTCCACAATCATCTTCATCATCATCCTCACCACCATCATCACCCTCACCATCATTCTCTCTCCTCTCCGTACCCTCTCACTCTCGGCACTCGGAAGAGCCAAGCCCGACCACCAAAGCAGCCGAAATTGAAGCCCGTTGGGCCTCTCTCTCTTTCTCATTTTTTTTGGAAAGATTGCTTCATTAGATTAGATTGGATACTTATCATATAAATATTCATCTATTCTGTAAAATAACATATTTGACTTTATTTCAGCCTTTAGATTGAATCAATCACAACCCTTAGATCCCACCCACTTATATTAAAAATATTTGGAAGAAATTAGTTAGAGTGAATTAAGGAGAAATGGAGATGTTGTAGTTGGGGAAGAAAGATACAGAACACAAAGAAGAGAGAGATAGAGACGAGAGGGAGAGGGGTTGAATTGGTGAGAGAACAAATTACGGGGAAGTGTACGCACATGGGTTAGTGTGGTGGCTCATTTTTTTTCCCTCACTATCGCCACGTGGCACGTTCCAGACCACAAGATTTTCACTGCACATGAACTGTACCGATCAAATCTTAACACTATAATCTTAAATTATTTTTATTATTGATTATTTAAACATAGACATTCTTATATTGTTTTGTGGCATATATATTATTTTCCTTCATTTCTAAAATCATTTTATACAGCTATTTATATAATCTTTATTTTGTGTCTATATTCTGCAATGAATTTTTCATTTGCTTCACGGGATCACTACTGGTGAAGTGTTCTTACCATTTGTTTGTGGTAGTGCCCTCGGACACGGACAATTCTCTAGTCGTCTTCTTCGTCGTCGTCGTCGTCATCATATAGTAAAGCAGGACAAATAACACACCATGTTGATACACTTGGTGCGCCAGCAGTGTAAAATTCTTCTACTTTATTACCCTGTCTGCCCTCTTTAGTAGTAATTTCTTCCTTTTCACAGACGATTCGAATCGCGGTAAAAAAACCCTAACGGCGACATTAGCACTACTCCGGGCGGCGATCGTCTCTGTCGTTCCGGTGAGTTTGACATGTAATCTCTGATACTACTAATTAAATCTGTATACTATTATTTGAACGAACAGATTGAAAGAAGTATTTCGAAAACTGTATACTACTACCAGTACCGACCTCACTCACTTTTTAATGCTTTAAACGCAGTCGTCGACACTAATGGCGTTTAGGCGTTCTGTTTCCGCCACAAGAGCGACGCTTCTTGCTCGCAAGCGATTCACCGCGTCCTTTTCGTACATCCATCACGACGATGGTCGTACAAGCCGTGAAAATCAATTCCTTAATTCTGCAATTCTACATAGATCCATGGGAATCTGCTTGAAAGGGTTTAAGTCGTCGGTCACAAGCCAAAAATATGCCCAATTCTTTGCTCCTTCTGGGACGGGATCATTTTACATCAGGCACATGTCCACTATTATTAGCAAAGGGGCTAATGAAATTGAGTATGCGACTGGCATTGTCGATACAACAGAAGAATTAGAGGCTGCTGTAGTTTCTGCTGTCCCTGCAATGACCGAGGTTTCAATTGCTGCTGCCGATTCTGCTCTCCCTGTGGCTGCCGCCCAGTACTTTATTGGCCATATTCATTTGTTCACCGGATGCAATTGGTAATCATGATGACCACATTTCACCTTTGTTGCTTTTCTGTCTACCATCACTAGAAGATATATTATATGCATGAAGTTGGTTTTCTATTCTTATAATGAATGAACTGTCCAATTTTTTAAATTCAGGTGGGCATCCATAGTTGTGGCCACTCTCCTCATTCGGGCTGCAACGGTTCCCCTAGCCATATACCACCAGAAGTCTTCTGTTAAACTCAAGGTAAGTATCCATCTACCAAGCTCTTCTACTCCCCCATGTTGAGTGACAAAAATATTCGATCATGGTTTGAAATTTATCTGCTATTTTTTCAGCTGGTTTTGGAGATGTGCATGTTTTAATCTTTTAGGTTATGGCTGTGATGGTATTAGCAACATATAGTTACACAGTAACATGAGCTTCACATCTATGTGTTTTCTATTCTTGGAATATGAACTTGGTTAATCTATACATTTTTATCCCCGGTTTCTTGCTGAGAGATTTGAAAAAAAAAAAAACATAATGCTGTCTAACAGAGGAGTCTCTTTCCCGAAGTTTGTTATTTTGAAGTGTTTGATGTTTGAAGTTACTTTTAATATTGAATAACCACCCGTGCCTAAAGGCACTTACTAAAAAAATTCTAGTTATATTATAAATTTTTGTGTGATACACCATAATATTGTAAATTCTGTGGGCCATTAGATAAATTGTAGAATACTTGGTCTGTTTCTTCTCTTTCTTCCAGTTTTGACTTTTTCATCCGTAGTCATGTCACTTTGACCTGATAATTTGGATAAGAAAATGACGTAATTTTTCGATAATTTTTCATGGTGTTGTAGAGTAAAGTTTATTGTACAACACTATGAAAATTTGTCAAAAAATTGCATCGTATTGCTGATCAAATCATCGGGTCAAAGCGACCTGATGAATAGTGGTAAAACTCAAAAGTGGAAGAAAGAGAAGAAACAGAGGAAGTAGGTCATAGTGTATTCCCTTAGTGTTTATCCAATATTCGTAATTTCTGTAAAACATGCGGGTCATAATATCCATTGAATAGAATTTTTATAATGTATTTCTTATAAAGTATGTGGGTCATACTATAACTTTTATGAAGTTTATGGGTCCTATTATTACAGTAAAATATCAATGCAAAATGTCTCTTTGAGAGTGTGGACCCACACCACCCTATCTTATTATACAGATGTCAGACTAATATTCATATTAATAGGTTTTGTGAGAGAATCTGTAGGTGAAGACGATTGGATATTGTTTAAGATGCTTGGTCGTTATACATCCTATCCCTGATTTGCATTGAGGAAAGGCAGCTTCACCCACCTCGAGGGTACTGGGTATTAATAACAATGTAGGCCAATCTACGAGGATATGCATGAACTCTGACTTTGGCAGTTTGAAGTAGGAGAACCTGACGAACCTGCTTAGACTTTTCCTAGTAATAACATAAATTGATCCCTGAGTTTAGTTTGTATTCTTCTCATGTGTCGTCCTGCCTCTTTTTACTCTCACAGAAGAAATATGTTGTTCATTCTGTTGATAGTTTACAGCATCTTCAAAAAATATAGTTTACATATCTTTTGGACTTGTATTTCTCTGCAGGTTTTCTTTCCGCATTATGTGAAGCTTCTGCACGAGATGCAAGATAAAGTATGCATTTATTCTTCTTTTATTTTTTCCTTCCTCATCTTGCTCTTAACTATACATGAATTTCAGAAAATCAGCCACCAGCCTAAATGTGATGAACCATCTTGTACAGAAATTGCACTTAAATTCTTCTAGAATGGATGCAAGAAAACTTTAGTTACTAGTTTTATTTAGAAAACTACACAGTCGAGCTTTTTTATGTATGTCTACCAAGAAGCATGAACACAGACAGTGACATTCATGTTGTCTTGGACAGGACTTACACATCTACACCCTCAATTTATTAAATTGAAGTCATGAGTCTGCTGGGGTATGACCAATATCTATGCTTTTTCCTATGTAAGGGATGTGAAAAGGTAAGCCAGGATATGGAATATGAAGGGATATGAGGTCGGATGTGATTTATGGGGGATAAGGTAGGTTGGGAAGTCGTGTTTCAGTGCTTGAGTGATGTGGGATATGATGCAGAGTAGTTTTACAAAAGTAAACAGAGTCGTTAATACATTTTTGTTGGTGTCAATTTTATAATTGTCTATGGGATTTATAGTATTTTTCACAACCAGTAATATTTTCTCAAGAATCAAATATGGTTTATACCACTTGAGAGGTATAAGTTTGTAGGCAAATTGGAGTCGGAGGATATGGGAGGGATTTTTGATATCCCTTCTCATGTCCTCCACTCTAGCACACATTTTGAACCAAAGGGGATAATACACCATATTTCTGATCCCTTTCTCCCCATCACCAACAAGGCATTTGTACACAGAAGTTACTAAATAGTCACAGAATACTAGTTTTGGTTTAATATGGAGAAAATAGTAAGTCTGTCCTCTCATCCTACTGGTACAATGCCATTCACAGTATGTACCAAATATATACTGCCTCCGTCCCATAATACTAGTCCCTTTCTGAAAATCCAACTTTGTAAGGGGACATGCATTTACACATGATTGAATTTTGTAATGATATTGACAAGTGTATTCCTTCTTTCTCTATTTCTGACACAATAATAATTACTTTTTAATGGACATTATTGTCAATGTGTCCACTTTCAAACATAAGAAATTGAAGTGATCACTTATCATGGGACACCCCAAAATAGAAAAGTGTACAGTTATGGGACGGAGGGAGTATTATTTTATGTAATCAAAAAGGTTATATGACTAGCAAATACATGTTTAAAGGTGTCTAATTGATGGCACATGTGCACCGGGAATGCTTGAGGTGTATCTGGCACCTCTCAGTGATGGCTTTTAATATTTTTGTCGATAGAGAGTCTACTCAGACATGGTCCAGGTCATAGAACTGGCCATGCTAACTTGCATCCATATACTGTTACCTCATACCTTTTAGACACCTTTTGCCCTCCCGCATGCATGGATAAAATTTACTATATTTCTGTATTATACACACGCGCGCGCATGTATATGCTCTCCTCTTTTCCTTTCATCTTCTTTTAAGCTCCAACATGTGATGAATTAGTTTGGAATTTCTTCACTCAAAACTGTGTGAGGGTTTTCTGCATGATGAGATAATATTTCCATGAACGTCACATTGACTATTCAGCGAGAGTGCTTTCTCTTATCCTCCCACATATGCTCTTTAGTCTTTAGCTACTCCAGGTTTTGGTGCTCAGGCCTCCAATAATGTGGAGATTTTCCAGGTGTTAAATAGTAAGTTGATTGTAAGTAGTTGGTTTTCTAATAAGGATGCGTGTATTGGTATTAGGATTTAGGAGGTGTGGAGATTTTAATTGGCCTCTTTTTGAGAGAGTTATTGAGGCCTTTTTGTGATAAGAAAGGCCCACAATCGAGAACTGAAAGTTGCTATCATGGACTCAGTGATGCGAGTTTTTATATTATTTTTTGTGCAAGTCGATAAGACGACTTGGTGTCCGGGAATTGTGGAAGGACCGTATGTGATGGCAGTTTGAAAAGGAATTTCAAAGGTTGTTCTTGTCTGATCTTTCGTGAACATTGAATAACAGTTCAAGATCAGGGAAGGGGTGTTTATGAGAGACAATTATGCAGATGATTGATGTTTATATATATCTTTTCAAGATTTATGGATTTCTCTATCCATCGGCTGTACTTCCATTCAGGTTAAATATGTTAGACTGCGGTTGCAGGTTTTATAGGCATTTATGATGTGTAATAACTAATAACTCTTTTTTCGTAGGATGATGATAAGTTGGTTTGGAAAAGCCGACCAAGATACTATTCTCTGTAGTTTCTTGTTATTTCTTCATAGAGTAGGGAAATGTTATTTTCGGCACAAAGAGGTGCCCTAGGAATATTTTTTTAGTCTGGGTGGCAAAGTATGCATCTAGTGTTAACAGCCAACCTGTTATGTAGGTGTGATTCTGGGTTGGTGATACACTTATTGAAGTTAGAAAAAAATGAAGAGGTATTTCATATTTATTTTGCTCTAGGTGGAAAATATATTTTTTTGCCCGTTTTCCTTTTTAGCGGCTACGGATATTGCGCAAACCAGCCTGTCAGTTGAATATATCTCGGTTGGCTACCTGTGGTTGGAGTTGCAACACTTGGAGTTAAACAGTTGAAAGTGCTTCCTAGACTCTGCCAAACCTCTCACAGTGGGTGAATACATAGCTTTACGGCCTTGTGACGGACATCCACTTGAATGGTTATCCTGGCTAGAAATGGAGAGAAATTAACAACCCAACTCCTCTACACCTGTCATCCACGTACTCAAACTCATATGACTTCTGTGGATCAGTTTTCATTTTCAATCAACCCGTATAAGGTTCCGAATTGATGATTTTCAGTGATGTTCATGACTATGTTGAGTTAGTGATGGATGTTTTCATTTGTAATACTTGTGGCGGTACCAATAGAGACACACGGATGGTGGATTTGGCTTTGATTTGTCCAATTAGTATTGATTTTATGGTCTGTATTTGTCTTCGCACAGAGGTTTGGTTAATTGGTTAGTTATCTTTGTTGCATACTGGTGTGGGTAAATGGGAAATAAAGAGGAGATAAATGAAGTAATAGAGCCGGGAAGTGAATCAAAATAAGTTGCTGCAGAGTTGTATGTCGATGTTTGCAGATGTTTCAGATATAAAGTGGTGTAAGTTTATTTTTCGCTTCTATTAAAGGCTGTAGTGGACACAGAATGGCTTAATTGTTTGAAGGAAATGTAATATTTTGAAATGATGTAACCCTAGGCTGGGTACATTCCTTATTGAAACCACAGGTTGGCAAAATGAAAACCAATGCTGCTTTCTTGTTTATTTATTTATTATTTGTTTTGTTTTGTTTTGTTTTGTTTTGTCTTTAATTGTATACTGGTCGACCTCCACAGAGCAGTTAGTGCATTAAGATACCTTCCGATTTGGTGAATTGATCGTATTATGCGTATCTTTCACACCATAGTTTTACCCGTAGGCGGATCCAGGAGTTCGTTGCTGTGGGGGCTAAAATGAAAAACAAAATTAACAAAATAAGGATTAAATTAGAATTTTGTAAAGTTGAGTGGGGACTATAGTCCATTTGTGTGTGTGTGTGTGGGAGGGGGGGGGGGGGGGGGGGGGGCTAAAATAAAAAAATCTAATTAAAACATGGGCAAAATTGAACTTTTCAAAAGTTGAGTGGGGCCTGTGGGTTATAGCCAGACCCCCCCCCCCCCCCCCCCCCCCCCCCCCCCCCGGGCTACCGTCACATATAAGAAGGATTCTCTTTCTTATCTAGGCCTGATCTTATTTGTGTTACTTATCTGTTTGTAAACCGTAATATACATTACACTATGATTCTGAAATGAAGATTTTGCAGAAACTAACGCTTGTTTATCCGTAGTGCTTGGATCCTAAAGCTGTGGAAGATTTTGAGCAAAGAAAGGTGGCGTTGTGCAATGAGTAAGTAATATTTTTGTATTCTTCAAAAAAGTATTCTAAATCTATTTTAGCTGTATCCCTTCTGTCTTCTTTCCTAATTGGTTTTCCATCACTCACAAAATTCTTCAATCATATAAAGATATCTACAGTGATATTTTGATCTCTAAGTACCTGAGGTGTGTAACAAAGACACTAGAATTGGATCATCTTAGTTGTTGCCGGTTATATTATTCTTAGAGTTTGACCATTGAGATTGTAAGTTGAGTTAAAGGAGGCCCAACCTTCCTCTCAATGTCATTGCACAAAGCCAGCTTTTGTCAGTGGTCCCTAGGTAGACTGCATTGCTCTTTATTGTGCTCCATTAGGTAGGCTGCATTGTTATAATTTCCTTCCCACATACAATTACTCTTAACAGACGTTGCCGGTACAGTCAGCTTTTCCGATACGGTCTTTGTTGTGTAGTAGTAATTGTGAAAACCCAGAAGAATTACTAGAGTATAGGATGAATGAGGTAAAAGTCAAATTAGTTTGTATTTTGTCGTATCTGCCCCAAGGCAGTGAACCCCAAAGCCGCCACAGTTTGCTCGTAGGCTCCTAAACAGGCTCTATTTTGACCATGCATCATGAAATTTGGTACTTACAATTTTGTAAAACTCCCAGGTTATACCTCATTGAATGCAGTTATTGCAAAGCGATTTTTGTGCCAAAAGTTTCACCTCCTTAAAATAGTGTTGTGAGTTGTGACAAAACAAGATTGGCTGAAGCTAAGTTTAACGATGCTTGTTGACTCTTGGGAAAGCCTTCAAAGTTTTGTTGCTTCGATTACTGCAAATAGTAAGGTCAGAGATGGGTTAGTGATTGAGTAATCAATTAGCCCTGTGGTTATAAGGAAAACTAAACAGTGGTGATGCCAAATCGCCAATCAACAGGTGAGTCTGAGTAGCAGCTATGATTTGGGCTGTGAGCATATTAATTAATGTTGATCTCTACTACCTATCATGGAGATGGAAGACGAAGGGCCGAGGAACCATCGTGATTCTATCAGCGCAGAAATAAGGTGTCACTGGTCCTCTTAGTTGACGCAAGATAAAAGTACGAAGCTTATTCCTTTCAATCACTTAACTTCTGTGCTTTCTTCTGGAGTTCAATAGGTCATGGGATGGAGAGAACTTAGTGCTTCCGTTTGGTTATCATGAATACTCACCTGCTTTTCCATTGTCGTCAAGGGGTGGACTCGATGAAGGTAGAAGGTATAGTCTTGTTGTGAGGAAGTAAACTGGATAGGGGGTTATAAATGTAGAATGATCAGATATTTCTTTGCACTGCAGACTCAGTCGTGGCTGGGTTGTTGACCGATGGGCGTTGGCTACCCTTATATGGTAGCCGCTGGTAGTAGTTTCGTCCACACTTTTATTTGTTTGTTTTCTTATCACGAATTGAGATCTGTTTCATAGCCTCATTTTCGTTTCCCTTGTTTGAACAAAATTCTGTTTTCAGTTAAGAAAAAGGCTGATAGAACCCGTGGTTGATTCATTGGTTAAAATATTAGCAACTTAATTAGTGAAATTGATGTAACTTCGAAAAGCAAGACAATTGTGAATATCGGCAATTTCACATACTAGCACAAGCAATTATCCTTTATTGTGTAAATGAGGACTTTCTGTTCTTTGTCTTTCTTTATCAGTGAAGTTATAATTGACCTTCTTTACACAGAAAACTGGGTCTAGGCCAATAGAAATTTTGAAAAACTTCAGAGGATAATTCGCAACGCCTTGCACTAAATAATTCATACTAGAAACAAGCCTCTAGAAAGGTATTCGACTTGAAATATTGTGTATCAACCTTTTTTAGGTGTTGGATTTTTTTTAGATTTCAGGCATATTGATGAATTAACTGCTCAACATGGAAATGCAGAAACACTGTTCTTGAAGTGGTGTTGCATCTTGATTATCTACTTCCCCTTGTTGTCTACGCAATTCCACACATTTTTTTTCTTTTTTTACTATTTGACTATATTTTAATCGTGAATATTGCAGATATGGTGTTGACAAATTTACTTTTTTAAAGTCTTGCCTGCAAGCTCCTATCTTCATCAGTTTTTACCTTGCTGTAAGCAGATTCCCTTTCGCCTCTTTTTGTTGGAAACTTAGAATTTCATCTCTTCTCTTCTGTCAATCAACTACAATTATTTACCCTTTACTGCACAGTAACTAATGTAATTATTTGTTTGTACTTAGTTTTTACATAATCTCTCTCTCTCTCTCAATTTCTCTCTTCTTTAATAGATTTCGAACATGGTAGATAAAGTTCCTTCATTCAAGTCTGGTGGAGCATACTGGTCTACAGATTTGACAGCCCCAGATAGTTTGTGTATCTTTCCAGCTTTAATTGCACTGTCATTCTGGGCAGCGAAGGAGGTAAGCATAATCTTATTACTCAAATTATTCTATGTTCTCTATTTTTTCACATATACCTAAATCAGGATTATGACACTCAAGATTGAACTCTGAACTATCCTTGGATTCCATTCTAATTTCATTCATGAATTAGTAGGGGACAAGGCAAGATGCGTACTTGCGTACTAAGACATTTTATTCTCT
The DNA here is from genome assembly GCA_023055425.1 of Linanthus parryae. Classification (NCBI taxonomy): domain Eukaryota; kingdom Viridiplantae; phylum Streptophyta; class Magnoliopsida; order Ericales; family Polemoniaceae; genus Linanthus; species Linanthus parryae. The sequence continues at coordinate 1,449,397 of JALGPY010000024.1, forward strand.
TTCCAACTAGAACATACTTCTTTTAAGGGCTACATTAACTCCATCCCTTCTATTACATGCTTGGCAAAGATGACATTTTGGAACAGATGAAAATCTAGAAAAGCTTTAGAAGGCGAAAATAAGTTTCCTTTCCCAACTAGAAAAACGTAGTATACATTTCATATCTTGGATGAAGTATGGATAAAATGGTAAAACAATGTATGTTACTCAACAAAGATCGTAAAGATTGTCAGTCCACCTATTCTTACTCAATGAAATGTAGGAAATATAACAATTAACTTTCACTTTTTTATGTTTTAACACTTGATATCGTATGATTATGTGTTTGCAAGCATCATGTAAAATCATAATGTGTACTTAAATTTATGTGTCAGAAAGTTATACAAAAAGGTGCAAGTAAATAGCATTAAACCTGCATATGGCGTTTGTCCCTTCACTGCTGATAGAAATACCAGGAGACATGCATGGACACAGAAATTTTTACATGCTCACAGTATAAGTGTCCTGCAGTCCGCAAATTTTTTCCTCAATCCCTGCTCCTACTCATGTCTAAAATGTTACGTTTACAAATTGACAAGTTAAAGAATATATTAAGTAAGATAAAATTCACGTGTCCAACTTTATCTACTACATCAACCTAAATGTTAAGTCAACCCACAGTTTTAATTGATTCTAGTTACCCCTGGCAAAATTATGACATGTGGTAATTTGTTCTAAGGGTTGCTGAAACGCTAATTTTATTTTTTGCATTGTAAAAGATGGGTTTTTTTTTTTTTTTTTTTACTTAATTTGTTCAACGTCTCTTAGGTTGTTCCCGGTTTGGGTTTAATTGAAAAGGAAGATGAAATTGTCGAGGCTTCTCATATGGTGATGTGTTCACTTAGAGGGAGGAAAATAATAGGTTTTTCGGAAATGGCAAATGACCTATGCGCCTTCCAGAAGTCTGATTTTTAAATTGGTTCCCTGTTGAGGTGGCCCAATCAGTGGTTCTTAAAAAATTCAGGCTCTTGTGGCAGTTATATTTCAGTTGGTTGTAAGACTGTTAATTTTTGTAACATATACTCCTTAAAGCATCACTAGTTTCTTAGTGCTATTTTTAATTGAAACCTTTAATTTATAAAGGAGAGCAAACCATTGTTGTCAACTTTCTAAATACACGTGAAGGTATTATGTTATTGGTGAAGTCGTGAGTAATGGGACACTTGAACGTTGTCATATAGAATTAGAGGGGCGTCGAATTTAAATTTTCTGTAATTTACGAAAACTAAACCAATGAGCATCTTGAAATGTCAAGAGATGGTTTTTAATTAGGTCATTCTTCAATGTATTTAAAATCACAGTTTCGAGTCAAATATATTAAATGGAAGTTTATCTTTCTTCCATTGGACTGGAAAGAAACGTGATACCAGACACAAATAAATGAGAAAACACGCTCCAAATTTTACAGCAATAACACTCTAAATAGAGGAAGAATACTTGGCTTTATTCAATAGTCAATAACAAACTGCTACAATACGGAAATTTATAGGCAAAAAGGTAGACTGGAAAGGAAACATTTTTAAATGAAAACATGTCAAGTAAATCGATTATTAAGGCAATAGAAATCAATTAAAATACTTAGTTTCTGAGATTTATTTTTCTTTCCTTCTCATATTATCTATTCCTCTTTTCGTACCATTTTTCGGATATATAACTTCCTTAATTGGTTGAGTTGTTCTCCATCATTCTCCCCCGCTTGAAAAGAACTCTACTTCGTAAAGTTGAAAGGAAAGAGGTTGAGTGACTCGTCTAGTGCTATGTTACCAGAAACGTAAAAACAGCTGCTATTCTTGTTCCCAGCCTTTCGACCCGAAACGCGGTATGTTTTCGACCCGAAACGCATAAAGTATCGAGCTGAACGTTTCATGGAGTGAGTACATAACTGACCTGTTTATATTACTATTTTTCAGTGGCACTTATTGGCAGAAAGTTACGTTATTATGGAATAGCGATTTTAAAATTGAAGTACGAAATTGCTTTAATTGATATTGTGGGACTTTTTAGGTAACTGTAGGGCAGCTTGTTCCCAATTAGCATTCTTTGGTCATAGTAATTGTATTTCGTCCCGGACAACGTTCCAGAAAAGCCTACGCCCACTGGCACCTAGTGTTTTTCCCGTTCCCTTTCCGTCCCATGTACTGCAGCGTACCACGTTTCTGGTAACATAGGTACATTGCACCAAGTACTTCCAACATGCATCTCGATTTGACAAGTTTGGTCTATTTTTCCAATGAACTAAATATCTCATCAAATCATCTCGATTGAGACACTTGAACCACTACTCCAACGACTATGAACTCTTGAAAGTGTTTCATCATAAGCTCTTATGTCTAGACACCCTTTCCAATTCTCTTAGCATTGTAGAACTCGTCGTGAATAGAGGAATTTAAATAGTTTTGCCACTCGGGAACATATCCAAACATCTATTATCAAAGAGTGACCACGGGTGATTCTTCCAATACACAAGATTGAAAATACTCAAACTCGTTACTCCAAGGTACATAAACTTGCAAGCGAGAGAATATCAATTCCAAAAGTAAGAATGACCACATGTTACCTTCAGATCGGTATACTTTAAGCTGAAAGGACTGGCACTCAAGTCGTCATACTGTAACCAAGGGACTTTAATGATCGAGTAGATAGCCTTTTCCGACCAAACTTAGGGAGATTAGAGTGAGATTAGAGTTGTTTCCGGAATTTGAGTCAAGCCAATATGATAGTAAAAGAATGTCCCTTCAATTTTCTTGAAGTATTAACATGTGACTCAGATCAATGGTTTGAATGAAGCCTGCCAAGAGAGAACTAAGTAGGTTCGAATAATTTGAAAGGTCTTATCATGACATATATTCTGCCTTGTATGGGGTCTGGGCTCCACTCAAGCTGTCACAATAGTCTTGAGTATCACAACAAGAAAATTTGATGGGGTATTAGGATCTTGAGCAGGTGGTTCCGGCTGATGGTCAAATTCCTGTGTTGCTCCAGCAGGTGGTTTTGCTGATGGTGGTCTGGTGTACTCTCACAAAGGCGATTTCAAGAAATTTGGCTAGTGCTCCCTGGCGAGAGGGAGCATGTTAAGGGGCTCAACCATGAAGGATGAGGTTGCTAAGTAACATGTCCGAGCGGTTATCCCATATCGGGATAGTGGGTTGTCCATGGTTAATTTTGGGCCCTTACTCATAAGGTTGACCTTTGGGGTAAATGGGTGTCCCTAATCAGACAATGGTACGACTCTCTCGCGGTGCTTAATCTCCCTGCTTCATTGTATGACCATCTGGGCTCCTCGAGAGGTGAAACTTCTTAGTCCCACTCAACTTCATTAAATGGTACCCCATCTTGAGTTCTTGACTTTTTGTGCATTAAAGTGCGACCCTTGTTTGAAGGAGTAACCCGTTAACATCTTGACTTCCGTGAGAGCACCATGTTGCAAATATTTCCTTCATGTTGCAATGTATGAATTACAATGTCTCTCCACCGTGATGTGGCCAAATTCATTTGCACTGAAAAACTTACTGGTTCTATGCGTAAGAATGATGTTGAGAAGTTTCACGTTGTACACAATGTGATGATAGTTAATAAGATCCTCGGATACTCTCCTCACTGCAATTTGGTTTGGAGGTGGAATTCCGTGGATTCTTTACATGGTAATAGAGCCATGGCTAATTCTTCACGCACCAGCACCCACTTATTAAGTCCACGTATTTGGCTGAAGTGACTCCACACATAACAAGGCTATTGGGAAGTCCCACATCAGGAGCTTACACAATATAATAACACCTAATAAGACCCTGGGCTACTCCCTCATGGTCAATTGGTTTTGCGGTTTAGTGAATTCTTCATAAACAATCCGTTGCATGTTCATGACTTATGTTACATGCCAGATTTATCTAAAGTATATGGTAGTGTTGACACTTGCACTTTATTTCACGCACCAAAATGGGACAAGCAAAACGGTTTTTAAAAGAGGAATTTTTTTGATGAATTCAGCCTATTGAGGAAAGCTGGCTACTCTTTTTGATGAAATCAACCTTATTGGATATGAAGCACTATTGTTGGTGCTTTACACCCAACTTGTTCAAAACATGTGTCTTTCTTGTCACCGTTTTTTGTAGCTCTTGATTTGCAGTACTTGTGTATTAACCATCCTGAACTTTGTTTCAGATTAATATGCCAGGCAACATGGAGAAAAAGCTTGCTGCAAAAATTGTTAAAATGGTTGCTCCTGCTCTTGTTGGTCTCTTTACAATGAATGAGCTTCTGATTTACAGTAGTTGTGTATTAACCATCCTGAACCTTGTTTCAGTCTAATATGCCAAGCATCATGGAGAAAGTGATAGCTCCACTCGTTAAAATGGTCCCTCCTGCTGTTGTTGTTCTCTTTACAATGAATTATGCTCAGGTGATTGTCTTCTATGTTCTTTTTGCCAACGTTGATTGGCTTTATTCTTTCTATTTCTCTTACTCAGCATTACAAGTGAAAATGGAGGAGTAAAATTGTTAGTTCCTGGTAAGATGGATGATGGTGTTCATGTATCATATTTTCTTCAGAATAGTTGATTCTCATTTGTGTGTCACTAAATATCTTAATATTTGGCTGCTTTTTTTTCCCGCCGCTAAGGGACTCTTAGTATTAAGACAACCTTGATTTGGTGTTAAATGTATGCCTCAGAATAACCATGCTACTTATACATAGCTCGGGAAGAGAGTAAGCGTGCGTGTGTTTGTATATATGTTTCAGAATAACCATGCTATCGTATTTTCGTCCATTTAAGTCTTAAGAGCATTTTGGTGTGGTTTTTGTACTTCATATATCCGTCCTCTCCTGTCTGGACTAGTCTTAAGAGTATTAGTATGAATCTATCTCGTCTTTTTTTCGTTACTGGATTAACAAAGAAAAAATGGTTTTAACTAATAATCCTAATTTAATTGAAATGCCAACTAGCAATTCTAAACTAAGGGATAGATTCGTTAAGGCCTCGGGGTTCTACTGGAAACGCTAAAATCCTGCTTTTTGTGACCCTATTTTCAATCAACTGTTGGTGTCTTTCCTGATTGAGGGTTTTGAATTAAGTCTCAGCTCTCACTCGTTGACTAGCCCTACGTGCAGAGCTCTCGCTTGTTTCCCTACAAATAGGATTGCCTTAAAGCCTGTAGCACTACCCTATTAACCCCACTTGCAACTTAGCTCTCGCTTGTTGCATCCAAGTGTGATTTACTATCACCTTTCCACTACTACTATTAGCTCCCGCTTGTTTAGCGCTAACTATAATCAGCGAGCTATAGGCGTACTTTTTCACACAGCATTATGAGCGTGAATAGTAAAACAGGTTAAGAGAACTGAACACATCTATTAATGGAAATTAAAGCAATAAGTACAAGCATCCATCCAAACTTTTGATCTGTAGGGCTTAGCTAGGGGACTACTCACTCATGGGCCCTGTTTGAATAAGCTGGATTATTCAGAAATAGGTTTATAAGCGGATTTAATCTGGGCCGTCTGGATAGGATGAGATTATTGGCTGAGGTGATGTCTGATCCGGATCCCAGCTGCCCAATTTGAGGGATCCGGGCATTTGTTAGGTGTAAAAGTTGGAAAAATTCAGGATACCAGTTCCCTAGAAACAGGGATCCGGGCCTGACATTACCGCCAATAATCTTGAAATATGAGCTAGTCAAAATCAGATTAAAGAATAATTCATAATCCTTCAATCTGGGTTGTCCAAACATGCTCATGGTGAGGGTAGAACCCGAAATCATGCAAATCATTCGGAATATCAAATGCAAAGATATGTACAGACGGATAGAAAGAAAACAGGGAAAGAACAATGGGAGCTTGTGACTCTTTAGTCTACCTTGAAAGCAAAGTATGCTGATCGATCATAAGCCACAGACTGAAGTTTTTTTTTTTTTTTTTTTTTCTTAAATAATACATCCCACCCCCCCCCCCCCCCCCCCCCCCCCTCCTCCTCCTTTTTTTTCGAGGAATAACTTCTTCTTGTATAAATCAACTTGAGGTAGTGGTTACATCATAAGTAAGGGCTTCAGTGAGCCACTGGGGCAAGTTCAGGTACCACTCTTCGTTTCTTTGGGACTGTCGAGCATGTGTAGCAAGTAAATTAGCCGGTTGATTTGCTTCACGATGAATCCAATTAATCGACCAGGTCTCGAACGTAGATAGGAAGTTTAGCGATTCCGAGATAAGCTCTTCAACTATGGTCAAATCCTCTGGGGGTCTTCCTCTGCTTGCCTGAATGACTTCTTCAATCAACACTTTGGGATCGCCTTCAATCTGAATTTTCTTGTAATCGTTCTCCATGGCCAATCGTATACCCATTCGCAAGGCCGCTGCTTCCGCCTCTTTAGTGCTTTGGCACCCCAGGATGATGAAACTTCTAGCAACTAAGCAATCACCAGCTTCATTCCGAATAATCACTCCTCCCCCTGCAGTTCCTTCAGTTTGTTCGTACGATCCATCAAAATTGATTTTGACCGTGCCATGCTTCGGCCTATACCAAACTGTTGTACCACCTTCTGTTCCTTTGTAATTTCCATGAGACTTGGAAGCTTGATCAAATTCTTTGATTCTCATTAAGACGTCAGCCACTACCTGGGCTTTGACCTTGGATTTTCCTTCGAAAACCAGTGAGTTACGCTGATTCCAAAGCTCCCATATAGTGACGCAACCAATTCTGCATTCTTCCTTGTTTTCCCCCCTTTTGCCGTCGCTTTTGTAGAAATCCTTAATACTTGTCCTAAATTCAGCCTTTAGACCCTCGACTTTTCTCTGAAGAAATCCACTGTAGTCTCTTATCTGCGGGCTCTTTTTGTGTTGGGAGGAGTATTTCTAATTCTGTTTGCACATTTGACCTGTAGCTTCTTCAGAATTTTCTCAGAGATTGGAGTTTTAGATCAGCCATATGCAATCAGTCTTTATGCTCTTGTGTTGCTGCCTCTTCGTCTCGTACTTTTATCTGTTTGGGTACACAATCCTAATGTTCCACTTTGATCCACTTTTACCACATCCCAGTAAAAGTAGCTTACATAAAATGGTTTCAAGAAGTTGGTAGCTCCCCTTCAGAAATAGCAGATGCAGCAAAGAAAAATATATAATTTTTGTTCTCACTTAACTCCACCACAGGACTAAGTACTCTCAAACATTCAACATAATACTATCTGACATGACTAGATCACATAATAGATAACATATTGGTGTTTCTAACCCATTTCAAAGACACCCTACCCAACTTCACAAAACGATTAAGATGAAACCAAATTGTCTATAGCGGCTCAGCCTCTCTGACATATGTTTGGGTATCGTGAAGCAGGGAAGTTCTTGAACAGGAGACATTGTCATGTCGCCATGTTGGACACGGGTAGAGCATGGGGAGGCCCCAAATCGCCTTCAGATGTTTAGTTGTCATTTTGTTGATAGGCACATCATTGGGACACTTGTACACGTCTTCAAAACTAACAATCTATTGGTAATGAAATAAAATAATGGCAAAAGAGAAAGTGAAAATGATAATGTCTTGGAGAATGATGATCATTAGTGAAACCAGAGACGTCAGGTTGTACATGATTAGATAGGGCGTCTTGGTGAGAAAATGAAATATCTGGGGAAAAGGGGTTTTCATGTTTGTTTGGAATAATTGTAAGGTGAGTAGTTGTAAGAAAGACTAGCGGGTAATATATTTAGTTTCATAAAGTTGCGAACTTGTCTAATGTATAACAGTAAGCTTCTATATACAGTGTTACTTTAAGAGGTAAAATCCAAACTGAACCCTCCGTGGTGGGTTCTAGTGTGAGGACCGAAATGTGTGCATTTCATTTTGTTAATTGATCTCATTATTACTCTTAAAAGGAAGGTTGGTTACCCGAAACATTAATTCTAGACTGCATTTCATTTTGTAGTGCCATTCTGGTAGTATTCATATATGGCTTACCACATTCTGTTTCCATTCAACATATGACGAAAATACTCACTCTAAGGCTCCGTTTGGTTGGTGGTAAAGCATTTTCCTGTAAAATGTGTTCCCTTGTTTTGGTGTTTTGGTGCTGTTTGGTTGGAGGTAAAATATTTTCCTGTGAAATGTTTTCCCTCAAATGATGTAAAATGATGTACACATTTCAAATCCGTAAGCCATTTTCCGGAGAGTGAAGGAGCACAACAACTCATACTAACACCATCACCAATAACCACCACTGCCACCTACCTCCACCACGACCCATCACTGCCGTCACGGCCCACTGTGTTTGGCAAGTGTCAACCAAACATGAGAAAATAATTGCAGAGAAAACCTTTTCACACAAAAAAATTTACGCGTAGAACATTTTCCCTTGTAAAACATTTTACTGCGAACCAAACAGAGCCTAAGAAACAAATGAACATACACTGTTTTCTTTTCTACCTTGTAATGAAATGTGCAATTGCAAGAGTTCACACTGTAGAGTTATTGAAGCTGACTGTCCCTGTGGGCATGCAACAACTATCTGAAACAGGTTTTTTGTCTGAAGTGTTTACACTCAGCTCCTTTTGTTGATATCCAGTAATAATAACAATCTGTCTTTGGCAGTATCCATTCCCCTTTTGTATCAGGGTTTCTAATATTGGAGGATGTGTTTGTATTTCTACAGGCATTTACTTGTTATTTTGCGACACAAGCCTTTTTCTCCCTTGTGTTTGGATTTGGTGAGTCTTTTCCCCTTCCATTTGCCATGATCGATGTTTTCCAATGATTTCTTTGTATTGGGAATCCATAAAAAGTAGTAGTGGCGGAAATACAACCAATTCATATAATGCTTGCTTTGAATTTTCAGTGTGTAAAGCTCCTGTTCTACAGAAGTTCCTGGCTACACCCGACTTGCCTGTAGCAGTAATACCAACTGCCGGTGGAATTCACTCCTCTTTTCTTGAACAACCAAAGAAGTCTGTAGAACATCAGGCAGAGGAGGTTACTTCATCACACCATAAAAGGACGGAGTCTGCAGGAGATAAAAGAGTAGCAACTTCCTCGCCAGCAATCAAGTTCGGAAGGCTAAAGAAGCAAGTAAAGGGAAGGAAGAAGAGCAATAGGAGGTGACATGTCGATGATGCAGTACATATAGGCTAGAGGAGCTACTTTGTGAATCAAACAGGTTCGGCAAATGTCAGGATATGTGTACATAGTCATCCCGTGTTCCCCCACACATTTTCTTTTATGTATTCCTGGAGATAGATATTTTAGTTCATTTAGTTTTAAGGTTTTTTTTTTAGGTTAATGATTGTATTATAGTAAGCTCCAGACATCTCTTGGTGCCCATATTTCATTGTATTGAGGCTTTTTCAAGTCACAATAAGAAGTATATGAGATTTCTGTTAGGCACAGAGAGATGCCTTGGAAGTTGACTATGGTGTAAGATCACCATAGAATCTCTCTCCTCTCTCTCTCTCTCTCTCTCTCTCTCTCTCTGTGTGTGTGTGTGTGTGTGTGTGTGTGTCTGTGTGTGCGCGCGCGCGCGACCTCCGTGCTCTCTTTTTCTGTCTGTGGCAAGCCATTTTAGAGGATTGCAAGCAAGCCCATTGATTTTTTGTTTAATTTATTTTTCTCTTTCTTTTGTTAGGAGGGATGCTAACGTCTTAGCTCGCGATTGTGCTACTACGAAGGATGAGGCTGCCTTTCATGTTGTTGAAAGTTCCTTTTTAATTTTTTGCAAAATAAATAAAAAAGAACAAAAATATGCATAATGAAGGAAGGAGTAAGATGGAGCTTGTGCCGGTATATGAATCATCATTGATTGGTTTTACTTCTACCTTGCTGGAATAACAGTAAGGATATTTTCAGATTGGCAAAGTGGTGGAGGAATCAGGAAAATGCTACAAACAAACGAAAGATGTGAACAAGATAACTCCTCAAAAAAAGATGTGAGCAAGATATGATTCGTCCAATATCTTTACACATAATTTATCATGCATCTTGTTCTCTTCTTCCTAGCAACGGTATACAAACATATGAATACATTCTGTGATAAGTTGGTCGTTATTTAGTTGATGATTGAGGTTAATTATAAGTTGGTCATCAGTATTGAAAAGGGTAGCTGCATTTATATTGAAGGCCAGTGTAGAAGAGTTGAGAGAATGACGCGAGTTCATAATTAGGTAACACCAAGCTATATATATTATTATTCGTATAGATAATAGCCAAGACGATGAAAAATATGGAAGAGAAGTTTCAAGAATCAGCACCAATTGATTTATTATTTATTTCATAATGTACATGCATAGATAAAAAAAAAAAAAAAAAAAAAAAAAAAAAAAAAAAATTGGGGGGGTTGGGGGGGGGGGGGGGGGGGGGGAGAGAGTACTTTCCCAAGGAGTCACTTATCCTCCCTCTTAATTAATTACCAGCACTCCCTGTTTTATTTAGGCCTAATTAACAAGTCCAACGAGCAGCTGCAGATATCACACGACATCAACAACAAATTGGTATGCTTGACCTTATCTAATTATTACTAGTAGAGAAGACGAGGGAATTAACAATTGGTGCGTCTGAAGGCTTTCACTGATCAGCTGCTTGGTTCACAGTGGGTTGCGCATCGAAATCATTGATGTGCACTTCATGGAACACTAGACCACCTTTAGGATGCTCAGTGTCATCCACAAGACTCAAGTGAAGAAGCTCCTTCTCTGCTCCATCCTCAATATAGATTCGCGTGTAGAAGGACATCGGAAATCCAGGTCTCATGCCCACATATTCTGCATTTATGCTTCTCTTAGTAGACTGGCTCCCGTGGCCAAGACTAATCATGAGGTCAGCATTTCTCCAACCAATCGTTACGTTTGGCTTACTTATCACAAAGGTAACAAACACAAGCTTCTTCGAACCCAGTGCCTCAATGTTGACTGCAGCTGTTGCTTCAATCTTGTTTCCGCCCCTTAGTTCAGCAGTTTGGTCACTGTAACAAAGCATAACAAGTTAAATCAAAGACAAATCGGCTCTTTTCTCTTGTGTGCAATAAATAAAGTTGTCGAAAGCACATAAGGAGATTTTCTTAATTAGCACTAAGTCTTCATCTACTCACCCCTCTGTTGGTTTGCGCCACTCGCCATAGTTGTAAGTGAAATCTCTGGGCAAGACCTTGATTTGTGTTTTAAGCTATGTGCACACGAGAACATAAGACAAAATCAAAGTTTGAGATCAATTATATCAACTTCGGAATATCATAAGCAATTTTCTTGTATCACTTACTCTCGCAACACAAAGATAAGCACTACGAATTGAGCTACCGCATAACAGATACCTGGGGGTCTTCAGTAAGTTGGTTGGTGGCCATTTTGATCGATCTAATCAAGGAGGAGTTTCCGCGGATGAAGCTAGTGTGCTGGTCTATGAATTATCGATTGGTAACAATCTCTATTTATAGTGCCTGAAATGTTCAAACATCACATACATGCTCGAACAATAATATTGATATTTAAATGGACAAAGTGGAGGAAGAATCAATAAAATGAAAGATGAAGAATACTAGTACTACTTGTTAGTACATGATTTGCCTTATCTAGCTAGCTTTACACAGAATACACATGCTCGGTATCTTGTTCGTCCTACCCTACCCATAAGTAACACAGAAACGAATATATAGATAGTGCGATGCTTTGGTACACAAAGCTCTGCCACTTGCTCTATATATCCTAGTGAAACTGTATATCTATATTCAGATAATTTCAGGCTTACCTAGCGTTAACAACAAAAAACATGCAACAGACAGTGAAAAAACAAAGTAATCAAATGGTGTACACTGTTGTGTGGAAAGCAATGTTAGCTTGCACTGTTTCATCATTAGCTTCGCAAAGGGAAATGAAACTTGAATTAGAATTTGCGCTACAGTAGTGACAATTTGTTTAGTGTTACCGTTTGTACATGTTGAGATTATCTTTCTGTCGCTTGTACTAGTACTTCATAGAAAAGAAGTCGGAAGATTTATAAGCAAAAAATCAAACCAATTCTGGACACCAGATCCTTACAATCTTGACGGAGGTTAACTGATGTCATACAAGATTACAAATCAACAGTCTGAGATTACCAATGCAGTTCAAGTTTCCCATTCTGAGTTTAGTAAAACCTCATGTTCAAAATTCACAACACCTCATGTTGAACACGAGGTTTTAAATCTTCCATATTTTGGTATTATCGTTGTAAACGACCACATTTTGGTGTTTCTGGGACCAAAGTCCCATGTTTTGGTATGTTACTCGTTTTACAAGCCCATAATCATAGTTATTGAATCTCTAAAAGTAACTCGTAATTTAGCAAATTGCCTTTGTTTTTTTACTTTACTTGCAAAATTATGCATGAACATATACTACTGCAAACCTGAGCATCACATATTAATTAATTGTTGGCTTGAAAAATTGAACAAAATTTTAAGTAAATTGGTACTAGTAAGTATGTTTTTGCAAGTGTTAAACCCTTCATCTATGATTAGCATTAGCAGCAACATAACTGTGAGCATATTTTCTGTAGAAACAGTAAATGATCCACATCGCAATGAACAGTAGAAATGTCAAGCTACAAGGGTAGAAGGTTTGAGGGTCCAAGAGCCAGCCCGACTTCTGTAGGTCCAGGAACCACATAACAAATCATGTTGCTATTGTCAGAAATTTACCTGATCAGATATATTTCTCAGAAACTTATGAACTATCTGCCCATAATTATCAACCAATATACTAATAGCTAGAGACTTCACCCAAAAATAAAATAAAATGATAGCTAGTGAAGTTAGAGGAAACCCCTTCGATCAGTTAAATAAATAAATCTCATATAAAATTATAGAGGGTCAGTTACCGTTAAATTATTAGTCCTGGTGTACATTGAAATCTGAAGATCGACATAGAATCAGATAATTTGGTGAGAAATACTACAGTTTCTGTGTACATTCTATGTTGAATTCTAAAACTAGGCATCAAGGTTAGATTATCAGAATCATGGATAAAAGTATTAGGTTGAAGATCCATTCAGACACACAGCAAGGTTGAAGATTCAAAATCAAAGAAGTTGCTCAAAACTCACCAGAAAGACATCAAAAGAGTTGATCAAAGTTCATTCAGACACACAGCAAGGTTGAAGATTCAAAATCAAAGAAGTTGCTCAAAACTCACAAGAAAGACATCAAAAGAGTTGATCAAAGTTCATTCAGACACACGGCAAGGTTGAAGATTCAAAATCTTGCGATACAGAAAAAAAAAAGGGTTCACGCCTACTTCGTACTGAAAGAGTATCTACATGATTGAAAAATATCCGTAATTCCCCTAGCTAATCATCAACTTGCAATCAGCAACTACCAAAGAAAAACATAATCCTACAACAGGTAAAGAACTAACTAGAACAACTTAGACCCAATCTGTTTCCCTAATCCCAACCAAACCAGCCAGCCATCAACTGTTCAAAAATCAAGTAATTCCCTCCCTGAATATCTACTGCAAGCCTGACAGTGACTGCTTTACTTCATTGCCTTAGCCACTAGATTCACACTTTTGTAGATCAAGCCTATCATCTTCACACAGAGCTCGAATTCTTACTTCTTGAGCTGATGCGCAAACTAACGTGCTATTCGCAAGTATACGAATCGAGTAATACCGGGTGTATTTCAACTCGGGTAATCGTTCCCACGAGGAATGTTTTGAGTTTTTCGGGTTATCAGAATTGGATTGCAGAGTGTAAAAGGAGGAGTGATTTGAGAGTGTGGTTACTTACTAACTACGTACTGAAAATAAACAATTATAAAATCTTGAAGTTTGTAAAATATAGGGTTTGGATACTAGGTCCCGGGATCCCCTAAGGTCTCTACAGATTTTCGTTCTTTGTTTGATATGAAAACACTCAGCAGTTTTAATTACCCGTGCCACGTACCGATTGTGCAGCAACCTTTCAGATTCCACACGCTGTCACGATCCTGCAGACTTTCGGATTCCTGTTAAGCTGCCTAAGTCTGCAGTCTCGTTCAAAGTCTGCTAGGGTTTCTAACCTGTCCTGATGGCCCGGGTCAGATTCTCTAACAGTTGGTCAAATGTTTTGGCTAGCCATATCTCTCTTTCTCTGGTCGGTCTATCAGGGTAAGGTACCAAATCCTGTCTTTTCTTCCTAACCCTAACCTGACGTTTTCACCTACAGGCTCGGGTTTGTAGCAATTCTGGTTCGCGACTCCGATCATGCATAAACGATAATATTCAAAGACAGAATAACTGATAATAGTGATAATACTACTGAATTAAGATAACGTAATCATGAATCCATAATTAAACTGCAGAACAATGTTTGAAAAAGAAACCCTAGGTTCACCGAGAACCTAGGTTTAGCTACTAAACGACATAATTAACTAACAAAGTTTCTGAATTTAAGAGAGAGAATAAGATCAAACTAAGTCTTCGGATCTGGATTCGCGCTTCCGTGCTCTCCGGGGATGCTCAGACTTCTCCTTGGATGTGTTGTGTGTTTAAAACGAGTCTGGACGAGTCTTTATATAGTGCTGAAGACGTTTCTGGAACTTGCCTTTATTTACGAAACTGCCACTGACCGAAATTGCCTCAGAATTTGTGCTGTCTGCGTAAAATACGCAGAACTGTGCGTATAATACGCAGACAGCAGCCTGACATGTACTGATTTCTGCGTATTTTTCGTGCTGTGTGCGTATAATAGGCACAGTTGTGCGTAAAATACGCACACAGTAGCCAATCATGTGCATTTTCTCTTCCTTTGTGCGTATATTTCTTCCCTGTCTGCGTATAATAAGCAGGACTGTGCGTAAAATACACAGACAGGGGTGACAGCTTGAAAATGTATTAGTCTGGGTAATCTTTTTACCATTGGTTTTAACCCTGTGAGAGTTGAGTTTGGCCATTTTCAGCTTGTTTTCCACCTGATACGAGGCAGAGATTTATAGATCATGATTGCAAAATTTGAGTAATTTTATGCATACTTTTTTTTGTTGGATATGATCGCGGGTGCGTGTTATGTGCAGGTAACAGGTGCCGAAAAATGCATGAGATTTACTTGGATGGGAGGCAGCGTGTCAGGAAAGTTGAGCAGAAAAAGAGGAAAAAATGCTAAGTGGTGCGTTCAAACGCAGGAGCTGCGTTCAAACGCACAAGACAGGAGCAGCAGGAAAAATGGCAGAATTTGGCTAAGTCCTGCGTTCAAACGCAGGCAGGCTGCGTTCAAACGCAGGAGTCAGAGACCAAGTGCAGAAAAGCTAAGTCCTGCGTTCAAACGCAGGCGTTGTGCGTTCATACGCAGGGCTCAAAACTCAAGAGAAGAAACGGCCAAGGGGTGCGTTCAAACGCAGAGGAGCTGCGTTCAAACGCATGGGTTCAGGAGCCAGAGGAGAAAAATGGAAAAACGGCTAAGTCTTGCGTTCAAACGCGGAAGGGTGTGCGTTCATACGCACTGCGTTTGAACGCAGGAAGTGTGCGTTTGAACGCACAGACGGGTTCCAGAAGCTTCCAGGACGGGTCTTTTCGAGGGTAAAACAGGAATTTCGTGCATCAGTTTTGGAGACTGTGGCAATATAAAAGGAGGTGTCCCAGCACTGTTTTAGGGTTACGAACACATACACATTCACAGCTATCATTATCAGCAGCCAGTTTTACAGCAGCCAGGAGTTGGAGCAGAGCAGGATTGGAGCAGTTTTCCAGTATCTTCAGAAAAATAACTAGTTTGATCTTTTCTCTTTTATGAAACGTTGTTTTTGAATAATGCAAGCTAGCTAGACCTTTTTGCTAGGTTCTCGGTGAACCTAGGGTTTATGAATTCAGCAGACTTGGTTGTTTTGATTTTCAGATGCATGGCTAGCTAAGTCTTAATACATGATGGTTTGTTTATTATTCTGTCTTTGATTTTATTTACATACATGAATGGCTTGATCACCCAGGAGTGTTACAGACAGGACCTGGTGCGCGAGAGTGACCAGTGAATGTTAGGAAGAAAAGACAGGATTTAGTACTCTGCCTTGATGGACCGAGAGGTGAAGAGAATCAGGGGACTAGCCCAGAAGCATTAGACCAACTGTTAGACGTTTAGGGGGAGACCGAGAGGAGAACCTGTAACCCTAGCAGACTTAGAACGAACCTGCAGATTTAGGTGGACCGAGAGGACCCGAAAATCTGCAGTCGAGTGATAAGTGCATGAGACCGAGAGGAGATTGTACTATTGGTATGCTGGCATAAACAAAACCACTGTGTGTTTCTGAAATCAATTATACCATGAAAGCTGGAAAGTAACCCTAGGGGATCCTGGAATCTAGATTTTTAGACTTATCGACTTTTTACAACTACAACAATTTCTGCAAAATATTCAACAGAAAAATAAAATAAGCTTTTTACTGTTTTTATTTATTATAATTTAGTATAGTCAAGTCCCAAACCTTCCCCCTTTTTACAAACTTCGTGTCTTATTCTAATTCTGATTAGCAACAACTTAAACTGTTCTCGTGGGTTCGACAACCAGAGTCACAATTACATACTCTATACTACTTGATCGTACACTTGCGAAAAAGCAGATAGGTTTACGCTGTCAAGTTTTTGGCGCCGTTGCCGGGGAACGGTTACAGTTTTTGTTAAAGAGACATTAGAATAAGTCTCAGAGTTTTTCTTTTATTTTTACAGTTACTTTCTTTCGACTTACTGCTCTTGAAATCTGATTTTCAGGCTATTCTAGTTTATGCCCAGATTGCCCAGCAAACTGGTATCACCACTTGAAGATCCCGAAAAACTTTTCAGAGAGCAAAGTCGCAGACACCGAGCCGCGATGTCTGAGCACGGAGAAGACACCACAACCGAAACAGGAACACCCACAGGACAGCCGCAACGTACTCCAGCACAGATGGCTCTTTACATTGAAGAGCTGATAGCAGCAGGTTTTGCTGCCAGGAACAATCAGAGGACTTATAACAGGTCTGGAAGGGCACTGGTCGAAAACTTTGAAGTCCCAACCGGAGGACATCAACCAGCTATTGTAGTGCCTCCCATTACAGCAGAGCACTTCGACCTGAAATCATCCACCATTCAGACCGCCCAGACCCATTGTCCTTTTAATGGGAAAGCAGATGAAGATCCAAACGACTTCCTTGGAAAATTTGAGGATTACTGCAGCAAGATTAAATATAGAGGAGTCGAAGCGGACACGCTAAAGCTGATTTATTCCCATACTGTTTGTTCGGAACAACAAAGGATTGGCTGGAGGCAAGACCACCGAGGTCTATCACTACCTGGGAAGGGTGTGTTGCTGATTTCTTGGCAAAATTCTACCCTGCATCCCGCGTTATCAAGCTGCAGAGTGAGATCTTATCTTTCAAACAGCAGATGGGGGAGACAGTGGTAGATGCATGGGACAGGTTGATGAGACTTGTGAAAAAATGCCCCAATCACGGCTTCGGGGACGCAAAGATTCTGCAGGTATTCTACCACGCACTTGACAGGGAGAATGCAGACAGGATTGACAGGGAAGCTGGGGGTAACTTTTTATACCATGTGGATAAAGATGGAGCATACGAACTGATGAAGCAATTAGCCAAACAGGATACTCGCCTGTTTGATGACCGCAGGCTCACAGCAGTAGCAGAACCAGTGGTTGATGACAGGATTGACAATCTCACGAAAGTGGTACAGGACCTAGTCAAGAAGGTGTATACAGAAAAGAAACCAGTGGCATCAGTGGACGAACCTGACTTTGACGCAGCAATTCTGGAGCTTCAAACCGAAGATGCCAACTATGTTCAGCAGCAGTGGGATCCTAGTCGCTACAGACCAGGCACACGTGACCATCCAGGGTTTCGCTACGGAAATCCCAATGCAGCAGTGTATGCACCAGGATTCCAGCACAGGCCACAGGCACCACAGACAGCTCCAGCTCAGCCTGTACAAGCATCACCACAACTAAACCTGTCTCAGCAACATTTTGAGTCCTATATGGAGAAATTCAATAAGCAGTTGGAAACTAGATTCGCACAGATGGACTCATTAACTGCTGATGTAAGCCAGATGAAGATTGCTATCCGCAACTTGGAAGTACAGAATGGACAGCTTGCACAGAACCAGGCAGAACGAGCCCCAGGGAATTTACCATCTAACACAGTGAACAATCCACGCGCTCAAATCAATGCTATCACAACTCGGAGTGGAATTGCACTGCAGGATCCACCGTATCCCAGTCATGCACGCGCAGAAAAGTCCAAGATTATTGAGCTGAAAGTGATTAACCGGGAAGACAGTTCAACCGCTAACCCTCAAAAAAGGGGTTCGGTCGAGCAGGAAGCAGAGCAGACGAATGAGGGTACTCAAGAAACAGTGCCAATTTCCAAGGAGGTTCCTTACCCTCTGAAGACACGCAAGAGAGATGACAGCAAAGACTACGCCAGATTTCTGGAGGTATTCAAGCAATTACAGATAAATATACCTTTTGCTGAAGCACTTGCCAAAATGCCTACTTATGCGAAATTTCTCAAAGACATCTTGTATGGTAGAAGGCGAATGAGTGACTTCGAAACAGTGAATCTGACGGCAGAAGCGAGCAGTTGTGTAAAAAATGGTCTACCACTGAAAAAGAAAGACCCTGGCAGCTTTGTTATTCCAGTGACCCTGGGCAGTGCATACACAGGAAAGGCCTTATGCGATTTAGGTGCCAGCATCAACTTGATGCCACTGACCATCTTTAAAAGTCTGGGAGTCGGAGAGCCACGCCCAACAAGAATTATGCTTCAAATGGCTGACAGATCCGTAAAACCTGCCTATGGAGTAATTGAAGATATCCTGGTAAAAGTGGGAGAGCTTATTTTTCCAGCAGATTTTGTGATACTGGATATGGAGGCAGGAGAGGTTCCGCTGATCCTGGGCAGACCTTTCCTGGCGACGGGTGAAGCCATTATTAACTGCAAAAGTGGAGAGCTGTCCATGCAAATCAATGAAGAAAAAGTAAAATTCAATGTTTTCAAATCTCTCCAGCTTCCCGATCATTATGGGCATGAAAACTGTTTTGCAGTAGAAGTAATTGATGATCTGGAAAGCGATGAGATAGAAGATTTATGGGAGGAATTTGAAGACAAATTTCCAGAGGAAACAGAAGAGCAACAGGATGAGCAGATCATGGGAACAGAAAGCTGGGTCAGGCTATACAGGGATGAAGGAGGCGAGCAGAAAATGACACTTGTCCCGTCACTGCAGGAACCACCAGCCCTGGAATTAAAACAGTTGCCAGAACACCTCAGGTACGCTTTTATTGGTGAAAATAATACTCTGCCGGTAATTGTTTCTTCTCTTTTATCTCAGGAACAGGAACAGAAGCTACTGGAGGTACTTCGAGAGCATAAGGAAGCCATCGGATGGACAATTGCAGACTTGAAGGGAATCAGTCCTGATTATTGCATGCACAAAATAAGAATCGAAGACGGAAAGAAGCCAGTCATCCAGCCTCAAAGAAGATTAAACCCAATTATGAAAGATGTGGTGCGTAAGGAGGTCATGAAGTGGCTAGAAGCAGGAATTATATACCCCATATCAGACAGCACCTGGGTGAGTCCTGTCCAGTGTGTACCGAAGAAAGGGGGCACTACAGTAGTGCAGAATGCTGATCAGGAACAGATCGCCCAGCGAACTGTCACTGGCTGGCGAATCTGTATGGACTATCGGAAGCTGAACGATGCTACACTGAAAGACCACTTTCCGCTGCCATTCATGGACCAAATGTTGGACAGACTAGCACACCATGCTTATTACTGCTTTCTGGACGGGTACTCGGGCTACAACCAGATCTACATAAATCCAGAAGACCAAGAAAAGACGACGTTCACTTGCCCGTATGGAACGTTCGCCTTTAGAAGAATGCCGTTTGGACTGTGCAATGCTCCAGCAACATTCCAGAGGTGTATGATGGCTATTTTCTCTGATATGATAGAGAAAAATCTGGAAGTTTTCATGGACGATTTTTCGTTATTCGGAGACAGCTTCGAAGATTGCTTATACCATCTGGCCAGAGTTCTGATTCGCTGCAGAAAAACAAACCTGGTGCTCAACTGGTAAAAATGCCACTTCATGGTTACTGAAGGAATAGTGCTGGGACACAGGATTTCCAGTAAAGGGCTGGAAGTAGACAGGGCAAAAATAGAGGTGATCAAGCAACTGCCGTATCCAACCACAGTAAAGGCAATCAAGAGCTTTTTGGGCCACGCAGGATTTTACAGAAGGTTTATTAAAGATTTCTCAAAAATTACAAAGCCACTATGTAATTTGTTGGGAAAAGATGTGCCCTTCGTATTTGACGAAGCCTGCAAAGAAGCTTTTGATGTGCTTAAAGAAAGGCTGACGACTGCACCCATTATCACAACACCAGACTGGACGCTCCCGTTCGAGCTGATGTGCGACGCCAGTGATTACGCTGTGGGCGCGGTACTGGGACAGAGGAAGGACAAGGTGTGCAGTGTCATCTACTATGCCAGCAGGGTCCTGAATGAGGCGCAGATTAATTATGGGACTACAGAGAAGGAGCTGCTGGCAGTTGTTTTTGCTCTGGATAAATTCAGATCGTACCTGGTAGGCTCTAAAGTCATTATTTTTACAGATCATAGTGCACTGAAATACTTGCTGGAAAAGAAGGATGCAAAGCCAAGGCTGTTGCGTTGGATTCTGCTGATGCAGGAATTTGACGTCGAAATCAGGGATAAAAAGGGAGTTGAAAATGTAGTAGCTGATCATCTATCTCGTCTGGAAAAACCTACAGAAGAAGTGGTGCCCATTCAAGAAAATTTTCCAGATGAACATATTATGAAGATCAAGACCAACAGACGGCCCTGGTACTATGCCATAGCCAATTATTTGGTCAATGGTGCACTCCCTGAAGATATCACCCCTTGGCAGAAAAAGAAATTTATTTCAGATTGCAGGCAATATTTCTGGGACGATCCTTATCTGTTCAAGCAAGGGGCAGATAATATTCTCCGACGGTGCATTCCATGTCACGAAATTTTGGAGGTAATTCAGCACTGCCACTCAGCACAGTGTGGAGGACACTTCAGCGGACCGAGAACAGCTCACAAGGTGCTGCAGTCAGGATTTTTCTGGCCAACAGTTTTCAAGGACTGCCATGATTACGCGCAGAGCTGTGATCGTTGCCAACGGACAGGAAATATCTCCCAGCGGAATGAAATGCCCATGACACTTTGGCAGGAAGTTGAGCCTTTCGACGTATGGGGTATTGATTTTATGGGTCCTTTCCCTTCGTCGCTGGGAAATCTCTACATCTTATTGGCAGTGGATTACGTGTCGAAGTGGGTGGAAGCAATAGCCTGTCAGAAGAATGATGCGTCAGTCGTGGAAAGGTTCCTCAAACGAAACATCTTTACCAGATTTGGAACACCGAGGGCCATGGTCAGTGATGAAGGTTCTCATTTTATCAATAAAGTCTTTGCCAAGGTTCTAAAGCAGTACGGGGTGTCTATCCATAAGGTATCACTGCCTTATCACCCTCAGGCAAACGGGCAAGCAGAGGTGTCCAACAGGGAGATAAAGAGCATACTGGAAAAAACTGTGAATCCTGGACGCAAGGACTGGTCGTTAAAACTGGATGATGCGCTTTGGGCATACAGAACTGCTTACAAAACCCCACTGGGAATGTCCCCGTACCAGCTGGTGTTCGGAAAAGCATGTCACTTACCAGTGGAATTGGAACATAAAGCTTACTGGGCAATCAAACAGCTGAATATGGATCACAGTTTATCAGGAAATAAACGGAAGATGGCACTCCTCGAACTGGAGGAATTCCGTAAAACTGCATATGAGAGTGCCAAAATTTATAAAGAGAAAACAAAGAAGTGGCATGACAACCGCATTCTACCAAAGAAGATAGAAACCGGGCAGAAGGTTCTCCTCTACAATTCAAGGATGAAATTCTACCCAGGGAAGCTGCGCTCAAGATGGTCTGGACCATTTATCGTGAAGGACATCACATCATGGGGAGTGGTGGAGCTGGAGAACCCGAGGGACAATACAGTTTTCAAGGTGAATGGGAACAGAGTCAAGCCATACAGGGATCCTCAGGAAATCATGGAGGTAGAGGCACTCTACCTCGACATTCCGTGATTACAGCAGAGGTAACAAAGTCGGGCTGTCGACTGTAAATCACAAGCGCTGGTTGGGAGGCAACCCAACATAGATTAGTTGTTTTTATATAATTTTTTACAATGTTCATAGTTTGAGAGAAAAGTGAGAAAGAGGGATTTAATGTTGAACTCAGTGTTTCAGGAAGCAGAGGCGTGCGTTCAAACGCAGAAGACTTGCGTTCAAACGCAGTGCGTTCAAACGCAGAGACTTTGCGTTCAAACGCAGCCCCACCAAAGGAGAGAAAAGCACTGGAAACGGTTAACACTTTTGCGTTCAAACGCAGAAGGCCTGCGTTCAAACGCAGATCGCAAAGAAAAATTTTCTGCCACCAAGTGGTGCGTTTAAACGCAACTCATGTGCGTTCAAACGCAAGATGACAAAGAAGAGGTGAAAAAATCTGAAGGCATGCGTTTAAACGCAGATCCTGCGTTCAAACGCGGACCCAATCAGCAGAGATTTCCTAGAGAGACAAAGGCATGCGTTCAAACGCAACTCATGTGCGTTCAAACGCAGCTCATCCGAGATGCAGAAGATAAGCGTTGCGTTCAAACGCAACTCATGTGCGTTCAAACGCAACCCATCAGACCCAGAAAATTCAAAGAACATTCAAGCACTGCGTTCAAACGCACATCCTGCGTTCAAACGCAGATCATCAGAGCTTCAAATTTTCCAGAAAAATTAAGCAGTGCGTTCAAACGCAGGACCTGCGTTCAAACGCACATTTGCGCGGGATCAAAAATTTCGGAAAATTTTGAAAAATTTTGAAATTTTGGGGCCATTCTGCAATTTCTGAAAGTTTGCCTATATATACTGTACGGATGACAGTGACTCATTTTCACACAAGTCTTCCAGTTTTCAACTCTCTCTCTAGAAAATTCTCTCTGCCCTAGCAGCCGCCAGAGCAGTCTGCCGCCAGCAGCCTCCGACGACCACCGCAGGACCGCCAGAAGGTCAGGAACAGTGTGGGGGTGATCCAACTCAGCCGATCCAACACCAACAGATCCACTTCAGAGAGATATTTCCAGATCTGTACCCGTAAGATTCACTCCGGGTACCCAGGTTCTATCTTTTCATTCTCTTTGAATATTTTCATTTTTTTACTGTTTGTGTCTTGAAATGGAGGTGGATCAACCTTACATGAGGCCGGATAGGGCTATCGCACCATTGAATATCATAGACTACCGTTTGCTTAGGCCTAACTATTTCTGCGACCATAGGTTTGTTAACATGGAGGCTCACCGTTTCTTTTTGCAAGACAAAAAGATTCGGTATGACATACCCGCTGAGAGGACCTTTCCACGTGATAGGGTAGCCATGGGGGATGAACTGTTTGAATTTACTGGGCAGGATCAGTTTGGGGATTTGTTTACTGGGTTTACCAATCTGCAGGTCAGTTCTGTGCTGGCTAAGGAGATTTACAGCAATCTCCAGCAGTGCATGAACAGTGAAGTCCAGTCAATTGACTGGATTTACTGCAGAAAGAGATGGATTCGAATCACCCCAGAGAGTATCCGAGAGAGTCTGGGTCTAGAGTTGGTGTTGGATGACTGTCAGTTCCAGGAACTGAGACGTCATCCATCTAAGCAGTTGAGTGAGCAGATCCTGACCACCCTGTGTGCTGGTGTACCCGGCGCTGTCTGGTACCACCCAGAGAGGAGTCCTTCCTACCGGAAACTGCCATCGACCTACCTGATTCGTGAGGCGAAATGGTGGACAGAGTGGGTGAACAACAGAATTGTGGGTATAAAACACTTTACCCACATTGATTATAATATTGCCCTGCTTGTGTACTGTTTGATGGCCCGTGAGCCTGTGAGCCTCCCGGAGATTATTTGTGAGTTTTTCCGGGAACGGAGGGAGACTCATAGCAAGAAGGGTTTGGGTCTTCTGGGGATGTTAACAAAAATGGCGCAGGATTATCTTGTGGTCATTCCTGGCGAGCTGAGAGATATTCGACCTGTTCAAGTACGCAAGTACAAGAACATGAGATGTGCGCTGCAGGAGGCCATTCACGGCCCTCCTGAATATGTCCAAGTGGACGATCATGATGATGTTGTTCCACCTCAGGGTGGGGGTGGTGGCATGCCACCACCGCCTCCTCCCGGTGATGGGGGTTTTCCAGCCTTACCAGGACCCTTCCCACTGCCCCGTTCTGCCAGTTCCAGCGAACACAGGCAGGCCGACCCTGACTTGGGGCAGTCTAGCAGAGGGGCCAGGCGCAGCTCTTTTGGGCGCCTGGAGAGGACTGAGCATGAGGAGTGGGTCAGAAAGAAAATTAAGGCCCAAGAAAAAGTACAGAATTACCTGGTAAGGACTGTCAAGAAAATGACCAGGGGTCTTGGCAAATTGTTCAAGACCCAGAAGCATATCTACCACGCTCACACAGCCGCCATGAGAGCTCATGAGTCGGCACTTGCTGAAATTCAGAGTAACATGCGTGGTAAGCGGTTTAATTTTCCGGACCGCTATTCTAGTGATAATTGTCCAACCTGGACAATGGAGGATAGCCGGCCATATGATAGCTTCTCTGGCCATGACCCCACACCGAGCCCGGAACATGCAGACAGTGTAGGTGACCCCGGCAGACCCGGTACTCAGTACCCACCTAGGAGAGATCATGCAGACCCAGGGGCCAGCAGTGCCCATCCCGGTGCCAGCCACGCTGGTACCGCTGCCGCAGCACGCCATGCTGCGAGGAAACGCGCCAGAGGGCGAACCCCTTCACCATCTCCCGAGCCGACTGACCAGTCTACTCCGGAGAACACAGATTCGAGTTACCGACCAGATCAGTAGAGTCGCGAGGACGCGCCACCTCTAGTGTGGGGGTGGGAATCGTGTCCTCCTGCATAGCCATGTCAGCATATTTTTGTCAATTTTATTTTTCATTTTATTTTCATTTTTTGAGTCAGCACGTTTTTTATGTTGAGTCTACCCACCAACCTTTCTGACCTTGCATGAAAAAAAAAAGTAAAAAAAAAAAAAAAATAAATATAATAAAAATAAATAGGGAAAATTAATAAATATTTTTTTCTGAGAAAGGGCAACTTAGGACCTAGAAACTGAAGAGAGTCCAATGAAAGAGCTTATGAGAGTAGGAAGCACCGTAGCAGGGATACTTCAAATTTTAGTATTTTGTGCACAATTTTCACGACAGGCTATCCCGGGTATTCAGGATTGTGGAAAGTAGATACAGGCATACTTTTGACTTCTCTAGTGTGCTAGGCAGATTTAGTCTTTAGATAATTGAATATTCTGTTTCCCGTGGAAACTGGTGGACTCTTGGAATCTGGGGTGGACCTTCGTGTAGAGTCGGTTTTATGTGGTACAAATCTGTAGCCTAAGCGAAGTTGGAGAATGTACACCACCATCCCTTAAGGTGGTTCCAAGAGAAAATCCTAAAAAGCCCACACTCTTAACGCTCTACTGCACAGTTGTAAAAAACAGAGGGGATTATGAAAAAAAAAACGAGAAAAAGAAAAAAAAAATAATAATAATAAATAAATAATAATTAGCGCTTAAAGGAGAAACAACATAATGTACTTCCATTCACATGGAAAATTTGGATTCAATCCAATTTAGAGCTTAAGAGGGAAATTAAAGTCAAGCCGTATTACACAGGAGTTGTGTCTCCCAGCAATGGGACAATTTGCAAATCAAAAGCAATAACGGCTAAGAGGGTCTGAAAACCTCAGATGACTTGGCGAAGAAAGATTATCTGTTGACTATAGATGCCTGGGCCCTCAAAGTCAAAAGACGTGCCTTATCTTGGTTGGTTTGGTGGATGTTTGGGGATACCTTAGTGAGTTTGTGCATAGGATCAGTTTATATCATTTCCTGCTGCGTGTTGTGGAATTTCGAAATGAGCTTGTGAGGATTTGATGATTTCAGTTTAGGATAGAGAGGTTGCCCAATTTCAGAAAATATAAAAAAAATATATAAAAAAATTAGTTGTATCTTGAGTCAGTTTGTGTATTCTGTATCTGAGTCAGTTATCTATTGAGTGTTTTGGTCTGTGTCTTGAATCTGTGACAGAGGGGAAGTATGCAAAAATGGGTCTGCAAGGCAGTATGCAAGGGTCTGCTCGGGACGAGCAGAGATAAGTGTGGGGGTATTTTGACAGCTTGAAAATGTATTAGTCTGGGACATCTTTTTACCATTGGTTTTAACCCTGTGAGAGTTGAGTTTGGCCATTTTCAGCTTGTTTTCCACCTGATACGAGGCAGAGATTTATAGATCATGATTGCAAAATTTGAGTAATTTTATGCATACTTTTGTTTGTTGGATATGATCGCGGGTGCGTGTTATGTGCAGGTAACAGGTGCCGAAAAATGCATGAGATTTACTTGGATGGGAGGCAGCGTGTCAGGAAAGTTGAGCAGAAAAAGAGGAAAAAATGCTAAGTGGTGCGTTCAAACGCACAAGACAGGAGCAGCAGGAAAAATGGCAGAATTTGGCTAAGTCCTGCGTTCAAACGCAGGCAGGCTGCGTTCAAACGCAGGAGTCAGAGACCAAGTGCAGAAAAGCTAAGTCCTGCGTTCAAACGCAGGCGTTGTGCGTTCATACGCAGGGCTCAAAACTCAAGAGAAGAAACGGCCAAGGGGTGCGTTCAAACGCAGAGGAGCTGCGTTCAAACGCATGGGTTCAGGAGCCAGAGGAGAAAAATGGAAAAACGGCTAAGTCTTGCGTTCAAACGCGGAAGGGTGTGCGTTCATACGCACTGCGTTTGAACGCAGGAAGTGTGCGTTTGAACGCACAGACGGGTTCCAGAAGCTTCCAGGACGGGTCTTTTCGAGGGTAAAACAGGAATTTCGTGCATCAGTTTTGGAGACTGTGGCAATATAAAAGGAGGTGTCCCAGCACTGTTTTAGGGTTACGAACACATACACATTCACAGCTATCATTATCAGCAGCCAGTTTTACAGCAGCCAGGAGTTGGAGCAGAGCAGGATTGGAGCAGTTTTCCAGTATCTTCAGAAAAATAACTAGTTTGATCTTTTCTCTTTTATGAAACGTTGTTTTTGAATAATGCAAGCTAGCTAGACCTTTTTGCTAGGTTCTCGGTGAACCTAGGGTTTATGAATTCAGCAGACTTGGTTGTTTTGATTTTCAGATGCATGGCTAGCTAAGTCTTAATACATGATGGTTTGTTTATTATTCTGTCTTTGATTTTATTTACATACATGAATGGCTTGATCACCCAGGAGTGTTACAGACAGGATCTGGTGCGCGAGAGTGACCAGTGAATGTTAGGAAGAAAAGACAGGATTTAGTACTCTGCCTTGATGGACCGAGAGGTGAAGAGAATCAGGGGACTAGCCCAGAAGCATTAGACCAACTGTTAGACGTATAGGGGGAGACCGAGAGGAGAACCTGTAACCCTAGCAGACTTAGAACGAACCTGCAGATTTAGGTGGACCGAGAGGACCCGAAAATCTGCAGTCGAGTGATAAGTGCATGAGACCGAGAGGAGATTGTACTATTGGTATGCTGGCATAAACAAAACCACTGTGTGTTTCTGAAATCAATTATACCATGAAAGCTGGAAAGTAACCCTAGGGGATCCTGGAATCTAGATTTTTAGACTTATCGACTTTTTACAACTACAACAATTTCTGCAAAATATTCAACAGAAAAATAAAATAAGCTTTTTACTGTTTTTATTTATTATAATTTAGTATAGTCAAGTCCCAAACCTTCCTCCTTTTTACAAACTTCGTGTCTTATTCTAATTCTGATTAGCAACAACTTAAACTGTTCTCGTGGGTTCGACAACCAGAGTCACAATTACATACTCTATACTACTTGATCGTACACTTGCGAAAAAGCAGATAGGTTTACGCTGTCAAGGGGCTAAAAAGCTGCCAAACATGCCCCTATATCTTGCTGTGTGCGTAAATACGCACACAGCAAGCTTCTCTGGTTTTTTCCTGCCTCTTTTGCCTCCTGCTGCATTTCCGCATAGATCATGTTGCATTCCCGAGCTCTGTTCCTGCATAGACAACACGAACACACCCGCGATCATATCCAATAAAAGTACGGAAAATACATAAATTTATGAAGAGCAAAAAACCGTCTCGTTCCTAGAACCGAGGCTTTCCGAGGGTGAATTCTGGCTAAAACACGACTTTCCGGCACAAATGTACGTCAAATCGGGCTACAAGATAACCCCTATTTGGGCGTTATCAAATACCCCCGCACTAAGCATTGCTCACCCCGAGCAATCCCCTGCATACTACCCTGACTGCATACAACTCTGTCTTTGCAAAACGACCCTGTTGTGCATACACTACCTTTGCATACTCCTTGTAATTGCATACTCTTTCGACCCGAACCGCATAACTAGACGACTCGATAGAAAGACCGACTCAGACAGAATATACACAAACTCAATAAACAATGACTCAAAACGTACTAAAGACAAATTATTTTTGGTGAGATCGGGCAATCTCCAAAACGTAACCGGTGTGTCCTCAAGACCTCACCCTTTTCCAGAAGTACTTCCCTGCAAGCGATCGGTAAGTATGAACAGATTTCTTTGGTGGATTTAAGCACTGGACCCAAGTACTATTACTTTAGCTATCAACCTGAGCAAATCCGTAGTTAACCTACCATCCGAGCTATTTCCGAATCAAGGTTCTAAGTCTAACAGGTAGGATATATATATATATATGTATATGTATAAGTAAGGCACAATCCTACTCGTTATGATATTCTCACAATTCCCCAAACTCACACCCCTCACCGAGTTCCCGAAAAACTGCCCGAAACACCTAAGTTCATGCCTTCTCAATCTCCCTGGCCCCCGGTGTGTCTTCGCCGTACTCGCGGCCACAAATGTGAAGCGGTGTAAATGTCTCGAAATCGTGCTACCCACTCAGCTTTTTGACTCAATAATATAAACACGGAAAAACTGCAAAACTCGAACATTTCTCTTTTTTCTTCTTTTTTTATTTTTTTTCAACGATACTAAGACGCTATATATACATAAATAAGTACACGAATAATAATAAATAAATTGAGTAAAGCTGAGTGAGTAAAAATAAACTGCTGTCGTGGGGTACGAAAGATGTCCTCATGTGAAGTACCCCCACACTAATCCTGAAGCGCTAATCTGTAGTCGGAATGATACTGTGCAGTCCCACCGAACCTCCTCATCACCAAAGATGTAGATAAACGGCACAACCACCAATTAACCCCACAACCCCCAGAACCCAGTTTGTGCGGAAAGATGTCTCGCACGCGACTAACTCCTCCTGTGGTCACTATGTAATGCAGTGATCCACCTCCGCAAATTAATGCAGTCGCCACTAACTCACCCTGTCCTTCCCTCGAAAAACGTGTCAAAGTCAAAACTGTCCAAACTGATATGTCATGAAGCTCTCACATCTAAAACCCTCCCTAAGTCACTCCCTCTGTCATAACGCGTAGAATAGCCAACTAACGTTTGATGAAGGTCTCAAAGAAGGCTTCCTAGGCTATAGTGGCTATGAATAAAAGGGGTAAACGGCTTCAAACGGGTTTTACTATTTGGACCTAGGGGTAAGAAACAGGACGTGAGGTATCTTGATAGCCAATCACTCCACCGAAAAATGCGATGACCGTGATGGCGCCCGTGGGCGGGTTGTCGACTACCTAGATGACGGATGTGACAGCACGTGAGGTATCTTGATTGTAATACCCCTAATTTCTATAGGGTATTTGATTATATTTTCTCATTCTTGCGAGTTGTTATTTTAATTTTCTAAACTCTAAGGGTATATAGAGTATTTTTCTCATAACTTAAGTGCTCCGATTGCAGCTGATAAGTTCCACTCCAACAAACTCCCCATCTCTCTCTAACTGTCTGGCAAAACAACCCATGCACCCCATTTCTCTCCTCCATTATCTCCCTCATTCTCACATGTACTGAAATCAACCTCAACAATAAATCAACTCATCACCATCACTTTGGTCTCCATCTAACCCTCTCTCTCGTTCTCTCATTTTTGCCGAAGCATAGAAAACCCACCAGCAGCCCAACTCCGGCGGATAAAACCACCATAGTAACCACCGCCCGAAGATCTCTCTCTCTCTCTCTCGTGCGCGGTTCAGCGGAAAACCAATCAACTGCAGCGGTATCGCCACTTCCGTCCGTCGTCAGCCGCGGTCAATCCTTTTCTTCGTCTCCACAGAACCACTTTTGTGATCTCTCTCGGTACCCCCCAGTTTTTCTCTGTTTCAGTTTCATTTTATGTATACATATAGGTGTATAGTTGTATGCAAGTGTGCATGTGCATGAGTGTATGTGTGTGTGCGTGGGTTTAAGTGTGTGTGTTTCACATGGAAGTCCATTTGACAAGGGTAAATGAATTGAAGAAGTGGAAAAGTTGTATTATATATATGTTTGTATCTATGCCCACAACCATGTGATGGGTGTGAAGAGTGGCGGTGGCAGTGAGGTTTTGAAATTGTGGAAGAAGATGGAGGTAGCAGTACTAGTAGTAGTGTTTGTGGGTATATATGTATGCATTTAATATTTACTATATAGTATGAATAGTAGTAGCAGTAGAAATTTCATCTTAGTAAATTATATATTTGTAGCTGTTAGTAGTAGTATTATAATATATATAGTAGTACTATTAGTAGAAGTATTACTAGTTTAATAGTTGTAATAAAAATTAGTAGTAGTATTTTAACAAAGTACGTTCATAATATCGTATATATATAGGTGTGTGTTTTTATATAAAATTAGAAATAGATAGGTTTGTCTAAATAAAGATTTTCAAGAAATTATTTACTTGAGGTTGTTTAAATTTTACAAGTATTACATTTAAAATATATTTTTTCACGTGATCAAAAATACAAGTTTTATATAAAGCTACAGTACATATTACTGGGTTATACATTGCCCAAGCATCATGTCACTTGCATTCATGTAGGTCGGGTGTAACATGTACGTGATTGTATGGATATAGTATTGATTCTAGTATTACGTCATTTGTAGACCCCGAGTTCATAGACGAGGGATTCGTGCACTACAATTAGCTGCTTGTTCGAGTGCTAGTGATTTGGATTTGCTTGCTAAGGTAAGTCATATGCTCGACTCTTCTACCATCAAAATGAGTTTCCAAGATGTGTTATGTGCCAAATTTGTTACTGTTTTGATTATCGTACTACCCATTTGTTGAAACTCTGAAAATCATGTCTACTTTGGTACAAATTGTGAAACTGAGATCTCTCTCTTGCGGATATGAGTTATGTTTATCCTGGAACTGATCAGCACTTTAATCTTGCTTCCCTTATTGGTTTTGAATATCTGGTTTGGATCGAGAATCACTGTATTTCAAGAAATACTCATAAGACACTAAGTAACGTAAAGTGAAAGATAACTTGTACGAGCTATTCTTTAGTTCACTTCGGTGATTATTTTGTTTAAGACCATACGTTCTGGTCAAGAGATTTTGGGAGCCAAACTCTGGCGTACCCTTGGTACCCATAGTCCTACACTACCATGAGGATTTGGGGGTTCCTACTTGTACTACTCTAGTGGAGTTGCTAACCTCTAGGGGGTGTCGACACTTAAGGTCTTGTAGGTCAGTATTGAGGCGGGAAAGCCATATCTAGAGGGGCTTTCACAACTGCCGGGTTGAAGTAGGGTTTGATAGACCCGCGAAGTAACCCTGAGTTATTTATTTCCGAGGCAGGCGGGAACTCTGCATTCGCTCGTACAATGTTTAAATTTCTGGGGCTCATGGGGCAGTAGAGCTAGCTGCTCCCGTGGCACGTGGCCAGGTGGCCGCCAGAAATTTTTTGAAGGAGGACTTTAATAAGAAAGATTAAGTTGGAATGTCAAATCCAAGGTTATCCCTTTACCTTTCTTGTTTACTTTTGTGATCTCAATCTAAGGCTTTAATCATCTTTTTCTTTACTTTTTCCTTACTTATTCTTGAATTATGTGCCCAATCATCTGTTTACATGTTGAGGTATTTCTTACTCAGCTTAAGCTGACTTTTGGAAAAACTGCGGTCGGCTTTGTCTGTTGTAAAACCCGCAGGTTAGCACCGCTGCAGACTCTGGGGAACGAATCACTAGCTTGGATCAAGGAATCACTTTAGCTCTCACGGAATAAATCACTAGTTTCTTGTTTTTGTTCCTTTTCAAACAATTTGGTTTGTTTTCAAGTTTCCATGTTAAGGACCGTGTTTGGTCATTTTCTTTATTGTAATAAAGTTGATTTTGAATTAAATTTGAAGTTTTGTTCTTTATGGTTTGGTACGAGGCCGACGTTCTACTCCGTTCACAATGAGGTAAAACTCCTCGTGCGGGGGACATCTTAGCCTGAAATCGCGGGGTGTTGCAGGTGGTATCAGAGCCCGGCTTCGTAACCTTACCAAAAAGAGCTAGGATTAATTAACTAGTTAATCACAAATGGAAAATCTTTTCAAAATTTTAATAACTGGGCTAGGAAAGACTAAAACTTAGAAAGTTAATATGTAAATAAGCCGCTGGGGATTGGGTTACTTGTTTTTATGAACTAGTGTCATGCTACTAGTCGTGTCTTAATCTGTTACCTGCTAATGTGACACTGATCTAGATGGAATTGCTTGATAATTTGTTTGTTGGTTATCTTATGAGCATGATTTGTTATAGTAAGATGCTTGTCGCTGTAGTGTTATTATGTTTGTCCATGTTCCTTTACATTATTGGTCGAACTGAGAGTATCGACATTCAGACTTGGAGACCCTATGACCCTAGTCTAGAGAAGTATGCCTATAGAGAGGGTTTCGACTACGTTGTACCTAAGTTACCATAAGAAGAACTAGTAGAGGCGTAGAAGACCTGGATTGAGGCCGTGGTGGAAGAAGACACATCGGAGGAAAACACATTTAAGGAATACATGGGACAGGAAGAGGGTGACCTATAATTACCCCATGCAAATTCGAAGGACTTGACGAAGAGCTCGAGGAAGACATAGAGGAAGACCCCGGGGAGAAGCTGGAATCAGGTGTGAGTAATTCAGCAAAGGATGAAGGCAGCACAAGATAGAAAGAATTCGTATGCGGACTTGAAGAGGAGACCGGTACAGTTGATGTAGGATACAAGGTGTTCTTGAAAGTTTCACCGACAAAGGGAGTAATGAGGTTCAGCCAAAAAAAGGAAACTCAGTCCAAAGTTTATCGGGGCTTACAGTGTTCTGGATAGAATAGCAGAGGTTTCCTATCGCCTTGATCTTCCTTCTAACATTGGTCGTGTTCACAAAGTTTTTCATGTGTCTCAGCTCAAGAAGTACATTCCCGATTCTTGTCATATTCTTGGCCCCGAGCCTGTAGAGTTTGACCAATCCCTATTGTATGAGGAGCGCCCAGTTAAGATCCTAGACACAAAAACTAGGGATACCCGTACCAAGTCAACCACGTTGGTAAAGGTTCTTTGGTCGAACCATCTCACGGAAGAAGCTACGTGGGAAACAGAAGAAGCTATGAAGAAGCGTTATCCCGAGTGGGGCAAAGAGCAGGTAATAGATTGAGTGTCGGGACGTCACTCCCTTTTAAGGGGGAAATGATGTCAAAATCCGTCCTATTGTTATCGTGTAATCGTATTATCTTGCTTACGTGCATTAGATACTTGCATTCATACTGCATACTTTCATCCCTGTCGATAGTTATTATTGATTGGGATAAGGCAATGTCCAAGCTTTGGGGACGAAGCTTTGTTTTAAGGGGAAGGTGATGTAATACCCCTAATTTCTATAGGGTATTTGATTATATTTTCTAAGTCTTGCGAGTTGTTATTTTAATTTTCTAAACTCTAAGGGTATATAGAGTATTTTCTAATAACTTAAGTGCTCCGATTGCAGCTGATAAGTTCCACTCCAACAAACTCCCCATCTCTCTCTAACTGTCCGGCAAAACAACCCATGCACCCCATTTCTCTCCTCCATTATCTCCCTCATTCTCACATGTACTGAAAGCAACCTCAACAATAAATCAACTCATCACCACCACTTTGGTCTCCATCTAACCCTCTCTCTCGTTTTCTCATTTTTGCCGAAGCATAGAAAACCCACCAGCAGCCCAACTCCGGCGGATAAAACCACCGGAGTAACCACCGCCCGAAGATCTCTCTCTCTCTCTCGTGCGCTGTTCAGCGGAAAACCAATCAACTGCAGCGGTATCGCCACTTCAGTCTGTCGTCAGCCGCGGTCAATCCTTTTCTTCGTCTCCACAGACCCACTTTTGTGATGTCTCTCGGTACCCCCCAGTTTTTCTCTGTTTCAGTTTCATTTTATGTATACATATAGGTGTATAGTTTTATGCAAGTGTGCATGTGCATGAGTGTATGTGTGTGTGCGTGGGTTTAAGTGTGTGTGTTTCACATGGAAGTCCATTTGACAAGGGTAAATGAATTGAAGAAGTGGAAAAGTTGTATTATATATATGTTTGTATCTATGCCCACAACCATGTGATGGGTGTGAAGAGTGGCGGTGGCAGTGAGGTTTTGAAATTGTGGAAGAAGATGGAGGTAGCAGTACTAGTAGTAGTGTTTGTGGGTATATATGTATGCATTTAATATTTACTATATAGTATGAATAGTAGTAGCAGTGGAAATTTCATCTTAGTAAATTATATATTTGTAGCAGTTAGTAGTAGTATTATAATATATATAGTAGTACTATTAGTAGAAGTATTACTAGTTTAATAGTTGTAATAATAATTACTAGTAGTATTTTAACAAAGTACGTTCATAATATTGTATATATATATAGGTGTGTGTTTTTATATAAAATTAGAAATAGATAGGTTTGTCTAAATAAAGATTTTCAAGAAATTATTTACTTGAGGTTGTTTAAATTTTACAAGTATTACTTTTAAAATATATTTTTGTCACGTGATCAAAAATACAAGTTTTATATAAAGCTACAGTACATATTACTGGGTTATACATTGCCCAATCATCATGTCACTTGCATTCATGTAGGTCGGGTGTAACATGTACGTGATTGTATGGATATAGTATTGATTCTAGTATTACGTCATTTGTAGACCCCGAGTTCATAGACGAGGGATTCGTGCACTACAATTAGCTGCTTGTTCGAGTGCTAGTGATTTGGATTTGCTTGCTAAGGTAAGTCATATTCTCGACTCTTCTACCATCAAAATGAGTTTCCAAGATGTGTTATGTGCCAAATTTGTTACTGTTTTGATTATCGTACTACCCATTTGTTGAAACTCTGAAAATCAAGTCTACTTTGGCACAAATTGTGAAACTGAGATCTCTCTCTTGCGGATATGAGTTATGTTTATCCTGGAACTGATCAGCACTTTAATCTTGCTTCCCTTATTGGTTTTGAATACCTGGTTTGGATCGAGAATCACTGTATTTCAAGAAATACTCATAAGACACTAAGTAACGTAAAGTGAAAGATAACTTGTACGAGCTATTCTTTAGTTCACTTCGGTGATTATTTTGTTTAAGACCATACGTTCTGGTCAAGATATTTTGGGAGCCAAACTCTGGCGTACCCTTGGTACCCATAGTCCTACACTACCATGAGGATTTGGGGGTTCCTACTTGTACTACTCTAGTGGAGTTTCTAACCTCTAGGGGGTGTCGACACTTAAGGTCTTGTAGGTCAGTATTGAGGCGGGAAAGCCATATCTAGAGGGGCTTTCACAACTGCCGGGTTGAAGTAGGGTTTGATAGACCCGCGAAGTAACCCTGAGTTATTTATTTCCGAGGCAGGCGGGAACTCTGCATTCGCTCGTACAATGTTTAAATTTCTGGGGCTCATGGGGCAGTAGAGCTAGCTGCTCCCGTGGCACGTGGCCAGGTGGCCGCCAGAAAATTTTTGAAGGAGGACTTTAATAAGAAAGATGAAGTTGGACTGTCAAATCCAAGGTTATCCCTTTACCTTTCTTGTTTACTTTTGTGATCTCAATCTAAGGCTTTAATCATATTTTTCTTTACTTTTTCCTTACTTATTCTTGAATTATGTGCCCAATCATCTGTTTACATGTTGAGGTATTTCTTACTCAGCTTAAGCTGACTTTTGGAAAAACTGCGGTCGGCTTTGTCTGTTGTAAAACCCGCAGGTTAGCACCGCTGCAGACTCTGGGGAACGAATCACTAGCTTGGATCAAGGAATCACTTTAGCTCTCACGGAATAAATCACTAGTTTCTTGTTTTTGTTCCTTTTCAAACAATTTGGTTTGTTTTCAAGTTTCCATGTTAAGGACCGTGTTTGGTCATTTTCTTTATTGTAATAAAGTTGATTTTGAATTAAATTTGAAGTTTTGTTCTTTATGGTTTGGTACGAGGCCGACGTTCTACTCCGTTCACAATGAGGTAAAACTCCTCGTGCGGGGGACATCTTAGCCTGAAATCGCGGGGTGTTGCAGGTGGTATCAGAGCCCGGCTTCGT
Organism: Linanthus parryae; assembly: GCA_023055425.1. Lineage (NCBI taxonomy): Eukaryota > Viridiplantae > Streptophyta > Magnoliopsida > Ericales > Polemoniaceae > Linanthus > Linanthus parryae. Next base: position 1,485,954 of record JALGPY010000024.1, read on the forward strand.
AACCTTACCAAAAAGAGCTAGGATTAATTAACTAGTTAATCACAAATGGAAAATCTTTTCAAAATTTTAATAACTGGGCTAGGAAAGACTAAAACTTAGAAAGTTAATATGTAAATAAGCCGCTGGGGATTGGGTTACTTGTTTTTATGAACTAGTGTCATGCTACTAGTCGTGTCTTAATCTGTTACCTGCTAATGTGACACTGATCTAGATGGAATTGCTTGATAATTTGTTTGTTGGTTATCTTATGAGCATGATTTGTTATAGTAAGATGCTTGTCGCTGTAGTGTTATTATGTTTGTCCATGTTCCTTTACATTATTGGTCGAACTGAGAGTATCGACATTCAGACTTGGAGACCCTATGACCCTAGTCTAGAGAAGTATGCCTATAGAGAGGGTTTCGACTACGTTGTACCTAAGTTACCATAAGAAGAACTAGTAGAGGCGTAGAAGACCTGGATTGAGGCCGTGGTGGAAGAAGACACATCGGAGGAAAACACATTTAAGGAATACATGGGACAGGAAGAGGGTGACCTATAATTACCCCATGCAAATTCGAAGGACTTGACGAAGAGCTCGAGGAAGACATTGAGGAAGACCCCGGGGAGAAGCTGGAATCAGGTGTGAGTAATTCAGCAAAGGATGAAGGCAGCACAAGATAGAAAGAATTCGTATGCGGACTTGAAGAGGAGACCGGTACAGTTGATGTAGGATACAAGGTGTTCTTGAAAGTTTCACCGACAAAGGGAGTAATGAGGTTCAGCCAAAAAAAGGAAACTCAGTCCAAAGTTTATCGGGGCTTACAGTGTTCTGGATAGAATAGCAGAGGTTTCCGATCGCCTTGATCTTCCTTCTAACATTGGTCGTGTTCACAACGTTTTTCATGTGTCTCAGCTCAAGAAGTACATTCCCGATTCTTGTCATATTCTTGGCCCCGAGCCTGTAGAGTTTGACCAATCCCTATTGTATGAGGAGCGCCCAGTTAAGATCCTAGACACAAAAACTAGGGATACCCGTACCAAGTCAACCACGTTGGTAAAGGTTCTTTGGTCGAACCATCTCACGGAAGAAGCTACGTGGGAAACAGAAGAAGCTATGAAGAAGCGTTATCCCGAGTGGGGCAAAGAGCAGGTAATAGATTGAGTGTCGGGACGTCACTCCCTTTTAAGGGGGAAATGATGTCAAAATCCGTCCTATTGTTATCGTGTAATCGTATTATCTTGCTTACGTGCATTAGATACTTGCATTCATACTGCATACTTTCATCCCTGTCGATAGTTATTATTGATTGGGATAAGGCAATGTCCAAGTTTTGGGGACGAAGCTTTGTTTTAAGGGGAAGGTGATGTAATACCCCTAATTTCTATAGGGTATTTGATTATATTTCCTAAGTCTTGCGAGTTGTTATTTTAATTTTCTAAACTCTAAGGGTATATAGAGTATTTTCTCATAACTTAAGTGCTCCGATTGCAGCTGATAAGTTCCACTCCAACAAACTCACCATCTCTCTCTAACTGTCCGGCAAAACAACCCATGCACCCCATTTCTCTCCTCCATTATCTCCCTCATTCTCACATGTACTGAAAGCAACCTCAACAATAAATCAACTCATCACCATCACTTTGGTCTCCATCTAACCCTCTCTCTCGTTCTCTCATTTTTGCCGAAGCATAGAAAACCCACCAGCAGCCCAACTCCGGCGGATAAAACCACCGGAGTAACCACCGCCCGAAGATCTCTCTCTCTCTCTCTCTCGTGTGCGGTTCAGCGGAAAACCAATCAACTGCAGCGGTATCGCCACTTCCGTCCGTCGTCAGCCGCGGTCAATCCTTTTCTTCGTCTCCACAGACCCACTTTTGTGATCTCTCTCGGTACCCCCCAGTTTTTCTCTGTTTCAGTTTCATTTTATGTATACATATAGGTGTATAGTTGTATGCAAGTGTGCATGTGCATGAGTGTATGTGTGTGTGCGTGGGTTTAAGTGTGTGTGTTTCACATGGAAGTCCATTTGACAAGGGTAAATGAATTGAAGAAGTGGAAAAGTTGTATTATATATATGTTTGTATCTATGCCCACAACCATGTGATGGGTGTGAAGAGTGGCGGTGGCAGTGAGGTTTTGAAATTGTGGAAGAAGATGGAGGTAGCAGTACTAGTAGTAGTGTTTGTGGGTATATATGTATGCATTTAATATTTACTATATAGTATGAATAGTAGTAGCAGTAGAAATTTCATCTTAGTAAATTATATATTTGTAGCAGTTAGTAGTAGTATTATAATATATATAGTAGTACTATTAGTAGAAGTATTACTAGTTTAATAGTTGTAATAAAAATTAGTAGTAGTATTTTAACAAAGTACGTTCATAATATTGTATATATATATAGGTGTGTGTTTTTATATAAAATTAGAAATAGATAGGTTTGTCTAAATAAAGATTTTCAATAAATTTTTTACTTGAGGTTGTTTAAATTTTACAAGTATTACTTTTAAAATATATTTTTGTCACGTGATCAAAAATACAAGTTTTATATAAAGCTACAGTACATATTACTGGGTTATACATTGCCCAAGCATCATGTCACTTGCATTCATGTAGGTCAGGTGTAACATGTACGTGATTGTATGGATATAGTATTGATTCTAGTATTACGTCATTTGTAGACCCCGAGTTCATAGACGAGGGATTCGTGCACTACAATTAGCTGCTTGTTCGAGTGCTAGTGATTTGGATTTGCTTGCTAAGGTAAGTCATATTCTCGACTCTTCTACCATCAAAATGAGTTTCCAAGATGTGTTATGTGCCAAATTTGTTACTGTTTTGATTATCGTACTACCCATTTGTTGAAACTCTGAAAATCAAGTCTACTTTGGCACAAATTGTGAAACTGAGATCTCTCTCTTGCGGATATGAGTTATGTTTATCCTGGAACTGATCAGCACTTTAATCTTGCTTCCCTTATTGGTTTTGAATACCTGGTTTGGATCGAGAATCACTGTATTTCAAGAAATACTCATAAGACACTAAGTAACGTAAAGTGAAAGATAACTTGTACGAGCTATTCTTTAGTTCACTTCGGTGATTATTTTGTTTAAGACCATACGTTCTGGTCAAGAGATTTTGGGAGCCAAACTCTGGCGTACCCTTGGTACCCATAGTCCTACACTACCATGAGGATTTGGGGGTTCCTACTTGTACTACTCTAGTGGAGTTTCTAACCTCTAGGGGGTGTCGACACTTAAGGTCTTGTAGGTCAGTATTGAGGCGGGAAAGCCATATCTAGAGGGGCTTTCACAACTGCCGGGTTGAAGTAGGGTTTGATAGACCCGCGAAGTAACCCTGAGTTATTTATTTCCGAGGCAGGCGGGAACTCTGCATTCGCTCGTACAATGTTTAAATTTCTGGGGCTCATGGGGCAGTAGAGCTAGCTGCTCCCGTGGCACGTGGCCAGGTGGCCGCCAGAAAATTTTTGAAGGAGGACTTTAATAAGAAAGATTAAGTTGGAATGTCAAATCCAAGGTTATCCCTTTACCTTTCTTGTTTACTTTTGTGATCTCAATCTAAGGCAATCATCTTTTTCTTTACTTTTTCCTTACTTATTCTTGAATTATGTGCCCAATCATCTGTTTACATGTTGAGGTATTTCTTACTCACCTTAAGCTGACTTTTGGAAAAACTGCGGTCAACTTTGTCTATTGTAAAACCCGCAAGTTAGCACCGCTGCAGACTCTGGGGAACGAATCACTAGCTTGGATCAAGGAATCACTTTAGCTCTCACGGAATAAATCACTAGTTTCTTGTTTTTGTTCCTTTTCAAACAATTTGGTTTGTTTTCAAGTTTCCATGTTAAGGACCGCGTTTGGTCATTTTCTTTATTGTAATAAAGTTGATTTTGAATTAAATTTGAAGTTTTGTTCTTTATGGTTTGGTACGAGGCCGACGTTCTACTCCGTTCACAATGAGGTAAAACTCCTCGTGCGGGGGACATCTTAGCGGTTTGGGCTAGGCCTGAAATTGCGGGGTGTTGCATTGATAGCCAAACACTCCACTGAAAAATGCGATCACCGTGATGGCGCCCGTGGGCGAGTTGTCGACTCCCTAGATGACGGCGGTGTGGCAACTAGTCGGATCCTTAGCTCAGGTGATAACTACTTGCGGATTCCAAGGTACACTGGCTCTCACCTATCTACTATACCTCGGTGCAGGTTTTCTTTTATGTCAAAGGGCTATCCTTGATTTCTCTCTAGTTTCTGTTATCTCGATTGCCCTTTCTCAAATTTTATGATTTTTAAATTTTGGATTTTCAGAAAATTTTATGTTTTTTTAGATATATACAATGCAAGGCCAGAACGTTCTGGTGGGTTGACTTAAACAATGAAAATATGCAGACTCAATAATAAAAAATAAAACAAAAACTGCAAATAAATACGAAAAAACGTGCAAACCGGGTTTATGCAGACACGACTCCCACCCCCACACTGAGAGGTGGCATGCCCTCATGGCACTCACTCATCTGGATTGTACGGCGGGTCTGGCCCGGTCTTGGATGAACCGGATATGCTATTGGGTGAGCTGATGGTCTGCCGGGACCTGGAACTGGACTGTCGTGAGCGTGAGCTCGACGACTGGCGTGACTGTGTCCGGGATCGTGACTGACTGCTAGGTGGCTGTGGGTCGGGATCTATGGCAAACTAACTCGAGCTCGCCTTGTCCGACCAGCTGGTAGTGTAGTCACTGGAGTAGGAGGCAGGGAATATAATGGGTAAGGGCACCTCTCGGCCCGTATGTTGAGCGGCCTCTCGCTGCTCCTCTCGTATGGCAGCAATAGCGTCGCCATGGTCTTTGGCCATCTTCTTCTGGGTCCTATTGGTGTGCTTTAGGTATCGAAAAAGTTTTCCCATTTTCTTAAGCATCTTTCCCCCAAGGGACTCCTGGCCAGCTCGACATCCCTCAACTCCCTCCTCGACTCGGGCCAACGGGGGTGGACCGGTCGCAGCTCTCGTGCTGGGTCCGGCTCTCTGGCTCGACTCTCCGTGCTCATGGGTGGACTGAGAACGCCTAAGTTTAGGTGCTACCGTCCCTCAAGCGGGTCTATCCTGAGTCGATCTCCTCCTAGGGGCAGGGCAGGCTCATCCTCCTCCATAGGGTTAGCGTCAAGGTCAATCACAGGGTCATTAGGTCCAGGACCCCCCCCCCCCCCTCTAATCTTCCTATATTCCTTAAGTATAGGGGGTTTCACGTCACCCTCTCCATCCACCAAGGGAATCTGGTAGTTCCGAGCTAGTTGGATAATCAGGTTGCTAAACCCGAACCCCTTCCGGCTAGTGGAGGCATTTCGCTCCATAATATAGGTCCAGGTGAGATGGGCAATATCAATCCTCCTACGCATCATGAGGCAGTACACAATAAGGGTAGACTCATTCTCGAGGTGGGTAAAGTGCTGGATCCCCACAATGCGGTTCACCACCCACTCGGCACACCACCTTGCGGGTTTGCACAGAAATCTAGAATGTAGTTTAAACCCTAGCTATCCCTCTTCTTCCCCCAGCAAGTGGGCCCCCTCGGTCCCAGCAGTCAAAACCCTCAAAATTTCCACATCCGGTGGCGGGTTGTTTTGTACCAATTGGTACGCACATGGCACATTTGACGGGGCGATCCAGTAAGCCTGCCTCATGGACTCAGGGGTCAGCAAAATATAATCCCGACGACAATAAATCCACCGTGTGTCAGTGTTCTCAGCGTCTCCAGCATATAACAGGTTACTAAAGAATTCCATGACTAGGGCTGAGCTAGACGCACCATCAAACCCGGCTAGTGACGTGCCAAAAATGACCGCTCGGCTGGCAAAAGTCACCATTAGGATTGGCATCATATCCTAATCTATTTCATAACGGTAATCCTTAGCCAACTTGTAGTTCGGCTTCTTACCCGTCAGAAAATAGAAATGGGCCGAGTGGTTCACAAAACGGTAACTATCAAAATAATGCCTCCTAATTTCTGCTGGAGGGTAATCAACTGGTTGGTGGGAACGGTTTGGGTCGATTACACGTTTCTCCAAATCCATGAGAGCAAATACGAAAAAATGTGCAGAAACAAAAATCTACCGTACGTGCGCGTGAAATCGTGCCTCTCAGCAAGTAATCCCCATAAAATCTACAAGATGTCCACACGACACGAAAACCGAGAAAAATCGCAGAAACAATGACCCGGCTACGGGTCGTGCTTAAAATGGAAAAGTAAAGAGAGGGGACGAAATTTGGACCTTCCCACAAAGGGGGTGAAGTGCAGATTCCGGCAAGGAAGTCGCCGGAACGCCGGTAAACATAGTATTTACGCCCTCCGGAATCAGATACCCGGGATACTTTCGCGTCATTTATGAAAACTTCAAAGCCCTGATGCCTCCATTGCATCAAATGCGAGCGTCATTTTAACTATCAGGAAGTTTGCGTTGATTAATCTTTGCTAAAATGGCTGGTGAGGTTGCTACCTTTGTTGATCCATTTTGCGCGAAATAGAACTCTAGAGAGCTAGCTATGGGAAGTGCCTCTACTTCCGCTTCCTTTCGCCCACCTTCGACCTTTGTGGTGATGGGCCTGGCCTTCTCTTTCTTTAACCTTTAACCCTTGCTAACAAGCAAGGAAAGTATTGTTTAACATTTCTGGAAAGATGGGAATGGAATACTTGACCTATTTAGAATCTAGGAGAACAATCATGTAAATATCTTAATAGAAGTCAGTCTGGACTTAAAGAGAAGAGAGTTCAGTCGCTGACAGAGCTCTAGCCATTGGACCACATCTCCTACCTAAACAGTAAGCCTTTTCTTGTTCGTTCTTCGAATGACGCTAGTGGAGACTAATTCCTTCCGGCTAATGAAGATACTACTCCAATCTTCTCATTCATTCCTGACTCTATATAATATATAAGTCTCATTCTTCACCCTAAGAATTGAACGAACCAAGTTCACCTATACGAGAGTGAGGGGGCGTAAGTCCGTCGATCTAATCTATAGTGAGAGGGGGCAAAGTACCTATGGCGAATAATCTCTTACCTCATGTTACAGACCTTACAGATCCAACCAGCGCCCTCCGGGACGGGTAGTGGCTTGTAGCCTTGTTAGTTGATAAGGAGACATCTATTTCGGTTCCTTTTCTAAAGCGTCTAAATTTCTCCCCTCTCTTTACTTTTCCGTTTTAAGCACGGCCCGTAGTCGGGTCATTGTTTCTGCGATTTTTCTCGGTTTCCGTGCCGTGTGGACATCTGGTAGATTTTAGGGGGATTACTTGCTGAGAGGCACAATTTCACGCGCACGTACGGTAGATTTTTGTTTCTGCACATTTTTTCGTATTTGCTCTCATGGATTTGGTGAAACCTGTAATCGACCCAAACCGTGCCCACCAACCAGTTGATTACCCTCCAGCAGAAATTAGGCGGCATTATTTTAATAGTTACCGTTTTGTGAACCACTCGGTCCATTTCTATTTCTGACGGGTAAGAAGCCGAACTACAAGTTGGCTAAGGATTACCGTTATGAAATAGATGAGGATAGGATGTCAATCCAAATGGTGACTTTTGCCAGCCGAGCGGACATTTTTGGCACGTCACTAGTCGGGTTTGAGGGTGCGTCTAGCTCAGCCTTAGTCAGGGAATTCTTTAGTAACCTGTTATATGCTGGAGACGCTGAGAACACTGACACACACAGTGGATTTATTGTCGTCGGGACTATATTTTGCTGACCCCTGAGTCCATGAGGCAGGCTTACTGGATCGCCCCGTCAAATGAGCCATGTGCGTACCAATTGGTACAAAACAACCCGCCACCGGATGAGGAAATTTTGAGGGTTTTGACGGCCTACTTCGAGGGGGAAAAAGAGGGACAGCTAGGGTTTAAACTACATTCTAGATTTCTGTGCAAACCCGCAAGGTGGTGGGCCGAGTGGGTGGTGAACCGCATTGTGCGGATCCAGCACTTTACCCACCTCGAGAATGAGTCTACCCTTATTGTGTACTGCCTCATGATGCGTAGGAGGATTGATATTGCCCATCTCACCTGGACCTATATTATGGAGCGAAATGCCTCCACTAGCCAGAAGGGGTTCGGGTTTAGCAACCTGATTATCCAACTGGCTCGGAACTACCAGATTCCCTTGGTGGATGGAGAGGGTGACGTGAAACCCCCTATACTTAAGGAATATAGGAAGATTAGAGGGGGGTCCTGGACCTAATGACCATGTGATTGACCTTGACGCTGACCCTATGGAGGAGGATGAGCCTGCCCCTGCCCCTAGGAGGAGATCGACTCAGGATAGACCCGCTCGAGGGACAGGAGCACCTAGACTTAGGCGTTCTCAGTCCACCCATGAGCACGGAGAGTCGAGCCAGAGAGCCGGACCCAGCACGAGAGCTGCGACCGGTCCACCCCCGCTTTCAGTCATGAACCGTAGGTTGGCCCGAGTCGAGGAGGGAGTTGAGGGATGTCGAGCTGGCCAGGAGTCCCTTGGGGAAAAGATGCTTAAGAAAATCGGAAAACTTTTTCGATACCTAAAGCACACCAATAGGACCCAGAAGAAGATGGCCAAAGACCATGGCGACGCTATTGCTGCCATACGAGAGGAGCAGCGAGAGGCCGCTCGACATGCGGGCCGAGAGGTGCCCTTACCCATTATATTCCCTGCCTCCTACTCCAGTGACTACACTACCAGCTGGTCGGACAAGGCGAGCTCGAGTGAGTTTGCCACAGATCCGGACCCACAGCCACCTAGCAGTCAGTCAGGATCCCGGACACAGTCACGCCAGTCGTCGAGCTCACGCTCACGACAGTCCACTAGTTCCAGGTCCCGGCAGACCAGCAGCTCACCCAGTAGCATATCCGGTTCATCCAAGACCGGGACAGATCCGCCGTCCAGACCAGTGAGTGCCATGAGGGCATGCCACCTCTCAGTGTGGGGGTGGGAGTCGTGTCTGCATAAACCCGGTCTGCACGTTTTTTCGTATTTATTTGCAGTTTTTTGTTTTATTTTTTATTATTGAGTCTGCATATTTTCATTGTTTGAGTCAACCCACCACAACGTTCTGGCCTTGCATTGTGTGTATCTAAAAAAAATCAGAAAATTTCCGAAAAATCCTAAAAATTTAAAATCATAAAATTTGAGAAAGGGCAATCGAGATAACAGAAACTGGAGAGAAATCAAGGATAGCTCTTTGACATAAAAGAAAACCTGCACCGAGGTATAGTAGATAGGTGAGAGCCAGTGTACCTTGGAATCCGCGAGTAGTTATCACCTGAGCTAAGAATCCGACTAGTTGTCACACCGCCGTCATCTAGGTAGTCGACAACCCGCCCACAGAGATTGATTTTCTTAATTAAGTCTTCATCTACTCACCCCTCTGTTGGTTTGCACCACTCGCCATAGTTGTAAGTGAAATCTCTGGGCAAGACCTTGATTTGTGTTTTAATCTATGTGCACACAAGAACAAAAGACAAATCAAAGTTTGAGATCAATTATATCAACTTCGGAATATCACCAAGATAAGAATTCAAAGCACTACGAATTGAGCTATAGAATAACAGATACCTTGGGGGTCTTCAGTAAGCTGGTTGGTGGCCATTTTGATCTATCTAATCAAAGAGTTGCTGCGGCCGAAGATAGTGCTGGTTCGTCTATGAATTATAGATTGGTGTCTAGCTAACGTCTCTACATGTTCGAACAATAATAATTGATTTCTAAATGGACAAAGTGGAGGAAGAATAAAAAAAAAAATGAAAGATGAAGAATACTACTAGCTAGTATATGATTTGCCTTATCTAGCTAGCTTTACACAGAATACATATACTTCTTCCTAGCCTACCCATAATTAACACAGAAACGAATATATAGCGTGATGCTTTGGTACCATCATCGCGCTATGATGGATAAAAATATTAATGGTTAGAAATATCAGAATGATCAACAAGTGGCCAATAAGCTGATCAGCATGGATTTATGAAGGACATACTCTACTAGCATGTTAAATCACAACTGACCAACTGTGCACTAAGGAATACTTTTCCAATCACTGCATAACTAAGTAGTCATAACAGAAGAAGTACTCACACATCTTAAAGCTAGAAAAAATGAATTTCCCACTGACAAAATGCGTGCAATTCTCTGAAAGTTATCATATATAACATAAAAGTTTATGTTGCTATTTTCAGATATTTGTTTGATCACCCTATATCTCTCAGAAGCCTATGAACGATATGTCCAAGGTAATCAACCAATTATAGCTAGTGCCGCTAGCTGCACCTCTTATATCAGTTAAACACGTACGATTAAAAATTATAGATGAGTTATCGATACTGCACATCTGAAGATTCCTACGAGACCTATTAACTGTTTATGTCTACATTCCATGTTGAGCTCTAAAACTGGGCATGGTATGTAAAATCAGAATAAACCTGCTGAATAAACCTGTTGGATAAAGTATTCAGCAGACAGACTGCAAAATAGTTGATAACAGTTCTACATAATTGAGAAGCCATAGCTAATCATCAAACAGTCAGCAAATACCACACAAGAACATAGTACTAGGACAAACAGTAAAGAGCTAACACGAATAACTTAGACCGACGATGTAATTCCTGAATCCAACTGTCCCAAAATCAAATACTTCCCTGAATAGGTACTACAAACCTGAAATTCCCTAATCCCAAACAGGCCACCCATCAACTGTCCCCAGAATTCAGTAATGAATAACTACTGCAAACCTGAAATTAAGCGCGCCACCCTGGGCACGGTGTAAGGTAAGAGTTCATTTCAATCGTGTTAGATTGATCAGACTGCTCAACTTTCATCATAAGCACTCAAGTAACTGCAAACTATTGCGGCAGTTATTGGGAGATTGGGGAAGGACTTGCAAGAACCCAGAGCATAAAATTAAAATGTGACAGTGATCAACACGTGGCCACCAATAAGCTGAGGCATGAATTTGCGAATTATATTCACTTTTAGCATGTTACGATGGTTAATGCAATCAATCAGCAACTGGCCAAATTGTACTACAACGCAAAGGAATACTTATCTGATAACCGCATAAATACGAATTACTCGCACATCTTAAAGGTAGGAAAAGGAATCTCCCACTGACAAAACCGCTTACTATTCTCTGAATTTCATCATAAAACATGATTTTTTTGGTAGCTATTATTTGATCAGTGATATTTCTCAGAAGCTAATGAGCAACCTGTCCATGTTTATCAACCAATAATAGCTAGTGGCGCTAGCTGCACATCCTAGATCAGTAAGTAAGCAAGCTTAAATAAAAATTATATATAAGTCACCATTACAGGATAGGCCTACTATACATCTGTAGAGAGCCATAGAATCAGGTAATTTCAAGGGACCTACAACTGTTTATGTGTACATTCTATGTTGAACTCCAAAACAAGGCATGGTCTGAAAAATGAGACTTCATTTCAATCGAGTTAGATTGATCAGACTGCTCAAGTTTCATCACAAGCGCTCAAGTAATTGCAAACTATTGCACCAGCACCATGTCATGATGGTGAATGTTCCAGAATCCGATCACAACTGACCCAATGTGTACTAAGGAATACTTTTCTGATCACTGCATGACTACGTACTTATTACAGAGAAGTACTCACACATCTTAAAGCTAGAAAAAAAGGAATTTCCCACTGACAAAACGCGTGCGATTCTCTGAAAGTTATCATATAACATAACAGTTTATGTTGCAGTTTTCAGATATATGTTTGATCACCCTATATCTCTCAGAAGCTTAAGAACGATCTGTCCAAGGTACTCAACCAATAATAGCTAGTGCCGCTGGCTGCACCTCTTATATCAATTAAACACGTAAGCTTAAAAATTACAGATGAGTTATTGATACAGGATCACTCTAAAAATGGGCATCGTATGAGAAATCAGAATAATCCTGGATAAAAGTATCAATGCCTCGTCACAACAGCAAAGAAGTTAATCAAGATTCAACAACGGACATAATGCAAAATAGTTGATAAAAGTTCTACACAAAGACAGCTGGATTCAAGATCCGGATTCTGGATTCAAAATTCGGAGCCTCTGAGAGCACATCTACCTCATTGAGAATCCCTTAACTAATCATCAAACAGTCAGCAACCACCAAACAAGAACATAGAACTAGGACAAACACATAGAGAGCTAACACAAATAACTAGATCCAGAAACTAATCCAAAATCCAAAAAAGCCCCCATTAGAATCTGAAAGTATCTTGTTGTTGCCGAATTTCTCTTTCAGAAATTGTTATATAACTGGGTCTCACTAACATAAACACTCAGCGGTTCCTTAATCAAATCATGAAAATAACGAATATCAACTGTTACCTGTTTTGAAGTGATAAATGAAAGCTTCGAGAATGACAACTCGTCTTCTTCACTAAACAAGACAAGATTGTGATTCTAGAGGATTTTTAGTGCAGACGACGAGCTGGTCATTCCAGAAGATCTCATTGATCACTTCAGAAAAGAAGAAGCCATTACTGCTAGGGTTTATCAGCAAAAGAATTGGCCAAGAGGAGGAGTTAATCTATTAAGGTTTCACACGAATAATATAAAGGAGGGCTTAACCATAGTCGAGAGCTGGAATATGGTTAAGTTAATACGTCACATAATTGCCAAACAGGACCTCTAAGTTTACAAGAGAGTGTAACGGTAGTGAAGACCGTTTTACAATTACAATTGCAGAAAAGCCCTTAAAGATTGCTTCTGATTTGTCTTTAGCCTTCTAGCTTTATATTGTGGTTTTCCATGCGTCAGTTTAGTCCTTTGTCTAATATTCCCCACGTTGATGGTGGTCCTTGAATCATCAGCTTGTTCTTTAATTCTTCAAAACGCGCAGCAACAGGACTTACAGTAAATATATCAGCGATTTGTCCTGCACTTGAGACAAAAGAGACAATAAGTTATTTTCGCATAACTTTCTCTCACACGTAATGACAATCCAATTCTACATGTTGGCGGTCGTAGCAATAGCCGACATATTGTCGCACCACAAAAGGGGAGAGTGCGGAATGGCAATACGTAAAGAACGAAAAAAATGCTTGCAGCCAAGTTAACTCGACTGGTTTGATAAAAAAAAAAGTTAAACTCGGCTGCACTAGGCCTCGGTAGACGGTCGAGCAACTGTCGGTTGTTTCTTGGCGCCTCAATGTATTGCACTGGACCCAAGAAACATAACAAATTCAGATGTAATTCGTCGGTCCGTTGGGTCCGTATAAGCTTGAAGAGGAAGGTATCCTCGCTGATAAAAGGTACTCAGAAACTGCTAAAGTTTGTCACCCCAATTTGTTTCATAAATCTCTTGGTTGCCTTTGACTTTTGCCGCTTGACTTCAAGTCATATTCAACAACTTCAGATGCATGTTGTGCGCAATACACACACAAAAGCCTTATAATTCTGTTGGTACTTATTTTTATAATTAGTTCAGTGCGTCATGGTTGACGGCTAAGGCGGTAAACATAATAAGTAGAAACAACAAAGAAAGGGTGGCTGATACTCGTTTATTTAGTGGTCTATTTGCTGGCTGGTAGTCGTCCTTGATGAAGATTCCACAAGAGATTATGTTTGTTTCTTTATCTTTGTTGTGGGCTACACTTTCAACTAGTGGCATAAAAGACCATGCCTAATTGCCTATGTAACCTTTTTCTTCTTCTTTCTTTTCATATATATTAACAGTAATAAAGCAGGACAGCATAACTTAAAGCCTTAAACAAATGTTTAAAATCTACTACAAGGACAATTACACTATAAAAGAGAAACTTGCACTATCATGCCAGCCATTTATAAGTATCTCTTCCTCTTTGGTCAATTTTCAGCTTCTGTTGAGAGATGGATGCTGATCAAGGAACAGCGGTGATCAGCAACAAGCAAGTCTTACTCAAGGACTATGTTACCGGTTTCCCTCAAGAATCCGACATGATCTTGACAGATTCGACGATAAATCTCAAGGTTCCAGAGGGATCTGAAGCGATTCTAGTGAAGAATCTTTACCTGTCTTGTGATCCTTCCATGAGGAGCCGGATGAAGAATTCTGAGGGAAGCTATGTCGAGTCCTTCAAACCTGGCAAGGTACGCAAAAGAACACAAATCTTTCTCCTAATTCAGGTTTCTTTAATTCAAAACCAATCACCTATGAATTCTAACTTATATGTAACATTAATCTGGCATTGACTTTTTTCTTCTTCTTTACATTTATGTATAAATTTCCAAATAGAAGACTATCTAACTCCCATGGTATTCATCAGAAGAATGAACTCCCTCAACATACCTAGATGTTTGATTGTCAATGGTGTAGGGAGAACACAAAAATAATAAAGTTTTGAGTTGTTGAACTGTTTTGATGTTAGCATAAACCTACAAGGTTGCTAACGTTTTGTTATCATGATATCCTGATATCCTGGTACAAGGTTGCTAACATTTTGTTATCATGTTTGATTATTTGATAGCCTTTAGCTGGATTTGGAGTGTCAAAGGTACTCGAATCTGGTCATCCGAAGTTCAAGAAAGGCGACATGGTGTGGGGAATAACTTCATGGGAAGAGTACAGCCTCATTACAACCCCAAATCTGCTGTTCAAGATACAACACACCCATGATGTGCCTCTTTCGTACTACACAGGAATTCTCGGTAAAATTGTTAGCCAACTCACGTTCTTATTGTGGTGAAGACAATTAATTATTGTTTAATTTCCTCATTCTTTGTTTTTGGGCAATTCCCTTCGCGGGCAAGGGCGGAGGTGTTAACTGTTTAGGGGCATAGGGTCACTTGCCCCCCACCACCACCGCCACCCAATTTTTTTGAAAACTACTAGAATACCCCTTTTTTGTAACATATTTTCATTTGTGCCCCTACAAAAAGTACAAAAGTGTGCCCCCTCACCCATTATTTGACATTTGTATGTTAATTTCATTTTCTAAATGCGTACCCCTTTACTCAAAACCTAGCTCCGCCACTATTTGTAGGTATGCCTGGTGTGACTGCCTATGCCGGGTTTCACGAAGTTTGCTCTCCCAAGAAAGGCGAGTACGTCTACATTTCAGCCGCTTCTGGAGCTGTTGGACAGCTTGTGGGGCAATTTGCAAAGCTCTTTGGCTGTTATGTTGTTGGTAGTGCTGGTACCGAGGAGAAGGTGAATTTCTAAACTAGCACAATAGACCGAAGAATTGAACTAGCTAGCAAAAATACGAATGAGTAATATGGACCCTTAACTGCAAGCGGATTTTTTTTTTTTTTTTTTTTTTTTTTTTTATGGTTTTCACCCAACCTCTTCTATTTCAGGAATAAAAAGTTACTCATTTTGGTGATAATGGTCGGAGTTTGCTCTGCCCTCTCTCATCCACGTCACCATTATCCTGTTTTATTGTTTCTTTCACAATCGTCGGTTATCTCCTTCCGAAGGAGATAACGTCCACTAACTGCCTTCTTTTGTCATTCGATTTTCAATCTCCAAACGGTTTATCCGTTCCAACTGACGATAACTGACTGCTTTTCCCAGTATTTTTGTGCTTCAGGCACTGCTTTGAAAGCCATCTGGGCTTTACAAAATCCCGTCCACTAATCTTCACTTCCTTTTCACATCCATCTACCAAAATGCCACCAAAACAAGCCAAAAATCTTAGCCTATCCCCTGATATCACAATCATGTTGGCCACCATGAACCTCACGGACAAGGAGAAGCAGGGAGTTGTGATACCCCCTGAAGCACTTAAAGATGGACAAGAGGAGTGTCGGCTTAGTGTTTTTGGTAAGATCTTGACATCCAAAAACATTAACTTTGGCAATCTTATGAATGCGATGTCCAAAACGTGGGATGATCCAATTGGATTCCGCGTTATACCTTTGGGTGATCAAATTTACCAATTCATATTCGAGCGAGAAGATCAAGTCCAAAATGTCTTAGACACTCAACCGTGGTTCTATAGAGGTGCGATGATTGCGATGGAGAAATGGTATCCTTGGAAAAACATGCGTGCAAATCGCTACAATGAAGCATACCTTTGGGTTCAGATATGGAATCTATCCCCCGACTGTTACAACGCTAAGGCAGGCAAAATTATTGGGTCAATTATTGGCAGATTTCCTGAAGTTGTAGTCCCAACCAGAGGTCTTCTTGTGGGAAAGTGTATCCGGGTTAAAGTTTTAGTTCCAACAGGGGAACCTTTACTACGCGCCTGCTCGGTTAATTTTCTGGCAGACCGCACGGACTGGGTGATGTTGAAATACGAGAAATTACCTTTTCTATGCAATTTATGCGGACGTATGGGACATGAAATGCGTGAATGTAGCAATCTACCTAGTGCTAATATGCCAATTGAGGACATCCCACAGAATTATGGAGGCTGGATGACTGCTACTGCCATGTTGGACTATGTTATGGGATATAATACCGATCCTGCTTCCGCTTTTGGCCCCTTCTCCATCCCAGAAAATTGTCACATCCCCTGTGCTAACCCACAGAACCCTGATGCTAACACAGAGTATACCGGGGGCAGCGCAGAAGAAAGTGATGAGGAATTAGATCCTGAATCTGATGAGGGGCAATTCATGTTGCGTCAATTGGAGAAGGAATCTGATTTGGACCTAATCAATCAAGCAAGGGTGGATTCATCCATAAATGATGGAGATGATGAATACACTTACATAGATTCGGATGGGAGAACTAAGGGTAGTACAAGTGAAATTCATATGGAACAATCGGTTATCTGTGGAAAAAGGTCTTTGGACAATAATGTGGAGGATGCAGCAAAAAAACCCAAGGGAGATCGAGACTGTTCTCTCTCCCACCCTTTGGCAGAGGCTGGCAAGGACCAGCCCTGCCATCCCCAATGAGAACCCTTTGCTGGAACGTCAGAGGTCTTGGGAGTACCTCGACGTTCCACAACCTTCACTCCCTAATTAGGGAAAAGCAACCTGATCTCGTTTTTCTAATGGAAACTAAATTGCTTTCCCCTGATGCTGATTCTATTGCTGCTAAATTGGGTTTTCGTAAGGCCTGTCATGTCCCTCGTGTCGGGTTAGCGGGTGGTTTAACGCTGCTTTGGTCTAATAATGTTGATGTTCAAGTTTTATCCAAAAACCGTTTTCACATCCATTGTTTTGTACGTCCACCAGACATTTGTAGTGAGGGTTTCTTTTTTACCGGTTTTTATGGAGATCCAATTACTGGTAATCGACGTTTTTCTTGGGATCTTTTAAGACGTCTTAAACCAGCACATGATGTAGGCTGGCTGGTAGCGGGTGATTTTAACGAGATCCTTTCAAACTCGGAAAAAAAGGGGTGGAACTATCGCAGTTTGGAGCAGATTAGCCAATTTGCCGATGCTCTTTACGATTGTGACTTATATGATTTGGGTTATAGAGGGGAATTTTATACCTGGTGGAATGGACGTACTCATCCCTATTCAGTTCAGGAACGGCTAGATAGGGCTGTTGCAAACCAAACTTGGGAAAGAACTTTTACGAACCATTCGGTTGAAGTACTGCAGATGATTGGCTCCGACCACTTACCAATCTTCATCACGGGAAGCGTTGCTGTTTCCAACCCACTAAGCAGACGGCGCTTTCATTTTGCGGCGGAATGGACGAGGAATCCGGAGTGCGAGCAGCTGATACATGAGGTATGGCCTATATCTAGTCCTACTTCTACTTTTATACATGATTTACACCAAAAAATTAATTACACAACTGAAAATATTCAAAATTGGGGCAAACAAAATCATGTTAACAAATTAAAAGAGAAGGCTTTCTTGCAGCGTAGGTTGTCTTTCCTCTCTTCCCGGAGACAGACCCGTGACATTATCTGCCAAAAAAAAGACATTTCTGTTAAACTTCAACGTATTTTATCTGACGAGGAGTTACATTGGAAACAACGTTCTCGAGTTAAATGGTTAAAAGATGGTGACCGTAATACCAAGTTTTTTCACAAAGTCACAAACGAAAGAAAGCGTAAAAATACAATTTCCTCTATTACTAATGCAGATGGTATTTGTATAAAAGATCCTGCTGGTATTCAAAACTGCTTTTCCACCTATTTCAAGGATATTTTCTCCTCTGCTTCGACTTACCCTTACCACATTTGGGATTGTTTACATCAAAAAATTACCCCTGACATGGCAGCTTTCCTGTCTGCACCTTTTACCGAAAATGAGATTTTAGAGTCTTTAAATTCTATTGGGCCTCTTAAGGCCCCAGGCCCGGATGGGCTGCCTGCTATTTTTTATCAAAATTATTGGTCAATTGTGGGTAAAGACATCACTGCTATGTGTCTTGATTTTCTTAATAATGGGGGAAATATTTCTAAACTAAACGAGACGTGTATTGCTCTAATTCCTAAAATTAAAAACCCTTGTTTAGTGTCAGATTTTCGTCCTATAAGCCTTTGTAATGTTTCCTACAAGCTTATTTCAAAAACTCTAGCGAACCGTATAAAGCTTATTTTACCGGACATCATAGACCAATCCCAATCAGCCTTCGTAAAGGGACGCCAAATTTCGGACAATTCTATTATTGCCCTTGAAACCTTACACACCATCCACAATCAAAGAAATAAAGTGGGCTCCTTTTCTTTAAAATTGGATATGGCTAAAGCTTACGATAGAATTGAGTGGTCCTACCTTGAAAATGTTCTTTTGCATTTGGGTTTCCCTACCATTTTTACCAGTCGAATCATGTCTTGTGTGACTTCAGTCTCTTTCTCAATCCTAATTAATGGCCAGCAGTCGGATTTTTTTAAACCAAGTAGGGGGATTCGTCAAGGTGACCCTTTAAGTCCTTATCTTTTTGTGATTTGTTCCGAAGGTCTCTCCTCTTTAATTAATCATGCTGTTACAAATAATTATCTTCAAGGGGTTAAGGCTGGTTTGGGTTCTCCTATGGTTACCCATCTTCTTTTTGCGGATGATAGTATTTTTTTCTCAAAAGCTAGTACTAATAATGCTATCTCTATCCGTTCAATCATTTTCCAGTATTGTGAGGCTTCTGGTCAAATGATTAATAAAAGCAAATCTCAAATTGTGTTTGGACCTTGTGTCCCTCCTGATATTAAAACTACAATTTCCCAAATTTTAGAAATTCCTTTGACTATGTCTTTTGATAAATACCTGGGTTTACCAATTTTTATTGGTCGTAAAAGAACTGATATTTTCAATTCTATGAAGACGAAAATCTGGAATAAACTTTCAGGTTATAAAGAGCAGCTTCTTACTCCTGCTGGTAAAGAAACACTCATAAAGGTTGTGGTTCAAGCCATACCTACCTACATCATGTCCGTTTATCTTATCCCTACAACTATTCATAAGGAAATCCAGCAACTCATTGCTCGTTTTTGGTGGGGGAATGATTTAGAAAAAAATAAGATTCATTGGAAGTCTTGGGATGGTTTATGCAATTCCAAATTTGTTGGTAGTATGGGTTTTCGTCATATGCATGCTTTTAATCTTGCTCTTTTAGGAAAACAAGTTTGGCGAATTCTCCAAAATCCTGATCTTTTACTTTCTAGAGTTTTGAAAGGAAAGTATTTTAATCATTCTGATATTATTTGTACGGAGTCCATTACAAATTCTTCCTATATTTGGAAAGGCCTCATTAAGGCAAGAAATATCACTTTTAAAGGGGTTAGACAGGGTATTGGTAATGGCCATCTCACCCAGGTTTACAACCATAGATGGATCCCAATTGGTTTTGGCCGTAAACCCTATGGCCCTCGTACTCTTCCTTTAAACTCTTATGTTTCAGACCTCATAACACAAGATTTTACTTGGAATAAAAACATTATTTGCCAACACTTTTCTGAAGAAGAGGCTGAAGCTATCTGCAACATCCCTTTAACTTCCCCTCAGAACCAGGACAATTTTGTGTGGTCCCAAACAGAAGATGGCATGTACACTGTCAAATCTACCTACTATGTGGCTCTTTCAATTATTAACCCTAAGAGTTATCAATTTCAGACTTCTTCTTCCAGTGACAAGGCAGATCCAATTTGGAATTTAATTTGGAAACTTAAAATTCAAGACAAAATCAAGATTTTTATCTGGAAAGTTTTCAATAATTGCATTGCTACTAAAAATAATTTGCTGCAGAAAGGAATTTCGTTACCTCAAAGATGCTGTTTATGTAATTCTGCTGATGAAAATCTCAGTCATCTTTTTCTGGAATGTTCTTGGACTCAAAAATGTTTTCATTCTGATCTCATAGATCTGCAGATCCATCCGACTAATATCCCTTTCAAGCCTCAACTTCGACAAATCTTCTTCAATCTTGCTCCTGAAAAGAGACATATCTTCTGTTATCTTCTCTGGAACATTTGGCTTGAACGAAACAGACGGATTTTTAAAAATGAAAGACAAAATTTCAACTCTGTTTTAACAAATTCTTTAGCTTCTTATGAGGAATTTAAGGGATCTACTTATCTTGATTTAGGATTGGTACATGCAGGTCCTGAGATGGAGCTTCCGCCGGCGAAATGGAGTCCGCCGCCGCCTGGCTTTCTAAAGATGAATGTCGATGCGTCGATTGATTCTGAACATAGAAGATCTGGAGGTGGTGCGATTATTAGGAACTGGGAAGGTCGATTTGTTTTGGGGATGGCTTTCTCCATCCCCTACTCTCCAAACTCAATCACAGCAGAAGCTTTAGCAATGAACATGGCAATATTGAAAGCAAGAGAGAAAGGATTCATGTCTCTGATTGTGGAAACGGATTGTCAATCTCTATCTACTCGGCTCCAGAGAAGGGAGGCGCCGTTCGGTGTATCAGAGAGAGAAAAAGTGTTGCAGATGACCAAGAACTCTCTAGATGGTCTTATTTATAGTAGGGTTTGTTGGTGTCAAAAGGACAAAAATGTCCTCGCCCATCAGTTAGCAAAGTTGGGCTTAGCTTCTAATGGTTTTTCTTTTTGGGCCACTGTTAGCCCAACAAGCATGTACGAATTCTGGGTCAAAGATTTAGCCCAATATTAAATAAAAAGGCTTGTTTGCAAAAAAAAAAAAGGAATAAAAAGTTACTCTTCTATTTCAACCCCTTAAATGACTGCATATACCTGTTTTCTCCACCTAATTTTAGGGGATTTTTTTTTTAACTTTTTTTGGAAAAGAATAAAAAGTTACTCTTTCAAAATGCCAAAATATTTTCTCAAAAAAAATGCCAAAATTCTCAAAAAGTAAATCTTTTAGTCTAAACAAATGAAAAAAGTTATCTAAAGAAAGTTCTAACACAAAAAACACAATGTTACTTTGTAAGAAAATTGTTTTAAAGTAATTATTTGGGCAAAATAACTTACATACTTTTCATGACTGGGAAAAGGTAAAATGTCGCTTAATCAAAGCAAAGGAAGCGGAACCTTATTAGCATAATTTTAAGGGTTCAATTCACAGGGTTTTGGCTAGAACATCACAGCATGCACCTTAAGTGACCAGCATCTAATGAATTCTTTCTTCATATGATAAACAAGGTTGACTTGTTGAAAAACAAGTTTGGATTCGACGAAGCATTCAACTACAAGGAAGAGACTGACCTGAACGTGGCTTTCAAAAGGTATGGCATAACATCTTCTTGGTGTCTCCATTTATGCTTTCAACATTGTTAAGATAAATGACTCTCTATGGTGGCTGTTTTCACAGATACTTCCCTCAGGGCATCGATATCTACTTTGAGAACGTAGGAGGTAAAATGCTAGACGCGGTGCTGCTGAACATGAGAGTCCACGGCCGCATAGCAGTGTGTGGAATGATCTCTCAGTACAATCTTGAAAATGCAGAAGGCGTACACAACTTGACACAGCTTATTGTGAAACGGCTCCGCATGGAAGGCTTCCTTGCATTGGATTACTTCCATGTCCATCCCAAGTTGCTTGAGACAGTTGTGCCTCATATCAAGAAAAACAAGATTGTGTATGTCGAAGATATTGCAGAAGGCATTGAGAGTGGCCCTGCAGCTTTGGTGGGGCTCTTTTCGGGTAAAAATGTTGGTAAACAAGTTGTTCGTGTTGCTGATGAATGATTAATGATTTCTAGGCTCAAACAGTTAAGATGATTTTTGTTTGTTTAGTTGATCAATCCAAGTTTGAACTTTTTGAAGTACCGAGCATCAAAGCCCACAGACATTTGAAGATATTTGCCAATAACGATCAGATTTCCTTTTTCATTCGATGACTCTCATTCATTTCAATCTTTGCATAGCCTTGATTATTTGAAAATTCAACTATACCAACTTGTTATAACGAGGGTGTCAAAGACAAGAACGAACAAACAAGAAATCAAGAACGAGGAAACGAATTTAACGTGGTTCACTAACAATAACGTTAGCTACCTCCACGGCAAGAAAAAAGCCATTATTTATGTGAGAAATACACCCAAATACATCCACACACTAATAAACGTATGACGTTTTCGTATATACCTCACTTAGTTGGGACTTTGTTTGTAATTAGTAGGAGTAGTGTTTGTAACCTCTATTTACAGATTGTGAAGATGCAATAATACTCACGGAAGATTTCTCCCACTTTCATGGTATCAGAGCAACTCTAGACGCCGCCGCCGCACATCCTCTTCTTGTGCACTGCCGCAGCCGCCGCACTATTGCTCCGATCTCTCTCTCTCGCTTCCGCTCATCCCGTCGATCTCAGCGGCGGTGATCTCCCAACCCGACCCGCTTCCTTGCTCTCCGATTCAGTTCGCCGAAGCAAACTCAGATGAGCCAAGCACTTAGTCATGGCGACTGGTGAAAAGGTCTCCTCATAGTCAATACCATGAATCTGTCTATACCCTTTGGCTACCAATCGCCCCTTATAGACAACTACCTTGCCATCCATGTCGGTCTTCTTCTTGAAGACCAACTTGCACCCTATGGGCCGAGCCCCTTCGGGTGGTTCCACCAAAGTCCATACTTTGTTGGTGTACATGGATCCATTTCGGATCTCATGACTTCTAGCCACTTCTTAGAGTTTGGGCCTTTCATGGCCTCTCCGTAGGTTGCAGGCTCATCATCTATGAGTGGTACATCATCGGGCTCAGTCACGAGAAGTCCATACCTCTCTGTCTCATGACGCACTCTTCCTGATCTACGGAGTTCCTGTGTCACCTGAACATGTTCTTCCACAACTACTTGCGGTTCCTGTTCATGTTCCATCATCGGTTCAGTGATTTGTGGTTCTTGAATCTCTTCAAGTTCTACAGCCCTCCCACTTGCTTCTTTAAAAAAAACTCTCTTTCTAGAAACACGCCGGTCCTTGAAACAAACACTTTGTTCTCGATGGGATTGTAGAAATAATATCCTTTAGTTTCCTTAGGATATCCCACAAATTTACACTTATCCGCGTTGGGCCCGAGCTTGTCTGTTTTTAAACGTTTACATAGACATCGCAGCCCCAAATCCTCATAAACGACACTATGGGACGCTTCCCAGTCCATATCTCATATGGTGTCTTCATGACTGATTTGGATGGAACGCGGTTAATGGTAAACGCTGCCGTCATTAGAGCAAGTCCTCAAAAGGATATCGGAAGATCTGTTTGAGACATCATAGATCGCACCATATCTAATAGAGTGCGATTCCTCCTCCCGGACACGCCATTCCATTGTGGCGTTCCGGGTGGAGTGAGATGGGATACTATCCCACACTCTCTAAGATACTCATCAAACTATTGGCTTAAGCATTCTCCTCCACGATCCGATCATAGAGCCTTAATACTTTTGTCAAGTTGCTTCTCTACTTCATTCTTGAATTCTTTGAACAATTCAAAGGATTCAGATTTGGCCTTCATAAGGTATACAAATTCATATCTACTGAAATCATCAGTAAATGGGATGAAGTAGGTGTAACCACCTCTGGCAGGCGTGGGAAATGGTCCACATACATCGGTATGTATGAGTGCCAATAATTAACTAGTCCTTTCACATTTTTTATTGAAAGGGGACTTTGTCATTTTTCCTAATAAACAAGATTCACATGTCTCATATGATTCCAAATCAAATGAGTCTAGAAGTCCATCCTTATGGAGTCTAGATATGCGTTTCTCATTTATATGGCCTAAACGACAGTGCCATAGATATGTAGGATTTAAATCATTAGTTTTAATCCTTTTAGTATTTATGTTATAGATTGGACTATTTAGATCAAGGATATACAATCCATTAGCCAAATGCCCACTACAATAATGCATACTATCAAAATAAATGGAGCAACACTTGTCCTTTATTGAAATAGATAAACCCTATGCGTCCAAACAAGAAATGCAAATAATGTTTATGCTCATAGCAGACACATAAAAGCAATTGTCTAATTCTAAAATAAGTCCAGAAGGAAAAGATAGCTCATAAACGCCTACACCTAATGCAGCAACTCTTGCTCCATTCCCGACGCGCAGATCTATCTCCCCTTTACTCAATCTTCTACTTCTTTTCAAATCCTGCACATTACAACAAATGTGAGAACCACATCCGGTATCCAATACCCAAGATGAAGAAATAGAAAGATTGACGTCTATAGCATAAATACCTGGTGGTGGTGGAATCACTATTCCAAGCTTCTTAACCTCCAGATATTTAGGGAAATTCCTCCTCCAGTGACCCGGCTGGCTGCAGTAGTGACACTCACCCTTAGCCACGCCTCCACTAGGCTTTAGGGCTTCTTTGGATTTCGCAACTTTCTTGCGCTTTCCTTTTGAAGTAGAGGCAACTGACTTGCCCTTCTTCTTATGCACCATCATTATGGCTTTGCCCTTGCCTTTGTTGACGCTCTGTTTCGCTGTCTTCAGCATATTCAATAAGTCAGGCAGAGTCTTACTGATCTCGTTCATATTATAGTTCATGATGAACTGATTATAACTGTCAGACAACGATTGCAAGACAAGATCAGTAGTCAAATCTTGGCCCAATGGGAATCCCTGTCTCTCAAGCTTCTCAATGTACCCGATCATTCGGAGTACATGAGGCCCTACTATATTCCCTTCTGCAGACTACTCTTGAATAATGCTTTAGACACCTCATAGCGCTCATGCCTAGCCTGTTCCTGAAACAATTGTTTCAAGCGTATGATCATATCATAGGCTTCTATATTCTCATGCTGCTTCTGAAGCTCAGGAGTCATGGTACAAAGCATGAGGCAAGTCACGTCATTAGAATCATCAATATGTTTCTGACGTGCCCTTACTTCCGCTAGAAGAGACTCATCTTATGGTGGTTCTGGAATTTGAGTGTCCAAGACGTATAGCTTCTTTTCTTGCTTAAGGACAATCCTTAAGTTTCTGTACCAGTCAAGGAAATTCGTTCCAGACAGTTTATCCTTCTCAAGGACAGATCGTAGGGATGAAGTCGATGCGTTGTTGTTTGCCATTTGAAATTCTAACAAACGAGAAATGTGCAATTTTAGTATTTTGAAAAATTTAACTATATTCAACAATGGCTAGATCATCAAATATAGCTCCCACTATTTTTCTCGGATTAATAGCCCTCACCATTAATGCGGAAAATATCATTATATTTTCTAGTGGGTCCAAGATCCCTTTTTCACTTCTTCTTGAGCTTGTTTTGGCAAGTCACCCAAGAATATGTTATTTAGGTAGGAACCATTCCAATTGCATCCCATGCAACTCTTGGTCCAATTAGGTGAATAACTCTTTATTCTTTATCCCCATGGATATCACCTAATTGTCATGCCTCTAGGCTCATCAATCCAATTGATTCTTGCCTAGTTGCGTCCAACCTCTTGCTTCAACGTACACACATTACTAGCTTGTGTCGTCCGCAACACACCATGATAAATTAAAATCGCCTTGCTTTGGCAAGCCCGAATTTTAATGAACTCTGATCATGAAGGGTGTTTTGGCAAGAGAAGCAAAACGCAATATTTAATTGAGGGATTTTTCTTTCTTAATTTGTTTGGTTGATCTCATCAACATGGTCTATTTATTTGGATTGGGCAATTCACAATAAAAGACCAACCTTGTTTATTATTATCTTGTTATTGTTTTCGCTAGTATCGCCATACACACAAAAATTAAATAACAAGGCATGAATAATAAACATCCACAAAATAAAAGAAACGTGGCATGGATATGGCCCCTAGACAAATGATATTATCAAGCCAATGATAATATCCAATTGCCCTAAAGTGCCGAGCTTATCTCCATGTGCTCCACCGTAGCTGCGCGCCTAGGGGACGGCATCTTTGTCTTTTGGCTCCTTTGGTTCTCCGGTCTCCTTCTCCATGCTCTTGGCTATCATCTAAGTACTTCTAATTCTATCCTAACATCTAGAATAAATAAAAAAAAAAAAAAAAAAAAAAAGTCTCACATGTCGAGGAGAAAAAGACGACTCGCAGGCCGTAAAACCTAATTAATTATTACATTCATTTGATCAGCTCGCAGGCCGTAAACCAAACCCCACAGCAATAAACATCCACAATCCTAGGCCATATCCATCCACCATGCAACAAAGCACATAATACAGTTAAAACCAATTTTTAACGCGCTTGTTCAATTTTAATTGTATTGGGTCATTAGGGTTACAACGGTCCAAAGAGTTCAAGCCAACAAGGGGCCGGAACCTCTAGGACCGCTGCCCGCCCCATGGAGGGGGCAGACGGCTATGGTTTCGGCCCTAACCTCCTTCCCTCTTCCTTGTTGCCCAAGCAAGGTTGTTTCCTTTATGGAATTAATTCCATAAATTTGTTTCCATAATTGAAAACCCATTTTCAATCATGTGCCCATGAACCCTAATTTTCCAAGAACCCAATTATTCACATCTTATGTGATTAATCTCACCAATTCTAACATCCAATGTTGAATTGGATCTTGTTTTATTGAATCAAATTTAATTTTGCATCTATTATGCCAATTATTTTAGTTTTCGCGTAATAAACAATAATACGGTGTATAAACTGAAAGCGTAACACATAAAATCATGTTATGCTCTACGACATGTGGCTCTGATACCACTGTTGGGTTTTGACGTAGGTAACGCAGCGGAATAACAAAAATTAATCCTACTTCAAATCCCACCACGGATCGTCAGGAGGAGACATCATAACATGATAAGAGACATAGTATTGTGTACCTTTTGATTTGTGAGATCACACGAAGAATGATGTCCTCGTCTCTACAGTTGATCCACGTCGAGAGGTGAGATCTAGATTCTTCCTTCAAACAAGTGCTAGCTTGAACCCGGAGGAAGAGGGAAGAAGATCAAAGCAACAAAGACAAGAGGAGGTTTCGGCCTCCTCTTTGTGCCGTCGAGAAGGGGGCGGACTGGCCTAGGGCGTCGGGCCTAGGCTTGTCTTGCTCTCTCTATTTTTTTCTCTCCCACTCTCTTTGTTATGTCTAATAACATTAAGTGGGAAGGAAGCTAGAGCCTCCTTTATATACTCCAACAACTCCTTGTTGTTTCCATTCCTAATTCTAGATGAACTAGAATTATTCCCTTCCTTGCATATTGGTCATACTAAGTTTGCAAGGTGTTGCACAGTGATCCTTCTATTAATTAATCAATATTAATTAATCTCAAAATCTAGCTCTACTCTATTTGACGTGTGACCCCATAGGTTTTTATATAGTTGGTAGTAACTCTTACTAACATTGAGCGGTGTCTAGCAACACATCCATGCTACCCAACCAATAGAAATAGTCAGTGATCCCGACAAACCTCTTGTGCCCAATATCTTATATTGCACTATCCATTTGTCTCCATATCCGGATTGGACACGAGACATAAATAGTCACACTCGTATATCCAATCCATATTTCCTCGATCCTGGGAATATGCTTATACTTGCAGATAACATCAATATCTCCATATTGATTTATCTGAGTCTTGCCAGACATTCAATAAGCCTCATCCCTCGAGTGGTCGTGGATATTTACCCCCATTATGTGGGAGGGACAAATCCTATCTACATCACTACGATCTCTAATCTTGCTTCCTATCATGCCCGATAGCCATCTTTATGATTACCCAGTTACGGTGTAACGTTTGATAACATCAAAGCACAATATTCCACAACTAGAGTATCTAGTGACTTCAAGTCTAAGGATTGCAATTATATTAGCACTACGAGAAGCGATTGTGACTTGACATAATCTAATGTATCCTTCTCGTTGTGGGTCAATCGAGTATGCCATTACTCCTAATGCATACCCATGTGTTAGACTTGATATCTCCATATCAATCTACCCACTACTAGTCTATATTTGATCGTCCTATTAATAAATATAGTGGACTAGGGATATTTAAGATAAACAACACATCGTATCTAAGGAATTCATTTTATTAAATATCACAATATATAATAAATGAATATTCTATCCAAAACAAAGTTCATACTAAATCTACGATTGCCTCTAGGGCATCTATTCCAACAAAAACGAAGTTAACGTGGTTCATCAACAATACGCTAGCTACCACCACGGTGAGAAAAAATTCTTTATTTATGTAAAAAACACGGCCCAATACATCGAAACACTAGTACACAAGTTTTAAGCCATGGACAATTACTGCAGACAAGGGGGGATCTAGGACAGTTCACATGTGTTCCTTTAAGATGAAGAACAAAACAAACGACGCCTGGTAAACCGGTTTCGGTGACCAAGAATGAGAGTAGGCTTTGGGCAAGAGCAAGGCAACGCATGTTAGACAGTGATGGATTGGCTGAGTGTTGTAGTTGTTGTATCCGTTACGTCTATTGTGTTCTGTACATGATGGAACATATCCCTTTTTATATACAGGCCATAGGACGGACATGGGTGAGTACGCACGATGGTAATGGAACCCCTCGTGGACCTAACGTCCGCCTAATTGAACGGCTCGCAGCCAGTATATGTAGGAATAGTGGTCCGCAATTTCAGGGACATGACACTCCAATCTCTGGATAACATACGAGGGTTGCATGCGAGACTGGCACTTCGCATGCGACAATCCTTACTCTAGCCTCGAATCCACTCGCACCCCCAAGTCCCGTAAGCGTAAGGCGCATATGCAAAGGACCCTACCTCGCAATCCTTCACATACGCGTAGATGAAGGATGTGTTATGGTGTTGTATGGAGCACAGTGGCTGGCACACATGACCCTTATTCGGGGTGCCACATGGCTCATTAAAAGTACCACACTTTAGGCTATCTACATTATCCCCATTTACGCACTTGGAGATCGACGCGTGATCTTCGAGGGCGAAAACCCTAGTCCCCAAGAGTCGTCTCACAGTACTTACGCCTCCATTGAATTCTTTGAGATAACTTGTCAACTTCATGCACCGTTATCAGTTCCGAATTTGAACTATATCTGTTGATGGGTCTGGAAGGTTGCTGGAAACACATTTCTCAAAGCATCATATCTTAATGACTCTGACACGTGTCCTTCATGGGCAGAAGAATTTCAATTGTTGAGGATCTCCATGCCCACGTATCCTTGACTATAAAAGGAGCACTAATGCTTTGAGCCATTCATCCGAAGAGTGCTTCCTCCTCCTATCCTTTTCTTCTGCTCTTGAAAATGATCCTCCGGTATAAGGAAGGCATTCTCACGTTGCTTATTTCTTTTGTGGATTCAAGAGTGAAACCACAATAGTTTTTCTTCTTGAATCTCCCAACAATGTAGTCGATGCCGGGTTTATCGCAGTATCCAGTGCCTTCTTCAGATGAGAGGTCAGTTGCTGAAGCACCATTGTTTCTCGCAGTTTACCTGTTTCCTTTCTTGAATCTACCAAATGCAGGTGTTTTGTATGGAGTTCTCGCTGCTAGACTCAATCCCTTGCAATGATTACGATGAGCTGAGGGAGTTGAGTTTTTTTTTATAGTCACTGTTCACCATCAACGAACCGGCCTAATCCATGGTCCCATGGGCGGCAACTAGAAGAGGAATAATGGGTGTGTCCTTCCCTCCTCTTCGGCTTCATCCATGGTGGAGGGGCCGATTGGTAGGGTCGGCGAACCCTCTGCTGACTTCTAGATCCGTCGAATCTGGGATGTTTCGAGCGATTCAGGGACGCTTTCTTGCTGGAAACACGATGGGGGTGGACCTTCCGTTGACCAACACCAGCTCCGGTTCCTGCACCAACTTGAAGAGAGCCTTCAAACCTGATTCCATTGTTAGTCGGAGGAGACAGGATTGCTGCTGCGCTAAGTCGCGTATCCAGCACTTCTTCGCGCGTGCAGCACTTCCGTAAATCCTCTGTGCATCTAGAATTATTCTCTCACATGCATCATTACTGAAATTTAGCGTTCCGCTTGCGTCGCATCAAAACTTTGTCCAGACTTTCTTGAATTACCTATAATAGCTTTTTGTATTCCCCTTTTAGGGCTTCTTTGAAAATGCAAATCCACTTGCAAAGTAATAAAAAATGGGTTTCGAATTCATAGTTTTGAATTTCTTGTGTGCTTTAACTTTCTCTTGTGAGCAGCCTTTAGTCGCGCGCTGTAGGGTTTGATGAAGGATAATAATTGTGTACCATTTTATGTTTCTATGATCACAACGAAGAATAGTCTCTTCCTCTCTACCGGTATTCACACCTACGATTGCCAACTGGAATCACTCTTCACATCTTGTGCTAGCTAAGTTGAAGAGGGAAGCTAAGGGATCACACAAACCGGAGCAAAGGTGGTCGAACCACCTTGGGGCCGACGGGTAGGGGGCGGGCAGCCAACTCTTGGTCTCTCTCTCCTTGCTCTCTTATTTCACACAATAATGACTCTTCTGAAATTATAGAGCCCGAAATCACCTTATATATTATTAACTACGGACTTTCCCCAATACTAATCATGTCCATACATATATTAGTCCACTTTGCAACTTAGTCCAACTAACTTTGCATGTGGTTGCGTTTTGATCCTTGACCCATATAATTTTTAATTAGTCCAACTAATTAAAATTATTTTTAGTCTAATCATTTGGGTGTGTGACCCCGTAGGTTCCTATTAAGTTGGTAGTAACATTACAAACATAGAGTGGTGTCTAGCAACACATTTATGCCATCCAACGAATAGAAATAGTCAGTGATATGACAAACCATGTGCCTAATGTTACCGGGATGTGTATGTCGCTTTGTCTCCATATATGGATTGGACACGAGACATATTTTTCACACTCGTATATCCAACCCATAGTTTCTCGATCATGGGAATAGGCCTATCTGAGCAGATAACAACAATATCACATATTGTTTTATCTGAGTCTGGTCAAAAATTCCATAAGCATTATCCCTCGAGTAGCCGTGGATATTTGCTCCCATTATGTGGGAGGGACAAATCCTCTCTATGTCACTACCATCTCTCATCTTGCTTCATATCATGTCCGATTACTGCCTTTATTGCTACCCAGTTACGATGTAGCGTTTGACGAGATCAAAACATTATATTTCACAACTAGAGTATCTAGTGACTTCAAGTCTAAGGACTACAACACCATTGTCACTACGAGAAGCGCTTGTGACATTAACATAATTTATATGTAGCCTTCTCGTGGTGGGTCAACACAGTATGCCATTACTCCTAATTCATACCCATGTGTTAGACTTGATATCTCTATATCAACCTACCCACATACTAGTCTATAGTGATTGTCCAATTAATCAATATACAGGTTTAGGGATATTTAAGATAAACAAAAATTGTAATATAAGGAATTCATTATATTAAATATATCTATAAATAATAAATGAATCTTTTAGCCAAAATATTGTTCATACTAAAATATGATTGCCTCTAGGACATCTACTCCAACACGCGCCACTTGTAAAAACGTTTCGCAACATGATGATGGTAATAAGTTGCGTCGCACCCGCAATGATAAACTTACGTGATGAAAACTTATTAATTTCATAGTTCGTGGTTCTTTAGGAACCTTTGAACATGTAATCAGAAAACAGGATCTTCGCAATTACTATCACAAAAGATAGGTTTTCCGCAGCCGCTATCTCCACAGATAAACTTTTCCCCTTCCAAAGGAAATTGAAGGTTCAATCTTTTAGAGGATTGGCTCCTCACACTTGCTATCTCGGAAGATAGTCTCTTGATCCCTTGGCAAAGGAATTCCAAGAATTTCGCAGTTGCTATCTTGGGAGATAGGCTTTTGATTCCTTAGAAGGGAATTGCGGGTACTACCTTAGCAGATAGCTTTATGATTTGTTAAGAAAGAGATGATGTGCTATCATGACGATAGGCTTTATAACTTGTTAAGAAACAGTTGATGGTGCTATCATGGAATATAGGATTCATAACTTGTTAAGAAAGATTTGCAGGTGCTATCATGGAATATAGGCTTTTCATAGTTGTCGTTAGCAGACCATTACCATCGCATATGCTATCAGCATGTGCTAGGATTTTCGCAGTTGTTATCAGCAGGTGATAGACTTAGAGTGCGTCTGCTATCCCGGGAGATAAGCTTACGCAGTTCGGTATCAGCGAGTGATAGGCTTACAACACGGCTGCTATCCCAAGGGATAGGCTTGCGCAACTGCTATCACCATAGTCAACAATAAAATGCGAGTGCAAGTTATCAATCCCTAATATAGTAGGGTGTTTTATTGATAAGATTCCCGATATGGGAGGAATGACAATCGACAAGATTCTTCATATGGGAGGAATCACAATCGAGATATATATATATATATATATATATATATATATATATATATATATATATATATATATATATATATATATATCGAATGTAAGGATGTGAGATGTGATTCCCCATATGGGAGGAATTGCCATTGAAAGATATCCATCTATGGTAAGTATTTCTTGTTATTAAATAAAGTGTTTTACTTATTAAGGAAATCCCATCTCTATAAAGAAAGATTCATCCTTAATTTCTAATTCTAAATAAAGCAATTGATATAGAAGAAATCAATTTTTTAGAAAAAGTTCAATTTACTTAAAATATAAATTAAGATAAGAAGTATTCTTCTTTAATAATTATGAAAAGATTCTTAATCAATATAAATAAAATCTTCAAAATATTTTTTTTAGAATAATATATATGTATATATATGTATATAATATGGCCAAAATATATTACGAATATAGTAATTGTTAAAAACAAATTCGTCATGAAAATATAATTACTACGTTCAATTTGATTTATAGTGAAACTCTTCCAATTAACTTTAAATAAAAATTAATTAAGTGCATGATAGAGTTTTAGTAGGAAAATAAATCTTATTGTGATCTTTATCACTAAATATATTATATTCATAAAAGATGTAATTATTCTTAATTAAATTCTCTTTACTTGGAAGTCAATGAGTAAATCCTAGAGAATCTATATAGAAGAATAATTGAATGGCTGAAACAGCCAAATGAGCTGGAGAAAAAGTGAAAGAGCCTGCAGATACTCTCCTCGCCGCTCCTAGACTGCGCACGACCCAACTACGGGTTTCGTGCCTGTCTAAGGCGTGCCAGGGATTATCTACTGCTCTCAGGTCCTTTTCTATTGTGTAGTGTTGATAGTTTAAACCAAAAGTATGTGGATTGATACTACCTGAATGATCCTAGACCTCATAATGACTCAGAAACTTGTAGGAAATACATGAAACTCTAGGATAAGTAAAATGAAGATTTCTGATAATTTTTTGCAGAACTAGATTCAAGTAGCCTGAATTCCCTGAAAGAACATTGGTTAGCATCACAGAGTATCTAAATAAAGACTCATGTCATTTATAATAATCTTAGACATTGCACTACATGATCTGATTTATTTTATTCCTGAATTGATAAACACTAAGTGCATGTTTGGGAACACCGATTATAATCAGTTTTGATTAAAATCATGCAGTTTAATTTAATTCTATTTCATATCACATAAAATTTTAAGATGAAAATATGTAGATTAAAATAATCTCTATACAATTGTAGAATCTCCAAAATCGGGGATAATGCGGCTGAAAATATCAGAAAAAATTTTAATGCGTTTTTTACATTAGCATGATCTGTAGAGTTTTGATACGGATTACCCAGCTGAAAAACAATAATTAACTCCGTTCAATACCATCCAAGAATCACAGGACTAGACATAATAACGATGGTAAAGGAAGAAATTCATGTGTACCTTAGTTGGTTGAATTGATAACTTCACGTGGAATAGTGTCCACGTCTCTATGGAAGTCCACGCCTAGGACCAAGTCTAGAGTCCTTCCAATCCTGTGTGCTAGAAATTCATGGAAGGGAGAAGAAGAAGATCACGCAAACGGAGCAAAGGGGCGACGTGCCTCCTTAAGGCCGGCGGCGCACGGGGAGGGGACGGACGGGTGAGGCTTCGGCCTTGCCTTGTCTTGCTCTCTCTCCTAGCTTGTTATTTCACTCAATGATGGAACACTAATAAAATAATAAGCTAGAGTTTGCGTTTATAGTTTAACAACTCATTGTTAACTATATATTTTCCCCAATACTAATTATGTTCATAAACGGATTAGTCCAACTTGCAAATTAGTCCTACTAAGTTTGCTTGTGGTTGCGTATTGATCATTCTGCTTAATTAGTATCACTAATTAATTCCCAAGTCTAGTTTAATCCATAGGACGCGTGACCCCGTAGGTTTCTACCTAGTTGGTAGTTATAATTACTAACATAGAGCAGTCTCTAGCAAGATATCTATGCCACCCAACTAATAGAAATAGTCAGTAATCCGACAAACCTTGTGACCAATGTTACCGTATTGTACTATCCCTCTGTATCCATATCCGGATTGGACACGAGACATACAAGTTACACTCGTATATCCAATCCATAGTTTCTCGATCCTGGGAATAGTCTTATCCATGCATATAACATCAATATCCTATATTGATTTATCTTAGTCTGGCCAGACATTTTATAAGCACTACCCCTCGAGTGGCCGCGGATATTTGCTCCCGTATATGGGAGGGACAATCCTCTCTACATCACTACCATCTCTAAGCTTGCTTCCCTATCATGCATGATAACTACCTTTATAGTTATCCGGTTAAGGCGCAACGTTTGATAATATCAAAGCATGATATTTCACAATTAGAGTATCTAGTGACTTCAAGTCTAAGGACCACAATACCATTGTCACTACGACACGCACTTGTGACTCTACATAACTTGTATGTAGCCTTCTCGATGTCGGTCGATCCAGTATGGCGTTACCCCTAATGCATACCCATGTGCGAGAGTTGATATCTCCATATCAATCTACCCACATACTAGTCTATAGTTGATCGTCCTGTTAATCAATATAATCGACTAGGCATATTTAAGATAAACAACACATTGTAATCTAAGGACTTCATTATATTAAATATTTCCATAAATAATAAAATGATTATTCTAGCCAAAATAATGTTCATACTCAAATAAGATTGCCTCTAGGGCATCATTCAAACATGATCTTAGTTCATATAGACGTTTGTGTACTGAAGTGAATCAATAAATATCTCTCTAAACTTTGTTAAATTGATCAAAATTAGTAATCTACAAGTTCAACTCAAACCAAACTGATTCTGATTTTCAGTTCTGCTATATTTTTCACAAAATAATAGCTGTTTTTCTAGATTTTCAATTGATACCAAACACACCCTTAGAAACAGTGCGGGCCCTATATTGAACACATTCTGACTCATCATGTTTCATTTAATATGAACTTATATGAAGATGATGACCCTTCTATATGTATAGAAACGGACGCAACGGTCATGGGGGAGTTATAGTGTTAATCACGCCCCCATTAAGGCCATTAAGTTAGCAGTGGCGGATATCATGAGAAATCGTTATTGGATCTGCATATACTGAGGTTCAAACAAATTTCTTTATGGAATAGAAGGATCACAAATGGGACAACAACCCACATGCGACGAGCCTTATTCAAGACTTCAAACCACTTTATCCCTTGGTTCTCGTACGGTCAGCAATCTATGAAGGGACCATGTCTTATGTTCCTCTTATGCTGAAATGAAATGATTTGGTGTGCATGGAGCATTGTTTAGTAAATGCATGCGTGATTCTGATAGGTCCACGTGGTTGTAGACAAGGACTGTGTGTTGGAGTATCTGCAGTTAGCGTTCGAGAACATGAAATCAACCATATTTGTTGAAGAAATGCTGTGAGACTTCCCTAATTTTCAAATTCACATGCAGATGACGGATGTGGCGGCCCGGATCAGATCCGCACAATCCACCAGCAGTCAAACCACCAACGGCTAAGACTACATGACGGACGGGTCACGCTGAATGCTGATGGCGCCTAGGATAGCCACCCGAGAAGAGCGGCGATGGTCAGACTTCGAGACAACGAAAATTACTTCATTACCAAAAAATGTGCAGCGCTCCCATTCAAAAGTTCAGCCATGGAAACCAGTGCAAGTCGGTTCACATGGCTCTCAAACTCGAAGTAGATAGGGGATGGAAGAAGATACAAATTCAGCAGACTCACTATAGCAAGAGAGACGAACAAGCTGAAAGTGGAAGGCCTTGAGACACAAAACACATTAGAGATGGGGAAAGTCATCGAGGAGTGCAGGAGGCTTATTAATAAAGAGATTTGCATTATCTTCTGCCACATCAGGGAGATTTAACAACTGTGCACATATTAGACAGACTCACTATCGCAAAAGAGAGAAACAAGCTGAAAGTAGAAGGCCTTGAGACACAAAACACATTAGAGATGGGGAAAGTCATCGAGAAGTGAAGTTGGCTTCTTAATGAAGACGGTGGCATTGTCTTCAGTCACATCTTGGGGATATTTAACAATTTTAACATATATTTGCACACTAGGGTTTGGACTTTGAAGGGATTTGGTTTGATACTCCACCTATTTGGGCTAGCAATGCACTTGTTGAGGATTTTATGGGCCTTTTTATCCCACGTCGAATGATGTGAATTCGATTTCTCAACAAAAGGATAGTGACCACCCCCTGACAATTGGATTACTTTCATCCCGCTACTCTGACGTTTGGAAAAAGACAATGTGCACCTTTTTTTGGATGTAGCTGACGGTGGACTAACATCACATTCGAAAAGACTGTTTTACTCCTTCAATATTGTAAAATTACACCCTATATAATGCTCCTTCAACTCCATTACACTCATTTATGAACCTAATCATCTCTCTTGCCCCTTTCTTCCTCTTCTCGGCAAAAAACCACAGTCGCCACAAACATCACAACCACCACCACTCCCTCTATCTCCCCCACCCCTCTGTTTCTCTCTCACTGTCGATCAAACTCGGCAGAACCCCCCGCCGGAGGAGACTCATATTCGCCGCCTTGGTATGTTTGAGAGGTATCAATCGTTCCTCTTCATTTTCACTTTCATCTTCTCAATCCATCACTCAATTTTCTAATATCTGTTACTGATCGTAATGATCAATTATTCCTCTCTATCTCGCCCTTCCTATCTCTCTCAGAGGACAAAACCCAGGACCGCCCACTCCACCAGATAGCAGAAGAAGCGACAGCATGAGGAGTTCTGTCGTTACCGCTATCTCCAATCCACAATCACGCCATCAAATCCAGAAGAAGGCATAGTTCGATGTATTGATTGAGGATGAACCCATCAGTGCTAGAATTGTGACGATTAAGGCAGTGAGGGCGTTGAAGAGGTTGGCGTTGAAGGAGGCCAAGGAGTTAATCGAGGGTTTTCCGAAGAATTTCAAGGAAGGGGTTTCATGGGAGGAGATTGGGGATTTTGTTTAATTGAAGGTTGAATTTGGGAATATTGTTGTTTGATTCGAGCAAAGATGAATGGGGTGTGTTTTGGTTGAATTTTGCGTTCGTCGGTTGAATGGCATTTTGTTTTTGGTTGTCTCCGTTGAAACAGGATCGAAGGTGGTGGCTGGGTTAGAAGATGAGGAGGAGGAGGAGAGGAGGAGAAGGCGAAGAAGGGAGAGGGAGATCTGAGAAATTGGTATCAAAATTGTAGTCTCTCTGTCTCTTTACAATGGCAGCGTCTTTTTGGCGGTTTTCTTGGGACTCTCTGCTGGGTACCACCTCCGTTCCCTTTCTTTCTACCCATTTCAAAAAGATATTGAATCAACAAGTACATAGCCATAGAGGAGAGGCAAAAAAAGAAGAATAAGAGAGAGAAAGAAACATATCTCATACCTCAACCGCCGAGTCAACGTCCCCGTAGCCGTATTCCACCTCCACTTCCGTCCCCGTCTCCGTCTTCCACCTTCAGAGACAGAGACAGATCGCCTTCAACTCGTCGTCGTCGTTGCCTCACGCTCCAAGGAGATCTAGAGAGGGAGGAGGGAGAAAAGATCTGAGGAGGGTGAGGGCTGTGAAGTGGGGAAGAAAATATGAGGAGGGTGAGGGTTGTGGGAGGAGAATCGATGATAGAGAGAGAGAGAGAGAGAGATATGATGATAGAGAGAAATCTGATTTTGGTGGTTGTGAATAATAGGGGTTATGGGTTGGGTGTGTTGGGTGGGGTAAATTTTGCAAGGGCATACTAGTAATTCATCTTCATTAAATTTGCCAAAAAGAGGAAATGGGTAGGAAGATGAGGAACGCCCAAAATGGCAAAATGGGTAGAAAGAAAGGGAACGGAGGTGGTATTACGTATTTCGAATTGGGGAAGATGAGGATGAGAAATTGAATGTGGTTGTGGAGAATAAATGCACTTTGTTCACGATCTCTATTTCATTGTATGTTTCTTTACCTCAAGTAGCATTTCAGTCTTTTTTTGTTCTATTTGATGAATTGGGTGTTGTTGTAGATATTTCAGGGTTTTGTTAATGAGTTCTAAGTTTTGTGCCGTAAAGAGATGTTTTTTTACTAGGCAAGTACCTAAACTGGTTGAATTCTATGAATATTCTAAAGTAAATGAGGTGTTCTTACTAAACAGAGTTCTCTTTGGTCATGGACTTTGGGGTTTTGCAAGTTTTTTTTGGCTTTCTTGGCGTTGAGGAAGGAGACAGAAGAGGAGGGTGGTGGTTCTGAGTTTGGTCAGGAAATCAAAGGTGCAAAAATGGATTGTTCAGGGATTGATTAGGTTTTGGATTTTGTATGCTGAGTATATCTCGGCAGCAACTGGTGTATATATATGATTCGTTTGTTAGATTGGTGTAGTGAAATTATTAGTGTCATGTTCTTGGAACACTAAGGACGTCTACAAGAAAATCATCTTGATCCCTTTGATGCATTGTTTTTTTTTTACTTATTTGATCTCTCGTTCCTCTTAATTTTTTTCTCTGTTATAAAAGTTTATATGAGGAATCTTGAATGGAGAGGTCGAATTTGCAAATTTTGTGTGTTCTTGATGTTTTGTATTCAAATTTTGTCAGGAACATGTAAGAATTCACTTTCTTTTGTCTGTCACTCATTCTCTTTCTTCTTGACGTTTCATGTGTTGTACTGATTGGAGCACCTCGTGTATTTGCTCTTAGAGCAAACAAAAATTTCTCAAAGACACCTAAATTAGAATTAGGACCAGGGGAGTGTCACGCCCTTCTTGATGTAGGGCCAAACCGTTACAAAAATTCATAGAGAAGATAAGAGGCTGATGATGTGTTCACATTTCTCACGAGTGAAGAGAAAACGTAATGCTCTTCCTCTTTTTCTTCTTTTTTTTTTTTTTTTTTGTCTTAAACGAGAACCCGATCTCCAGGTGGTGTGTAATTTTTTATTGAAGAAAAAAAGTACTACCACTATTTGGCAAAGAAAAATACTGAGAAATTGAACTTGGAAAACACCTAAATTGGGATTAGGGCTACGGGAGGAACTATTTATTAGTAGTACTACAGATTTGGCTGATTAGAGAGAGTGCCACGCCCTTGTTGAGGGCAAGACCAAACCGTTTCAAAATTTCATATAGAAGATAAAGGCTGATGTTATGCGTTCACATTTCTCACGAGTGAAGAAGAGAGAGAAGTGAAAACGTAACGCTTTTCCTCTTTTCCTTCTCTTTTTTTTTTTTGTCTTGAAAGAGAAGCCGGCCTCCAGATGGTGCATGAAGCACATTTGTCAAATGTCCAAACCTCTCCTCTATCTATATATAAACACACACTTCACACAACATTTCTCTTCATCTCAATCTCAATCTCAATCTCAAATCTTAGGGTTTGTTTCTATTTTGACTTAGTTTGTGCCTCTGTGTGTGTGGTTGTGTCGATAATGGCCAAGGAGGAGGGAGGAGAGGTGGTTGGGAACAAGCAGGTGATATTGAAGGACTATGTGAGCGGTTTCCCCAAGGAGTCGGACATGGAGTTGATCACCACTGGCACCATCCGCCTCAAGGTTCCAGAAGGTTCCGATGGGGAAGGAGCAGTGGTGGTGAAGAACCTCTACTTGTCTTGCGATCCTTACATGCGTAGCCGGATGAAGAACAATCCCCCTGGTTCCAGCTACGTCGAATCCTTCACTCCTGGCTCTGTAAGTAGCTACTGCATATTGTCTGTGAGTTTCATTTTTTGAAATCTCTTGTGTAAGAGGCTGGTGGTCTAAGTTATACCGTATCCTTACTGTGATTGGTGTCTGATCCTCCGTATCCTTGTGTGTATCATTTTCTGTATCCTTACTATAATTGATTGGTCTACATCATATAATTTAATTAAATTTGATAGAATTTTAAAATAACTAAATTGAATTAAAAGTTATCTCTCCTGCCAATCATAGTAAGGATACACACAAAGGATACAGAGGATCCGGACTCGTGCATTTCATATCAAATTGATAAAAGAAAATATGAAATGCACAGACACAAGAGGATCCGCACTACTATGTGTGTATCACCCTTGACCATAGTAATCTGTCCATAGTAATAGTATTATTGGTAATTTCATTATTGTTAACCCACTATCGGTCTGTGGTACGGAATTGGAGATGAAGTATTTGACTATTCCATTTAATTAATTCAGTACATGTAGTACTACTATTAAATAATTAAATTGCTTCTTTGCCAGTACTAGGTCATCAACAACTATTAACAATTATATTAATAAAAAAAAGAAAATGGCTATGACTTTCTGAACAATGTTACTACTTTCTGCCATGCTTGGGATACAGGTTTTGAGTAGGCAACCAAATGGGAAAGAAACCAAGAATCCTTCTATTGTTTGGCTGCACAAAATAATTCTTTCTCTATGATCAGTTACCACCAGCTGACAGAGAGTTTTGCTTCCTTTCACTATAGTTCCAGAGAGATCATTTTGAGAAGTGGGAAAGAGAAACAAAGGGAACTATTGTTGTGCAGTTGTGATGATAAAATGCATAGCTTTCTAAGGAAGTAATTAAGGAAACTAGTGGTTTGAATGAGGGAAGGCTTATATGTGATCGCCTTTGGCTGAGGACCAAACATTACTCTCCATTATCTCGCTGTCAGTGTCCAATTTCATCTTTTAGTTGGCTCTTTATACCCTCTGCTTTTATATGATCAAGGGTGCTATAAACTTCACATCACATCTTTCCTACGAAATCTTCATTTATTGCATAAAACTCAACAAAACTTT
The DNA here is from genome assembly GCA_023055425.1 of Linanthus parryae. Taxonomy (NCBI): domain Eukaryota; kingdom Viridiplantae; phylum Streptophyta; class Magnoliopsida; order Ericales; family Polemoniaceae; genus Linanthus; species Linanthus parryae. Next base: position 1,527,376 of record JALGPY010000024.1, read on the forward strand.
TCCCTCTTTGCTCTAAAGGTAATTTCAGAATAGAGGAGTCCATGTATTGGGTTAGATTTCAAATCAAAGGATTAGTCATGATCACTTGTTTATGGTAACATTGTACATGGCCTTTCATTAGTAGTTTATACTTGCAGAATTATATGGTGTCAAGTACGTAAATTTGAACTCATTCAAGAGGTGTTGCCCTTTTAAAGTTGCTTAAATATTATTTATCTAATCTTCTCCACATTCCCTGGGTAATTCATAATTTCAATTCTTATTTTAATGCTGTTTTATACACAAATCGATCAGTTGCAAATGTGAATTGCAACCCTGGTACCCACTTCAACTCGAACGCTGTAATTGCATTTTGTTGTTAGAACTCTTATATGCTTGAGTATTCTGATTCCTCCTTCGATCTCATGCAGCCTATATCTGGATATGGAGTGGCTAGAGTTCTGGATTCTAAGAATCCAAAGTTTGAGAAAGGGGACTTGGTATGGGGTTTCACTGGATGGGAAGAATATAGCCTCATTACAGCAACAGATTCACTATTCAAGATCCACAACACAGACGTGCCTCTTTCTTATTATACGGGAATCTTGGGTAAGCTTACTCGTATTTCTCCTTTATTTCTCTTTGACCTGTCTACTTTTTAGAAGCCATATAATGAATGTTACAATCTTGTCAGAAAACTTAAGAAACTAATACAAACAGTCAGCAGATCTTCCGCTGCTCGACTCAATTGTAGGCGTGGGTGATTCTAGCTTGACTATATTTACCACTTTCAATGGGGTTGGATTGCATACTTGCAGAATGAATAAAATTTAACATGTGAAGAACAAAATCAGATTCTACTAGAAGTAGGGGGGAGATACACAAGAAAGGTCGTCTCGGTGTCCTCCGTATTGATGGTCTCTGTGACCAGCATTGGTGGCTGCGAGCAAGAAAGCCATACTTGGTTGGATATACCAGATAGAGAGGGGGATATGAGTGACATTTAATCCTAAGCCTGCACTTGGGCTTATGGATACCCTCTTCATGTATGGTCAATGGTGGCTTAGGGGTGGGATCAGGCTTAACCACAACCAGCTTCATTGCTTAACAAATGTCTAACTTAGCATGGTAGGGATTGTGAATCCCCTCCCACTCGCTTAAGGTGAAAATCTAACATGGCCTTAAAAAGTCTAAGATGCAAGCTACATGAGGATGGTTTGTACACAAGTTGATCAGTGGGAATATATTTTGGTTATCTCGTGTTGTGTTCCCTTGATATTCTTGCCACTGCTTGAAGTCTTCTTATCTATGGGATTTCTAGACTCTGCCATAGAGATGACTGACAAACTATTCCAATTTCGCTAAAAGTATTGTTATTGTTTACAGTGCTGTCACTTTCTTCAAATGTATGTTAGTAGTGGATTTCGTTCAAAGCTAATATATTGATTTGAAGATTAAAACAATTGTTAGGGTGATCCGTGCCTTTCCCTAAGGGTCTCTTTGCATCCGTTGTTGTGTGTTTACTCCTGCAGGGAACTTCTTCTTACTTATGAATGCTCACTTTGCTTCAATGAATCTCATTACTTTGCAGGTATGCCTGGTATGACAGCATATGCTGGTTTCTATGAAGTATGCACTCCCAAGAAAGGAGAATATGTTTACGTTTCAGCTGCATCTGGGGCTGTTGGTCAGCTTGTTGGACAGTTTGCTAAACTATCAGGATGTTATGTTGTTGGAAGTGCTGGATCCAAAGAAAAGGTAAGTGCGTGTCTCATAGAAATGGTGCTTTTCATGTTAACACTAATTTCCTGCTAAGTGGCATCCTAGAGTCAGAAATTTCGATGGGGGTCCTTACTGAGTGACTTTTCCACCCAAATAAGATAAAATTTTCCATTAAAACCCGTTTGAATAACATCTTGAGATTGACACCAATAAAGGCCCTTTTTGAGCAAAGAAACAATCTCTCAGATTCTGATTTTGAAGCCTAGACATGAATTCTCGGTTTCCACTCCTATCAGTTGCAGGGAGATGGGGATCAATAGTTCCAAGTAGATAATGATGGAGAAATAAATGAAAGGCTTCAGAGAAGGGTTTAGTTATGTAATTCATAATTTTAGACAATAACTTGGATGCTAGAGGTCTGAAGTTCTGGGGTCCTGTGCGCGTGGTAGATAATGCCGCTGGCTGACATCTCTTTGAATTTGCTTGTTTATTGGACTATTTTTATTCAGGTTGACCTGTTGAAGAACAAATTCGGATTTGATGAAGCTTTTAACTACAAGGAAGAACAAGACTTGGATGCAGCACTGAAAAGGTGATTATCTCTATTTGTAGGAATAATTTTGTTTGTTCTATTGGATTAAAGCATTTGGAATCATCTTTCATCCTCTTTATGTCAAAACTTCAATAATAACCAACACCCAATGGAATTATTTAAGTGATTGATGTTGCGGCAACAACGCCGATTTGCCTTTCCTGAAGGTAGTTTTATCAAGCCACAGTCAAAGATGAATATGTATTTGTAATAGCTTCTTTAATGGTACCCTTCTGAATTTTCTGTGTCAGTTGAGACATGTGGGTGGGGTTTATTTGATGTGAGATTGTTGTTCCTTCAGGTACTTTCCAGAAGGCATTGACATTTACTTCGAGAATGTTGGAGGAAAGATGCTTGATGCTGTGCTCCTCAACATGAGGGTGGAGGGTCGCATTGCGGTGTGTGGTATGATCTCACAGTACAACCTCGACCAACCTGAAGGCGTTCACAACTTGATGAATATCGTCGTCAAGCAGGTCCGTATGCAAGGATTCTTGGTTTTCAAGTATTATCATTTGTATGCCAAGTATCTCGAGATGATCTTGCCCCACATCAAAGATGGAAAACTTGCATACGTCGAGGACGTAGCTGAAGGCTTGGAGAGCGCCCCCGCGGCCCTTGTCGGTCTTTTCTCAGGTCGCAATGTTGGGAAACAGGTTGTGGTTGTTGCTCGAGAGTGATGTATTGTGTATCTATCTATGGTATTGGCGTCTTGGGTCTTTAACTATTGCGTAATAAACTTGGTGTCCAGCCATGTATGTTATGAGGAACAAGAGTTTGTATGAGAAGAAGCCTTCTGTTGTCTGTTTTTCTCATCTTATAGATGCTGTTTGATTTATCCGTGATTTGTGCTCTCTCTTCTCCAAATATGTAATAAATCCACAAACCCTAAATTTTCACATTAGTTTCAGACAAAGTTTCAAGAGTAGAATTATGCCAGTAAGATGATTGGCAGATGTTTGTTGACGAAATTAATAGGTGGAAGAAGTTTGATTTGGCTATCAGATTTTCAATTGGGTTTGATTTGGCTTGTGCGGTTGCTGGGTTGGAAGAGCCACGAACAAAACTCCTCACTCAGTTTATGACTTGCGTTTGATTCCCATATCATGCTTCAATATTTCTTCTTTTTTGAATGCCCATTCTGATGAATAAGAATCAACATTACATTCTTGTTTAATTGTAGAAGACAGCGCTTCACTATCATTACATTTGAACTCGGTTAGTTCATACTAAGGTATACCAACAGTTTGCCTTTGCGAAATGGGGAAGTAGTGCAAGAATATGAACAGTGATGCGAGACAACCGCTCATGAACTCTGTGGTACTGTCTGACTAACTTGCATAAAACGCTTATCAGGAATGCTCTCTGATTTTGGATAGAATTTGGAGGAAAAGGAAGCTTTACAAGAAAGACCAACTGCTGCACAAACGCCAGAGATGGGATTCATCAAATTCAATTAGTATTGGTGCAAGCCTGGAGGAAGGAGAAGCTGGGAAGGCTATTGTAGAAAGAGATCAAGAATTTTAGCCGAGGCACTATTTGAGTGGGCAGGAGATTTTGAAAGCAGTAGAGAAATGGCTCTGACTAAAGTGATCTCAATGCACTTCTGAGACAGGGTCTCAATGCTGGCAGGGGCATGTAAAACACACAGCAAAGGGTTTGGGATGAAGATAGGTTTTGAGCTATAAATGTAGGACATGGTATGGGTGTTTGCATTGCCTTTTACATGACAGAGTAATTTAAGATTCTTAAAATATAAATATACATATATTTATCCGTCGGATTTTATGTTTCTTTCAAGTCACAAACCCTTAAAATTAAACACGCCGAGCCCAGTAACATTGAGCTTGTGACGAAGTGGGGCAATCAATGGCAGTAATGGTACCCTTCTAAACTAAACCCACTAACATTACAGTGAGAATATAATCTACATTTCTCTTGTTCTACAGATCAGGCAAAAACAAAAACTTCGGTAATCCTGAACAGAAATGGATTCTTTTCTGAAACTTCTGCCGATGGGAAGACAGAAACGTTTAAAACTTGAACAAATTCTTGTGCACCTTTGGTACAACTCGACATGTTAATGACACTCTAGTCTTTACTCGTTGCAGTATATTCGCATCTCCAACTCTCTTCACTTCAAATGTGTTTTCAGGCACTGATAACTGATCGCTTGTTCCAAGATCTAAGGCTTTACTTAAATTAACAACCTGAAAATCACCAAAAGCAAAATGGAATTGGAAAGACATACTCGGTTGAAGTTATTCAGAATCTATTCAAACCATACATCTTACCCTGTCAAGCTGTTGGAGCTCGCTATCTTTTATGCCATGCAAGTAGTCTGTAACCGCGAGATACATTTTAGTATTTGTGATAGTGAATATAATAGAATAGGAATGACCACGTGAGTTACCTGAGTATGCCTTATCTTTGAAAATAAGCAAGCTGCGGGGCATCAAGAGGAGTGAAAATGGGTGGTGGCCATCCAACACTTCCTCGCTTTCACTGGCCGAAGACCCTCCAGCCGAAATTCGATCCTCGCCATTTTGTATCATTGCATTGTTATGCTGCTGCAGATTTGAATGGGGAGTAAAATCCATAATGGCAGCTGAACCAAGAGATAGAATTGCTACTACTGGGGTATAAGCAGGCCCATCTTGATGTGGCTGCATCACAACGATATTATACCATTGTGAATGATCATGCTGCTAAAAATATGAACAAACATACATAGAGAAAAGTAATTTACAAGACAAGCAAATGCTAGATCCTCGTGGTTTAAAACTTCAGGTTGCTACTATTCTTGTTTCCGAAAAGAACGTAGTACCTTATTTGTTGAATCAACTGAAGATAAAATAGCAGCAACAAATATATTTTGGATGTTAAAAGTGTCGATGGACATGCTTTCTTTTGCTACTAGGGGCATAAAGCTTCTAGCAACAATTGAAGACACTAACTGGGAACGAGAACAGAAAGATAAAAAAGTCAAGGAGGATTCAGCACAAACCATTATGCCTTGGTTAGGAAGGTACTCATTAATGAGGACATGGTTAATTGCCGAGGGAAATAGACCTGACTCCTCAAATATTCTTTCAGTAGTTCTCCGAAGCCATGGAGGCACTGCAAGAGAGAGAGAGAGAGAGAGAGAGAGATCACTAGCTTGTAGCAGTAACCATAAACTGAAATACATGGCCTATAAGTTACTAGGTCTAGAATAACCTGACATTCTGAAAGATAGATATCATGATATGGTATTTCAGTGTCAGTTAAATTAAGAAACAATAGTTACATACATAAGCATCCAGGGCCAGTAAAAGTAAAAGACATAACCAACCACGAAAAGTTGTTTTCAAAACCAGACTGGAGATCAGCTCAGTGAAGGTAATGGATAGTTCAAAGTTCAACCACAAGTTCAGTAATATATATATATATATATATATATATGGAAATGTAAGAGAAGGATGCTATCTCTTGAAATAACAAGGACAAAATAGGTTCAATAATGTAAGAACAGTAAAATGTAGTGATATAAAAATGTTCTTAAATTGCATTATAAATTGAAAAGCATACCAGAAAAAGAGATGGATGTTTGAAGACTCAAGTGAATGATTGCTTCAACCTACCAGAGAAGATAATATTTGGTGGTGGTGGTGGTGGTGGTGGTGATATCTTGCGATATCCGGGGCACTAGAAACGATCAGGTTTTCAACAAGCTGGGGAAGGAAGCTCCCTTAGTTTCACATATAGCTTCCAATCATCTACTTCTACAAAGCTAAATTTCCTCGTAATGAAGATGGCTATGAATGAGGATACCGGTGTCGTCTTCATTGACGGCGCTCAGAGCAACATTGGGCTTATTTGGTTGTCGAACTTAAAAAAAAAAATCCGCCTGGCTCTTTTGCAATTGAGCAGTAATTTTTTTAGTTTTTTCATGTGAGCGGAGCTCCCTCACTCCCTCTCACCTCACCGGGACCTACCCTTTCACCCTCCCCCCCCCCCCCTCCTCTCTCTCTCTCTCACCTTACCCGACCTACCTTTCACCCTCTCTCTCCCACTCCATATTTAACATCCCACATATTCCCAACCGGACCAAGGGTCGATTTCTTCCTCCAACCAGTTTTTTATTGCTTGACAAAAAACATTCTGCATTGTTGATGGGTTTTTTGACATTTAACTTTATGAAAAACATGTGAGAAAAACCAGGTTCTCCAACCAAACACATTACGAAAGGAGGTAGGATGATATTGGCAGCTGATTACTCAGCCCAATCAGGGCCATAAAGCCATCTATCAAACCAAATATAGAAAAAAATCTTCCTAGTGGAAGTTCTTGCCATCGAGAATGGTTTAATAGAGGTCACAGGGATGTGGAGGATAAACATTCTCAGAGATGAAAAAGCTACTGGGAATCAGATACACGGACGGGGGAGGATGACTGAAGCTAATTTAGTAGTGAATTTGAAAAGTGCATACACTTGTGTCCCATTTTTCATGGCCGTAAGTTGTACTTTAGACGTAACAATTTTACCCTGGCAGCACAAGATAGCACAAAGTTGGATGTTGGCTTGGATTTTGAAGGGAGGGGTACTTGCAGAAAATAATGTACCCCACAGCTGCTTGCGAGTTCGTAGAGCATGTTTCATAACCATTTAGTTATTTTCTCCAGTCAGTTCACAAAACCAATGTTTTTGGCAAAATTGCGCCGGAAGTACACATAGTTTATTCTAACCGTGGATTTAGTACCCAAATTTTAAAATGGTGCAGTCACAGTACCATACTTTCAAAAACATTGCAAATCAGTACACGAAGCTAACAATTGTTAAGTTTTTGGACGAAATTAGACACGTGGCTTGCACGTGACTTTTAAGTGGGGATAGGGATGGCAATCGGGCGGGTTTGGGGCAAATCTTGACAAACCCGACCCGCCCCGGTCAGAAACCCGGAAAACTACAAGTATGCTGGTGGTGTACGGGTACGAATCGGGCACCATACCCGATGGGGTTATTGACATACCCACACCCGAACCCGCTATTATACTTGCCCGGTTCATACCGAACGGGTCGGGTTAGGGCAAAACCCGCTCTATCCGGGTCGAACTGCCATCCCTAAGTGGGGATATTAGGGACTTCAAACATAACTCAAGGGGTGGAAATTGACAAAAAGGTAAAGTTCATCCCTCGCCTTCTTCCACTTCCACTGTCATTTTCTTCGTGTAATGGTTGGAACAGGCGGGAAAGGAATTGGGGCCAAATCTGAGAGATTTGGTCACATGTCAGGGAAAACCTCACTATCCTCCATCGATAGGAATGAGACCAGGGCAAGAATCGCCACCGGTAGAAGCTCTTTGTTCGAACCATTACACGAAGAAAACGACGATGAGGAAGAAGGCGGGGGATGAACTTTACTTTTGTTAAATTTCCACCCCTTGGGGTTATGTTTAAAGTCCATTATGCCCCGCTTAAAAGTCACGTGCAAGCCACGTGTCTAGTTCCCTCCAAAAAATTTAGCGGTTGTTAGCTTCGGGTACTGGTTTGCAATATTTTGAAAGTATGGTACAGTGACTGCACCATTTTAAAGTTTGGGTACCAAATCCACGGTTAAAGCATACTATGGGAACCTCCTTTGCCATGTTTTTTCAATGACAAAAATTGCACAGTTATTTATCAGAGGCTCAATTCAAATGGTTTCTAGCAGTTTACACTAAAACCCCACAATTAAGAAATGATGCTTACAGAACTAAGAACTTTTGTCTGCAGTAAGGAGTATTATACATAATGTCGTTAAAGCTAACTTGGGGTTACTCTGAGAACTTAGATGACTTTTATACCCCTACCAAGGATTTAAATAACGGTATCGGCCGGCGTAACGGTAACGGTCGCGGAAAACGGTTTTGACCCATAACGGACAAACCGTAACGGGAATCGGGAACAAAACACGTGAATGTTAAAAAATCGTCAAAAATGTCAAAAAGGGTAGTTTTAAACATTATTTTGTTATATCAAATATATTTAAGGGTTTTTTTAGTTGTTTAAACACACTTCATTATTACCAAACATAACCTATGAACCTATCATTTCAAAATATTAAAAAATTAAAATAACCTACAGCTTCCTACTACTACTAGTCAACTATAGTCAAATAGTTAAATAGTAAAAGATGAGATAAGAATTGAGATGAGGATAAGATTTGAGTGGATTCGTGAGAGAGAACAGAAGAGAGAGAACCCGAAGAGAAGAGATGCCGCAAAGAACGGATGAACGCGAAGAGATGCTGCGACCGGCGGAACACAATTACGGCTCGGGTATGTCTTCGTTCTCTGCCCTGAGTCTCGATTGAAAACCAACCCAAGTCGAATCTATCGAATCTGAACCCCCTTCTTGTGGTTTCCGCCTCTGTCTTCTTCCTTTTTCTCTGAAAAAATCGATTTTTTCTTCCAAACCGGTACCGTCTCGCCCGATATTCGACCGTACCGGTCCGTATCGGACGCTACAGCCGTGAATCTGGTCCACCCATCCCGTATCGCCCGTATCGGATTCGGTGACCACCGAGACCGTTACGAACCGGGCGATACGGTACCGTTACAGCCGTTATTTGAATCCTTGACTCCTACACTTCACATTTATCCAATTTTCTCCTTAAGAAAGTTTATGGCAGGCTACTCTCTGTCACGTGAATCCTTTGTTTCTTGGCAACACCTTAGTGGCTTGGTCAACACTCTAGATGATACCTTGGACCTGGTGTATATCAGAACACTCCCACATGAAATTTCCTATTGAAAGTTTACTCTGGATGTAGTTTTGGGATGTGTGCTACTCCATAGTCCATATAATTGCACTAGCATTTCACTCTGTGAGCATGGCTGCGGGTTGTTTTTCGGATAAAAAAGGGCTACGAGATGAAGAGTATCCGGCATGCATGCTATAAAAGGGTGTGAGTTGTACTAATTTTTGGTTGGCATGCGATTACGGTCACAAATGAGTGAAGCCTACATATGAGGTAGGTTGATAGATGAGAACCCTCATACTGTGCTACATGTGATGGGAGCTAATTTTAGTTCATAAGATGACTACATCAGTAAAAATAAATAAAAATGGATCAAAGGACATACAATTATGTGTCCAACATTAAGCCTTAACCGGGTGCAAAAAGATGAACCCGAGGACTACCTTGATTTTACATTCCTTAAGTTATTTGCTACTTATCTCTACCTGTAACTAGGAAAAAAAATTATGTATGGATAACTCTTATCTCAACTTTTCTTATTTCAATTTCCCCTTCGAATATTTCGTACCGTTCATCGGTTCATGATTCTAGTACTCGCAAATCTAACTCAGTTTCAACATGACCACAGTAAAGACTCATCCATCCAATCCCTCAAAAAGGAAAGCAAATATCGGAGAGCACTTGAAATGCTTCCAAGCATCCTTTCCTACTTCCACCACCCCCTCCAGATGGTGTTACTATAAGATTCTACGTCCTTTACTTACTAGTTACTAATTACTACTATACAGAATCACCTATCTAGTTGACAAGTCCATTACTTCATCTTAGAAAATAAAGATATATCTTGAATAGATTGGTCAGAAGATGTAGACTGGAAGTAAATTTTTTCAAATGAAGATTTATGGAACACCTAGATATGCAAATAGAAGAGGATCGAGCATAAAAGAGTTGAGTTATTCCCGTTCCAATGCCTCATTGACTAACTGATTTAGCTGATAACTATAAGAGGAAAGAGTGGAAGAAGTGATGGAGATCCAGAAATAAATGGGAGTTTATACTAAAGGAGTTATGCATACAATTCCTTTAAAAGCTATCGTCTCGGAGTTATATCAGTATCTGCATTTCTCTCTAGTCAGCATTTGACTTTAATTGCCAGGGATGTACTGTTTGGTCTGAATACGGGGATTTAGCCAACAGATATAATAAGAATTATTATACTAGATTTCTGATTTACATCTGAGATCCTATTCAGAATCTTGGGGTTGTTCATTCCGTCTTCTATGTTGATGTGTCCTCCCAAATTTAGGCATCAGAGCCAACTTCTATTCATGTGCTTTCTTGACCATCTGTGTTTTCATATTTCTTTTCCAAACAAAACTCAGAGTTTATTCATTTCTCACTTCCCCAGTACATAGTTCTTTTGAGATGAACTCAACTAAACTGGGATTCTGCATCCCAGAACCCATCACTAGTACTACTTACACCTTCAGATTTATCTATCAGTGAACTAACAAAGCTATCACCTTGTTTGCACTTCTGGGAAGTGGGAATCCATTTGAATTTGACTCTTCTTACAAGGGACTGGGCTTTTGCATCTTCAAATAAATGTTCTATTTCCCAGTACCCACCTTGATCACTGAACAATGCTTCCCGCAATTGCAAATTATCAGTTTCCTGAAGTATCACCCCCAAATCTCCAGATTACTACAAGCCAATCTCATAGGCTCTGCTTCTGCTATATAACAGATCCTGCAGGACTAACCTTCCAACCTTCTCCCACCAGATTTCCATCGTGATCTCTTCCCACCCAACCAATAACTGATTTGTGAGTAGAAGGATTCCAAGTTGCATCTACATTGACTTTGATACAACTTCTTGGTGGTTTCTGCCAACTTCCAGTTTCAGCTTTTGAACAACTAGTCTTTCTTGTGATTGCAAGCATTCCACATATGTGTTCACATTAAACAATTTCAAAACATAGTTCATGGTTTCTGTATGTGCAGTTCGATTTCATTAAGCGAAGAGTGAACCTCTGTGTTCCTGCTTGCTTCTCAGGAATTGACTTCTTCAGCCCTTTCCTCGAAAAGAATCCCCATTGAAATGAGCTCACCAAATGGTGAAAAAGTGCATGAGCGAGTTTGTTGATGAAAAATGTAACAAAGTGGAAATATAACTATTACCACCCAGCAGACAACCCCTCAAAGAAACCCTTATATACCAACTTGAAGATGACATGAATCCCCAATGATATAACCCAGCCAAGAAGGATAGTTACAGATAGTATTATCTAGATCTATGCCCTACCTCAGAATATACTAGAAAACTATCACCATCTGCTATCCAGCCCTTGCTGGATGATACTGATCCATCTTTAAAAAAAGGTAGGTCTAAAATCCAGCCATATCACAGATAAAACATACTCGTGAAATCTACAATTTTCCAGAGAGGAAGGCAAAGGTGTAGTTATTGTAGTCTCTAAACTAATAGAATTACCAGGGAAAATATCTCAAAGAGCAATGCATAGCAAGCACCTTGTAGGGTACAGGGGAAATGTTGAAGTAACTCAATGAGTAATAATAACATTCCCTTGATAGCCTCCATCTATATCATTACTTGGACCTTAGAAAAATGCTTACGTCTCCTTTACAGTAACAATACGGACGTTACTGTCTATCTCAACCATTAGGGGTCTATTCAACGACCCAACATTCCAAGCACAAATACACAAGAAGTGAGGCCTACAATCAGACTGTTAAAAATGTCAATATTAGAGTATCACAATTCTTTCCCTGGGGTAACTGTGCCCTTATAGTCCACTATTTATTTTAACAGCTGAATACCTTAGCATGACTTTCGAAGTCTAAATATCTGCGTACACGAGTGATTCAGAATATTCAGATACCTCTAACCACCCCCTCTCCAAGAATCTAAATTATCCTTCCTGCCTTTATGAAGCACCTTGCCTCAAGGGTCTTCAGTTATGTGGGAAGAATACCTTCCTATTTAGTGATCTGTTACGGGTTCAGTTTTAGCTACAAAAAGAATGTCAAATAACATACTAGTAACCTACCACTTGAGCTACAAGCAAAAGCAAGGAAATAACCAAGAAGCTTGTGCCAGAATCCTTACAAGTGAAAGTTCCAGAGAGTCAAAACAATAGCGCATAATTGGCAACTATGTAGAGCACTTACAATCCTGCGCGAGAAGACCCTTTTCATGGACGATGCCTCCTGTCAAGCCAATTCGATTATTGCAAGCACTGTTAATATTAAAACCGTGAAGCTAAAAAAAAAAAAGTATAAGGCTGCTTTGTTTACCCCAGTTCTGTAATCGTCTGTTCTTGAGAGATTTCCATTTCGATACTGGAGCTCTGTATATCTGCACACGCCCCAAAGGAAATCAGAGTCTTCACAATACAAATAGACGCCATATAATTATTAAACCCTAATAATCTCAAGGGGCGGACAACAGAAGAAGAGCGTGATCATCACATACATTATTGAGAAGGTCTTGTTGTTCGCTTTCGGTGACGAAATCTGGAATGTAATAGAGAGTCGGTACACAGCCTGGTACTGCGTAGTTGCCCAATTTATGTCCTTCCATCTCTGCTTAACCCCAGAGCACCATCAACGAATCAGTATATAATCTTTTTTTTTTTTTTTTGAGAAACAAACTAATTAATCAGAGAAACTACAAATGGTTGTGGTCTAAAAACCACGCGTGTTCATCAATAAGCCACTTGTACTCTCCTTCAATGCTACGGCCTCGTTGAGCGAGGCGGTGAGCTGCTTTATTGCTGTCCCGAGGCGTCCATTTCCAAAAAACCCTCTTGAAAGTCTTGACTTTCTCTCTAATTCTGCAACAGACGGTCTCCACTACCGATCTATCTTCTTGCTGAGTCTGGGTGTCATTTGAAACTTGGGAGATTAATACTCTGCATCTCCTTCGATCTCTAAGACTCTGATGTTCAGTCCGAGAGCGTGATCTATTCCTCTCTCTAGGGCTAAAGCTTCTGCTTCTTTCGCTCTGTTCCCCCATTTGAGTCTTGTCGCCACCGCTGCCTGAATCTCGTCGTGATGATCCCAAATGATAGTGCCGGAGCCGGCTTTCCTCTGGATGTAAGACCAGGCTCCATCGAATTGGAGCTTTGACGGTTTGTCCAGATCTGGATCCTCGAGCTGTTCGACTGCACCTTTCATCTGCTCTAAGTGAGACACCTCATCATAAACTGGGTTTATTGAGTATTCTAGGTATGCCTCTGTTCGGATTTTCAGTTGCAAAGCTGTACTTGTACTGCCATTGAATATGGCGTTGTTCCGATTGTTCCAGACCACCCATAAGCCAAACACAAAAGAGTCTTCTTTCTTCCTCTCTTAATCTTTCAAAGATGCTGTAGAACCAATTGGATCCTAAAGTTGCATTTTTGATTTTCTGTTTTGTGTTATTTTCCAACACACTGTCCCAAAATGGTTTGATAGTTTCACATTCAAACAGCGCGTGCTTGGTGCTTTCAGATTTTGGACAAAAAGGGCATCGGGTGTCAATTTCCAAACCTTTGGAACGTAATTTTTCTCTGGATGGTAAGATGTTTTTGTAAATCTTCCACGCGAAAAAGATTATTTTTCGGGGAATTGTTAATCTCCAAAGCACTTTTATCCATTTGTGAGTTGTACCTGAGCTGCCAGGAATATTCTATCCACCTTCTCTGACTGTAGCAGTTTGTAACCTGATCTAACTGAATAACAGCCATTATCTTCATCATGCCAGATCCATAAATTTGTGGTTGGAACTGTAGGGATTTCAATTCTACGCACTTCTTCGACATCCACAAGTAATAGCATTTGATTAAGCTTTTCCGTATCCCATTCTCTTGTTTCCCAGTTAATGAATTGATATGCCAGTTTATCACCACTGTCAGGTTCTGGAGATAAAACTTTGAAGGTTGGGGTCCGGTGCAGCCAAGGGTCTCTGTAGATCTGGATGGAAGCTCCGTCTCCCAATTTCTTAATCAGCACTGTTCATTGGCCTCTGACCTGTCAAAAATATCAGAAGTATTGAGGTGGGAGTAGGGTTGAAGCTAATTGGGGTCAAAGAGAAAATTAACAAAAGTTAGAGACAAGTTGCAACATAGCCCTACACTTCCATTATTTGCACTTGAAGCACCTCTAAGTGGCACAATTCTAAACTACACATATGGCCACCAATGACAAGCTTCAACCACATTACAATGGCTGATGAACTATATGGAATTTTTATTGGTGAGCTTACAATCAGGATCTCCTTATTTCTGCTCTTCAACCACTACCACCACCTCCACCACGGTTCTGCCTCAAACCACCTCCTCATCACAACCTACAGCTAGGTGAGGTGTATGAGACTTAGAGGAGCAAAAGCCCTCTGTTGATTTGGGAAAACAGCCTCAAACCCGTCGAGAAATAGATAAATTGCCCAAGAACCCTAGAAATCGGGTTTAGTGTGAATTTGATCTCCATGTTGATAAACACTGAAATATGACTCTGTTTTCTTGCTCTTTCTACCTAGGCGAACATGTGGCACCTAGAGTTGACATTTAAATCACCGGATTTAACTCCTTTCGCCGACAGCTGGGGAAGAACATTGCCAGAAAACTCCATTCCCGCTGGAATCAAGGTATCTTGCTTGTTCTTTATTATAACTATCTGTCACCTACGCCATTGTGATCCTAGGGAATGATTATAGCATGGTTTGAGCTCTTTACACCCAGATTGGGTAGGAGTAGGTATTTGGTTTGTGAAGTTCTTGGTTTTCCTGTAAACTTTCTGTTGGAATAGATGCCCTAGAGGCAATCGTAGATTTAGTATGAACAATGTTTTGGCTAGAATATTTATTTATTATTTATGGCGATATTTAATATAATGAAGTCCTTAGATAAAATGTTTTGTTTATCTTAAATATCCCTAGTCCATTATATTGATTAATAGGACAATCAAATATAGACTAGTATGGGGATAGATTGATATGGGGATATCAAGTCTAACACATGGGTATGCATTGGGAGTAATGGCATACTGGATTGACCCACGACGAAAAGGATACATTAGATTATGTGAAGTCACAATTGCTTTTCGTAGTGCTAATATTATTGCAATCCTTGGACTTGAAGTCACTAGATACTCTAGTTGTGAAATATTGCGCTTTGATGTTATCAAACGTTACACCGTAACTGGGTAATCATAAAGGTGGCCATCGGGCGTGATAGGAAGCAAGCTTAGAGATCGTAGTGATGTAGATAGGATTTGTCCCTCCCACATAATGGGGGTAAATATCCACGGCCACTCGAGGGATGAGGCTTATTGAATGTCTGGCCAGACTCAGATAAATTAATATAGAGATATTAATGTTATCTGCAAGCATAAGCATATTCCCAGGATCGAGGAACTATGGATTGGATATACGAGTGTGACTATTTATGTCTCGTGTCCAATCCGGATATGGAGACAAAGGGATAATGCAATATGACATATTGGGCACAAAGGTTTGTCGGGATCACTGACTATTTCTATGGGTTGGATGGCATGGATGTGTTGCTAGACACCGCTCCATGTTAGTAATAGTTACTACCAACTATATAGAAACCGATGGGGTCACACGTCAAATAGAGTAGAGCTAGATTTGGGATTAATTAATATAGATTAATTAATAGAAGGATCACAGGTCGTAGAACATAACATGATCTTATGTGTTTACGATTTCAGTTCATACACCGTATTATTGTTTATTACGCGAAAACTGAAAAAATTGGCATAGTAGATGCAAGATTGAATTTGATTCAATTAAACAAGACCCAATTTAACATTGGATGTTAGAATTGGTGAGTTTAATCACATAGGATGTGAATAATTGGGTTCTTGAAAAATTAGGGTTCATGGGCACATGATTGAAAAGGGGTTTTCAATTATGGAAACAAAGTTATGGAAATAAATCCATAAGGAAACAACATTGCTTGGGCAACAAGGAAGAGGTAAGGAGACTAGGGCCGAAACCCCAGCCGCCCGCCCCCTCCTTTGCGCGCCAAGCAAGGCCGCGGGCCTCTAGGCGTGCGGCGGTCCTAGGGTTCGGGCCACTTGTTGGCTTGAGCCCTTTGGACCGTTGTAAAACCCTAGTTACCCAATTTTATTAAAATCAAACAAGCGCGTTAAAAATTGGTTTTAACTGTATTATGTGCTTTATTGCATGGTGGATGGATATGGCCTAGGATTGTGGATGTTTATTGTTTTGTGGTTTGGTTTACGGCCTGCGTGCTGATCAAATTAATGTAATAATTAATTAAGTTTTACGGCCTGCGAGTCTTTCTTTTTCTCCTCAACATGTGAGGCTTTTGTTATTTATTTATTCTAGATATTAGGCTAGAATTAGAAATATTTAGATGATAGCCAAGAACGTGGAGAAAAAGACCGGAGAGCCAAAGGAGCCAAAAGACATCCCTAGGCGCGCAGCTATGGTGGAGCACATGGAGATGAGCTCGGCACTTTAGGGCAATTAGATATTATCATTGGCTTGATAATATCATTAGTCTAGGGGCCATATCCATGCCACGTTTTTTTTTGTTTTGTGGATGTTTATTATTCATGCCTTGTTATTTATTTTGTGTGTATGACACTACTAGCAAAACAATAACAAGATAATAATAAACAATGTTGGTCTTTTATTCTGGATGGCCCAATCCAAATAAGTAGACCATGTTGATAAGATCAACCAAACAACTTAAAAGAAATCCCTCAATTAAATATTGCGTTTGGCCTTCTCTTGCCAAAACACCCTTCATGATCATGGCCTATTAAAATTCGGGCTTGCCAAAGCAAGGCGATTTTAATTTTTCATGATGTGTTGCGGACGACGCAAGCTAGTAATGCGTGTATGTTGAAAGCAAGAGGTTGGACGCAACTAGGCAAGAGTCAATTAAGATTGATGAGCTTAGAGGCATGACAATTAGGAGTTATCCATTGGATAAAGAATAAAAGGAATTTATTCACCTAATTGGACCAAGAGTTGCATGGGATGCAATTGGAATGGTTCCTACCTAAATAACCAATTCTTGGGTGACTTGCCAAAGCAAGCTCAAGAAGAAGTGAAAAGGGATCTTGGACCCACTAGAAGGTATAAAGATATTTTCCGCTTTAATAGTGAGGGCTATTAATTCGAAGAAAATAGTGGGAGCTATATTTGATGATCTAGCCATTGTTAAATATAGTCAAATTGTTCAAAATACTAAATTGCATATTTCTCGTTTTGTAGAATTCCAAATGGCAAACAACAACGCATCGAGTTCATCCCTACGATCTGTCCTTGAGAAGGATAAATTGTCTGGAACAAATTTCCTTGACTGGTACAGAAACTTGAGGATTGTCCTCAAGCAAGAAAAGAAGCTGTACGTCTTGGACACTCAAATTCCAGACCCACCACAAGATGAGTCTCTACTAGCGGAAGTAAGGGCACGTCAGAAACATATTGATGATTCTAATGACGTGACTTGCCTCATGCTTTGCACCATGACTGGTGAGCTTCAGAAGCAACACGAGAACATGGAAGCCTATGATATGATCAGACACTTGAAACAATTGTTTCAGGAACAGGCAAGGCATGAGCGCTATGAAGTGTCTAAAGCATTGTTCAAAAGCAGTCTTGCAGAGGGGAATCCAGTAGGCCCTCATGTACTCTGAATGATCGGGTACATAGAGAACCTTGAGAGACTGGGGTTCCCACTCGGGCAAGACTTGGCAACTGATCTCGTCTTGCAATCGTTGCCTGACAGTTATAATCAATTCATTATGAACTATAATATGAATGAGATCAACAAGTCTTTACCAGACCTATTGAACATGCTAAAGACAGCTGAGCAAAGCATCAATAAAGGCAAGGGCAAAACCATAATGATGGTACACAAGAAGAAGGGCAAGTCAGTTGCATCTACTTCAAAAGGAAAACGCAAGAAAGTTGTGAAATCCAAGGAAGCCCTAAAGCCTAGTGGAGGCGTGGCTAAAGGTGAATGTCACTACTGCAGCCAGCCGGGTCACTGGAGGAGGAACTGCCCTAAATATCTGGAGGATAAGAAGCTTGGAATAGTGATTCCACCACCACCAGGTATTTATGTTATAGACGTCAATCTCTCTATTTCATCATCCTGGGTATTGGATACCGGATGTGGTTCTCACATTTGTCGTAATGTGCAGGATTTGAAAAGAAGTAGAAGATTGCGAAAAGGGGAGATAGATTTGCGCGTCGGGAATGGAGCAAAGGTTGCTGCATTAGCTGTAGGCGTTTATGAGCTATCTTTGCCTTCTGGACTTATTTTAGAATTAGACAATTGCTTTTATGTGCCTGCTATGAGCAGAAACATTATTTCCGTTTCTTGTTTGGACGAGAAAGGTTTTTCTATTTCAATAAAGGACAAGTGTTGCTCCATTTATTTTGATAGTATGCACTATTGTAGTGCGCATTTGTCTAATGGATTGTATATCCTTGATCTAAATAATCCAATCTATAACATAAATACTAAAAGGATTAAAACTAATGATTTAAATCCTACATATCTATGGCACTGTCGTTTAGGCCATATAAATGAGAAACGCATATCTAGACTCCATAAGGATGGACTTCTAGAATCATTTGATTTGGAATCATATAAGACATGTGAATCTTGTTTTTTAGGAAAAATGACAATGTCCCCTTTCAATAAGAAAGGCGAGCGGACTAGTGAGTTGTTGGCACTCATACATACTGATGTATGCGGACCATTCCCCACGCCTGCCAGAGGTGGTTATACCTACTTCATCACATTTACTGATGATTTCAGTAGATATGGATTTGTATACCTTATGAAGGCCAAATCAGAATCCTTTGAATTATTTAAGGAATTCAAGAATGAAGTAGAGAAGCAACTTGGCAAGAGTATTAAAGCTCTACGATCGGATCGTGGAGGAGAATACTTAAGTTACGAGTTTGATGAGTATCTTAGAGAGTGTGGGATAGTATCCCAGCTCACTCCACCCGGAACACCACAATGGAATGGTGTATCTGAGAGGAGGAATCGCACTCTATTAGATATGGTGCGATCTATGATGTCTCAAACAGATCTTCCGATATCCTTTTGGGGACATGCTCTAATGACGGCAACTTTTACCATTAACCGTGTTCCATCCAAATCAGTCATGAAGACGCCATATGAGATATGGACTGGGAAGCGTCCCATAGTGTCGTTTATGAAGATTTGGGGCTGCGACGTCTATGTAAAGTGTTTACAAACAGACAAGCTCAGGCCTAAAGCGGATAAGTGTAAGTTTGTGGGATATCCTAAAGAGACTAAAGGATATTACTTCTATAACCCTACTAAGAACAAAGTGTTCGTTGCTCGGACCGGCGTGTTTCTAGAAAGAGAATTAGTCTCTAAAGAAGCAAGTGGGAGGGTTGTAGAACTTGAAGAAATTCATGAACCACAAACCACTGAACCGATAATGGAACATGAACAGGAACCACAAGGAGTTGTGGAAGAACCTGTTCAGGTAACACAGGAACTCCGTAGATCAGGAAGAGTGCGTCTTGGGCCAGAGAGGTATGGACTTCTCATGACTGAGCCCGATGACGTACCACTCATGGAAGATGAGCCTGCAACCTATGGAGAAGCCATGAGTGGCCCAGACTCTAAGAAGTGGCTAGAAGCCATGAGATCCGAAATGGATTCCATGTGCACCAACAAAGTATGGACTTTGGTGGAACCACCCGAAGGGGCTCGACCCATAGGGTGCAAGTGGATCTTCAAGAAGAAGACCGACAGGGATGGCAAAGTAGTTGCCTATAAGGGCCGATTGGTGGCCAAAGGTTATAGACAAATTCATGGTATTGACTATTGTGCACAAGAGATTCCGGCAGGGAGACCTCCGTGTACACCGTGCGTAGTGGATCAGGGATCGCACAGGAAGAATAGGGGTGTGTGTAGGGAGAGAGTAAGTCAGTAGCAATGTCTGAGAGAGAGACAGAGGTTTGGCAGAGCTTCCGCGTATGGCAGTGTGTCCTCCTTTGTATGGAAAGGTTAACGATATATATATACTGGAGAACATGACCGTTGTAGTGTGGTTAATGCGCCCATTAATGGCGGCTTAATTAGCTTAACCATAACGGCACGTTCGTCCGAGTATATAGGAACCGTTAGAGCACGTGGTGCGCAAGTACCGGAACCGTTACGAGGTTGACCGGGTTTGACCGGATTGACCGGGTCTAGGGAGCTCGTGCCATAGATCTCTCAAAACAGTTACTAAAGGTCGCGCGCGGGCTTGGCTCGCACGCGACAAGGCTTACTCTAGCCTCCAAACCACAAAGTCCCTACAAGTCCCGTGCAGTGGTATGCGAGGGCTCTGTCTCGCAGCCCCCACATGGATCAGCTCGGCTGGTGATCCTGTGTGTGTGGAGCACAATATGGTGTGCTAGATGGTTGCCACGTGGCTAAGATCTGTCATGTCAGAAAGCAGTATCTACATTAGCCCCCTTTCTGCGCGTGAAGGCTCATAGCTGTATAGGCCTCCATGCGCGGAAACCAACATGCGCGTCGTCGCCACGCACCAATTCAAATACGGGTAAGTTCAGCCCCCGTGCGTGTCATTATGACCTAAAACCCCTAGAGTCGTGCCGTCTGACCTTTAGGGTTTTAGGCGTGACGTCAGCCCGTCCTGTGATTGCGCGATACGACGGTGACGGTTGCGATTCGACTACTGAAGGGACGCAACCCTTCATTCTTCTGGATAAATACCTTGTATCCCATTATTGCAAAGCATCACTTCTTTCTCTTAAAGTGAATGGTACCCGGAGATCTTCGAGAGCAGATCCAGATAATCAATCACCAGTTCAGAACTGCAAATCGTATTCTCCAATTGTGTATATCCAAGCAAGCTTCAAGGAAACAAGGTTGGCCTCGTTTACTTTTGATTTAAAATACCAGTGTTTGCCTTGAACCGCGTTGAATCTGTAAATCCATGAAATTTGTGAAGAGGCTTTTGATCTTTGAACCCGCTTCGTTTTAATCTTTCAACAATATCAACTCCCCAATTTCTGAAATCGGTACCGGAACTGTTTGCTTTGGTTTGCATAGATCTCAAATTCCAAAATTCAAACTGAAGTGTGGTGTGGTATTTCTCCCCCCTTTCTCTTGCCCTTTCGCAGGAATGGCCAAGACAAGAGTAACCAGACCCGTCAAGGAAGATGAAGAGATGCCGGAGCTTCCGCAGGCTCTGTGGCGTAAAGCCCCCTTTCTGGGTGGGAAGGATTTTTATCATGCGAGGGTGAAGGCGAAGAGGATGCCTGATCCTGTTCCAGTTGAGCGATTGTTGACACTGACTCGCCCAGTTAACTCAGCCTTGCTCGAGTTGGTTGGCTCCGAGGGTGTGGTTCGATTGGGGATCGAGAATGGGCACTTCCCATATACTGCGATTTCTACTCAGGCGTTTGTCCAGAAATTGGACTATATGGATGAGTGGATCGACCACGTGTTGGATCATCACGCCGAGACTCTCGATAAAGCCGGCATTTTCTTTGCTATCCGTGCTATGAAGGGTGCTGCCGTGAAGTTGGATCAGTCCATGCTTCTAGACCTTCTGTCCCGTTACTCGCCCGCGACTCACACGTTTCATTTTGCGGAGTTCGAGGCTGCCCCCACGCTCGAGGACGTTCAAATGCTGTATGAGCTTTCCCCCATGGGTGAGGTGGACCCCTTGAGTCACTTGAGGACATCTGCTGAAATGGCCTTGTACGCGCAGATGGAGGAGTGCCTAGCAGAGGTAAAGAAAATCTCCACTCGGTGGACCACTACAAAGCCTCTTCCGAACTGGCAGCTGGTGGATACATCCGCGAAGAATACCTGGAACAAGTGGTTGCAGTACTTCTTCCGAGACTATGCAAACAGCAGCATTACTAAGAAGCTTTTGAGCGAGAACCCGGAGGCCGAGAATTATGTAGAGGGCAAGGGCTATCATTTGACCCTTTGTGCCTTTCTCTGTGCTTGGCTGTCGAGGTATCTGATTGATGGTCACCCCCATGACGGGGTCTTCTACCATGTGCTGCCACTTGCCGTGAGGCTCGCTCTTGGCCAGAGAGTCGCACTCGGACCCTTGGTTTTGGGCACGCTATATTATAGGCTGGATCAGCTGGTTCTGGCGATGAGGGAATCGCGGGGCCGCCTCAACGTTCTGAACTTTGTCAATATCAGCTTTTTGACAATGTGGGTTTTCGAGCGCTGGCCGTCTTATGCTCCAACTCCCCTCCCACTTGATAAGTGGTGTCCCCCAGGCGAGACGGAAGCGCGCAACAGCGGAAGGGCTGCGAGATGGTTTGGAGCAAGCAACACCAAGTGTACTTGGAGTTTGATATGCGACAAACGGAAGGAGTTTACTGCCAGGCCCTATGCCACACGTGTTGAGAATGTGCGGTGGTTTCCAAAGCTATACCCTTCCAAAGGTATGGTCTTGTCAGAAGACCTTCTCTTTGAAAAGGGGCCGCATTTCCACGAACGCTATCGTCAATTCTTTTGTTGGTGTCTGCGAGGTTCCCTTCCTGCCCTTGCAGAGCATATTCGTGAGCTCGCGCCACGGTATGAAAGGCTTACAGTGGATGTTGACCCCACTCGGGTCTCTCCTCAGTTTGGTTTTGATGCAGTGGCCCCATCGATCTGGCCCCAGTCTATTATCAGGGGGTGCTACAAGCGTTTGCTGACAAAGGAGTGCAAGACGGTCCTCATGAGCAATCTTCCCTTCGAGCAGCCTGCGGGAACTCGCAAGGGTGGTTGTTCCCAGAACTGGCTCGCATACTGGGCTGCCCAGCAAGCGAGGATTGAGACGGAGGCGGCGGCGCAGCCAGGAAGGGCCCCCTTGATCAAGAGAAACTCTTTTCCATTTCGCCCCAATTGCAGTTTGAGCGAGTCTGAGTATGGTTGCTACTCGCTGTGGGACCGCGAGAATCATTTGTGCCCCAATTTCATTCTGAAGGAGCAAGTCGACGCAATTAAGAAGGGTGACGCGCAGGTCATCAAATATAGCAAGGCGTTTGCTGAGGTAAGTAATTTCCTTATGTGCTTTAAGCTTTTTGATTTTTTCCTTGCGCTGATGCTTTTCGTTCTGTATTGTTCAGTGTCATGTGCGGAGGTTCGCAGCTGGTGATCGCTCCAAATCGCTGGTGGACACCATTGTTGCCACCAGAAGGAAGGGGGAGTCGTACCGGCTAGCATGGAGGATGGATGCCGAGGTCGAAACAAAGGTTCGCGGAGTCATGAACACTTTTGCTGACTCGCTGATAGACAACCCTCCTGCTCCGTCCCCTCCTAGAGATGACCCGTCCCCTCCAGCGACTGCGGCGCCGAGAGTGAAGAGACCTAGGCAAAAGGGAATTACGATTTCTTCCCCTAGGAGTGCTCCAGCTTCTCCCCCAGTGAGGTCCCTTTCCATCAAAGACAAAGGCAAGGGTCGTATGCCCAGCAAAGTGCGAAAAGATCTCGCAGTTGAGACTTTCGTTCCATTCAACCAAGAGGAGGAAGAGAGACAGGAGCCCCAGGCAGGTGATGAAGAAGAAGAAGCAACAGTTGTGATGTGCGAGGAAGAATCAGGAGGTACTTCCGTCGCATCTCCTTGCCTTTTATCTTGACTTCTTTGCAGTTCTTTTCTTTGAACCAATTATGTATTCGCAGATGATGATGATGAAGCCGTTGGTGGCCTTGTGGCCAAGAGGCAAAAGAGAGATGCCCATTCTGGCATTTCAGATGATCCTATAAACGAGGATGTTCTTGCTGAATCCCGGAAGACAGCCGCGGAGGCTGCTGAAAGAAGAAGGCAGCGAGAGGAAGAGGAGCTCGAGCGTGTGAAACAGCGGAGCCTCGAGGAGCAGCATGTTGACGACTTAGTGCGTCCAGTTGGCGAGGAAGACGAGCTTCCCGAAGAAGTGGCTCCTCATGTGGAGGAGGAAGATGAGGTTCCCGGAGAGGATGCAGCAGAGCTAGAGCAAGTCCAAGCGGACTTCGCAGAGATCGCAGGTGGCGATAAAGGTGAGATCTTCAATCTCGCAGTTACTTATAGAGATGTAATTGTGGGTGCGTTAAAGCACGGTGTGTCAAAGCCTGACATTCGCCGTTGGTTGGTAAGCAAATGCGGAGAACCCTCAGGTAATTATTTTGAGTGATATGCGCATACTAGGCTGTAGCCACTTCTCAGCAAAATCATGACTGGTTTACTCGCATCCCAGGTCACGCTTCTCTTAAAGATTTGCTTAGTGAGGATACACTGATAGGGCACGGTTCCACGTCCCTAGCGTACGATGAGGATACCTCAATCCCACCTTCGCGTGGAGGTGCTTATTCTTAGCTTCAGTAAAGAAAGCGAAATAACTTATAACACAAGTTACCTCACATTATCGCATTTGGTATCGCAGGTCATGCTGAGGAACCTGAGCTGGAGCAGAGAAGTCAGCCTTCTGCATCCCATGTTCCAATTTCGAGCTCCCATACCGAGAAGCCCGTCGCAGCCGCTGGACACGCAAGTGAGCATCTCGAGGATGTCATCGAACTTTCCGATGATGTCGAAGCTGATGCTGTGCCGATGGACGAAGGTGTCCGTACCGGTGGTGAGGAAGAAAGGACAAGTGATGCTAATGTTTTCGCATCTGGGAGCGTCCTCCGCCCGGCGACTTCGGCTGTCCCTTCGCCTCCGGCGATGACTGAGCCAGAAGCACCTATTCCTGCGTGGAGCATTTGGGGCTCGCAGGTTGGGAATGTAGTCGCAGCTGGTGCGGCCTATACTCTTCCCCCTGACTATGAGAGGTTGGAGCTCGCAGCTGATAGGAGAGCCATGGAGCGAGGGCAGTCTTCGAACAACCCAGTGGCCCGCATCCCTTCTCTTCATGAAATTCTGGAAGGCACTGGTAAGTAAAGATTTACCGTTCGCACGTCGCATTATTTGCTTGCGAGTTCTGACATTATAACCATTTTTGATGTCTCAGGTTTAAAGCAAACCGATGTAGACTGGGTGGTTCGAATGCGTCTCAGATACCCCCGATCGTTTGTGAGATCTCTGGAGATCGGACCTTTTGACAGGAGGCTATTCCTTACTGAAGCCATCTGGATACTGGAGCAGCTGTCTGCGGCTACACCTGCGACCATTTCGGCCCAGAGTGCTGAATTGCTGTGTGGCATGTGCCAAAATCTCCTGTTCAAAGTCCAAGGCAGACTTGGTTTCAAATTCCTCAAGGACAGAGTTACACTGATTCGCGCAGCTGTAACTTTGAATCTCGGTCACCAGAATCTCGCAGCTGAGATGCAGAAGGTGGAGCAGCAAAAGCAAAAGGTTGATGAAGCTTTGAAGCTGTATCACGAAATGAATGCCAAGTGCGAGCAACTGAAGCAAGAAGTGAAACAAGTGGAGAAGCTGAGCGAGCAGTTCGAGCCCCAAGATTCCTTAATCAAGAATTTGTTTTGACTTTTCGAATTTTGAAAAGAAAACAGGAAAATGGCTGAGACATTAATGTAATGTTTTGAAACATTAATGTAATGTTGCTAGGGTTTCTCCCCCTTTTTTTTTTAACAACAAACCATGAGTTTGCCCGTTTTGCCCTTTTCGGGATTTGATTGGACATTTCTGTGCATATCCAATTATGACATCAGCAATTGATTTTCTGCTTGATTTTCGCGCTAATTTCTCGGCAGATAAGCATGCTTCCGTTGGGAAGTCCATCCGAATCATGACTATCCGTCATTTATTAGGATACGCAACTGAATCGTCGTAGCCTTTAGTAGGGTAATTGATTGTTACCGCTTTTCAAGGCGTAAGTGATTGAACTTACCCTCTTTTTGAATTTTGCTGACTCATCTTAGGCAACCGAAGAGTCTCCACAGGGTCTATATAAACCCTGTCTTTGCCATTTGGGTTCTTCATCCCAAACATGTGCTTTGCCGTGAGTCCTTACGACTGCTGGCTTCAACGCTTGTTTTTCGGTGATTCATGGCAACTTCAAGTTTTGAATCCTGAGTTTGCGCTTTGTGCTATAGAAATAGTTTCCAAGATCCACTTTATGAGGCTTATTGCTGTTTATAACCATCATAAAGAGGATGCAGATAATACCTCATGTGTGTTCGAAGAAATTTCTTCGTGTATTATGTGTGCAGGTCATGTTTCCGGCCGCCTCGTGGCGAGGTGCAGCGCCGAAGTGACCGTGCTACCGTCTCGTAATGAACGGCGGAATTCTCCTCCAGCATCCCTGGAGGAGGATTTCTTGCCTCTTCGTTCTTGAACTCAGGAGGCTAGCCAATGCCCTTGTCTATCAGGACAAGGAGCCCAGTACCAGAGGAATGACCGCTTCCCCTGCTTTGCACGACTGCATACGCCGGAACAGGTGGTTCCTCTGGTACATATCTTGATCAGACAGGGGCCTCGTCAGATCCTGAGATCTTGGACGTAGCATCACCCAGATCTTGCTGCCAGGGACGTAGCGAATGGCGAGTTGATCTCTTCGCATAAGCATCCTACTTGCTACAGATCTTTGGCCGCAGATCTGTGCATTGCATAGCTGGTGTTAGGACCGTTAGGTTCATCCTTTTTCAGTCAGGATTCCCGCGATGTGTAACTTCGTGCTTGTAAGTTACTTTTCGAATGCATTGTAAGCCATGTTGGCTGCTGTAGTTAGATTCGAGCTTTTCGCTTGTAAGCTGTTATCTAGATAGATAAATTGTAAGTCATTTGACTCATAATGATATATAGCTTATGTATTATCTGCTCTCTTTGCAAAAATACAATTTCGAATGCGCAGATGCGCAGATGTTTCGCATAATGCCATATAATGATTTCACATATGCGACGTCAATGCCCAGATGTTTCGCTAGATCATTCGAGATCGTAATTTCGCAGCTGTGCCATCTTGACGGATGGGCTTGTAGTTGGTCGTTGAGATCATGTTCACAACTTTACTATCGTAACAGATAGTTTTTCCAGATCAATTAAGACCGTTGAGTGGTGCGAATTGCTATCATAGAAGATAGGCTTTATTAGAGAATTGCTTGAGATAGTTTCTCGCATAAATTGCTATCGCAGCAAATAGACCTTTAGAAGATCTAGCAAGATGGTTCTGCAGTTACGTTGCCATCGTAACAGGCGGGCTTGGGTGATCAACTAAAATCACTCTGCGTATAAATTGCTATCGTAACAGATAGGCTTAAGAAGACCATATAAGATCGCACTTGCATAAACCGCTATCGTGAGAGATAGGATTTTGATGATCGATTGAGATCGTTTTTGTATTTTGCTGCTATCGTAAGAGATAGGCTTTGGATGACCACTTAAGATCGCATTTGCATTGGCTGCCATCGTAAGGGATGGGCTTTAGATGATCAATTAAGATCGTATTTGTGTTGACTGCTATCGTGAGAGATAGGCTTTGATGATCACTTAAGATCGCATTTGCGTTTGGCTGCTATCGTAAGAGATAGGCTTTAGATGATCAATTAAGATCGTATGTGTTGACTGCTATCGTGAGAGATAGGCTTTGATGATCACTTAAGATCGCATTTGCGTTTGGCTGCTATCGTAAGAGATAGGCTTTAGATGATCAATTAAGATCGTATTTGTGTTGACTGCTATCGTGAGAGATAGGCTTTGATGATCACTTAAGATCGCATTTGCGTTTGGCTGCTATCGTAAGAGATAGGCTTTAGATGATCAATTAAGATCGTATGTGTTGGCTGCTATCGTGAGAGATAGGCTTTGATGATCACTTAAGATCGCATTTGCGTTTGGCTGCTATCGTAAGAGATAGGCTTTAGATGATCAATTAAGATCGTATTTGTATTTGCTGCTATTGCAGCGAATAAATCATTGTTAACAGCAATAACAAATTAAATAGAGCAATATAAACGGCTAGAAATATGAACTTCTCATTTGGGAGAATTCTTTTATTATAACACTCTCACATGGGAGAGATAGGATTACAATCCTCTCATATGGGAGAGGAGATTGCGTCAATCATAGCCACATGAGACATTAAGCAACGTTATCATAAAACGTATGAAATAAGAGAAGTCAAGGATAGTACTTCTTGATCCAGCGCATGTTGACTGAGCTTGGAGTTGAGGTTGTGCCGTGCAACCTTCGTATGCTGCAGTAGCCACTATCGAAGACTTCTGTGACTTCGAAGGGTCCTTCCCAATTAGCTGCGAACTTTGGATGAGTTGCTTCTCGCATGCAGTGGTCAGATGCGCGCAAGACCAGGTCGCCAACTGCGAAATCCCGTCGCTGGACTGTCTTGTTATAGGCGCGAGCGATTCTTTCTTGGTACCGCTTGTTAGTCCTTTTGGCTTGTTCTCGCTTTTCTTCCAGCAAGACTAAATCATGATCACGTTGATTTTCATAGAGTGCATGGAAGGCCAGCCTTGCCGAATTGACTCTGACCTCCGCAGGTACTACAGCTTCGGCCCCATAACATAGTAGAAATGGCGAGGCCCCTGTAGGTGTCCTTGGAGAAGTTCTGTAGGCCCACAGAGCTATGTTAAGGGAGTCGGCCCACTTCTTGTGGTCATCTGCGACCATCTTGCTCAGAATTCTCAACAGCGTTTTGTTAGTCGCTTCGGCTTGTCCGTTTCCCTTTGGATAATAGGGGGTAGAGCATATCTGCCTGATGTTGTACTCCGCGAGTTTCGTAGCTACCTGACGATTAACAAAAGGAGTACCGTTACCTGAAAGAATAGTATTTGGGATTCCGAACCTGCATACAATGTTTTCCTGGATGAAGTTAACCACAGCCAGCGCGTTTGCCGTCTTCAGTGGTATTGCTTCCACCCATTTGGTGAACAGCTCGGTTGCAGTGAGAATGAAATGGTTCCCATGTGACGTTGGTCGGATGGGGCCGATGAAGTCCAAAGCCCATGTGTGAAATGGCCATGGCGTCCCTAATGCATGTAGATCCACGGCGGGAGCGTGCACTAGGTTTCCTTTGAATTGGCATTCTTGGCAGCGTCGCACCTTGGTGCGGCAATCGACTTCCATCGTGGGCCAGAAGTATCCGATTGAGAGGAGTTGTCTGCATAATTTCGCACCTCCCTGGTGTTC
This sequence comes from Linanthus parryae, assembly GCA_023055425.1. Classification (NCBI taxonomy): domain Eukaryota; kingdom Viridiplantae; phylum Streptophyta; class Magnoliopsida; order Ericales; family Polemoniaceae; genus Linanthus; species Linanthus parryae. The sequence goes on from JALGPY010000024.1 coordinate 1,556,490, forward strand.
CACCTGATGAGAAAGGTCCATGACTTCTTGTGCTTCCCTGGCGTCTAGGCATCGCAGCAAGTTACCCTCGTGACCTTTTCGCCAAAGCAGGTTTTCCTGAACCATGTATCGAGAAGCTTTCCTCTTCAATTTGTCGGCTTCCTTTCTCGATTCGGGTACGGTGCCCTGGGTGAGGAATTCGAACAATGGCTTCCTCCAGTCTGTGTCGTCATCGGTTAGAGCGATGAGTAGAGAATCTTTGATTAGTGCGCAACTTTCGCACTTCCCTTGTATCAGGGCTGCAGCTGTTGACATGATTGGCCAATGAATGCCATATCTCTGAGCTTTCCTGTAGATTGACACCTCGCTTTCTCCGCAAGCGTGTTGGTGAATCTTTTCTAACAGCTGTTGTCCCTCTTGCTCGGAGACACATCGCATGAGTATTCCTCCAGGACCCTTGTAGTAAAGGGTGTTGTCGTGGATGCAATATCCTTTCGTGAATGCCCAGCTTTCGCTGCTGGTCCCTTTCGCAATAGCTTGCAGGATTGCTTTTCGCCAGTCTGCGTCATCCATGTGTTCGTCGTCGCACGCATCTTCTGTTAATGTCGACGATGTTCGCACTTCGATGGAAATCCTTGCGGGGCATTTGTCTATGCTGACCTTAGATCCCAGAGTCGCTAAGGCGTCTGCATGCCTGTTGTCCGCTCGGGGCTTGTGCTCGTATTTCACGTCGCAGAATTGCTGCATCAGCTTTTGCACTAGGGTGCGGTATGGCAGGAGGTTGATTTCCTTTAAACCATATTCGCCCGAGGCCTGCTTAACAATCAGTTTGGAATCTCCCATGACTGTTAAGTTGCTCACTTCCAAAGCTTTCGCCGCACGGAGCCCCGCGATAAGAGCCTCGTATTCCGCCTCGTTGTTCGTGACTGCGAAGTTGAGTTTTGCGGACATCTGTATGACTTCCCCGTCTGGCTTTGTCAAGACAATCCCGATGCCTCCGCCTTTTCTGGTTGACGAACCGTCGAAGTGGAGGGTCCAATAGGGCACGTCGATCGCGTAGATTTCAGGGCCTTCGAGCTCTTCCTCGATCACAGGTTCGTGACTGTTGTCGGGAAACTGTGCCAACAGATCTGCTACCGCCTGCGACTTGATCGCTCTTGGTTTCACGCATGTGATATCGTATTGAGAGATGGTTATGTACCATTTCGCCAATCTCCCGCCCGGAGTAGTGTGAGTTAGCAAGTATCGTATGGGGTCGCTTTTGGTGACCACCACTACTTTGTGCGATGCAAAATAGTGTCTCAACTTCTCTATTACGAAGAATAAAGCAAGGCAATGACGTTCGATGTCTGTGTACCTTGATTCAGCAGGCTGCACAATGCGGGAGATGTAATAGATGGGCCTCTCTTGGCCTTCATACACCTGAGCCAAGAGTGCTCCTATAGATTTCCTTGTCGATGTAAGGTATAGCAGAAGCGGTGATCCCAGTTGAGGCGCGATCATTATCTTTGTTGATGTGAGTAGCTCCTTTAGCTTTTCGAATGCGGCTTCGTGATCAGGAGCCCAGTTGTACGCGGCGTCCTTCTTGAGAAGAGTGCTGAAACAGCATGTGATTTCGGCGATTGCTGGGATGAATCTCCGCAGATATGACAATTTTCCCAAGAATGTTTTCAAGGTACTTTGGTTGTGAGGTGGCGTCATGCTGGTGATGGCTGACACTTTTGCAGGGTCAGGCTCGATCCCTTGGCGATGGACTACGCATCCCAAAAACTTCCCCGAGGTCACGCCGAATGCGCATTTCATGGGGTTCATTTTTAGTTGAAAGCTCCTGCATCTGTTGAACACCTTTCGCAGGTCTGCAAGGTGATCTGCTTCATGCTTGGATTTGACTACCAGGTCATCCACATAGAATTTCGCTTCTTTGTGCATCATGTCGTGGAATAGAGCCATCATGGCCCGCTGATAGGTTGCGCCTGCGTTCTTAAGACCGAATGGCATTACCGTGTAGTTGAATACCCCCACGGGAGTGATGAATGCAGTTTTCCTTGCATCTTCGGGATCCATCTTGATTTGATTGTACCCGCTGAAGCCGTCCATGAAACTGAACATGCGATGGCCTGCTGTTGAATCAATGAGCAAATCGATGTTAGGCAGTGGGAAATCGTCCTTAGGGCAGAAGCGATTGAGATCTCGGAAGTCCACGCAGATGCGGAGCTGTCCGTTCTTCTTCACCACCGGCACGATGTTGGCCAACCATGTGGGATGGTGATTTGGCTCTATGAACTTGGCGTCTAGGAGTTTGACAATCTCCTGCTTGATCTTCACGTCGAGCTCTGGCCTGAAGCTTCTGGTGCTTTGCTTGACCGGTTTAGACCCTGGGATGATGTCTAAACGGTGCATGGTGATGCTCGTGTCCAGACCTGGCATCTCATCATATTCCCATGCGAACACGTCCTTGTATTCAGTTAGGAGCTGCAGCAGTCCTTGTTCCTCTTCGCTTGTGAGGTCCGCACTCAGGAAGACTGGCCTTTTCTTTTCCTCATTCGGGCTGAGGAACACTTCTTTTAGCTCTTGCTTTTGTGGTCTTGTCCTGTCTTCCATGCATTCGGGCGCTTCTTTGAGTTTCTCGTCTGGAGTGCCCTGTGTTGGCTCTTCCGTCAGCGCAACTTGCTCGATTTGATTGATTTGCCCAGGGACACCCCCATGCCCGTGTGAGGACGTCCCCGCGCACCTTCATATGCGATAGCATTTCTTCCCGTTGGCGTAGAAGCTCTCTATCTCCTTACCCTCGGGGTCATGCTTTGCGATCCTCTTCAGAGTGTACACATTCTTCCGATGATATGCGATGCGCGGCGCCTCTTCGTGTGTAGGCGGCTTTTCCTTGGCATCTCCCCTTGTCACCATCACGCCCGCAGGTGACTGGTCCTTGATGTCCTCCCAGAGAGGTAAAGGAGTAGGGTTGAATGGTCCGGGTGTTTGCTCGTCCGCCATCTCGGTGAACCACACCGCCTCGCTGAGATGTGCTTCGTCCAAGTTGAACGGGTTAGTTGAGGCCGGTATCTCGACAATCCTGTCGTTCCAGATAGCTTTCATCACCTGGTGAGCCGTCGAAGGGATTGCGTCAAAGCGATGAATCCAGGCCCGACCTATGATCATGTGATATGTGGTGTTCGCGTCTATGACATAGAACTTCGCCGAGCACTTGATTTTACCGATCTGAACGCCCAGGCGGATCCATCCGATCGTCATTCTAGAATCGCTTCCGAATCCCACCAGCGGGGATGGACGCTTGACTACCTTGTGCTCGGGGATCCCTGCTAGCTTCAGTGTGTGGAGTGGAACAACATTGACCGCTGCTCCTCCATCAACGAATGCTCGCTTGAATTCGACGCCGTTGATGATGGCGGTCACGTACAGGGGCCTCTGGTGGTTCGCATCTGTCTTCTTGTCGCTGGCAGAAAAGGTCATAATCTTTTCTGTGGAACGGGACGCCCTGACGACTTTCCCGTTGGAGACCACGAGGTCCTCCTCGTAGTCCTCTGCTACCCTTAAGATTGCTTTTGTCATGTCCGTTCGACATTTTTCGGAGAAGTTCATCTCGTTGAAGAATTTGTCGAAGCCATGCGACCCTTTCACGCGGTCGGCACGCTCATCTTCCGTGTCCATGCTGTAGTCTTCATCTTCATGGACTTCAGCAATGATGGGCAGACCATCCTCTGCGACTTCTTCCAAGTCCATTATCGAGATCATGGCGACCTCTTTGCCCTTTGAGCCCGAATCTGTATGGGCAGGCAGCGGGTTGTTGCGCACATCCTTCCGGTGGTCGCTGACGATGAGTTCGCCGTTCTTCATCTTCTGATCGAACGCGAATCTGAGCTTCTTGCACTCGACTGTGGGGTGCATGACCTTGCCGTGGTATTCGCACCACTTAGGGTTCCTCGTCATCTCCTTGGAGGGTGCTTTCTCGAGCGGTGGCAGGACGCCGTCTTTGCGCCACTGTCTGCAGAGATCGCTCGCTTCCTCCACCGAGCATGGCAGAGGCGGTGCGTCGAAGTTTGTAACTTTTGCTTGCTTCTGGGGCGAAACTGTGTTGACCTCAGCTTCGCGTCCCCGCTTGTAGCCAAATCTGCCGATCTTGTAGGTGGTGCTGCTCGCAGGTCGTTCTGGAGCGCTCTTCTTTCTCTGTCTCTCGACAATGGGCTCGATGTTCATCGTGCATTCGATGAGCTTTGAAAACGTAGGTGTTTGCAAATTGATCAGCATGCTTTTGTATTCATCTCGCATGCACTGCAGGCATATCTCCACGAGCCGGCTTTCGAGCATTGGATCCTTGCACTCCAAGGATTTCGCTCTGAATTTCTTGATGAAAGTGATTCCATCTTCCTCGCGTTTCTGATACATCCGCGAGAGATGGATCATCGTCACTTTTTCTTCCATCTGGAAGAACTTGGTATAGAACTTCTGGACCATGTCGTCCCAAGTCTTCACAGATCCGGCCTCCAATGTTCGGTACCATTTGTATGCTACATTCCCAAGAGTTTTTGGGAATTCTCGCATCAGCAGTTTGGGATCGGCTCCGTATGGACCCATGACATCGATGAAACGCATGACATGCTCATGAGCGTTTCCATTGACGTCCTCGAACTTATCCCATTTGGGAGCCTTGTACCCCGCCGGGTTTGGCATGAGATAGATCTCTCGTGGAATGGGTGGATCGTTGTCTAGCTTCGGGATGATGGTATCCGCGAACGACTGATGAGCCAGGATGGAGTCCACGCGCTTCTGCAAAGACGTCATGCATTCTGGAATGCTTCCCTCGGTAGTTGGCGGAGGGGTTGCCGTAGGCGGTGGCGACACATATGCCGCCGGAGGATTGGGAGTGTATTGACTACCCGCGTTTCCCCAGATTGTAGCTGGTGGAGGCAGAGTATACTGCAGAGCTGGGTTGGACGCCAAGGCCGGGGGCTGAGAGGCGTGAGCAGCAGGGGGCAGCATTTGTGCCGTTGACCCTTGGACCGAAGGCAGCTGCGTTGCTGACGGTGGAGTTTGCAGATGAGGGTTGGGAGGCGTGACTGACACTCCCAATCCTGGAGCGGTAGGGGTTCCTCCTCCCTGAGGGATAGCGGTGGCTGGTGGAGGATTTGGCGCAAGGGTGCCCAGAACGGCCAAGATCCGTTCTAACTGCGCGGACTGAGACTTGAGAGCTTTTGCCTGACTTTGGACAGTGGTGTCCAAAGACTCTAAAGTTGGCGCCTCGCCGGGAGTCGTCGGAGTACGGCGAGCCTCGTCTCCCGAGGGAGTTTCGGTGGAAGGCGATCGGTTGCTGACATCGTCCTCCTGAGACATGGTTGCTTTTGCTGGTAAGTTCACGTCGGGTTCACCAAAATGTGCACAAGAGATTCCGGCAGGGAGACCTCCGTGTACACCGTGCGTAGTGGATCAGGGATCGCACAGGAAGAATAGGGGTGTGTGTAGGGAGAGAGTAAGTCAGTAGCAATGTCTGAGAGAGAGACAGAGGTTTGGCAGAGCTTCCGCGTATGGCAGTGTGTCCTCCTTTGTATGGAAAGGTTAACGATATATATATATACTGGAGAACATGACCGTTGTAGTGTGGTTAATGCGCCCATTAATGGCGGCTTAATTAGCTTAACCATAACGGCACGTTCGTCCGAGTATATAGGAACCGTTAGAGCACGTGGTGCGCAAGTACCGGAACCGTTACGAGGTTGACCGGGTTTGACCGGATTGACCGGGTCTAGGGAGCTCGTGCCATAGATCTCTCAAAACAGTTACTGAAGGTCGCGCGCGGGCTTGGCTCGCACGCGACAAGGCTTACTCTAGCCTCCAAACCACAAAGTCCCTACAAGTCCCGTGCAGTGGTATGCGAGGGCTCTGTCTCGCAGCCCCCACATGGATCAGCTCGGCTGGTGATCCTGTGTGTGTGGAGCACAATATGGTGTGCTAGATGGTTGCCACGTGGCTAAGATCTGTCATGTCAGAAAGCAGTATCTACAACTATGATGAGACCTTTTCACCAGTCTCCATGACTAAATCCATTCGAATCTTACTTGCTATTGCAGCATACTACGACTATGAAATTTGGCAAATGGATGTCAAAACAACGTTCCTTTATGGGAACCTCCTTGAGGATGTGTACATGACACAACCAGAGGGATTTGAGGATCCAGAGAATGCCAATAAAGTCTGTAAGCTGCAAAGGTCCATTTATGGATTAAAGCAAGCTTCTAGGAGCTGGAATCGACGTTTTGATGACGCAGTCAAAGAGTTTGGCTTCATCAAGAATGAAGATGAGCCTTGTGATTACAAGAAGGTTAGTGGGAGCTCTATAGTATTTCTGGTCTTGTATGTGGATGACATACTAATCATTGGCAATGATATTCCTACTCTGCAATCTGTTAAAGATTGGCTAGGAAAGTGCTTTGCAATGAAAGACTTAGGAGAAGCAGCCTATATACTGGGTATAAAGATCTATAGAGATAGATCTAAAAGGTTGCTTGGCCTAAGTCAGAGTACATATATTGACAAGGTGTTGAAGAGGTTCAACATGCAAGATTCCAAGAAGGGATTCTTGCCCATGTCACATGGAGTCACTCTTTCCAAGAATGACTGTCCTTCCAATGGGATGGAGAAGGACCGCATGATCAGGATACCCTATGCTTCGGCCATAGGATCCATCATGTACGCCATGCTATGTACCAGACCAAACGTATCATACGCGTTGAGTATGGTGAGCAGATATCAGTCCAATCCGGGTGAGAGTCACTGGATTGCTGTCAAGAACATCCTAAAGTACTTGAGAAGAACTAAGGATGTATTCTTGATATTTGGAGGTATGGAGGAGCTAAGTGTAAAGGGTTACACTGACGCAAGCTTCCAAACCGACAAGGATGATTACAGATCGCAGTCTGGATACGTGTTTTGCCTGAATGGAGAAGCTGTAAGCTGGAAGAGTTCCAAGCAAGGCACAGTTGCTGATTCTACAACAGAAGTTGAGTACATTGCTGCTGCGGAAGCGGCAAAAGAGGCAGTATGGATAAAGAAGTTTATCGCTGAGCTCGGTGTGGTCCCTAGCATAGTGGACCCATAACCCACAGGCGAAGGAACCAAGATCGCACCAAAAGTCAAAGCATGTACTTAGGAGATTCCATCTTATTCGTGATATGATCGATCGAGGAGATGTGAAAATGTGCGAGATTCCGACGGATGACAACGTGTCAGATCCGCTCACGAAACCTCTTGCGCAGCGAAAGCATGAAGGGCACGCCAGATCTATAGGCATACGAGATGCGCCAGATTGGCTCTAGTGCAAGTGGGAGACTGTTGGAATAGATGCCCTAGAGGCAATCGTAGATTTAGTATGAACAATGTTTTGGCTAGAATATTCATTTATTATTTATGGCGATATTTAGTATAATGAAGTCCTTAGATAAAATGTGTTGTTTATCTTAAATATCCCTAGTCCATTATATTGATTAATAGGACAATCAAATATAGACTAGTATGTGGATAGATTGATATGGAGATATCAAGTCTAACACATGGGTATGCATTGGGAGTAATGGCATACTGGATTGACCCACGACGAAAAGGATACATTAGATTATGTGAAGTCACAATTGCTTTTCGTAGTGCTAATATTATTGCAATCCTTGGACTTGAAGTCACTAGATACTCTAGTTGTGAAATATTGCGCTTTGATGTTATCAAACGTTACACCGTAACTGGGTAATCATAAAGGTGGCCATCGGGCGTGATAGGAAGCAAGCTTAGAGATCGTAGTGATGTAGATAGAATTTTTCCCTCCCACATAATGGGGGTAAATATCCACGGCCACTCGAGGGATGAGGCTTATTGAATGTCTTGCCAGACTCAGATAAATTAATATAGAGATATTAATGTTATCTGCAAGCATAAGCATATTCCCAGAATCGAGGAACTATGGATTGGATATACGAGTGTGACTATTTATGTCTCGTGTCCAATCCGGATATGGAGACAAAGGGATAATGCAATATGACATATTGGGCACAAAGGTTTGTCGGGATCACTGACTATTTCTATGGGTTGGATGGCATGGATGTGTTGCTAGACACCGCTCCATGTTAGTAATAGTTACTACCAACTATATAGAAACCTATGGGGTCACACGTCAAATAGAGTAGAGCTAGATTTGGGATTAATTAATATAGATTAATTAATAGAAGGATCATTGTGCAACACCTTGCAAACTTAGTAGGACTAATTTGCAAGGAAGGGAATAGTTCTAGTCCTACTAGAACAAGAAAACTCTAATATGGAAACAACAAGGAGTTGTTGGAGTATATGTATAAGAGGCTCTAGCTTCCTTCCCAAAAGATTGTTATTAGACATAACATAAGGAGTGGGAGAGAGCAAAAGAGAGAGCAAGACAAGAGCTAGGCCGAGACCTAGCCCCGTCCGCCCCCTCTACCCGACGGCAAAAAGGTGGCCCGAGCCCCTTTTGCCTTTTGTTGCTTTGATCTTCTTCCCTCTTCCTCCGGGTTCAAGCTAGCACTTGTTTAAAGGAAGAATCTAGATCTCACCTCTAGACGTGGATCAACCGTAGAGACGAGGACATCATTCTTCGTGTGATCTCACAAATCAAAAGGTACACATCTTCTATGACCCTTATCATGTTATGATATCTCTTCTTGTGATCCTTGGTGGGCTTTGAGTAGGATTAATTTTTGTTATTCCGCTGCGTTACCTACGTCAAAACCCAACACTTTCATACCTTGGAAACAAGGTCATATTTCCCTCATCTTTCACTCAAATCATAAAAAATTTTGGTGTTCTGGAAACCTGGATTGTTTTTCTACAAGATCAGTGTTATAAATTTCTTCAAATTCAAACTCTAAACACACTGAATTTATGTTCAAAGTTAGGGAAAATGTTGCAACAACTTGATGTTCAGGTTGATGTACTTGGGTTGTGTGAAGAAGCTAACTTGCAAGCATGATATCTCACTCAATAATGAATGGATTTAGTTGATTCTTCACCCTGTGTAACCTTTGCCTTACCCTCTATAACTTCCATTAAGATTTTATCTTTCAAATCAATCTCTAACTTGTTTGAAATCGGCGCTAAAGTTGCAGTAAAATGTGTTTCCGTCTGTTCAGATGATGAATTTTGAAATACCCCGTTTTGAGACTACAAGTACTTTTGTTATTTTAATATAATTTTAGGGTTAATTATCATTTTTTTTAAAGTCTAGGGTGTTTAATGTACCTTGTCCTAAACTAGGGGGTTATTTGTGACTTCTACCTAAACTAATTGTGTCTTTACCTAAACGAAGGGGGTAGAAAATTTCTTTTAACTAAGCTATGGTTAGAAATTGTCTTTTACCTAAAACTCTAGCTAGGGAACCCTAGCCATCCTTAACCAAATCACGTCATACGTGATTTCCTGAAATCGCCCAATCATTCGATGGGTTTGAAACCCAGTATTCCGTCGTCTTCCATTGTTACTCTGAACATGCCCATCAAATTTGACCAAGTTAATCTTCTAGAAAACTCTGTTCTAGCCAAAACTGTACTTGAGGGGTAAATTAATAATTTCACAGAACAATTGTGCTGATATCAAATCAATGTCTTGGAGATATTTGCATAACCTGTTGGAATAGATGCCCTAGAGGAAATCTTATTTAGTATGAACATTATTTTGGCTAGAATAATCCTTGTATTATTTATGGAGATATTTAATATAATGAAGTCCATATATTACAATTGTTGTTTATCTTAAATATCCCTAGTCGTTTATATTGATTAATAGGACGATCAACTATAGACTGGTATGTGGGTAGATTGATATGGATATATCAAGTCGCTACATGGGTGTGCATCAGGGGTATTGGCATACTAGAATGACCCACCACGAGAAGGCTACATACAAGTTATGTAAAAGTCACAAGTGCTTCTCGTAGTGACAATAGTATTGTGGTCCTTCGAATTGAAGTCACTAGATACTCCATTTGTGGAGTATTATGTTTTGATACCGCCAAACACCACGCCGTGACTGGGTGGTAATACTGGCGGTTATCGGACATAATATGAAGCAAGCTTAGAGATGGTAGTGATGTAGAGAGGATTTTTCCCTCCCACCTAACGGGAGCAAATATCCACAGCCACTCGAGGTTAGTGCTTATAGAATGTCTAGCCAGACTTAGATAAAATAATATGGAATATTGATGTTATCTGCATGGATAAGCCTATTCCTAGGATCGAGAAACTATGAATTGGATATGCGAATGTGACTTGTATGTCTCGTGTCCAATCTGTATTTAGAGACAAATGGATGATACATTACGGTAACATTGTTCATAAGATTTTTCGGATCACTGACTATTTCTTTTAGTTGGGTGACATAAATGTGTTGCTAGACATCGCTCTATGTTAATAATTGTTACTACCAACTAAGTAGATACCTATGAGGTCACACGCCCTATGGATTAAACTAGACTTGGGAACTAATTAGTAGTACTAATTAAATAGAATGATCAATACGCAATCAAAAGCAAACTTAGTAGGACTAATTTGTAAAGTGGACTAATTCGTGTTTGGACAAGATTAGTGTTGGTGCTAATATGTAGTTAATAATGAGTTATTAACTATATACGGGCACTCCTAGCTTATTTTCTCATAAGTGCACCATTAGTGAGTGAGAGAACAAAGCAAGGCGAGAGCAAGACAAGAGGGCTGAACCCCTCCCCCCCCTTGTGCCATCGACCTCGTGAGGCGCGCAACTCGTGGGTGTCCCGTTTGCGTGATCTTCTTCTTCATCCTTTCTCCTGTTGCTAGCACATAGACATTGGAAGGACTCTGGTGCCGACAAGGAAGATGATAAGCAGAGGGACTGATGGGATTTTCAGAAGTCAAGAAAAGAGCGACAGAATGGAGGATGATGAATATTCAAACTACGACTGAGGATGCGGGCCTACCCATGCCTGATGGTCAAACTAACGTGCTATTCGCAAGTATACGAATCGAGTAATACCGGGTGTATTTAAACTCGGTGATCGTTCCCACGACGACTGTTTAGTGTTTATAAAGGGAGGAGTGATTTGAGAGTGTGATTACTAACTGCGTACTGAAAATAAACAACTAAAATGTAAATATTTTTTGTGAAAGTTTTTTGAATAATGCTTAAGGTTGTAAATATAGGGTTCGGGATACTAGATTCCAGGATCCCCTAGGGTTTCTTCATATTTTCGTTCTTTGTTTGATATGAAAACACACAGCAGTTATTTATCCGTGCCACGTACCAGTTGTGTAGTAACTTTTCAGATTCCACACGTTAACACGATTCCGTAGACTTTCAGATTCCTGTTAAGCTGCCTAGGTCTCCAGTCTTGTTCTTAATCTGCTAGGGTCTCTAACCTGTCCTAAAGGCCTGGGTCAGATTCTCTAACAGTTGGTCAAACGATTTCAGGCTAGTCCTAACTCCCCTTTGCTAGTCGGCCCATCGGGTCAAGGTGCTAAATTATTTCTTCTCTTCCTAACCCTAACCAGACGTTTTCACCTACTGGTTTGAGTCTGTAGAAATTCTGGTTAGCTACTCCGATCAAGCATAAATAGTAAAATTCAAAGATAGAATAACGAATAAAGTTGTTGATATTAAGATACTGCAATCATGAATCCATAATCAAAACATAGAACTAATCTCTGAGTACGAAACCCTAGGTTCACCAAGAACCTAGGTAAAAAGTTTAGTTACTGAAATTCATAACGTAAATAACAGAATTTTTGAATAGAGAGAGAGAGAGATAAAGTCAAACTAGGTCTTTGAATCTGGATTCGTGCTTCCGTGCTCTCCGGGGATGCTCAGACTTTTCCTTGGATGTGTTGTTGTTGTATAAAAAACGATCTCTGGGCATGTCTTTATATAGTGCTGGAATGTTTCCAAAACGATGTGTCTGAAATTACAGAACTGCAACTGCTCCACCGCCTCAGAAAAAGTCATAATTGTGTGTATATACGCAGATGGTTGTGCATATATACGCACACACTGGCTGTCAGCTTCTGTCTTTCTTCTCGGTGTGTGTATCTACGAAGAAGCCTGTGCGTATATACGCACACAGTGCTGCCCGGATCTTTCCTGTGTGCGTATAAAACTCACAGGGACTTCCAACATCATTTTCTTAGCCCAAATACAATTTTTAGCTTGTTGTGTGCGTCTATACGCAGGTGGTTGTGCGTATATACGCACACAACAGCTTTTCAGTTTCCGCTTCAACTTTGCAAGGCCGTAACTCTCTCATCCGGACTCTGTTTTGGTTCCGCGACCTATCGTTGGAAAGCTCTTGAAGTCTACTTTAATCTTTCACTGATCTCACTCCCAAATTCCTTGTAGAACTCAAAATATGTTCAAAATAGTGAAGACTGGTCATTCTAGCTTCTCCAACTTTGCGTCTCTTCACTGCGCTTGAGCGTTTCTTTGTTTCCGAAGTTCGTTCCATGCCTCTAATCAACCGGTAAGCATCCGTTCCTGTCAAGACAACATGAACCATACCAAGTGATTATATTTGCCAGTGACATCAAATCATGCATGAAAACGCCCGGATTTCACATTTAAGCTCAAATTCCTCTTTTGAATAATACAGAGATTTTATTGGCTAAAACATGCTTAAACTTATGATAACTCATCCAGAAAACACTCCAATATAAGCTCACAGATAACTCCTAACTGGGAGTTATCAATGCCCCACAACCCCAAATGAGAGGAGTTGTATGGAACTGCATGGGGTTGGGGCAGACCATTGCAGTTCGCCATGTGAGGTCCCAAATAAGATAAGAAGAAACAAACTGGTTCTTTTTGTCCAAAACAAAGGTAAACTCAAGAACATTCATATATAGTTTATCTTATATTGGTTTTAAGTATGAAGTAGTTGAAGCTAGAGGAATGAGTGGAGGATTGGTTTTCGGTTGGGATAACTCAGGGGATTGTGAAATTTTATGCACTAGTGATAATGTCATCTTTGTATTCATGTTTGGTAAAGATGAGAACCCTCATCGGGTTCTAATCTGTATGTATTCTCTATGTGATAGAAATGAGACGGAGGAGCTTTGGGATTACTTACTCTATATTCAGAATGCATGTGTGCTAAACACTAATTAATTAATCAAGAAACTACTAAAATTTTCGTTAACTCTAAAAATTATGGAAAATACCCAAAAAATAGGAAATTCAATTTGGAGTACCTAGGAAAAAATCGAACGAAAAATGATGGCGGGAGGCGGCCTCAAGCGCCGCCGCGTGTGGGCGCGTCCGCCTCCGCCACGCGCTGGCGTCGGCCGCATGCCATGTCAACACGCCACGTGGCATGCCACGGAAGCACCATGCTGACGGCAGCAGCCACGACACCCAACCACGTAAAATGCCACGTGGCTTTCCAAGTCATCGCCACACCATCCATGTGCTGACGCGACACTGCCACGTCATCTTCCACGTCTGCCCTAGCCACTTCAACAAGTCGCCTGCTAATTCTAAAATTTGGGGCATTACTTTCACTACATTTATCCAAAAATACAAGTTATATAATTTTGGAATCCTCATGAAAAATCCTATCCAACCATATAAGATTCGCCTACTGATTATACAAATTGAAAAACTCAATTTTCTACAATAGCTACGGGTTTAGACTATGAGGCACGAAAAACAAGCCTAAGGCTCTGATACCGAGCAAGGCTAATCTAATCATGCATAGATCTACAACATGAATTAAACCGGAAGATTCATGTGTACATTTTCTTCCTTAGCTACTAGCGCAGCGGATTGTGATCTTGTTGTTGCTTGCTTTCACGTGCTTCCGTCAACGTCTTGCTCCCACCAATCTAGTGCGAATCTCGAGGACGAACACTATGTTCCACCCACGTTCCACCTTCTTGGATGTAGTAGGAGAGAGACTAGGGTACTCTACAATTTGAGAATGAATCTAGACAGAGTGTCTCTACTAAATAGACTAGCATTATAATATGTAGGAGGCTGCATCTTTATATAGGCAAAATTTCTCATAGGTTTGCACATAAACCCCTAGGATTTGAGCTTTTGCTACTAACCCCTATAAGTTTGTGCCTTAGTGCAACTAGCCCCATAAGGTTATGATAATTACATTGGGCACATTTGTAGAGGGACTGATGGCACAATTTTTTTCTATTAAGTTTTGGAGTGAAGCATATCCACCATTGATCTTCCGATTATCAAAGGGTTATAATTGATGGAGTGAACAGTGAATGAGGCATGACATTACCGCAGAGATAGCTTTCTCTCATTCTAGAGAAATAAGTTATGTTTTTTGACATATATCAGTCTCTTGTTCATCAAGAGTGTTTGTATTTGTTTTAGTTGTTGTTTCCTTCCTCTTCATCATCTAATCCCTTCTCTTCAGTACCCTTTCTCCTTAGAACATTATGCTCTCTTTTGCGTCATCTTCTGGCGTTAATCTCCTTCCACTTGACTGGGATGCTCCGGCCATTAGTCGAAATTGAGTAGGAGCATATGTCGTGGAGTTTCAGATTACTCTTCACCATATCTGTGCTTCAAGTCGCAAGGCAACTTTGGATGAGTTGCCGGCCATTTTGGGTGGGATAAAACTATATTCTTTTCTGTCGGCATCTTGCAAATCTTATTGATGATTTCTCTTTTGAGTTGCTGTATTGACAACTTCGGGAGAATTTCAATGAGTCAAGCAATGGGCTGAATCGACAAAGTCTTCATCCATACGGAATCCCAATCGACCGAGAAATGGAGAAGCAACTGCAGTATATTTAAAGAGATGCTCTTGAAAAAGCTGAATGGGTATCCTTTTTTTTTTTTTTTTTTTTTTGAGGAGAGAATCGGTATCTTGGAAATGGAAGACAACTAATGCTTTCTTTTATAATTTGTCATTTTCTAGTCTGTACTCAGTAATACACTAGTGCGAGTGTATCCAGACTTTCTCTATCATAGAGGTTGGACTTTTACCCTCTCTGTATCTTGTATGTCGACATCGTTTTATTGAATGAAGCTACAATCTTTAGAAAAAGACATCGTTTTATTGAATGAAGCTACAATCTTTAGAAAAAAAAAAAAAAAAAAAAAAAAACAGTGAATGACCATCTTGTTTAAACGGGTGGAAATTGACAAGCTTTCCTCATTGCCGCGTTTCAAACACCGAATCCAACCGTGGAAAAGGCATGTCCCCCAAAAGAAAAGTGCACTTTTTTCCTTTCCTTTCCATCCTCCCACCACTTTCTGGTGTGTGGATCGATCATTCAATATAGCGAGAAGCTCCCCTCATTTCTCTCTCTCACTCACTCTGTCTGCGTTTACGCGTATCTTTCGGTCCCTCCCAATCTCTCTCTCTCCTTCTATTCCTGTCAGTCATTCTCAATCTAACCCCGCCCCATTACTCATCCCCCATCGCCGTCCATCGAGAGCTTCGCATCACATCGCATGAGCTCTCGTCGTCCCGGAGTAATTATTGTACCAAATCCATTCATTCACTCACTCTTCGATTCGCTCTCTCCCTCATCTGATCGCCATTTTCCCAGCCCAGAGCTATGATGATTTCTCCAAATTGAAAAAGTCATACGAGAGAGAGATGGAGATAGCTGGTCAATTGAAGCGGGGCATCTCCCGGCAGTTCTCGACGGGGTCGATGAGGCGGAGGAGCGGCAGATTCAGCTTCGGCAGACAGAACTCCCTCGACCCCCGGCGCAACAACATGCGCTTCAGCTTCGGCAGGCAGTCCTCCCTCGACCCCATCCGCCGCAGCCCCGGCCGCGACGAGCTCTCCGTCCCCGACAACCTCGACGCCACCATGCAACTCCTCTTCATGGCCTGCAACGGCGACGTCACCGGCCTCCGGGATTTGCTCGATAATGAGGGTGTTGATGTTAATAGTATCGACTTGGATGGCCGCACTGCCCTGCACATTGCGGCTTGCGAAGGACACGTGGAGGTCGTGAAGCTACTGCTCAGTCGCAAGGCCAACATTGACGCCCGCGACCGATGGGGCAGTACGGTCTGTCTCTGTCTCTTTCCCTTCCCCATTTCCTCCCTTCCCCTTTATTCCCTTTTTAGTACTACTATAGTACTAATCTTCCCCTTTTGACTTTTTCTTCCGGTGATTTGGATGGTCAAAATATGCAATTTTTTTATAAATATTTGATGGTGCTGTTGAATGAAGTTTACTCTACAATATCATACAAAAATTGTCAAATTCGTGCATCGTTTTACTAATCAAATTACCGAATTAATGTCATTGAGTGAACAGTGATAAAACGAAAAGAGTGAAGATTCAGAGAGAACACAGGAAGTATAAAATTACTACTGGTACTAGCAAAACCTAATTAATTACTGCCTCCGTCCTAGCAGATTCTTCATACTTTGACTTTTTGTGTTACTTTGACCGGTGATTTAATTGGCAAAACGATGCAATAATTTGGTAATTTTTTTATGGTGTTGTAGAATAAACTTTACACTGCAACATCTTGAAAAAAATGTCAAATTCTTGCATCATTTTGCTAAGCAATGTGACCCGGTGAATAGTGCACTATGAAGAATCTGGCGTGACGGAGGTAGTAATTAATTTTTGAGTAAACATTTCCCAAATGATTGTAGAGTAATTGATGTGTTCATGTCACGGAGTTTTTATGGGCATCTGCAAGAGGATTCTTACTATCTTTTTTTCAAAACTGCTAATATTTCTTTGATGGGTGCCCGGAGGGAACGTATCTTACTATAATGGAAATCTTGATGGGAAGTAGTAGTAGCAGATGGTGTGTTAGAAATCAAGACTTCAAGTCTATCTAGTACTTTTCCCCCAATGCTTCTGTTGTGTGATATGCTGCAATAATTGATACCCTTTTCATGTGGTTTCTTTGTAACACAAACAGGCAGCTGCTGATGCAAAATATTATGGAAATGCGGAAATTTACAACATTTTGAAGGCGCGTGGAGCCAAGATACCGGTAACATGGAATTTTCCTATGGTTTTAGATTGCATATATAGACTCGGTCTACATACGTCATAACTATGTGCATTCTGTTGGTAGAAAATCAGAAAGACACCAATGGCTGTTGCAAATCCTGGTCAAGTTCCCGAATACGAGCTGAATCCGCTAGAGCTTCAAGTTCGCAAAAGTGATGGCATCGCAAAGGTGAGTTCTTCATATCCTTTTTCTCATGCCAGCCAGCGCTCATCTGTGTGCCGATATCACAATTTACTGTATTTTCTAGGCATAGATTTTGTATCCCTGTATAGCATCGCCTATCCGCATACATCCAAGCCTGGTACTTCTGGCCATTCTTGTTTGGAGACTCATATCCATTCGGTATCAGTCTGGGCTTTTGTCCTCCAACCAATCTTTTTACCAACATCCAACTTTTGTGAGAGTCGCCTTCTGTTTACCTGTGACTAGTGTTGTTCCTGACAGCCGTTGCAATTTATAGCTTCTTAAATGGACTGCGACTGTGTATTTGTTGTTTTTCTACTCCATTATTCCGTTTATTTCATGTTGACGTGGGGATACTTTTTTCAGGAAAAGACATAGCTAATGTACAGTTTTTAGGATCCTTATTTTGTTTAGGGTACATATCAAGTTGAATTTCTGACTGAAACTGAGCCTTCTATTTGCAGTTCTAGACCAATAGGTGTCTTCGTACTTCGTAGTTCCATTGTAGCGTGTAAAAGGTTATTACTTCTTTGATAGCGGATATTCCAGAAGTACTTCATGCATAGCGCGACTATATCTGAATGAGGAAATAACCAACTTCAGATAATTCACTTATGTCTGGTAGAAAGGTGGCAGTGTTCTAGTCGAACACTAGTGTTTTGTAAGAAAACCTGTAGTGCTTTCTATTGTCTCTGTGCTGGTCTCTAAAGATCATGCTATAATTGGTTTCTGTATCATAGTCGTGTTTAATATGAAATGGGTTTTCATTTCCTTTCCGTTAATTGCTTCTCTTACCAACTCTTTGGTGCAAAGTTGAGCATTGTTTTAATTGTGGCTTCTCGGTGTCTTTGGCAGGGTACATATCAAGTTGCTAAATGGAACGGCACAAAAGTTTCTGTAAAGATACTTGATAAGGACAGTTACTCAGACCCCGAAAGCATGTATGCGCCCATGAAAGCCTCCTTTGTCTACAGTTAGTCTTTGTCTTATTCCCCATTAAAGAAGCATGTTTTTTGTCCATTACGTCAATAGATTAAGCTTCTGGCTGTACCTATTATACTCCTACTACGTTTTCCAGGTTGCGGCCTGCTTAGTTATTTGCCTATTCATCTTAATACCAATAAGGCCCAATCCTTCAGTAGCCTAGACTTTAGGTAATCTATCTGCGGGGCCATTTTACTGTAAGCTCTGGTCCCACTGCAAGGTTGTTGAGATGTAATCTCCCAGTTGAGGGCTTAACTGTCAGGAAACAGTCATAGTACCCTCTGCTAGTGAAAGGAAGATGCGCCCGAGTTAGTACTTTTAATCAGTGAGGCCCTAATATGCTGCAAAATTTGATTTCGTATAGGGCATGTTTGAGAATGCACATCTATGCTTATGTTTTCTTCTCCCTCTCTAATGATTCCTAATCCTTGTTGTTCCAATGCATCTGGGATCCTAGTAAAACCATGTTTATGCATACAGGATTGGATGTTGACCCAGATCATAATATAACTTCCGTATTTTTTACTGTACAAGTATATATAAAATTTTGAAGGAGTGATTTATGTATATGCATATAAAGTAGTCTTAACTTTTCAGTGCTTTCTCATTATGTTTTGAAGCTAAATCTTACAAGGTTACTTCATCAATGGTTATTGGTCAATATGATGCTTCTTCCAGTTGCATGCCATCTACTGCACCCAACTTCTAACCCCACATCTATTTATGGTGGAACGTGCCATCGTCACTTTTGTTTGCCCATTGTGCTTGTTCAAAGTAAGTGCTTGAACCATCCCTTTGTTCGTGTAACAAAGTGAACGAATATTACTCGAGGGAATTCTTTGGTTGTGGCACTCACACACTATAAAATCCAAGCCTGGAAAACACTACCCATCCTGGTCTTAACATTATGCTTTGCAGCCGCCTCAGAGGTGGTATGCATAAATACGAAAATTCCCATTTACATAACTAGGCAATATCCTGATCCACATAAACTAGTCTTTTTCTTTTCTTTAAAAAAATCGTTTGATGTATCTCATGCTGTTGGTATGTTTGGGGGATGTCCGAAAGAGCTTCCTGTTCCTGTTACTGCCTATGTGAAACGAGTATTTTGCATTCAGTTGTTCTCCCTAGCCGAGAACTCTGAACTTATCTCTGGCCATGCATATGTATGCACACATTTTGTAATAAGGTTGCCAAGACTATTTTTAAAAATATTTTTGCTAATAAAAGTTTTTATATGACCACCTTTTTATTTGAATATAAATACAGACTATGCACATTTCAAGAAAAACATACATACAGATGTTTTAAGGGCTGCAAGTTAAACAGCCCAAACCGCAAACTGGACCGAACTGTGTTAATCGGTTCGGTTCAGTTCGGTTCAGATGGATTCCCAGTTCGGTTTAGGTTCGTAAAATTCCAAACCAAAATTAAACCTTTCGGTTTAGGTTTTGGTTTTCTACAAACCGGCTAAACCGTTTAAACCTCTATGTTAATAAATAATTATTATATATAATTATATATAATTGGTTCTGTTTTTCCTGACACTATATGTTCTCTTTAATTTGATGAGTTCATACTAAGCAATCTAAAATTCAAGTTCTGTGATGTTGCTTGCTGAAATTCAGCAATTTGAAGGTGTGGACTCTGGACATTAGTTATTTTAAAGGGTTCGTCTTAGACTTAAATTTTTATAATCATATATTTTATCACCAGGAATCTAGCTTTTAAGTTGTAAATAAAAAAATTAAGTTTTTTCTTCCATGTAACCAATTACAATTAGTGTTCATAGTTCATACTTAATTGTGTAACAAATTACCTTAATGGAATCTGAAATTGAAGTAGATGCAGTCACTTTATGTAACTTGTTTAGTGACCTTAACTTTCTCCATTCGGCTTACGTTGCAATTGGCAGATATCATGAGAAATAATGACTTCTGTCATGACTGCTTTAGGCATGAAAAATTATATGTAAGATTTTCCGAAGTCTTCAATGGGAGCCATTTCCTCATCCCACAGACAGTCTTTTTCTCATTGTACATGTAGGGATATTACTGAACACATCGGTATTTTGAAACTCATTATCTAGTGCATTCAGATGTTTTTCATCAATTCAAATTAATAACCATTGCAGCTCTTCTGGTGCATTTACTCGTTTCCATTATATACTGGTGGTTTTGTCTTGATGGTTTCACATGAATGCACGATGCTTACTACTTTATTTTAAAACTGCATTTCAGTAATTTTACATCTCATCTATCTTCATTCTTCATGCAGAAATTCTTTTAAACATGAGTTAACTTTGCTAGAGAAGGTCAGACATCCAAATGTGGTTCAGTTTGTTGGGGCTGTCACCCAAAATATTCCCATGATGATTGTTTTGGAGTACCCTTCCAAAGTAAGCATTTCTTTGGGTCTGAGTTTGGGCATGGTCACATTTATAAATTAAAAAAAAAAAAGAAATATGAGCATGTTCACAATTAGAAGTTTAGTCAGAGTACTTGTAATGCCTTGGCAGGTTTTGCTTTAAGAGGTTTCCCTAGGCTAACTTCGATTGGGGTAGATGAGGGTTGTTATAGTTGGAGGAACTACACTCCATTTTAAATTTTGCACGAAATTTAACATTCCTCTTCTTGACTGACTTTTCAGGGTGACTTGGGGAGCTACCTTCAGAAGAAAGGCCGCCTATCTCCATCAAGAGCTCTAAGATTTGCTCTTGATATTGCAAGGTTTGCGTGGTTCATCTTAAATAGGTCACTAAAATGTGTTTTATTAGAGCTCTTCAACTGATCACAAAATCTCTATTTTTGGTTAAATATTTGAAGGCTTTTAGCCTCCAACCGAAAATATCTAAAATTCCAAATTTCAAAAAAAAAAAAAAATTGAATCTCAAACCGAGTTGACCACCCAAATCTCCATTTTTCTCCATTTTTTTTGGTGGTAGAGATGCCCATCTCCAACCGATCTCTATATCTCCAAAAAATCTCCATTCTCCGTTTTTACCTCCATATTTGATGGAAAAGTGGAGAATGGAGATTCTCCTCCATTTCATCGATAAACGCGCACGGTGATAATTTCAACTCTAATTCCGTATATTAGCAACTTAAACATATTATCAAGTATATAATTATAATTGACAACATTATTACTGGAACATGATTGTAATAATTACATTTTACTGATAAATATAGTTAACAATTATTTCGATATTATTATTTTGTTATGAAACGGAAAAATAAACAAACAAATATTATTAAAATGAAAATATTACATGAAAATAAAATGCGTCATGACATTATGAAAAAATAAAAAACATACTTAACACCAAGGTTTTAAAAAACGGTTTCGGTGGATTGCGTGTAACGGAACCAACCCATATCCGAGAGACTTACAGGAATCAAGAATCAAGAGCGTAAATCTCTTGGGCATGTAAGCCGTTTTCGCTGTTTTGGCCCTTTTTTTGTACCGAAAACGCTGTGTACAGGCCGTTTCTTTGGCCAAAAACGTTCCGTAAAGGCTGTTTTTTCCCGAAATCGCTGTGTAGCGGCCGTTACCGATGTGAGTCTGATTCACGTACAACATATCGAGTGAATCGTACTTGGGCAGCTCCGCTTCTGTTAGGTATCGCCGCTCCGCACCGCTTCAGGCCGTTTTTTGATTCCCTGCTTAACACACAATAGTATGCACACCAAAGATAACTTGTTCTTGACCTTCTCCGAACATACACACTAATAGACATCTTCAGCATGTCCTCCGCATACACACCAAACATACACACTAATAGACATCTTCAGCATGCCCTCTGCTTTCGCTTCCACCAGCAGTAAAATCTAAGTTCCTTGCAGCTGTGAGCATGCTGTGTCGGTCTCTGATGCTTTGTTGCTTGCCACCCCAAAATTTCATTCCGAATAGTGACAGATTACTTAAAATCCTTGCTCATAATGGTGAGCTCTTGTTTTACAAATTCAAGTTTGAGCTTCCGGTTCTTGATAGCTAGTTTTTTCTCTCTCCATCCTCATAAGTTCATTGTGCTGCTTTTCATTTGGGCGTTGCTCCTTGCAGTGTTTTTCATCATTTTATAATATTTGTATCATGTGGAGTTAATGTTTATGTTTTAATGAATTTTAATTCTTCTCTGTTACAAACTTTCAATAATTTAGTCTAGTTAATTGATATTAAATCATTGTCATTTACTCAAAACCGGTTAGAGACTGAAATCTCCGTTCTCTATAAATGAAGATTTGGAGTTATATTTTAATTTATGATTTGGTGAAGAATTTGATTAGATCGGTTGGAGGCTAAATCTCCATCTCTTCATAAAAAATGGAGGAGAAAATGGAGGTATCGGTTGGAGATGCTCTTACTTCACTTCTTGAATTATAATCAGCTCCCATTTTATGCACCTTTGACTTATGTTCGCATGTATACTCATGCACCATCTGTTTTCCTCCTGTTGGGTATTCTTGTTAGATATATTTTCATTAGGTTTCTTAATTGGGACGTAATGCCTTTTCTGGATTTCTATAGGGGCATGAATTATCTCCATGGGTGCAAACCAGAGCCAATAATCCACTGTGATTTAAAGCCCAAGTAAGGCAACAAAATCCTAGAATTATTCTATAGCTCATACTTCTATACTTTTTGGTCAAAAATAATTCACAAAATTATGAGCTGTTTTAATATTTGAGATTTTGGTAAGGTGCCAGAAATATTTTGCTGGACTCTGGTGGTCAGTTGAAAGTAGCCGGATTTGGTGTGTTAAGATTGAGTAAAATGTCATCAGACAAGGCAAAGCTTGCGCAGGCTGAGACTCAAATTGACTTTTCAAGTAAGCTCTCGTGTACCTTAAAATAGTCGCGTATCATAACCATGCATCCTCTTTCAGATAGGAACGGAATTTCGTCATGGCATTCAGAACCTATTTTTTGGTGACCGCATTCAGAACTTCGCTTTTTCTAATATACCGATTGGTTCAGTCCTTCTCCCAAGGGTAAAAGACACTTTCATCCCCCTAGGTTTTACACAAATACACTTTCCTCCTTTCCTATTTGGGTAATGACACTTTCACCCCTTCAATGTGTCAAACTTCATGACACCTACACCCCCTGATTGTGTCATTGCATACTCTAAAAGGGAAAATTTGTACCAAAAACTACTATCAGTGACGGACCCCCACCCCAGACTAACGGCGTCACAATTAAGGAGTGTAGGTGTCCTGAAATTTAGCACACTGAAGGGTTGGGCGTGTCATTTCCCAAACTGGAAGGGGTGAAAGTGTCTGTTTCATACCTAATGGGGTGAAAGTGTCTTTTATACTTCTCCAAATTGCCGAGTATTCTCATTGAGTAGATTTTTTTTAGGTGAATTCATCGATTGGGCAGACTTCTTCATGTTAACTTGAGGCGGCATTAATGTACTTTGGTTAATTGACAGTATTAAAAGATGACGTACTAGTGTTTTTCTTTTCCCATGAAAAAACTGCTTCTTGGGGTTTCAGAGTTTGTCTGGTTTTCTTGCCATCGTAACTGTTGATAGAATTTTCTTTTACCCTGACCTGAAGTACACTAATACTGGTAGGGAGGATCCTCATTCTATGACATGTGTGAGTGAATGATCATTAAAAATTTACAATAATGACAGAACTTTGTTCAGAAGTTTGTTTCATGCACAGTAGGTATAAATGCGTATCATACTGGTCATTAGACAAAAGAAGCCTTGAATTTCAATTACGGTGCAAAACTAAACAAATTTGGAAATTGAGATCTTCTAACTTTTGTAGGTCTTTATGTGGCACCCGAGGTTTATAAAGACGAAATATTTGACAAAAGTGTGGATGTCTACTCTTTCGGGCTCATTCTTTATGAGGTACTTCCATATTACATTTTTTTCTTTCTTTTGGCTTAAAAAAAGTGTTGTTTGGTTTCCTTGTTCATTCTTTATAAGTAACACTAGAACACGGGGCACACACATTTTCTCAAGTTAGGATATCTTTCTTTATGCACAATAGTTATGGCAAAAATTTAGTAACCGCAAGATCCAAAAATTCACTACTGAATTGAGATGAGACGTGATGTAGTGAAGATTGTTAAAGATATATACGATGAAGAATAATGGAGGTATTCTAGGAAGTGGATGTTTCAATTAATTTACAAAACTGACATTTATGTTACTGCAACTTCTTCTAAATAGCAGATGGACATTTTTGAATGAAAAGAGGTTTCACCAAAAGTTAAGATGGATTTATAAATCAATATAGATGTCTAAGCAACAGGCATGAACTGTGTGACTATTTGCAGATTAACATCTTCACCTTTATTTGCTTACACCGTTTCACCCGTCACAATTTATTAATTTCTGCACATGTTTGTCAGTTTTTTTCTCTGGACTATGTCAGTAAAAAAGCTATTTATTTCATGCTTTTACTTCATTATTTTTTCATCTTTTGTTTCCCCCCATTTCTTCTTTCAGATGGCTGAAGGAATCCAACCATTCCACAACAAATCTTCAGAAGATGCTGCTAAATTGATGTGTTTGGAAGGGAAGAGACCCACATTCAAGACAAAATCCAAATATTATCCTGGGGACCTGAAAGAGTGAGTTGATTTTCCAAGAGCTGGATTTTCGAGTTGGTGTGTACTTATTTTGTCTAGGGATAAGAAAAAATCCAATAAGTTTGTGGTTAACGATGCCCATAAAAACATGATACTATGAAAGTTGGCGTATAAGTGAATGTTAGCGTAGCTGGAGCGAAATTTGCGGGTATATATCTTATTAACAGTTGGGGACCTTTTCCAATGAAAAGAACATAACAAAATAAGGGTCTACAGAATAGGTGAACTACTCGTCTGGCTCTATGTTGAATCTTTATCAAATCTAGGCTGATTTAACTCCCTTCTCATGCACTCCTTTGCAACTCCAACATAAATCAATCATTGTATGTTTCCCCGTAAACATGTTTGGGATCTCCATTTGTAGTTTTTTCATCTGATCTAAGGGCAAGAAGAGAGAAATACATGCATGAAATGTATGGTCTCTCTCTCAAAGTAAAATTTGACGGTCACAATGCTCGATTTGTACATTTAATGATGGCATGTTGTCTCATGGGTTTTCACTTTTTTGCGGTCCCTCGGGGCAATGACATTTTTTTTAAATAATGAATAGGTTAATCGAGCAATGTTGGGATCCAGAACCTGCTACTCGGCCACCTTTTTCTGAGATAATCACACGGTTGGACAAGATTGTGGCAAGCTGTTCGAAGCAAGCATGGTGGAAAGATACATTTAAGCTCCCTTGGTATGTTTATCTCAATGTTCGTCCCTATGTTTCATGTTTTGTAATGATTGTTTACTGGAGAACGTATGAATGTTTAATGGTTATTTGGTCGCCTACTTTGCTTCACACGTGAAAAAATTAGAAATTGAAGATCTGTTGGTTGAACTCACTGTATCAAAATGCAAAATGAACGCATAAGCAAAAGCCTGAAAGCAGTTAAGAGGTGGCTCTGTCGAGGGCACCGTAGACCCCTTTGAGAGTGGTAAAAGAATAGAGGATGATATTTCTGGAACACATGAATTGGCTGAATGGCACAACTTAAACAACTTAAACTTAACTGAGACCATGCTATTGCACATAAATTTAAGTAATCTATGTAGAGAAATACAATTGAGAAGAGGTTTGTTGAGAGTAGCGGGATGTCAGGATCATTCAATTTTACTACTTTTGCTCTGCGGAAGAGTGATCTGAACCAGAAAGGTGTATCTGGAATCTTACTTACCCTAGCCGGAGTGTCATTTTTGTGTGATAGTGAGTTCTTCTACTTTCCTAGAAATCACTAGAAATCTACAAAGAGACTGACATTAGGTCCATCACACAGATTTTGAAATTCAATTGAGTGCCTTGAAAGAATTGTGGGGTGCATGATTTTAACATCTTCTGGTGTAGTTAGCTGTGGGTGACTAGGATTTTTTTTGTCGTAAAATGTGAAATGTGAAGTATGGCATGATTACGTAAGTGACTGCACCATCTCTCTAGCCTGTCTACACAGCATGAAATGATATCTCCTGGCTTAAAATGTCAACTTCATGCCAGTAGTGCTTCTTCCTGATTAATACTAACAACCAAGTGGGAACTGTTGCAATTTTAGAATTCTTCTTTCTCCATAGCACTTCTCATGCGTGAGATTTAAATGTCGAATCTTTTCTCTAACTCCTCCATGTCATAAAACATAACGTTTCTTCTTTTCGTGCCAGCATCATAGTTTTATGTCTGACTAAGTATGGTGGAACAAATCGCAATGCAGGATGTAAGAGGACGGTTAATACAGACTGTTGAATGGGAATGCCGAAAAGTCACCCAAAATGAGATCTGTATAGGCTGCTATGCTACACTTCATGCTATGAAATTCTTGTACATATGAATGAAGTAAACCACGAAAGAGATGAAAATTTGGATGCAATTACGATGATTTCTTGGTCGTTCAGGAGCTGAAACAGTTCCTTTTGATATCTTTCGTTGTAACAAAGGCACGTTAATGACCATAGTAAAGTTGAAGCAGCCATTTGTTGTAATTTACTCTCTATTTATATACTACCTCAAAAGAGTTTTAGATTTAGTTGGTTCATACACAAAGCTCAACCGAATCATATATGCTATAGATACAATCTTCAGGATCCAGAAAACCTCCACTATTCCAGTACATTTCCTCGGGTTTTTTTTAAGTAACCCCATCAAACCAAACCACATGATTTGTGGGTAATTTTGCTAGGCAAGCTATTCTCGCACCATTCTCCAATTATTTAGATCAGTTCCTGCTTGTGGAAGGGGCAATTTCAAAGCTTTGCAATATGAATTCATCAATGTTTTTATCAGATGACCCACCTTCACTGACTGCCTCAATAGCCATTTCTCTCCATTTCATTGAATTCTTCTTCAGTTCTTTCCCCTTGTCTCCTTCCATCACTTCCCTTATACAACCTTCAACTTCATCTCGTCCCACAATGCCCTTCTCATCAACCTTAACCCTAATTCCAACCCTCCAAACATCCTGGACAAACTTGGCATTTGTCGTCTGATCAGTCCATTGCGGCATCACCACCATTGGAACTCCCAAACTCAATGCTTCGATCGTAGAATTCCAACCACAATGTGAGAAGAAGCAGCCAATCGCATCCGAAGCCAAGACCTCCAGCTGTGGACACCACCCAACTATCAAACCCTTGTCAGCTGCCATCTCTTCAACAAGGTCTTTTGGTAGCATAGTCTTGTGGTGAGTCTTGACGACCCACAAGAAGTAAAAATTGCTTGCCTTTAAGCCCCATGCCAGTTCAAGCATTTGCTCTTCACTTAGACTTGCCATGCTACCGAATGAAACATAAACAACCGAGCTTCTAGGCTTCTCCTTTAACCATTCAATGCATGCAAATGATTCAAGCTGAAATAGATTGAGGTCATAATTTGCATCGTTTGGAACTCGGTTGTCGAGATAGAACGACGGGATTGTTGGCCCAATTGTCATCAGAGGAAAAACTTTTGACATTTCGTCCACCACCTGATCGTAGAACATAAAAAAAGCTCAAAAGAAAACACTGAGACGACTTCTTATAGAATGCAGTGTTCATATAATTCGGTCGTCAGCTCAAGATGCAGGGGCGGATTGAGGAATTTATTAGAGTGTGGTCTAAAAGTCAAAAATTAGACAAATATATATAAATGAGAGGGGCTAAACTATAAATAATAGAAATAATTGTTATTAATCTAAAATATTTGTGGGGGCTAAATAATAATTTATGTAAAATTTAGTAGTGAAATTGCAAATTTTAAAAACTGAGTGGGGGCTATAGCCCTCACCAGTCCCCACACAGATCCGCCCATGTCAAGGTGTACAACATTACAAGCCCCAAACACTAACCCATAGTAGTTCAAGATTCTACATTGGTAGTCCGTCTCCATATATAAAAACGTAGTTGCAGTGTCTTTCTTATTTGTATCCTAAGATAATATAAACCTTACGCGCCGAATTAAGACCATCTATCATGTGCTGATATTCTAGGCACATGTTGTCTTTTAAATTCAAAGTTGTTATTGAGAATAATAAAATTAATTTAAAGTTAAATGGTCGTTTTCAAAAGGTGTCGTTTATATTTGTCGTGTCATGGTATTCAAAGTTGCTACGCTTTTTCTAGAATATAGTAAAACAAGACCCACGAAAACTAACCTTGTCCTCCAGTTTGTAGAAGGTATTGACAAAAACGTAATCAGCTTTGTGTGCATTGGAATATTGTTGTAACACCATCTCAAAATAAGCCGGATACGACCCGTCCACAGAGATAAACGATGGCATGTCTCCAAGTTCAAGCAGCGGCATCCCCGGGATCGACAAAGGCAACCTCAAGAGGCCCTTGTGAGCGTAGTAATATATGTAGTTGACGGCACATGGCTGAGTAAAGAAAGCCGCTCCGGCTAAGCCGTGCTGCTTTGCCACATCCAAAGCCCAAGGCAAGAAGGCATCGTAAATGACACATGTTATGGGACGGTCCGATTTCTGATGCCTTTGAATGAGCTGGGATAGAGTGTTTGAGCCGCATTCTTGTAGCTGATCAAGGTAGGCTTTAATGTCCGGGGCTTCCATGAAGCCGCCTTGGTCGTAGCCATCGGAGATGGTGTCGAGTTGGACAAGGTCGGATTTCGGGACGGTGTTGGTGGTGGAGATGAAGGTGGTGATGGCAAGAGTGGCCTTGAGACCTTTGGAGGCTAGACGTTTGGAGAATTGGAACATGGGGTTAACATGGCCTTGGCTTGGATAAGGAAGAGCCAATACATGGCCTCTTGGTTGGCTACTTCTTTCTTTTTTCTCCATCTTTCTTTTGCCTTTCTTTTATCTTCTTTTTCGATGAGAATGACCGAAACCCATATGTATATGTTGTACTTGTGAATAATTGTCTGCCTAGCACATACAATTTCTCAGTTTATATACACAAAATATTTGTTAAGTGTGAAGCCTGTTTTGTAATCTTGTCTGAATTGGAGGGGTTTACAAGCAATTCATGTATTACTATATCTATATAAGTTTACCTACTCTAATGTTAGGGTATCACAGAGAGAAGCTGAGAGATCTTTTGTACTTTTCATTCATTCATCATAGTGAAGTGGGTGTGGACCGTGGATGTAGCCAATTTGGTGAACCACGTAAAACGTCGTGTTCTTGTTCGTGTATTTTCGTTTGCTTTTCGTTGCGTTATCGAATCGTTCCAGAGACGCCTAACAACTGGTATCAGAGCCACGTTAAAACCAGTGCAGAGAATAGAGGTGTACTTATTTTTTGCAATCAAAGATATTAACTGCGGTGTGAGCGGCAGCGTGGTTGATTTTGCAAGAAAAAGTTTCCTGCGTTTTCTTTCTTTGCCTCGAGTTCGCAGTGAGAAGAACAAAGGTAAGCCACAACAATACTCTTAATTTAATTCTTGGTCAATTATTTTATTGATTGGTGTTGGTGGGCTATTGGATTCCACGGTTTAAATTCGTCGGATTGATATTCACCGATTGAGCGGTGGGTAAGGTCCATAGTTGTGAATACCGTTCCGGTCCCCGTTCCGTTTTGCTCTTGGGAACGGAACGATCTCGGATCCGGACGGAACGGCGATCCGTTCCGGATTTACCGCACTTTTTACCATATATATATATATATACACAGTATATGTATTATGCGAAATACTAGTGATGCTTCATATCAACATCAAAATACAATTTTTTCAACATATTTTCAATGTTGAGTGACATCTCAAACTAGTAATTTGAGATCTAACAAAGAATTTATGAAGAAGGTTGTTGTAATATAAAAATATAGATTACTTTATAAGATCAAAATAATATGAGACAAGTTGTTCCAAACAAAGAATTTATGATACTAAACTTATATTCGATAAAAGAACACACAAACATCTATATAGTTATATTCATTAGTTGTGTTTATATTTGTCACTTAAGTAACAATTTCAAGTACTAGAATAAATTTGACTTAATATAATGAAAGAATTCTAATTAAGAGATTATATTATATCAGTTAAGATAATGATAAATATAAACAACTTCACATGAAGTAACAAGACTGAAGTTGGTGCAGTGGAAAAGTGTTTGGTTGCCAAGTCAGTGGTCTGGGCTTCGATTCCTGCTAATGCAATTTATTTTTAACTATGATCCGGATCCGGTAGGATTTCGGCCGGATCGACCCGGATTTGCCGGATCAGGCCGGATCCGACCGGATCGAAGCGGAATTTATGGCGGTACGGATCAGTTATGTTTCCGTTCCGTTTTTGTTTAAAACCGGACCGTTCCGGCCGTTCCGGACCGGAACGGAACGGTATTCACAAATATGGTAAGGTCTTGGCTTGATCAGAACTTGGAGGGGATTGAGAGCACGTGCTGGGTAAAGAGGCAGCAAGTGCTTTAGCAGGTGAAACAATCAGGTGCTTCGCACCTATTACAACCCAATGTCTCGATGGCCAGTGTTTGGTCCAAATATTGTTTTGGATGTATCTCGACATGCAGGAATCCAATTGACTTGAAACGGGAGTCAAACTAGGGGTTTTCGGACGTTCCGGATCAGTTGGTAAGGTCTGATCAGCGAGATTCTGCACGGTTTGAGTGGGAGTGATGGCGGACGACGGAAGATTCAAGATTGAGAAATTCGACGGGACGAATTTCAGCCTATGGAAGATGCAGATAGAAGACTATTTGTATCAAAAGGACTTGTACTTGCCGTTGGACGGAGTTGAGAAGAAACCAAGCAAAATTACAGACGAAAAGTGGAAGATTCTGGACAGAAAAGCTTTAGGACTTGTGAGATTGAGTCTCGCATCGTCAGTTCTGTTCAATGTGTCAAAAGAAACGAAGACGAAGGGTTTGATGGATGCTCTCTCACAGATGTATGAGAAAACTTCAGCAGCGAACAAGGTGTTTCTCATGCAGAAGCTCTTTGACATGAGGATGGCCGAGAGTGGCAATGTTTCCCAGTACCTGAACGAGTTGAATATCGTCATAAGCCAGTTGAAATCCGTCGGGATTAAATGCTCTGACGACGAGATGAAGGCACTGTTAGTTCTGTCCCGGTTAACCAAGTGTTGGGGCGGCGTAGTGATAGCGTAAACCTATGTGCTTTTTCGCAAGTGTACGATCAAGTAATATAGAGTACGTATTTGTGACTCTGATTATCGAACCCACGAGAACATGACAATTTTTAACTTTGGAAATCAGAACTAGATGTAAAGCTGTAAAAAGGAGGAATAGGTGTGTGATTTACTTAAACTAAATTGTAGTAAATAAAAGCAGTAATTAAAGAAACTATTTTTTATGTAAATTTTCTAGGATTTTTCTAAATCTGAAAACTGATGAATTAATGATCCAGGTTTCAGGATCCCCTAGGGTTACTATTCAGCTTTTACAGTTTATTTTGATTTCACAAACACACAGCGGTATTGTTTATGCCAGCATACCCATGACACAATCTCCTCTCGGTCTCATGCATCTATCACTCTCCCGCAGATTTTTCGGATCCCCTAGATTCACCTCAATCTGCAGGTTTGTTCTAAGTCTACTAGGGTTACAGGTTCTCCTCTCGTTCTCCCCCTAAACTTCTAGCAGTTGGTCTAATGCTTCCGGGCTAGTCCCCTGATTCTCTTCACCTCTCAATCCATCAAGGCAGAGTACAAAATCATGTCTTCTCTTCCTAACTCTCACTGGCCACTCTCGCGCACCAGATCCTGTCTGTAGCACTCCTGGGTGATCAGGCCGTTCATGCATAAATATAAAATCAAGGGTAAAAGACAAAAACCACCCCTCGAGTATGGGGTATATACAAAAACACCCCTAGTGTTCGGGGATATACAAAAGCCACCCTTGCACTGGATGGCAGTTAGACAATCACAACCCCTCTGTTAATGTCAGTCAGTAGGAGGGTGCAATATGACTTTTTTATGATTATTTTGCCCCTCTGTGTTTTTGTGTTTGTTTTGTTAATGTTCTTGGTGTTCTTGACCACCACCACTGCCGCCGCCACCACCTCCACCATCTCCACCACCACCAACAATGCCAAGAAAAGTTAAAGCTGGGTTTTTTAAATCCTCACAACCAAGAAAAATTACCAAATCAAGAAAATCAACCCTTGTGTCTTGTGTTCTTGGTGTTCTTGAACAACACCACCACAAACACCACACCACCACCGACAACTCCACTGAATTTAAATTAAATTTTGCAGAAATCGAACACACAAAAAAAGCAGATCTAGAACAAATCAAATTGGGACGAGGTCTTGTGGGAAGAAGTTCAACCAATTTTGAGTCCTTGCAGAAAATTAAGAATGTGTGTGATTCATACTACATGTGAATCACAAAATACAATCTCAAAAACACATATTTCGATGGTTTAAGGGCAAACAAACACAGTTGCCATAACAAAATGAGAAGAATCACAGATCAATAGAATTGACTACCACGTGAGGGTGAAGATTGAAAAGAATCGAAAATGCAACAGAATAACCAACCATATCAAGATATTGAGCAACGCCTCACCCTCTGTTTTTGACTACCACTTGTGGGTTCTGTGTATAGATCCGCAAGCAAGTGTATACTCATCTGCCTCACCCTCTGTTTTTGACGAAACCCACCATCTCTCCCTCACCCTCTGTATTTGACGAAACCCATCCAAGCCGATGGAGCCAAACCCAGAGGGCGTCCTTTGTTCTGAGCCACAGACTCCTGCAATTTCATCGTCTGTTGCTTCTTCAATTGCCGAAACTGCAAACAATTAAACAAAAAAAAACCCAGTTCAGAAATTAACAAACCAAATTAACCCAGTAATGAATGATTAGACTGTAACTCACTTGCTCCATTTGCAATTGCTGATACGAGAGAGACTTATCACGGAGAACACCAAGATTGGGTCCGTTAAGGGAGCGTTGCCGTGGGGGGACCATCACGCGCCGTCCTCTGCTCCTGGAGTAATCAGCAGCTTCTTCAATCATCCTCATCCTCGCCACCTCGTCCGCCGCCGCACAGAGCAGATCCCACGCGCCGTCTCCGCCGTGATGGAAAGCCGGCGGTGAACGGCAGTTGGGGCTACCACAGCCGGTGAAACCACACAGAGTCGACTGAGGAGAGCCAGAGGTAGCCTGGTGCTGTAAACAACACCGCGAATCGCCATTGAAGAGGAGCAAGTGAAGAAGCCCTAGAAGACGCGAAATTCAGAAGTCATTCGCCGACAAACCCAGAGGGGCCGAAATCGGAGGAATCAAGAAAACTTGAATCAAGCAAACTTGAGGAGATCCAAGCAGCAGTCGACGAGGGAGGTGACTTCGGAGGAGGAGAGGGTCTTGCGGCAAGCTTCGAGGAGTTGGTGGAGGCGCTCAACGCCGGCCATTCTCTCCTTGGTGTCCTTTGCCCTAGCCATCTCCAGCGCCTCCTCCATGGATCTGTGGTTGGGGAGATCAGATCAGATCTGGGGAGTGAAGTGAAGAGGAAGGAATTGGGGAGTGAAGTTAAGAGAGAGAGACGGGTTGGAGATATTTTTGAAGAAGGATGGGAAGAGAGAAAATGGTATATATATGGTGTCATTTTTCTTCAATTTTGGGGTAAATATGTCTTTCCGCTCCTCTGTTAGGGTTCTGTTACCTTCCGTCCACCATCAGGGGTGGCTTTTGTATATCCCCGAACACTAGGGGTGTTTTTGTATATACCCCATACTCGAGGGGTGGTTTTTCTCTTTTACCCTAAAATCAAAGACAGAATATTAAACAATCCAATACTGTATTAAGACTTCAAAATAGTCATGCATCTAAGAATCAAACAAACCACGTCGCTGAATTCATAAACCCCAGGTTCACCGAGAACCTAGGTAAAAGGTTTAGGTAGAGTACATTATTACAAAACACAGTTTCATAAAAGGAAGAAGAAAGATCAAACGAGTTTATGGCTGAATACTTAACTGCTCCAATCTCTGCTCTGCTCCAAACTGACGGCTCTGGCACTGCCTTCTGTGATAATGATAAGTGTGTAACCTAATTCTGTGCTATTTTATACTTCCAAAGTCTCTGAAACTGATGCCTGAAATTCCTGTTCTGCCCCTGTCTAAACCCATCCTGGAAGCTTCTGGAAATCCTTACGTGCGTCTGAACGCACCTTCTCTGCGTCTGAACGCACATCACCTGCGTTCGGACGCACAACTCTGATGTTGACTATTTGACTCTTCTCTCTGACTTCTGTTGACTTCCTGAATTGTGAGTTTGAACGCACACACTTGGTCTTCTGGTTGATCTCTGCCTGTCTCTGATCTTCTGAATTTTCGAAGTCCCTGCGCCTGAACGCAGGATGTGCGTCTGAACGCACAATACTTGCTCAGTTTTCTGCCTGTTTTTTCCTGTCTTCCTCTGCTGCTAACAGTTGTGCGTTTGAACGCACGCTGTGCGTCTGAACGCACAACCTTAGCTTTTTCAGCGTTTTTTCTGCTTTGACTCCTTGATACGCTGCCTCCATTCCAAGCCTCTTTCATGCATTTCTCGGTACCTGTTTCTTGCACACAATAACAAGTACCCGCGATCATATCCAACTAACAAAATTATGCATGAAATTGCTCAAATATATCAATTATGCTCTCAGCATCCTTTGTATCGTATCAAGTGGAAAACTGACTGAAAATAGGCGAAATCAATCTCAACAGGGTCAGAACCAATGGTAAAAAGGTGTCCCAAACTAACTCCATCTGTGAGCTATCTCGTAGTGACTGCTGTGAGCAATTTTGCTAGAAAAGACAAACTAGGGTACGACAACGTGGTGAGCACGGTACTCGATGAAGAGATGCGCATGAAGAGTAGTTGATATAGCAAATCCTCTAATGGTGTGATGTATGTAGAGAAGAGAAGGAGATCAGCAGACATGAAGAATAGAAACAAGGGTCGAGGTCGATCTAAGTCAAAGTCAAGGTGGAAGAAAAAGGACATTAAGGAGATCGAGTGCTACAACTGCGGTGAAAGCGGATATTTTGCAAGGGAGTGCAAAAATCCGAGCAAGAAGAAGTCAGGAAACCACAAAGGTAACGATTCTATTAATATTTCTGAAAGTGATCAAGGAGCATTAATATTATCTGTATCCTCAAAGGAGGATGTGTGGGTGGTCGATTCTGGTGCTTCGTTCCATGCGACAGGTCGAAAGGATATTCTTCATAATTACGTGTTGGGCGACTTTGGGAAGGTGTATCTCGGAGAGGATGAGGCATGTAAGATTGTTGGGAAGGGAGAAATCCAACTGAACTTGGATAATGGAACGGCTTTTCAGTTGGCTGATGTCAGACATGTCCCGATGTTGAAGAGGAATCTTATCTCGTAGGCCAGCTTGCAGCATCAGGTTGCAAAATCTACTTTTGGAGTTGATTCCTGGAAAGTAACAAGAGGATCTATGGTGATGGCACATGGTAAGAAGGAGGGTACTTTGTATGTGACTTCAGGATTGGACAGTACCATAGATGTCGTGTCTCAAGTTATGCTTTACGTTACGCTTTCTTTACGATACACATTATGCTTTATGAATGTCATGCTCTTTCAAGCTTCACAAGTATATGTATGTATGACTATGCCTTATGTCCATGTCGCTCCACGGGAAAGTTAGCCTCTTTTAGTTTTTCAAACCTACGGAGGGGCGTAGATGTAACTCACTGAGCTAGTTGAGCTCACTCTTTCAATTTTAATTTTTTTTCAGGTTTTAATAACACGTAAGAAGCAAGAAGTAGCATGGAGTTAAGTTCATATGTGATTACGTGCTTGATGACGCTTATGTTCTTAGATGCCGAGTATATGCTAGCCGACTTGGAGTTACTATGAAATACATGTTGTTGTTTTTTGGTTTAAGAATGTATAAGTTATATAATTATGTATATAAGACTTTGTATGAGCCTTGTATGATACTTAGAACCTTTTCCGAGTTATGCTTTGTTTACGATACGAGTCGACATGGCTAAATGACATTGAATTTTTATGTTCCAACTTTCTTTTCTTACAATTCAAATTGTTTATCAAGACGACCCCAAGTTATTTGTTATTTACGCTTACGCAAAGTTATTTTTTTATAAACTTTTATCACGAATTTTATAAATTACTTATTTAGCCTCTCGACGAGTCAAGGCCGCACCGGCATGTCGCGCCCTCCTTCCGTTAACACAAAGTTTTATTAATCGCTAATCGGGGTCGGCGGGAGGGGGATGTGACAGAAATTCATCTGGCGAAGAATTCCACCTTTCATGCAAGGACAAAACACATTGAGATTAGGTATCACTTCATTCGTTCATTGTTGGAGAAAGACGTGATAAAGCTGGAGAAGATTCACACTATCCAGAATCCTGCAGATATGTTCACCAAGGTTGTGACCTTAGAGAAGCTGAGAACCTAATCGGCTTCGGTTGGCCTAGTTACATGATGAGAGGCCAAGTCCACACTCACGGAGGATGTTGAATTGAAACTGGGAGAAGTACACTCAGAGTTAATCAGACTTCAAGTGGGAGATTGTTAAGTGTGAAGACTGTTTTGTAACCTAGTCTAAATTAGAGGGGCTTACAAGCAATTCATGTATTACTATCTCTATATAAATTAAACTAGATCTAGGGTTAGGGTATCACATCACAGAGAGATGCTGAGAGATCTTTTGTACCTTTCATTCATTCATCATAGTGAAGTGGGTGTGGACCGTGATGTAGCCAATTTGGTGAACCACGTAAATCGTCGTGTTCTTGTTCGTGTAGATTCGTTTTCCTTTTCGTTGCGCTGTTGAATCGCTCCAGAGACGATCCTAACAATATTTACTTGATATGTAATAACCGCATTTTATGAAGGTTATTAGCGAATTTCATGTTTAAGCATCTAATATTTGGAGTATCGATAACTGCAAAACTATAATAGTTAAGCTCGTCCAGAAATACACTAGAAGTCCTAATATCTTCTTTAAACACAAAATTATGATAAAAATAATTAGGGAATGATTAGTACTAATCATTATTTAACTGTTAATTGGCTTAATTAATCATGATTAGTACATAATGACAAGTATTATAGAGTGTGTTAGCTTGTATACATGTTAAATTGCATGTGAGACACGTAGGTGGACACATGTCATGCTACTCGGCCTTGTCTTTACATGAATGAAACGCAGGAGGACACATGTCACAGTGTGGTGTGTTTCTATGCATACGTGACACATAGGAGGGCCACGTGTCGCTATTTGGTGACTTTCTTTGCATGCCTGACACGTAGGGGACACGTGTCAGTGTGTGGCGACTCTTGCGCTGCATGAGTGCCACGTGTCATGATGACTCTTCGCGGCGTGATTGGTCGTCTACTTCTATAAATAGGGTCCAGTGCTACAGTTATTTCTCATTCTAAATTCGATTCAATTATTGATAAGTAAGAGAGAGGGATAGAGGGTTACTCGGGATATTCTGAGATATTATATTTGGAGATACTCTCATCATTTCAAAGCCATTGTGCGGATGCTAATATTAAGGTAGGGGAATAATCTCTTTTCACGTATATTTGAAGTTAAGATTATGCGTGATATTGTGTTTGTTTGAATGTTATTTTGGAGTTGTTGATACATGATTTTGGTGGTATATGATTGTCTATGTGGGTCGTTATTTTTGAGCTATTTGAATTACGATATCATGTCTATATATGCTGCATTGTAATTGGATACTTTGCGGCTACGCGATCCCTACTGGGCTTTTGGCTCCCCCTTTTGTTTTGCAGGATTCAAACCGGATGATTTTGAGGCGGTAGAGAAGCTAGATTTATAGCAATTTGGAGATGTTTGACGATATGTATGTATTCATTATTGGTATCAGAATATTGGTCATGATATAAAGTATTGATTTTCAAATTGAGAGTCACGTACCGCTCAATCAGCTTTTATGAATTAAAATAACATGTGTTTGTTTAAATACGATGATTCTTTCGGTACCCGCGCTGACAGCGCAGGTGGTACCGATTTGGCAGACGAGTCTTTGTTTTGGTACCCGTGGTGGTGATCCGCAGGTGGTACCGGTTGGATCGTCGTGCCTGATTGTATTTGTCACTATTTTGTCCTAAAATTGACCCGTGGGTTCCGGGGTGTCACATGATAAGTCCTCCTAACTACGTTTATTACAACACTACTACACCCCTCAGTTGGAGCGGGAGAGTCTCGGACGCTCAGGCTGGACCTGAAGCATTCAAATAGGTGGCGATGGAGCCACTTAGTGAAGCTATCGGCATAATGTTAATAAGTGTGGACATGAACGATACGAAGTTTTCCCAAGGACACCTTCTTTTCGAACAGAATGCAATTCAATCTCCACG
Organism: Linanthus parryae; assembly: GCA_023055425.1. Taxonomy (NCBI): domain Eukaryota; kingdom Viridiplantae; phylum Streptophyta; class Magnoliopsida; order Ericales; family Polemoniaceae; genus Linanthus; species Linanthus parryae. Next base: position 1,595,007 of record JALGPY010000024.1, read on the forward strand.
GGATTGGCGCTCTGATGTTGCACAGGGTTGCCGAAGAGATAAATTGCACTGACATTGGTACAATAAACAATTGAGGCAAGAGGCGGCGGTACGTGGACCTCAAGGAGGAGGTTATGTATCCAACATAACTCAGAGACATAATTAGCCACACCACGGTGTTCAGCCTTAGCACTAAGTACTAACAAAGTTGCAGGAGAAAATCTGAAGTGCCTCAAGGCCTTGAAAGAGGATTCAAAACTTTGGGACAGAAAGCTTGGACACATTAGCTTACACACTTTGAATAAATTAGTTTCTAAATACCTGGTGAGAGGTCTACCCTCTATCAAGTTCAAAGAGTTATGCAAAGCTTGTGCTCAAGATAAACGATAAGAAGGTAGTTCAAGCCAAAGAACTTTGTAAGTACTACTAAACCTATTGAACTACTACATATGGATCTATGTGTTTCTATGAGAACTCCAACTACAAAGGGTAAGAACTACATGTTAGTTATTGTAGATGACTTCTCTAGATTTACTTGGGTAATGTTTCTTAGAGATAAATCTGAAGCTTTATATGAATTTTCAAAACTTTGTAAAGAGCTTTAAACCTTGAAAAACCGGCCTATTGCTTCAATTAGAAGTGATCATGGTAGAGAATCTGATCAACTTGAGTTTGATTTATTTTGTTCTAAGTATGGCATCTCTCACAACTTTTCTGCTCCAAGAACTCCTCAACAGAATGGTGTTGTTGAAAGAAAGAACGGGACTCTTGAAGACATGTCAAGGACAATACTTCTGGAGAACAAGTTGCCAAAATCTTTTTGGGCAGAAGCTGTAAACACTGCCAACTATATACTTAACAGATGCCTGATTAGGTCTATCTTGAGAAGACCCCTTATGAACGTTTCAAAGCAAGAAAGCCAAATGTTTCTTATTTCAAACCTTTTGGCTGCACATGTTTTGTTCACAACAACGGTAAGGACAATATTGGTAAGTTTGATGCCAGAAGTGATGAAGGTATCTTTTTTGATTATTCACTGACTTGCAAAGACTATATAGTTTATAATAAGAGAACCAAGCTTGTTGAAGAAAATATAACATGTTATTTTTTTATGAAAGCTATGATGGTTCTTTGTGTGAAAGTTTTGCAGACTTGATTTTGAACAAGCATGAGTCAGAAGATGAAGCTGAGCCTTCAAATGGTACCGAGGAAAACAGAAAGAGTTTTTAAGGCCATGAAAATGAGTCTCAAAGACTTGAAAAAGATCATCAAGATAATCAGAGTGGACAAGCCACTTCCTCAAGTTCTCAAAGACTTGAAAAGCTTCCTGGAGAACTTGAACCATGGACACCAAGAAAGAGATTCAGATTTCTTTCATATCATCCTATTGATATATTATATCTGGTCCATCTACTGGTACACAGACATGATCTCAGTTGAAGAACTTGTGTGTTCTTTAATGCTTTTGTTTCTCTTGTAGAACCTAAAAATGTAAAGGAGGCATTACAAGAAGCAGACTGGATCATTGCAATGCAAAGTGAACTCAAAGAATTTGAGAGAAACAAGGTTTTGAATCTGGTTCCTCCTCCTAAGGATCGGTCTGTCATTGGAACCAGGTGGGTATTCATAAACAAGTTAGATGAGAATGACAAGGTAATCAGAAACAAAGCCAGACTGGTCGCTCAAGGCTACAACCAGGAAGATGGCATTGATTATGAGGAGACTTTTTGTAACATTTGTGGATTATTGTCCCAACAACTTCTTTACCCGTACCACCAGATAAAAATGCTAAAGCCTTGAAGGTGCTAGTAATAATCCACAAGGTTTACCATATACCAGATGTCAAACTCGAAAATCTCTAATGTGGGACATAATATCACAATCTCCGAACCATATATACATCTAATACACAGTATCAAACCACAATATCTCGATTTGGTACGGGATATTACAACCCCCCCCACCTTATATACTCGACGTCCTCGTCGAGTGCGCTCAGTCACATATCCCCTTGGCTGGCGGCGAACCGCCACGGAGCCCTTGCGGGACCAGGGTTGGCTCTGATACCATTTGTAACACCTGTGGATTACTGTCCCAACAACTTCTTTACCCGTACGACCGGATAAAAATTCTTAAGCCTTGAAGGTGCTAGAAGTAATCCACAAGGTTTACCATATACCATATGTCAAACTCACAAATATCTAATGTGGGACATAATATCACAATCTCCCAACCATATATACATATAATCCACAATATCAAACCAAAATATCTCGATGTGGGACAGGATATTACACTTTTTCTCCTGTTGCAAGGTTAGAAGCAATTAGAATGTTACTTGCATTTGCATCTCACAAGAATATGAAACCTTTTCAAATGGATGTGAAGGTTGACTTTCTAAATGGATAATGTCAATAAGAAGTTTATGTAGCTCAACCTCCTTGTTTTGAGAATTATGAGTTTCCAGATCATGTTTATAAACTTGATAAAGCTCTTTATGGTTTGAAACAAGCTCCAAGAACTTGGTATGAAAGACTGTCAAAGTTTCTACTTGAAAATGATTTCAATAGAAGATTAGTAGATAAAACCCTTTTCATAAAGACTCATGAGAAAGACATTCGTGTAGTTCAGGTATATGTTGATGATATTCTGTTTGGAGCTACTAATGATTCTCTTTGAAAGGATTTATCAAGTCTTATGAGCAGGGAATTTGAGATGAGCTTGATGGGAGAGTTCAATTTTTTCTTGGACTTCTTGTACATCAGATGAAGAATGGGATCTTTCTGCATCAAAACAAGTATACCAATGACTTGTTAAACAAGTACAATATGTTTTAGTCCAAGGTAGCTAAAACAACTATGAGCGCTACACGGACCTTAGACAAGGATCAAACTTGTAAGAGTATAAATCAAAAAGAGTATAGAGGTATGATTGGATCATTACTCTATCTCACTACTAGTAGACCAGATATCATGTTTAGTGTTTGTATATGTGCTAGATTTCAAGATGATCCTAAAGAGTCACACTTGGTTGCTCAAAAGTATTTTTAGATATCTCAATGGTACCAAAGACTTAGGGATTTCGTAACCTAAACAATCTAATTTCTATTTGAGTGGCTATTCAGATGCTGAATTTGCAGGTTGCAAAGTTGAAAGAAAAAGCACTTTAGGGTGTTGCCAATTTCTTGGATCATCTCTGATTAGCTGGCATTCAAAGAAGCAAAACTCAGTAGCTTTGTCAACAGCACAAGCCGGAGCTTGCTGCTCAAAATTACTATGGATAGCTCAGAAAATGAGAGACCTTGGATTTGATTTTAGAGATATTCCTATCAAATGGGACAACACTAGTGCAATATCAATTACAAAGAATCCAGTTCAGATTCAACACTCAAGAACCAAACACATTGATGTTAGACATCATTTCATCAGAGATCATGCTGAGATAGATCAGGTAACTTTTGAATTTTTGTCTACTAACATGAAATTGAGAAACATCTTCACTAAACCACTGCCAGAAGAAAGATTCTCAGCTCTGAGATTAGAATTGGGCATGCTAAATAAGGAATAATTGGTTTAGGGGGAGTATCATGTAAGTATCATGTGTTTCAAAGTTTTGAATGGATTTTGAAAGCCTTGAAAATATTTTCAAAGCCTTGATTTTATTTGCTTCTGCAATATAACTTCTCAAGGCCTTGAAATTCTTTCCAAAGCCTTGACAGTGAGTATGTTTGTTACATATTCAATAAATTGGATCTTCAATGTTGGGTTCTATCTCTGTAGATAATTTCTCAATATTGTTTTACCTCTTAAATTATTTTCTTTTCAAATAGTATATTACTATTTCATTTCCCTCTCAATATTGTTTTACCTCTTGAATTTTTACTGAACTGCACATCTAAAATGATTTGGAAATATTCTGTTTCCTTTTAAAACTCAGACTCTTCAGTATTTATCTTCTCATTTCTCTCTCTCTCTAGTATCAGTCATGCCTCTCTCTTTTATACGCTCAAACCCTAATGAGCTCTAGAAGAACTTCTGAAAGAATCAATATGGTTGGAGGTCCTAAGAAAGGTTCTGAAAAGAAGAGAAAGACTACTGAGGAAGAATTCCAAACCCTCAGTGATGATTCCAGTTCAAGAACTCCTAGTGCAGAAAGGGCTCCTTCTCCTCCAAATAAGAATACCGAGAAGGATCAGACTCCAACTTCCGTCAAGAAGAAGAAGACAGATCCATCTGATCCTGAGAAAAAGCCAGAGGAACAAACTTCTAGCCCTAAGAAGGTGAAGAAAAAGAAGCCTACAAATGCTGACAAAGGAAAAGGGAAGGTTACAGATGAAGAACAAGAGAAGAATACTGGAACGGAGCTACAGGTCTATTCTGAGAAACACACATCCCCTAGTAAGAAATCTAGTATTTCAAATAAATGGTTTGTCAGTAATGTTGCTAGAGGGATGTGGTTAGATGATTTTTGCTTCTAGACCAGTAGCCTATTGTAGCATGGTTAGTGTGAAGATGTTGAAAAGTATGAATCTGGTGCATTAAGAGGTTGAAGAAAAATTCTCTTTGGAAGATTATAAACCCTCCAGAAGTTGCCTACCCTAGGCTTACTAGGTTCTTCTATCTGAACATGAAGCAAGTGAAGACTTTAAACTTGGTGATTTCATATAAATTGGTTGGTGTAGACATGGAGTTAGATCACTCAAAATTTGCCAATGTTTTAGGCTGTACCAAGAGGTATAACACAGAAAACTACCCCAATAATAATGAGGCCTTGAATTTGGCAAGAGAAGAGTTATTTTTACCCAGTGATGCTACCTCCTCAAAGCAGTTAACACACTATGTGCTGACTGTTCAAGCCAAAGTCTTGTTTACCATCTTTATGAGGTGTGTAGTGCCTAAGGATAATTCAAAAGAGTTGTTGTATGACAGGGTGTTATACTTGATGTACTTGATTACGCATGGGTATGAGATTGATCTTCCTACAACTGTGATGGAACACTTATAGCGCCTTTTAGGAGCTATAATTCTTTAGCATTTACCACATGTTAATATGTATTTGAAGAGTGATTTGAGCCCCATGTTAGAGAATATGATTCGTTTTATCACTTGTTGTTCACCATGTGCTATATTTTTAGTCCGGGTATTTTCTATGCATATTTCATTGTTATTTGTCAAATATAATCGCTTGGCATATTTTTTCAGTTGATAGGAGGAATGGAACGAACTTAGGAAACAACGGGAGTTCAAGTGGAGTAAAGAGAAGCGGAATTGGACGAGCTTGGATGACCAGTCTTCACTAATTTGTTCATAGCCGTAGTTCTACAATAAATTTGTGAGTTAGATCTGTTCCAAATGAAATTAGCCTTAAAGAGATTTCCAACGATAGGTCACGGAGCTTAATCCGAGTTCGGACGAATAAGATATGGCCTATTGAAGTCAGGAGCAGATTTCAGGGGGCTATTGTGCAAATAATGAAGACTTGTGACGGGTTTTGATTGCAGGACGACCTAGGGGGAGAACATACAGAGATTCACGAATAGAGAGAGCCAAGAACAAGGAGGATAGAAATGAGACTTCATTGGGAAACATTGTCAAGCAAGGAGAAGAGCCCGGATCGCACGAAAATCACGATTTCTAGTGTTTGATCTATTTTCTCTCTAGTTTCTTGTATGAACTATTTAAACAATATGTCAAATTGTGCTATGAGTAGCTCAAATCATACCTAGTCATCTATGGGGAGACTAGGTTTTATTTTTGATGATATTTTCCGGATTTTGGATGAACTTTCATGCTAGGGTTATGATTCAATAAAGATTGTTTTGTATTTCATCATGTTGAGTTCTTCCATTGACAAGCTAGGACTAAGATGTATGATATTGAATACTTATTTCTCCATTCAATCATGAAATAGGCTTAATGATGAACTTGGTAGCCTATATATCTTGTTTATTGTGCTTAATCCTTAGTGACGTAGGAGATATGACCCGAAATTGCTAATTAACTAGTGAGTGTGTGAAAACAACTCTACCCTAGTTGGGATGAGTAAAAAAGATCATTCTTAATCAATTAGACTGAAAGGTTAGTTGAGTAGGAATGGCTAGAAAAGGGTGGATTCGGTAGGAAATAGTGAGGTGTGCGTGAGGTGACGATCTGAGAGGACATTATTCCGTGCACGATCGTTAGCCTACTAGAGCGTGTTGGTAGTTAGTAGTGACCTGAGAGGGACAGAACGGTACCGGTGTGTAGAACGACAAGAGACCGAGAGGTGATTGTAAGTGTCATTCTCCAGCATAAGTCAATAAGATTCATCGTGTTAGAACATGAAATCCGGAATTGTCAAAACTACCCTAGGTGATCTATAGATTGCCTAGTCTCATCTCTATTGATTTATCCAGAATTATTTCTTTTGTGTTAGTTTTACTTGTTGATGTAGTCACTTGATTGAGGGTGACAACACTCCATTCACAACCATTTTTACCGGTTACTTAGGTAAATTGAATTCAATTGTTAAATCTAGAGCAAAGTAAACATCCTTCCCTTGGCTTCGAAAACTCGGAGTCCAAAATACTCCATTATATTACTTGACCGTAGAATTGCGTCTAACGCGTTAGTAGATGCGCGTCAAGTTTTTGGCGCTGTTGTCGGGGAAGGTATCGGGTACTATTCTAGTTTAGCGATTAGTTTAATTTACCTTTTTTCTTTTATTTCTGTGATTTCTGATTTGTTTTCTGAATTTTGTTTGAGGTTCTGAGTGTATGCACCGGATCTCTAGAGACCTTGTGCCCCCATTTTAAGACCCAGAACAGTTATTCAGAACTCCGAGAAGAGGTCCAAGATAGATCGCAATGGGTGAGCTATTGAATAACGCCCAACTGAATCAGAAGTTAACCGAACTTCAGGATAAACTTGATGAGCAGCAGAACCAAATGCCCACAACAAATCGGGGCAAGCTTTGGTTGAAAAGTTTCAGTCAACTCAGAGAGGACACAAGCCAGCTATAGTGGTGACAGACATTCAAGCTGAGCACTTTGATTTGAAGCCTGCCACCATCACGACAGTGCAGAATCATTTTCAGTACTATGGGAATAGGGATGAAGACCCAAATGACTTCATTGGGAAGTTTGAGGCCTACATCAAGACGGTTAAGTATAAGAATGTGACCCCAGAGATATTGAAGCTGATTTTGTTTCCGTGTTGTCTGAAGGGAGCGGCCGAGAAATGGCAAGAGTCCAGGGAGCCAGAATCGATCACCACATGGGAGAAATGTGTTGACGAGTTCATGAACAAGTTTGACCCCGCGCAGCGTGTTATTGGCTTACACGCAGAGATTCTTGGTTTCAGCAGCATGCTGATGAGACAGTTGTAGAAGCATGGGACCGTTTCATGAGGACGATACGCAAGTGTCCGAATCATAACTTTGGCAACTAAAAGATCCTCCAAGTCTTATCACGGCTTGGAGCGTCCCAACCAGGATCTATTGAACTAAAAGCAGGTGGTAACTTCTTGTACAGGGTTGAAGAGGATGGAGCATATGCTTTGATGAAGCAAATTGAAAAACAGGATGCTCAATTCTATGGCTCTAGGAGGTTATCCAAGTTTCCTGACCCAAGAACGATGAGTGGAAATATGGGATAACGAAGATGGTGTCTGATATGAAAAAGAATGTGTATAAAGATAAGAAGACATTGTCTGCAGTAGAGGAGCAAGAGTTTGATGCAGCTCTGACTCAAGCTGCTAATGAGGACGTCAGCTATGTGGGGGCACTGGGACAGCGCAACTGGAATCAGGGGAACTACAGGCCAGGGACCAGAGATCATCCAGGATTCAGGTATGGAGATCAAGCTAGAGCTTCATATGCACCCGGATTTCAGCACAGGCCAGGTGTGCCAGCTGCTCAGGCGCCACCACCAATAGCTGCGGGCCAGAATGCTGAGATGACAGATCTCATGAACATGATGTATCATATGGGCAAGAATGTGAATACCTTCACTTCTCAGGTGGAGACATTGACAGCTGATTTACACATCACGAATACCTCACTTCGTAACTTGGAGGTGCAGGTAGGACATATCGCCACTCAGCTCTCCTCTAGAGCACCAGGATCCTTGCCATCGGATACTGAGAATGTGCGCCAGGTGAAATCCATCCCCACTCGTAGTGGGATAATTCTTGATGATCCCCCATATTCGAGCCACGCCAGAGCTGAAGCCTCGAAGGCTAGGGAGCATGAGGTCTTTGACAAGACCCCTGTCATGATCCCCCAATCAAAGGGCGTGACTCCACATGTTGATGATGAGGTAAAACCACCACCACCTTCTATGTTTTAAGAATCTTCCACATCCTCTTAAGGCAAGAAAGAAGAAATATGACTCTGAGGAGTACAAAAGGTTCTTATCCATTTTCTCGAAATTGCACATCAATGTTCCACTAATTGAGGCAGTCAAGATGCTGCCTAAATATGCCAAGTATATGAAGGATACAATTTCAGGAAAGCTGGCGGTGCCAGACTTTCAGACAGTTGGTTTGACTGAGCAGGTGAGCTCATGTGTGATGCATGGTTTGTCTTAGAAACAAAAGGATCCGGGAAGCTTTGTGATAGAAGCTAACTTGGGAGGAGCTTACACAGGACAGGCCCTATGTGATTTGGGGGCTAGTGTCAACCTAATGCCACTTTCAGTCTTTTAGAAGATGGGAGTAGAAGCTCGTTCCACATGGATCAACCTTCAGTTTGCTGACAATTCTTGCAAGAGAGCATATGGTGGGGTGGAAGATGTGTTGGTAAAGGTAGGGAATTCTATTATCCTTGCAGATATTCTTATTCTTGAGATGCATGTGGGAGATGTTCGGATCATCCTGGGTAAGCCCTTTCTGGCTATCGGTCGGACTCTCATCGATGTTGAGAACAGAGAATTGATAATGAGGATCAATGATGCGTGGGAGAAATTTCGGGTTTCTAAGACGACTCCACAGCAGTCCCAAGAGAAGACACAGATGCAAGTGGCCGTGCAATCAGTGCACAAGAGTTACGAGGTGGTTCGAGTTGAGCCACCAGATTCAAAAGCTAAAGTCCATCGAGTTGTGTTGAGGATCCAGCAGAGGAAGCTGAAAGAGAGGGCATGGGGTGCCAAGCCATCTGTGTTGGGGCTATGAGGTAATTGGGTCGGGCCGTCGACCTTAAATTACAAGCGCTTATTGGGAGGCAACCCAGTGTAGTTAGTCGTTATTTGCTTTTTGTATTTTATTTTTATAGTCATACTTGATTTTTTAGGGATGAGAGAGAGCGGTTTAATATTTTCCATGAGTGTGCAGGGCACAGGTACCGAAGAACCCTCCGGATTCCCCTTCTTTATGCATGTACACAATTATGTACTAAAAACGAGGAACAAGGAGCTAACCAGAAGAATTGTGCTTGATAAAGGAGCTACTCGAGGTCGAGGAGTATCCAATTAATTCGTGAGGAATATGGTAGCGAGTTTGAGTATCGGGTTTACACGCATCGGAATCCGGAGTGGGGATAAAGTTCAAGAGCTTTTGGAGGGTGAGATTCTTGCACAAGGAGAGAGAAATTGAGAAGAAATGGAAATTCCCAGGATTTGAGAATCTTGTAGTCGAAAATGGATTCCTCGTCAAATATGGAGTCCATCGGCGCAAGAATCGTGCATAACGGATGCCGGATGAAGAAATTCGAGCAAAAACAAAGTGGCGAACCCTAGTGATTTCGGCACCCATTTCGGGCCGAAATGGGGGCCGAAATCACCTTATTTTGGCCCGAAATGAAACCAGCCTTCTGTTTTCAAAAAGCCCAGTGATTTCGGCACCCATTTCAGGCCTAAATGGGGGCCGAAATCCATTGATTTCGGCAACCATTTTGGGCCGAAATGGTTCGGGCTGCTCATTATTTGGGGGTATTTTTAACCTTTTGGGGGTGTATTTAAGCAAAAAATCGAATTTTTAACCCTCCCAAACAAAATTTCGGATCAAAAGCTCCCATCTTCATCTTCTTCCTCTCAAACACTCAAGAACATCCACACACCCAAACCCAAAACTCAACCAAATTGAAAAAAAAATTGTTGGGTTTTGCTCCTTGCAAACCCAACAACAACATCAACTCTTGAGTTTTTAAGATATAGTGAGCGGTTTGAGTGAGATGGAATCCAAAGAGGAAGAACTCCAAGAACTTAAATTTTCCGATTCATTGCTTTGGAGAGGGATTCGGCCTTAGCTCAAGAAGGAACTTTCGACGGGGACACCGAGGAACACAAGGAGGTAGTCTTGCTTCACCTTGCCCAAGTTTTCGAAAAATTGGTCGACCAATCGTTCCATTCTTGACCAATTCCCAAGTTTTCGAAAAATTGGTCCACCAATCGTTCCATTCTTGAACAATTTTTGCGAAACCGGTCCCGTAAGAACGGTACTCCGGGACCGTAGGTACCGAAATCTCTCTCTCGCTTAAATTTCTTGCTTAAGCACTCTTAGGGCTTAATTTTCTTGAAAAATTTTACTTGCTCTTACTTGCATTGGGATACTTGATTAGTTCACTCTAGACCTCACATGCACTCGTCTTTTATTTTATCTATCATCATGTCTACATCGGGAAGTGCTAAGAGGAGATGGGGTATAGTGGTTGATGATCACCCCATCTTCAATCCTGAGGAGGATGTAGTTATGAGTGAGGAGGAGAATGTGAATGAGGGAGACGGTTCTGGCAACCGTCGTCAGGTGTCTCCGTTTCCAATTCGTTATGAGTTCAACCAGGATATGCCTCCTCTTCCATAGATTGGGTTGAAGGGTAAGGCTGCAAAGGATGTTGACCTCGACGCTGTCTGCAGTACCAAATTCTGCAGCTTCAGGTTCGTTAGTGCGAATGCCCATAAGGCATATTGCACTGATGCATTCCTGAAGAGGGTGGGGACTCCTTAAAACCTCTTCCCGCCAAGCGAAAAAATGCCAAAACAGCTTAAGGATCTCTTTAAGAATGAGAGGATAGATAGGTGGTTTAAAATTTTAAGAATTCTAGCTCCGCTCTTGCCAGAGAGATTCTTGTAAATGCTCATTTTTATGAAGATGGAGAGGGAGATGATCAGAGGCAAGTGTATTGCCGGTGCGCCTATATAGTCATCACGCCCGAGACTATAGCGGCCGCCATGCACTTCAAGCCTCTCAAGGATGAGATTTGCGCCTACCATGAGACCATAAAGAGGTTGGATGCGGTTGAGGTAGTGAGTGCCTTTTGTTTTGAGGGGGTTCCTGGAGCGGGGTGGAATGAGAGACCCACTTTACCTGAGTGGAACGTTTGTATGAAAATCGTGCTTCCACGTGCGAGGTGGTTGTGCGAGCTTCTTGAGAACTGAGTTTATGGCGTCACCACTCAACCCACGTACTCCTTCCAGCTTTGCACCATGGCTTACTGTTTGTGGATGGGTAAGCGTATCAATGTCTCGTACTTCATTTATCGTTTTCTTATGGATAGGACTGAGCGCTATAACCGTAGATCTCCCGGGCACACTTGCTTGCTCCTAAAGCTAGCACAAGAGGCCAAAGCTAATTTGAGTGGTCTAGAGTATGACAATAACTCTAAAGACAAGAAGAAGAAGGGCGCAGCGCGTACTTGGGAGAGAATACCCGACCCCCTCAAAGGCCAAATACATGTTGAACCCCCACAACCTAGCAGAGACCAAGCGAGTAGCTCGAGCTCCAACATGGAGCAACAACTCAACACGCTCACACATATGATGGAGTCTTAGAGACTCCAAGATGATGAGGATAGAGCTAGGCAGAGGAGACATTTTGCGCACATCCATAGTAGTCAGCGCCAGCTGGGCCGCGGTGTGGAGACACTTAGCTTTGACTGTGCCCAGCAGGGTGGGTGGCTTCAGGACTTGGCTGTGGAAGCCAATTTCCAATTGCAGCACCCACATACCTACGATTGATTGTTCTATTACCAGTCTGATGTATACCCAGAATCGAGTCCCGACGTCCGAGCTGAGGACGAAGGGAGGACTCATTCCGACTAGATCCACCGACCCTACGCTTGAGCAGCCGAGTCCTCTTGATTTCACCTTATATTTCGTTGAGGACAACGAAGCGCTTAATTGTGGGGGAGTTTTTAGCTATCCGCTAGTTAGCCATTGCATAGCCTTGTTACATGTAGTCTAGTTAGTCGAGTATGCATGTAGGTGTCGAGTCGGTTAGTTTTGCATGTGCACGTTTATTTTATGCATTGTATATAATTGTTGTACTTTTATTTATTGAGTCCACCTACCCTATGTTGTTGGTTAGTCGAGTTGGCCAGTTACATATAGTGTCATAAAAAAACAAAAAACAAAAAAAAAAAAAAACAAAAAAACAAAAACAAAAAAAAACAAAAAAAAAAAAACAAAAAAAAAACAAAAACAAAAACAAAAACAAAAACAAAAACAAAAAAAAAACAAAAACAAAAACAAAAACAAAAACAAAAACAAAAACAAAAACAAAAACAAAAACAAAAACAAAACAAAAACAAAACAAAAACAAAAACAAAAACAAAAACAAAAACAAAAACAAAAACAAAAACAAAAACAAAAACAAAAACAAAAACAAAAACAAAAACAAAAACAAAAACAAAAACAAAAACAAAAACAAAAACAAAAACAAAAACAAAAACAAACAAAAAAAACAAAAACAAACAAAAAAAACAAAACAAGAAAAATCCTTAAAAAACTGATTTTTTTTAGAAAGGGCAATTGAAGAGAGTAAGCGTGGAGAGGGCTTAATGATAGTATTCCCTAGGTAGTATGAAAATCTGAGGTGAGGTAGATGCGAGAATCTGGAGTAGGAAGGCTATAGGGCTAATGCACCCCAGAATTGTGAGTAGCTGTCTCTCAAACTAGTTATCCTACTAGCGCTACACCACCGTCACTTAGGTAGTCGTCAACCCTCCTCGTAGTGGAAACAGAACAGCTGTACGAGTGATTTTTTATAGGGACCTCACGTCCCGTCTCCATCGCCTAGGTCCACTAGTTACCCCAATTTGATCAACCTACCCCTTTTAATCACAGCCTCTAGCCTAGGAAGCCATTCCTTGTGACTTTCATCACTAGTTAGAATGGTCCATTCCTATGCGTCATGATAGAGGGAGTTGAATTAGGGAGGTTCATTGAGGGTGAGCATATATTATACATCTTGAGTGGATCTTCTCACATGTCATCTATTGAGGGGATGTGCGGGTGAGTTACAGACGGCAACACACTTCGGTGTGGCGGTGAGTCGTGTCCATACATCACGTTCACATGTGGAGTGTTGTGGTGTGTGACATTATTTCCGCACGATATGGGGTGGGGTTGGTTGATCTTATAGGAGGACGTGCTTGTGCTTCATTTACATTCTCTATATCTTAGGTGATGAGGAGGATTGGTTGGAACTAGCACGTGTTACATTGACTACCGGGTTCGTGATTTTCCTTACATTGAGTGTCGGGGTGTTGACATATGTTTGATTACATTATTGATTTGACACATTCCACCCCCATGTTATCTATTGTGATATTTGATCTCATTGGATATTATTATCATCATTGGTGGCTTCATGTTCTTATTGTTGAGATTGAAAGTGAAATGGAATAGGGAGCCGAAAATTAAACTTCATGAAGACCGAGGAGATGAGCTATGAATCTTTTGATCACTTCTTCACATTTGTGGCAGCGAGAACGGCATTGCACCAAGATTGAGGGAATGAGGGCCGGAGTAGTTAGTTCGGCGGGGTTCCTTGAAATTTGGGTGAGGGAGTGTGAGAATCAGTTTTTTGTGAGTTGTATCATGACGTCTAGGACTACGCTTCTAAATATCCTATCCTACTCGTCCTAAGCCGTCAACAATTTAACCCATGGATAAATATCTCGGATGGTAATTTCTAGGGATACGTTTGATGAGTGTGCGGAAGCAACTTATTTTGTGTTCGTGCCCGTTCTGTCTGACGAAACTGGCCACAAGTTCTATCAATCACCAAAGTTATATAATATTCTAGGGGATGTGAGAGTCTTATGACATGCCGGTTTATTCTTTGAGATTGTCCTATCTCTAACTAAAAAGAAAAAATATGTTCTTTAATTCCTTGCGTTGTTCATACTTGAGTTGCGTTGTATATATCATGTAGCTTGCATAGTCGTGTCTTTGTGTATTGAGTTGTGAGTCATGCTGGCTAGCGGAAAGTGAAGTATGCAAAGTGGTGGGGTATACATTGGTTTGGTTGTGGTATGTATGCAATGTCTCAAGTGTGGGAGTCTTGTGCTTCATGGTTGCTCGAGACGAGCAAACGAGTGAGTGTGGGAGAGTTTGATAGCGCCTTTTAGGAGCTATAATTCTTTAGCATTTACCACATGTTAATATGTATCTGGAAAGTGATTTGAGCCCCATGTCAGAGAATATGAGTCGTTTTATCACTTGTTGTTCACCATGTGCTGTATTGTTAGTCCGGGCGTCTTCTATGAATATTTTATTGTTATTTGTCAAATATAATCACTTCGTATGTTTTTTCATGTTTTCTTGGCAGGAACGGATGCTAATCGGTTGATAGGAGGCATGGAACGAACTTCGGAAACAACGGGAGCTCAAGTGGAGTAAAGAGAAGCCGAATTGGAGGAGCTTTGATGACCAGTCTGCACTAATTTGATCATATTTCGAGTTCTAAAATTAATTTTGGAGTGAGACCTGTGCCAAATGAAAGTAGACTTAAATATATTTCCAACTATAGGTCACGGAGCTTAATCCGAGTTCGGACGAAGAAGATATGGCCTATTGAAGTCAGGAGCATATTTCAGGGGGCTATTGTGCAAATACTGAAGACTTGTGACGGGTTTTGATTGAAGGACGAACTAGGGGGCGAATATAAAGAGATTAACGCATGGTTAGAGCCAAGAACAAGGAGGAGAGAAAGGAGACTTCATTGGGAAACATCGTCAAGCAGGGAGAAGAGCCCGGATCGCACGGAAATCACGGTTTCTAGTGTTTGATAAAAAAATTCTCTAGTTTGTTGTATGAACTATTTACAATATGTAAACTTGTGCTAGGAGTATCTAAACTCATACATTGGCATCTATGGAGAGCCTAGGGTTTATGTTTTGATGATATTTTCTGGATTTCGGATGAACTTTCATGCTAGGGTTATGATTCAATGAAGATTGTTTTGGTTTTCATCATGTTAAGTTCTTCCATTGACAAGCTAGGATTAAGATGTATGATGTGTAGGGTTTTGATCTTGGATACGCAGCGGACAAATATAATTTATCCATTCAATATCCTCCAAGGATCACAGGAAGAGAAGCATAACGATGGTAAATGAAGAAACAAGTAACACACCTTAGAGGTCTCCTGTGATGACTTGTCACGTGAATTGTGTCACGTCTCTACGGTTGATCCACGCCTAGAGGTGAGATCTAGATCCTCCAACTCCTTTTGCTAGCTAGGAATAATGGAAGAGTAATAAGAAATCATTCAACATGGTGCAACAAGGTGGGCGGCACCTCCATGTGAGGCCGACGGGTAGGGGGCGGTCCCAAGGGGAGTTCGGCCCTTGCTTTGGGACTTGCTGTCTCTCTCTTTGCTTTATTCTCTCCTTACTCCTATCATATAGATGTATGTGGAGAAAATAATCTAGGAGTGTTCTTTATATAGTCCAACTACTCCTTGTCCTACTACATAAAGAACCCCTCTCCTAATCCTACTCAAATAAGGATTAATCCCTTTTTGCAAACTAGTCCTAATCATGTCCATACATGGATTAGTTCTCTTAAGAATAAATCCTTATCATGTCTCTACATGAATTAGTCCACCTTGGAAAATCCTAATCATGTCTATACATGGATTAGTCCAACTTGCATATTAGTCCAACTAAGTTAGCAAGTTTTTGCGATTTGATCCTTCTAATTAATGAATCATATTAATTAATTCTCAAGTCTAGTTCAACCCTATATGGCGTGTGACCCCATATGTTCTATTTTTTTTGGGTAGTAACTATTTACTAATATGGAGCGGCCTCTAGCAAGACATTCATTCTAGCCAACAAATAGAATAGTCATCATGACAAACCTTGTGCAAGTATTGTCTCGTCCCTTTTTCCCCATATCCGGATTGGACACGAGACATACAAGTCACACTCGTATATCCAATCCATAGTTTCTCGATTATGGGAATATCCTTATTCGTGCAAATAACATCAATATCCTATATTGATTTATTTGAGTCTGGCCAGACATTCTATAAGCACTATCCCTCGAGTGGCCTACGATATTTGCTCCCGTTATGTGGGAGGGAAAAATTCTATCTACGTCCACTACGATATCTATCCTAGCTTCTTATTGTATCCGGTACACGCCTTTATAGCTACCCAGTTACAGTGTAGCGTTTGACGCTACCAAAATCACAATAATCCACAACTAGACAATCTAGTGACTTCAAGTCTAAGGATGACAACACCATTACACCGCGAGAAGCACTTGTGACTTTACATAACTTGTATGTAGCCTTCTCGGAGATGGGTCAATCAAGTACGCCATTACCCCTAATGCATACCCATGTGTTGGATCATGATATCTCCATATCAATCCAAGTCTATAGATGATTGTCCTATTAATCATTATAATCGACTAGGGATATTTAAGAATATAACACTTATATTCTAAGGACTTCATTCATGTTAACATATCTCCATATCGATAACATAATGAATCGTAAATCCACATATTTGTCACAATAAGTTGACTGCCTCCAGGGCACAATTCCAACAGTCTCCCACTTGCACTAGAGTCAATCTCCTGCATCATATGCCTATTGATCTAGCGCGGCCCTCCACGCTTACATTGCGTAGGGGCGAGACATCTGCTAGTACCTTGCAAATATTCACATCTCCTCCGTCAACAATTTGATTGAGATTGAATATTCTGAGTAAGTGCATCTCATGCAGTAATTTACTTAGTCCTCTATGTTTAGATCAGTGACTGATCTTGCCTGGAACCTTCCCATCTCACAGTCGCTCCCACTAGGCCAAAAAATAAAACTCGTCTTATAAATCTGAAATCTTCTTTGTTAGATTTGAAGTTCGCATTACTGTAACCCTTTACAGTAAACTCTTCCTATCCTCCATGTATCAAGAATTCATCCTTTAGTTCTTCTCAAGTACTTAAGGGTAATCTTGATAATAATCCAGTGACGCTCACCCGAATTTGACTAGTATCTTTGTGTCTTGCCATATGACACGTCTGGCCTAGTACATAACATGGCGTATCTCATGAATCTTATTCATACGGTCCCTTTCCAATCTAACTGGAAAGACAACTAGTCTTCAAAAGACCAATTCCATGTGACATAGGTAGAATCCATATTTTATACATGTTGAACCATTTCAACACCTTTGTCAATTTATGTACTATGACTTAAGCCGCACAACCATATTGATCTATCTCCATAGATCTTCATAGGTTCCTTCGTCTAAGTCTATCATTGAAGATTAATTCCCTAGTCAATCTACGTAAGATTGCCAAGTAGGGATACCATTCCCAATGATTAGTATGTCTCCACATACAAGGCCAGAAACATAGTTATGCTCCCACTAACCTTCTTGTAAACACAAGTCTCATCTTCAATTTTGATGGAGCCAAACTCCTTTGATTGCATCATCAATTTGAAGAATCTAACTCCAAGAAGCTTGACTCAATCTATAGACAGATTGCTACAAGCAAGATGCGAATGGATTTAAGCATCACAACTGGGAAAGATTTCGTCATAGTCTATACTATGAACTCACATGAAATCCTTACCCAACCAATTGTCCCTTAAAGGTAATCATATTACCATCCATGTTGGTTTCCTCATAACCCACTTGCACCTTATGGGTCCTACCCTTCAGGTGGTTCCACCAAACTACTTTGTTGGTATACATGGATTCCATATCATATCTCATGTCTCCAAGCCATTTCTGAGAGTATGGCCACACGTGGCCATCTCATAGGTTGTAGGCTCATCTTTATGAGCAATATATCACGGGTTATGAGAAATCCTTATTTCTCTAGTCCCTCAATATATCCTACCTGACCTACGAGGCTTGTGTTATATGAGTAGGTTGCTTCACAACATCTTGTGATCCTGCTCATGTTCCATCAAAAGGATCAATGTTCTGTTGTGGTTCTTGAACTTCTTAGTTCTACTTTCCTCCCACTATTTCTTTTAGAGACAATCTCTACCTAGAAACATGTGGTTCGAGCAACAAACAACTTTTTCTCGATTGAGTTGTAGAAATAATATCCTTTTCAGGATATCCCACAAAACATTTATCCGATTTGGGTCCAAGTTTATTTGTAAACTCTTTTACATAAACCCCAAATTTTTATGAATGACATACTAGTAAACTTCCTAGTCCATATCTCATATGGTGTTTTTCATAATTAGTTTTTGATGGAACACAGTTAAGGGCGAAATTTACTGTAATTAGAACATAGTCCCCAAAAGTAAACTGGAAGCTCTGTTTGACTCATCGTGGACCGAACCGTGTCCTACAAGGTCCGAACTCTCCTCTTAGACACGCCAAACCCATGTGGCGTGCTAGGTGGAGCGAGTTTTGGATCATATCCAACACTCCCATAGATTCTTGTCAAACTCTTGGCTCAAGCACTCTCTTCTACGATCCAATCGTAGAGCCCTAATACTTTTGCCAAGCTGGTTCTCTAATTCATTCCTGAAATCTTTGAACAATTCAAAGGATTCAGATTTGTTACTTCATAAGATACACAAATCCATATTTCTCTGATCCCATCAGAAAATATGATGAAGTACTGAAAAACATCTTTAGCATTTGTGCTTAGCGGCCTTCATACATCAATATGTATGATTCCAAAAGATCATATCTTTTCCTAATAAGTCTTACATGTCTCATATGATTCAATAATCAAATGAGTTTTTCTGAAATCCATGCTCATGGAGTTCTAGATATGTATCTCTTATTTATGATCCCTAAACGATAATGCTAAAGATAAGTGAAGTTCATATCATTATATGCAAACCTCTTGGTATTAATGTTTTAGATGAATTCATCATGATCAAGGATATACAATCCTCTTAGACAAAATTGCATTATAATAATGCATATCACAATAAATGGAGCAACATTTGTCCTTTATTATGATAAGGAGTTTTCTTGTCCAAACAAGAAACTATGATAATGATCCTACTCATAGCAGGGACATAATCACTTTTGTCTAATTCATGAACAATTTCATAAAGGTAGAATGTTATAAACTAAAGAGTATAGAAGAGAGAACAATTGGGAGGAATATCAAGTCTATCTTATTCTCCACCAAACCACCCTTTATATTGTTGGAATTGTGCCCTAGAGGCAATCAATTAATTGTGACATTTATGGATTTACGATTCATTATGTTATCGATATGGAGATATGTTAACATGAATGAAGTCCTTAGAATATAAGTGTTATATTCTTAAATATCCCTAGTCAATTATAATGATTAATGGGACAATCATCTATAGACTAGTATGGGGTTGGATTGATATGGAGATATCATGATCCAACACATGGGTATGCATTAGGAGTAATGGCATACTGGATTGACCCATCTCCGAGAAGGCTACATACATGTTATGTTAAGTCACAAGCGCTTCTCGCGGTGCAATGGTATTGTCATCCTTAGACTTGAAGTCACTAGATATTCTAGTTGTGGATTATTGTGATCTTGGTAGCGTTAAACGCTACACCGTAACTGGGTAGTTATAAAGGCGTGTACTGGATACAATAAGAAGCAAGCTTAGAAATCGTAGTGGACGTAGAGAGGATTTGTCCCTCCCACATAACGGGAGCAAATATCCTAGGCCACTCGAGGGATAGTGCTTATAGAATGTCTGGCCAGACTCAAATAAATCAATATGGGATATTGATGTTATTTGCACGAATAAGGCTATTCCCAGGATCGAGAAACTATGGATTGGATATACGAGTGTGACTTGTATGTCTCGTGTCCAATCCGGATATTGGGACAAAGGGATGAGACAATTACTTGCACAAGGTTTGTCATGATGACTATTCTATTTGTTGGCTAGAATGGATGTCTTGCTAGAGGCCGCTCCATATTAGTAAATTGTTACTACCAACTAAATAGAACCTATGGGGTCACACGCCATATAGGGGTGAACTAGACATGGGAATTAATTAATTAATATGATTAATTAATTAAAAGGATCAAATCGCAACAACTTGCTAACTTAGTAGGACTAATATGCAAGTTGGACTAATCCATGTATAGACATGATTAGGATTTGCCAAGGTGGCCTAATTCATGTAGAGACATGATTAGGATTAATTTGCAAATAAGAACTAATCCATGTATTGACATGATAAGGACTATTTTGCAAAAAGGGACTAATCCGAACTTGAGTAGGATTATGAGGGGTTCTTTATGTAGTAGGACAAGGAGTTGTTGGACTATATAAAGAACACTCCTAGCTTATTTTTCTCTCTACACATCCACACATCTATTTGATAGAAGAAAGGAGAGAACAAAGCAAGGAGAGAGCAAGTCCCATAGAGGGCCGAACCCCCCTAGGGATTGCCGCCCCCCCTACCCGTCGGCCTAAAGGTGCCGCCCCACCTTTGGCACTCCATTGTTGGCGATTCCTTCTTCCTCTTCCATTCTTCCTAGCTAGCACATGGATTTGGAGGGTCTAGATCTCACCTCTAGGCGTGGATCAACCGTAGAGACGTGACACTATTCGCGTTTGAAGTCATCAAGGAGAACCCAAAGGTGTGTTTATGATTTCTAACCCTTACCATCGTTATGTCTCTTGACTTGTGATCCTTGGAGGGTTTTGCATGGTTTTATGTTTGTTTATGCTTCCGTTGTGCAATCCATGAATCAAAACCCTACAGTGGTATCAGAGCCACAGGTCGTAGAGCATAAACGTGGTTTATGTGTTACGTTTTAGTTGTTTTACACCTTAAATTGATTGTTTATCGCGTAAAACAAGACAAATCAAGCATGGGATGCAATTTGTCAATAATCTATCATAACAAGATCTAATTTTTGCATTGGATGCATGAATTGGTGAGTTTGAGAAATTTTAGGATCTTAGATCTAGGGTTTGGGCATCCTTGGGGAAGAAGGAGTTCTTTCCATACAAGGAAACAACCAAACTTGGGCACCAAGCAAGGGAGTTGTTTTGGAAACAACTCCCAAAGGAGGTTCGGCCCCCCTAGGGGACCGCCCCTCCTTGCTTGCCGCCCAAGCAAGGCCGCCCTAGGGGCCGGGGCAGCCCTAGCCCGCGGCCTAGCCGCGTGGGCTAGGGGCCGGCCGGCCCTAGGGCCTTGCGGTTCACCTTTTTGGGCCCGGGCAATTGGATTGTTGGGCCCATTGACCGTTTTAACCCTAGAATATCCTAAAATCAATTAAAATTGACCAAGCGCGTTAAAATTGGATTTTAACTGTTTATGTGCAATTCGCATGGTGATTGGATATGGCCTTAGGATGTGGTTTGATGTGGATGTTTAATTTTGTGGTTTGGTTTTACGGCCTGCGAGCTGATCAATTAATTGTAATAATTAATTAGGGTTTTATGGCCTGCGTGCCATCTTTTTTTCTCAACTTGTGAGATTTATTTTATTTAGTATAGAAGTTAGCTAGTGCTAGATAAAAGTAGATTGTTAGCCAAGATTGAAGAAAAGAAGCCCAAAGCCAAAGGAGCCACAAAAGATGGAACATGGAGCATGGAGCATTCCACATGACTATGAAGGATGGACCAAAAGGATCAAGACGCATGGAGATGTGTTTGTTTAGGGTTCATAGATAATTCCATTGGCTTGGAATTATCTTAGTCTAGAAAAGGCCATATCCACATCACGTTTAATTTTTGTTTTGTGGTTGTTTACTTTATTGTCTTATTATTGTGTGGTTGGTGTATGGATGATGCATGCAATTAGGATAATAAGATAATTAGACAACCCGGATCTATTATTTGGAGTTGTGCCCAAACTCAAATAGATAGATTAGTTGATTTTGATCAACAAAACAATTAAAATTGAATTTAAAATCCCTCAAAATTCAAATATTGTGTTCTTGCCTTCTCGTTATTTAAACACTCATGATCATCATTATTTATCAAGTTCGTGCGTGCCAAAGCATGGCGACTTGGTTCATAATGATGGAATGCGATGGCACGTAACAATGTGCAATTGTTTAAATAAGAGGTTGAACACAACTAGGCTATTAATGTGATTAAGAAACCTAGAGGCAATCAATTGGGATTATCCATAAGGATGGATAAATAAGGAGTTATTTGCCCAATTGAACCAAGAGTTGCATAAGGGATGCAATTGGAATTGTTCCTACCTAAAGTAGTCAAATTATGGGTGACTTGCCAAAGCAAGCTCATAAGGAGATGAAACATGGATCTTGGCCCACTAGAAAATATATGAATATTTTCCGCATTAATATCTTGAGGGTTATTAATCCGTAGTAAAATAGTGGGAGCTATATTTGACAATTTAAATCCTTGTTGAATATAGTTAAACGTCACAAACTTTGCATAATCCTATTATGTTGAATACCCATGGCATTAAACAAATAAAAACACGACTCTATCTATTTCCTAGACGGGTATAAAATTGAGAAATGTTCTCAAATAAAATAGAAATTGTTGTACATCGTAGAACATAAAGCTCTCTTCCAAACTACCAAATCACACTAAGACCTAATGGAAGGAACACCAAAGAATGGTTCTTTGGTTATGACTTGCCTCATGCTAGCCGCCATGAACTCTGAGCTTTGGAAGCAAGAAGAGAAACATGGAGAAGTATGATATGATCATACATTGAAGGAAGCTCTTTCAAAAGGAACGAGCTAGACATGAAAGGTTTGAAGTGTTGCTCCACTTTGCGTTATGCAAATAAACTAATTCAATATGATTGAAACATTAGTGAATGGGCATTATCTATGAGATAGATAAAGAATAAACGGTTATTCACCCAAGTGGACCAAGAATTGCATTGGATGCAATTATAGTTTTGTTTTAAAATTGATTTACTCAATATGATTGAAAAATCACTAAACAAAACACTGATAATGGGCATGGGCAAAGTTGTTAAAGGTTAACAACATGGGTAAGGGCAAATGGTTTGCGCCGACCCCATGGGTATAAAGCAAGCCTGTTGTTAAAACCAAGTTGCCTTAGAGTCCCATAGGTGGTGTAAAGGAAGAGAGGCTACCCAAAGTACCTGGAAGTAAGTAACAAAGGAATTATGAATTCCAATTTGGGTATTTTGTTATAGAAATCAATGTGTCTATCTTATCATCATAAGTATATGATACTAGATGAGGATCTCACATTTATAGAAATGTGGAGGATCTCAAGAGACGAAGACAATTGGATAAGGAAGAAATAATCCTACACGTGGGGCTATAAAGCAAAGGGTTGCTAAATAAGCCGTAGGAAATTATTTCTACCTTTAAGAAATTGTTCATGAATTAGACAAAAACGATCATGTCCTAGCTATGAGTAGGGACATTATCAAAGTTTCTTGTTTGGACAAGAAAACTCCTTATCCTTATCATAATAAAGGACAAATGTTGTTCCATTTATTATGATATGCATTATTGTAATGCAATTTTGTCTAAATGGATTCTATATCCATGATCATGATAATTTCATCTATAACATTAATACCAAGAAGTTTTCATATTATGATATGAACTTCACTTATCTTTAGCATTATCGTTTAGGCCTCATAAATAAGAGATACATATCTGGAACTCCATGAGGATGGATTTCTGGAACTCATTTGATTATTGAATCATATGAGACATGTAAGACTTATTAGGCAAAGATATGATCTTTTGGGAATCATACATATTGATGTATGAAGGCCGCTAAGCACAAATACTAAAGATGGTTTTCAGTACTTCATCATATTTACTGATAGGATCAGAGAAATATGGATTTGTGTATCTTAGGAAGAAACAAATCAGAATCCTTTGAATTGTTCAAAGTATTCAGGAATGAAGTAGAGAACCAACTTGGCAAAAGTATTTAGACTCTACGATTGGATCATAGAAGAAAGTACTTGAGCCAAGAAGTCTGACAAGAATCTATGGGAGTATTGGATATGATCCAAAACTCGCTCCACCTAGCACGCCACATGGGTTTGGCGTGTCTAAGAGGAGAATTCAAACCGTGTAGGACACAGTTCGGTCCAAGATGATTCAAACAGAACTTCCAGTTTACTTTTGGGGCTATGTTCTAATTACAGCAAATTTCGCCCTTAACCTTGTTCCATCAAAACAGATTATGAATAACACCATATGAGATATGGACTAGGAAGTGTCCTACCATGTCATTCATAAGGATTTGGGGTTATGAAGTTTATGTAAAAGAGTTTACAAAATAAACTTGAACCCAAGTCGGATAAATGTTTTGTGGAATATTCTGAAAAGGATATTATTTCTACAACCTAATCGAGAACAAAACTGTTTGTTACTCGAACTACAGTGTTTCTAGGTAGAGATTGTCTCTAAGAGAAACAGTGGGAGGGCAGTAGAACTTGAAGGAGTTCAAGAACCACAATAGAACATTGATCCGTTTGATGGAACATGAGCAGGATCACAAGGTGTTGTGGAGCAACCTACTCAAATAACACAAGAATCTCGTAGGTCAGGTAGGATATGTCAAGGGACTAGAGAAATAAGGATTTCTCATAACCCCTGATATATTGCTCATCGAGATGAGCCTACAACCTATGATATGGCCACATGTGGCCATACTCTCAGAAATGGCTTAGAGCCATGAGATACGATATGGAATCCATGTATACCAACAAAGTATAGACTTTGATGGAACCACCTGAAGGATAGGACCCTTAGGGTGCAATTGGGTTATGAGGAAACCAACATGGATGGTAATATGATTACCTTTAAGGGAAAATTGGTAGGAAAAGGATTTCATGTGAGTTCATAGTATAGACTATGACGAAATCTTTCCCCAATTGTGATGCTTAAATCCATTCGCATCTTGCTTGTAGCAATCTATTTGTAGATTGGATCAAGCTTCTAGGAGTTGGACTCTTCAAATGGATGATGTAATCAAAGGAGTTTGATTCCATCAAAATTGAAGATGAGACTTGTGTCTACAAGAAGGTTAGTGGGAGCACATTTATGTTTCTGGTCGTGTATGTGGAGACATACTTAATCATTGGGAATGTTGCCCCTACTTGGCAGTCTTACGTAGATTGACTAGGGAGTTAACTTTCTAATGGTAGACTTAAGCGAAGCAACTTGTGAAGATCTATTGAGGTAGATCAAGATGGTTGTATAGCTTAGGTCTTAGTACATAAATTGACGAAGGTGTTTAAATGGTTCAAACGTGAAAAGAATATTGATTCTTACCCATGTCACATGGAATTAGTCTTTGGAAGGCTAATTGTCTTACCAATTAGATTGGGAATGGACCGTATGAATTAGATTCACGAGATACGCCATGATATGTACTAGGCCAGACGTATCATAAAGCATGACACAAAGATACCAGTCATATCCAGGTGAGAGTCACTGGATAAAATATCAAGATTATCTTTTAGTACTTGAGAAGCACTAAGGATGAATTATTGATAAATAGATAATATGAAGAGTTTGCTGTAAGGGGTTACAGTGATGCGAACTTCAAATCTGACAAAGAAAATTTCAGATTATAAGTCAAGTTTTGAGTTTTGCCTTAGTGGGAGCGACTGTGAGCTGGAAAGGTTCCAGGCAAGATTCAGTCACTGATTCTAACATAGAGGACTGAGTAAATTAATGCATAAGATGCATTTACTCAGAATATTCAATCTCAATCAAATTGTTGATGGAGGAGATGTGAATATTTGCAAAGGTACCAACATATGTCTCGCCCCTACGCAGCGGAAGCGTGGAAGGCCGCGCTAGATCAATAGGCATATGATGCAGGAGATTGACTCTAGTGCAAGTGGGAGACTGTTGGAATTGTGCCCTAGAGGCAATCAATTAATTGTGACATTTATGGATTTACGATTCATTATGTTATCGATATGGAGATATGTTAACATGAATGAAGTCCTTAGAATATAAGTGTTATATTCTTAAATATCCCTAGTCAATTATAATGATTAATGGGACAATCATCTATAGACTAGTATGGGGTTGGATTGATATGGAGATATCATGATCCAACACATGGGTATGCATTAGGAGTAATGGCATACTGGATTGACCCATCTCCGAGAAGGCTACATACATGTTATGTTAAGTCACAAGCGCTTCTCGCGGTGCAATGGTATTGTCATCCTTAGACTTGAAGTCACTAGATATTCTAGTTGTGGATTATTGTGATCTTGGTAGCGTTAAACGCTACACCGTAACTGGGTAGTTATAAAGGCGTGTACTGGATACAATAAGAAGCAAGCTTAGAAATCGTAGTGGACGTAGAGAGGATTTGTCCCTCCCACATAACGGGAGCAAATATCCTAGGCCACTCGAGGGATAGTGCTTATAGAATGTCTGGCCAGACTCAAATAAATCAATATGGGATATTGATGTTATTTGCACGAATAAGGCTATTCCCAGGATCGAGAAACTATGGATTGGATATACGAGTGTGACTTGTATGTCTCGTGTCCAATCCGGATATTGGGACAAAGGGATGAGACAATTACTTGCACAAGGTTTGTCATGATGACTATTCTATTTGTTGGCTAGAATGGATGTCTTGCTAGAGGCCGCTCCATATTAGTAAATTGTTACTACCAACTAAATAGAACCTATGGGGTCACACGCCATATAGGGGTGAACTAGACATGGGAATTAATTAATTAATATGATTAATTAATTAAAAGGATCAAATCGCAACAACTTGCTAACTTAGTAGGACTAATATGCAAGTTGGACTAATCCATGTATAGACATGATTAGGATTTGCCAAGGTGGCCTAATTCATGTAGAGACATGATTAGGATTAATTTGCAAATAAGAACTAATCCATGTATTGACATGATAAGGACTATTTTGCAAAAAGGGACTAATCCGAACTTGAGTAGGATTATGAGGGGTTCTTTATGTAGTAGGACAAGGAGTTGTTGGACTATATAAAGAACACTCCTAGCTTATTTTTCTCTCTACACATCCACACATCTATTTGATAGAAGAAAGGAGAGAACAAAGCAAGGAGAGAGCAAGTCCCATAGAGGGCCGAACCCCCCTAGGGATTGCCGCCCCCCCTACCCGTCGGCCTAAAGGTGCCGCCCCACCTTTGGCACTCCATTGTTGGCGATTCCTTCTTCCTCTTCCATTCTTCCTAGCTAGCACATGGATTTGGAGGGTCTAGATCTCACCTCTAGGCGTGGATCAACCGTAGAGACGTGACACTATTCGCGTTTGAAGTCATCAAGGAGAACCCAAAGGTGTGTTTATGATTTCTAACCCTTACCATCGTTATGTCTCTTGACTTGTGATCCTTGGAGGGTTTTGCATGGTTTTATGTTTGTTTATGCTTCCGTTGTGCAATCCATGAATCAAAACCCTACATATATAGGGTGTGGGGGTCAATCAGTATCATCTATACATGGTAGTACAATATTCTGTGAATATTCACCATATCAAATATATATTTCATAACACTCCCCCTTGAATATTCACTAATACGATGCCTCGTTAAAACCTTGTCATGCAAAACCCGTGGGGACAAAAGTTGTGACGAAGGAAAAAGAGTGCATCTTGTGAGTGGAGATTTGATGTAGTCTTCAACTCATTCATGGCTGCATGCCTCATTAAAACCTTGCTTGGAAAAACCCTGTGGGATAAAAACCTCGGCTAAGGAAAAGAGTACAGCGCCTTGTAATTTAATCTCCCCCTCTCTGCATCATCTTGATGTCACACTTCATACCTGAAAGTAAATTTATGGGGAATACATAGTGTCTAACATAATATGATGCAACACGATCGTTCAAGATAGTAATAAAAACTATCAGTTAATAAGTATGACATGTTATATACTCATGAGACATTCGTCATACTAAATAATATGCATATGCACCTAAAATACTCGCGAGTGTGAATCTTCAATTTGCTTCAGCAAAGAAGAATATCTCATGGGCAATGACCTCCATGGATTTCACATATAGTGATTCGTACGATCATTTTGTGTAACTAGTTACTTTCAT
Organism: Linanthus parryae; assembly: GCA_023055425.1. Lineage (NCBI taxonomy): Eukaryota > Viridiplantae > Streptophyta > Magnoliopsida > Ericales > Polemoniaceae > Linanthus > Linanthus parryae. The sequence goes on from JALGPY010000024.1 coordinate 1,623,176, forward strand.
ATTCGTAGTCTTAAGACTAAACAAAATATCGTAATCACTCTTATCAATAGAGGATTTGTGGGTTATAATTATAACCATGAGAAATATAATATATGGGCATTGCTTCAATATAGCCTATTTTTCATTCAATAGTCTCACATATTCAACCATTAGGGTGCGGACATTTGAATATGTTGTTCTATATGAAGATGGATGCTTGAGGCATCTCAAGTACTTCAAAGTGCTTCACATATATGCTCGACGCATTAACTGCAGAGCTCGTGTATATTTGTATACACATGGGTGTTGACTTTGATTTTGGCCAATATGTAGTCAAACACGATTCCACTTGTAGTGGTTTAAGAAAATCATATGATTTCAAGCGCTTTTCAGAGTAAATATCATTAATGATCATCTACATAGACTCAAATGTAGGAAGCTCTTCATCTACATGAGTTGTTGCCTCTTCAAGGGCATTGATTTGATCATTTATTTATGATTCTCTTGTGTTCTCAATTATAGTCAAATTGGAACTAACAAGATCATGATCCTTATGGAGGATCTACATGATTTCATAAGCAACCGTTACATGCTTCATATGCATCAAAACTCATATTTTATAAGACTTCAATTGGATTTGAAGTTTGAAGTCACACGTACTAAATTTTGATTAAGTCAATGTTCATGTCATGTAATTGGGTATATCCTCCCCCTCATGACATGAACCGTGCGATCAATGTCATAGAGATATGCTTTCGGCATATTATTTATATATACTCGAGCCAAAAAATAAAATAGGCGAGAATGTATCTCCTTAGGAGATATAATTTATCACACTTCAAACTTCTAGTTCTCATGAACTCTAAAATACTATCCTCTTTGGGATAAGAGTTTCACTTATGAGAATACAATCATCCCATGCTCCTCCCTTAAAGGGGTTCAAATGGGATAGTTAATGAGATAGAGCATGCATAAAAATTCATCCGAGTGGATAAATATTGCACAATTCCTAAGAAGTGCATATATAGTTGTAGATAGTGCTTTCTGAGCTGACAGATCTTGGCCACGTGGCAACCATCCAGCACACCATATTGTGCTCCACACACACTGGATCACCAGCCGAGCTGATCCATGTGGGGGCTGCGAGACAGAGCCCTCGCATACCACTGCACGGGACTTGTAGGGACTTAGTGGTTTGGAGGCTAGAGTAAGTCCTGTCGCGTGCGAGCCAAGCCCGCGCGCGACCTTTAGTAACTGCTTTTGAGATATTTATGGCACGAGCTCCATAAACCCGGTCAATCCGGTCAAACCCGGTCAACCTCATAACGGTTCCGGTATTCGCGCATAACGTGCTGTAACGGTCCCTATATAGGCGGACGAACGTGCCGTTGCGGTTAAGCTAATTAAGCCGCCATTAATGGGCGCATTAACCACACTGCAACGGTCACATTCTCCATTATATATAGGACGTTAACCTTTCCATACAAAGGAGAACACACTAGCCATACGCGGAAGCTCTGCCAAACCTCTCTCTCTCTCAGACATTACTACTGCCTTACTCTCTCCCTACACACAACCCAACTCTTCCTGTGCCATCTCTGATCCTCTACTTACGGTGTACACGGAGGTCTCCTCGCCGGAATCTCTTGTGCACATTTTGGTGAACCCGACTTGAACTTACCAACAAAAGCAACCATGTCTCAGGAGGATGATATCAGCAACAGATCGCCTTCCACCGAAGCTGCCTCGGGAGAGGAGACCCGCCGTACTCCTACGACCCCTAGTGAGGCAGCGACGCTGGAATCCTTGGACGCCACCGTCCAAGGTCAGGCGAAAGATCTCAAAGCTCAGTCTGCGCAGCTAGAACGGATCCTGGCCGTTCTGGGCACCCTTGCGCCAAACCCTTCACCAGCCACCGCCGTCTCTCAAGGAGGAGGAGCCCCTACCGCTCCAGGACTGGGAGTGTCAACCACACCTCCCAAACCTAATCTGCAGATGACACGCTCCAACTGCAAGTGTACAGCTGTCGTGTGTAGTAATAAATTCCGGAAATCCGGGTTGTCGAACCCAAGAGACTTCGTCGTAAATTAGCAATTAAATTCGTTCTTTATGTGGGCAAAGCGCAGTTGTGTTGTTCTATTAATCCTACTAAAATTTAAAGCAAGTATCTCAATTAATCAATTGAATTGCTTCAAGATTAATAAAGATGAACGATTATAAAATTTCTCAAAGTTTGGAAAAGTCAGGATATCTCTACGGGTCACTAGGTATTTCACACGATATTGGATTTATGTTTTGTTAACACGATTAACATTTATCTAGCTAAACGAGCACAATTACGTTGAAGATGTCTCAACCAACTCCTATGTTTAAACTATTAAAAACTGATTTCTCTAGCCTAATTGAGTTTAAACACGCATTACGAGAATTTGTCTACTCTTTGTTCTAGCTAACTAGCAAGATTTCTCAACCCTAGATACGGCTAGTGTGTATTTCAATTTTGCGGGCAATGAATATTGATGTCTCTAACATTCATAACCTAGCTCTATCCTAACAATACGTCTATTGATAGCAAAGATGAATTAAACACATAAAATACACATAGCTAGATAAAAAGTTCATCAATTAAGCCAAAAGCATGAAATCAAATCCATAAATCACAAATATCATGATCAAACCCTAGCTCCCTACGAGATACCCTGAGAAAAGTGTTTAGCTACTCAAAAACATGATTCACGTACAAAGTTTCGTGATCAAATAACAAGAATAGAGAAGAAACTGAGTTTTAGAGATCAAACGAATGATTCCAAGCTTCCTTGATCGTCTCCTAAGCTCCAAGCTCTCTTCAATGTGATAGAGTACGTGATAATCCCCAAAAACATGCCCTAACCAAGTCTAATACGTTCTCCCAATGTTTAGAACAAGTTAGGAGTAATTACAAAGCAACCCCAAAAAGTTACAACCAAAAATTTGCCCGAACTAGGTCGTGTGACCTAGTTAAGTAGGTCGTGCGACCTACTGTGCTGCCCAGAACAGGTCGTGTGACCTGTGTAGTAGGTCGCATGACCTACTGAAACAAGCTGGAATCGCTAACTAGGTCGTGTGACCTAGTAACTAGGTCATGCGACCTAGTTGCTTCATCAAATTTTTCCATCTTCTTCCCACTTGTTCCTCTTGCTTCCGAATCACTTCCCGGGCATCGTTTCTTCATTCAATCCTCCATTTTGAGCTCTCCTCATGCCTCAACACTCGTATCAACTTCTCTTGAGCCTCTCTAGCACTTGATCCATCAACTCTCGCTTTCCTTCCCAAATCTCGAGCTCGCATCACTTCCGAAGTTCGTTTCCTCTATCCACTTGCTCCTCGCGTGCTCCGGCCCTGAAAATCACAACACGAACACCCCGCGAAGATCAAATGTGACAAAATAAGATAAATAGCACGTAAAACAATGCAAGAAACGCCCGGACTTCACATTTTAGCATACGAACTCATTTTCTCAAATAAACACATGATCTACTCGAAAAGACGCAACATTCTCCAATATAAGCGCGCAAAATGTAGCAAAATAAGCAATAATATAACTCCGAAAACGGAGTTATCAACTACCCCCACACTACATTTTGCTCGTCCCGAGCAAATCCCAACTTTCACATCATGTCCAATCCACAAAATCAACTAGCTTTCAACCCACCACATTGAATACATAACCAAATATTAGCCGACTTGACGCAAACAAGACTCAATTCACAACTCGATTCATGCAACAATATGATGCAATGCAAATTACACTCGATCCTAAACACATATATTTACACACACACACACACAAAACTTATTTATTTATTTATTTATTTATTTATTTATTTATTTATTTATTTATTTATTTATTTATTTATTTATTTATTTATTTATTTATTTATTTATTTATTTATTTATTTATTTATTTATTTATTTTTGGCGAGATCGGGCAATCTCAAGTCCTTAAATCGGTTCTCATGGAGTGATGATCAATTTAGGTACAAGGCGTGAATTGAAACTAAACTTGACAACAAGAATTTCCCTTAGATCGTATAGAGAACCTAACCTTACTAAATACAAGAGTATCCTACCTCTTCGCGTGTGCCGATAAGTAAGAGGCTACGCTAGGCTAAGCCACATCCAAGGTACGAGCTCCTAATCCGCTAACGGTTTTAGAATGTTGAGGCTTAGGGGCATAAGGATAATCATGATGAAACACGTCCTAAAGCGTCACATTCTCACATTGTAACCCACATCTCACACACCCTCACCACGATGATAGAAACCGCAACCCGAAACTCACCGTCTCCGGCCCTCGATTCCCTCAAAACCCCGGTACAATTACGATCCCGTGGCCACCGTCTTGAGTCGTGCACAAAATTCAAACCGTCGTTACCGAAATAGTTGCTTCCTCCACTCGATTTCCGTTAAGCTCAATCTCTTTCCTTTATTCCATCTCTCCTTTTTTTCTCTCTTTTTTTTTCTCTCTTTTTTTTTATATATATATATATAAAATTCCACAATCAACACAATCCTTTCAAATGTACGAGTGGTCTTCCAAGAGTCGTCAAACGAGTATGTTAGGGGAAGAAAACAAACAATCAATGAATGAGTATCACATATAAAATTCATCCTCCCCTAACTCTATGAAGTACATGGTGCCACTAAACAAAGCCGCAAACAAATCAAATCACATGCGTGGGGATGGAGTCGTCGCAAGCTCGATCTCGATGTCCGTGGTCAAAAGTCGACACCCCCACACTCGAATGTAGTCATCTCCCCTCTCAAGTAATCAAAACAATGTAAGTCTCGTGCCTAATCCAACCAAACCTCCTACACCACGATGAATGAGATCCAGTACCTAGCACGATCCACCAATTAAATCACCCAACCCAATTTGTGCGTATTAGATGTCACGCACTCACGGCTCTCCACAACTGTGTCCATGATGTAATGACACGGAACACCGCCACACCGAAGTGCGCAAGCCTACTCTCACTCACCCTCGCATTCCCCTCGATAATCATAAATGAAGTACATGCGATACGTAAGACTCACACAAATATATCATGAAGTACTCCCTCATCGAACCCCCTCAACTACAAACACCCTCGTGGCGCACTAAAGCGGTGATTCTAACCAATCAATGATGAATGCCAAGAATCGTCACCCTAAGTCCAGAGGTTATCAAAGAATCAAAGGTTCGAAACAGGGTTTACTAGTGGTCCTACAAGGTAAGTTCTATAAGCAGTGAGTGCTCTAATACACACCTCGCACAACTGTTCTGTGTGCCACTACGAGGCGGGTTGGCGACTACCTAAGACGTACACATGCATGTTCGGCTTGTTTAGCTCACACCTAGCTCAACTCTTGTAAGAAAACTAGGCACACACTTTTAGATTTGAAAATCAAGTAAGTGTATAAAAATAGGTAGGCACTCCCGTAAAGAAAGTCTCTCTATACGTACTAAGGGGAACTCACATTGTCTATCTCGGTCGCAAGTCACGCCCTATGCCTAAATTTCTCACACTCCTCGATTTTACCAATACTAGGATCTTTTTGATTGCCCTTTCTCAAATTTTTAATTAATTTTTTTTTTAGCTAATATTTCCTACTCTATATGCATGGGCCGACTCGAAAGAAGACTCGAAACTGACTCAATTTGGGTAGGTGGACTCAAAGTACAAAAACGTGCAATCATATAATACGAACACATATATATATCACACAACACTATGACACAAACACACTCTACGACAAAGACTACGAAACACACTACGACACAAACATCCTATATGCAATTGGTTCATGCAGACACGGACTTGGCTAATATTCAGAAAATCGCACCCCCACACTAGAATGCTTCGTTGTCCCCAACGAATTCAGAGATAAAACAAAGGGACTCAGCATTCCAATGCGAGGGCGGGCTGGTCTACTCGCTCTCCTCCGAGCCATCCGAGTGGTCACTCGACAAATACATCAAAATCTGAGGTTCCGGAGTCAGTGTCACCCCGCCTGCCCTGCCAAGCTCGTGTAACCACTGATTCTTCCTATGCAGAATGTCACCGAGCTGGCGCTGGTTCCGTCGCGCATGCATAGCCCTTGACTTGGCTTTCCTCTCTGCTTCCTGCCCTCGAGCCACGACCTTTTTCTCATTTGCAACCATCATCCTTTGCATGGCCTGCAAAGTGGCCTCGAGGCTAGCATTAGGTGCGACAGACGGACTCGACTCCTCACTCACAGCCGGGGTCTTACCCTTACCGCCCCTCTGAGCCCCCTTTTTTGGTGGGGGCCGGCTGCTCTCTACGACTACCTCATCTTTCTTCAGGTCGGGTACCTGAGTCCAGTATCTCGGGGGTTCGGCTGCACGGTCGCCACCATAAAACGCGGCACCAGCCTTAGTGGCCAAGTGCTTTAGCAAATATCCAAACCCGGCTGCCCGACGGTTAGAGTCCCGAAGTCTCGATCGAAAACTCAAGTAAATGCGCTTCGGGACGTTGAATCGATGGCCCTCATACCAACACATAGCCATAACACACCACTCGAACCGTATGTCGGTCTGGGTCGAAACACCCTCAACCCATGCCTCCACTATGTTAACTAAATAACGCGCTCGACGAAGTAAGTGTCTGGCCGAAACCGTCCACTTTCTAACGTCCTGACTCGCATGAGTATCCCACGGCGCTCCCGTCACCCCACCAAAGGCAAAGATTGACACTGCGCTCACTAACTTCTCTACGTTCATTTTCATGGTGGTCTCAAAGTGACAGTCGCCCTCGAGTGGTGGCCATTGTAGCGCCGCGGCTATGCTAGCCGGAGAGAAAACAAAAAAATTCCTACGGGCGTATATGATCCTACGATCATCTAACTCTCCATCCTCCCCATACCCAGACCACTCGGCGTTGGAGTAAATCTCCCACATGAGCTCCGAACTCGCGTTCTCCTTGATGAGCTCACACCACCCTGCAAGATTCTCTCTTTTCATGAACTCTTGGATTTGTTGGGGCATCTCAGTTTGGAACGGGAAATGCTTTTCTACATTTGCCCCCCTGAACACACTCCCCTCCCGCTTGGCGTACCTGGAATGCGCTAGAAGGGTGATAAACCGATAGTCACAAAACACTCCTTTCGCCGGGTCAAGGTCCCTAGGACTAGACTCTCTCGTGGCCCTCGCTATTGGCACTCTATTAGGTTCCGCACTTGCTAACTCATCAGGGTCCGGGGGGCTTGGTGAAACCATGCTCCCCACAACCCAAAAGGTCGCATTCTTAGCTAGGTTACCACCCGCGTCCCCCGTCTCTCTCACTTCTCCCTCGGGGATATATTCGTCATCACTATCGACGACTACTTTTTGTTTCTTCCTTTCCCCCCCGGTTATATTCTGACTCGTAGCTACCCCCTTTCCTTTAGCTACGGCCTTTCCCTTATCTTTTCGACTAGACATGGCACAAGAAGGTAGCACAAATTGACAATCAAATTGACAAAAAGAATGTAGCTACGTGCTCAGTGTCAGGATGTGTGTACGGAAAAGAAACAGTTACGCAATTAACAAATAAGTCCTAGGACTCTAGTCAATTGCCCCCAAGCACGCTACTAAGCGCAACAATAAAATTGGGCTTTTACTCAATTGTGCCTAAGACTCGATAAAAAGTAATTGCGAGGGAGAGAAGAGTGTACCTACGTGCCCGGAGCAAGTCTTACGGGCACAATTTTCAGATTCGTCCGACAAGAAGGACCGATTTGGTCGTCGGAAAATTTTTTTCTTCAAATTGTGCAATCAAGGTGTGCCTTTTGCTCCTTGCGGTGTCCTCTTCGAAAGCCCCAAGTCAATTTTGCCGAATTCAGCCTCAATTTGCCCAATTTCAGAGGTTGAATCGAAACCCTAACTGCCCCCTTCTTCAATTCACCACCTATCAACCAGTCCTGATCAATGGCGTGCTCTCTCTCGCCGGCGATTTACCGTGGTGGTGATGTGAGTGGAGAGGCGTCGGCGATTGGGGGAGGGGTATGGTGAAGAAGGCTGACTGGTTGCGGTTGTTGGGTCTGCGACCGTGGGTTCGCAAGGAGGTGGTGGTCGCGGGTTTCAGCACTGGTAGTGGTCGGACGGCAGCGGGAGAAGGCGGCGGTGATGGTGGTCTGCGATGGAGAGAGCAGAGGAGGCGGTGTTGGTGGTTTGCGATGGAGAGAGCAGATGAGGCGGTGTTGGTGGTTGCGGGTTCAGGCGTGGTCGTGGAGTGGCGGAGGAGGGAGTGAGGTGGTGCGGCCGGCGATGGTGGTGCTGTTGGTGATGAGGATGGCGATGGTGGTGGATTGTGCGTGGATGAAGACGGGAGGTTGGGAGTGCTTCTGTGTTTTGCCCGATGGGGAGGGAAGCAGATATGACCCTTTTTTTTATATATATTACACTCGGCTCCCCATTGGCTTCATGATAATTGCACCAAGACCCCACCTTTGGACCATACTGAACTCGCCCAACACTAGGTCGTGCGACCTAGACACTAAGTCGTGCGACCTAGTGAAACTAACTGTTTTCACAAACTAGGTCGTGCGACCTAGTGACTAGGTCGTGCGACCTAGTTATCAGCCCGCAAAATTTTTAACTTCTCCCGACTTACTTTTTCTTGAATTTTTAGCTCGAAACAGCCTCCGATAAGCTCAAACATGATATTTCACCCTCACACTTGGTCTCCAATATGCCTATTCACCATCTCGACCCATAGCTCATGATTTTAACCTCTTTCGCCCTTTCCGGATGCTTTTTATCGCTTTTTCTTCACGAAAACATCCTTTCTCGCCTTTTTAACCGTTCCTTTACTTTTTTCATGGATCTCCTCGACCTCGAGACTCCATTTTGAATATAAACAATTCCCAATGTCCGGGGAATTCTTTATTCCTCAAATTTGCTCTTCTAAAGGCTCGTTTGGCGATTCCGGATGCTTTTCGTCACTTTTTCTTCGCGAAAACATCCAAATGGCCATAACTCTCGCGTCCGGACTCCGATGCATGCGATCCACCTATCAACAGAAAGCTCTCGACAACCCCCACCTAATGGCACTCTTCAATTTAGCTCACGGTCTTGTTTGCAAAAATTTGCCTCGTAATCCGTGCCAATGTGTCTGCTTTCTCGGTTTCGCTATACCTTCTTCGCTTGCATCAAGAGGGGGAGTCCGGATACGCGCCTCCCCTCAGGTGCGTGTGTTGAGTGCGTGTTGGTACATCATTTTTCCCCCAATTCTTCATTCCGGATCCCGATACGCCCTTTTTAGCTGCTTTTTCTCGATTTTTGTGAACTTTTCTCCGTGCGCATCAAGAAGGGGGATCCGGAATAGGTCTTTCACCTAGGAATCCTGCACATACTCATTATAAACGTTAAATCCACTCTCCCTCACCTCTCATATAAATCAAACAAAATACAATAACAAAACAGAATTGAAAAAACTATACTAAAGCAGTAAATAGGTTGGGTTGCCTCCCAACACGCGCTTTGTAATTTAAGGTCGACGGCCCGACCCAGTTACCTCAAAAGAGCTCAAATATCGGGAATTGTTTGAGGCGCTCAATCAACCCAATGAAATTCCCGTCCACGTATGGCTTTGCTCGCTGTCCGTTCACCTTGAATCGGTCCCCATTCTCAGCTTCTACCTCAAGTGATCCCCATGGGTAAACCTCAGTAATTGTGAATGGACCACTCCATCTTGACTTCAGCTTGCCCGGAAATAATTTCAGACGTGCGTTGAAGATCAGTACCCTTTGGCCCACTCTGAAGTCTCGTGGAATGATGTGCTTGTCATGCCATTGCTTGGTCCTCTCTTTGTAGATCTTGGCACTTTGATATGCCATCAGTCTGAATTCTTCTAACTCCAGCAATGTCTGCTTCCTTTTCTCACCAGAGAGCTTGGCGTCCATGTTCAACTTCTTTAGCGCCCAAAACGCTTTGTGCTCAAGTTCAACCGGGAGATGGCACGATTTCCCAAACACGAGTTGGTAGGGAGACATGCCCAAGGGAGTCTTGTACGCAGTTCGATACGCCCATAAACTATCATCCAAGTGTAGGGACCAATCTTTGCGTCCCGGATTGACAGTCTTTTCTAAAATTCCCTTGATCTCTCGATTGGACACTTCCGCTTGCCCATTAGACTGCGGATGGTAAGCCAATGATATCTTGTGCGTATTCACTCCATACTTGCTCAACACATTGGCAAAGAGCTTGTTAACAAAATGAGATCCCTCATCGCTGATAATCGCTCTAGGTGTCCCGAATCGTGTGAAGATATTCTTGCGCAAAAATCTCTCAACTGTAGCACCATCATTTTTCGGGCATGCCACTGCCTCTACCCACTTGGTCACATAATCCACAGCAAGAAGTATATAAAGATTGCCAAGTGAGGGAGGAAATGGCCCCATGAAGTCAATTCCCCACACATCGAACGGTTCTACCTCTAACACGAAATTCTGAGGCATTTCGTTTCGGTTAGAAATATTACCTGTTCTCTGACACCGGTCACACTGCTGCACAAATAGATGGGCGTCTTTATGTAAAGTTGGCCAAAAGAAACCACTCTGAAGTACCTTAGCAACTGTGCGTGATTTGCCGAAATGTCCCCCACAGTTCAACTCGTGGCAATGTCTGAGGATCTCTAACGTGTCCGGCTCCGCAACACACCTCCGCAATACATTATCCGCTCCCAGCTTGAACAGATAGGGATCATCCCAGAAGTATTGTCGCGCGTCTGCAAAGAATTTCTTCCTCTGGTGGTAAGTCATGTCCTTGGGTACAATGTTGAGTGCCTTGAAATTTGCCAAGTCAGCAAACCAAGGCTTAGCTGCAACCACAACCATAAGCTGCTCATCTGGAAAATCCTCTCGAATAGGCAAATCTTCCTGCTTACTGTTCTCCAGTCTTGACAAGTGGTCCGCAACCACATTCTCTACCCCCTTTTTATCTTTGATCACCACATCGAACTCTTGCATCAATAAAACCCACCGGATCAATCTTGGCTTGGCGTCCTTCTTGGTGAGAAGGTACTTGAGGGCTGAATGGTCCGTGAAAATCGTCACCTGAGAACCCACAAGATATGGATGAAACTTGTCCAACGCAAATATGATGGCCAACATCTCTTTCTCCGTGGTCGCATAATTAACCTGTGCATCATTAAGAGTACGACTGGCATAATAAATGACGTGAGCTACCTTATCCTTCCGCTGGCCCAGAACTGCTCCCACCGCATAGTCACTAGCATCGCACATGAGCTCAAATGGTAGGGTCCAGTCTGGTGTGGTGATGATAGGCGCGCTAATCAGCTTTTCCTTGAGCAAATCAAAAGCTGACTTGCACTCCGCATTAAAATCAAAGACTGCATCCTTCTCAAGCAATCCACACAAAGGCTTCGTGATCTTCGAGAAGTCCTTAATGAAGCGCCGATAGAACCCTGCATGTCCCAAGAAACTCCTTACCCCTTTGACAGAGGTAGGGTAAGGAAGCTTCTCAATAACCTCAATCTTGGCTCTATCCACCTCTAAACCTTTGCTGGAGATCTTGTGGCCCAAAACAATTCCCTCGGTAACCATGAAGTGACACTTCTCCCAGTTGAGCACTAGTTTGGTGTCAATGCATCTATCCAGAACCCGGGCCAACTGTTTCAGGCAGTCTTCGAATCCATCACCATAGAGCGAGAAGTCATCCATGAACACTTCAAAGTTCTGCTCCATCATATCAGAGAAGATCGACATCATACACCTCTGAAACGTAGCAGGTGCGTTGCATAACCCAAAAGGCATGCGTCTAAAAGCGAAAGTCCCATAAGGACAAGTGAATGTCGTCTTCTCCTGGTCAGCTGGCTCAATTGCTATCTGGTTGTACCCGGAGTACCCATCCAAAAAGCAATAATGAGAATGATGTGCCAGCCTATCAAGCATCTGATCAACGAATGGAAGGGGAAAATGATCCTTCAAAGTGGCATCATTGAGCTTGCGGTAATCCATGCAAACTCTCCACCCAGTAACAGTACGAGTGGCAATTTGATCACCTTTTTCCCCTTCCACCACAGTTATACCTCCCTTCTTAGGGACACATTGCACCGGGCTAGTCCATGTGCTGTCAGAAATCGGATAAATGATGCCCGCCTCCAACCATTTAAGCACCTCTTTCTTCACTACCTCCTGCATGTGAGGATTGAGGCGGCGCTGAAACTGAACTACCGACTTCTTATCTTCCATGAGCCGAATCTTGTGCTGGCAAACTGTGGGGCTGATCCCCTTGATATCTGCTATGGTCCATCCCATAGCTGCCTTTCTCTCCTGTAGTACCTTGAGAAGCTGCTCCTCCTGTTCCCTGTCCAAACATGCAGACACAATCACAGGTAAAGACTCATTAGATCCCAAGTACAGATATTTCAAATGAACAGGTAAAGGCTTTAATTCTAAAACAGGAGCAGTAATAAGAGAAGGAGTAAGAATCTTCCTGCTTCCCTCATTAAAGAGGGGTAGGGGCTGACGCCAATGAATATCTAATGCTTGCTCTTTCTCGCTGGAATCAAGTAGAACAAGCTCCTCATATAGCTGCTCCAATAAAATATCATCCTCTTCGTCCGGCGTGTATGCCTCCACCCCGAAGCACTGCTCACTTACCGCATATGCGGGAAACTTCATAGCCTCAAATACATTGAAGGCCACCTTCTCATCGTTGATCTGCATAGTCAGCTCTCCATTGGCCACATCAATGATAGTCCTCCCAGTAGCTAGGAATGGGCGGCCCAAAATAAGAGGAACATCATCGTCAGCCTCCATGTCTAAGATCACAAAATCCGCTGGGAAGATGATTCCTTCAACTCTCACTAATACATCCTCTAAAACACCCCTGGGGCGTTTTATAGTGCGATCAGCCATCTGCAAGCACATCCTGGTAGGCTTAGGATCTCTCACACCAAGTTGCTCAAAAACCGATGTGGGCATCAAATTAATACTTGCACCAAGATCACATAATGCCCTCCCATGAAACGCATCTCCCAATGTAATAGGGATGATGAAACCGCCCGGATCTTTCATCTTCTTTGGTAGCGCCTTTTGCACAACTGCGCTACACTCCTCATTCAAAGTCACGGTTTCAAAATCATCCATGCGCCTCCTATTAGAAAGGAGGTCCTTGAGAAATTTGGCATATTTAGGCATTTGTGAAATTGCCTCCGCAAAAGGTATATTAATGTGCAGTTTCTTGAAGATATCCACAAACTTCTTGAAATGCTTGGCATCCTCTTGACTCTTCAATCTCTGCGGGTATGGCACTCGCACACTGTATTCCTCCCTTGGCTTCTGTTTCTCATCCGACTTCCTCACCGTGTCCTTTGATTGGGGAATCACGGTAGGCACGGGAATTTCTTCATCCAAGGCTTTTTCAGTGGCCTTAGTCGCCTCAGCTCGCGCATGGGTAGGATATGGGGGATCTTGGGTAGTAGTCCCACTGCGAGTCGTAATAGCCTTCAATTGCTCAGTTGGAGTAATAGTGTTGGATGGAAGTATACCTGGTCGAAGTCGAGGATTCTGATTAGCTATTTGGCCAATTTGCGTTTCATGGCTCTTTAGTGAAGCTTCCATTGCGACTATTTTGCTCTCAATCTTATCATTGCTAGCTAATAGTTTCCTCAACATCGCGTTTGTATCCTGTTCTTCTGAGAGTGGAGGTGGGGCTTGTTGTTGTGGAACCTGTCTCTGAGCTTGGTAAGGAACATTTGGCCTATGACCTGGCGCATATAATCCACTATTCGGATTGGCATAACTGAAGTTGGGGTGATTGCGATTGTTGGGATGATAGGTGTTTGGCCATTGCTGCTGTCTTTGTTGACCCATGTAATTCACGTCTTCAATGCCATCCCCATATCCCTGATTTTCATCTGCTACCATCTCTCCCACTGACTTCACCTGTGCCGATGGATTTAAATTACTGAAAGCCGAAGTCATCACTGCCATCTGATGTTCAAATTTTTGTTCCACCATCGACTCTATCTTACTAACCAATGCCCCATCTGACTTCGTGTTTCTACGAGTCTCAGACCTCGTGGATTCACGTTTTGCTACATTATCTAGCAGATCACGACATCTCTGTAGTCCCATTCCCATAAAATTTCCTTGAGCCATCATGTACAGCTCACTAGCAGTCTCTCTGTCCAAAGCATTATAAAAGTAGTGGAGAAGTTTATACCATGGCTCTCCGTGTGTAGGGCATCTGCAAAGGAGCTGGTTGAACTTTCTCCACGTATCACCCAGAGAATCATCTTCCTGCTGTGTAAATTTAGTTATGTCAGCCATCCGTTGAGCAGCCTTGGATGGTGGGAGATACTTCCTGAGAAACTCTCTGCTACAATCTGCCCATGTAACTATGCTGCCTGCTGGAAGTTCCATAAGCCATGTCTTTGCCTTTCCCGATAAAGAGAAGGGGAAAAGCATGAGCTTTATCGTCTCGATTGGAAATCTCTGGTCATACATGGTAGAAGTAATCTGCTCGAAATTGAGCAAGTGCTGATGTGGATCATCACTCGGGGCTCCAGTGAATAAGCATTCATCCCTAACCATATTGATCAACGGTTGGCGAATCTCGAAATGCGCGACATTAATCTGCGGCCTGACAATGGTAGGCTGATATCCCTCCGGTGTAGTCCTGAAGTAGTCCACCAAAGGACGCTCATCCTCCTCAGCATTGTTGACTTGCTCTACCGCATTCCGGCCGTTATTGTTCCGATTATTGCCCCCGTTGTTCCCATTGCCACCGTTGTTTCCACCATTAACTCCTCCATTGTTTCTATCCACTATTTCCGCACCAAGGAGTTGTCGTGGATTTGGGGGGTTCATGCGATCAATCACTGCCTGCATCTCAGCCATTTGAGCCCTAAGCCGCTAAGTCTCCCTTGCTCGATTCGCTGCATCTTCCACAGCTGCAGCTCTAGCTGCTTCTACATCTTCGAGGCCTTTGCGGAACCTCTCAAACTCAGCTCTAGTTTGCTCGTCCATCTGAACTGAATTTGCTTTCCTCTTGTCTCTACTCTGTGCTCGCAATAAGGATTCCGAGTCTTCAAGTGTTGGATGCAAAGGCTCGTTTCGAGAACGTGACATGCACCAAGTGAATCAGACCTGAAAACACGAATCACACACACAAAACAGGTGAGTAACAGATATAACTGAAATAGTAAATCCCTAAAGAGAAAAATAATAGCTAATTTATCTGAAGTCCCCGGCAACGGCGCCAAAAACTTGACACGCTCCAACTGCAAGTGTACAGCTGTCGTGTGTAGTAATAAATTCCGGAAATCCGGGTTGTCGAACCCAAGAGTCAATCTCCTGCATCATATGCCTATTGATCTAGCGCCGCCCTCCACGCTTACATTGCGTAGGGGCGAGACATCTGCTAGTACCTTGCAAATATTCACATCTCCTCCATCAAAAATTTGATTGAGATTGAATATTCTGAGTAAGTGCATCTCATGTAGTAATTTACTTAGTCCTCTATGTTTAGATCAGTGACTGATCTTGCCTGGAACCTTCCCATCTCACAGTCGCTCCCACTAGGCCAAAAAATAAAACTCGTCTTATAAATCTGAAATCTTCTTTGTTAGATTTGAAGTTCGCATTACTGTAACCCTTTACAGTAAACTCCTCCTATCCTCCATGTATCAAGAATTCATCCTTTAGTTCTTCTCAAGTACTTAAGGGTAATCTTGATAATAATCCAGTGACGCTCACCCGAATTTGACTAGTATCTTTGTGTCTTGCCATATGACACGTCTGGCCTAGTACATAACATGGCGTATCTCATGAATCTTATTCATACGGTCCCTTTCCAATCTAACTGGAAAGACAACTAGTCTTCAAAAGACCAATTCCATGTGACATAGGTAGAATCCATATTCTATACATGTTGAACCATTTCAACACCTTTGTCAATTTATGTACTATGACTTAAGCCGCACAACCATATTGATCTATCTCCATAGATCTTCATAGGTTGCTTCGTCTAAGTCTATCATTGAAGATTAATTCCCTAGTCAATCTACGTAAGATTGCCAAGTAGGGATACCATTCCCAATGATTAGTATGTCTCCACATACAAGGCCAGAAACATAATTATGCTCCCACTAACCTTCTTGTAAACACAAGTCTCATCTTCAATTTTGATGGAACCAAACTCCTTTGATTGCATCATCAATTTGAAGAAGCTAACTCCAAGAAGCTTGACTCAATCTATAGACAGATTGCTACAAGCAAGATGCGAATGGATTTAAGCATCACAACTGGGAAAGATTTCGTCATAGTCTATACTATGAACTCACATGAAATCCTTACCCAACCAATTGTCCCTTAAAGGTAATCATATTACCATCCATGTTGGTTTCCTCATAACCCACTTGCACCTTATGGGTCCTACCCTTCAGGTGGTTCCACCAAACTACTTTGTTGGTATACATGGATTCCATATCATATCTCATGTCTCCAAGCCATTTCTGAGAGTATGGCCACACGTGGCCATCTCATAGGTTGTAGGCTCATCTTTATGAGCAATATATCATGGGTTATGAGAAATCCTTATTTCTCTAGTCCCTCAATATATCCTACCTGACCTACGAGGCTTGTGTTATATGAGTAGGTTGCTTCACAACATCTTGTGATCCTGCTCATGTTCCATCAAAAGGATCAATGTTCTGTTGTGGTTCTTGAACTTCTTAGTTCTACTGTCCTCCCACTATTTCTTTTAGAGACAATCTCTACCTAGAAACATGTGGTTCGAGCAACAAACAACTTTTTCTCGATTGAGTTGTAGAAATAATATCCTTTTCAGGATATCCCACAAAACATTTATCCGACTTGGGTCCAAGTTTATTTGTAAACTCTTTTACATAAACCCCAAATTTTTATGAATGACATACTAGTAAACTTCCTAGTCCATATCTCATATGGTGTTTTTCATAATTAGTTTTTGATGGAACACAGTTAAGGGCAAAATTTACTGTAATTAGAACATAGTCCCCAAAAGTAAACTGGAAGCTCTGTTTGACTCATCGTGGACCGAACCGTGTCCTACAAGGTCCGAACTCTCCTCTTATACACGCCAAACCCATGTGGCGTGCTAGGTGGAGCGAGTTTTGGATCATATCCAACACTCCCATAGATTCTTGTCAAACTCTTGGCTCAAGCACTCTCTTCTACGATCCAATCGTAGAGCCCTAATACTTTTGCCAAGCTGGTTCTCTAATTCATTCCTGAAATCTTTAAACAATTCAAAGGATTCAGATTTGTTACTTCATAAGATACACAAATCCATATTTCTCTGATCCCATCAGAAAATATGATGAAGTACTGAAAAACATCTTTAGCATTTGTGCTTAGTGGCCTTCATACATCAATATGTATGATTCCAAAAGATCATATCTTTTCCTAATAAGTCTTACATGTCTCATATGATTCAATAATCAAATGAGTTTTTCTGAAATCCATGCTCATGGAGTTCTAGATATGTATCTCTTATTTATGATCCCTAAACGATAATGCTAAAGATAAGTGAAGTTCATATCATTATATGCAAACCTCTTGGTATTAATGTTTTAGATGAATTCATCATGATCAAGGATATACAATCCTCTTAGACAAAATTGCATTATAATAATGCATATCACAATAAATGGAGCAACATATGTCCTTTATTATGATAAGGAGTTTTCTTGTCCAAACAAGAAACTATGATAATGATCCTACTCATAGCAGGTACATAATCACTTTTGTCTAATTCATGAACAATTTCATAAAGGTAGAATGTTATAAACTAAAGAGTATAGAAGAGAGAACAATTGGGAGGAATATCAAGTCTATCTTATTCTCCACCAAACCACCCTTTATATAGGGTGTGGGGGTCAATCAGTATCATCTATACATGGTAGTACAATATTCTGTGAATATTCACCATATCAAATATATATTTCATAACACTCCCCCTTGAATATTCACTAATACGATGCCTCGTTAAAACCTTGTCATGCAAAACCCGTGGGGACAAAAGTTGTGACGAAGGAAAAAGAGTGCATCTTGTGAGTGGAGATTTGATGTAGTCTTCAACTCATTCATGGCTGCATGCCTCATTAAAACCTTGCTTGGAAAAACCCTGTGGGATAAAAACCTCGGCTAAGGAAAAGAGTACAGCGCCTTGTAATTTAATCTCCCCCTCTCTGCATCATCTTGATGTCACACTTCATACCTGAAAGTAAATTTATGGGGAATACATAGTGTCTAACATAATATGATGCAACATGATCGTTCAAGATAGTAATAAAAACTATCAGTTAATAAGTATGACATGTTATATACTCATGAGACATTCGTCATACTAAATAATATGCATATGCACCTAAAATACTCGCGAGTTTGAATCTTCAATTTGCTTCAGCAAAGAAGAATAACTCATGGGCAATGACCTCCATGGATTTCACATATAGTGATTCGTACGATCATTTTGTGTAACTAGTTACTTTCATATTCCTAGTCTTAAGACTAAACAAAATATCGTAATCACTCTTATCAATAGAGGATTTGTGGGTTATAATTATAACCATGAGAAATATAATATATGGGCATTGCTTCAATATAGCCTATTTTTCATTCAATAGTCTCACATATTCAACCATTAGGGTGCGGACATTTGAATATGTTGTTCTATATGAAGATGGATGCTTGAGGCATCTCAAGTACTTCAAAGTGCTTCACATATATGCTCGACGCATTAACTGCAGAGCTCGTGTATATTTGTATACACATGGGTGTTGACTTTGATTTTGGCCAATATGTAGTCAAACACGATTCCACTTGTAGTGGTTTAAGAAAATCATATGATTTCAAGCGCTTTTCATAGTAAATATCATTAATGATCATCTACATAAACTCAAATGTAGGAAGCTCTTCATCTACATGAGTTGTTGCCTCTTCAAGGGCATTGATTTGATCATTTATTTATGATTCTCTTGTGTTCTCAATTATAGTCAAATTGGAACTAACAAGATCATGATCCTTATGGAGGATCTACATGATTGCATAAGCAACCGTTACATGCTTCATATGCATCAAAACTCATATTTTATAAGACTTCAATTGGATTTGAAGTTTGAAGTCACACGTACTAAATTTTGATTAAGTCAATGTTCATGTCATGTAATTGGGTATATCCTCCCCCTCATGACATGAACCGTGCGATCAATGTCATAGAGATATGCTTTCGGCATATTATTTATATATACTCGAGCCAAAAAATAAAATAGGCGAGAATGTATCTCCTTAGGAGATATAATTTATCACACTTCAAACTTCTAGTTCTCATGAACTCTAAAATACTATCCTCTTTGGGATAAGAGTTTCACTTATGAGAATACAATCATCCCATGCTCCTCCCTTAAAGGGGTTCAAATGGGATAGTTAATGAGATAGAGCATGCATAAAAATTCATCCGAGTGGATAAATATTGCACAATTCCTAAGAAGTGCATATATAGTTGTAGATAGTGCTTTCTGAGCTGACAGATCTTGGCCACGTGGCAACCATCCAGCACACCATATTGTGCTCCACACACACTGGATCACCAGCCGAGCTGATCCATGTGGGGGCTGCGAGACAGAGCCCTCGCATACCACTGCACGGGACTTGTAGGGACTTAGTGGTTTGGAGGCTAGAGTAAGTCCTGTCGCGTGCGAGCCAAGCCCGCGCGCGACCTTTAGTAACTGCTTTTGAGATATTTATGGCACGAGCTCCATAAACCCGGTCAATCCGGTCAAACCCGGTCACCCTCATAACGGTTCCGGTATTCGCGCATAACGTGCTGTAACGGTCCCTATATAGGCGGACGAACGTGCCGTTGCGGTTAAGCTAATTAAGCCGCCATTAATGGGCGCATTAACCACACTGCAACGGTCACATTCTCCATTATATATAGGACGTTAACCTTTCCATACAAAGGAGAACACACTAGCCATACGCGGAAGCTCTGCCAAACCTCTCTCTCTCTCTCTCAGACATTACTACTGCCTTACTCTCTCCCTACACACAACCCAACTCTTCCTGTGCCATCTCTGATCCTCTACTTACGGTGTACACGGAGGTCTCCTCGCCGGAATCTCTTGTGCACATTTTGGTGAACCCGACTTGAACTTACCAACAAAAGCAACCATGTCTCAGGAGGATGATATCAGCAACATATCGCCTTCCACCGAAGCTGCCTCGGGAGAGGAGACCCGCCGTACTCCTACGACCCCTAGTGAGGCACCGACGCTGGAATCCTTGGACGCCACCGTCCAAGGTCAGGCGAAAGATCTCAAAGCTCAGTCTGCGCAGCTAGAACGGATCCTGGCCGTTCTGGGCACCCTTGCGCCAAACCCTTCACCAGCCACCGCCGTCTCTCAAGGAGGAGGAGCCCCTACCGCTCCAGGACTGGGAGTGTCAACCACACCTCCCAACCCTAATCTGCAGATGACACGCTCCAACTGCAAGTGTACAGCTGTCGTGTGTAGTAATAAATTCCGGAAATCCGGGTTGTCGAACCCAAGAGACTTCGTCGTAAATTATCAATTAAATTCGTTCTTTATGTGGGCAAAGCGCAGTTGTGTTGTTCTATTAATCCTACTAAAATTTAAAGCAAGTATCTCAATTAATCAATTGAATTGCTTCACGATTAATAAAGATGAACGATTATAAAATTTCTCAAAGTTTGGAAAAGTCAGGATATCTCTACGGGTCACTAGGTATTTCACACGATATTGGATTTATGTTTTGTTAACACGATTAACATTTATCTAGCTAAACGAGCACAATTACGTTGAAGATGTCTCAACCAACTCCTATGTTTAAACTATTAAAAACTGATTTCTCTAGCCTAATTGAGTTTAAACACGCATTACGAGAATTTGTCTACTCTTTGTTCTAGCTAACTAGCAAGATTTCTCAACCCTAGATACGGCTAGTGTGTATTTCAATTTTGCGGGCAATGAATATTGATGTCTCTAACATTCATAACCTAGCTCTATCCTAACAATACGTCTATTGATAGCAAAGATGAATTAAACACATAAAATACACATAGCTAGATAAAAAGTTCATCAATTAAGCCAAAAGCATGAAATCAAATCCATAAATCACAAATATCATGATCAAACCCTAGCTCCCTACGAGATACCCTGAGAAAAGTGTTTAGCTACTCAAAAACATGATTCACGTACAAAGTTTCGTGATCAAATAACAAGAATAGAGAAGAAACTGAGTTTTAGAGATCAAACGAATGATTCCAAGCTTCCTTGATCGTCTCCTAAGCTCCAAGCTCTCTTCAATGTGATAGAGTACGTGATAATCCCCAAAAACATGCCCTAACCAAGTCTAATACGTTCTTCCAATGTTTAGAACAAGTTAGGAGTAATTACAAAGCAACCCCAAAAAGTTACAACCAAAAATCTGCCCGAACTAGGTCGTGTGACCTAGTTAAGTAGGTCGTGCGACCTACTGTGCTGCCCAGAACAGGTCGTGTGACCTGTGTAGTAGGTCGCATGACCTACTGAAATAAGCTGGAATCGCTAACTAGGTCGTGTGACCTAGTAACTAGGTCATGCGACCTAGTTGCTTCATCAAATTTTTCCATCTTCTTCCCACTTGTTCCTCTTGCTTCCGAATCACTTCCCGGGCATCGTTTCTTCATTCAATCTTCCATTTTGAGCTCTCCTCATGCCTCAACACTCGTATCAACTTCTCTTGAGCCTCTCTAGCACTTGATCCATCAACTCTCGCTTTCCTTCCCAAATCTCGAGCTCGCATCACTTCCGAAGTTCGTTTCCTCTATCCACTTGCTCCTCGCGTGCTCCGGCCCTGAAAATCACAACACGAACACCCCGCGAAGATCAAATGTGACAAAATAAGATAAATAGCACGTAAAACAATGCAAGAAACGCTCGGACTTCACATTTTAGCATACGAACTCATTTTCTCAAATAAACACATGATCTACTCGAAAAGACGCAACATTCTCCAATATAAGCGCGCAAAATGTAGCAAAATAAGCAATAATATAACTCCGAAAACGGAGTTATCAGCAGACTCCACCGGCGACTACGCAGCTACCTTCAATTCAGGGGTCAACAGCTCAGATGTTGCCTCTCACTGCTCATACTCCTCAGCCTCCGGCTTTGGCATCTAACCCGGCTTCGCAGTATCCCTTGCCTCCACCAACAACGATCTGGGGCAATGCGAACAGCCAATATGTCCCCAATCCTCCGGCGGCGTACGTATCGCCTCCGTCTACGGCAACCCCTCCTCCTGCTACCGAGGGAAGCATTCCAGAATGTATGACATCTCTTCAGAAGCGCATGGACACTATTTTGGCTCACCAATCATTCGCGGATACCATCATCCCGAAGCTAGACAACGATCCACCCATCCCGCGGGAGATTTATCTCATGCCTAACCCGGTGGGGTATAAGGCTCCTAAATGGGACAAGTTCGAGGATGTCAACGGAAACGCTCATGAGCATGTCATGCGTTTCATCGATGTCATGGGGCCATACGGAGCCGATCCCAAGCTGCTGATGCGAGAGTTCTCAAAATCCTTGGGGAACGTAGCGTACAAGTGGTACCGAACGTTGGAGGCCGGATCCGTGAAGACTTGGGACGACATGGTCCAGAATTTCTATACCAAGTTCTTCCAGATGGAAGAAAAGGTGACAATGATCCACCTCTCGCGGATGTATCAGAAGCGCGAGGAGGACGGGATAACCTTCATCAAGAAGTTCAGGGCGAAGTCCTTGGAATGCAAAGATCCAATGCTCGAGAGTCGGCTTGTAGAGATATGCCTGCAGTGCATGCGAGACGAATACAAAGGTATGCTCATCAACCTGCAAACACCTACGTTTTCAAAGCTCATCGAATGCAGGAAGAACATCGAGCCTATAGTGGAGAGACAGAAAAAGAAAAACGCTCCGGAGCGATCCTCGAGCGGTACCACCTACAAGATCGGGAGATTCAGCTACAAGAGGGGACGCGAAGCTGAGGTCAATACAGTTTCACCCCAGAAGCAGGCGAAGATTGTGAACTTCGACGTACCACCTCTGCCATGTTCGGTGGAAGAGGCAAGCGACCTCTGCAGGCAGTGGCGCAAGGACGGTATCCTACCGCCGCTCGAGAAAACACCCTCCAAGGAGATGGTGAGGGACCCGAAGTGGTGCGAGTACCATGGCAAGGTCATGCATCCCACAGCGGACTGTAAGAAGCTCAGGATTGTATTCAACCAGAAGATGAATAATGGCGAGCTGATCGTCAGCGATCACAGGAAGGATGTGCGCAACAACCCACTTCCTGCCCATGCGGAGCAAGACTCGAAAGGTAAAGAGGTCGCCATGATCTCGATTGTGGATCTGGAAGAGGTCGCAGAGGATGGTCTGCCCATCATTGCCGAAGTCCATGATGATGAGGACTACAGCGTAGACACAGAGGATGAACGTGCCGACCGGATGAAGGGGTCGCACGGCTTCAGCAGATTCTTCGACGAGATGAACTTCTCTGAGAAGTGCCGAACAGAAATGAAGAAAGCAATCTTGAGGATAGCGGAGGACTACGAGGAGGATCTCGTAGTCTCCAACGGGAAAGTCATCCGGGCGTCTCGCCCTACAGAAAAGATTATGACCTTTTGCGCCAGCGACAAAAAGACAGATGCGAGCCACCAGAGGCCCCAGTACGTGACGGCCATCATCAATGGCGTCGAGTTCAAACGAGCATTCGTCGATGGAGGAGCAACGGTCAACGTCGTTTCGCTCCACACACTGAAGCTAGCAGGGATCCCCGAGCATAAGATTGTCAGGCGTCCATCTCCGCTGATGGGATTTGGAAGCGACTCTAGAATGACGATTGGATGGATCCGCCTGGGCGTTCAGATCGGCAAAATCAAGTGCTCAGCGAAGTTCTATGTCATAGATGCGAACACTAGGTATCACATGATCATAGGACGAGCCTGGATTCATCGCTTTGACGCGGTCCCTTCAACAGCTCACCAAGTCATGAAAGCTATCTGGAACGACAGAATAGTCGAGATACCGGCTTCAACGAATCCATTCAACATGGATGAAGCACATCTCAGCGAGGCGGTGTGGTTCACCGAGATGGCGGACGAGCAAACACCGGGGCCGTTCAACCCTACTCCTTTACCTCTTTGGGAAGATATCAAGGATCAGTCACCTGCGGGAGTGATGGTGACAAGGGAGGATGCCAAGGAAAAGCCGCCCACACGTGAAGAGGCGCCGCGAATCGCTTACCAACGAAAGAACGTATATACTCTGAAGAGAATAGCAAAGCATGACCCTGAAGGCAAAGAGATGGAGAGCTTCTACGCCAATGGGAAGAAGTGCTATCGCATATGAAGGTGCGCGGGGATGTCCTCACGCGGACATGGGGATATCCCTGGGCAAATCAACCAAATCGAGCAGATTGCGGTAACCGAAAAGCCAATGCAGAGCACTCCAGATGAGAAGCTCAAAGAAGCACCCGAATGCATGGAAGACAGACCCAGACCACAGAAGCAAGAGCTAAAGGAAGTATTCCTCAGCCCGAATGAGGAAAAGAAGAGGCCAGTCTTTCTAAGTGCG
The DNA here is from genome assembly GCA_023055425.1 of Linanthus parryae. Taxonomy (NCBI): domain Eukaryota; kingdom Viridiplantae; phylum Streptophyta; class Magnoliopsida; order Ericales; family Polemoniaceae; genus Linanthus; species Linanthus parryae. The sequence continues at coordinate 1,647,808 of JALGPY010000024.1, forward strand.
GACCTCACAAGCGAGGAGGAGCAAGGACTACTGCAGCTCCTGACCGAGTACAAAGACGTGTTCGCATGGGAGTACGATGAGATGCCTGGACTGGACACAAGCATCACCATGCACCGTTTAGACATCATCCCGGGCTCTAAGCCGATAAAGCAAAGCACAAGAAGCTTCATGCCGGAGCTTAATGTGAAAATCAAACAGGAGATTGTCAAACTCCTGGACGCCAGGTTCATAGAACCAAATCACCATCCCACATGGCTGGCCAATATCGTGCCGGTAGTAAAGAAGAATGGACAGCTTCGCATCTGCGTGGACTTCCGAGATCTCAATCGCTTCTGCCCCAAGGACGATTTTCCGCTCCCCAACATCGATTTTCTTATCGATTCGACAGCAGGTCATCGCATGTTCAGTTTCATGGACGGCTTCAGCGGGTACAACCAGATCAAGATGGACCCTGAAGATGCACGGAAAACTGCATTCATCACCCCAGTGGGAGTGTTCAACTACACGGTGATGCCCTTCGATCTCAAAAACGCAGGTGCAACCTACCTGCGGGCCATGATGGCCCTAATCCACGACATGATGCACAAAGAAGTGGAGTTTTATGTGGATGACCTCGTGGTTAAATCCAAGCAAGAGGCAGATCACCTGGCAGATTTGCGGAAGGTGTTCAACAGATGCAGACGCTTTCAGCTGAATATGAACCCTATGAAATGCGCGTTCGGAGTAACGTCAGGGAAATTCTTGGGATGCGTGGTACATCGCCAAGGAATCGAGCCTGACCCTGCGAAAGTTTCGGCTATCATCAGCATGACTCCGCCGCATGACCAGAGTGCCTTGAAGACATTCTTGGGGAAGCTATCGTATCTGCGGAGATTCATCCCAGCGATTGCCGAGATTACTTTCTGCTTCAGCAATCTTCTCAAAAAAGATGCCACATACAACTGGACTCCGGAGCACGAAGCTGCGTTCGGGAAGCTGAAAGAACTGCTGACGTCTTCAAAAATAATGATCGCACCTCAGTTGGGGTCGCCACTTTTACTGTATCTGACGTCAACCAGGAAATCCATAGGAGCACTCTTGGCTCAGGAGTACGAAGGTCAGGAAAGGCCCATCTACTACATCTCTCGCATTGTGCAGCCTGCAGAATCAAGGTACACGGACATTGAGCGTCATTGCCTTGCATTATTCTTCATAATAGAAAAGTTGAGACATTACTTCGCGTCGCACAAAGTGGTAGTGGTCACCAAGAGTGATCCCATACGATATATGCTGACTCACACCACTCCTGGGGGAAGATTGGCGAAATGGTACATGACCATCTCTCAGTACGATATCACATGCGTGCGACCGCGAGCGATCAAATCACAAGCGGTAGCCGATCTGTTGGCACAGTTCCCTGACAACAGCCATGAGCCTATAGTCGAAGAAGAGCTCGAAGGACCTGAAATCTATGCAATCGATGTACCCTATTGGACGCTCCATTTGGACGGTTCGTCAACAAGGAAATGCGGAGGCATTGGGATAGTCTTGACCAAGCCAGATGGGGAGGTCATACAGATGTCCGCAAAGCTTGACTTTGCAGTCACAAACAATGAAGTGGAATATGCGGCTCTCATCGCGGGACTCCGTGCGGCGAAAGCTTTGGAAGTAAGCAATCTGACGGTCATGGGAGACTCCAAATTGATCTTCAAGCAAGCCTCGGGCGAGTACAGTTTGAAGGAGATTAACCTTCTGTCCTACCGGACTCTGGTGCAAAAGCTGGTGCAGCAATTTTGCGACGTTAGGTACGAGCACAAACCCCGAGCAGACAACAGACACGCAGATGCTTTGGCAACCTTGGGATCCAAGGTTAGTACAGACAAATGTCCCGCAAGAATCTCGATCGAAGTGCGAACATCGTCGGCGTTAACAGAAGACGCGTGCGACCATGAACGCATAGACGATATGGACTGGAGAAAGGCAATCTTACGAGCCATCGCAGAAGGTACAAGCAGAGAAAGCTGGGCACTCACAAAGGGGTATTGCATACACGACAACACCCTTTACTACAAGGGCCCTGGCGGAATACTCATGCGATGTGTTTCCGAGCAAGAGGGACAGTTGCAGTTAGAAAAGATTCACCAACATGTGTGCGGAGAAAGCGAAGTTTCAATCTATCGAAAGGCTCAGAGATATGGCATTCACTGGCCAGACATGTCAACAGCCGCAGCCCTAATACAGGGAAAGTGCGATAGTTGCGCACTGATCAAAGATTCCTTACTCATCGCTCTAACCGACGATGATGCGGATTGGAGGAAACCACTCTTCGATTTTCTCACCCAGGGCACCGTACCCGAATCGAGAAAAGAAGCTGAGAAGTTGAAAAGGAAGGCATCCCGATACGTGGTGCAAGAGAACTTACTTTGGCGAAGAGGTCATGAAGGCAACTTGCTACGATGTCTAGACGGCAGGGAAGCACAAGAAGTCATGGACCTTTCTCATCAGGTGGAACACCAAGGAGGTGCGAAATTATGCAGGCAGCTCCTCTCAATTGGATATTTCTGGCCCACGATGGAGGCTGATTGCCGCACCAAAGTACGACGCTGCCAGGAGTGTCAATTCAAAGGAAACCTAGTGCACGCTCCTGCTGTGGATCTACATGCATTGGGAACGCCATGGCCATTTCACACATGGGCGTTGGATTTCATTGGTCCCATCCGGCCAACTTCGCATGGGAATCATTTTATTCTCACCGCAACTGAGCTATTCACCAAATGGGTGGAGGCGATACCACTGAAGACGACAAATGCGCTAGCTGTGGTCAACTTCATCCAAGAAAACATCATATGCAGGTTCGGAATACCCAACACCATCCTTTCAGATAATGGTACTCCCTTTGTTAATCGCCAGGTGGCTGCGAAGCTAGCAGAGTACAATATCAGACAGATATGCTCCACTCCTTACTACCCGAAAGGGAACGGGCAAGCCGAAGCGACCAACAAAACGCTGTTGAGGATTTTGAGCAAGATGGTCGTAGATGACCACAAGAAGTGGGCTGATTCCCTAAACATAGTCCTGTGGGCTTACCGGACTTCTCCAAGGACACCCACGGGGGTCTCACCATTCCTCCTATGCTATGGAGCTGAGGCCGTGGTACCTGCGGAGGTGAGAGTCAATTCGGCGAGATTGGCCTTCCACGCATTATACGACAATCAACGCGATCATGACTTAGTCTTGCTGGAGGAAAAGCGAGAGCAAGCTAAAAGGACCAACAAACGGTATCAAGAAAGGATCGCTCGTGCTTACAATAAGACGGTCCAGCAAAGAGATTTCGCAGTTGGAGATTTGGTCCTGCGCGCATCTGACCATTGCAAGCGAGAAGCGGCTCACCCAAAGTTCGCAGCCAATTGGGAAGGACCCTTCGAAGTCACAGAAGTCTTCGACAGTGGCTACTGCAGCATACAGAGGTTGCACGGAACGACCTCAACCCCAAGTTCAGTCAACATGCGCTGGATTAAGAATTACTATCCTTGACTTCTCTCATTTTATGCGTTTTATTATAACGTTGCCTCATGTCTTGTATGGCTATGATTCACACAATCTTCTCTCCCATATGAGAGAATTGTAAGCTCATCTCTCCCATATGAGAGCACTATAATAAAAGGATTCTCCCAAATGAGAAATTCATATTTCTAGCTGTTAATGTTGCTTCATTTAGTTTGTTATCACTGTTAACAATGGGCTATCCGCCACAATAGCAATCTGTGCGAACTACGATCTTAACTGATCTTTTAAGCCTATCTGTCACGATAGCAGCTTGTGCAAAATGCGATCTTAATCGATCCTCTAAGCCTGTCTGATACGATAGCAACCTATGCGAAAAATGATCTTGATTGGTCTTCTAAGCCTATCTGTCACGATAGCAGCCCATGCGAATGCGATCTTAATTGATCTTCTAAGCCTATCTGTCACGATAGCGGCCTATGCAAATGCGATCTTAATTGATCTTCTAAGCCTATCTGCCACGATAGCAGCTCATGCGAAAAATGATCTTAATTGATCTTCTAAGCCTATCTGCCACGATAGCATCTCATGCGAAAAATGATCTTCATCGATCTTCTAAGCCTATCTACCATGATAGCATCTCATGCGAAAAATGATCTTAATTGATCTTTTAAGCCTATCTGCCACGATAGCAGCTCATGCGAAAAATGATCTTAATTGATCGTCCAAAAGCCTATCTGACACGATAGCAACATATGCGAACGTGATCTTAAATGATCCTTCAAGCCTATCTACTGTGATAGCAGCGTTATACAAATGCAATTTAAACTTCGTCCTTAAGTCTGTCTATTGTAATAGCGAAATCATGCAAAGTGATCTTAAGTGATCTACAAAGGTCTATCTGATGTGATAGCATTTGCCTCTTAATCTGGGGCAGAATCACGAGCCTATCTGCCAAGATAGCAAAGCTGTGCGAACATGATCTCGAATGATCTAAGAACATATCTGCGAATCTATGCAACAGATAGCAGATACGAAGTGTGCATATAGCACTACAAAAGGCGAAATATGCCGATACGCATGCGAAATTGTATTTTGTTGTAACGACGCAGCAGATAATACAAAAGCCATTTGTCATTATGAGTCAAAAAGACTTACAATTTATCTGTCTAGATAGCAGCTTACAAGCGAAAAAGCTCAAATCTAACTACGCAGCCAACATGGCTTACAATGCATTCGAAAAGTAACTTACAAGCAGAAGTTACACATCCCGGGAATCCTGACTGGAAAAGGGTAAACCTAACGGTCCTAGCACCGGCTGTGCGAGATCTGCGGCCGAAGATCTGTCGCAAGTAGGGTCTTGCTATAAAATGAACGTCCTACAAGAGCCACATGAAGCCACACGTTCAAGATCCCAGTATTTGACAAGGCCCTTGTCTGATCAACACCCCATGAGATGTGCCTGAGGGACCACCGGTTCCGGCGTCCAACAGGCAAGCAGAAGCTCCAAAGGGCAAGGGCTCCTTGTAGACGGGGACGAACGCAACGGTTCGCCACCCTGAGTTCAAGAACGAAGAGGAAAGAAATCCTCCTCCAGGGATACTGGAGGAGAATTCCGCCGTTCATTACGAGTCGGTAGCACGGTCACTGCGGCGCTGCACCTCACCGGGAGGCGGCCGGAAACATGACCTGCAAACATAATAGACGAAGAAAATTCTTCGAACACACATGAAATATCATCTCCATCTTCTTTATGAAGGTTACAAAGATTAGTAAGCCTCATAAAGCGGATCTTGGAAACTATTTCTATGGCACAAAGCGCAAACTCAGGTCTCATGACTTGGAGTTGCCATGAATCAACGAAAAACAAGCGTTGAAGCCAGCAGTCGTAAGGACTCACGGCAAAGCACATTTTTGGGATGAAGAACCCAAATGGCAAAGACAGGGTTTATATAGACCTTGTGGAGACTCTTCAGTTTCCAAGATGAGTCAGCAGAATTCGAAAAGAGGGTAAGGTCAATCACTTACGCCTTGAAAAGCGGTAACAATCAATTACCCTACTAAAGGCTACGACGATTCAGTTGCGTATCCTAGTTCATGACGGATGGTCATGATTCGTATGGACTTCCCAAGGAAAGCGTGCTTATCTTATGAGAAATTAGTGCGAAAATCAAGCAGAATATCAATTGCTGATGTCATAATTAGATATGCACAGAGATATTCCATCAAATCCCGGAAAGGGTAAAACGGGCATGTCGATTCTTTTGTTTAAAAAAAAATGGGGGAGAAACCCTAGCAACATTACATTAATGTTTCAGCATTACATTAATGTTCCAGCTATTTGTTTGCTGCTTTTCAAATTCAAAAGTCAAAGTAAATTCTTGATCAAGGAGTCATGAGGGGTGAACTGACGGCTCAGATTCTCTACCTGCTCCACTTCCTGCTTCAATTGCTCGCACTTGGCATTCATCTCATGATAGAGCTTTAAGGCCTCTTCAACCTTTTGCTTTTGCTGCTCCACCTTCTGCTTCTCATCTGCGAGGTTTTGGTGGCCGAGTTTCAAAGTTACGGCTGCGCGAATCAAAGTAACTCTTTTCATAAGAAACTTGAAACCCAGCCTGCCTTGAACTTTAGTCAGAAGATTCTGGCACATGCCAAAAAGCAACTCGGCACTCTGGGAAGAAATGGTCGCGGGCGTGGCCGCAGACAGCTGCTCCAAAATCCAAATGGCCTCGGTAAGAAACAGCCTTCTGTCAAAGGGCCCTATCTCCAGAGATCTCGCAAATGATTGGGGGTAGGTGAGGTGCATCCGAACTAGCCAGTCCACATCGGCTTGCTTCAAACCTAAAGCAATGTCAAAGCTAAGTTATGCTATCAAACTCGCAAATGAATAATGCGGGATGCAAACAGCAAACCGCGACTTACCAGTTCCTTCAAGGATCTCACGAAGAGAAGGAATGCGAGTGGCAGGAGTGGTTGAGGACTGTCCTCGTTCCATAGCCCTCCTGTCAGCTGCGAGATCTAATTCCTCATAGTTAGGAGGAAGAGTATAAGCCGCACCAGTTGCGATCGCAACCCCGACCTGCGAGCCCCAAAAGCTCCACGCAGGAAGTGACGTCGCCGACTCAGTCATCGTTGGAGGCATAGTGGCAGCCGAAGTTGCTTGGCGAGGGACACTCTTAGATGCGGTAGCATCAACAGTACTTGTTCTTACTTCCTCAGCGCCAGCATGGGCATCTTCCTCCATTAGCACAGCGTCAGCTTCGGCATCATCAGAAAGTTCGATGATGTCCTCAAGAGGCTCTCCTGCATATTCAGCAGCTGCGACGGGCTTCTCGGTATGGGAACTCGGAATCGGAACATAGGACGCAGAAGGCTGACTTCTTTGCTCCAGCATAGGTTCATCAGCATCGCCTGCGATACAAAATGCGATAGTATGAGGTAACTCGTATTGTACGTTATTTTACTATCTTTGCTGAAGCTAAGAGAAAGCACCTCCACGCGAAGGTGGGATTGCAGTATCTTCGTCATACAATAAAGACGTGGAACCATGCCCTATTAGTGTGTCCTCATTAAGCATGTCTTTAAAATGAGCGTGACCTGGGACGCGAAGAAACTAGTCATGATTATGATTCGAGTTGCTAATTCTAGTTCATGCATATCGATCAAGTGATTACCTGAGGGTTCACCGCACTTGCCTACTAGCCAACGGCGAATGTCAGCTTTTGACACACCATGCTCTAATGCACCAACAATAACGTCTCGATAAGTTTCTGCGAGATTAAAAATCTCACCTTTATTGCCGCCTGCGATTTCTTCAAAATCCGCTTGGGCTTGCTCCAAAGCTGCTGCATCCTCTTCTGGAGCCGCATCCTCCTCTTCTGCTTGAGGAGCCACCTCTTCGGGAAGCGCATCTTCCTCATCAGTGGGACGCACTAAGTCGTCAACATGTTGCTCTTCGAGGCTCCGCTTCCTCACATGCTCGAGCTCCTCCTCTTTTCGCTGCCTTCTCCTTTCAGCAGCTTCCGCGGCTGTCTTCCTGGACTCGGCAAGAACGTCCTCGCTTATGGGTTCGTCTGGAATGCTAGAATGAGCATCCCTCTTTTGTCTCTTGGCCAAAAGGCCACCGATGGTCTCATCATCATCATCATCTGCGAAGAAAGGATTGGTTCAAGATCGAGTTGAAAAAGAATTACGATAATGAGAAGGGAAACGCGATGGAGGTACATCATGACTCTTCCTCATGTATCACATTTGCTCTTTCTTCATCTTCTTCATCACCTTCTCTGGGCTCCCGCCTCTCCTCTTCTTCCTCCTGGCCGAATGGAACGAAGGTCTCTACTGCGAGCTCCTTCCGCGCTCTACTAGGCATGCGACCCTTGCCTTTATCCTTGGCAGAAAGGGACCTCGCTGGAGGGGAATTTGGAGCACTTCTAGGGGAAGAAATTGTAATTCCCTTTAGGGATGGCAACGGATCGGATTTGGGTCGGATCTGGGCATATCCGAATCCGATCCGAACTTGTACTATACTGATCCGAATCCGATCCGAATCCGTTCGGAGCCGGATCGGATCCGGATCGGATCAAGCAACGGATCACATGAAAATATCCGAATCCGATCCATACTGTAAACGGATCACGGATCAGCAAATTCGGATCGGGTCTCCGATCCGTTTGCCTTTAAAAAAATACAATCCACCAACAGTAACATGTTTTGCAAAATGTCAGCAACTTGCTTATGCAGTTGAAATGCTACCAAACAGCCTGCCAAATAGATATCTAGCCATCCAAAATTAACAAAATCAGGGTGCAAAATGTCAGCACCTGATACATCAAAACAGCTGCTACAAAACAGTCTGCAAAATAGATATCTAGCCATCCAAAATTAACAAAACCAGGGTGGAAAATAACCCTGGTTGCAAAATTTGGGTGCAAAATGTCAGCACCTAATACATCAAAACAGCTGTCCATAAATTAAAAGTTCAGCTAAAAGTTCAACACGTCAAAATTTAAAAACATGATCAACTACGGTGCTTCACAGTCCCTCGCAAGTCTCCTCCAAACAGCTTATTTCCAGTCTCCATGCCCCAATGCCCCATGCCCCAGACCTGTAAACAACAAACTAATTAATTAGTAAAAGTTGAGAAATGAAAAAAAAAAACTCAGTAGTATGTATAAAATTAAATAGCATATAGCCCCAGCCAAAACATTCAGTGAAATGAGAATTGAGAAGTAATCCTACATGCTTCGAGTTACAAGAAGGTTGACGTTCACGCTAAATAGATAAATATGCTTGTTCCAACAACACAATAACAAGCAGCAGCAACAACAACTGGAATAAAAATGGAGAGAGGTCATGATTTTCATCTACCAGACTGCTGAACTGGAATAACAAGCAGCAGCAGCAGCAAGTTCAGATTCCATCCTGCTCTCCAATTACAGTAAATCAATAATTATGATTTCATCTACCTAACTGCTGAACTGATAAATTGACTCCTTGAATTACTGTAGAAAGTGCCAAGGACTTCTCAGTTCTCCCCCACCCATTCTAGTGAAAAGTGATGGAAGTGGAAGTAACTAACAGGCTGTCCGGTTGATTTAAAAACATTTTACCATAAACTACCATAAACTACCATAAACATTTTACCATAAACTAGCACAGGCTGTCAGGTCTAGATAGTAGAAAACTCTTTGATATTATACTGGCACTGTGTTTATTATGTTCGTAGGCACTGAATGCCTTTAGGTGGATTGGTTTATTTGCTGTTGGTATTGAGTTTTGTAATGGAGGTAGTGTCTTCAATTCTAGAAATCTTGAATAGGCTGGATACGAGGTTGCATACCTGAACTCTCTGTTTTTTTTTTTCTTCAGGTACCTTAAGTATTTGACAAAGAAGTATTTGAAGAAGAACAATGTGAGGGATTGGCTGAGGGTGATTGCATCAAACAAGGACCGCAATGTTTATGAGTTGAGGTACTTCAACATTGCTGAGAACGAGGGTGAGGATGAAGATTAAGTTGGCTGATAGATGTTCTCTGGAAGTTGCTTTCTCTTTTATACTATGTCAGATTTAATTATGGTTAGAGTGTTTTTGTACTTTGAGACTATGATGCTACATCAAATGTTATCTACCATCGACTCGATTTCTGAGTGGTTATATTTTGACCTGTAGGCAGTTTTGTCAGGTGGCACATCAAATCATTCACCACAACCCTCACAAGAAGGTGCAACCTACAGATTATGTACTCAGCCTCAACCTTGTACATGCATCCAGGACAAGTATCATTTTTCCCAATGGCATACCCAAAAGCTTGGAAATAAGTCTCCCTCACAAATTTCACACTCTGAAACATCTGAAATTCCTCAACAGAGAGCCTAATTGTTAAATAACCTAAGATAAAATCTCATTTGCTTGTAATAACCTATATTAGAGTGCAAAGATGAATTCATGAACATGAACATGAACATGAACATGAACATGTCTCAGCAACACCAGTACTGATCATGAACATGTCTCAATTTGTTCATGATCAGTACTGGTGTTGCTGAGACATGTTCATGTGGGATGAAGCAGACCCAATAATTGGGGAATTTGGGTACCAGTTTCAGAGTTTTGGCAAAAATTGGACTACAAGTACATTGTGGACTCTATGTGTGTGTGAATCGTGAAGTTTCATGGAACTTGCAGAGGGGTACCAACAAGTGAATTTGTAAATAATTACCATTTACTCCTCTGTAAGACAGCTTTCCTCGTCCTCCTCGACATCATCCATGATAGTTTGAATATTATCCGCAGGACTAGTGGACTTGCCTAAAAAATGAAAAGCTAGTTAAGACTATCAATTTGTTAGATTAACATTCATATATAAACACACTGCAGTAAAAACTATACCTCTAATTTCACTCCAAAGCCAATTCTGAGCACACATTAGAGCTTCGACCGTTCTCGCATGAAGTCTACTACGATGAGCACTCAAAATTCTGCCGCTCGTACTAAGTGCAGATTCGGAAGCCACGGTGGAAACAGGAATTGCCAAGACATCTTTTGCAATATTTCTAAGAGTGGGATATTTAACCCCATGATGTTTCCACCACGATAGGACATCTAGATCATCACTCCAAGGAAGCACCTCATCATCGAGATAGTGATCCAACTCCACGGAGACATTGTCACCCTTTTGTCTACGACTACTCACAAAAGCATCGTACTCTTCAAGACTATTTTTTCCCTTTGAGGTTGTACCACTTGGCATGGAGGTGAATGATGGCACATGGCATTTTGGTACTTCTTTAGCCTTGTACTCATGGAGTAGATTAAGGCACATGTCCTTCACCTTTTTTATCTCAAATTCAGCTTCGTCCCCATAAATCTTATTAAACATAAACTCAAGATATGTCATTTTGAACCGGGGATCTAAGATTGAAGCCACTCCCATGACAGTATGCGTATCTCTCCAATAGTCTTTAAACTTACTCAACATGCTTTCTGCCATGGTACTAATGACCGGATTAGGGCTGAGGGTCCATTCATTCAATTGCAACTCAATGTCACACACTTTCGAAAAATAAACATTGGCGGTTGGAAAGAGAGTACCAGAAAATGTGAGTGTTGCATCATAAAATAGTTCCAACCTCTCGCATATATCCTTAGAAATATCCCACTCATCCTCACTTGGCAAGCTAGTATAGGTACTTTCACGTTGCCTTAAGCGAAAGAAGACATCCTTATACTCTAATGCAATAGACAACATCGTATATGTCGAATTCCACCTAGTCTTGCAGTCAAGTACCAATTCTTTTTTGCATGCTACAGGAATTTGGGAAGCAGTTTCAGCAAATTTTTGTCTCCTTTTGGGTGAGGCAGTCCAAAAAACAACACTATCACGGACTTTCTCAATGCAACCCGCAATGACCGATAAGCCATCTTGCACAATTAGATTTAATATGTGTGCAGCACACCGCATATGAAGAAATGAGCCGCGTAAGAGCAAAGAACTAAGTTGCAGTTTTTCAAGGAGCAACCTTACCATAGCATCATTCGTGGTGCAATTGTCGACTGTCACACAAGCCAATCTTCTATCAATGTTCCATTCAAGCATGCACTCCAAAAGTGATTCAGACAATACCGACGCCGTGTGAGGGGAAGGCACATAGATAAACCTGAATATAGATAAATATAAGTTATCAAATATACATGATCAAATCAAATATAAAATGTGCAAACTAATCATTGAATAAACTGAAAATATATGTAAAAATGCATTACCTTAGAACTCTAGATTGTAATTTCCATGATTCATCAATGAAATGCGCGGCCACAACCATGAATCCCCTTTTCTTATTGCTAGAAGTCCACATATCAGTTGTAACTGAGACTCTGCCTTGCGCCTTTGACAGCGTATTCATCACTTTTGTCTTCTCATGATCGTAAATCTTAAATATGTCTCTCTTGAGAGTGTTACGGGATATCATCTTGAAGGATGGCTGAAGAGCGAAAGAATATGCTCGGAAACCAGCATAGTCCACAACACTAAGGGGGAATTCATGCATAACTACCATTTTCGCAAGTTCATTCCTGGCATTGTCCTGATCGAAATGGTACATGCCTAATGTTTGAGTACCATCCGCCTTTTTCTGTTCAGCGACCAACTTCTGTTGCCTCAAAGCATCTCCAATATTCTGTTGTTTCTTCTTCTTCTCTGGGCATCTCTTCAGATGATTTCTCAAGTGTGTAGTCCCACTCGAAGATGAGCCAACAAATTTTCCTTTACAGAAATTACAGATTGCTTTAAACTCTCCTTCAACTTTCTGCTTCTTAAAGGAAGCCCACACATCTGATCTCAGCCCTTTGTTCGGATCATTGTCACCATCATTGACTTCATTCTGACCTCCGTTTTCATCATCAGACAATGAAATAGGATTACTACCAGCATTGGTTGGTGATTCGTCTATAACTGGAGGGGTGACACCAACGTTGCTACCAACAGCTGAATCATTCTCACAATCCTTTTTTGAAGTGGGAGAAGACATAGTGATCTGCAATAAGAAGAAAAACTTTCATAATTCTTATGAGAGAGTAGTGAACAAGTAAACAAAGTGAATGAGACTAACAGATTGGTAAATCTGTATCTACAAACTCCATGATTATGTACAATTTTACTATTTTTAGATTTAATTTCAATGTACTGTAAATCTCTATTCTTTTTTGAAGTTTGTAGGCTAGCATACTTGTAGTATCCATAATATGGCTGAAATATAGAAGAGCAACCAAACATCCTTCACACACAAACACAGGTCCTAATCAAACAGGTCCTAATCAAACAGAGGCATTTAGCCTAGCAAACAACCATAAGCCAGTAATCAACCTTAAACCAGAAATAACCCATAGCAAACCAAAGTTCATATTTTGAAGACCCTATAAATGATTATCCAACACAACAGTTTCAAAGAGAATTACAGAATAGTCAAGTTGATTCAATCATTATTTTCAAAAAAAAAAAAAAGTTGATTCAATCATTCAAACCCTAAAACTACTCACTCTAATTCTGCAAGCCTTGAAAAGGGTACCCGAATTGCCAATTACGAAATCAAACATTCAAGGAAGAAGGAGAAGAAGGAGAAGAAGAAGAAATAGGAGAACAAAGGAAACTGAAAGAGGTTGGGGTTAAGGGTTGCCGAACCTGTACTTGATGCTGCCGTGAGTCCGTGACTCGTGAGGTCGTTTGAGACAGCGGAGGCTAAGCGGCGAGCCGGCGACGTCTTTGACTCGTCGTTGAATCGGAGCGGCGAGGTCGTCTCCTCGTGCGGTCGTCTCCTGATCCTCGAGTCCTCGTGCGGTCGTCTCTGACTCTCTGAGTCTCTGACTCTCCAGTTTCTGAAAGTGGCTAGGGTTTGCCTCACAAAATATTATATATATGCCCGGGTAAGTTGTAATTTCACGTAAATATGAGGGCATATCGATATATCATAATATATTAATAATTTATAATATAGTTATATAACAATCGGATCGGATCGGGTCGGATCGGCGGATATATAGCACTGTGATCCGAATCCGATCCGAAATCCGTTCGGATCACGTTTTAATGATCCAAATCCGATCCAAATTGAAACGGATCGGATTCGAATCGCTCCATTAGGGTCGGATCACCCCGGATCTCGGATCGGAGCGGGCCGCATTGCCATCCCTAATTCCCTTTTGCCTGGGTCTCTTCGCTCTCGGCACGGCAGTCGCTGGAGGAGACGGATTATCTCTGGGTGGAGACGAGGCCGGAGCATTGTCTATCAGCGAGTCAGCAAAAGCGTTCATGACTGCGCGAATCCTGGTTTCGACCTCAGGATCCATCCTTGATGCTAGCAGGAACGAATGTCCTTGTCTTCTTGTGGTAACAATGGTGTTGACCAGCGACTTGGAACGATCACCAGATGCGAACCTCCGCACATGGCACTACAACAAGCAGTGTAGAATAAAGATGTCAATATGAGAAAATCAAGGAGTTAAATGCATGCAAAAGAAGTTGCTTACCTTAGCAAAAGTCTCGCTATATCTGATGACATGCGAGTCGCCTTTCCTAACTGTGGCGATCTTTTCATCCAGAATGATGCCAGGGCACAAATGGTTCTCATGATCCAACAATGACTAGCAACCATATTCAGATTCGTCCAGACTTCAGTTGGGACGAAACGGAAAAGAGTTTCTTTTGATCAAAGGAGCTCTGCTTGGCTGAAGAGCCGACTGCGTCTCAAACCTGACGTGCTGGGTGATCCAGTATGCGAGCCAGTTCTTCGAACAACCACCCTCGCGGTTACCTGCAGGCTGCTCAAAAGGAAGATTGTTCATAAAGACTGTTTTTCACTCCTTTGTCAGCAAGCGCTTATAGCAACCTCTGATAATGGACTGTGGCCAGATTGAGGGTGTCACTGCATCAAAGCCGAACTGGGGAGAAACTCGAGTGGGGTCGACATCCACGGTAATCCTCTCGTATCTCGGCGCGAGCTCACGAATATGCTCTGCGAGAGCAGGTAGGGAACCTCGCAGGCACCAGCAAAAGAATTCGCGGTAGCGCTCATGGAAATGCGATCCCTCTTCAAAGAGGAGCTCTTCTGAGAAGACAACTGATAACGCCCAATTAGGGGTTATCTTATAGCCTGATTTCACGAGTAATTGTGTCGAAATTAGCGGTTTTTGCCAGAAAATGCCTTAGAATGCCTCGGGAATCTAGAACGAGACGTTTATTTGTACTTGCTGGATTTCTGCTTATTTCTTGCTATATTTGGATATGATCGCGGGTTTTCGTTCGTGTTGCCTTTTCAGGAACAGGTTCGGGAGGTGCATCGGGAAGCGTGCCGGGACCAAGCCGGGACCGTCTCGGGAAACGTGCACAAGACCGGGACACGACGGAAACACGGAAAAGCAGAAGTACACCGAAGAGGCAAACCGGGAGCATCAGGCAGAAGAGTGGGACCCAGGGGACCAGACCTGGCCCACCAAAGGACCAAGTGGGCCCCACCTACCCCCACGGCCTGCGTATATACGCAGGCCCTGCGTATATACGCAGGCAGTGAGGGTGGTGGAGGTTGTTGGTTGGGCCCTGGTTGCGTATATACGCAGCCAGTTTTGACTTTTGGTCAAAGACGGTGGACCGATGGCAGATTCCGTAATTTCGGGCACAAGCGTTTTCAGGAAACAGCACTATTTAAAAACTCGTCCTGACTCGTTTTGAGGAGATCACGAAGACACAGCACAATTCTCAGCACAACCGAAGGACAAGTCAGAGCATTCACGGAGAGCACGAAAGCGCGATTCGAGATTCGAAGACTTAGTTTGATTTCGTTCTCTCTCTTTATATTCAGAAACTGCGTTTTGTAATATGTCTAGTCGTAGCTAAACTTTTCACCTAGGTTCTCGGTGAACCTAGGGTTTCGTACTCAGATTTTATGATTATTACGTTTATGGATTCATGATGATTATCTTAATTCAGCAAGTTGTATCTGTTATTCTGGTTTTGAATGTTATCGTATATGCATGATAGGATTGATCACCATGATTGCTATAGACCCGAGCTTGTAGGTGAAAACGTCAAGTTAGGGTTAGGAAGAAAAACCGGGATTTAGTACCTTACCCTGATAGACCGACCAGAGAAAGGGAGATAGGGCTAGCATTGAAAAACGTGAGACCAACTGTTAGAGAATTTGACTCGGGCCATTCGGACAGGTTAGAAACCCTAACAGGATTAGACCGAGACTGCAGATTTAGGCAGCTTAACAAGAATCCGAAAGTCTGCAGGATCGGGATTACGTGTGGAATCTGAAAAGTCACTGCACAACTGGTACGTTGCACAGATACCGAAACTGCTGAGTGTTTTCATAATCGAACGTAAAACTAAAATCTGTAGAAACCCTAGGGGATCCTTGAGCCTAGTCTTCATCTATTATCGTTACAACCAAATCAGCTTATTTCAGAAAACGTCACAAAAATATTTACGTTTTTAAATTCTGTTTTTAGTTTAATCACTATAATCACAACCTACTCCTCCTGGTTACTACTCTTGAAAAACCGAAACTGACAACGTAAGTAAACCCGAAACAGCCCTCGTGGGAACGATAATCCGAGTCTAATTGCACCCGGTACTACAAGATTCGTACACTTGCGATAGCACGTTAGTTTGCGCATCAACAACGCCCTTAGAAAGGTACAGCTTTGGAAACCATCTCACGTTCTCAATACGCACGGCATAGGGCCTGGCAACGAACTCTCGACGGTTGTCGCATATCAGGCTCCAAACGCACTTGGTATTGTTCGCTCCGAACCACCTCGCACCCCTGCCACTGTTACGCTCCTCCACCTCGCCTGGGGGACACCACTTGTTGGGCTTAGAAGCAGTTGGGGCATAGGACGGCCATCGCTCAAAGACCCACATCGTCAAGAAGGCAATGTTGACGAAAGTCAGTATGTCGAGGCAGCCACGCGACTCTTTCATGGCCACAACTAGCTGATCCAGTCTATAGTACAGCGTGCCCAAAACCAAGGGTCCGAGTGCGACTCTCTGGCCAAGCGCCAGCTTTACAGCAAGCGGCAGAACGTGATAGAAGACCCCATCATGCGGGTGACCATCGATTAAGTACCTCGACAGCCAAGCAAAGAGGAAAGCACAAAGGGTCAAGTGATAGCCTTTACCCTCCACATAATTCTTGGCCTCTGGGTCCTGACTCAGAAGCTTCTTGGTGATGCTGCTGTTCGCATAGTCACGGAAGAAGTACTGCACCCATTTGTTCCAAGTATTCTTCGCAGACGTATCAACCAACTGCCAGTTAGGAAGGGCTTTGGTAGTGGTCCACCGGGTGGAGATTTTCTTTACCTCTGATAGGCACTCCTCCATCTGCGTGTACAAAGCGATCTCCGCATCCGTCCTCAAGGGACTCAAAGGGTCCACCTCACCCATGGGAGACAGATCGTACAGCATGTGCACGTCTTCGAGTGAGGGGGCGGCCTCGAACTCAGCAAAGTGAAAAGTGTGAGTCGCAGGCGAGTAGCGGGAAAGAAGGTTTAGAAGCATGGACTGGTCCAGCTTCACGGCAGCACCCTTCATAGCACGAACGGAGAAGTATACGCCGGCCTCGTTGAGGGTCGCAGCATGATCGGTCAACACATGGTCAATCCACTCATCCATGTAATCCAATTTCTGGACAAAAGCTTGTGTGGAAATCGCAGCATAGGGGAAGTACCCATTTTCGATTCCTAATCGAACCACGTCCTCGAAGCCAATCAACTCGAGCAAGGCTGAGTTAACTGGAGGAGTCAATGTTAGCAATCCCTCATTGGGGACAGAAGCAGGCAGTTTCTTTGCCTTAACCCTCGCGTGGTAGAAGTCTTTGCCACCCAGATAGGGGGCTTTTCGCCATAAAGCTTGCGGAAGATCAGGTATCTCTTCGTCCTCCTTGGTGGGTCTAGTTCCTTTTTTCTTGGCCATTCCTGCGGAAGAGCAAGAAAAAAGGGGGGAGAAATATGCCACACTTCAGTTTGAATTTCGAGATTCAAGATCTATGGGAAGAAAGATGAACAGTTTCTGGTATCAATTTCAGAAATTAGGGATTGGAATTGTTTGCATTATCAGAGATTCCAAAAGCCCTACAGTCAAGGTCCTTATCATTGGGGGATTAAATCGAAATTGAATTCAAAGATTGTGAGTCCCTTTACAAGTTTTTCAGCAGATAATGGGTTTGCAGATCCAACGCAGTTCGAAGCATATACCAGTATTTTAAATCGAAATCGAACAAGGCCAACCTTGTTTTCGCGAAGCCTGCTTGGATACACACAGTTGAAGAAGACGATTTGCAGTTCTGAACTGGTGATTGATTATCTGAATCTGCTCTCGAAGACTTCCGGGTATCATTCACTTTAAGAGAAAGAAGTGATGCTTTGCAACAATGGAGAGTACAAAGTATTTATCCAAAAACAATGAAGGGTTGCGTCCTTTCAGTAGTCGAATCGCAACCGTCACCGTCGAATCGCGCAATCACAGGACAAGCTGACGTCACGCCTAAAACCCTAAAGGCCAGACGGCACGACTCTAGGGGTTTTAGGTCATAATGGCACGCACGGGGGCTGAATTTACTCGTGTTTGAATTGGTGCGTGGCGGCGACGCACATGTTGGTTTCCGCGCATGGAAGTCTATACAGCTATGAGTCTTCACGCGCAGAAAGGGGGCTAATGTAGATAGTGCTTTCTGAGCTGACAGATCTTGGCCACGTGGCAACCATCCAGCACACCATATGTGCTCCACACACACTGGATCACCAGCCGAGCTGATCCATGTGGGGGCTGCGAGACAGAGCCCTCGCATACCACTGCACGGGATTTGTAGGGACTTAGTGGTTTGGAGGCTAGAGTAAGTTCTGTCGCGTGCGAGCCAAGCCCGCGCGCGACCTTTAGTAACTGCTTTTGAGAGATTTATGGCACGAGCTCCATAAACCCGGTCAATCCGGTCAAACCCGGTCAACCTCATAACGGTTCCGGTATTCGCGCATAACGTGCTGTAACGGTCCCTATATAGGCGGACGAACGTGCCGTTGCGGTTAAGCTAATTAAGCCGCCATTAATGGGCGCATTAACCACACTGCAACGGTCACATTCTCCATTATATATAGGACGTTAACCTTTCCATACAAAGGAGAACACACTAGCCATACGCGGAAGCTCTGCCAAACCTCTGTCTCTCTCTCAGACATTACTACTGCCTTACTCTCTCCCTACACACAACCCAACTCTTCCTGTGCCATCTCTGATCCTCTACTTACGGTGTACACGGAGGTCTCCTCGCCGGAATCTCTTGTGCACAATAGTCAATCTAAAAATAATGATGAAGACTATTTGAAGTATTATATCAATTATTCAAGCAACCAATGACTTAGTGATGCCAACGGTGACGAACTCAATCTTGATTCTTATGGACGAGTTCATGTCAAAAACCATTGATCTCTTCTAGAGACATCTTCTAGGTGCTCGATATAAGATATGCACATTTTTCAAATGTGATATTGACAACATCCAAGCCACTTTAGGGGCTGAATAATAAATTTTTGGATGTTCCATGAGATTTTATATAGAATCACAACGCATAAAGTAGGCGTCGGTTGGGCGATGCAATGCATCAAGCCATTTTTATGACAAAATTCTCTACGTTGGGTAGGCGATGTAATGCATCAAGCCATTTTTATGAATAAATTTTCTACGGAGAATGTCATTTATTTGTACAAAACTGCTTCATGATCATAATTCAAGTATAAAACTTTTATAGTTTCATTACTTTGATCTCAATATTCAAGGGAATTTCTTGTGTTAAAACAAAACAAGGTGCTAAAAATCTACCTTTGTGAGCCTTATAAGGTCTCATTTGCATCCTTGAATAGAGTTTTTTTTCAATTGCCGGAACTTCTAGTTCGACAAATTGTAGATTGCATCTTCTACGGTACATTTTGCATGGACTCAAATGTTTCATAACATGAGTCAAAAAGCACAATAGGGGCTTATGCATTCTTTTTTTGCTATTGTCTTTGTTTTTTCTTGTGCGAGCTATAAAAGAACTATGGGCCTCTAACAACCAAGAAAATAAACAAGATGTAGAGACTACGTAAATAGAAGAAGGTAACATTGATTCTAATGAACCACATATTATGTAGGATTTCTCTAGATTTAATAAACAAGAGAAATAAATATTTCTTCAAAAAATATGCAACTTCACAGTGTTATATATCTTAAAATTATATGTAATAGATCTATGACAAAATAAAAGCATATTTAATGATCCGTCTCGAATAATTTCTTTTAAGAATTCTTAAATTCGGAAAATAATAATCTTTAATCTAAATTGTACTGCTATGAAAGTGGCGTGTCAAGTTCAAAGTGAAGCTTGTAATTGCCAAGGAGTTGGGAGGATCTTGAATCACTCAACCAAAAAGAAATTACATAAATATTAGGAGGATTTTGAATCACTCAACCAAAAAAAATAAAAATTGCCTAGATATTGGGAGGATCGTGAGTCACTCAACCAAACATTTTCATAGATATTGGGAGGATATTGAATCACTCAACTAACAATTTTCATAGAGATCAACAAAAAAATGTGGCTTATTACAAGTATGCAACCATGCGTACCCACTAGAGGGCATTATTTTCAAATATTAGTGCATTTTTTTTTCTCTCCCCCTGTTTTCATGTGGTCTTAGGAGATCAATCTTGGATCCTTATAATACCCCCACGATATAAATATTGCAACCAAGTATAAGACCGTGCATATTATTTTGACCAGATAAATCTATGAGATTTACTTCAGGGGATACATCCGTAATCACATAACGGAATATAATAAAACATCCTCTCCTGGAATTTGCAGCCATTCACGCTTGGGAATGAGTCAAACTAGTATTATATTTGACGAAGTAACATGGCATGCATTTTTTTCTTCTTCTTCTTCCATAACTCCATGTTATGGGCAAAACTGTATTGTCCATCAATCAACAAAAATAATTGCTTTGATGTTCATATCCGTCAATGAAAGGCTCCTCATAGTCATTTTTTTGTAAGAGGAGTAAAAATAGCAATACAAAATGAGGAGAAAAAATATATGAAGACATGGTTCAACTAAGCATATAAATAGCTTAGGACCAATGTATGATTATAGAGTTGAACCTCTCATGGGGTTTCCTCTTTTCTTCAGAAAAGTGGGAAAAATAGCAATACAAGAGGAGAAGAGTTAAAATCGAATCTTCAAACTCAATTATGTAGTTCTAACTCTAGGGAGAAAGATGAATATATAAAAATCTATAACTCTCAGTTATAGATAGTCAATTGTGCTCTAAAACGTCATGTATAATAACATGGTTTAACTAAGCGTATAAATAGCTTAGGAGCATTTTATGAGAACGGGGTTAAACTTCCCATGGAGATCCCTCTTT
Organism: Linanthus parryae; assembly: GCA_023055425.1. NCBI lineage: Eukaryota > Viridiplantae > Streptophyta > Magnoliopsida > Ericales > Polemoniaceae > Linanthus > Linanthus parryae. Next base: position 1,668,746 of record JALGPY010000024.1, read on the forward strand.
TTTCCCGCAATAGATCAAATTGCTCGAGGTTTTTTTTTTTTTTACATAGATGTAGAGCTTAACAATCTGCAGCCTTCATTTTTTTTTTCTTTTCACCTCAAAACGTACACGAGTTCAATTCAAACTCCAGCAATTTTTTTATATATAGAAAGAAGTAAATTTGAGGTATGTATATTGCTGCAGATTAGGTAACCGCGTTGCTTATACTGTGGGAGCTCGATTGTATGGGTTCAAATCCCATAAATATTTTATTTTTCACACAACGCAATAATAGTATAATCCTGTTAAGCGGTAATAAGCGATAAAATTCGCTTTCTTTTTATTTATCCGCTTTCTTTTACTCGGGCGAGGGCCTCGAGATCACGAGTTTAAAACTTAGTGACATTCTTTCCAAATACCAAAATGACAATAAAGTTGCATAAACAAATAAAAAAAAGTTCTAGTCACGAACTCAAGTGACAATATTTTTCTTTCCATAAGTCATTCTGTAGAGAATTTTAAAAATAAACCCACTTATTCAGCGAGAATACTCATTAAGAGACTCGCTAGAGTTTAGCGGTATTGTCACGAGTTTGAGACTCTAGTGACTTATTATTATTTTTTGGTCACTTGTATGTCACGAGTTTGAAACTCTAGTGACACCATTCTCTACTACTTTTTTCATGCACGATATCGTGAGAATAAAACTCAACCAGCTCTGATTATTTTAGGTACAACTGAGAGTTCATGAAAAATGCAGTGACATATTTTTCTTTAGAAGCAGTAAAGATATATAAAATATTGTTGAGCCCTATACTAGAATGGGTCGTTAGTTTGCCTGGCAATAGGACATCATGTAAGAATCAGCTGTTATGCTGCTCGCCTGTGTTCATCCCAGTCATGATATGATTTTTTTTTCTTCAAATAATGGTGACTTTTTTTTTCAAATAATAGCAACTTTTTTTTCTGGGTCGACATTTTTTTTTTCAACTGGGGGCGTGCAATTTCTTTTTCATGGACCTTGGTAGCAGACGTCGAATCAATATTAATATTATTAATTTCTGTCTTTGTAAAGTAGAAGCTGCTAGCTCAAGTGGCACAGCTCACTGTGTGGTGGTCGCTGCAGGGGTTCAAGTCCTCTCTGGGCCACAATTTTTTGGGAATATTTCCAGCATTTTTTTCGCATAATAAAAGGTTAATAGAAAAACGCATAAGCGGAGCACGTAATTGCTCTAAATCATATATTCATCTCTAGATCTAAATAGACCGAGACCTTCAAAAACGCACAAAGCGGAGCACATAATTGCTCTAAATCATATGTTTATCTCTAGATCTAAATAGACCGAGACCTTCAAAAACGCACCAGGCGAAGCACATAATTGCTCTAAATCATATGTTCCTCTCTAGATCTAGATAGATCGAGTATAGGATTCGAAAACAACATTTTTTTTCCGATGAACCCATAGCATAGACCAATATTAATATAAAATAAGAAATCGTAAAGAAAAAATAACAAATTACAGATACGATATTACGTTGATTTGAATAAACTTTGAATCCAGCAAGAGATTAGACAATCAAAATCGAATATTAATCTTTTTCGTTTGATCATCTTGTTCTTGACAACATTATTAATAAATAATAATCGTACCTTTTCTTTTTGATAAATCTTCTCTTCCGGTAGAGCGTGCTGATAACGTGTTATAAACTAAAGAGTAGAGAAGAGAGAACAATTGGGAGGAATATCAAGTCTATCTTATTCTCCACCAAACCACCATTTATATAGGGTGTGGGGTCAATCAGTATCATCTATACATGGAAGTACAATATTATGTGAATATTCACCATATCAAATATATATTTCATAACATAGAAATAATTATCTACGGCTAATTCAGCAACTCCATGCTTCATTTCCCCACGTGTAGGATTATTTATTCCTTATCCAATTGTCTTCATCTCTTGAGATCCTCCACATTTCTATAAACGTGAGATCCTCATTTAGTATCATATACTCATGATGATGAGATGGACACATTGATTTCTATAACAAAAATACCCAAATCGGAATTCATAATTCCTTTAATACTTACTTCCATGTACTTTGGGTAGTCTCTCTTCCTCTACACCACCTATGGGACTTCAATGCAACTTGGTTTTAGCAACAAGCTTGCTTTATACCCATGTGGTCGACGCAAGCCATTTTCCTTTACCCATGTTGTTAACCATTAAAAGCTTTGCCCATGCCCATTATGAGTGTTTTGTTTAGTGATTTTCAATCATATTGAGTAAATCTCCTTTAAACAAAACTATAATTGCATTCAATGCAATTCTTGGTCCACTTGGGTGAATAACTTTTATTCTTTATCTATCTCATAGATTACACCCAAAATCTAAGCTTTCAATCTTATTGAAATAACTTAGTTGTATTTTACCTCTTGTTTTGGCAGTCACGCACTGCTAACAAGTGTCGTCCCGTTATATCTTGATGAATCAAGTCGGCCTGCTTTGGCACGCACGAGCTTAATTAATCTTGATCATGACGAGTGCTAAGCAAGAGAACACAACGTGGAGCAACACTTAAAACCTTTCATGTCTAGCTCGCTCTTTGAAAGAGCTTCTTTCAATGTATGATCACATCATATGCCTCCATGTTCTCATCTTGCTTCCAACGCTCGGAGTTCATGGCAGCTAACATGAGGCAAGTCACATCCAAAGAACCATTCATTAATGTCCCTTCCATTAGGTTTTAGTGTGTTTGGGTAGTTGGTGGGAAGATAACTTTTTGCTCTACAATTTACAAAAAAATCTTTTATTTGAGAACAATTCTCGATTTTTATACCAGTCTAGAAAATAATTAAAGTCGCGTTTTGTTTGTTTAATGCCATGGGCATCCAACACAATAGGATTATGCAAAGTATTGTGACGTATAACTATATTCAACAAGGATTTAAATTGTTAAATATAGTTCCCACTATTTTTCTATGGATTAATAACCCTCCATATTAATGCGGAAAATATCATTATATTTTCTAGTGGGCCAAGATCCATATTTCACTTCTTTTGAGCTTGCTTTGGCAAGTCACCCAAAATTAGTTATTTAGGTAGGAAAAATTCCAATTGCATTCTTATGCAACTCTTGGTTCAATTGGGCAAATAACTCCTTATTTATCCATCTTTATGGATAATCTCAATTTGTTGTCTCTAGGTTTAATCCTAATAAACACCTAGTTGCGCCCAACCTCTTACTTAAAAAATTGCGCACGAGGTGTGCCATCGCACCACATCAAGTCGCCATGCTTTGGCACGCACGATCTTGGGAAATCATGATGATGATGAGTGTTTAAATAACGAGAAGACAAAAACGTAATATTTTAATCTTGATGGATTTTATAATTCAATTTTAATTGTTTTGTTGATCCATATCAACTTGATCTAACCATTTGAGTTTGGGCACAACTCCAAATAATAGATCAGGGTTGTCTAATTATCTTATTATCCTAATCGCATGCATCAATCATACACCAATCACAAAATAATAAGACAATAAAAAACTATAAAATAAAATAAAACGTGATGTGGATATGGCCTTTTCTAGACTAAGATAATTCCAATCCAATGGAATTATCTATGAACCCTAAAAGCAAACACATCTCCATGCATCTTCACCTTTTGGTCCATCCTCCATAGTCATGTGGAATGCTCCATGCTTTATGTTCCATCTTTTTTTTTTTTTTTTTTGTGGCTCCTTTTGGCTTTGGGCTTCTTTTCTTCAATCTTGGCTAACAATCTATTCTATCTAGCACTAGCTAACAACTATACTAAATAAAATAAATCTCACAAGTTGAGAAAAAAATAGCTCGCATGCCATAAAACCCTAATTAATTATTACAACAAATTGATCAGCTAGAAGGTCGTAAACCAAACCACAAAATTAAACAATCACACCAAACCGCATCGTAAGGCCATATCCAACCACCATGAAAATTGCACATAAACAGTTAAAACCCAATTTAACGCGCTTGGTCAAGTTTAATTGATTTTAGGAATTTTCTAGGGTTGAAACGGTCCAAGGGGGCCAACAATCTAATTGCCCGAACCCAAACCGCCAAGGCCTTGGGCCGGCCGGCCCCTAGCCCACACGGATAGGCCGTGCGCTAGGGCAACCCCGGCCCCTACGCCGCGCCTTACTTGGGCGACAAGCAAGGAGGGGCAGTCCTTTAAGGAGGCCGAACCTCTTAAAGAGTTGTTTCCAAAACAACTCCCTTGCTTGTTGCCCAAGTTTGGTTGTTTCCTTGTTTGAAAAGAACTCCTTCTTTCAATAGGATGCCCAAACCCTAGATCTAAGATCCTAAAATTTCTCAAACTCACTAATTCATGCATCCAATGCAAAAACTAGGTCTTGTTTTGTTTGAATATTGACAAATTGCATCATATGGTTGATTTGTCTTGTTTTACGCGATAAACAATAAATTTAAAGTGTAAAATATCAGAACGTAACACATAAACCACGTTTATGCTCTACGACCCGTGGCTCTGATACCACTGTAGGGTATTGATCATGGATTCGCAGCGGAAAAATATAATTTATCCATTCAATACCCTCCAAGGATCACAGGAAGAGAAGCATAACGATGGTAAAGGAAGAAACAAGTAACACACCTTAGAGGTCTCCTGTGATGACTTGTCACGTGAATTGTGTCACGTCTCTACGGTTGATCCACGCCTAGAGGTGAGATCTAGATCCTCCAAATCCTTGTGCTAGCTAGGAAGAATGGAAGAGGAAGAAGAAATCATGCAACATGGTGCAACAAGGTGGGCGGCACCTCCATGTGAGGTCGACGGGTAGGGGCGGTCCCAAGGGGAGTTCGGCCATTGCTTTGGGACTTGCTCTCTCTCTTTGCTTTATTCTATCCTTACTCCTATCATATAGATGTATGTGGAGAAAATAAGCTTGGAGTGTTATTTATATAGTCCAACAACTCCTTGTCCTACTACATAAAGAACCCCTCTCCTGATCCTACTCAAATAAGGATGAGTCCCTTTTTGCAAACTAGTCCTAATCATGTTCATACATGGATTAGTTCTATTTGAAAATTAATCCTAATCATGTCTCTACATGAATTAGTCCACCTTGGCAAATCCTAATCATGTCTATACATGGAAAAGTCCAACTTGCATATTAGTCCAACTAAGTAGCAAGTTGTTGCGATTTGATCCTTCTAAATTTATCATATTAATTAATTCACAAGTCTAGTTCACCCCTACATGGCGTGTGACCCCATAGGTTCTATTTTATTGGTAGTAACTATTTACAAATATGGAGCGGCCTCTAGCAAGACATCCATTCTAGCCAACAAATAGAATAGTCATCATGACAAACCTTGTGCAAGTATTGTCGCATCCCTTTTTCCCCATATCCGGATTGGACACGAGACATACAAGTCACACTCGTATATCCAATCCATAGTTTATCGATTATGGGAATAGCCTTATTCGTGCAAATAACATCAATATCCTATATTGATTTATTTGAGTCTGGCCAGACATTCTATAAGCACTATCCCTCGAGTGGCCTAGGATTTTCACTCCCGTTATGTGGGAGGGAAAAATTCTATCTACTTCCACTACAATCTCTAAGCTTGCTTCTTATTATATCCGGTACACGCCTTTATAGCTACCCAGTTAAGGTGTAGCGTTTGACGCTACCAAAATCACAATAATCCACAACTAGACAATCTAGTGACTTCAAGTCTAAGGACGGCAACACCATTACACCGCGAGATGCACTTGTGACTTTACATAACTTGTATGTAGCCTTCTCGGAGATGGGTCAATCCAGTATGCCATTACCCCTAATGCATACCCATGTGTTGGATCATGATATCTCCATATCAATCCAACCCCATACTAGTCTATATATGATTGTCCTATTAATCATTATAATCGACTAGGGATATTTAAGAATATAACACTTATATTCTAAGGACTTCATTCATGTTAACATATCTCCATATCGATAACATAATGAATCGTAAATCTACATATTTGTCACAATAAGTTGATTGCCTCTAGGGCACAATTTCAACATGATGTTGATTACTTATTTCTCTATTCAATCATGAAATAGGCTTAGTGATGAACTTGGTAGCCTAGATATCTTTTTTATTGTGCTTAATCCTTATTGACGTAGGAGTCATGACCCGAAATTGCTAATTAACTAGTGAGTGTGTGAAAACAACTCTACCCGATTTGGGATGAGTAAACAAGATCATTCTTAATCAATTAGACTGAAAGGTTAGTTGAGTAGGAATGGCTAGAAGATGGTGGATTCGGTAGGAAATAGTGAGGTGATGTTCTGAGAGGACATTATTCTGTGCACGATCGTTAGCCTACTAGAACGTTTTAGTAGTTGGTTTTGACTTGAGAGGGACAGAACGGTACTGGTGTGTAGAACGACAAGAGACCGAGAGGTGATTGTCAGTTCCATTATCCAGCATAGGTTACTAAGAGTCATCGTGTTAGAACATGAAATCCGGAATTGTCAAAACTACCCCAGGTGATCTATAGATTGCCTAGTCTCATATCTATTGATTTATCCTAAATCATTTCTTTTGCGTTAGATTTACTTGTTGATCTAGTCACTTGATTGAGGGTGACAACACTCCATTCACAACCATTTTTACCGGTTACTTAGGTAAATTGAATTTAATTGTTTAATCTAGTGGAAAGTAAACATCCTTCCCTTGGGTCCGATAACTGGGAGTCCAAAATACTCCATTATATTACTTGACCGTACACTTGCGTATAACGCGTTAGTAGATGCGATTCAAACACATGATTTATTCTCATACTAAGGAAAGAAAGCACCATTTTCCTTATGCCAACCTGTTATCTCTTTTCTTCCAACACCTTGAGATTCGAAATGTCAGGGAAGAGACTATTACCACTGGTTTTGGTATGATTGATGAGAAAGCCTTTGAGAAGATTGGAATCATGAAAACCAGTGAGGGAGCTTGGAAGTTATACTCTGATCTGTCTGAATAGGAGATGCAATCTAAGAAGTTTCCAAAACCCAAAGCCTTGACCTCTACTTCAAGCCTAACCTCCCGATCTCAAGACCTTCCACGGTGCTTCAAAGGCTTGATGTCCTGGAAAAGGATATGGATGAGTTGAAGGAGAATCAGCATGAGTTTGGGACTGAGTTCAAATAGGCGAGGTATATGGTTGAGAGCATCTTCGAGAGTATTAATGTGCTTCACATGGAAGAAGAAGTTTCACAAGCTGCAGAAGGATCAAAGCAGGCTGGATCAACAAAGGATTTATTCAGTGAGCATACTACTCAAGATGAGGCTGCAGGGGTAAATGACACTGGGAAACAAGTGGCTCAAGAACAAGATGGTGAAGAACAAGAACAAGAGGATGCAGACAGTCCAGACTCAGGAATGTTGATCAAGGATCTTAATAAGAAGAAAAAGAAAACAAAAATTCCAGAGGTAGTGATTGATGCAGAGCTCTTTGGGGAAGATGTGGCTGCTGATACATGAAAAGAAGCTGCTCAAGAAGAAGAAGAACAGGAAGATGAGGATGATGAAGAAGAAATTGGAGAAGAGGATGCTGAGCCTAAGGAAGATGGAGAACCAAACTCCTGAATCTTGCCTCTTCTTTCTTCTTTTTCAAAGCCTTGAATCTCTTTGATCCAACATTTTTTGATTATGTTTTGATGAAAGTCAAAAAGGAGGAGAAATTTAGGTGTTTATTTCTGGTACATTTTGTTGGTATTTTGTTGGTTGAGAGATCTGGTTTAGATCATTAGGATTTTTGTTTCTTAACTGCTCAATAAGTTGGACTTGTTTGTTATCTTTTTGCTTCAGCTTATTATTTGAGATTATCATGACTATTCTGCTATGCTCTAATGCCTTTTTTTTTTGCAGAGAATCATTTCTTAAAAGAATTGTGGTTTTGTCTTTCATCAAGGGGGGAGATTGTAAGTTCAGCTTGTTTCAAAGGCTTGATTGTTTCAAGGCCTTGAAACAGCTTTCAAAGGTTTGAAACATAAAATGCAATTTATAGCATGAACTTAGGGGGAGATTTTAATTCTAATCTGACTCTTGATATCCTATGCTTGATTATGTCTTATTTGATGATAAAACACAAACCATATTGATGCTCTAAACTGAGGCTAATCTCTCTGTTTGACTAAATTTTTCAGGATTAAGTAGTTACCCATTTTGAAGGAACTATTTCCTAAACTGTGTTTTTGCAGGAAATGAAATAGGATTGTTAAATTTATTATGTGCTTGTACAAGATGAAGTCAGTATCTTTGAAGATACTGAGCAACTAGCTGTTGGGAAGAGCTGTTAGAGAAGACCAGATTTGCTGCTTATTGTTAGGAAAGTTTGTTGCAGAAGATCTTGGCAAATCTGCAATTCAAACCAGCAGAATAAAAGAAGGAATTGCTGGAAAATAATAGAATGATTACAAAGACACAGAAACACTCTCAAGGATTGACAAGCAACACATAAGGAGATTCACTTCACTCAATCCACTCATCAGAAGATCACTGCACAATCAACTGCTTCACTAGTTCTCAGTGCTCTTCTTCTTGTACTTTATTTGTAGATCATGTTGATAATACTTATCATATCTCATTCTCGTGATTTCTTCAAGTGAACAATAGAGAATTCTTGTTTAATTAGTTAGCTGGAGCAGGTACTAGATAGGTTAGTGAGAACCACAAGCTGTAGCAGAGTAAGGGAACTCATGTGCTTGAGATATAGGGCTTAGCTTTTGATTAATAAGAACTGAATTGAAAATCCTGCAGGGATCAAGTCCCTAAGGTAGAGACGTAGGTCCAAGTGGACTGAACTCTATAAATCCTTGTGTCCCTTGCATTTATACTTGTTGTTATGTACTTAACTTATTCACTGCTCAAAACATGTTGTCTGTTCAAGGACTTGAAACCCATTTCAAGGCCTTGAAAACTATCAACTTATTTTCTTCTCTCAGTTTTGATTCCAAGGACTTGGAACTCATTTCAAGGCCTTGAAATACACTATGCTTTCCACAAACTTCTTTGAAACCACTCTTTTGGCAAAAATTGTCATACTCTATTCAACCACCTCCCCCTTGTAGAGTATTGATCCTCTATTACTACCTACATTACTGTCTTTCAACCTGTGGAGATCGTAACTTCTCGAATTGCTTCACGATAGGTAAACCCTATCAGCCGACAACCGTTGAAAGCTTCGTTTATGAAATCCCTATAAAACCATAAAGAGATGAATAGATGAAACGGGTCCCTTTTGTAATATTATTATTATTATTATTATTATTATTATTATTATTATTATTATTATTATTATTATTATTATTACTATTATTATTATTATTATTATTATTATTATTATTATTATTATATATTCTTCATGTTAATGGCTTTAGTGAAGTTTGAAGCAGCCACATGTGTAACTTATTATTATAATGCTCCAGTCATAAACCTCAAAATAGTTTTAGACACAAAGCAAGCTTAATTGAATCATGCTTAGGCCTATGCATCGGCCCAGTGACCTGAACAACCCGCCAAACCCAGCCCAATGTGGGTGGGTTTGGGTACTGAAAATTTCAGCCCAGTACAAGATTGGGCCAACAAAACGGGCCCGAACCATGAATGAGCTGTGCTTGGGTTCGACCTCCTCAGCCCAGGCCCAACCCAACCCAACCGGCCACGTAATAAATAATTATACATACAAGTTATACATTTTTTTGATTACTTTTACTTTGCAAAAGGTGTAATTTTGCAATTTTAACTAACCCATGGCCAACCCTAATATTCATGCTATTTATAGATGTTATCTTCAGTCCCGAAAACCTTGCAGTAATTCAGGATATGGTGCCAGTCGACCTTTCTCACTCGGGTTATTTCAAGGGTAAATGACATAAACCACCCATGTGGTATGGGGAAGTACCACGTCACTACCCTGGGGTTTGGGAACTACCCCCAAACCACCCCTCTGTCCATCCAAAGTAGTGATAGATAGCACCACTCTGTTAAATTCTGTTAGTTTAGACTGCGGGGTCTGCTACTTTCAACAGTGTTAGGACCACAATGCCCTTATTTGTGAATACTTTACCTATCCCCTGCTTTCTTCTTCTTGCGTTCTTGGTAGTAGGTACTTGGTGGGACCCAGCATTCACCAAGGTACCGACAACACCAACAATTACATCCACCAACAGCAACACTATCATCACTAGGGCGGCAAGTTAAACCGCCCAAACCGCAAACCGGACTGAACCTTGCTAATTGGTTCGGCTTAGGTTCGTAAAATTCCAAATCAAAATTAAAAGGTTTGGTTTAGGTTCGTAAAATTTCCAAACCGAAATTAAATTGTTCGGTTTAGGTTTTAGTGTTTTACAAACCGGCTAAACCGTTTATATTAATAAATGATAATTATATGTAATTATATATACTTAGTTTTCTTTTCGTGACACTATATGTTCTCTTTAACTTGAAGAACTTCATACTAACCAATCTAAAATTCAGGTGTTGTGACGTTTTGCTTACATTTATGGTTGCTTCTATTCATTTCATTGGGTTGACTTTCCTTACATTGAGTTTTTGAGGTTTTCAGGACTAGATTTCAATTATATATAATTTTATTAGGTTAACCGTGGTTCGAACCGGAACCGAACTGTATATATAAAAGTTTTGGTTTAGGTTCAGATTTTTCCCAAACCGAGAATTTAGGTTCGGTTTGAATTTTGGTGCAAACCGAACAAAACCGAACCGTTACACCCCTAGTCATCACCATGTACTCTCTCGACCATCAACGACCCGCAGCACCAGCTCCTTTTGAAACTCAAAAGAGCAAAATTCATAAATCAACATCATCAATCATCACAATCTCTTCTCCATCATAGAACTATACCCCCTCCCCTCCCGAATTTTTGGAAATTGATGACCAATCTAAGCCACCACCACACACAATTGCGAGAGACAATCTAGACCTAGACCCATACAACCAGTACACCGCCAGAGTACAAACAAAATATAATAACAATTAACATTTTCTTAACCAACAATTCGGTATCATCGATCTAGGGTTTCACTCTGAATTTGGAGCGCTGGTGATGCGATTCATGGAATGAAGTTGTGGGAATCCATTGCCTAAACGATCAAATCTGAACATCACGAAAAGAATCGGCAGATCCCTCGAGGTGTGCGGAGTCAGATTACGCATCCAATTTCTTAACTGCAGCCTTTTCTTTTTTCCGTGAAACACCAAGATTTTTTGCCCAAATCCCTAATCTAGGGTTTTGAAAAAAACAGACGAAGAAAGGAGGAAGAAAGAGATAGAGATAGAGAGAGAGAGAGAGTCGGGCAACCATCGACTGGCCTCTCTCAGGCGAATATGGCATCACTGATTAGGGGAGATATAAAGTTGAAATGGTGGTGGTAGCAGCGGTTGTGGTGAGCGTCGATTGAGTAGACTTGGTCAGTTCTAAGGAGTAAGAGAGAAGAGTGGTGTTGAGCAATTGAAAGAAAGAAGAAGAAAGAATGAAGATTTTTATGCTTACCGAGAAGAAGAAGGAGAAGAAGAAACGTGTGAGATGAGAGTGTTTTTCCTCTTCTTTTTTATGTGTAAATGTTATCAACTCTTAGGGGTACATTAGACTTTTGGTGTTCCCGTATGGTTTGTTAGTCATAAGGGTGGTTCCTGATATTATCCATACCACAGGGTAGTAATCCGGTAATGTTCCGAACCACATGGGTGTTTTCTGTCATTTACCCTTATTTCAACCTCTCTGTACCAATAATTATTTGGATCAGTTTCTGTTCGTGAAAGGTAGTTCAAAGCTAGCTTTCCAATTTGAACTTCTCATAATGGTCCACTAGCTTTGCAACCTGCACACAAATACTACCTACATCAGTGTCTTTATCAGATGACCCATCTTCACTTCACTGCACTTCCCTCCATTTCATAGAATTCTTCCACCTGCACACAGATACTGTTGGACAAAAAAAATTACCACTCCGTCTTTTTTTGTTCCCATCTTGACTTTTTGTCTCGTTTCTGGGTCACTTTGACCGGGTGATTTGGATAGCAAAACGATGCGATTTTTTGATTTTTTTTTCACCGTATTATAAAGAACTTTTTACTTTACAACACCATGAAAAATTTATCAAAAAATTGCATTATTTTACTATCCAAATTACCGGGTCAGCGTGACACAGTGAATAGTGATCAAAGTTATGATGAGAACAAAGAAGAGAGACGGAGCGATACAAATTATTAAATCTCTAATTTTGCGGATTCTCTTTCATACTACAGATTTTCAGCTAGTACCAAACACCTTCAGAAATTTCAACCACTTGCATATTTTCAGCCAGCTTGTTTTCCCATATTAATTTCAGCTGATTATTTAAAATTTCAGCTGGTACCAAACAGAACAGAGTTTGAGAGGTACCAAACAAGGCCCTCAGTCTGGTTCAACAAATGCCTCAATACGGGTAAACGTGGACCCAATTTTCTATATCTTGTACGAGAAAGTGAAGGCCGAGACAATTTATATCCATACGAACAAACAACACCAAGATTAAGGCAAGCCACACAATGTCCAGAAGAAACAAAATGGAGACATAGGGATCATGCTCTATACAGCTTGAAGAGCAGGGTACCTCGGACAGGTAAAGTAGACATGTTGAGAACAAAGAAAAGTGCAGTCCAATACTCGATAATGTTATAACTTCAACAATAACAATCTGTTGTTACATAGAGCACTACTGATCATACCAAAGGTTTTTAGGAATTCCAAACAGCTTTGCAGGGTCCTGTCCATTTTCTGGAACGTCCCACTAGGGCGGCCTTTCTTCACATATGATTACTCAAGAAACGTCTGGGAATGCTAGGCACCTTCAGCCAATGTCTTCTTTGATGTACTGATGTAGAGCACTGCACAGAGAGACGATAAGTAACCATTTCTTCTTTTGTAAGAAAAACAAAAACAAAATAAGAAAATTAACTGAGCTTGTTACTAATAGTATTTGTTTACCATTGTTTCCCCGAATGAAAGCATCACCGTATTTGTTCTTCAGCTGCCCGTTCACATACTCTTCTGTTTGCTCCATAGCAATGTTCATATACCCATCAAGACAAGCTAAAATGCCTGCACAACATAGCAACATCTGCATCAGACTTGGCCATCTCAATGCATTCAAGGATACGAAATGAATCTTAAGAAACAAGATTATTTCAGCCACACATTCAATTAGTTTCCACGTCAATATAACAATCACGGTTAATTTATGGTCCTTTCTCTACTTTGAAACAACGAATTTTCGACCCAAATTTCCGTTACAGTGGTTTAATAAATTGCAGCGACTTTTCTGGGTCTTAATGTGAAGTGAGTCAATTGTCCACCAAATGCAAATCCACAAGATAAAGCGCCCATGAGGAGCCGACCCTTCAATGACCCGATCCTGTTGATAAGTGACTAGGGATGGCAATATGGTCCGATCCGATCTGAGATCCGAGCGATCCGAGCCGAATGGATCAGATCCGAATCCGATCCAATTGAAAATGGATCGGATTTGGACCTGGAAAGCCAAACCCGAACGGATTTGGATCTGAGGGCAGATCCATCGGGTTCCGACCCGATCCGATCCGATGTATATTTGTGCTTTACAAATATACCCCTATTACCTACCCACATACACTTACAAGAAGAATACTATATAACTCCAACCTACAAAGTTATTTCTTTTGTTTTTTAGGCTTCATAACTTACAAAAATGCCTTAGCGTAAGAAATATTGTTTATTTTTTAATGTTATTTTTTCTATTTTATTGCAAACTCGTTCCGGATCCGGTCCGAATCCAATCCGACCACGTACTATATGGATCTACGGATCGGATTTGGATCAGCTGAATGAAACCCGATCCGATCTGATCCGAATCCGGTGATGATCCGAACGGATCTGGATCGGATCTGGATCCCATTTATCCTGGTCGGATCTGGATCGGGAAATGCCTAATCCGATCCAGATCCGACCCGTTGCCATCCCTATAAGTGACCCAGTAACTTTTGGACCCGGACCCAAATGGGACTGGGAACAGACCCGACCCAGACCCGCCCCCCCCCCCCCCTCTCGCGCGCTCTCTCTCTCTCTCTCTTCAATTGGATCGGGTCTGACGGATCATCCACTGGGTTTGGTTTTGTCTGGGTCGGGTTTGGGGCTGACCCGACCCATTGACAGGCCTACATCCAACAAAATCCACCGCCATATCCAGGGCAGTCCAATCCATCACAACTTGTACCAAACACAACCACATCACCACTACTCACACAGAGACAGCCACGGGGACAGCGGTGCCACCAAACCAGCCACAGCCGAAGTAGAAGCATGACCACCAACACAACCATAATAAACAGCCACCGCACCATCAGAAAAGAATAGATCAGGAAGACCATTGTTTGAAAATGAATAAGAAGATTCATCACAGCCACGGATGATTGATTGAACTGACCAAGAAGGAGAATAACCAAGGAAGCATTCAATGGGAACAAAGATTTCACCTCTAGCACCATTTAGGGCAATGGTGGTCACTGCGACACTGCCAAGGCAGTGCTCTTCATAAATTGAAACAAACATGCCCAGAAATTAAGAACATACCATTCTCGATACAGGTATTAAATGCACGACGAATGATAATGAATCTAACTGTTAACAATTCAATGCAATTGACAGATTTGTTTATAAGTACGCCAAGTTCAGCACAAACGGCTTTTAAGAACCAAAATAAAAATTGAACTTAACATAGTAACATCTGTTTCGGCCGATAGAGGACAATTGGAGAACAAGTGGATGAAATTATCATCGTATTGACATGGAAGGATGAATATTCACGGAGACTCTATCGTTGCACCTCCGCCAAAAGAACCTACACCGTACTCTATGGCTTGACAATCGTGCAGGAATGTCTAGGCACACACGGGATGTGGAAGAAGAGATCTCTTGGGCATGCGGGTTGCAGCCAAACTCCTCTTCCCCCAAATCCCATGTGTGCCCAAAACCTCCATGCACGATTGACGGACATCTGAGCATGCAGTGGACCATAATGAAGATTCCATACACATTCATTCTTCCATGTAGAACACAGACAACAATAATCACTGTTTCTTCTCCAATCTTCCTATATTTGTGATTCTCAAAATCTGTTTGCACATGGAAATTATGGAGTTGCATTCATATCATAACTAAGTTGAATGGTTATCAGTTATCTATCACAGATCCATTTGCGCGTGACCATTATTTTTTTAGCACAAAACTCAAAGAGTCAATTTTAAACGACCGCCGTAACTCCAAATCGATACTAATAAACAGTGCATACTCTAAATTTAGTAGGTTTACTAGGTAACGGGGTTGTATGCATCAACTGCAGAGCATTTAGTTTTGATTTGATGGATCACAAAATAAAATAAATAATCAGGTAATTAGCATATAACTTCAATTTATGCTCTTAGAGTAGCATGCTATCGAAATAAAATATTTTAACTATTGCATTATCAACAAAAACGATAAAGATAACTGAAATTTGATTATTGAAACAAAGCAAGCTAATTATTGTATAAAACAGACTCGTTTCACAAACTTTTAGAACCTACAAAAATGGCTACTACAATCCAACTATCCTAGGAAGAACAAGAAATAACTCCGAAACCATAAACTCCTTCAGAAAACTGTTCGGGACCTTTGTGCAAATATGTAAAGCATGGTTAAGAAACTGTTCGGATTATATGAGCCCAAAAATCTGATCTTTCTTTAAAAAAATTGCGAAGTTAAAATTGATTGGAAACTTCATTAAGTTTCTACGTATTTGTATTAGTTCTTCATCACTCGTCGGGGGTATTATGAATCAGGGGTTAAGGTTTTGAGCATGTCAGCTTGGTCAATTTCAGGTATGGTAATTTCGGCTTAGGGAAGGGTCAACCCGTCCAATTGCCATCCCTAGTTGTGGGTGTACAACAAACATTAACTAGATTATTTACTTGTGTAGGAGCATAAAGAACCCCGGGTGTTTCCAATACTTGAATGGTTAAACCTGAATAGACTGTAGAACTAACGCGGCAATGTAAGGCTCCATTTGGTTGGCAGTAAAATGTTCTACAAAGGAAAATATTCTACGCGTAAAATATTTTTCGTGAAATATTGGTGGTGGTGCCAGTGGGCGGCGACGGCAGTGACGGTGGAGGTGTTTTTATGAGTTGTTGTCATGCTCCTTCACTCTCCGGAAAATAGCTTACGGATTTTAAGTACGTAAATCATTTTACATCATTTGAGTGAACATTTTACAAGGTAGAACATTTTACCAGACAAATGGCAAACCAAACACCAAAACAAGGGATTACAGCAAAATATTTTACCACTAATCAAACGGAGCCTAAGTCACATACATGTCAAACTTCCACACAAAACAAAATAAGAAGTCAGTTATACACCACCCTTGCAACCTACAGGAATATGATACTCAATAAGGACTCAAACAAACCATACGGTTTCTCAAATTCTAGTGACAAAGATGTTGTTTACAGTCAATATGTAACGGCAATCTATGGAGTCAGGTGACAGCTAATAATCTATCTAAAATCCTATTTGTGGGCATCTTGAACTTGTACAGACATTTTTGGAGATATGCCTAATCTGCTTAATTCCTTTGTACAGACCCAACACAAGAACTTCCCCCACTGGATTAGTTGACCACCCACCCTCTCTAATCCAAACATGCACTCAATTATCTTCCACAAAAAATGTGTGTCCACTTTTTAGAACCTTCGTAACCTTTTTACCATGTTATCTGGGCCAACTTACACACTTATGTGCACCTCGATTAAGTCCACGGGACCCTGAAGTTAACGACTGCTAAAACCCAAACCCTCCAGTAGCTGCAAGGGTTTATTATGTCCTGGGGTTTAAACATTGGACCTGAGGGTTACCCTGCTAAGATCAAGGTCATTGACCACTAGACTAACCCCCTTGAGGGTTACCTTCACAGCCATTTATCCCGAACAAATCTAAACTTTAATTACTGCTAACAATTCTTGTAGAGTCTAACTAGGTGAAACTGTGCTCTATCAAGTGTTTTCTGGTGGCTTACATTTCCCCACTTCAGAAACTTATATTTCGTTGTTTATGACTTCTTAGTTATTTTGGCGGGTTTCGGCATTAACATATGAGGAGCTTAGGATTTGTTTCGTTAGAGAAAGCTAGCTAGTCAGACTTTCAGAAAGGCAGGGGAAATATAGCTTCCAGGTTAGTGGTTAGTTAGCTTCTAGGCTGTCTTCTTCCGGGCTCCTGCAGGATGTTCAAATATGTCTCACCGTTGCACATTTTGATTCCTAAATGATCACTTTCTACTGATGAGCTATTCTTTTAATGTCTAGCAAGGTGAAACTGTTCGCTTCTCGGTGTAACCACTTCCCTACCAAACCTGGAAAGGGGGGAAAAGGACTTGAACGAAGCTTGTGCAGATTAATAATGCCTTTTAAGGATAGCCTTAACTCCTGCAATGGATATTATATATTCCAACTCCATGGTAGATCAGACTGCCAAACGTCAATATTTTCAGGCCATAGATCAATCAGTCTCGAAGATATGGAACAAGCATGATGTGCAGGGCAGACTACTAGTTAATTTTGTGCCATGCCCTCCCATGCTACTCTCTCTCCCTTTCACCTTTTCCCAGCATCTCTTTGCACCAAAAGCTGACATCTCTACAAGCTTCCCTACACCTCTCATTTTTTAGGCGAACATACTGAGAGTTTGCATGGGACCATGATGGTATAAGGGGTCCATGCATTATGAGGTTGAATTAATTGAAGTGGCATATGAAATTATGAACTTGATTCATGAGTAACATGTTAGGGTGATGCAGGATGTTGGCTATGGGTATACAACTCAAATCTCATGTACATCTCATTTACCAGGTATATAAATTTAGTCAAAATGACATGAACGAGAGTTAAGGGTACATCACAAAATTGCACCCTAATTACCTAACCCAAAAGATTAGCAGAGACCCTCTATACAAGGTAATAAATAATCTTGCAGCTATTAATTTCAAGTATCTATGCTGCTTGATAATCACATTTCCATGAGCTCAAAGTGGTAAATCCTTCTTAACAGTAATTTTATGTGTTATGATAACATTGAAATTCGTTATCTTTTTAATACTAATCCTCCCTTTATATTCCTTTTAATTGTAGGTTCCTTTTAATTGTAGGTTCTAGAATGTAAGAAATAGAGCCTACATAGGGCACACATGTGCACCGAGACTTCGGACAGAAATTGGAATGAAGAGACCTCGCCTTCAGCACTGTAATATTGATTTACAAAGTTGGAGTGAGTATTTAAGAAAAAGGGTGTTGCATTCTCAACATCAACACCTGGCGAAGGTACCGCTCCTACATAAGTGAATCTATTCATGGTTTTCATCTAAACGATGATTCTTGTCGCACCACCACATACAAGTTTGCTAGTACTTCATAATAATTCTAAATGCACCTCAGAGGCTTAGACCATCTGCAGATGGAGGTCTTCCTGGAGCTCGGGAGCTGTCTTAGGCCATCCAGAAGGAGGGGATGTTTTGGGTCGAGGCTTGACTGAACGGGCTATGTCCAGGGATAACAGAAGCTTGCCCGCGAGCACGGATGCCTTGGCGGCGGAGATGACTCTGCTATGTCTTTTTTTTTGTTTTTTCTTTTCCTTTCCGGGTGCAATACGGAAGTTTTGCAATATTTAAGAAGTCGGGTCGGGGTGGATAACAGGGCTCTCCGGAGGGTCTTAGTCTATTCCAAGGGTGTCTCAAAAGAAAGCAGAGAATAAAAATAAAAACGAACAAGCGATCTCATCTTGAATAATGTTCTTCTAAGCATGGATGAATGATAAATAGAGGCTGGTGTTGATAATTGCACAAAGAAAATAATCTACTAACCTCTGTAATCAACACCAGAGTTCAATTTGACAACAACGGGTCGGCCGCGAATGGACTTGAGGAAATCCGCAGGAGTTTTCGTGTGTGCCGGCCCCTTCTCTCCACCAGTTGAACTCATCTTTCTGTCACAAAGAATGGCTTCTTATTACAACAGTGAGTGGAATTGAAACAATATACTACGAGTTATCGCCATCAGATTCAACAACAAAACCTAGCTGGAATAATAGAATCTCTAAAAACAAGAAGAAAGAAATCGAACAAGACCTACATAAATAATATGAACCCTAGACGTCCGGAGAGTAAAACAGAGATTCAAATTCAAACACTGCGAGAAAGATAAATTAGAGTTCAGAGAGAGCAGGATCAGAGCGCACCTGGAAGGTTATACCGTTATAGACTTATAGTAGAGAGGAAATCGTCTAATCTCAAACGGAGTTTTCGAATCTCTGGCTTCTTCAGTTGGCGCAGTGTTTGAGGGAAGGAGTCTGTCAATTGGGACGCAAATTATGGAAGCCCTAGCACGAGAGAGGGCATTGTCACGTTATAAAGGGGAGGAGGGCAGGGAAGTAATATCCCGCCTCTTTCTTTCTCTTTTTTTCTTTTTGGTAAATGACATAAACCACCCCCCTCATCTCCTCCTTTTTTTCCTCCTCCTATCTCCTTCCCTTCATCCGATGGTCAGGCTAATGCCAATCACCCCCCCCCCCCCCCCCCCCCGCCACACACACACCATGAGTCTGAGGTGGTTGAGGCATTGACAAACTCTGTGTCAGAATTCAACTCAAAATAGATATAAAATTCACAAACCAAGCTCTCGAAATAGTTCTTCTCATCCAAACAATACTATAGAGGATCCCCCTGGAGCCAAGACGGCTCCTCCCACAGGTAATGTACCTTCTATTGCTTCCCACAGTAAGTGTAAAAGCCAAAAACCAGTGGCGTGAAACAAGGCGAAACATTGCCAGCATGAAAAGGTAGATTCTGATGAGGAAGTGCTAGACTTTAAGAGCCATTTGGAGCCTAGTAACACAAATGGGAAAGATGTGCTTCCAAAAGGCCGCAACAAAGGTAAAAGTAAGATAAACAATAGGAGGAGTGTGTAACCCTATCAGGGAAAGGGGGGAGACCCCAACACCCAACCGATGATTATTGCAAGCTGTAATATAAGGGGCTTCATCATGCCCCTTAAACAAAATGGGGTGGAGCATCTCATTTGTAAGAATGAGCTTTGTGTAAGCCTTCAATACTCCGCTAAAAATGTGAGAATTGTGGAACAATTTGAGAGTCTAGAGTTGCACTCACGCTGAGTCGTGGAATCTTTTAGGTGACTTCACTAATTTCTTAAGGGCATAGGAGAAATACAACGGGAACGATTTCACGTTATACGACATTAAAATATTTTTCCGAGGTATGTATTGAGCTAGGCTCAGTGGACGACAGGTTTATGGGATTTTTCTTCACTTGGAGAAATAAAACCGTGTTAGGAAAACACGAAAAGGCCATGGTCTACCATCATTGGGAATTGGCGGATCTATTTTCGCTAGCGAACTTTCTGCCTATGGGTGTTCTTTCCGATCACTTGATGTGCATTTGCTCTGTTTTGTCGCCTCCTCATAATGGCAAAACTCCTTTCAATACCACATGGATTTCAACCAAAATGTTGCGAATTCGTGGAAAACCACTTTCCAAGGTACAAAACCGTTTGTGTGGTGAAATTTTTTAAAGCAGCTCAAACCAGCTTTGAAAATTCTGAACAAGGCACAGTTTGGGGATATTTCTTCTAGAGCAGCTGATGCTAATGCACAGCTTATTCAGGTGCAATCCCAGCTTCAATATGACCCGTCTAATCCAGGGATTATCTCTTCGCTCGCGAGCTGTGTAAAAAGGCGGTGGGGCTTCCTCATGCAGAAGCAAGCTTCATTTAGCAGAAAGCAAAGCTCAATTACCTCGTTAATAGTGACAAGTGCACCAAATTCTTTTACTTTGTAGGAAAGAAAAATGTCAAGAGAAACTTAATGGCTACTGTGACTCTAACGGACGGGTTTGTTACCTCGTCTCTGGAGCATGTCATTGCATCATTTATGGATTTTTATGTGGCTTTATTGGTACAAAAGGGACTGCACATCTGCTGGATCAAGGTGTCCTCAATTCCGGAGTAAAAATGAATGAGGAGCAAAAGGAGAACCTTCTTATTCCATTGTCACACGCTGAAATTAAGGAGGCTATTTTCGACATTGACGATGACAAATCCCCGACCGGACGGTTTCTCAGCTGCTTTCTACAAAAAAGCATGGAATATTTTTGGCGTGTATGTGGAAGGAGCTATCTCTGAGTTCTTTTCTACTGGGCAACTCCACGAGCAAATAAACCACACAACACTCGTGCTTATCCCAAAAACCGTCAATGAAAATTCAGTCAGAGATTATCGTCCTATATCTTGTTGTTTCATCACCTATAATGCAATCACATAGATTCTAGCTGTTAGAATTTCGCCTCTCTTGGATGCAACCATCAACGAAGCCCAAGCCGCCTTCGTTCTGGGGAGGTCAATGACGGACAATATTTTCCTGATGCAAGAATTTCGCAGAGTTTATTGTGATGGAGTGTTTGTCAACTCTGTCTTATTCCCTAGCCATCAACGGTAAGCTAGAAGGGTTCTTCAAAGGTCAACAAGGGTCCGGCAAAGAGACCCTACGTCGCCCTACCTATGTCGTTCTTTGCATCGAATACTTGTCTAGACACCTCAAAGGTAATACTTCGGATTCTGAGTTTAATTTTTATCCAAATTGTGGCCAGCTTAAAATTTCCCATCTTGCGTTTGTTGACGATATCATGCTTTCTCGCTAGAGGAGATGAAGTCTCGATTAAAATCTTGATGGAGTGCCTCAAATATTATGGCAAAAAATCGGGTATGCACGTTCTCAAATCAAACATTTATGTTGCTGATATGACAGACTCCGATGTGAAAAATGTGAACGATTTCTTGCATCTTCATGAAGGAGAGTAGACGTTTTAAATACTTGGGCTTCCTGGTTGCTACCTCAAATATAAAAGTATCTCATTTCAGCGCTTTTTCTGGACCGTGTTTCTGCGTGTATACTTGGTGGAAGGGAGCTACTCTGTCTTATGCGGGGAAAAACCAAATTAATCAGTTTGGTGCTCCAAGAGTGGAATGCTTCTGGCTGGGTATCTTTCTGCTCCCAGCTTCTGTTCGGAACAGCACGATTAAGCTGTGTCTTTGTTTCTTATGGGGCTCTAGCAATGCTCCAATCTCTTGGAAGCAAATTTGATTCCCTAACGGGTGGGGGGAGGGGGGGCTGGGGCTGCATGACATAGAAGTTTGGAACGCGTCTCTTCTCGCTAAAGTTCTCTGGAATATTCACGAGAAGAAAGATAATTTATGGATTAGATGGGTGAATCACGTTTACCTCAGCGATGCCACAATTTGGGACTAGGAAGTTCACAAACGGAATTCTTATTTTTTCAAACAAATTGTATCCAACAGGGACTAAGTCTTAGAAGCCTTTGGGACTCCTTTAGTAGTCGTGGATTTGCTGAAATTATGGTTCGAAAATAGAGGCAGAAGCACGAAGCGGACAACTTATGAGTTCTTTAGACCAAAATGAATTCTCAACTCGTGGACTAATGTTAATTAGAGTTCTTGCCTCATGCCGAAACAATCGTTCACTCTCTGGATGGCTGCTCTTAATAGGTTGCGGACGAAAGAAACACTCCAACACGTTCGCGAGGATCTGACTTGTGCTCTCTGCCACTCCCCAATGGAGACGCAACATCATTTGTTCTTTGCGTGCCCGTTTAGCAAAGAAATCAAGGCAATGACCCGCAACTGGATCGACATCCGTCGAGATATGAGTACGCTTGACAATGCGTTGATATGGTTGAAGAAAGAAAGTAGAGTTACTTATTTGAGCGCCCGGCAGAGAAAAATTGGCCTCACGAACGTTGTACCATATTTGGGCAGCACCAAACCGTCTTATTCTAGATAATAAGCCTCCTCAGTTGCAACACATCGTCGAGGAAATTAAAAAAAAAAAGATGTGTACGAATTCTATTATGCGTCATACCCACAGAATTTGGCGCACTTAATTGAGATTTTGTTAAGTATAGCACTTCAGTGTGCTCCTGACTTCTCTAGCTCCAGTGGCTAGTTTTGACTTAAGCTTCAAAAGGTAATGGTAGCTCATTTTTTGTATGTGCTGAGCACATGTACCAGTAGGCTAGTTTCCCTCTTTTGGCTTGTGTAGACATTTGTTGCTTCTAGCTCCCTGGGTATGCCCAGTGTTTTTGTAAATCGATTTTTGATCTAATACAAAGTTATATTTACCGATTAAAAAAAAAGAAAAATAAAGGGACCCACGTCCAGGTTGTTTGGTCCGCCTCCGTCGCACCATGCCCTCGCAGACCATTTTCTTTGAGGCCATCTCTTCTCTATGGCGGCTTTCTCTTTGTCTTCCCGTTGCAGAAAGCCCTTCTAGGTTAAATCAAGTTGGGCGGTTTTTGGCAGATTTCTCTCCCCTAGGCGTTTCAGCCCTCTTCCGGCCAAATAAAAAAGGGGAGTTTCATCTCTTTCATGGGTGCTTTCCGGTTGCCGCCTCATATGTTGTCGTATGTCGGCTCGTCGTTGCCATCTCAGACATCGCCCACTGTCTCTGCCTTGACTTAACTCCACCGACTCCACAGCCACCGCTTCCACCTTTGTCTCTAGTGGCTTTAGGAGTATTCCGTTCGGTTGGTTGGGCACGGGTTTGACTAGGAATTGTGTTCAAGGATTTTGGGCCTCAATCTCATATGTTTTTTTTTTCCATGTATTAGTTTTTCATCTCTTGGTTTTCCTTTATGTATTTGTTCTAATATGTTGTAGTGTTGCACGCCTTGTTCTTTCTTGCAGGTTGGTGTTTATCACCTTTTTACTACTACCCTACCTTTTTTAAGGGTAAAAGACAAAAATCACCCCTCGAGTATTGGTTATATACAAAAACACCCCTCGTGTTTGGGATATACAAAAAACACCCCTATCAAGACAAAAATCACCCCTGTCAATGGATGGACGTTAGACGAAAAGCACTTTCTGTTACAATCAATTAGTATGGGGTGCAATCTGACTTTTTTATGACTATTTTGCCTCTATTTGTATTTTTTGTTTATTTTGTTCATATTCTTGATGGTCTGGGTGTTCTTGGTTTTCTTCACCACCACCACCACCACCCTCCCCACCACCACCAACAATAATGAGGCAAAATTGCTCCGATGGTACCCAAATTTTACTAGCAACCACCCATTTCATCCCACCAGCACTACCAAGAACAACAATAAATTTGCCCCCCCCCTCCTATCTCATATCTCTTTCTCCTATCAAAAAAACCTTCAAAAATCAGATTTTCAACGGAATAAGAACGAAATCAAAGAGATTATACACGAATCAGACAGTTGATAACGGTCAATCACCATCAAACACCTCCAGAGAGATGCTTGTAAGACTGGGGTGACAATAAACTATCATCATCTTCGAATCGAACTCTTTAAATCCTATCAAGAAGCCCTAAACTAAGCTACTTTTGTAACAGATACGAAAACTGAGAAAATTATAGAGAAAGAGAATTAAAATGTTTGAGATCTGTTAATGGAGACGACGATGGGGCTGTATATAAAAGAATAAATTAGGGTTTTGCTGCGAAGGAGGACGCTGGTTTATGTTTGGTTGGGTTTTGTCAAACCTGAGCTTGTCACCTCATACTTTCAATCCACCTCAACCTCAGGCTCATGCACCTCCAAGCTCTGATTCCTGGGTCGATTGCTTTCTCAAGCACCCCATAAGCTCTGATTCCTTTCGATTCGTCACAAGACGAAGCCCAATCGAATCCGTCTGATTGTTGTGTTGTTGACGCCGACCCTCTTTCTCTTCTTCTTCAATTGGTAAATATACAGGAAAACGATGTCGAGGATCGAGACGCCAGCTACGTCGCCGGCGATGATTCCGATTATGGTTCCCATTCTGAGCTTGTTCCAACCAGACCCGTCGCAGGAGACGAGTCTATGGTCTTCGTAATCGCAGCGGGCACCGACGGAGACGTCGGAGCGGTGGCGTTGGGTGGGAAGTGGTGGTGGAGGGAGGTCCTGAGTCGGTGAAGAGAGGGACGGGAAGGAGAGAGAGAGAGAGAGAGAGAGGTGGGAAGGAGAAGGAGGCGCTAGGGTTAGAATGTGGGGAAGAAAAAGAAGAAGAAGAAGAAGAAAAGGTATTTATAGTATGGCATTTTTCTCCAATATGTGGGCAATTATGTATTTTCTCACCTCCTTTAGTGCGCCGTAACATGCTAACTCTGACAGGGGTGGTTTCGTATATCCCCGAACACGAGAGGTGTTTTTGTATATAACCCATACTCGAGAGGTGGTTTTTGTCTTTTACCCTTTTTTTTAATGAAATTCTGAATGTTTATCTAAAAGAGAAGAAGATGAAACATCCCAATAATAATCCATTCTTCTTCATTCCAGATAACGATATCTCGGTCCCTTTTAGTAGACTATTTAAGCTCAAATCTCTAACAAGAATATGAGCATGAATCAAAATCTACTTGCTATCCGTCCACTTGATAGGCTCCTCCAATGAACACAAGAAGAGCAGAATCATAGAGCTGAGGGCGATATGGTACTATCAACTTGTCTTCATTTCTTGTCCATCTGGAACATCAGCGGTTTCTCCATCAGGTTTTCCTTCCGTTGGGGGAGGTGGCAACACCTCGGCTACCAATTCTATCAGCCCGTCAACACTGTCTCCCAGACGCGTCTCACAATGTTCAACAATCTGTATTGAAACACAAATTTTGGGTTAGCAAAAAATTTGTAGTATAAATAGCATTTCTGAGCAGTACAGCTTAAATAAATTACAGCAGTGCAACCCTAAGGATTAGCTCAATCATAGACAACAACAGGGAATCTCCTAGGAACCCATAAGCAAAAAAATGCAAAATGCATCACTACAGGTAACAGTGAGTGTTTGACTTCTGCAGTATGACAGTATCCCATGATATTGTTTCAGATCCTCTCTACTGGCCTCTACATTATTACAGACTCCAAGTGATGACGAATCAATTTTTTCGCACCTTCAATGGATATCATTCTATTTGGTTAAGTTGGTACTCTGACATCATTTTCCATCATCTCATATGCTTTCATTTCCTGTCTTTCGGTTTCTCTGTACAAGAAGAAACGAGACGTCTGGAATCTGTAATAAAGGCCCATGCAAATAAATTACAGGAGGTGGAAATACTGCAGTAGTGGGAAGTTATCATTCGCTATGACAACTTAAGCCAATTTAGTAACTTCCATTAACTTTATTATTTGTGAAAAGTAGTTTTCTTGAGAACATATCTGTGATCCATAAAGCTTCAGTAAATTACAGCAGCGCAACCTTAAGGATTAGCTCAACCACAGAGAAGAATTGCAAATTCTTAAGAACCTGTAAGAAAAATGCATCACAACAGGGTACATAGAGTGATTAATTGTGTGTTCAGACACGGAATATCTAAATAACACGCTGTTCTAGAATAATGAGATTTCAAATTATGGAGTTAATGATGGAAAATGGAGACGGGCAACGTCGAGGTGGTTGTGGCTTTGGCTGTGGTAGTCAAAGTGGTTGTAGTGATGGGCACAGGGAAGTGGTAAAGGCGGCGCATTGGTGGTGGAAAATGGTATATATGCATGGCAGTGGTGTCCGTGTGAATGTCACTGAATTGATCGAATTGATGGTTGTGGTGATGTGGAGGCGGCAGTCGTCAAAGTGGTAATGATGACTATGATTGAAGTGGTGGAAGGGGTGGCAGCACAAGTGATAGGTGGTTGTGCCAGTCACAGAGGTAATGGTCGGGCTCTGACTGGTGCAACAGTGTAAGAATGGTTGTTGTTTTCGTGATACATACATTATTTTAAACCATGCGCTCATACTCTACTTAGGAATTTCACATTAGCATTGCAGCATCAATCTTAAATTTGGGATAATGACACTCATAATCCCAAGTTTAGGAATGCAATTTTGAAAATTCCTACTATTTTTATCCAAACAACCCATTTTAAATGATGGGATTTTGAATCCCAGGTTTTTATAAAATCCCTAGTTTTCATGCTTCATCGAACCACACCATAATTTTCTTTTGAAGGAAAGGAAAACAGTAGTTATTTGATACTAGTCAAACTACAACAAACATTATGCAACCTTGAGTTGCTACTTAGGCCTAGTTAAGATAATAGGGCTTTGGAGTTATATTGAACTGCAAATGTTCTGTGATACCAAAGCCGTCTTATATTTAATAGAGCACGGTAAGAACCAACGTCCTAGAAGAGCACAGAACTAATGACACAATAATATTCATGCTTCAACATACTGAACAAAATCTGAGACAGCATCAATAGAGTTACCGGATCTATTTCAACTGGAGAGGCCGGTCTAACATTGATGATGTTCAGAATCTCAGCTTTTGCAAGGTCATACTGTTTGCACTTCTCAACAAAGTCATTTATGGACTCTCTTGTCTGATTGCACACTGCACTCTGATCTAAATAATCAAAAACCTGCGAAATGATCAAAATAATAAACATTAGAGTCCCACAATCTCATCCTATTTAAAGAAGTAGATTCTTTAATTCTATGCGTATCCTACCTTGAACTCTGATGGAGCCACGGAAACAATAACACGTGTGGGGTCATTTGCAGCACCTCTTGATCGTAAGAAATCAAGAACTTCGAAATTAGTTAGTGCGCCAGCATTAGCGTGTAGTCTGGGGAACATGGGATTGAAACGCACAATCAATACATAGGAGGCAATAGATAAAACAAAATAAATTTGGCAAGCTCAGTCTAACAATAAACTGCATTATAGTATTATAGAGACTATTAGCACTAGATTAAAGATCAATTCAAGGAAATATTCAGCCACATACATTTTCATCACCGAAAAATGGGACTGGCCAACTGGTTTCGAATGTTTGCTATCCCTTCCCCTCAATAACTGCAAAATTGAGTTAACACAGATGGATATAAGTATGTCACTCACATTTCCCTCAAACAAATATAAAAAAAAAAAAAAAAAAAAGCAATCAATCAGTCAGGATTTATGGAGAAACAAAAGCAATAAATAAAGAAGAACGTCGAGATCCTATAAAATAAGGAGAAACAACCAGGATTTATGTCCAAAGCCAGCTGGTATCATATAGTAACCATGTAAATGAATGGTTTTGCCATCTTGAAAAGAATGTAAAGACATGTTGTTTTGCTGAACACATTTACAGAAAGGAGTTAGCTGAAAAAGTTGTAACCCGCTATGAACTGGAAAAGATGTAACCGCTATGAATCCAGAAATAGAACAGCTTTCACAATCCACTTTTCCAAACCAAACTCATAACCACTTAGTTCACTATCGAAGTTCATGATACTTGCGATTCTTAGATCAATAAAAGAAAAATTAGAATCTCATACTGACAGAATAATATGCAAATAGGGAGAGGAAGTAAGGAACTCGAAGGGAACGTTTATTTCAGGCCTAAGAAAGCGCTCGTGTATTGCGCAGCATCTCAACTACTTTCATTCAAACATATTCTGCCTGTGATTCTGATTTCTGAATAACAAGTAATTAACAGTTACGCTTGTTTTCATACATTTTCACGGCAAGAGAATGACCCTGTCTCGTGCCTTGAACTCTGAATAAGATATATTTATCCACGATGCATTCCAGAAAATTACATTCAGAAAACATACTATGATAATGTTCTTGGGCACCATGAATAAACGGAACTTGGTTGCAGTTACTTACAAAACTCCAATTGTCAATAAATCACTGAAACAACAAATTAACATGGAGCTCCCCAATAACCCAACCACACTTGAGTCCAATTCTGCCGCCAGAAAAAAGAGGTACTAGCCTACCAGGTGGAGTGTACAATATTTTTCTCAAGATTGATTTTACCTGAGTTTACAAAGGTTTCATATACCTTTTGGCAGAAGATTTCAGCTCTCTATTTCCAAGTTATTGTATCTCTTCTATTATAAAAGTAGAGGGTGTTCCTAACGCAATAGTGTTCCTAATAATTTTGCATTGACAAAAGTACCCCTGCGACTTTAATTATTGGTCACTGTGTCCCTTTTCGTTTCTCAAACGGTGTTTCGTTGTGAACTGTTTCATCACATGTCTCCTCCAAACCTACAGCTTCTATGGACGAACGTTGCAGTTTGCGACTATCCTATCAAAACAAACCAAGATCAAAACAATCATTTCCGTTTCTTCTCAAAGCGTGGAGCAAATTACCGTGCTTCATTCTTGGAGGCTCAGGCATCAGACAAATATAAAGCCCCATGGATTGACAATTGCCAACCCCTAACCCACGCACTGCTTCCTACGAAACGCTTCATAAACAGCTCCTCCAAAGAGCAAACCTCAACCCCAACCAGTCAAATCGTCAAATGTCCCCTTGCGCCTCTCCAAAGTTTCCAGAATTCTATTCATTCACTTTCTTCTGATTTCTTTAAACTTCATCGGTTCAAATCCAGTTTTGGGGGAGAATATAGCCGTCTGTTGTTCTATCACCGGCCAGAAAATATGTACTCTTGCTTTAGGCAACCGCGCTGGTTACTTGAGTGACCGCCTCTAACTGCATCATGCCAGAGATTTTCTTTATGAGGTATGTCAGTTTTGCTACGGTTACATTGGTAATGCCCCCTACTTTTAATAGTAGCCTACTACACAATATCTCAAGAGAGGATTGATAAAGGTATCTCTTTTGTTAAATCATAACCAGCAGAGCCGTCGCTGTGATAAAACCATTGTTCAAACTGAGATCTGTAATCTCAGTAGCTTATGGTTCTTCCAAATGGTGTGTAGCGATATCATAAAATTCTATAGAGCACGGAAATTTCTCATGCAGCTCAATGGATATGGCTATTCGGTTCCATTAGATTTCAGGTAGAGTGTGCTCCCTCAATGATAGAAAACTTTCACAGTTGGTCAGAGTTTCATAATCTTGTTTCTTAGATGTTCCTGGGCTCTCTGTACCTTCTTGCATGTTTTTCTTATGCGTTCTCATATAACGCTTGAATAATGCAGTCATGAAATGAAACACTATTTCATTAATTTATTTCAAATTATACTATGTTTCGCCAAAAAGACGTTTCTTGTTGTTGTTTAACAGTTTTGCATTGCTAGGTTTTGTAGAGTTTTATTCCCAGTTGTCCCTTCATGAACTACAAGCATATGGACTTCCAAAGAGAAATTTGATCCATCTTTTCCCCAATCCAGTAAGTGGGTATGTTTCCTTCTAAATAGATAGCTGCATCCATGTTCAAGCCAGTGAGGCCCTTTCTGATTTTTTGACCATAATTCATTCTGAGTAATTCTGAAATCGAATACTAAAGCAAAAATTTAGATTCCGCCGTTTCTAAGAGAATAATTCTCTTAGTTTAGAAATAGGCTTAATTACTTAATGCATACCCCCAGTATACTGAAACTAACACATTGCATCCCCCACTTCTAGAATAAGCTTATTGCATCCTCCATTTGCAATCAATTATACACATTGCAACTAGTAAAAAAAATCCCAAAACTATCCATATGTTAAGGGTAAATGTGGCAATACCTAAATAGCTAATAAAGAAAAAAAAGAAAAAAGAAAAGGGGTGAAGAAGATGAGGAAGTGAGAAACAGAGAAGAACAAGAATATAGTTGACCGGAATCTGGGGGTTGGAGCGGCGATGGTGGCGATGGTATTGGCAGCATAAGCGATGGTGTTAGTTGTGGAGGTGTTTTATTTTTATCGAATAGACCCTTTTACCCTCAAATAAATGGACTTGATAGTCAAACAAATTTACCAGTTGCAATGTGTATAATTGATTGCAAATGGGGGATGCAATAAAGACTATTCTAAAAGTGGGGAATAGTAACAGTATACTGGAGGTATGCATTAAGTAATTAAGCCTATATATCACAATCCCAAATTGGCAATCCTGTTGTGTGATGGAAAATTACTCCGGTATGAAGTGAAAGATTATGAAAGTTCTCTGTCTAATCTCTTACAAATATGCAGACCATTCCTAAGATATCTATTCTTAAGTGTGTCTGGTGTTTTGATTCCGACTCTAAAACCTGCAAGAAAGTTACTCTAAAAGACTGCATAACTTCTATATACTAACCACCATAAATAGTCTCTAAGAACTTAAGCGATATAGGAAGGTGGTTGGCGGAGGACTTGATCCGAGTTATAGCGTACTACTAAAATAACTGGGTAGAACATGAACATTCTTCAGAACCCAGATTCCAATTTCCGAATACCAATTGAATGGATGCATATCCGGATTTTCGGTGAGTTAATCAGACGCTATATTATTCCTTCCATTACCATGTACTACGGTGTGCTGTACCTTTGTAATGCATTTGTCTTTTATCTACCACAAGGAGACAAGCTTTTTCCACCACAGCATTGCTAATATCACCACTTTAGTTAAATTGTATATTCTGCAGTGCAACCCAGAATTATAATTAGGCTACACTGTCCGGTGTTTATCTTAACCAATACTGATTTATTGCCATGCGTCACTTTTTTGCTGGATTCCTTCAAATGAATCAATGAGATTTGGCTCTCAAGTGAACATCTGCGGTTAGTATTGATTTTTTAGAAGTTTGAAGTCCTAGCACCAGGATAGTTCTTTCTCAGCATATGAATGAAGCTTAAGAAATATTTCAAATTAACTTTGTCATGCTCTAGCTAACCCGTCCATCACCTAATGTCATTTTTTTTTAGATATTGCCTCCTTTCATATTTTGAGTGTTTGGGCAAAGACCTGTTTGTGTATAATTTTTAAGCATTCTGATAACTGTTCTATTACTTGGTTCCCACATTAGATGCCCAAAATACCTCAGAGCATAATCATATCCTCAGATAATAATATATTAATGTATACACTGTCGTGATAAGTGGATTTCGATAAGATAGACTTCTAGAGAAATTAAAAGTTAACCAAAACTTTCATGCCCGCAAGCAAGAATTACCAATTTTCTCTCATGCCACTGGAGAACATTCTACAATTAAACCTCAGAATCTTAAGAAAATGACCGTAATAGGAAGGTGGCTTACTCAGTCGGACAGATGCATAAACACGATGGAAATAATAGAAACAACAAACGTAAAATTGAATTATGATACCCATCTTTTGTTGATTGGTGTTGGTGGTACATGGTTGATCAAATTGACTGATAATCTTTGACCAGTGATTTCAATAAGTTCACATACTTCTACAAGACTTACTAAATGGTTTACAACTTTACTAATGGAGGTCGCGTTCTTTTGTTAAGTGCCTCTAATCTATTCTTCTTTCACATATCGCCACATACGTATCAAACACCAATTGAGTCTGTTGTTCCTAAGGGAACTATTGAATCTGGTTTATGATTGCCTCATAGAATAAGAGCAACACAAGGAATTGTTAAGTTCTTCTAGCAGCTTTCAGAATCAACTACTTCGATTCCTAAAACCCTAGGTACCGGAAACTGGCCCATCCCACTTCATAAAACCCTAGAGAGTTAATCCCCCATGTCCACTCCACTAATTCCTAACAATTTCAGACTCCAAAATCACAAAACAACTTCAAGCATTACAAATAGATACACTGTGCAAGCAGTGGTGGAGCCAGGAACTGGGAGTAGCAGCGGCACTAGCATGTCTAAAGTCAGTCGAAAGATCGAGTCTGGGTGAAATGTTAAGATCACATGTATGGACAAGTCATTCATATACGCATTGTTAATTCAACTATTACAATGTTAGCCAAAAAGAAACCTAACTCTCAAAACTCAATTCTGATAAATTCACAATGTTATTACATTTCAGTTATCATAATTCAATTAATATCTATTCCCCAAACAGTTGAAGCACATAAACATGTAATGCATAAACAAATCAAGTTATTGAGGTGTATTCCAGTGTGAATACAATCATATAGGAATGACATTCAGTTTTTAAAACAATGGTCACTCACAAGTTAGAACTAACCTTTGAGCTTCGAATCACCAAAACCTAATTTACCACAATTGAATCACCTAACAAGTTCAAAGTTATCCATCTCCAATTATAGAACCGATATCACAGATTACATTCAGAAGTCCATATTCCAA
Organism: Linanthus parryae; assembly: GCA_023055425.1. Classification (NCBI taxonomy): domain Eukaryota; kingdom Viridiplantae; phylum Streptophyta; class Magnoliopsida; order Ericales; family Polemoniaceae; genus Linanthus; species Linanthus parryae. The sequence continues at coordinate 1,701,885 of JALGPY010000024.1, forward strand.
CTTGAAAATATAACTTTTTACTAGAAAAAAAAAAAAAAAAAAAAGAACAGATTAAGGCAGTGGAGAATCTCTAATTTTTAGCTCACAGTGTCGCTGTTCCTACCATTTTTCTCACTACCCTTACACTTGAAAATGAGTGTGCAAACAATAAATTGTCTAAATCTCAAATAGCAATGAGCCAATATGAGATTAAATAAGATAATGAAGGTCTCCAACTTCCACAATCACAGTGGCTAGCCTATGAAACTCAAACAAACTGCTCATTTGAAGCCTCAAAAAGCAAACTATCAATTCACCAATCATGAAGCCTAGACTAACTACTCTAAATTCATGAACCAAAGAATCAATTAAAGATGGTGAAACAAACAAACAATCTTCTACCATCAAGAATTGAGTAACAGCCTAGTAAAATTGCAGAAACTTGCAATGGGAGCTGATAGCTAAGACGAAAAAAAATAGTTTTTTGTGAGAAAGAACAAGTCACCTGCTGCGTAAGAAGAAAGCCGCCTAGTCGCCAACACGAAGGAAGCTGGAGGATAGCCGGCGTGATGAGGGACGACGGAGAGAGAGAGAATACGGCGGTCTGTGGACGGTTCCAGTATCGGTACCGTAAGCGTGCGATACAGATGAAGAGTTTATTTGTGAGGGGGTATTTTCCGTATATTTACCATTAAAAGGGGGCTATTTCATTAATTTTGAGAAAGATAGTAGGGTGAGCAAAAACCCGACCAAGCCGCGTTACCCGATCGGGCCGAACAGAACCGATTGAATAAGTAACTTGATTGGACATGGGTTGAGATAACTCAAACCTGATCAAAAACGGGTGATCCGCGGGTAATGACAGTTCATACCCGAATATACTCGTATATGTGATTATTGCTGCAACATCTTAATAAAATATAGTACTCCTAACTTATTGAACATAGCTACCTACTACCTAGTTTGTTTAGGTTTTTTGTGGTGTCTCAAGAAAAGAGGGAGAGAGAAGGGTGAGAGGCATGAGGCACAAAACCAACTACCAAGGTTAATCTCAGTCGTTCAATTCATTTTACAACTATAAAGAGTGCAATGAAGGGTTCCATACGAAGGAACGGAGTGGCGACGGATGTGAGGCGTGAGGCACCAACAAGGTAGGTTTCAGATCTTAGGAATCGGCGAATAAGCAACCTGGTTTCTTACCTTGTATCTCTCGTCGACCATCTCCGATCACCGTTTTTCTCCATCTCCGATCGCCGTTCTCTTTCTCTGCCATATTTTTCAGTAAATCAAAGCACGATACTTTTGAATCGTCCTCATTCAAACCCGATTGCAGCCACCCGACCACGATCGAACCCGATGAACCCGAAACTATCGGTTCTAGTAGTGGTAGCGATTGATTCCGGGTTGAGACTGGCTTCACCGGACATGTTCGGGTCGGTGGCTGAAGTGACGAAATCCCCGGCAACCGACCCGTGCTCTGCCAGTCACTTTAATACGAAGACACTTTTACCCCCCCCCCCCTCAAGTAACGCAAAGACATTACAACCCTTTTATGTTGGAAAAATGACACTTCCCAATCCTCATTCGTGACAATTGTCGTGGGCTAATTCCATTAATGTGAAAAGCCGACCATCACTAGTTTCAAGAACCAGCTTTCCTAGAAAAAGAAAAAAAAAAACATCCATGGATGAAGTAATAATGATAGAATAACGAGAAATTGTAAACTAAATTAAAGTAGACATTTATGTTTTCTTAAAAAATAAACTCATATGTCCTCACGTACCACAGATGTAACAAACTTTGAAAATGCTCTCATAGCTGACTTGTTTCTTGGGTTCATTCAAGACTGTACATAGGTTCTTGGCATTAAAGTCTCATCCAATCCCCTGGACTTGATCCGAAGGCTATGCATGCCTCTAAACCTATCAAAAGACCAGTCAAGAAACAAAAAGATCTCCTGCCAAATTTTTCAAGTCTTCTGCTTTCATGGGGATGTTTGGGACTTGAAATCAAGCATTCATAGCTGAAAAATCAACTTCAGACAGAGCTTCGTTTGGCACCCTTTATTTAAAAATCAGATTAAGTCCATGGAAGGTAACAAAAGACTCATTCAAGAAATAGATTTTGTCTTCTCTATTTTGAAAATGAAAGAGGTAAAAAGATATTTTTTCTCAATCAAGATATTGCCAAGAAAATTCAATTGTTTGCAATTTCCTGTTGCATGATCACTGAAGGTAGAGATTTGGGACCAATGAAACGAGTTATCAACGTGTCATCCTTGATCTCACTAAGGTTGAAAACAGTTATGGGATCAAGAGAGAGGATTGTACCCCTTTCATCTAGCCTTTCCTCGAATGAATCATTAGATGAAGAACTATGGACAAGGGTCAGACATAACGAAAAAAGATAAAGTCAAACCAAGACATAACAACAAAGAAAAACTCAACAAAAGAAGAGGAACATAGAGTAAGGTTGAAGGCAAAAGAGGGCGCAAAAGAAGTAAACCAACAAACAACAAATAAGAGAAGAAGGAGGAAATTCAGTAAAGATTATGTTGATTAAACAAATAGAAGCAGTGAAAAATTACACTACACGAGACAGGCAAATGATGATGAAGAAGATTGGGGAAAAAGGAAGAAAGTGTGCAAGAAAACTAACCAGTATTAGGAAATGGCGTGGGCCTCAAGAGAGCATGGCAAGGAGGCTCCTAGAGAGAAAGCACTAACAAATAGGAAAGTTTATCCTAAGGAATTTTAAGAGTTGGCAAACGTTAGCACTAGCAAGATACTAGTGTGTGGGATGGCAGTATGGTCCGATCCGATTTGAGATCGAGGCATCCGAGCCGAATGGATCGGATTGAATCCAATCCAATTGAAAATGGCTCGAATTTGGATCCAAAAAATCTGGATTTGGATTTGCATATGAGGAGGGATCCACAAAGTTCGGAGCCGATCCGATCCGACATATATGTGTGCTTTACAAATATACCATATTACCTCCTCACTTACACTTGCAAGAAGAATACAATAGTAACCCTAATCTACAAAGTTTTTTTTTTTTTTTATGCTTCATAACTTACGGACCTGTATTAGAGTTAGGGGTGAGCAAAACTCGCCCAAACCGGCCGCCCCAAACGGGTCCGCATCAAACCGGTCCGAATTTAACACCCGTTTAAGCTACTTGATTGGGTATGGGTATAAAATTGCAAACCCGAACTAACTTTGATTGATCATGGGTTTGAAGTTGGAAAAACCGATTAGACCCGGTCCGGTCCGATTAAAAAAAAATTATGAAAAATTTACATATTTTTAGTTAGATAATACCGTCCAAGTAAATTTTTTATAAGAACGAACAATAGTTTTAGTTGATTTTCCTCAACTTATGCATTAATATGATTTTCTCAATCAACTAGAATGTCATATTCAGCTTTGTTATGTATTAGTAAGATTGAAAAATGTATATTTTTTTTCCGATTTGTACTAAATATGTCTTGTTCATAGACATAATTTTGCTAACGGTTCAACATTTTGAACCCGCCTAAACCCGGCCGAACCGGTCCGAGTCGAAAGAATTGATCGGGTTTGGGTTTGTCGACTACTTGATTGGGTTTAGGTATCGATATGACCAACCCGGGATCATTGGGCTGGGTAGGAAACAAAGCCCTCACCCGCCCAACCCGGTCCGTGCTCTGCCCTAATTAGAGTGCGAAATAGTGTTTATTTTATATGTTATTTTTTGTATTTTATTGCAAACCTGAACCAGATCCAGTCCGGCAACGTACTGTATGGATCTACATATCGGATTTGGATCAGCTGAATGGAGTTCGATCCGATCTTTATCTGAATTTGGTGACGATCCAACAGATCTAGAGTGGACCTAAATCCTATTTCTCCTTGCCAGATCAGGATCAGAATGATCCGGATCCAACCCCTTGCCATCCCTATACTAGTATATATCCCTTGTTTTCTCTGGCAAGCCACGAGTTCACAGCACACATATAGATGGAAGAAACATCAGACTACCAATCAGAAACCAAATTTCCATACAAATTTACATGCTAAACGTTTGCCAACTCTGGTTGATTTCGCTCACATTACAAGATTATTTTCTGATCTAGACCCCTCTATATTACATGCATGTTAGAATATGAAAGTGTTACGAGCGACAATACAACAAAAAGTAACAACAAAAATTAGAGCAGCTGCAACAACTAAAAGCCCGCAAGGCTCTCTACTGGGGGAGGCTTTCTCTGCATTCTTCATCGGATCCGGTATTCCTGTCCAAAGAAGCTAGCTGCAGACCCCTAAATTTTTATTTTTATCTTTTCTTTTCGGGTTCACGTGGAAGATGAAGAACTTTCGTCATCCGAGGAACTGAACTGTTGCTTCATATTGAGCTCAGGAAAGACCTGCAGCAGCTGGGTCGAACTTACTGGCGGTGGGAATTGACGCGTTGAACTAACCAAACTTCGCTCGTTCACCTTTCCTACTTCCTTGCAGACCCTATCAAGAACTGAAATGAAGTCCCTCACCACCATGAAAATCCTAAATGGATGAGCTTCTTCCTTAGCCGAGTTCCCATGGAAGTACTCCGTTATTTCCTTCACTAATGAAACTGAAACTCTCTCCTTTCCCTGTACATTTATGATCTCAGCCTCTGCCTTCTTCAAGAACTCAACCATTGACTCTGAAAATTTCTGGCTATTTCCAGTTTCTTCGTTTGATTTTAGCACTTCTCTGATTTTGACGAGTCCTCTCGATAGCTTTGACACATCACTACTAAGGGTTTCAGAATCCATTGCAGCAGCTTTCTTCACATTGGTGAGCTCACTACTCAATCCAGATACGACTTGCAGACCTTGCTTTCTGAACTCAATGTCTTGCTGAAACGAAGAATGATCATTATCAGGCCCTCGGTTGTCGTCGGCATTAGCAAGACGTGATCCTTCGGCTCTGCTAATTTCTTGTACAACAAAATGCAAGAGGGTAGTCTTTCCATCGGTGCCCTTAATATCAACAAGCTTAAGAAGCGTGTCAAGCTTGAATGCCTCAGCATCGCCACGATTGGTTCCAACATTCATGCGGTTCCCAGTTTTAAGCACGGCCTCCAAAAGCTTCAGGAACATTCTGTTGTTCCTCAATTCCTCACAAGCAACCTGCATAAATTAGGAATAAAAATGTTGAAAATGGCCGGAGAACCCAACGAGAGTGATTCCAGAAACCACTCAAGTTCTGCTACACATTCATTTCCAAGATCTCACTAATAAGCATATGCTTCTTAGTCTTCTCCTACTTAGATACACCACTCATCCATCTCAATATTTTCATTTCAGCTACATCTATTTCTTCTGTAGGGTACACGATAAACCGTGCACTATCAGTTATCACATTCATGCTCCTTGTAATTGGAACCAAGTTTTCTGAGCAATCTGGGACAACCCAATTTGCCAGCAATTATCTTTTACTATGAGTTAAATGGGGCTCAGGGACTAGTTTGTCAGTCAGGATATGAACAAATCATGCCTACACATGTCTTGCATCTCGAGCTAGAGCTATATAATAATGTATAAGCAGAAAACCAAACCATCCTTTCAGCCTTGAATCAGATGGCACCTGCAATTTTTTCAATATTGATGCAAACGGGAGCAAAATTCCATCTATTTTCAATATCAATTTTCACCCAACCATCAGGTAGCACAAAAATTAATGTACTTGTCCTTCACGAGAGCAGCAGGTCATGAGCATCTTTCACGTGTTTTTAACCTCAAGTCACTTGCTGACTATCAGAGATGGGTACCAGCTTCGTGAGTGGCGAAACCAAGAGTATAGTCCTAAACAATCATGGTAGGTACAGAACATCTGTGCCTATTTGGTCTAATTGCGGTATCAATGTTTCACCCACCCACACAACTTTTATTAGACGTTACCTTGTAAAGAAATTTAAAAACCTACAAGAGACTGAGTACAACCCTGTACATAACCAAAAACACTCCTCTTTTAAGAGAGTGGGTTTCATCCACATCGTTCGTTTTACACTCGTATGCTTAGGTGGGTTGCAACAGATTATCTCGTTGCACCGGCCTGATTTTCAGCAACGAGAAATTGGTGTCTGTGCTACTAAGAGCTTCAGGCCGTCGCGCAGACCCGTTGGGCTGTTGGTCAAGCTGTTGGTGAAGTCTAGTGTTGCAGCTGTTCCGAGGCGGTTTCAAGCAGTTACAGTTGGGTTATTTCATACAGATTGTAGGGCCTGGATAATGCAATTATTGGTCAAATTTACTGGAGGAAAGGAAAAAAATGACGTTGAATGCTTGTAACCACTTGTAATTTCGGTTTTTAAGGCTGATGTATGCATTGTTTGGTCAGACTTCAAAGTGTAATCTGGGTGAGTAAAATTGTTCCAAGATTTATGTGTTCATTCATTACCTTACCTTTCTCTTGCATAAACATCTGTGTGATTGTGCGTGATTTGTTTAACCAAGTGTTGGACTTTGCTGCCCCTGTGACAACTAGGATCAGAGCAACGAATTGCTGGGAAAATGGTTGGTGGAACTAGCGAACTCAGGGAACGTGTTGCTCGATTGGAGGCACTGCTCGGTGATGTGCCAGACCATGGGACTTCTAACTCACTGGTCGACAGGATCAAACGCATAGAACATGATCTTGATGCACTTCGTCAACCGCTGCAGGCACAATTGGACCAGATGCGAAAGGACCATGACGATTTGAAGGCAGAAGTGGTGGTGCTGAAGATGGCAGTGGGAAACATGGCTAGTGGCAGCGGAGAACGACCCAGGTACAAGGTTCCTCAACCAAAGGCTTTTAGTGGCGCTAGGAGTGCCAAGAAATTGGGTAACTTTCCGTGGGAATTGGAGCAGTATTTAACTGTTACTCGCGTGCCTGATACGCTAAAAGTCACCATCGCAGGTATCTATTTGGAAGACTTCGCCAGGCTGTGGTTCAGATTGCGTATCAAGGAGGATGAAAGTGCCGGCAGACCGGGAATCAAGACGTGGGACGATCAAAAAAGGGCTTTGAAGGTTATGTTCCAACCAGGCTATGCATCGTGGCTTGCACAAGATGGACTGAAACGACTTGAATAGAAGGGGTTTCTGCTACAGAGTGGGTAAAGGAATGTATATCCCTGGTGATGTTGGATGTTCAGAATATCATGGATGACAATAAAATCTACGATCCGTTGTATTGCTTAGTGCTTCAGGCCATTGTGGTCAGTCAAGCCATTGGTTATTCCAGGAAAATTTTAGACAATTCATCTTTTGGTCTTATTTCTTGTAGGAAAAAAAAAACATCCGCTAACCACTTGTGGTTCATAAGGATGTCATATGCCTTGTCTAGTAAGTAGTAAGAGTGTAATATAAGGTGGTTTCAATAACTCTGTGTACTGTGTTTGTTCATTACATTTCTCTTGCATAATGAACCTTGTATGTTTGTGCATGATTTGGCCAGACCAAATGTTGGACTTGGCTGCCGCACAGACTGATTTTTTGAGTAAAATTTTACTCTGACAATTTTCAGCCACCATGAATATCCCGAAATTTCCAACTTTACAGTTGCCCCACAACCCTGAACACCAAATGGGCCACCAGGGCAACTTACAACATCATGATAGCCGCCACGGCACCACCATAATCAAGACCATTTTGACAAAACTGAAGTCTTTACCAGATCTGCTTCACTAGCTAACATCTCCTAAAGAGAAGGGAGACTGCCACCAATTGTAAAGAAAAAGGAAGGAATAACAACAGTAGTTTAACTTACAATCGATCACTTGCTCTCTTGCAATTTCTGGGAAATCGAGAATGCGTTGTTTTCTAGGGGGAGCGGAGGGACGCAGAGCGTTATAGTCTCTAGGTGCATCTTAAGAGCCCAAATTAATAAACAAAGGGGTGATGTGGACTCACCGTGAGTCACCCCAGCTAGAGTGCGTATTATCCTAATCTAACAACAAGAAACCATCATGGTTGATAGGAGCGGCATGACAGTTTTGCTAACCACTGGTGACATCAAAAGGCATTTCATCAATGACATAGTGCTAAATAAAATTACATACGACAACTCACAATTAATTGTTGGTGATAACAGAGACAGGATGCTAAATTAAAAAAAAAAAAAAAAAAAAAAAAAAAAAAAAAAAAACGAGATTTACCTCGAGTGTTTCAAACGACCTTTTCAGATAATCAGCTTCTGAGTCAAAGTTAGCTACGTAAAGCATTGCTTCTACTCTCTGGAACGCAAAAGGTATATCAAGCACTGCCTTGAGAAATTTCTCGGCTGGGCCCAGCTTAAATGGGGACTGATCATTGAACTCCTTCAATTTACGCTCTTCCTCTTTTGTTGGGGCCATTTTCAACAAACTTTCAAGAAGCTCCGTCCCAAGAGTATCGGCGCTACCTGTCTCAAGCACCAAAAGGAAAAACACAAGCATCGTCATTCCAGATAAACAAACACTGGTTTCAGATTTAAGTAATTGTGTCCACATGTCTGATTTCAAAATGATCACTTGTGTTGGCTAGAAGTGATCACTTTGAAGCGAACACAATTCCTTTGTCTAAATAGATAACTTTCCTACTTCTACATTGTACCAAAGCCAAGTTACAACTGAATAATTTCACCACAATCCACACCGTGGTCCCTAAAACATTTTATGCATGTAGTTATACATAATGTGAGAGTGTGATGGACGTGACAGATATATTGACAGGGTTCATAGCAACTTCATCATCTTAGCAAGCAAATTCAACTTTCAACCAAACAATTACCTTCTAAAAGGGCTTCACAAACTTCCTCTACGGTGACATTGAGTGCCCTCAACAAAATAGCAATATTCTGGGACTTCTTAGGATCAAGCACCCGATTCTCTTGATTGGGTATCTGAGGGACCGGTCGCCAACTGCTGTCCTTTTGAACCAAATGCGACGATGACGAATTCACCATGAAAAGTGTCTCAATCATTTCCTCATTTAACCTGCAAGCAAACTCAAATCATTATCACACTGATGAGCTTTCATTCAAATTGAAATCATTCAAATGATGGATGCCCCAATCTTACTGAAATGAGCTAGATTTGAGCTGATCCCAGACCATAGCGCGATCCGAGCTAGCTCTAACCTTGTCCCAGTGCAGCGGTTTCAGCTTCGGCTTCGAACCCTCTCCGTTTCTCTCCACAGCTTCATCAACTGCTGGTGGATCTTGCAACATGAGTGCCGGCGGTCTGGTAGGTGGCACATGAGTGGGAGGACCACTCATTATTTGGTCTTGAATTGCCACCGAAACAGCCGGAGTTTCCCAAAACCGTGGTGGCGGCGGCGGTGGCGGTGGTGGCAATCTAGTGGGTGCAGTGGAAGTAGAACCCTGAGTTGGAAATCGATCAAAATCGACGACGACGGAGTCGGGGGACTTTGATGTTAAGCTTCTAGGGCTCAAATGAAGTGGCACAAAGGGACTAGTACTACTGGACATGGAATTAGTTGGGGAAACCGAATAATGGGAAGATGGGTATGAAGCAGTGGAGATCCGGCTATCGAAATTTCGGTTCCCCGGCGAGCACTTGCCACCACTTGAAGAGGCTCTGGGTGAGAAGAACTCTTCCTCATCGCCTTCTTCGTTGTGGTCACAACCCACCTGGGGCCCACTCTGATTGAAATTATTATGCCTGGGGAGAGGGGGCAGAGGGCGGAGCTCGGGTGAACCCAATTTCTGATACCCGGGCACGCCAGAAGCGCTAGGGTTGCCCGGATTGGGTTCTCCGGGCAACCCTAGCGCTTGTCCGGCGGAACCAGTTCGGATTGGGTAGAGAAACTCCGAACTGGTTCCGCCGGAAACATTTAACGACTTGTCAGAGGAGTCGGTGTTTGGCGGGAACAGGCGGAGGCTCTCTGTTCGCTTGCGGCCGTTGTTGTGTTTCCAATGATGGGTGAGGAAGGCGGCGAGGGCGGTGACGAGGGCGGCGGAGGCGACGGAGAGAGTGACGGCGACGACGACGAGCTTCCGGGAGACGGGTTTTGAGGAGGGGGAGGAGCGGGGGAGGATGATGGAGGAGATGTTGGCCGGGAATGTAGGGAGAGAGGTCGCCGGAGGAGGCGGCGGCGATGGGAAGGCCGGGAAAAAGGGGTTGTTGTTGTTGGTGGTGGTGGTGGGGGGAGAGAGTGTAGAGAATGGTTGTTTGGGTTGAACCGGTGGCTGCTGAACCGGTGGCTGGGCGGTCGGAGGGAGAGAATCGTCGGGGAAGAAGGGATGATGAAGAATCCGACGGTGGTGGTGGGAATTGATGGTTTTCACAGCCGACGAAATCAACGGCTCAGATATCGCCAGCTGGAGTAAGAGGAGGAAGAACAAGCAAAAGGAGACCATACTCTGCATTTTGTCTTCTATTCTCTCTAGTGGGGGAAGATAGAAAAATGCTCCCTCTAAATTTGACTTTGAAATGAGACAATCAGCAAGCTACTTGGGGATTGTTCATGTGGGTGGAGTGATTAGTGATGGTTATTGCTTAACAACACTCATACTACACACCTAACTTACAGAAACAGAGAATGGATGATGATATGATGATTCATGGACTTGGGAGATTTCAACTACACTTTCATGTACTAGTACTAGTCCATTAGAGAAGAGGGGGTTTGTTGAAGGATTTGCCTGAATCAAGAAGCCCCATCTGGTGGAATAGAGATGGGGATGTTGCTTATTGATTGTGGGGGGAGGAGGGTACTAGAGGAAACCCTAGTGAAACAAGGGGGGAGATACAGTGTTCACTACTGTGAGTAAAATTTCTGGGGGTTTGAACCCTATAAAGTGGGGTGTTTACCTGAAAAGATAAAGAGGGGAAACAATTAAAGAAGCAGAAAAGTGGGTGGATGTGACTTCAGTATTTAAGAATGATGGTGAAGAAAGAAAATGGTGGATGTTGGAGGATGAGGAGGAGGATGGTGGGAAACAGATTGAGAGATGATTTCATTTCACAACAAGGAAGAGGTTAAAATATGGAGAATATTGACAGACAGAGATATGGGTCCTTTGGGATTTGTAATCTCACACCCTCCGATGATCCCAGATTCTACTACAAAACACACTCTTCTTTTAATTAATCTGAAACATTTGTTCATAGTAATACTGTGTTAGCAATTGGTGCGCCCATGTGGGGTGCCCAATGTAATTATCATAACCTTATGGGGTTAGTTGCACTAATGCACAAACTAGAAGGGTTAGTAGCTAAGGCTCAAACCCTAGGGGTTTATGTGCAAACCTAGGAGAAGTTTTGCCTATATAAAGAGGTAGCCTCCTACACATTATGGTGTGACTATAAGGCTATTCCAGAGAATAGAGTTACTCTGTCTAGATTCATACTAGTTGTGGAGAACCCTAGTCTCTCTCCAACTTCATCCAAGGAGGTGGAACGTGGTGTGGAAATCAGTGTTCGTCCTCGAGATTCACACTAGATTGGTGGGAGCAAGATCAAGAAGGAGGCACGTGAAAGCAAGCAACACAACGATCATCCGCTGCATTAAGGAGCTTAGGAAGACAAGGTAAACACATGAATATTCCGCTTTAATTCATGTTGTAGATCTGAATGTGTTAGATCCTTCCTGCCCTTCATTGGTATCAGAGCCATTAGTTTGTTTTGCGTGCCTCGATAAGCGTTCCCGAAACTGTATTAAAAAATCGCGTTTCTGAAATTTCATAACCAGTAGACGAAACCTATATGGTTAGGTAGGGTTTTTAACGAGGATTCCAGATATATAAATTTTATATTTTTTGGATTTACGATGAATTAGTTATGAATTTTCAAAGTTTCGGAACTGTATTAATCTGGACTGCTAGATCCAATAATAGAACACGTTTTTCAAAAACTTGTTAAAATTGGATTTTGACCACATAATCGGGATCAGGGCGAAAAGACGAACCCGGAAAAATTATTTTCGTCGGGAACGGAGCACATGAAGGCGGCGCGTGGGCTTCACGCGCCACCGACGCCGCCCCCACGCGCGGCCACGCGCCGCACGCGCCAAAGGGCTGGCGGCGGCTGCTGACGTGGCCATAGGGCTGACGTGGCATATGACGTGGCGATGACGTGGCAGCCACGTGTCAGCTGCCGTGGTGATGGCGCGGCGGGCTGACGTCAGTATGGGTGCTGACGTGGCATGCCACGTGGCATGCTGACGTGGCACATGGGCCGACGTCGGCGCGTGGCGGAGGCGGACGCGCCCACGCGCGGCGGCGCGTTAGGGCGCTGCGGCCTCCTCCCGCCGTCATTTTTCGTCCGGTTTTTTTCCTAGGGACTCCAAATTAAATTTCCTATTTTGTGGATATTTTTTCATAATTTTTGGAGCGACGGAAAATTTTAGTAATTTCCAGATTAATTAATTAGTGTTTAGCACACTTCCCGAGGCAGTTTGACGACCTTAAACACACTGTTTTGAGCCCAAATTTTTTCTGGAGAATTAGTTCATTTTTCCCTACGTTTTCCCATAGGTGGTGAGACCCTAAGTGGTAGGGAGCAATTTTCGATCTTTTTAGTTGATTAGATTATTGCTTATTAATTTCCAGTAATTATTGCTTAATTCCGGAAATTTCCAGAAAATTCCAGTATGTTTATTATACTGTTTTACATGCTGTTGTGGGTTGAATGGATGTGTTTGGTGCATGGATGTGGCATAGATGTTTTATATTTTGGTTTTGGTTTTGGTTTTTGAATATGTAATCAAAATACGGCCTGCGTGTCGTGCCTCTCTATACTCTAGTGTCTTCTCTTCTCATCCACTCGCCTCTATGAGGTTACTTCTTATTAGAAATAAGATAGTTAGTAGAGATTGAAGATTGAAGCTTCAAGAGAGGTGGCCAAACCAAAAGCTATGGCGCAAGGTGCATGGAGCAATTAGACGGTCTAATGGAGCCTCAAGCTTGGAGTCCTCAAATAGGCGAGATGGCATGAGACGGAGTTCAAGACTTGCTCAAGAAGTACTCTCAATAGTGGGAGTGCACCTTAGGGGCCACATCCATTGCATATTTATTTATGCTTATGCTTGTTTTATGTTATAACTGCGTGTGATTGGATATATATGTTTAACCTCGCATGCTAAAGAACTAAAACAAAAGAGCTCACATGATGACATGATTAAAATTGATAGGAAATCACAAGTGATGAGATTTGATTCCTAGGATATACGCTAGGTTTTGGTGGAGTCCTTGTGAGGAACTATTGAGTTTAATCGATGTCACATGTTACTTTGGAGCTAATTAAATGCTAGTGATTAACTTCCACAATGTCTCTATCAATCGTGTCTAAGTCAAAAACTGTAAAGGCTAAATGGCGACAACAACGACATGATAAGCTGTCGTACTATGTAACCATCCGTTGGACATAGGTTGTCAACCACCTACAAACATGGTCAAACCTGTGATGAATAAGTTGTCACAGCAGCACATGGACATTATCTTTAGGCTCACCCTATCGTGGGAGGTAGCAGTCAAGATAATATCATAGAGCATGCTATGAAAAGGTGGGGAAATGACCTCATCAGCATATTCTAGACCACTTTGTAGGAAGCCAAAGAAGAATCTTGGATCCATCTTAGCCATTTGCGTACATAAATTCTGAGCATTGGCTCATAATAATCCTACCTCTATTATGAGTTATGGCTCATGTCATGATATTGAGCACTCGACTTTACCGTCTGAGATTGATGCCATGTATGATAATAGAGTTAAGGGTTGTCATGTACAAGCTATCCGATTTGCATTTTTTGTTGCAATCTCTGCCACGTTTCACGAAACGTTAAATGACACAATTTGTAAGTGTTAAATGACACAATTTGTAAGTGTCAGGATGTTTGGATTAGACCAAGCATCACTCTGTTCTAGGATCTAAGCAAATGAAGTTTGCCAAGAATACTAGTCCAGCATACTTCGGATGCCTAAGCAATATATGATTGCTAAAGGTTGTTAGTGAAGTATGATCATACTTAGTGAAGTATGATAGGCAGATAAATCCCCTAGCCCGGTATTAGGACCAAGGCAACAGGTGGGGCAAGGATAAATGAATTTAGGGACAATGTTGGTATAAGACCAATATTACCCAAGACTGACAAACGCAAAAAGAGCAAAGGAGTCTTCCTAAGACTAAGAGAAAAGGCCAGACCTGGCACTAATTTCTCGTCTAAGGATCCGTTGGATTATCTTTGAGGGAGTAGCCACCAAAATTTGTTTTGGTAACAGTTTTAACTTTGGATATGGTTATATCATGGTGTTTGCGTTCTTAAGATTCTAGCATGAATGACGCCTCAGAATTCTTGGATGTCAACTTAAGAGTATGACTTAAGATTCTGATATGTGGCGCGCTAGATTAAGACACACGCTGACAGGAAAGGATGTTCAGGCTAGCTAGGGCAGGCCTGCTTGGATTTTGCCCAAGGTACCCTTACCTGTGTGTAGTTCTTGCTGGACATGAAAGGCAAAAGCGCAAAATCATCCAGTAGAGCATTTAGGACTACTGAGTCTTTTGTATATTATTCATTCTGTTGTTGTGATCCATTAAATTGTTAAAGCTAAAGACATGGTGCTTACTGTTCCATCACATTCGTAGATTATTATCCACGTCTCAAATATGTGTGCTTGGGCCACATAAGTCTGAGGCACAAGGGTGCTTCAGACAGGTCTCTACAAAAGGTAGAACAACCGTCTGGATAAAAGGATAAGTCCTTGGCCAGAATGAGACTGGAAGTATCTATCTTAGCAAGAGCTATGTGATAGAAAGAAATAGTAGGGCAGTTGGCTATTCCCACGCTCCAGCAAAAGGTTGTAGAGAATAAGAGGAATAGGTTACTGTAAGAGATGGTCTGAAGTATGATAGAGCGTGCAAAGTACAAGTTCCCTATTCGGAGGAGACACTTTGCTAAACGACTATCAACATACGCAACCATAAGTCCACCAAGTCTGTAGCCACTACACCCTACAAGATGTGGACCAAAAGGAAACCTGAATGAGGTCACCTTAGGCCATGGGGATCTGCAGCTTGTGCACTAACTAAATTTCAAGTCAGGAAGAGGTTCGTTGAGAAATAAGTCTCTACGAAACAAAGGTTTCACTGGATGAAACCTCATCCCTGAATGATCATCAGGAAATAGTTCCTAAGGATCTTCAGGACAGTGGGAGTAACTTGCCTAGTGAACAAACCCATCATAGATTATGACTATGAGGAGGAACCCTCTTTGCGTAGGAGCGTTCTTTGGAGCGTACCCCATCGATGAATTGACATCGAAAGGAAGACCATAAGGGTCATCACGCAAGATAATGATGAAACTAGGGTGTTTATCCCAGGATCTTTCATCACCTGACAAGAAGGAATTGGAAGTTAGACCCTAGATGGAGGAAACGTATCTTCATGGAGTAACGTATCTTCTCATGCTATTCGGAGCATCCTAGGGGTTGCGTATTTGAAACGCAATAGCCGATAAGTAGTGTAACATAAATGGATTCACGAGATATATGATTTCTCATAGGAGATGTCCATAATTAAGGGATATGTTCGTAGAGATGATAATCTCCACGAGCATGGAGGATACCGCTGGAAGATACCCGTTCATTAAATCGATTATGAGGAATTAGTCCCTCAAGGATCCTTTGAACAGTGGGAGTGACTTTCCAAGCTGGGTGCCCCATCCATAAGGGATGAAAGCAAATGATGATCCTCCTATGCAAAGGAATTGCTCATAAGGAGCATACCCCATCGACTACTTGAGATCGAAGGGATGATCTTAAGGATCACCTTGCATAAACGATAGGATAGAATCCTAGGCCTTATCGTTCCCTAATTATGAAGAATGAACAGTAAGCTTTACAGGATGAATTAGAGTCTATAAAGGGCCAACCGAGTTTAAGGCTAGGTTGGATTTCCAACTGGATGGAAGACTATTGGAGATTAATGGATTTCCAAGGTCAATCAGAGACCCAGACGGAAGCGTGGTAAGGCATATGACTTGCGTAGAAGCGAAAAAGGCTACACTCATTCTGAGAGTAGACATCGACGAATTTGAGTCGATCCGACGAATTTACGTTGGTTCAACGAGGTATCCTTCCCAAGACTTTGGGTGGTAAGGGTTACGTTGATTCGCTTGGTAGCATCAATAGTTGTGGATCCATTCTCGATAGACGTGACGACGGAATTTCTCAATGGAGAAATCCTATAGGTGACTAAGGTCAAATGCACAGAATGTGTGCAAGCTAACTAAGTCCATATGGGATCTTAGCTAGTCCTCTGGACAGCAGTATTTCATCAGGGATCGTTTACTATATGTTTACGATAACAAATGAAAACCGCTGTGTATCACTCTCACTAGTAGAGAGTTAATAGTCACGTCACTTAATATCGATGACACACTATTGGCTAGTGGAGCTTAGGGATTGTTCGAGTCTCCTAAGGAGTAATTGTACTCCTGTAGCTCAGCGCAAGACTTTACGAGCCTAGGCATGTGCCATAAGAGACACCAAATAAAATTGACCAGACAACCAGAGTGCCTGATGCAGTATGAGTCTTATATGCACTATGGTGTATACTCAGACCTAGCGAACGCTATGCAATCGGAAGAATTGGATTTCAGGATATTCCAATTTAAGACACAAGATTGTAACCAGGATACTCTATATGATGGATCACGTGCTATAACTATCGAAGATGATGCTTCGACTAGTTAGCCACATATGCTAACTAGGGTGGGGACCTAGATGCACTTGGATCCGACTCAGGCTATCGTCCATGCTAGATGATAGACTCGCATGGAACAAATGCAATATAGTGTTGCATGATCGTATTAGACCGCTCCATTAACCATGGAAGCGAAGCACGATTGCATGTTCTGCCATAGGGCAGAAATGTGTTTAACTGAGAAGGTTTCTTGTAAGCTTATGAGCTATCGACAAACCTATTACCATGAGTAGTGCTAGCATACGGCTACAACACTACGGTAAAGTCAAACACATAGTCAAGGTACTATTTCACAAGAGGTGAAATGACTACCTAGAGAGTAACCCTGGAGTGGATCGACTATGGGCCAGGATGTTGGCTCATCCCATTCCTAAACCACATGAGAGTCGTCCTTGTGGATCTCTTTAGAGAATTGGGACTTGGTTGTCGATAACTAGCAATATGATTGATGAGCACACGAGACATTGATTGACGGGATTTTAATTGAATTTGTTTTAAGCAGCATGTTGTTTTGAGACATGTATGATATGTTACATTTCCTATACTAGCATAGAGCATGTCACGCAGACACTAGGTCGGCTCACTCACACGAGCGACCGCCTTCGCAATATCCTGGATATGTCTGGGTGTGGAGGAAGATGAGACAGAATCCAGATAAGCGCTGAAAGCCTGCGATATGATAAGAGATACCTATCATACGAGCATATGGCCTATGATAAGAGCTAGATGTCTATCAGTAGAGCTAGGGGCCTGTCAGACGGATTCAACTGTCGCTTTGGAAATAAGTTCCGAGGTGAAGTTGGTTATGGCCAATCGAACATGGTTATTACCCCGAACCATGTATAGTCTGTGTAGAAGAAGCCAGATGCGAGAGCTGATAATTGTTCACAATAGTGTGACATGGCAGCACTCGGGCTGGTGGCAATAAGGGCTACCGGATAGACATCTGCATAGTGGTCCTTTGTAAGGATAAGACATGCGCTCTGATCAGAGTCTAAACACTACGACGCATATTCCCCCTTGAATAACGCGCGCTTATGAGTGACCACGAGGTGATGAGTAGAATTAGTCCCTGGGATTCCTCATCGTGTGAGCCTCGTCGATCATATGAAGATGATTGACACTGTATACCCTTTGTACTTACATCTGTGTCATGAGGAGACGGGTCGGTGGTGCTACTTTGGCATGACACCTTACGGCTATGGATGATTCGGCCTTCCGGACACTGCTGGGAAAGCAGCTGAGCCGAATCTGAGTGACACATGTATGTAAGGAAAGATTCTCGTTGCATCGCTCTTTATTATCTTTCATTGGGCCCACCTGCAAGATCTTATGGGATCATGTAGGATATGAAAATATAAAGGAGATGTGGACTCATTGGAGCATGGCCTTCGGGACAAGGCAGGTGCTCATGATCCACGAGATGACAATCGGAGGAATCTGGGGAATACGAGAGTTACGGAGAGCATTATCACTATTTTATGTTTTAAGGGTGCCTTCCTGCGCTGGCTATACGAGTTTGGTATGTGGATCTCCCGAGAGGGTGCCTTCCCATACTGGCTATACGAGTTTGGTGTACGGATCTCCCGAAATGCAGGTACTCTCACCGGTCACACGCCACGACCACACAATACTCTTTTGTAGATGATAGAAAGTTGGAGATTGATGGAGACTAGATGAATTGTGCAACCCCACTGTGCGAGTGGGAGATGTTAGCAATTGGTGCGCCCATGTGGGGTGCCCAATGTAATTATCATAACCTTATGGGTTTAGTTGCACTAATGCACAAACTAGAGGGGTTAGTAGCTAAGGCTCAAACCCTAGGGGTTTATGTGCAAACCTAGGAGAAGTTTTGCCTATATAAAGAGGTAGCCTCCTACACATTATGGTGTGACTATAAGGCTATTCCAGAGAATAGAGTTACTCTGTCTAGATTCATACTAGTTGTAGAGAACTCTAGTCTCTCTCCAACTTCATCCAAGGAGGTGGAACGTGGTGTGGAAATCAGTGTTCGTCCTCGAGATTCACACTAGATTGGTGGGAGCAAGATCAAGAAGGAGGCACGTGAAAGCAAGCAACACAACGATCATCCGCTGCATTAAGGAGCTTAGGAAGACAAGGTAAACACATGAATATTCCGCTTTAATTCATGTTGTAGATCTGAATGTGTTAGATCCTTCCTGCCCTTCATACTGGTCCCGAGTGGTCGAGAGCACGTTTAGTGTAGTAAGAATTCTACAACAAATCCTGCATAACCGGAGCAGCCGATTATGATTGTTATCACGATTTACCAACAAAAAGATAAAATCACGGGACTAGAGATGGCAACGGATCGGATTTAGACCGGAGCTGTGTAAAATTCGATCCGAATCCAAAAAGTGCATTCCCTGTCCGAATCCGATCGGGTTCGGACCGGATCATGTTACGGAGCGTTAAAAAAAACCAAACTCGATCCGTTATCGTAACGGATCACGTAGCCCACATCCGGACCAGTTATTCGATATGATCCGATCCATTTACTTGTGTTCGTCCGATCCATTTACCTATGTTCAAGATAAAACTCTGAAAAGAAAGAACCTATAAAATACTTACTGATATCTTAGTGCCCCAAATGTTCTAGCCTCCAGCACAGTAGGTAAGGCTCTTTGTGGACTTCAAAATTGTGATCTCATAGAACAAAGAGGTGTACCAAGTATGAAAACTACCAGAAACCTTTACCTACAGTCAGATAACTAATGTACTGATTTCATCCTCCTGTGGACCAAACGGAGAAGATAAGCGAATCTGATGTCGATGTAGGTGGAGGAGATAACGGAGGGTTTTGAGCAATTTTTTTTTCATCCTCCCGTGGACCTTACTTCCTTTATCATGTTATGAATGTTTCACCTACGATTCATGGAGGGTTTGAGCAGATTTTTTTATTTTCGCTGCGTAACCTGCATCAAATTCCTACAGAAACTGCGATAAGGCATCATGTTCGGGAAAATCTTCGAATTGGTACTACTTAGGTGTCTTGCAAGGGCAGGAGACCTATGAGATTGTGGATACAGTTCATTCTTCTGAGCACCGAGGAGCTACAAAATTATGTCATCAACTCTTGTGCATAGGGTATTTATGGCCATTCATGGAGGCTGAATGCCGCAAGAAAGTCGAGAGATTTTAGCAATATCATAGTCGTGTCGCCGAGCAGATGCACATTTGTATCAACTCCCCCCTCAAGGAGAAAGTAGGACCGATGCACGCCCAATGCCGCTTTCGTCGATCCCTGCAAAACCACACGAGAGCCCCCATGCCGGAACTCCATTGTCATCTTGGCATAATCCGTATCCACCTGTCCGCACTGCTGGAGCCACTGCACCCCCAGAACTAAATGTGATCATTGGAACTCCTATCGGAACAACTCAGCCGAAAACGTGTGCCCCCACAGAAGAATATCCACGTAACCACATGTAGTGTCGCAATTGAGACACTCCCCATTACCCACGACGGCCTTGCAAGACGATGAAGTCCTAATCGGTAACTTTAATCGCTCTGCCAACTCAGAATGAATGAAGTTGTGTGTCGACCCATTTTCGACAAGGACAGACACCTCTTGACCTACTATCGTCCCCATAAGCCGTAGAGAACCCACATGATCGTGGTGAAAAGACTAGAAGCATGAGCAGCAATGATGAACTCGTCCGAAAGTGTCTAATCCGTGTCGTTGCAGCCCAGAAAAAGAAATTTTCCGTCGCCCTCGTGACCCTGATAATATCGCTGATCGCAATTATAATAGAAAAAAACAATATCTCTGTCGTTCCTGTTGTGCATCCAGTGTTAGTCGCTTGATTGGAGGTTTAGGTGCAGCATGTTGCGTCTTCAACTGAATGGTTGTGGTGGCGGAAGGTTATGTAGATGGTGACATGTTTTGAAGCTGGTACGGTTTCCGATAAGTATCTAGGGCAAAAATCGTTTATAACAAGGAAGCCTCCGGGTTACGTGCCAAAGTAAAGGCCGCTACAAGGGTTTGTGGCTGTCGTAACTCCTACTCACGTCCCATCAGTGGTTTGAGGCCATACGTGACCGTAGAGATCAATAGTTTATCTGGTGTTTGACCCACTTTGTTCAGAGGCTTTTTAAACTCAGCTTGATATGCAATAACAGTTGACTCCTATTTCAGCTTAGATAGTTGGCGAAAATACTCATGATAATATAGCGGGTTCGAGGTCAAGTTCAACATTAAACTAAAAGCCCATACAAACATCACGCGTGGATTTCTCGCAAAAACTATATGTTGTTGTTGTACATAAAACAACAACATATAGATATTATTTTATACGTTCATCACCATAAAAAAATTTGTGTAACCACTCAAAGGAGGAAAAAACACTTTATTTTTTATCCAAAAAAGACACTTTATTATCTTTGTTACACAGATTTTTTCTCTTGCAAACATATTTTTGGAAAGTATATCTTGCTTAAAACAATGTTTCCAAACATGAATTTTAA
Source organism: Linanthus parryae (assembly GCA_023055425.1). Classification (NCBI taxonomy): domain Eukaryota; kingdom Viridiplantae; phylum Streptophyta; class Magnoliopsida; order Ericales; family Polemoniaceae; genus Linanthus; species Linanthus parryae. The sequence goes on from JALGPY010000024.1 coordinate 1,723,065, forward strand.
ATTTATTTTTTTGCGAATGAGTGATTATTGTGAGGCTCATTCAGAAAACCATAAAATAAAAAGTTGGAAAACTAAGAGCCTTTTTGGTACAAGTTGAAAATCTCAAGAATCAACTGAAAATAAACTGAAAAGAAAATACAACTTAACTGATAATCACAATATGTTTGGTATGAGCTGAAATTATCGATTACAAACTTGATCAATTTGACACAATTTAAAGAGATCTAAAATCAAGTAATTGAATACACATGTTTATAACTGAATTGTGATTATGTTAATGTAAAAAGAAATCAAAATTATTTTTTTAGAGATTTTAAGCTGCATAATCTCCAATTTTGGAGATTCTACAATTGCACATAGATTATTTTAGTATGCAGATTATCATATTAAAATATGCAGGCATAACAAACAAGATTGTTGAAAAAAGGTCAATTTAAATCCGATTGAATTAAAATCGGCGATACCAATTGCAGATTAAAATCTCATTTGAGATTAAAATCGGCCAAAAATTTTAATCTTGTTTGTTTCGTAGATTTTTATAGTCAGATTTTAATTTAAGCTGGCTAATAATATGCAGACTATATAATCTCCAATTTTAGAGATTTGTTAGGCATAACGTCCGAAATACCATACTTTATTATCACGTTAATGCATGAATTGTTAATTTGTACAAACGCATAACATCTTAGACGTATGATCCGAAATACCATACTTTATTATCACGTTAATGCATGAATTGTTAATTTGTACAAACGCATAACATCTTAGACGTGCGATGAGTTCAAATAAAGACATTTATTGTAAATTTGGTAGTAAAAACTATAAGTGTACTAAACGCAGTTAAATTTTAATTTCAGATTCTCAACTCATGCCAAACAGTTTTCAGATTACAATTTCATCCTTATTTTCATCATATTATTGAGATTTTAAGCTTGAACCAAACATGCTCTAAGTATGACACAGTGAAGGAACGAAATTAATTAAAATTATAAAGGGTGACAAAAGCAAATGGTGGTGAGAAGAAATTTCAAAGAAAAAGTTATTTTCTGTTTCCCTTTAGGGGCATTAGGATTGGTGGATCCCCACCTCCCTCAATGGCCGTGCACTCGTGCAGAACTGTTGTACTAGCGCTCCGCTCCAGTTCTTTCTCTCCAACAACTTTTTTTTTGATCGGGTGATTTAAATAGTAAAACTATATAATTTTATTGTGTTATAGAATAACTTTTATTTTACAACACTATGAAAAATTTATCAAAAAATAGAATTATTTTAGTATCTAAACTATCGGATCAAAATGACCCAATAAATAATAATAAAAGTCAAATTGGAGAGAAAAAAAGTGGAATAGAGTGGTACTCTCCACTCATTGTAAATGCATCGGCTACTTGGAGCCTATTTTTGTTTAGAGTATCTCCAACAGTAAATCGTTGGACTAAATTTATACCAGGACTAACTTTTACAATAGCACTTTTGAGTTGTTGCTCCAGTAGATGTTTCATAGTTTTCATTATTAAACAATCACGTTACTATATATATATTTCATAACTAAATAATTTTTGCAAAAAAAAAGTAGTGAATTAATTTTTTCATATTTTTCATTATTTAACAATCTATAACATTTTCTTGTGTTTCACTTTGATAGCTGATTTATTTTTGTACACTTTCTGAAATTACCGTTGTTTTACCAGCAAATCCGACGTTCGGATTTGCAGGAGAAGAGCAGAGGAGGGTGGGAGTATTAAAAATGATTTTTTTAGTTTTTACACCAGGGTCCAATTGTCTTTGTTTTAGGCCAGATTTGATCCAAAAATAGATCATGTGTAAATTTAGGCCAGATTTTGTACTATCTGTTGAAGCTGATTTTTTGACAAATTTGGCATATATTTGTGCCAAAAGACAGTTTATGCACCATCTGTTGAAAATGCTCGGTGGGACTGTTTGGACAACTTTTTCTTTAAAATACTCCTATCTTTCTAAACTAAAATCCAAGACACTTTGAAAAGTTTAATTTCTTTTGTTTTTGTTATATGGGGGAACTTGTTTTTTTTTTAAATTTTATGTCTAGTTTAGTCTAAAAAAAAGAAATAAAAAACAAATATATCCAAACTGGCTAATAACTCTTGTCAAAGACCACCATACCACTGTCGGTGCTAACAGTGCCCTCCAGAAGACATCTCTTGTTTCTCTGTTCCTTCTTGCATTACATCAGAGAAAAAGAATGACTACTATCAGCTGCTGCTGTACTCACGGGTTTACACTTCTCCGGCCTTGTCGTCTTGTATGACTTCTATCCACTATACTATTTTTATTCAAAACTCTCAGGCCTCGTTTAGGTAGAGGATATGGTATGTAGGGATAAGGCTTATGTTGGGATATGAGCAAGGATATGAATGCTGTCTGATAAGCCCTGATAAGATATGCTGGCTGTTTGTGTTTGGGTGCTGTCGGATATGATGCAGGATATGAAGCAGGATATGTGCCAAAATGACTGTAATACCATGTTATTTTGTATAAAATATTGTATATTTCAAATTGATGAGGAAAATATATACAAAATGTATTAGTATTTATGTTTATACTTTAATACTCTTTTTTCTACACAATGGTGACGTTGTCAAAATGTATACAAAATGTATATAATACGCGAAATAAACTTGTCGTAACATGCAAACATAACAAATATTCATGGATACAACATGGCCATAGCAAAGTACAGAGTATAAATTACTAGTACTTATTGGCATATTGACATGGTGTTACAAAACTACAATAACAAGTTAAATTAAACCAACGAAATTTCAGCAAGCACGGTAAAATGTTTTCATATTTATCTCAACTATACATATTATGCAATGTCAAATTAATAGTTATCAAACTCATGAGGACCTCCTCCAAAATGATAGTTATCAATCCCAAAATAATAGTTATCAATTCCAAAATGATACGGTTTGGGGACAAGGGTAGGAAATTAGATAGTTTGTGGGGGTATCTTTGTCCAGCAGCCTAATATGCTATATTTTCTTATCCGACCTTATACCTCCATGTTGGTGGTATAAAATTTGTTCATTAAAAGCTCCATCAGCATAAGGCAACATAACTTATCCCTTCTCTTATCCAGCACCCAAACACTTGATAAAAAAAAGAGAGAGTATAACTTATCTTATGCTCCCTCCTTATCCTCTACCCAAACGAGGCCTCAAAGATTACACCCATAATCCTCACGAAAAGAAAAATGGGTAAAAGACAATATCCACCCCTGCATTATGGAAAAATACAAATATCTCTTTGTCTGAGACAAATACCTTTTCACTGGATGGAGAGTGGACATATACCACCCTTCTGCTACAATCTATTAGTGAGGGGTGCAATTTGGCTTTTTGTGACCATTATACCCTTGAAATGGCGCAATTACATAAATGCTCATACCACCTATTTTGCCCCTTGTTCTTGATGTTCTTGGGATTCATGATCTTGGTGTTCTCCATCACCCTCAACATCACTATCAAACCCAACAACTACCATCGTCGTAAACATATATTCTACTTGCCGATTGATATGGTTCCGGCGGCGCCTATCAGAGACTAGGACGAGGATATTGGTGATTCCGCTACACTTCCCACTGAGCGGCCTAAGTGTAATGTGATTCCTCAATCGTATTTGAAGGATTACGTTCAGCCCAAGCTGAAACGTTATTTTTATAGTTAATTACTGCTATTTTGTTTCTTTTTGTCATTTTCAGTCGGTTGATGAAACAGTTGGGGTCATGTTTCGTTTTTAATTTTATATGGGGTTTGTATACGGTTCTTTACTCGGATTAGGAAGAGTTCGAACCGTCAGGTTTAGGGGTATAAAAATGGTGTAATTTTTCAGAAACATTTATGAGAAAAATTCCAACCCTAATCTCCTTCTCTCTCTCTCTCTCTCTCTCTCTCTCTCTCTCTCTCTCCCTTCTCTTTCTCACGTCCCACTGCTACCCATGCGTGATCGTGTATTATTGTTGGTGCTTCCATTGAGTTACGTCAGTCGTCCTCGCGGCGCTCGCCTCTCATCCTCGTCGCGTTGGTTGAAGAATCCTCCACTCTGGCGACGGGCAAGACCACGCTGCCCACCACGGATATTTCCACCGCTTTCAACAATCTTCAAGCTGATATCTACAAACGGGATACAATTGCCGCTGAATGAGAAAAGTTGGCTGTTGAACGGGAAAAACGCAGAGATACCGAGATTGCCGAAATCCGAAATGAGGTCCGGAAACTCCTCAATCGCGCCGCCGGGTTTGTGCTCGGGTTTGCGCCTTTACTGTCGCTGCCGACTACCGGTCGCGCCGCAGCCCCCTCTGGCCCGATAGCCTCTTGGAAACCCCCTCCGTCGCGCCAACCCGTGACCAACAATGTCGACTCCAGCCCTCGAATGCGAGTGGATTCTCCTCGCTTTAACGGCGAAGACCCGGTTGGGTGGATTTCAGAGTTCAAAAGTACTTCGACTATCACTGTATTGTTGAGATTGACTAAAACGACCCGGGATCTCGGTTCAGGGTTAATGCGACTATCGATAACCAAAAGTAGAAATATAGTTACGAATATTACATTTTATTTAATAAATACAACAAACTTGAGAAGATAAGTTTACAAATGTAATGCGATTGAAATAAGCTACGTGAACTACTAAGTAATCTAACTTAAGCTAAACATCTTCGTCTCAGTTCACGTTCCCATCCCCCACCTTGATTGATGACCTGCGGTTTTAAAATGGCAACAGCCGACGCAGTTTTGAAGAAAATGATCAGTAAAAACTGAGTAAATACATACTACGACATGTAAAGCAACGAGTGGCACGAAAGTATGAGTTGAAACAAAACAGAAGATTTAAAACAATAATAGTAACATGTTGGGGATTTTGGAACAACTGAAAGTAACCGAATAACAAAACTCTCAGTTTAAGAAATTTAAGAAACCATAAGTATTCAGTGAGATCTCCAGAGTAAACAAGTCAATTTGAGTTGATAACTATATCAATTCACGAGTAGCATATGCTTTTCAATTCATTTCATTAGATTGGGCAATCAAAAGCCACAAAAAACATCAATAGAGTAATCAAACTTTATTTCAATTGCAATTTAACCATTAAGTTTAGCTGAGGCATGTCCAGAGCCACCAGCAGGATCGATGTAGACAGAGGGATCACGAAGTAATCACAAAGGGTTCCTTCTAGGGTCTATCAAACCCTATTTCACCCGAGCTTTAAGGGAGCCCATTCGTCAACCCCGCTCACAACATTAGCTAAAAGGCCTTAAGTGTCGACACCCCTATACCGTAGTGACCCTTACAAGTATAAGTAGAACTCTATAGCTCTATAAACCCCTTGGCCTCAATATCTTGATACATTTTGGCTCAATGGGGTCGGATTTGTGAACATTAACGTTCTATCCAATAATAAGAAGCATTGCTTTAATGGTCTTAGCCATAAGAAAATGGAGGATCGCTTGATGCCTCTCATTAATAACAGTACTCTGTACATCATCCTAAGTCTATTAGAGGTATTTTATTTCTTCTCTTTCACATAACCAGAATCAGAATATCAACATTTCACAAGTAATTTCCGAGAGTTCTCAAAGGAGATGAATAAAATAGTTTAACAACATTCGAGTGGAAAACATGCATTCTTATACATTTTCATATAACAAGCATTCATGTGAAACATCACACACATGCGCACATTTGATATGAAAAGGTCGTACATATGTACTTACCAATGTGCCAAGAACGACGAAAATTAAAGCTAGCACTCCGGCTATAACGCTCATCTCATATAAATCCGGGTCTCACAGTCAATGCAGCAGCACGAAATAATACGCCTACTTGGTACGAGCACAACGACTGGATATAAACAAGTCAAGTATACATTCTATTAGCATTTACACTCTACATGGGGTTGTATGCAAGAATGCAATGTAAATGACGGGTCATGCAAGCTAACTTGACCAAAATACCCCCGATACTTTGAAACTGTCCAGTACAGTCCCTGACTGTGCCTGGACCCCAAATTACACTCATAATAGCCCAAAAACATCCAAGAATGACTCTTAACTCATCCATATGAACTTAGCATTGAAATCCACAACTTTCAATAAATTGCACTAAGGCCCCTAAAGTTTAGCAAAATTGCAAAAAGACCCCAACATTTGACTTGGTCAACATTAGCCGAGAATTACGTACGCGTACTCCAAACACACATGCAATTCATGCTGACGAACTCCAAGTTACTAAACGAATCTCAATTCCATGCTAAGTTAAATTACTATTTTGCCCCTCCCATACCGATCAGTCAAACTAGGGTTTTCGAAAAGCCAAACTTTGTCAAACTTGATATTTAGACTCAGGATATGAATACAAACAAGTTTCATGAAGAACGCTAAGGCCAAAAATGCCATTTAGAATGCTAAAATTGAAATTCAAAGATAGAGCAACATCATCTCAACTAGTCAACTTTAGAGCTGATTTGTGATCAATTGAGTGGGATACTTGGAAATCTATGAATAGGGTTTTGAAGATGGTAGTTCAAGGTTTCCAGAACATATTTGAACTTCCAATAATTCAAAATACACAAAGAGTTATGCTTGTTCAAAGTTGGGTCAAATAACGATTCAACACTTAGAAAAATTAAAGTGTTTCTTATAAGTTCAAAGTAGCAAGTTTGGACTCAATTTGTGAGAAATCCGTTACGAATTTGAACATGACCCAGAGAGGTGAAATGAAGTATTGTGTACCAGCTACACATAGGAGAAAGAAAAACAAGATTTCATAAAGAATTGAGGAAGTTATGGTCGTTTGAAAATGACTATTTCAACTCAAAACCCAACACTTCGAAAAATTTCTATTCCGGACAGATTCAACAACACGAATGCAGCTATTTCAACTCAATTTTTGGATGGTTTAGAGACCGAATTTGACAAAAGTTAAAACATGAAAGTTGTAGCCAATCATCTCAGGATTCCAGAAAGCTAAAGCCCACTCAAAACGGATCAAAAACGAGGGAGATACAAGCATTTGAACATGAGCAGGTTAGTTCCGAAAAAAACAAACAAAATGCATGAACAAGGAATCAAACTCGATCCTAACAACAATCTGGGCAGATTTGGATCATTCAAACAGGTTCACGACATATCTAGGAGCATGATGATGCTTTAAATCGATCAAAACAAGCAAGAATTGAAGGCGTACTAAGCTTTGAGCTTTTTCCGGCAGCCATGGAGGATTCCGGTGAGTAACTGCCCCGATTCTTTGTACTAACGGCTACCCAGCTATTTCTGAGTTGGTGGATGAGTCTATCGACGTCCAGGACGTACGGGGAGGTCTTCGGGTGAGAAAATAAGCCGGAAACGAAGGGAATCGCCAAAGTCAGCCGCCCCTGGCTCGTTCCCGTCGGGTTTCCAACCCATACTCTGGCGAGCTTCAATCCGAAGAATGACAGCCCAATATTGGTACCAACTGGTTCGCTATTCCCTCGGGATTCCAAAGAGACAAGTTAGAGCTCTTGATTCGAAGTAATGGAAGAGAATTCGGCCAAAAACGAACTAGGGTTCATTACCTTCAAACCCGAATTTCTCACTCGATATTCCATCTTTTTCAAAATTGATTTGTGCATTTTACTCCTGGTGTTGTTGGCTACCTCCGGTAGTAGCAGTTCGGGAAGAGGAGAAGATGTTGGAATAGATTCCCTAGAGGCAATCTAGTTTAGTATGAATTTATTTGTGGCTAGAAAATTCATTTATTATTTATTGGATATTTAATATAATGAAGTCCTTAGATTTACAATTGTGTTGTTTATCTTAAATATCCCTAGTCCAGTATAATGATTAATGGGACAATCATCTATTGACTAGTATGGAGTTGGATTGATATGGAGATATCATGATCCAACACATAGGTGTGCGTTAAGGGTAATGACGCACTGGATTGACCCATCTCCGAGAAGGCTACATACACATTAGGTTATGTCACAAGCGCTTCTCGCGGTGAAACGGTATTGTCATCCTTAGACTTGAAGTCTCTAGATATTCTAGTTGTGGATTATTGTGATTTTGGTAGCGTTAAACGCTACACCGTAACTGGGTAGTTATAAAGGCGTGTACCGGATACAATAAGAATCGAGTTTAGAGATTGTAGTGGACGTAGATAGAATTTTTCCCTCCCACCATAACGTGAGCAAATATCCTAGGCCACTCGAGGGATAGTGCTTATCGAATGTCTGGCCAGACTCAAATAAATCAATATTGGATATTGATGTTATTTGCACGAATAAGGCTATTCCCATGGATCGAGAAACTGTGGATTGTATATACGAGTGTGACTTGTATGTCTCGTGTCCAATCCGAATATAGAGACAAAGGGATGAGACAATTACTTGTACAAAGGTTGTCAAGATGATGTTGGAATAGATGCCCTAGAGGCAATCTAGTTTAGTATGAATTATTTGTGGCTAGAAATTCATTTATTATTTATTGGATATTTAATATAATGAAGTCCTTAGATTTACAATTGTGTTGTTTATCTTAAATATCCCTAGTCAAGTATAATGATTAATAGGACAATCATCTATAGACTAGTATGGGGTTGGATTGATATGGAGATATCACGATCCAACACATAGGTGTGCATTAGGGAATGTTGCACTGGATTGACCCATCTCCGAGAAGGCTACATACACGTTATGTTGAGTCACAAGCGCTTCTCGGGGTGCAATGGTATTGTCATCCTTAGACTTGAAGTCACTAGATATTCTAGTTGTGGATTATTGTGATCTTGGTAGCGTTAAATGCTACACCGCAACTGGGTAGTTATAAAGGCGTGTACTGGATACAAAAAGAAGCAAGCTTAGAGATCGTAGTGGACGTAGATAGAATTTGTCCCTCCCACATAACGGGAGCAAATATCCTAGGCCACTCGAGGGATAGTGCTTATAGAATGTCTGGTCAGACTCAAATAAATCAATATGGGATATTGATGTTATTTGCACGAATAAGGCTATTCCCATGAATCGAGAAACTATGGATTGGATATACGAGTGTGACTTGTATGTCTCATGTCCAATCCGGATATAGAGACAAAGGGATGAGACAATTACTTGTACAAAGGTTGTCAAGATGACTATTCTATTAGTTGGCTAGAATGGATGTTTTGCTAGAGACCGCTCCATATTAGCAAATAGTTGCTACCAACTAGATAGAACCTATGGGGTCACACGCTACATAGAGTTGAACTAGAATTGGGAATTAATTAATTGGATTAATTAATTAGAAGGATCACTTTGCAAACCCTTGCAAACTTAGTAGGGACTAATTTGCAAGGAAGGGACTAAATTGAATTCTAGTAGGACTACAATAAGTCCTTTAGGTAGTTAACAAGGAGTTGTTGGACTATATAAAGGACCTTCCTTCCTTCCTTCCCACATAACTTATGCTCATTAAGTGAACATAACAAGAGTGGGAGAGAACAAAAGGAGAGAGAGCAAGCAACAAGGAGGCCCGACCGCCCCCTTGCCGCCGCCCCGTCCCCGTCGGCCAAAGGAGGCCGAGACCCTCCTTTGGGTCTCGTTTTTGCGTGATTTCATCTTCCTCTTCCTCTTCCGGGCTAGCACCAAGGACTTCGGAGATCTAGGATCAACTCTAGGCGTGGATCAACTATAGAGAACGTGACACAATTCGCGTTTGAAGTCATCAAGGAGAACCCAAAGGTGTGTTTATGATTTCTAACCCTTACCATCGTTATGTCTCTTGACTTGTGATCCTTGGAGGGTTTTGCATGGTTTTATATTTGATTATGCTTCCGTTGTGCAATCCATGAATCAAAACCCTACAGTGGTATCAGAGCCACAGGTCGTAGAGCATAAACGTGGTTTATGTGTTACGTTTTAGTTGTTTTACACCTTAATTTGATTGTTTATCGCGTAAAACAAGACAAATCAAGCATGGGATGCTATTTGTCAATAATTAATCATAACAAGACCCAATTTTTGCATTGGATGCATGAATTGGTGAGTTTGAGAAATTTTAGGATCTTAGATCTAGGGTTTGGGCATCCTTGGGGAAGAAGGAGTTCTCCCAAAACAAGGAAACAACCAAACTTGGGCACCAAGTAAGGGAGTTGTTTTGGAAACAACTCCCTCAAGGAGGTTCGGCCCCCCTAGGGACCGCCCCCCTTGCTTGCCGCCCAAGCTTGGTCGCCCTAGGGGTCGGGCGGCCCTAACCCGCGGGCCTAGGCTTGTGGGGTTTGGGTCGGGCCGGCCCTAGGGCCTTGTGGTTCACCTTTTTGGGCCCCGGCAATTTGATTGTTGGGCCCACGGACCGTTTTAACCCTAGAAATCCTAAAATCAATTAAAATTGACCAAGCGCGTTAAAATTGGATTTTAACTGTTTATGTGCAAATCGCATGGTGATTGGATATGGCCTTAGGATGTGGTTTGATGTGGATGTTTAATTTTGTGGTTTGGTTTTACGGCCTGCGAGCTGATCAATTAATTGTAATAATTAATTAGGGTTATATGGCCTGCGTGCCATTTTTTTTCTCAACTTCTGAGATTTATTTTATTTAGTATAGAAGTTAGCTAGTGCTAGATAAAGTAGATTGTTAGCCAAGATTGGAGAAAAGAAGCCCAAAGCCAAAGAAGCCACAAAAGATGGAGCATGGAGCAATCCACAAGACTATGAAGGATGGACCAAAAGATCAAGACGCATGGAGATGTGTTTGCTTTAGGGTTCATAGATAATTCCATTGGCTTGGAATTATCTTAGTCTAGAAAAGGCCATATCCACATCACGTTTAATTTTCTGTTTTGTGGTTGTTTATTTTATTGTCTTATTATTGTGTGGTTGGTGTATGGATGATGCATGCAATTAGGATAATAAGATAATTAGACAACCCAGATCTATTATTTGGAGTTGTGCCCAAACTCAAATAGATAGATTAGTTGATATTGATCAACAAAACAATTAAAATTGAATTTAAAATCCCTCAAAATTCAAATATTGTGTTCTTGCCTTCTCGTTATTTAAACACTCATTATCATCATTATTTATCAAGTCCGTGCGTGCCAAAGCATGGCGACTTGGTTCATAATGATGGAATGCGATGGCACGTAACAATGTGCAATTGTTTAGATAAGAGGTTGAACACAACTAGGCTATTAATTTGATTAAGAAACCTAGAGGCAATCAACTGGGATTATCCACATGGATGGATAAATAAGGAGTTATTTGCCCAATTGAACCAAGAGTTGCATATGGGATGCAATTGGAATTGTTCCTACCTAGGTAGTCAAATTATGGGTGACTTGCCAAAGCAAGCTCATAAGGAGATGAAAGATGGATCTTGGTCCACTAGAAAATATAAGGATATTTTCCGCATTAATATCTTGAGGGTTATTAATCCGTAGAAAAATAGCGGGAGCTATATTTGATAAACTAGTCATTATTAAATATAGTCAAAAATTCACAAATACTAAAACTTGCGTATTTTCCCTTTTGTAGAATTCCAAATGGCAAACAACTCATAGAGTTCACAACATTCCCTACGATCTGTCCTTGAGAAGGACAAGCTCTCTGGAACCAACTTTCTTGATTGGTACAGAAACTTGAGAATTGTTCTCAAGCAAGAGAAGAAACTGTACGCAATAGAGGAGCATGTTCCAGAAGGTCCAGAGAACCAAACACCTGCTGACTTAAAGGCGTATCAAAAGCGTGTTGATGACGCTAATGATGCGGCCTGCCTAATGCTTTGCACCATGACTTCTGAGCTTCAGAAGCAACACGAAAACATGAATGCTGTCGATATGATCGAACATCTAAAGCAGCTCTTCCAAGAGCAGGCGAGGGTAGAGAGGTATGAGGTCTCAAAGGCACTGTTCAAATGTCATCTGGCAGAAGAGAACCCGGTGGGACCCCATGTACTCCGAATGATCGGGTACTTGGAGAATCTCCCCCGACTGGGGTTCCCGGTCGGCCAAGAGTTGGCAACCGATCTCGTGTTGCAATCGTTGCCCGAGAGTTATGGACAGTTCATTATGAACTATAACATGAACGAGATCGTGAAACCACTGCCAGATTTACTCAACATGTTGAGGACGGCTGAATAGAGCATCAACAAGGGTAAGGGCGAGGCCATAATGATGGTACAGAAAGGAAGGGCAAAAGGTTTGCCTCTTCCTCCAAAGACAAAGGCAAGTCAGTTGCCAAGTCCAAGGAACCTGCCCTTAAGACTGTTGGTGGAATTGCCAAGGCTATGACTAAAGGTGAGTGTCACTACTGCAGTCAGCCTGGACATTGGAGGAGGAACTGCCCAAAATATCTGGAGGACAAGAGGCTTGGAATAGTGATTCCACCACCACCAGGTATTTTTGTTGTAGATGTCAATTTAACTGTCTCTACATCATGGGTATTAGATACTGGATGTGGATCTCATATTTGTCGAAATATGCAGGATCTAAAGAGAAGTAGAAGATTGGCTAAAGGAGAGGTAGATCTGCGCGTTGGGAATGGAGCAAAGGTTGCTGCGTTGGCCATAGGCGTGTGCGAGCTATCTCTGCCTTCAGGATTAGTTTTAGAATTAAATAATTGCTATTTTGTGCCTGCTATGAGCAGAAACATTATTTCTATTTCTTGTTTGGACAAGGATGGTTTTATTATTTCAATAAAGAACAATTGTTGTTCCTTTTATTTAAATAATATTCACTATTTTAGTGCGCAATTATTTAATGGACTTTATGTCCTTGATCTAAGCAATCCTGTCTACAACATTAATACCAAGCGGATTAAAATAAATGATTTAAATCCTGCTTATTTATGGCACTGTCGTTTAGGCCACATAAATGAGAAACGTGTATCTAGACTCCATAAGGATGGACTACTAGACTCATTTGATTTTGAATCATATAAAGTGATCCAAGCCCGCACGCGACCTTTAGTAACTGCTTTGAGAGATTTACGGCACGAGCTCCATAAACCCGGTCAATCCGGTCAAACCCGGTCAATCCGGTCAAACCCGGTCAACCTCGTAACGATTCCGGTATTCGCGCACAACGTGCTGTAACGGTCCCTATATACTCGGACGAACGTGCCGTTATGGTTAAGCTAATTAAGCCGCCATTAATGGGCGCATTAACCACACTACAACGGCCACGTTCTCTGCTATATATAGGACGTTAACCTTTCCATACAAAGGAGAACACACCAGCCATACGCGGAAGCTCTGCCGAACCTCTGTCTCTCTCTCAGACATTACTACTGCCTTACTCTCTCCCTACACACAACCCAACTCTTCCTGTGCGATCCCTGATCCTCTACATACGGTGTACACGGAGGTCTCCCCGCCGGAATCTCTTGCACACATTTTGGTGAACCCGACGTGAACTTACCAACAAAAGCAACCATGTCTCAGGAGGAGGATGTTAGTAACAGATCGCTTTCCACCGAAACTGCCTCGGGAGAGGAGACCCGCCGTACTCCTGCGACCCCTAGCGAGGCACCGACGCTAGAATCCTTGGACGCCACCGTCCAAGGTCAGGCGAAAGCTCTCAAAGCTCAGTCTGCGCAGCTAGAACGGATCTTAGCCGTTCTAGGCACCCTCGCGCCAAATCCTTCATCACCCACCGCCGTCTCTCAAGGAGGAGGAGCCCCTACCGCTCCAGGATTGGGAGTGTCCACCACACCTCCCAACCCTAATTTGCAGACTCCACCGGCGACTACGCAGCTGCCTTCAATTCAGGGGTCAACAGCTCAGATGTTGCCTCTCACCGCTCATACTTCTCAGCCTCCGGCTTTGGTACTTAATTCGGCGTCGCAGTATCCCTTGCCTCCATCAACGGCAGTCTGGGGCAACGCAAGCAGCCAATATGTTCCCAATCCTCCGGCGGCATATGTGTCGCCTCCGCCTGCAGCAACCCCTCCTTCTGCTACTGAGGGAAGCATCCCAGAGTGCATGACGTCTCTACAGAAGCGCATGGACACTATTCTGGCTCACCAATCATTCGCGGATACCATCATCCCGAAGCTAGACAACGATCCACCCATCCCGCGGGAGATCTATCTCATGCCTAACCCAGTGGGGTATAAGGCTCCTAAATGGGACAAGTTCGAGGATGTCAACGGCAACGCTCATGAACATGTCATGCGTTTCATTGATGTCATGGGGCCATACGGAGCTGATCCCAAACTGCTGATGCGAGAGTTCCCAAAATCTTTGGGGAACGTAGCGTACAAGTGGTACCGAACGATGGAAGCCGGATCCGTGAAGACTTGGGACGACATGGTCCAGAAGTTCTACACCAAGTTCTTCCAGATGGAAGAAAATGTGACAATGATCCATCTCTCGCGGATGTATCAGAAGCGCGAGGAGGACGGGATCACTTTCATCAAGAAATTCAGGGCGAAGTCCTTGGAATGCAAAGATCCAATGCTCGAAAGCCGGCTCGTAGAGATATGCCTGCAGTGCATGCGAGACGAATACAAAGGTATGCTCATCAATTTGCAAACACCTATGTTTTCAAAGCTAATTGAATGCACAAAGAACATCGAGCCTATAGTCGAGAGGCAGAAAAAGAAGAACGCTCCGGAGCGATCTTCGAGCGGCACCACCTATAAGATCGGGAGGTTCAGTTACAAGAGGGGACGTGAAGCTGAGGTCAATACAGTTTCACCCCAGAAGCAAGCGAAGGTTGTGAACTTCGACGTACCACCTCTGCCATGCTCGGTGGAGGAGGCAAGCGACCTCTGCAGGCAATGGCGCAAGGACGGTGTCCTACCGCCGCTCGAGAAGATACCCTCCAAGGAGATGGTGAGGGACCCCAAGTGGTGCGAGTACCACGGAAAGGTCATGCACCCCACAGCGGAATGTAAGAAGCTCAGGTTTACATTCGACCAGAAGATGAAAAACGGCGAGCTGATCGTTAGTGATCACAGGAAGGATGTGCGCAACAATCCACTTCCTGCCCATGCAGAGCAAGACCCAAAAGGCAAAGAGGTCGCCATGATCTCGATTGTGGACTTGGAAGAAGTCGCAGAGGATGGTCTACCCATCATTGCTGAAGTCCATGATGACGAGGACTACAGTATGGACACAAAAGATGAACGTGCCGATCGGATGAAGGGGTCGCACGGCTTTAGCAGATTCTTCGACGAGATGAACTTCTCCGAGAAGTGCCGGACAGATATGACGAAAGCAATCTTGAGGATAGCGGAGGACTACGAGGAGAATCTTGTAGTTTCCAATGGGAAAGTCATCAGGGCGTCTCGCTCAACAGAAAAGATTATGACCTTTTCGGCCAGCGACAAAAAGACAGATGCGAGCCATCAGAGGCCTCTGTACGTGACGGCCATCATCAATGGCGTCGAGTTCAAACGAGCATTCGTCGATGGGGGAGCAGCGGTCAACGTCGTTTCGCTCCACACACTGAAGCTAACAGGGATCCCCGAGCACAAGATTGTCAGGCGTCCATCCCCGCTGATGGGATTCGGAAGCGACTCTAGGATGACGATCGGATGGATCCGCCTGGGCATTCAGATTGGCAAAATCAAGTGCTCAGCGAAGTTCTATATCATAGATGCGAACACTACATACCACATGATCATAGGTCGAGCCTGGATTCACCGCTTCGACGCGGTTCCTTCAACGGCTCACCAAGTCATGAAAGCTATCTGGAACGACAGAATAGTCGAGATACCGGCTTCAACGAATCCATTCAACTTAGATGAAGCACATCTTAGCGAGGCAGTGTGGTTCACCGAGATGGCGGACGAGCAAACACCGGGTACCATTCACTTTAAGAGAAAGAAGTGATGCTTTGCAACAATGGGGGATACAAAGTATTTATCCAAAAACAATGAAGGGTTGCGTCCTTTCAGTAGTCGAATCGCAACCGTCACCGTCGAATCGCGCAATCACAGGACAAGCTGACGTCACGCCTAAAACCCTAAAGGCCATACGGCACGACTCTAGGGGTTTTAGGTCATAATGGCATGCACGGGGGCTGAACTTACCCGTATTTGAATTGGTGCGTGGCGGCGACGCGTATGTTGGTTTCCGCGCATGGAAGTCTATACATCTATGAGTCTTCACGCGCAGAAAGGGGGCTAATGTAGATAGTGCTTTCTGAGCTGACAGATCTTGGCCACGTGGCAACCATCCAGCACACCATATTGTGCTCCACACACACTGGATCACCAGCCGAGCTGATCCATGTGGGGGCTGCGATACAGAGCCCTCGCATACCACTGCACGGGACTTGTAGGGACTTAGTGGTTTGGAGGCTAGAGTAAGCCCTGTCGCGTGCGAGCCAAGCCCGCACGCGACCTTTAGTAACTGCTTTGAGAGATTTACGGCACGAGCTCCATAAACCCGGTCAAACCCGGTCAAACCCAGTCAACCTCGTAACGGTTCCGGTATTCGCGCACAACGTGCTGTAACGGTCCCTATATACTCGGACGAACGTGCCGTTATGGTTAAGCTAATTAAGCCGCCATTAATGGGGGCATTAACCACACTACAACGGCCACGTTCTCTGCTATATATAGGACGTTAACCTTTCCATACAAAGGAGAACACACTAGCCATACGCGGAAGCTCTGCCGAACCTCTGTCTCTCTCTCAGACATTACTACTGCCTTACTCTCTCCCTACACACAACCCAACTCTTCCTGTGCGATCCCTGATCCTCTACATACGGTGTACACGGAGGTCTCCCCGCCGGAATCTCTTGCACACACCGGTCGGCCAAGAGTTGGCAACCGATCTCGTGTTGCAATCGTTGCCCGAGAGTTATGGACAGTTCATTATGAACTATAACATGAACGAGATCGTGAAACCACTGCCAGATTTACTCAACATGTTGAGGACGGCTGAACAGAGCATCAACAAGGGTAAGGGCAAGGCCATAATGATGGTACAGAAAGGAAGGGCAAAAGGTTTGCCTCTTCCTCCAAGGACAAAGGCAAGTCAGTTGCCAAGTCCAAGGAACCTGCCCTTAAGCCTGTTGGTGGAATTGCCAAGGCTGTGACTAAAGGTGAGTGTCACTACTGCAGTCATCCTGGACATTGGAGGAGGAACTGCCCAAAATATCTGGAGGACAAGAGGCTTGGAATAGTGATTCCACCACCACCAGGTATTTTTGTTGTAGATGTCAATTTAACTGTCTCTACATCATGGGTGTTAGATACTGGATGTGGATCTCACATTTGTCGAAATGTGCAGGATCTAAAGAGAAGTAGAAGATTGGCTAAAGGGGAGATAAATATGCGCGTTGGGAATGGAGCAAAAGTTGCTGCGTTGGCCGTGGGCGTGTGCGAACTATCTCTACCTTCACGATTAGTTTTAGAATTAAATAATTGCTATTTTGTGCCTGCTATGAGCAGAAACATTATTTCAATTTCTTGTTTGGACAAGGATGGTTTTCTTATTTCAATAAAGAACAATTGTTGTTCCTTTTATTTGAATAATATTCACTATTTTAGTGCGCAATTATTTAATGGACTATATGTCCTTGATCTAAGCAATCCTATCTACAACATTAATACCAAGCGGATTAAAATAAATGATTTAAATCCTTCTTATTTATGGCACTGTCGTTTAGGCCACATAAACGAGAAACGTGTATCTAGACTCCATAAGGATGGACTACTAGACTCATTTGATTTTGAATCATATGAGACATGCGAGGCTTGTTTGTTGGGAAAAATGACAAAGTCCCCTTTCAATAAGAAAGGTGAGAGGACGAGTGAGAAAATTGGCGCTCATACATACTGATGTGTGTGGACCATTTGCCACGCCTGCCAGGGGTGGTTATGTCCACTTCATTACATTTACTGATGATTACAGTAGATATGGATTTGTGTACCTCATGAGGGCCAAATCCGAATCCTTTGAAGTGTTCAAAGAATTCAAGAATGACGTAGAGAAGCAACTTGGCAAAAGTATCAAGGCTCTACGATCGGATCGTGGAGGAGAATACTTGAGCCAAGAGTTTGACGACTATCTTAGGGAGTGTGGGATTGTGTCCCAACTCACTCCACCCGGAACGCCACAATGGAATGGCGTGTCTGAGAGGAGGAATCGAAACCTATTGTATATGGTTCAATCTATGATGTGTCAAACCGATCTTCCATTATCGTTTTGGGGCCACGCTCTATTAAGTGCAGCTTTCACCATTAACCGTGTTCCAACTAAACCAGTCATGAAAACACCATATGAGATATGGAGTGGGAGGCATCCCACATTGTCGTTCATGAGGATTTGGGGCTGCGATGTCTATGTAAAACGTTTACAGTCAGACAAGCTAGGGCCAAAATCGGATAAGTGTAAATTGGTGGGGTACCCTAAGGATACTAAGGGTTACTACTTCTACAATCCAACCGAGAACAAAGTGTTTGTTGCTCGGACCGGCGTGTTTCTAGAAAGAGAGTTTGTCTCTAAAGAAACAAGTGGGAGGACTATAGAACTTGAAGAGGTTCAAGAACCACAAATCACTGAACCGATTATGGAACATGAACAATAACCAGAAATAGTTGTGGAGCAGCCTGTTCAGGTAACACAAGAGCTTCGTAGATCTAGTAGAGTGCGCCAGGAACCCGAGAGGTATGGACTTCTCGTGACTGATTCTGGTGACACGATGCTCATAGATGATGAGCCTACTACCTATGAAGAGGCCATGAAGGTCCCAGACTCTCAGAAGTGGCTAGAAGCCATGAGATCCGAGATGGAATCCATGTATGCCAACAAAGTATGGACTTTGGTGGACCCGAAGGGGCGCGGCCCATAGGGTCCAAGTGGGTCTTCAAGAAGAAGATCGACATGGATGGTAATGTGATTACCTATAAGGGCCGATTGGTGGCTAAAGGATTCAGACAGATTCATGGTATTGACTATGATGAAACCTTTTCACCAGTCGCTATGACCAAATCCATCCGAATCCTACTTGCGATTGCAGCATACCATGACTATGAGATTTGGCAGATGGATGTCAAAACAGCATTCCTTTATGGGAATCTTCTCGAGGACGTGTATATGATACAGCCGGAGGGTTTTGAAGATCCAAAGCAAGCCAACGAAGTCTGTAAGCTGCAACGATCCATTTATGGATTGAAGCAAGCTTCTAGGAGTTGGAATCGACGTTTTGATGAAGTGGTCAAAGAGTTTGACTTCATCAGAAACGAAGATGAGTCTTGTGTCTACAAGAAGGTTAGTTGGAGCTCTGTAGCTTTTCTGGTCTTGTATGTGGATGACATACTACTCATTGGAAACGTTCCCATGCTGCAATCTGTTAAAGATTGGCTAGGGAAGTGTTTCTCAATGAAGGACTTAGGAGAAGCAGCCTATATACTCGGTATAAAGATCTATAGAGATAGATCTAAGAGACTGCTAGGCCTAAGTCAAAGTACATATATTGACAAGGTGTTGAAACGGTTCAGCATGCAAGATTCCAAGAAGGGATTCTTGCCCATGTCACCTGGAATCACTCTTTCGAAGAGTGGTTGTCCTTCCAATGAGATTGAGAAGGAACGCATGAGTAGAATTCCCTATGCCTCGGCCATAGGATCTATCATGTACGCCATGTTATGTACTAGACCAGATGTGTCATATGCCTTGAGTATGACAAGAAGATACCAATCCAATCCAGGTGAGAGTCACTGGATTGCAGTCAAGAACATCCTAAAGTACTTGAGAAGAACTAAGGATGCTTTCTTGATATTTGGCGGTGAGGAAGAGTTGCGTGTAAGGTGTTACACTGATGCAAGCTTCCAAACCGACAGAGATGACTTTAGATCACAGTCGGGATATGTGTTTTGCCTGAATGGAGCAGCGGTGAGCTGGAAGAGTTCCAAGCTAGAGACGGTGGTTGATTCTACAACAAAGGCTGAGTACATTGCTGCAAATGGCGCAGCAAAGGAAGCTGTTTGGATCGGAAAGTTTGTTCTTGGTGTGGTTCCTAGCATTGCGGATCCAGTCGAGTTGTACTGTGACAACACTGGGGCGATCGCGCAATCTAAGGAACCCAGGTCGCACCAGAAATCCAAGCACGTGCTCAGGAAGTTTCATCTGATTCGAGATATTATCGATAGAGGAGACGTTCGGATATGCAAGATTCCTACAGATGAGAATCTGTCAGACCCGCTTACAAAGTCGCTCACGCAGTGGAAGCATGAAGGGCACACTCGGAGTATGGTCATATGAGATGCGCCAGATTGGCTCTAGTGCAAGTGGGAGACTGTTGGAATAGATGCCCTAGAGGCAATCTAGTTTAGTATGAATTTATTTGTGGCTAGAAAATTCATTTATTATTTATTGGATATTTAATATAATGAAGTCCTTAGATTTACAATTGTGTTGTTTATCTTAAATATCCCTACTCCAGTATAATGATTAATGGGACAATCATCTATAGACTAGTATGGGGTTGGATTGATATGGAGATATCATGATCCAACACATAGGTGTGCATTAAGGGTAATGACGCACTGGATTGACCCATCTCCGAGAAGGCTACATACACGTTATGTTAAGTCACAAGCGCTTCTCGCGGTGCAACGGTATTGTCATCCTTAGACTTGAAGTCGCTAGATATTCTAGTTGTGGATTATTGTGATTTTGGTAGCGTTAAACGCTACACCGTAACTGGGTAGTTATAAAGGCGTGTACCGGACACAATAAGAAGCAAGCTTAGAGATCGTAGTGGACGTAGATAGGATTTGTCCCTCCCACATAACGGGAGCAAATATCCTCGGCCACTCGAGGGATAGTGCTTATGGAATGTCTGGCCAGACTCAAATAAATCAATATTGGATATTAATGTTATTTGCACGAATAAGGCTATTCCCATGGATCGAGAAACTGTGGATTGGATATACGAGTGTGAGTTGTATGTCTCGTGTCCAATCCGGATATAGAGACAAAGGGATGAGACAATTACTTGTACAAAGGTTGTCAAGATGACTATTCTATTAGTTGGCTAGAATGGATGTTTTGCTAGAAACCGCTCCATATTAGCAAATGGTTGCTACCAACTAGATAGAACTTATGGGGTCACACGCTATATAGAGTTGAGCTAGATTTTGGAATTAATTAATTAGAAGGATCACTTTTCAATACCTTGCAAACTTAGTAGGGACTAATTTGCAAGGAAGGGACTAAATTGAATTCTAGTAGGACTAGAATAGGTCCTTTAGGTAGTTGGCAAGGATTTGTTGGACTATATAAAAGACACTCCTTCCTTCCTTCCTTCCCATACTCATGATTCAATTGATCACAAATTGAGTGGGAGAGAACAAAAGGAGAGAGAGCAAGCAAGCTAAGGAGCTCGTCGCCCCCTAGCTCGCCGCCCCGTCCCCGTCGGCCCACAAGGAGGCCGAAACCTCCTTGTTTCGGTCTCGTTTTGCATGATTCTTCTTCCTATTCCTCTTTCCGGGCTAGAATCAAGGATTGGAAGATCTAGAAATCAACTCTAGGCGTGGATCAACTATAGAGAACGTGACAAAATTTGCGTTTGAAGTCATCAAAGGAGAACCCTGAGGTGTGTTAATTGATTTCTTCCTTTACAATCGTTATGTCTCTTGACTTGTGATCCTTGGAGGGTTTTGCATGGTTTATTATTGTTTCCGTTGCGCATCCATGAATCAAAACCCTACAGAAGAGACGGTGGAGATTGTGGTGGAGGAGTGGTGGTGATGAAGAAGGAAGAAGAGGAAGATGATGGATGAGAAAGAGAGAATTTTTTTTCCCTTTTTTTTCCAGAATGCTGGTGAAGAGGGAATTGTAGGTGTTGACTTCTCATCTAGTAGGTTTCAAGTTGGTTGAACAAGTGGCATACATGTGAGGGGGGTGAAAGTATAGTTTTCTAAACTTTTAGGGTAGAAATTAGAATTAGAGCTTCTACTTAATTGTAGAGAATTGCACAACCACCCGGAACATCCTTAGTGCCTCAAAATCATTCTAACAACGTCCAAATATCGCCAACACTCCAAAATGCACACTTTAAAGCCGTGACAAACTATTTACAAATTCGCCTCCAAAGTCTTGATATTGCACTAAGAACTCTCTCAGGAATTAGGGGTGTTACATTGACCGTCTTCAGATTGTCGCTATGCTCATCGACAACCCCGCTTCGAAATGGTTTCGCTATTATCATTCGACCAACACGAATTCTACTTGGATGGAGTTATTGCAAGCCGTCAAACTCAGGTTAAATTCGGGTCATTACGAAGATTATGTTGGTGTCTTGTCAAAATTATAACAGACCACCACGGTTATGGCATACCACACAAATTTGAAACGGTTTTAAACAAGATTTCAGGTGTGGAGGAAGGGGTGATTGTATCCATCTTTCGTGCAAGATTAAAGCAGTTGTTAAGCGTGATTGACGCTTCGTAATCCCGGAACGTTATCAGATGCTTTTGATTTAGTGCGGGAATTCTCTGCTGGACAAGAGGAACTCTTACAGTCGTATGTGCCCAAGCGAACTTGGACCTCAGTGACCCAGTGGCCGACGACCTCGGCTGTACCATCGGCTTCACGCACGACAGCCGCCCAGTCCACGGCCACGGCTCGACAGCCTGTTAAGATGCTCACACCGGCTGAACGTGGTGAACGTCAGCGTCAGGACTTTGTTTCATTTGTGGTGAGAAGTTCTCTCGGGGCCATCGTTTCAAGCCTCAGTTTTTGATATTGTGTACGGATGACGACGATGACCTTCATCCATCTATTCTTATTGATGATGCTGATCCAGGAATTATCACGTATTACCTCTCACACTTACATACTTTAGCAGATAATCCTCACCCTCGAGCTATTAAGTTAACTGGTACTATTAGCGATGTGTGTGTGCATATCCTCATCGATGGAGGCAGTACACATAATTTTATTCATCCTGCCATGGCAGAACATCTGTCGTTATTGCTTCATCCGGTTTCTCCATTTAGGGTCTATGTTGGTAATGGGGAATCGTTGAGTTGTACATATTATTTCCCGAAGACACCTCTCATGATACAGGTTACTGTTTTTTAGGTCGATTTATATGTGTTGGTTGTTCACAGTATTGATGTAGTCTTGGGTGTGCTGTAGTTACAGACTTTGGGGAAGATTTCCATGATTACAACAACCTTACGATGGAATTTGTGTGGCAAGGAAAGTAGCTGGTCCTGAATGGGACTGATCATGAACCTCGGCCTATCTCTATCAATTGTCTCTAGGCATTGTACTTCCCTAGCTTCGACGTCGAGTTCTATGAGCTGCTGGTCGTGCCCGTTGAGCCTGATCAGCAGGCCGAACCTTCGGAGGGGTTTCCATATGACATTCATGCGAGTTTCCTTCAGGTCCTGCAAGAGCATTAGGCTGTGTTTTCAGTTCCATCCGGTTTGCCACCACCCCGTCAGTGGGACCATCGGATTCATCTGCATCCAGGTACCAAGCTTGTTAATGTTCGTCCTTACTGTTACCCTTATTTTCAGAAGTTGGAAATTGAGAGTCAGGTTCGGGATATGCTTCAGCAATGGGTTATTCAGCCGAGTACTAGCGCGTTTTCTTCTCCGGTTCTTTTGGTTCGCAAAAAGGATGGTACTTAAAGGTTTTCTGTTGATTACCGCACGCTAAATGCCGCCACGGTCCCGGATCATTTTCCCATTCCTACTACTGATGATTTGTTTGATGAGCTTGGGTATGTCCGTTATTTCACAAAGCTGATCAGATTCGTATGCATTCCTCTGACATTGAGAATACCGCTTTCGCACACATGACGACCATTTCGAGTTTCTGGTCATGCCTTTCGGTCTTACTAATGCCCCGTCCAAATTTCAGGATGCTAAGAATAGGATCTTTCAGCCCCTACTGCGTTCATTTGTCATTGTATTCTTTGACGATATCTTGGTCTACAGCATGACCCCTGAGCTGCATGCTCAACATCTACACCATGTGCTACGTCTCTTAGCTAATCATTATTTTTTCGTAAAAATGTCCAAGTGTTCATTTAGCAAGACTAGCGTAGATTATTTGGGGCATGTTATTTTGGAGGGATAGGTACATGCGGATTCCTTGAAGATACATGCCATGGTCTCGTGGCCGACTCCATCGAATTTGAAACAGTTGCACGGGATTTTGGGATTGACAGGGTATTATAGGAGGTTCATTCGCCAATACGCTACTATTGATGCCCCGTTGACTGAGCTACTAAAGAATGATGCTTTTTTCTGGTCATCTGAGGCTGACCATAGCTTTACTGCTTTGACATGGGCCATGACGCCAGCTCCTGTACTTCGGCTCCCTGATTTCACACATACATTTGTCCTCGAGACCGATGCGTCTCACAGAGGGATCGACGTCGTGCTGCTCCAACAGGGTCATCAGTTACCTTTTTTCAGTAAAAGTCTCAGTCTGTGTTTGCGTGCCGCTTCTACATATCATAAGGAGTTGTATGATGTTGTGGAATTCGTTCAGAAGTGGCGTCAGTATCTGTTGTGCCGTGAGTTCGTCATTCGCACTGATCAGCGTAGTTTGAGGGAATTGTTGGCTCAAGTAATTCATACTCCAGATCAGCAGTTTTATATTCGTAAATTGATTGGGTTTCAGTTTCGAATTGAGTACAAAATCTCGATGGGATTCACATGACATGGCCGCGACTATGGTCCTCTTGGCTTTGAGGCCTTTATCGCCCCTTTTGGCCACCATTCGCATTGGAACTCAGACATTGCCTGATTTGCAGGCGTTATTGGCAGCGGTTGAGTCTGACATTCAGCCTCCACATTTCAGCTTTGTTGATGGTGTTCTTTATTACCGGACCCGAATTTTCGTGAGTACTGAGTTGTCCCTTGCTCTTTGCTTCTTCAGGAGTTCCATAGACCCTCTTCTGCGGGTCATCCGGGGGTTGATCGTACGTATCGCCGTCTCGCTACTATTTTTTACTGGCCAGGTATGCATGCTGAAGTATGTTGGTTTATGGTTGCTTGTTTTTCAAGCTACAAAGTATTCTACACAGAAGGTCGGTGGACTCCTTCAGCCTCTGCTGATTCCAGACCAGGTTTGGGCAGCGACTACTATGGATTTCATTACAGGGTAGCCTACTTCACAGGGGTCTACAGTTATTATGGTTGTGGTTGAATCGCCTCTCCAAGTATGTGCACTTTTACCCTTTACCGTCTGACTTTGATGCACCGCGCGTGGCGCAATTATTTGTGGATGTTGTCGTTAAGCTCCATGGTTGTTGTCGTCAAGCTCCATGGTTTCCTGAGACATTCGTTTCTGATCGTGATCCTATCTTTATGAGTACTTTCTGGCAGGAGTTGCTGAAGTTAAGTGGCACCGCTCTCAAGTTCAGTACCGCTTATCATCTGTAGACGGACGGACAGACGGAGGTGATGAATTAGGGCTTAGAGCGTTATTTGCGTGCCTTCACTTCTGAACAACCGCGACGTTGGGTGTCTTTCATCCTTGTACCGAGCTGACAATGAACTGCAGTCATCATGAGGGTATTAATATGTCGCTCTACCGGACTCTTTATGGTCGTGAGCCACCTTCCTTGTTCCTCACGTTGTCGTCCGCTGGATCATCATCCCCTTCGGTAGAGGATTTGGTTGTGGAGCGGCATGAGTTGTTGACCGATTTGAAACGTAACTTGTCCAAGATGCAACAGCGGATGCGGGAGCAGGCCAATAAGCACCGTCGTGAGGTCTCTTTCCAGGCTGGTGATTTGGTGCTTTTTTCGTATCCTTCCTTATCGTTAGCTCGTCCGTTATCAGCCAAATTGGCACGTTGTTACTATGGGCCTTTTTCGGTTCAGGAGCGTATTGGTCCGGTAGCATATCAGCTACAACTTCCTGATAATTGTCGCATCCATGATGTTTTTCATGTCTCTTTATTGCGCCCCTTTGTGTCAACCGGGTCGACGATTCATGTGGCTTCTTTACCGAATCAGTTCTACAAGGGCCGGTTGGTGGTCATTCCATTGGTCGCTTCCAAGGGTCGTATGGTGCTAGTAGACGGTGTGCCCCAACAGCAGTGGCTAGTCTCTTGGTCTGACGATGCTCCTCCTTCCTAGAAACCGATGACGGAGATTCAGACAACTTTTTTGGAGTTATAGCTTGAGGACAAGCCGAGGGCGGCAGAGTTGATACGGGTTCGGGGACGCCTATCAAAGACCAGGACGAGGATATTGGTGATTCTGCTACACTTCCCACTGAGCGGCCTAGGCGTAAAGTGATTCCTCCATTGTATTGAAGGATTACGTTCAGGCCAAGCTGAAACCTTTGTTTTATAGTTAATTATTTCTATTTTGTTTCTTTTTGTTATTTTCAGTTGGTTAATGAAACAGTTGGGTTCATGTTGCGTTTTTTATTTTATTCGGGTTTCTATACGGTTCTTTACTCGGGTTAGGAATAGGGTTAACCGTCAGGGTTAGGGGAATAAAAATGGTGTAATTTTTCAGGAAACATTAATGAGAAAAATTCCAACCATAAGCTTCTTCTTCTTCTTCTTCTTCTTCTTCTTCTCTCTCTCTCTCTCTCTCTCCCTTTCTCACGTTCCAGTGCTACCCATGCGTGATCGGGTATCACCGATTCACATAAACAACTTAGAACAAAACTTAACAAGATGCTTATATCTATTATTGAAAAGAGGCAAAGAAGATTGCACTACCATGGCTGCAAAACAAATTTCCCTGCCAGGAAAGTAGCAATTTTTCAACACCTAAATTCAATAAATTAAATTCATCATTGTCTAACATAGGGGGCAAATCAAGAGACACAAACAAATCGAAGCCACACAAACAGCCCCCCACTTGTAGGCACAAGATCGTCAACTTTAACCACAAATCGAATTCCTGAAATTTCAACCGCAAATTGGAAGTAAGAAGAAAGATGAAAGTCAACCAAACGAATCGCCAAATTGAACAAACAAATCGAATGAAAACCCTCAATTTGAACCCACAAAATGGAACCTCAATCACCTGTTCAATCGTATTGGACCCCCTTTCACCATATATAAACTCTAAGAAGGAAGAAAACTCCTCAATTTGTCTCTCTACCCTAGTACACAACAAACCACTAAGAATCAACAAAACCTCTAATATACAACCCCCACAAACTCCTATTCTAAAACCATATCCAGCAAAAACGAACATAAAATAAAGAAAATCGAATAGCAGTAGTCCCCAAAGAAACATATAGAGAGAGAGGCGTCGCCCAGTCCGATCATATCTCGAACACCGGTTCGGAATCAAGAACAAATGTCGTTCAACACGTACTTTGTTAACACTGAAGTGATCCATGAGGAAATCATGATTCTTGTCTCTCATATGTAATCTCAATTTTCGTAACTACTTTGTCTTTTCAGTTATTTAGTTTAGAAATCAAATCAAACTATTGGTCCATACATAGTTAATTGTCCTAATTAGTTCACAACTATTCCTCTGGGATTCTATAACCCTATCTTTCACATTATTAATTACTAGAACGATAACCATACACTTGAGGAGATTGTGTCAAGTTTTTGGTTCCGTTGCCGGGGACTTCGGTTGAATTAATTAGAATTGTTAGCTTTAGGGATTTTACTTTCCTGTTTATATTCGTAACTCACCTGCGGTCTAGTGTTGTCTATGTTTTCATGTGATTTTCTTGGTGCATGACCCGTCTCAAGGCGAGCCATTGTACCTACCGCTTGATAATCTAGAGGCACTTTTGTGTAGAGACCTGAGAAAGACAGGTCCAATGGGTGAACAACACAGAGCTGAGTTAGAAAGACTCCGCAAGCTTGAAGAAGATGGAGAGGCCGCCAGAGCCAATGCCGAGGCCAGAGTGGCCAATATGATGAGGGAAGCTGATCTAATCAGAGCTCTGGTAGGTGCTGGACATGCATTTGAAAATCCTCCGATACCTCCAATCCCATCTAATGGAGGCAATGAGAAAGATATCATGGCTCAAAGGAATGATGTGGAGCACGAGGAGTGTCTTATTCCTGATTACTACCGGTCCACTACAGCTGGCTACATGCCTACAATTGTGCGCCAAACTATTAATGCAGCTCACTTTGAGTTGCGTCAGAAGATAATTGATATGGTGCGTACTGAGTGCGTATTTACGGGAGCTCCAGGGGATGACCCAAATGCTTGTTGGAATTGTGCCCTAGAGGCAATCAATTAATTGTGACAAATATATGGATTTACGATTCATTGTGTTATCGATATGGAGATATGCTAACATGGATGAAGTCCTTAGAATATAAGGTGTTATATTCTTAAATATCCCTAGTCAATTATAATGATTAATGGGACAATCATCTATAGACTAGTATGGGGTTGGATTGATATGGAGATATCACGATCCAACACATGGGTATGCATTAGGAGTAATGGCATACTGGATGACCCACGACGAAAAGGATACATTAGATTATGTGAAGTCACAATCGCTTTTCGTAGTGCTAATATTATTGCAATCCTTGGACTTGAAGTCACTAGATACTCTAGTTGTGGAATATTGTGCTTTGATGTTATCAAACGTTACACCGTAACTGGGTAATTATAAAGATAGCTATCGGGCATGATAGGAAGCAAGCTTAGAGATCGTAGTGATGTAGATAGGATTTGTCCCTCCCACATAATGGGGGTAAATATCCACGGCCACTCGAGGGATGAGGCTTATTGAATGTCTGGCCAGACTCAGATAAATTAATATAGAGATATTAATGTTATCTGCAAGCATAAGCATATTCCCAGGATCGAGGAACTATGGATTGGATATACGAGTGTGACTATTTATGTCTCGTGTCCAATCCGGATATGGAGACAAAGGGATAATGCAATATGACATATTGGGCACAAAGGTTTGTCGGGGTCACTGACTATTTCTATTGGTTGGGTGGCATGGATGTGTTGCTAGACACCGCTCCATGTTAGTAATAGTTACTACCAACTATATAGAAACCTATGGGGTCACACGTCAAATAGAGTAGAGCTAGATTTGGGATTAATTAATATGGATTAATTAATAGAAGGATCATTGTGCAACACCTTGCAAACTTAGTAGGACTAATTTGCAAGGAAGGGAATAGTTCTAGTCCTACTAGAACAAGAAAACTCTTTTATTGAAACAACAAGGAGTTGTTGGAGTATATAAAGGAGGCTCTAGCTTCCTTCCCACAACACATGAGTTATTATTAGACATAACACATAAAGAGTGGGAGAGAACAAAAGAGAGAGAGCAAGACAAGGTGCTAGGGCCGAAACCCTAGCCACCCGTCCGCCCCCCTACCCGACGGCAAAGAGAGGCCGCCCCTCTATTGTGCCTTTGGTGATTTGTTGCTTTGATCTTCATCCCTCTTCCTCCAAGGTTCAAGCTAGCACTTGATTGAAGGAAGAATATAGATCTCACCTCTAGACGTGGATCAACCGTAGAGACGAGGACATCATTCTTCGTGTGATCTCACAAATCAAAAGGTACACATCTTCTATGTCCTTAATCATGTTATGATGTCTCTTCCAGTGATCCTTGGTGGGCTTTGTGTAGGATTAATTTTGTTATTCCGCTGCGTTACCTACGTCAAAACTCAACAGTGGTATCAGAGCCACAGGTCGTAGAGCATAACATGATATTATGTGGTTACGATTTCAGTTCATACACCGTATTATTGTTTATTACGCGAAAACTGAAAAATTGGCATAGTAGATGCAATATTGAATTTGATTCAAACAAACAAGACCCAATTTAACATTGGATGTTAGAATTGGTGAGTTTAATCACATAGGATGTGAATAATTGGGTTCTTGAAAATTAGGGTTCATGGGCACATGCTTGGAAAAGGGGTTTTCCAAGTATGGAATTAATTAAACTTGGGCAACAAGGAATAAGTTGTTTTGGAAACAACTAAACTTGGGAAACAAGTAAGAAGTTGTTTATGGAAACAACTAAACTTGGGAACCAAGGAAAGAATTATTTTGGAAACAATACCATAAGGGTGTTTTGGAAACAACCCAACAAGGAAGGAATTGTTTATGGAAACAATTCCATATATTGTTTTTGAAAATAATTCCATGAATTGTTTATGGAAACAATTCCATGAGGAGGTGTGGCCCATGTGGGGACCGCCCCTCTCTCTCCTTGCCGCCCAAGTAACACACGGCACAAGAGGGGCCGGCACACCCTAGCACACGGCCTAGCCGTGTGGGCTAAGGGCCGGCCGGCCCGGGTCTAGTGTGGCGGTTCCTTGGTTGATTTCGGCCATTCTTTGGTAAATCCTTTGGACCGTTGTGAAACCCTAGTTACCCAATTTCATTAAAATTAAACAAGCGCGTTAAAAATTGGTTTTAACTGTATTATGTGCTTTATTGCATGGTGGATGGATATGGCCTAGGATTGTGGATGTTTATTGTTTTGTGGTTTGGTTTACGGCCTGCGAGCTGATCAAATTAATGTAATAATTAATTAAGTTTTGCGGCCTGCGAGTCGTTCTTTTTCTCCTCGACATGTGAGGCTTTTATTATTTATTTATTCTAGATGTTAGGCTAGAATTAGAAATATTTAGATGATAGCCAAGAACATGGAGAAGAAGACCGGAGAACCAAAGGAACCAAAAGACATCCCTAGGCGCGCAGCTATGGTGGAGCACATGGAGATGAGCTCGGCACTTTAGGGCACTTAGATATTATCATTGGCTTGGTAATATCTTAGTCTAGGGGCCATATCCATGCCACGTTATTTTCTTTTGTGGATGTTTATTATTTATGTCTTGTTATTTATTTTGTATGTATGGCGATACTAGCAAAACGTTAACAAGATAATAATAAACAAGGTTGGTCTTTTATTGTGGATGGCCCAATCCAAATAAGTAGACCATGTTGATAAGATCAACCAAACAACTTAAAAGAAATCCCTCAATTAAATATTGCGTTTTTGCCTTCTCTTGCCAAAACACCCTTCATGATCATGGCTTATTAAAATTCGGGCTTGCCAAAGCAAGGCGATTTTAATTTCCATGGTGTGTTGCGGACGACGCACGCTAGTAATGCGTGTATGTTGAAAGCAAGAGGTTGGACGCAACTAGGCAAGAGTCAATTGGATTGATGAGCTTAGAGGCATGACAATTAGGAGTTATCCAATTGGATAACGAATAAAAGGAATTTATTCACCTAATTGGACCAAGAGTTGCATGGGATGCAATTGGAATGGTTCCTACCTAAATAACCAATTCTTGGGTGACTTGCCAAAGCAAGCTCAAGAAGAAGTGAAAAAGGGATCTTGGACCCACTAGAAAATATATAAAATATTTTCCGCATTAATGGTGAGGGCTATTAATCCGAGAAAAATAGTGGGAGCTATATTTAATAATTTAAATCCTTGTTGAATATAGTTATACGTCACAATGCTTTGCATAATCCTATAAGTGTTGAATACCCATCGCATTAAACAAACAAACGCGACTTTATGTCCATGAGATGGACAAGATATCTGGAATCTATTTTCTAGATTGGTATAAAATCGAGAATTGTTCTCAAGTAAAGGAAATATGTTGTACATTGTAGAGCATAAATTTCTCTTCCCACCAACTACCAAAACGCACTAAAGCCTTATGGAAGGAACATCAAAGAATGGTTCTTTGGATGTAACTTGTCTCATGTCAAGCTCCCAAGAACTCTGAGCTTTGGAAGCAAGATGAGAAATTTGGAGGCATGTGATATGATCATACGAGCTTGTCATGAAAGGCTTGAGGTGTTGCTCCACTTTGCAATCTCTTGCTTAGCACTCGTCATGGTCAAGATGGAATAAGTTCGGGCTTGCCAAAGCAAGGCGACTTAGTTTATCGAGATATGACGCGACGACACAAGTTAGTAATGTGTGGCTGCTGAAGCAAGAGGTGAAGCGCAAACTAAACTATCTCAATAGGATTGAAAGCTTAGTTATTGGGAGTTATCTATAAGATAGATAAGGAATATATAGTTATTCTCCCAAGTGGACCAAGAATTGAATTGGATGCAATTACAGTTTTGTTTTAAAGATGATTGAAAAATCACTAAACAAAACACTCATAATGGGCATGGGCAAAAACAGTTAATAGTTAACAGCATGGTTAAGGGCAAATGGTTTGCGCCGAACCCATGAGTATAAAGCAAGCCTGTTGCTAAAACCAAGTTGCCTCGAAGTCCCATAGGTGGTGTAGAGGAAGAGAGACTACCCAAAGTACATGGAAGTAAATAATAAAGGAATTATGAATTCCGACTTGGGTATTTTATTATAAAATTCAATGTGTCTATCTCATCATCAAGAGTATATGATACTAGATGAGGATCTCACATTTATAGAAATGTGTAGGATCTCAAGGGACGAAGACAATTGGATAAGGAAGAAATAATCTCACACGTGGGGCTATGAAGCAAAGGGTTGCAGAAAAGTCGTAGGGAATTATTTCTACCTTTCAGAAATTGTTCATGAATTAGACAAAAGGGATAATGTCCCTGCTATGAGTAGGACCATTATCATAGTTTCTTGTTTGGACAAGAAAGCTCCTTATCATAATAAAAAGGACAAATGTTGTTCCATTTATTATGGTATGCATTATTGTAATGCAATTTTGTCTAAGTGGATTCTATATCCATGATCATGATAATTTCATCTATAACATTAATACCTAGAGGTTTGCATATAATGATATGAACTTCACTTATCTTTAGCATTATCGTTTAGGCCCATAAATAAGAGATACATATCTAGAACTCCATTAGGATGGATTTCTGGGACTCATTTGATTATTGAATCATATGAGACATGTAAGACTTATTAGGCAAAGATATAATCTTTTGGGAATCATACATATTGATGTATAAAGGCCGCTAAGCACAAATACTAAAGATGGTTTTAGTACTTCATCATATTTACTGATAGGATCAGAGAAATATGGATTTGTGTATCTTATGAAGAAACAAATCAGAATCCTTTGAATTGTTCAAAGTATTCAGGAATGAACTAGAGAACCAACTTGGCAAAAGTATTTAGACTCTACGATTGGATCATAGAAGAAAATACTTGAGCCAAGAGTTTGATAAGAATCTATGGGAGTATTGGATATGATCCAAAACTCGCTCCACCTAGCACGCCACATGGGTTTGGCGTGTCTAAAAGGAGAGTTCGAACCTTGTAGGACACGGTTCGGTCCATGATGAGTCAAACATAACTTCCAGTTTACTTTTAGGGGCTATGTTCTAATTACAGCAAAATTTCGCCCTTAACCTTATTCCATCAAAAACGGATTATGAAAAACACCATATGAGATATGGACTAGGAAGTGTCCTAGTATGTCATTCATAAATATTTGGGATTATGAGGTTTATGTAAAAGAGTTTACAAATAAACTTGGACCCAAGTCGGATAAATGTTTTGTGGGATATCCTGAAAAGGATATTGTTTCTACAACCTAATTGAGAACAAACCGTTTGTTTCTCGAACCACAGTGTTTCTAGGTAGATATTGTCTCTAAAAGAAACAGTGGGAGGACAGTAGAACTTGAAAAGTTCAAGAACCACAATAGAACATTGATCCGTTTGATGGAACATGAGCAGGATCACAAGGTGTTGTGGAGCAACCTACTCAGATAACACAAGAACCTCGTGGGGCAGGTAGGATATGTCAAGGGACTAGAGAAATAAGGATTTCTCATAACCTGTGATATATTGCTCATCGAGATGAGCCTACAACCTATGAGAAGGCCACGTGTGGCCATACTCTCAGAAATGGCTTGGAGCCATGAGATACGATATGGAATCCATGTATACCAACAAAGTATGGACTTTGGTGGAACCACCTGAATGGGTAGGACCCATAGGGTGCAAGTAGGTTATGAGGAAACCAACATGGATAGTAATATGATTACTTTTAAGGGACAACTGGTTTGAAAGGGTTTCATGAGAATTCATAGTATAGACTATGACGAAATCTTTCCCCAGTTGTGATGCTTAAATCCATTTGCATCTTGCTTATAGCAATCTATTCATAGATTGGATCAAGCTTCTTGGAGTTGGACTCTTCAAATGGATGATGCAATCAAAGGAGTTTGGTTCCATCAAAATTGAAGATGATACTTGTGTTTACAAGAAGGTTAGTGGGAGCATAGTTAAATTTCTGGTCTTGTATGTAGAGACATACTAATCATTGGGAACAATGTCTCTACTCTGCAATCTATTAAAGATTGGCTAGAGAAATTGATTCCAATAAATAGACTTAGGCGAGACAATCTATAAAATCTATGGAGATAGATCAAAGTAATTGTTCAGCCTGAGTCATGGTACATATATTGACAAGGTATTGAAATGGTTCAATGTGAAAAGAATATTGATTCTTACCCATGTCACATGGAATTAGTCTTTGGACGGCTAATTGTCTTACCAATTAGATTGGGAATGGACCGTATGAATTAGATTCACGAGATACGCCATGAGATGTACTAGGCCAGACGTGTCATAAAGCATGACACAAAGATACCAATCAAATCCAAGTGAGGTGTCACTTGATAATTATCAAGATTATCCTTAAGTACTTGAGAAGGAATAAAGGATGAACTCTTGATTAATGGAGGATAGGAAAGGTTTACTGTAAGGGGTTACAGTGATGAGAATTTCCATCTGACAAAGAAGATTTCAGATTATAGTCGGGTTTTATGTTTTATGCTAGAGGGCTGGAAAGGTTCCAGGCAAGATTCAGTCACTGATTCTAACATAGAGGACTGAGTAAATTAATGCATAGGATGCATTTATTCAGAATATTCAATCTCAATCAAATTGTTGATAAAGGAGATGTGAATGTTTGCAAGGTGCCAGCATGTGTCTCGCCCCTACGCAGTGCAAGCGTGGAGGACCGCGCTAGATCAATAGGCATATGATGCAGGAGATTGACTCTAGTGCAAGTGGGAGACTGTTGGAATTGTGCCCTAGAGGCAATCAATTAATTGTGACAAATATATGGATTTACGATTCATTGTGTTATCGATATGGAGATATGCTAACATGGATGAAGTCCTTAGAATATAAGGTGTTATATTCTTAAATATCCCTAGTCAATTATAATGATTAATGGGACAATCATCTATAGACTAGTATGGGGTTGGATTGATATGGAGATATCACGATCCAACACATGGGTATGCATTAGGAGTAATGGCATACTGGATGACCCACGACGAAAAGGATACATTAGATTATGTGAAGTCACAATCGCTTTTCGTAGTGCTAATATTATTGCAATCCTTGGACTTGAAGTCACTAGATACTCTGGTTGTGGAATATTGTGCTTTGATGTTATCAAACGTTACACCGTAACTGGGTAATTATAAAGATAGCTATCGGGCATGATAGGAAGCAAGCTTAGAGATCGTAGTGATGTAGATAGGATTTGTCCCTCCCACATAATGGGGGTAAATATCCACGGCCACTCGAGGGATGAGGCTTATTGAATGTCTGGCCAGACTCAGATAAATTAATATAGAGATATTAATGTTATCTGCAAGCATAAGCATATTCCCAGGATCGAGGAACTATGGATTGGATATACGAGTGTGACTATTTATGTCTCGTGTCCAATCCGGATATGGAGACAAAGGGATAATGCAATATGACATATTGGGCACAAAGGTTTGTCGGGATCACTGACTATTTCTATTGGTTGGGTGGCATGGATGTGTGCTAGACACCGCTCCATGTTAGTAATAGTTACTACCAACTATATAGAAACCTATGGGGTCACACGTCAAATAGAGTAGAGCTAGATTTGGGATTAATTAATATGGATTAATTAATAGAAGGATCATTGTGCAACACCTTGCAAACTTAGTAGGACTAATTTGCAAGGAAGGGAATAGTTCTAGTCCTACTAGAACAAGAAAACTCTTTTATGGAAACAACAAGGAGTTGTTGGAGTATATAAAGGAGGCTCTAGCTTCCTTCCCACAACACATGAGTTATTATTAGACATAACACATAAAGAGTGGGAGAGAACAAAAGAGAGAGAGCAAGACAAGGTGCTAGGGCCGAAACCCTAGCCACCCGTCCGCCCCCCTACCCGACGGCAAAGAGAGGCCGCCCCTCTATTGTGCCTTTGGTGATTTGTTGCTTTGATCTTCATCCCTCTTCCTCCAAGGTTCAAGCTAGCACTTGATTGAAGGAAGAATCTAGATCTCACCTCTAGACGTGGATCAACCGTAGAGACGAGGACATCATTCTTCGTGTGATCTCACAAATCAAAAGGTACACATCTTCTATGTCCTTAATCATGTTATGATGTCTCTTCCTGTGATCCTTGGTGGGCTTTGAGTAGGATTAATTTTGTTATTCCGCTGCGTTACCTACGTCAAAACTCAACAATGCTCACTTGCTTAACTTTGAGCAAATAACCTCGACGTTGCATGATCAAATAATTCCATATGAAACATTAAAGCTGATGCTGTTTCCATTCTCTTAATCTGGAAAGCTAAGACATCGCTCATGGAACTTACAACAAGATCAATCGGGACATGGAATGAATGTTGCAAAGAGTTTCTGAGAAAGTATCTTCCCCCATCCAAGTTTGCTCAGCTATGGCTGATATTATGAATTTTACTCAGCAAGAAGATGATTCTTTGGGAGATACATGGAGAAAATTCAACCAAATTATGTGCAGATGGCCTAATCATGGAGAGATATGGTACAAACTCTTTCATTATTTTTATAATGCTTTAGACAGGGAAACTGCAAACTATCTCACCCCTACGAGTAGCCGGACAACAGCGAAAACAGCGGGAGCAGCTTTCCCGAAGGCAATCGCTGCAACCACCAAACCACCATAAATTCCAGCGACAAGTTTGGCCAAACCAAACCAGAGGCACCCATCCCTCTTCCTCCATCTCTTTCACTCATAGAAGGTCCAAGGAGCCTCCAGGAGGTCCCAACCGCAACTAAGAACCACTGGATAAGCCCCGTCGATCTCCAGCACCGGGACTACCTTCGACGACTCGATCCGTCTCGTTTCTTCGCCATTTTACGTCATTCTTGGTGTGGGTATGCTCTAAATCTCCACCTAGATCATTTGTTACTGTCAAAATCGTATCTTGATAGCTTGAATTCATGTTTTTAATCAAGTTGGGTTGGATGTACATGTTGTTTACTGTAGGTGTATGTTTGGGGATCAAATTGTTTATTTTCCTAAACTTTAGGGGGTTGTTTGTGCCTTATAAAACTCTTGGGGAGTTGTTTGTACCTATAAGTTTATGTTCTATTAAATATTTAATTGAAAGTTAATTAGCTTTTTATACTCTAAAAATAATTGTATATTTTGGAATAAAAAATTTAAGAAATAGTATTCTATTAATTTGATAAGATTACAAGTAGTTTGTTAGCTATTTATAATAGGTTTTCAAAAAAGATATAGTTGTTAATTATTATTTTAATTGATGCGAATTAAATTATTTGTGAACAAAATTGTAATTGTGATATATTAAGAAATCATTTTCTAAATTAGAAATATCACTTTTATATATATATATATATAAGAGTTATTTTTAAATTAGAATTCCAATTTTCTTATTATTCCTAAATATCGTAATTAGAGTATCAAATAGATTATATTCTTAAAAGTTATTCCTTAAACTTCTAACATTGTTTCACGGATTTGTGACTTGCTATCAACTGAGAATTTAATTAGCTAAAACCTAATTAGGTGCTTATAATTACTTAGGGCTTTTGCTTGCATATCAAGCAGGACACGTGCATCGTCATACGTTTGTCGATCGAACTTGCTTGTAATTAGGACTATCTGTGTTTTTTGTAGAGCCTATCTTTGAAGAGCCATGCATAGTGTACGAGTACAGATTTGCTAGCGTATCTCAGGCTCTCTCAGTGAGTAAACATGCTTAGTGTTGTGTACTTGTCTTCCTTCGTGTCAAAATGTGATTTATGTTCGGTCTCAAAATATACATGTGTGTAAACATGCTTAGTGTTGCGTGCCTAGCTCTTTCGTGTGATCTACTTATTTATTTGAAAGTAACTGTCGTACTTCATTCAGAATTTTCTAAACGTGCGTTACTTGATTTTAATCCCCACTTTACTACTCCTCTCAAATCGACAAACTTTGTTCAAATGTCGCTAAATCAGAATGAATTAATAACGTAAAGTGAAAGAATCGCAAGTACGGGAACCAGTTGGGTCTACGACAGTGCTATACGTCTACTCGTGTTACTTTACGTTACATCAGGGCATCGGACCCTCAAAACGGGACATCCAAGTCCTGCCAGGGCATCAGACATTCAAAACGGGATATCCGAGTCTTGCCAGGGCACCAGGCCCTCAAAAACGGGACATCCGAGTTCTGCAGGGCACCAAACCCTTAAATTTGGACATCCGAGTCCTGCCAGGGCACCAGACCCTCAAAACGGCAAATCCCAATCTTGCAGGGCATCAGTGAAACAACCCAAAATTTAAATGCGTATTTTAAGAATAAATATACACGTTTTATGATAATGTAGAGTGTAAACTGACATCTTGACCTTAATATTTTGTGGTACGATTTTTATGTGGTAAGTTATAATAAAAATAACATGGTACTATATGTCTACCACACTAATATATGATAACGAGTACACTTTTACAGTATCACATATTTTACGTGGCGACTTTTATCACAATATGCCTATTACTATGGTACAATCATCACACCCAATTATTTACAGCATGTCGGTAAGATTTCTTTTTCAAGCAGAGTTTCAACTGCATCAAGAAAATGTAGTCAAACATTTAATTCCGTGAAAGATGGATCTTGCCCAGGTGAAAAAAAATCGCATTCACCTTCCTACAATTATTCACCTACCTTAACTATTATTTTCTTCATTTTTTGTCCTATAAATAGCCATACAACCCCTAATGGCTTCTCCAAGGCAACACTAGCAGAAACTTCAAACTTCATAGCCACCACCACCATCATTCGCACTTTCATCACCAACTCTTCCATCTCCAACACCAACACCACCTCCACCAACTCAAATCCTTCACCCTGCCGAAAAACTCCATAGCCACGAAACTTTGGTGATTTCCCGAGAGCACAACATAACCACGTTGTTCACTAACACCACCAACGACCACCGTTTGAGTCACTGATAACTCCTTAGTTGGAGTCATCTTTCGTATGTAATACATTGCTATTTGTGTGTGTTTCGGTGAAAAGTGATGGAATTTAGGCCAATTCTTGTGAAGAATGAGCTTGTTGTGATTTACTGCTAGTCCGGACGTTTCTATGCGTTTTTAGATGTTATTTGTCAAATATAATCGCTTGTTATGCTTTTTCATGTTGTCATTATAGGAAAGGATGCTAAAATATTGCTACGCGGCATGAAACGAACTTCGGAAGATGAGAAAAGCTCGGGAATGGCCAAGAAGAATGAGGAGAGGCAAAGTTAGAGGAGCAAAAGTGACCAACCTTCAGTATTTTGATTATATCTTGAGTTCTACAAGACCTGCTATAGTGAGACCGGTTCCAAATGAAAGTAGACTCAATTATCTTTCCAAAGGTAGGTCACGGAGCTCAATCAAAGGCGGGACGAGAAAGATATGGAACGCCGAAGATGACACAAAAACGAAGAAGAGCTGGAAAAGTTCACTGTACCGGTCTTCAGTATTCGGGCTGTATCTGGAGTTACACATATAATTTTGGAGCAAGGCCTACGCCATTAGAAATTACACATCCAGGGCTTTCCAACGATATAATATAGGCCCAAAACGGAGTCCGGATGAGGGAGAAAAGGCCCGCGCAAGATCAGCTTATGAAATCTGTTAGAGAAATGCAAACTAGAGGGGCTGAATTGCAAATTCGGCAAAAATACATTAAAAATTGTGCCCAGCCCTATACATGACGATTTTGAGGACTTAAATTCAGAGAGGGTTGCTGGAGACAAGGAAGAACAAGTTGGAGGAAGGCTTGGAGCTTGGAGTTCGTCGTGAGAGCGAGGATTCCATCGTTTGATCTCTCTTCTCTATCTTTTTCATTGTTTTTTATCATGATCAATATAAACTTCATCGTGTTGATCATGTATCGCAGTAGCTAAGTTTATTATTGGGATTTATCTATGGTAGCTATGGTTTGAAGCCGTTTCGGCAGATTATGAATTTGATTCACGTTTTGCTTAAACTTAATTGATGATGTTCTTGTTTGCTATGTTTAATTCATGCTCTTAATCTATATTGCTATTGTGAGACGTTGCAGTAGGGAGATCATAGGTAACTGGTTAGTGAAAGCAATGAATTGCCCGGATAATTGAATTAAGCACGTAGTCATAGGTTAGAGAAATCAACCACCGACTGTGAACGTTGAGTAGAATTAGATGATCGTCATTATATGTTTTAGGGATAATTAGAACTTGGTAACTCGGTTGTAATTTGACCTAGGCATAGAAAGCTAGCTTGGTAACTCGGTTAGCCTTATTGCTCGTTTGGAAAATTAGAACTTTATTTGTGTTTCAAAATGTAATTCGTTAACGGTGTTCACCTAGTGATCCTAGAAAAATCCTGATACTTATCCCTCGTATTAATCTCTCTTTTAATAATTATTTTGTTATTTAAATTATTAGTTTAATAAAACAATCCAATTGCTTGCCCACACGAAGTTAATCATCTTATTTAATTCACGACAAGTCCCTTGGGTTCGACAAACCCGGATTACCGGATATTACTACACGCGGCAGCCGTACACTTGCGGTTGGATCGTGTCAAGTTTTTGGCGCCGTTGCCGGGAACTTCGGTTGAATTGATTAGGATTATTAACTTTAGGTATTTTATCTTTCTGTCTTTATTTATTTATTTGTTAGTCTCACCGGCTCCATAAAAAATTATTTTACAGATAACTTGGTGATCATGTGGGGCCAAAATTATCATGGGCAATATTCAGGCTATTCACCGTACTACTCCTATGGAGATTTTTACACTCCTCCTCCTTGAAATCAAGAAGATGAGCATATGAAATAAATATTGAAGCTCATGCTAGAAAGGGACAGAATGGAGGAAGGGCTGGATAGGATGGAGGAAATTGTCATGCGTCATGGACAACAACTCTCGGAACTTTCTCGTGCATATGCAGACAATGACAATGGGCCAATCAACATCATTCCTGGCTTATTTGAGGAGTGCGAAGAGGAAGACGAAGAACTCCCAGAGATCTATGTTTATAATATTGTCCATCATGAAGTAATAGATCATCTGGTCGCTTCAGACTCAGATTCGGACTCAGATTGGGATGATATTGTGAAGCCTATACAACTTGTGCCTCGCATAATTCGGGATCCATGACATGAATGGGAGAGTGTGGACATCGCAAGATTATGGCCCACTGGAGATATTTTATTTGAGGAAGAAAGTCGTGAAGCTAAGGAATTACTGCATGGAGATGTTTGCAAGGACATGTATCAAGAAGGTCCTCCGCCTAGTCCATATCTCTTGGATATCATAAAATTGGGCGAATCGCACGAGGAAGAGAAAAAACTCAATTTTACGCAATACATGACTTGCCACCCGTGATTCCGAGACAAGAGCTAGGGAAGGAAGCAGGAAATTCAGAACTTATTGTTGAAGCCGTTCCACTTGAGATGCTATATTCCAATGGCCAATCCTCGACGACTGTAATTTTGAAGAATTGGAAGAAGAAGAAGAAGAATAGGAAAGGTAGAGTGAGGCATGTGGTGGCTAACAACTTATATTTCTTTGCACCATATGCATCTCATGAATGCTTACTTGAGAAGAGACAAAGGGAAAAGCGATGGTGGAAGAAGAAAAAGTGGAGAGAAAAGTCTCATGTCTGAGGTAACTGGGTTGGGTAGTCGACCTTAAATTACAAGGCGCATGTTGGGAGGCAACCTAACCTACTTATTTGCATTAGATTAGGAAGTTTGTTTTTAAATTCAATTATTTTATTATGTTATTTTGAGAGATGAGAGAGAGAGGGGCTAATGATGTTTCCTAGTGACATATTTGAGCAGGATATGGGAGAATCTACCCCGGTGTGCCATGGCACACATGACCTTCACAGGGGCTTGCATTAGCGAGTTGGGGATTCTTCAGACACAGATTTTAGCAGAGGAGGGCAGTCTACCCCGGTGTGCAAGTACACATTGACTATATAGGAGCATGGTGGCACCACTACTGTGCTTGGGGACTGCTTGGCGTGATTTCTTCCCCACCCTTGAGGTGGTTGTGAGTATCTTTTTCTCTTGCTAAATTTTGTGTTTCTCTTATATAAGTATGTCATGCTCCATCTCATTTACTGGCCTACACATTGATTGCTGAGTCTTCTTGTATACTCTCTAATTTGGTTAAGGACAACGAAGCATTCAGTTTGGGGTTGATTTATCTCTTTGCTAGCCATAATGTCTTGCATAGCCAGTTACATGTAGGATGTGTTTAGATTGTATTGTGAGTTAGTGTTGTGGTTTATGTTGATTTTTTACTTATATTGTCGTATTGTGTAGTGTAGTTTATATACTGTTTGCACTTTTACATAATTGAGTATACCCACCAAAAAGTTGAGTTGTGTTGTGTCAATTTTTTTTTCATGTCTAAGCCTTGCATATAGAGTTAGGACTTATGAAAATATTAAAAAAAAAATAAGAAATTAGAAAATCCATAAAAAGTAGAAAATTCGAAAATTTTGAGAAAAGGGCAATCGAGGATCTTGAAACTAAAGAGAGCTTAGTGAATGAATCCTTGAGAATATGAAGTACCGTAGTAGGAAAAATATTATTCTTCATATTTTGTGTAGAGGTTTCACTAAGGATGTCTTGGGAATTTATGGAAGTTGTGAAAGAATGACATGAAAAAGTATACCTAAGTTTCCTATAGTGTGCTAATTAGATTGAGTTTTACTGTAGCTGAATATTCTGTTTTCAAGTGGAAACTTGTGGTCTCTTGTTGATCTGGGGTGGACTTTCGTGTGAGTTGGTTTCATGTGGTACGGTTGCCTAAGCCTAAGTGAAGTTGAGGGGCGTACACCACCATCCCTTACGGTGGTCACAAGAGTTAACCGAAAAAGCCCACGCTCTTTATGCTCTACTGCATGGTTGTAAAAATAGAGGAGAAAAGAAAAGAAAATGATCAATCTGAAAAAAAAATGTGCTTCAAGGAGAAACAGCCTAATGTGCTTCCGGTCACACGAAAAATTTGGATTCCATCCAAGTAGAGCTTAAAGAGGAAAATTAGAGTCAAGCCTTATTTCACAGGAGTTGTGACTCCCTTCACCGGGATAATTTGCATTAAAACGCAATAAAGGCTAAGAGGGTCTGAAACCTCATATGATTCGGCGAAGAAAGGCTACAGTGAAATTTGAGCTGAATTAGGCCCAATGAAGCTTAGGACATGCTTGTGTCTTGGTTTGAATTGGTGGAATAAAGGGGACACCTTAGTGAGCTTTTGCATAAAATCGTTTTTATTTCAAATTCTTGCTGCGTGTATATGAATTTCAAAAGGGATTAGTGATGATGATTTTCAGTTGATGAGAGGGAGATTGCCTTGCCAAAAAGAGAGAAATTGTATGTTTTAAATAATTGTAAGATCGAGTCTAGAATTGCATTTGCATCATATTGCTGCATTGTTGTGTCGTTAGTCGAATTTGATTCGTTTGTGCGTTGTCGGCTAGTAAACAGATGAATGCAGTAGATGAGACTTTGCTCGGGACGCGCAAATGGTAAGTGTGGGGGTATTTGATAACTCCTTAGTTGGAGTCATCTTTCGTATGTAATACATTGCTATTTGTGTGCGTTTCGGTGAAAAGTGATGGAATTTAGGCCAATTCTTGTGAAGAATGAGCTTGTTGTGATTTATTGCTAGTCCGGACGATTCTATGCGTTTTTAGATGTTATTTGTCAAATATAATCGCTTGGTATGCTTTTTCATGTTGTCATTATAGGAAAGGATGCTAAACGATTGCTATGAGGCATGAAACGAACTTTAGTAGATGAGAAAAGCTCGGGAATGGCCAAGAAGAATGAGGAGAGGTAGTCACGGATACTACCAATCATCCCGTGACACCCCATAGACTCTTTTACAACTATCCGCAGAAACTCACGAAGTCCCAACAGTTCATTCCATTTCACCACTCATTTTAGCGACAAATCAGTACAACTTCCTTACCTTACTTCACATTCAACATATTCTTACATATTCATGCTCACACATGTCTCGAGAGTCATCCATGTTAATTTGGTCAAAAATGGAATGTCAGAAATCGTCACAACTAATTATTTCATGTTTTGGGGTAGTCATTGTCTTTTACAATTACTTTCAGTCAATACTATTCCGAATTAAACGTTTTAAAAAGAGTCGAGTTTGAAACTAACGTCCATATATTCGTGGGTAAAAGACAAAAACCACCCCTCAAGTATGGGGTATATACAAAAATACCCCTCGTGTTCGGGGATATACAAAAACCACCCTTGTCAGGGGACGGCGGCTAACGGTGAGTAACGGAGGGTGAGAATGTCAAGAATACCCTTCGAATCAGTGCAAATTACACAACATAAATACCATTGTTCTCCTGTCCTCTCATTTCTAACCCTAAATCTCCCTCCCTCTTCTCCTTACCTCTCTTTGACCCATTACACACAGAAAACCCATCTCAGATCCGTAACTAACTAGCGTGAAAGAGATCTCCTTATCCTAATGTCTCTATGTTCTCTTTCTATCCTTCTCCCGTTACTCTCCTCACAGACCCACAACCT
Organism: Linanthus parryae; assembly: GCA_023055425.1. NCBI lineage: Eukaryota > Viridiplantae > Streptophyta > Magnoliopsida > Ericales > Polemoniaceae > Linanthus > Linanthus parryae. Next base: position 1,767,788 of record JALGPY010000024.1, read on the forward strand.
TCCTCCACCACCAACGTTCTCAGGTGCCCACCTCCTTCACCGACCCACCTGCTCGAGGAAGAAGGATCAAACAAGAAATCGAACGACGATTTCTTCTCCATCATAGGCGAATCGAGAACAGATCGAGCATCTGGATGATTGTTGTTTCCGTTCCCATACGGCCAGGCGGCGGAGGAGGCGCGAGCGGCAGAGGGACGTGGCTGGACTTGAGGGCCTCCTCGCCGTAGAAATTGTAGATCTGACGCTTCTGGGAGTCGCTGAGGTTGGCATCGTCCTCGCGCTTGAATTTGGCCTCGGGTATCATGGCGAGCCTCGGTAAGCCTTCCTGAGGTCGTCTTCGCTTGCGTTTCTGTTGACTTTGCACTTCCTGTTTCCAACAAAAAAGTTTCTTGATTTCTTTCGCAATTCCGAACGAATCTAGGAGAGACCCAATTGAGGAAGCCGAATGAGGCTTCGTTGGGAAAAGAACCAGCCACTGGTGAGATGTTTTCAGGGTTTGTTGGCGGCGGCGAGGCAGTCATAGGAAGAAGTAGAAAAGAAGATGGTTTAAAATCTGGGTTTTGGTCGATTTGTGTGGTGGATGGATCTTAGCAGATGGTTGAGGATGGGGATGGCTGAGGATGTGGTGGGATCTAATTCCACCATCTCTGGCTTGTCTTCTCTCTACCTGCGGATTTGGTCTATTTTATTTCGTTATTTGGGTTTATTCATTCTCAATTCTTCAGTTTCATATGATACAAAGGAATGCTTTTTTTCACTGAGTTTTGATTCTTTGTTGTGGTGGTTGTGGAGGTACTGCTCATGGTGGAGGTGGTGGTGGTGGTGGTGGCCAAGAACACCAAGAACAAGAAAAAAACAAATAAAAAATAAAAAATAGGGGCAAAATGGTCATAAAAAGGACATATTGCACCCCATATTAATTGATTGTAACAGAAGGGTGATTTTCGTCTAACGTTCATCCACTAACAGGGGTGATTTTTGTCTCTACAGGGGTGGTTTTTTTATATCCCCGAACTTGAGGGTTGTTTTTGTATATACCCCATACTCGAGAGGTGGTTTTCGTCTTTTACCCTATATTTTTACATAAAAATGATAATTAGTGTCCCGGGAACCACCCACGTCAAAATAATGTTTTTAAATGGGGATTATAATTGTCTTTTGAGAAACTAGCAACAACCTGTTTATGAGAATTTGATTACTTTAAGGGTAAATGTGCAATTTATACTCTACCTATACTTTACTATAATTATAATTGTCTGCCATTATTTTATGTTAGTAAGTTAGTATTTGATTAGTAAATTAATGTTTATTTAAAATTAGAATTAGTAGTTAGTATATAAATATTAGAGTTAGTAAACTTCATAAATTAGTATTAGTTTGGTAATTAATTAAATAAATAAAAATTAACTATTTTATACAAATAAAAATGTCCTAAAATTTTAATTAAAGGAGTTTTGTTAAAAGTTAAGTAGGTCACGTACTTAATCACTACCGGATAATAAACGAGGATTAACCCGCATAACATACATATTGTATTAGACACTTGCATATTAAATGATTAAGTGCTAATTAGGGTTTATCCATTTTGTAGACACCGAGTTTACCAACGAAGGCTACGTCGAGTACATTTGAACCACAGTCAGAACGTGTAGTTGAGTTCGTAGGCTAAACCCGTACTCTTAAAAACGCGTGTTTAGCTATAATGTCTCTACTTGCTTTGACTTGGATATTAAATGTTTTTTAAATTCATGCTTACTCATTACTTGTGTTTACTAAATATGTCATTTCATTAATTGATCTCAATTCTTTTACACGTTCAAATTCAATATTTCGGGAACTTTATATGGTTGACCAAGCAAAGCTTGGGACTTAATATGGTTTAACCAAGCAAATCTGGGGACATGAGTCGAAGATGACTCTATGAGTACCCCTGGGGCACATTAGCATAGGGTAAGGCTCTAGTACTCCTCTCTTTAGACAAAAAACTTCTCTCGTAGGGGGTGTCGACACTTAAGGTCTAGTTGCTGAGGTGGAATCGGTTCAGACAAGCGAATTATTTTGTCTTCCACAATGGATACGATTATTGGTTATAGATCATCCCGATTAAAGGATTAAATTGATTTTCGAAATAAATGAACTTTAAACCACTTGTTGGGCCTTATTCTTGTTTGCGGGTTGCGATACATTCTCACTCAGTTTTCACTGACTTTTCAAATATGGTGTCCTTGTTTATAAAACCACCACTGGAGAGGCATACGCTGGGGATTGGAACGTCGAGTACTATTTCAAGCATCATCTAGCTTAAATAAACTAGTAATTCCACTATTTCCGTTGTTTGTAAGATTTTAGTTTGTAATAAGTCTAGAAAATGTTTGTGAACACTTTTACATATTAAAGTATGTTTTCTGAATACGAAAAAAAATTCCTTTTCCTGATCATGGTGGGTAATTCTCTGTGAGAGAGGCACACCCAGACTTTCAATAATGAAAATTTAGGGGTGTTACAGTTGGTATTAGAGCATCTTTGGATTCGAAAGTTTAATACACCATAATTAAAGTGAAAATCGATTTTTCGAAAATGGAACTCAAGCTTTTTCTCAAAACTGGACTAGGGCAAGATAAAACCTGAACTAAAAGAAATAAAGTCGGGGTAAAAAGGGTATCGACAATAATGTGAGAGGCATTCTCTAATTAAGTGATAGAACGAGACACTAAACATTGATTCCTTTCTAGATGGAAACCTGGAAGAGTCGCAAGCTAGACAGTGACCAACTGATCAACACCATCCTAGGTGATGGTGAGGATTTATCAACTACCTCGAGCGTATGATTGACCGATGTTCCGATTGGACAGACAAGCATTTTCAAGCTAGAGGCTCCACCGAGATCAGATTTATGAACCTGAAAGTCCAGACATACTACATACTAGCGGCCTTACCCAATCGACTACCCAGGATCCTACTGAAAGAGTGATACCAAGATGCTATCATAGGCAACTTCTTCCCGAACCCCTATGTGTACCCCCTCATACACCGTCCACGAACACTTCAAGGCCTAATGGTAGAAGTTAATGTACACTGGGAGAAACGGAGATTTTCTGGCAAAGTCTATAAGAGGCTTAGGGAGTACACCCCGAGAGGCAAGTGAATAATTAAGAAGTAGGGTAGCAATGCCCACCCAACCTTGTCTAAATAAATGGTTGGGTCTAGTTAAGCGTGTTATGAATAATTATGATGCCTAAGTATGATGTGTGCGAATAATTATATGGTGTGCTTAAATGATCTTGCTTTGTGTACTTGTATTGTGTAGTTATGATAATTTTGTAATAAAATGCCTTCTTATTAGAAATTTGGTAGATCATTACCAAGACAAAAGGAATAGAGACTTTTATTCATGAGATAGAAAATATAGGAAATAACTACATCACCAGTGTTAAATATCCGTGGGGTTCCACCTCAAAATCAATTGGCAAAGTTTATGTATTCTTGAATACCCGATGTGGGACATTTACAATACACCCTCTCACGTGTATGCATTCGTTGAATGTTACATGTGGAAATCATTAATTCGGCTTAAGTTGCGACGGGCAGGTGGATCGAGTAGATAAATTTCTACCGCTCTGTTATACCATGTTAAGTATTCGTGGGGTTCCACCTTAAAATCAATTGGCAATGAGGGGAGTAGCCCATAACACCTATTAGCTATTTTATGTATTCTTGAATGTCCGATGTAGGGCATAATTCATAACCAGTACTTCATCCTTTCATACATCGTTGTTTCCTGTTTTCCCCTATGAAACGCTACCAACACGAGGATGAAGCCGAACAACCAAATCAAAAGGAAAGGGAGCAATGAATGATTGATGATAGGGGAAGCCAAGTCGCACGAAGAGGACCACCACGTACAAAGTAAGGATTAGGACCATAATAGCCATAGTACCCTCCGAAGACATTTCTATACATGCTTGAGTTAGGGAGTCGTATGGTACAGAGCTTCTATTTATAGGTACCCTAAGGTCATCAATTTGTATGGTTTTGATCATGGATACGCAGCGGAATAAACTATAATTTATCCATTCAATACCCTCCAAGGATCACATGAAGAGAATTCATAACGATAGTAAAGGAAAAAAACAAGTACCTTGTGGTTCTCCTTTGATGACTGCAAATGCGAAAAGTATTACGTCTCTACGTGCTTAGTCAATTTTAATCAATATAGGATATTGATGTTATTTGCACGACAAGTCAATCATATCCAATCACCATACAATTTCCACATATACATTAAAATCAATTTTTAATGTGCTTAGTCAATTTTAACTGATTTTAGGATTACAAGGGTCAAAATGGTCCAAGAGGCCCAACCAACAAGGTGGTCGAACCCCTTAGAGCCGCCTGGGCCGAGCCCATGCCGGTCGGCCTTTGGCCTAGGTCTTTGGCCGAGCCTAATGCGTATGACCGAGCCTTAGGTCGAGCCTAATGCGTATGACCGCCTAGGCCTTTGGCCTAGGTGGCTTGGGCAGAAAAGAGGAGGGGCGGTCTTCCTAGGGGGGGGGGGGGCGAACCTCTTGGATTTGTTTCCAAAACAACTCCGTCGTTGTTCCCCAAGTCCAAAACGTTTCCAAATTAGAACTAGTTTCTAATTTGTGCTCAAACCCTAGATCTAAGATCCTAAAATTTCTCAAACTCACTAATTCATACATCAATGTAAAAAATAGATCTTGTTTGGTCGAATCATATTCAACATGCATCTTATATGCTTAATTTGATTGTTTTAACGCAGTAATCAACAATTATAGGTGAAAGGCAACAAAATCGTAACACATAAACTACGTTATGCTCTACAACCTGTGGCTTTGATACCACTATAGGGTTTTGATCATGGATACACAACCGAATAAACAACAATGTATCCGTTCAATACCCTCGAAGGATCACAGGAAGAGAATTCATAACGATAGTAAAGCAATCAAACAAGTACCTTGCGGTTCTCCTTTGATGACTTCAAACGCGAAAAGTATCACGTCTCTACGGTTGATCCACCCCTAGTATTGAGATCTAGATCTTCCTATATCCTTGTGCTATCTAGGAAGAATGGACGAGGAAGAATAAATCACGCAACGGAGCACCAAAAGAGGAGCTCGGGTCCTCTTGTGGCCGCCGGGTTGGGCGGACGACAAGGGGGTGTTCGGCCTTCTTGTTGTCTTGCTCTCTCCTTGCTTCTCTCCTACTCAACTTATGTTATGAGAATTAGTTGTAGAAAGGAAGCTAGGAGCAGCCTTTATATAGTCCAACAACTCCTTGTCACTACATAAAAGCCCTCTCATAATCCTACTCAAGTTCAGATTAGTCCAACTTGCATATTTGTCCTACTAAGTTAGCAAGTTGTTGCGATTTTATCCTTCGAATTAATTAATCATAATAATTAATTCCCAAGTCTAGTTCAATCCATATGGCGTGTGACCCCATAGGTTTCTACTTAGTTGGTAGTAACAATTTACTAATATGGAGCGGTCTCTAGCAAGGCATTCATACTACCCAACTAATAAAAATAGTCATTCGACAAACCTTGTGCAAGTATTGTCTTATCCCTTTGTCTCTAAATCCGTATCGGACATGAGACATACAAGTCACACTCGTATATCCAATCCATAGTTCCTGGATCCTGGGAATAGCCTTATTCATGCAAATAACATCAATATCCTATACTGATTTATTTGAGTCTGGCCAGACATTCTATAAGCACTATCCCTCTAGTGGCCTATGATATTTGCTCCCGTTATGTGGGAGGGAAAAATTCTATCTACATCACTATGATATCTAAGCTTGCTTCCTATTGTGTCCGGTACGCGCCTTTATGACTACCCGGTCACGGGATAGCGTTTGACGCTACCAAAACACAATATTCCACTACTAGATGATCTAGTGACTTCAAGTCTAAGGATGACAATATCGTTGTCATCGCGAGAAGCACTTGTGACTTTACATAACATGTATCGTGGATGGGTCAATCCAGTATGCCATTGATAACTCTCTATTAGAGTTTTATTTCTTGCACATTTTATAACGTTTTGCGTATTTTTCGGGTTGATAATCTTAGTTTTACACTATGAATGTTGAGGAAACATACAAGAATGAGCTTTATGTACTTTATTGTTAGTCTGGGCGTTTCTATGCATATTTCGATGTTATTTGTCAAATATAATTGCTTGGTATGGTTGTTCATGTTGTCTTGATAGGAACAGATGATAAATGATTGCTAGTAGACATAAAACGAACTTTGGAAACAAAGCAAGCTCGAGAGGAAGCAAGGGAAGCAAAGTTGGAGGAGCAAAAGTTACCAAGCTTCACCATTTTGAAGAAATCTTGAGTTCTACAATTAATTTTGGAGTCAAACTAGTGGAAAATGAAAGTAGACTCAAAGAGCTTTCCAACGGTAGATCGCAGAGCTAAATCGGAGATCGCGAAGAAGTTAAGGCCCGTCGAAGTTGGAGTCAAAAAGTTATTAGTGAGCAGACTCTCTGCTGGTCGTACGACCAGTCAGAGTGGTCCTACGACCTGTCTTCTTACCAGCACGCAAATTTTGGGTTTTAATGCAATTTTTGGATAGTTTTGGATGGGGAGTTCACTAGAGGGGTCTAATATTCGACCTAGGGCATAACTCTATGAAGGATTCATGTTGGAGGAAAGAGGGGAGGACGACGAAGCTAGGGATCAAGATCACCATTGAAGGCTAGGTTTTGATTTCTTCTTCTTCTTTCAGAGATTGTATGGAGAAACTTGTAAGTTTTTCTAGATTGATTAAGATTAGCTACATATCTTTGCTAGCCATCTCTACTAGAGCCTAGGGTTATGTAGACGATTAATTTTCCGGATTCGTAGATTTTATTTCATGCTTGTGATTTGATTTATTGAACGATCACTTAATTTCTTAGCTTTATTGTTGATCTTAGTCTATTGACACGATTAGGATATGATTTAATATTCAACAAAACTAGGAGTTATTCATGAATCAATTTCTTGCTTAAAATTACTATTTGTTCTAGTTACACGTTCTTGTTCTATGCTTAATCTTTAGTATGAATGGAGTAGCTACCCGGACGTACTAGCTAATTAGATGAGTGCACGACAGTGACTTAGCCTAATTGTGATGAGAACTTGAACACAATCTCGAATCACCGAGACCGAAAAGGAGAAGTGTTAGGATTGGCCTAGTGTGGGTAGATTCGGTAGGATTATATAGCTGTTCCGTGAAACGGTGGGCCGACATGACCCGTTATCGTACCAGTATATGACTTGCTAGAACGGACCAGTAGACAACATGAGGCCGAGCGGAGATTGTAGTCAACCGATATGTAAAATGACATGAGACCGACAGGATAATGTCATAGTCTATTACCCAGCTGAACTAGAATAGGATTGATGTGTTACATAGCTGAACTAGAATTCGTCTACATCCCTAGGTGATCTAGAGATCGCCTAGTTTCTCCGTATTTAATTTCTTCATTATAAAAATTCAAAAATATTAGATTAGTTGTTATTTAAATTCTTAAATCTGTCAAATCTTTCCTCCTGTAACGTAATCTTAATTAAGTAACTAATGAAATAGGCTCGAGTCTGTCCTCGTGGGATCGATAACACGGGGTTGAAATATCACCCCTATATTACTTGACCGTGCACTTTCTCATACGCGTTAAGAAATCGCGTCAGCCATTACTCCTAATGCATACCCATGTGTTGGATCATGATATCTCCATATCAATCCAACCCCATACTAGTCTATAGATGATTTTCCTGTTAATCAGTATAATGGACTACGGATATTTAAGATGAACAACACAATTGTAAATGTAAGGACTTCATTATTTTAAATATCTCAATAAATAATACGATGAATATTCTAGACAATTATTGTTCATACTAAATTAGATTGCCTCTAGGTCACCTATTCCAACACTCTCCCACTTGCACAAGAGCGAATCCGGTGCATCTCTTATGCCAATGCTCCAAGTGTGCCCTCCATGCTTGCGCTGAACAAGCGGCTTTGTGAGTGGATCTGATAGATTTTCATCAGTAGGAATTGTAGGGTTTTGATTCATGGATCGCACAACGGAAGCATAATCAAACATAAACCATGCAAAACCCTCCAAGGATCACAAGTCTAGAGACATAACGATAGTGAAGGCTAGAAATCATAAACACACCTTTGGGTTCTCCTTGATGACTTCAAACGCGAATAATGTCACGTTCTCTATAGTTGATCCACGCCTAGAGTTGATCCTAGATCTCCCAAACTCCTTGGTGCTAGCCCGGATTAGGAAGAGGAAGAACGAATCACGCAAAACGAGACAAAAAGAGGCTCTCGGCCTCTTTTGGCCGAAGGGGACGAGGGCGGCGGCAAGGGGCGGCGTCGGGCCCTCCTTGTTGCTTGCTCTCTCTCCTTTGTTCTCTCCCACTCTTGTTATGTTCACTAATGAGCATAAATTATGAGGAAGGAAGGAAGGAGGGTCCTTTATATAGTCCAACAACTCCTTGTTAACTACCTAAAGGACTTATTCTAGTCCAACTAGAATTCAATTTAGTCCCTTCCTTGCAAATTAGTCCCTACTAAGTTTGCAAGGTTTTGCAAAGTGATCCTTCTAATTAATTAATCCAATTAATTAATTCCCAAATCTAGTTCAACTCTATATAGCGTGTGACCCCATAGGTTCTATCTAGTTGGTAGCAACTATTTGCTAATATGGAGCGGTTTCTAGCAAAACATCCATTCTAGCCAACTAATAGAATAGTCATCTTGACAACCTTTGTACAAGTAATTGTCTCATCCCTTTGCCTCCATATCCGGATTGGACACGAGACATACAAGTCACACTCGTATATCCAATCCATAGTTTCTCGATCCATGGGAATAGCCTTATTCGTGCAAATAACATCAATATCCCATATTGATTTATTTGAGTCTGGCCAGACATTCTATAAGCACTACCCCTCGAGTGGCCTAGGATATTTGCTCCCGTTATGTGGGAGGGGCAAATCCTCTCTACGTCCACTACGATCTCTAAGCTTGCTTCTCATTGTATCCAGTACACGCCTTTATAAATACCCAGTTACGGTGTAGCGTTTAACGCTACCAAGATCACAACAATCCACAACTAGAATATCTAGTGACTGCAAGTCTAAGGATGACAATACCATTGCACCGCGAGAAGCGCTTGTGACTCAACATAACAAGTATGTAGCCTTCTCGGAGATGGGTCAATCCAGTGCAAAATTCCGTAATGCACACCTATGTGTTGGATCATGATATCTCCATATCAATCCAACCCCATACTAGTCTATAGATGATTGTCCTATTAATCATTATACTTGACTAGGGATATTTAAGATAAACAACACAATTGTAATTCTAAGGACTTCATTATATTAAATATCCAATAAATAATAAATCAATTTCTAGCCATATACAAATTCATACTAAACTAGATTGCCTCTAGGGCATCTATTCCAACAGTCTCCCACTTGCACTAGAGCCAATCTGGCGCATCTCGTATGCCCATACTCCTAGTGTGCCCTTCATGCTTCCACTGCGTGAGAGGCTTCGTAAGCGGGTCTGACAGATTATCATCTGTAGGAATCTTGCACATCAGAACGTCTCCTCTATCGATAATATCTCGACTCAGATGAAACTTCCTGAGCACATTCTTGGACTTCTGGTGCGACCTTGGTTCCTTTGATTGCGCGATCGCCCCAGTGTTGTCACAGAACAACTCCACCGGATCCGCAATGCTAGGGACCACACCAAGTTCAGAAACAAACTTTCTGATCCAAACAGCCTCTTTTGCTGCGCCATTTGCAGCAATGTACTCAGCCTCTGTTGTAGAATCAGCTACCGTCTCTTGCTTGGAACTCTTCCAGCTCACCGCAGCTCCGTTCAGGCAAAACACATATCCCGATTGTGATCTAAAGTCATCTCTGTCGGTTTGGAAGCTTGCATCAGTGTAACCCCTTACACGCAACTCTTCCTCACCGCCAAATATCAAGAAAGCATCCTTAGTTCTTCTCAAGTACTTTAGGATGTTCTTGACTGCAATCCAGTGAATCTCACCTGGATTGGATTGGTATCTGCTTGTCATACTCAAGGCATATGACACATCTGGTCTAGTACATAACATGGCGTACATGATAGATCCTATGGCTGAGGCATAGGGAATCCTACTCATGCGTTCCTTCTCAATCTCATTGGAAGGACAACCACTCTTCGAAAGAGTGATTCCATGTGACATGGGCAAGAATCCCTTCTTGGAATCTTGCATGTTGAACCGCTTCAACACCTTGTCAATATATGTAATTTGACTTAGGCCTAGCAACCTTTTAGATATATCTCTATAGATCTTTATACCACTGCTTCCCCTAAGTCCTTCATTGAGAAACACTTTCCTAGCCAATCTTTAACAGATTGCAGCATGGGAACGTCGTTTCCAATGAGTAGTATGTCATCCACATACAAGACCAGAAAAGCTACAGAGCTCCCACTAACCTTCTTGTAGACACAAGACTCATCTTCGTTTATGATGAAGCCAAACTCTTTGACCACTTCATCAAAACGTCGATTCCAACTCCTAGAAGCTTGCTTCAATCCATAAATGGACCGTTGCACCTTACAGACTTTGTTGGCTTGCTTTGGATCCTCAAAACCCTCCGGCTGTATCATATACACGTCCTCGAGGAGATTCCCATAAAGGAATGTTGTTTTGACATCCATCTGCCAAATCTCATAGTAATGGTATGCTGCAATTGCAAGTAGGATTCGGATGGATTTGGTCATTGCGACTGGTGAAAAGGTCTCGTCATAGTCAATACCATGAATCTGTCTTAATCCTTTAGCCACCAATCGGCCCTTATAGGTAATCACATTACCATCCATGTCGATCTTCTTCTTGAAGACCCACTTGCACCCTATGGGCCGCGCCCCATGGGGTGGTTCCACCAAAGTCCATACTTTGTTGGTATACATGGATTCCATCTCGGATCTCATAGCTTCCAGCCACTTCTGAGAGTCTGGGCCACTCATGGCCTCCTCATAGGTAGTAGGCTCATCATCTATGAGCATCGTGTCACCGAAATCGGTTACGAGAAGTCCATACCTCTCGGGTTCCTGGCGCACTCTACTAGATCTACGAAGCTCTTGTGTTACCTGAACAGGTGGCTCCACAACTGCTTGTGTTTCCTGTTCATGTTCCATAATCGGTTCAGTGGTTTGTGGTTCTTGAACTTCTTCAAGTTCTACATTCCTCCCACTTGCTTCTTTAGAGACAAATTCTCTTTCTAGAAGCACGCCGGTCCGAGCAACAAACACTTTGTTCTCGGTTGGATTGTAGAAGTAGTATCCCTTAGTTTCCTTAGGGTACCCCACAAACTTACACTTATCCGATTTAGGCCCTAGCTTGTCTGATTGTAAACGTTTTACATAGACATCGCAGCCCCAAATCCTCATGAACGACAGTGTGGGACGCCTCCCACTCCACATCTCATATGGTGTCTTCATGACTGATTTAGATGGAACACGGTTAATGGTGAAGCTGCACTTAATAGAGCGTAGCCCCAAAATGATAATGGAAGATCGGTTTGACACATCATAGATCGAACCATATCCAATAGGGTTCGATTCCTCCTCTCGGACACGCCATTCCATTGTGGCGTTCCGGGTGGAGTGAGTTGGGACACAATCCCACACTCTCTAAGATAGTCGTCAAACTCTTGGCTCAAGTATTCTCCTCCACGATCCGATCGTAGAGCCTTGATACTTTTTCCAAGTTGCTTTTCTACTTCATTCTTGAATTCTTTGAACACTTCAAAGGATTCGGATTTCGCCCTCATAAGGTACACAAATCCATATCTACTGTAATCATCAGTAAATGTAATGAAGTAGACATAACCACCCCTGGCAGGCGTGGCAAATGGCCCACACACATCGGTATGTATGAGCGCCAATTGCTCACTAGTCCTCTCACCTTTCTTATTGAAAGGGGACTTTGTCATTTTTCCCAATAAACAAGCCTCACATGTCTCATATGATTCAAAATCAAATGAGTCTAGTAATCCATCCTTATGGAGTCTAGATACACGTTTCTCATTTATGTGGCCTAAACGACAATGCCATAAATAAGCAGGATTTAAATCATTTATTTTAATCCGCTTGGTATTAATGTTGTAGACAGGATTGCTTAGATCAAGAACATAAAGTCCATTAAATAATTGCGCACTAAAATAGTGAATATTATTCAAATAAAAGGAACAACAATTGTTCTTTATTGAAATAATAAAACCATCCTTGTCCAAACAAGAAATAGAAATAATGTTTCTGCTCATAGCAGGCACAAAATAGCAATTATTTAATTCTAAAACTAATCCTGAAGGCAGAGATAGCTCGCACACGCCTATGGCCAACGCAGCAACCTTTGCTCCATTCCCAACGTGCAGATCTACCTCCCCTTTAGCCAATCTTTTACTTCTCTTTAGATCCTGCATATTTCGACAAATATGAGATCCACATCCAGTATCTAATACCCATGATGTAGAGACAGTTAAATTGACATCTACAACAAAAATACCTGGTGGTGGTGGAATCACTATTCCAAGCCTCTTTTCCTCCAGATATTTTGGGCAGTTCCTCCTCCAGTGTCCAGGCTGACTGCAGTAGTGACACTCACCTTTAGTCCCGACCTTGGAAATGCCACCAACAGGCTTAAGGGCTGATTCCTTGGACTTAGCAACTGACTTGCCCTTGCCCTTGGAGGAAGAGGCAAACCGTTTGCCCTTTCCTTTCTGCACCATCATAATGGCCTTTCCCTTACCCTTGTTGATGCTCTGTTCAGTCGTCCTCAACATGTTGAGCAAATCTGGCAGTGGTTTAACGATCTCGTTCATGTTATAGTTCATAATGAACTGTCCATAACTCTCGGGCAACGATTGCAACACGAGATCGGTTGCCAACTCTTGGCCGACCGGGAACCCCAGTCGGGCGAGATTCTCCAAGTACCCGATCATTCGGAGTACATGAGGTCCCACCGGGTTCCCTTCTGCCAGATGACATTTGAACAGTGCCTTTGAGACCTCATACCTCTCTACCCTCGCCTGCTCTTGGAAGAGCTGCTTTAGATGTTCGATCATATCGACAACATTCATGTTTTCGTATTGCTTCTGAAGCTCAGAAGTCATGGTGCAAAGCATAAGGCAGGCCGCATCATTAGCGTCATCAACACGCTTTTGATACGCCTTTAAGGCAGCAGGTGTTTGGTTCTCTGGACCTTCTGGAACATGCTCCTCCATTGCGTACAGTTTCTTCTCTTGCTTGAGAACGATTCTCAAGTTTCTGTACCAATCAAGAAAGTTGGTCCAGAGAGCTTGTCCTTCTCAAGGACAGATCGTAGGGAATGTTGTGAACTCGATGAGTTGTTTGCCATTTGGAATTCTACAAAAGGAAAATACGCAAGTTTTAGTATTTGTGAATTTTTGACTATATTTAATAATGGCTAGTTTATTAAATATAGCTCCCATTATTTTTCTACGGATTAATAACCCTCAAGATATTAATGCGGAAAATATCTTTATATTTTCTAGTGGGCCAAGATCCATCTTTCATCTCCTTATGAGCTTGCTTTGGCAAGTCACCCATAATTTGAGTACTTTAGGTAGGAACAATTCCAATTGCATCCCATATGCAACTCTTGGTTCAATCGGGCAAATAACTCCTTATTTATCCATCCATATGGTAATCCCAATTGATTGCCTCTAGGTTTCTTAATCAAATTAATAGCCTAGTTGTGTTCAACCTCTTATCTAAACAATTGCACATTGTTACGTGCCATCGCATTCCATCATTATGAACCAAGTCGCCATGCTTTGGCACGCACGAGCTTGGTAAATAATGATGATAATGAGTGTTTAAATAACGAGAAGGCAAGAACACAATATTTGAATTTTGAGGGATTTTAAATTCAATTCTTTAATTGTTTTGTTGATCAATATCAACTAATCTATCTATTTGAGTTTGGGCACAACTCCAAATAATAGATACGGGTTGTCTAATTATCTTATTATCCTAATTGCATGCATCATCCATACACCAACCACACAAATAATAAGACAATAAATAAACAACCACAAAACTGGAAAAATAAACGTGATGTGGATATGGCCTTTTCTAGACTAAGATAATTCCAAGCCAATGGAATTATCTATGAACCCTAAAGCAAACACATCTCCATGCGTCTTGATCTTTTGGTCCATCCTTCATAGTCTTGTGGATTGCTCCATGCTCCATCTTTTGTGGTTTCTTTGGCTTTGGGCTTCTTTTCTCCAATCTTGGCTAACAATCTACTTTATCTAGCACTAGCTAAAATCTATACTAAATAAAATAAATCTCACAAGTTGAGGAAAAAAATGGCACGCAGGCCATAAAACCCTAATTAATTATTACAATTAATTGATCAGCTCGCAGGCCGTAAAACCAAACCACAAAATTAAACATCCACATCAAACCACATCCTAAGGCCATATCCAATCACCGTGCGATTTGCACATAAACAGTTAAAATCCAATTTTAACGCGCTTGGTCAATTTTAATTGATTTTAGGATTTCTAGGGTTAAAACGGTCCATGGGCCCAACAATCCAATTGCCCGGGCCCATTAAAGTGAACCACAAGGCCCTAGGGCCGGCCCGGCCCAAAACCCGCAAGCTAGGCCCGCGGGTTAGGGCCGCCCGGCCCCTTAGGGCTCCCAAGCTTGGGCGGCAAGCAAGGGGCGGTCCCTAGGGGGGCCGAACCCTTCTATGGGAGTTGTTTCCAAAACAACTCCCTTGGTACCCAAGTTTGGTTGTTTCCTTGTTTTGGGAGAACTCCTTCTTCCCCAAGGATGCCCAAACCCTAGATCTAAGATCCTAAAATTTCTCAAACTCACAAATTCATGCATCCAATGCAAAAATTGGATCTTGTTATGCTTAGTTGTTGACAAATTGCATCCCATGCTTGATTTGTCTTGTTTTACGCGATAAACAATCGAATTAAGGTGTAAAACAACTAAAACGTAACACATAAACTACGTTTATGCTCTATGACCTGTGGCTCTGATACCACTGTAGGGTTTTGATTCATGGATCGCACAACGGAAGCATAATCAAACATAAACCATGCAAAACCCTCCAAGGATCACAAGTCTAGAGACATAACGATAGTGAAGGTTAGAAATCATAAACACACCTTTGGGTTCTCCTTGATGACTTCAAACGCGAATAATGTCACGTTCTCTATAGTTGATCCAGGCCTAGAGTTGATCCTAGATCTCCCAAACTCCTTGGTTCTAGCCCGGATTAGGAAGAGGAAGAACGAATCACGCAAAACGAGACAAAAAGAGGCTCTCGGCCTCTTTTGGCCGACGGGGACGAGGGCGGCGGCAAGGGGCGGCGTCGGGCCCTCCTTGTTGCTTGCTCTCTCTCCTTTGTTCTCTCTCACTCTTGTTATGTTCACTAATGAGCATAAGTTATGAGGAAGGAAGGAAGGAGGGTCCTTTATATAGTCCAACAACTCCTTGTTAACTACCTAAAGGACTTATTCTAGTCCAACTAGAATTCAATTTAGTCCCTTCCTTGCAAATTAGTCCCTACTAAGTTTGCAAGGTTTTGCAAAGTGATCCTTCTAATTAATTAATTAATCAAATAATTAATTCCCAAATCTAGTTCAACTCTATATAGCGTGTGACCCCATAGGTTCTATCTAGATGGTAGCCACTATTTGCTAATATGGAGCGGTTTCTAGCAAAACATCCATTCTAGCCAACTAATAGAATAGTCATCTTGACAACCTTTGTACAAGTAATTGTCTAATCCATTTGCCTCCATATCCGGATTGGACACGAGACATACAAGTCACACTCGTATATCCAATCCATAGTTTCTCGATCCATGGGAATAGCCTTATTCGTGCAAATAACATCAATATCGCATATTGATTTATTTGAGTCTGGCCAGACATTCTATAAGCACTACCCCTCGAGTGGCCTAGGATATTTGCTCCCGTTATGTGGGAGGGGCAAATCCTCTCTACGTCCACTACGATCTCTAAGCTTGCTTCTCATTGTATCCAGTACACGCCTTTATAACTACCCAGTTACGGTGTAGCGTTTAACGCTACCAAGATCACAACAATCCACAACTAGAATATCTAGTGACTTCAAGTCTAAGGATGAAAATACCATTGCACCGCGAGAAGCGCTTGTGACTCAACATAACAAGTATGTAGCCTTATCGGAGATGGGTCAATCCAGTGCAACATTCCGTAATGCACACCTATGTGGTGGATCATGATATCTCCATATCAATCCAACCCCATACTAGTCTATAGATGATTGTCCTATTAATCATTATACTTGACTAGGGATATTTAAGATAAACAACACAATTGTAAATCTAAGGACTTCATTATATTAAATATCCAATAAATAATAAATGAATTTTCTAGCCATATACAAATTCATACTAAACTAGATTGCCTCTAGGGCATCTATTCCAACAGGAATCTTGCATATCCGAACGTCTCCTTTCTCGATGATATCTCGAATAAGATGGAACTTCTTGAGTACGTGCTTGGATTTTTGGTGTGACCAGGGTTCCTTTGATTGCGCGATCGCCCCAGTGTTGTCACAATACAACTCTACTGGACCCACAATGCTAGGAACCACACCAAGCTCACTGATGAACTTCCTAATCCAAACATCCTCCTTTGTTGCGACATTCGCAGCAATGTTTTCAGCCTATGTTGTAGAATCAACCACCGTATCTTGCTTGGAACTCTTCCAGCTCACCGGTGTTCCATTCAGGCAAACACAAAAACCCCGACTGTGATCTGAAATCATATGTGTCGGTCTAGAAGCTTGCATCCGTGTAACCCTTTACACACAACTCCTCTTCACCTCCAAATATCAAGAACGCATCCTTAGTTCTTCTCAACTACTTTAGGATGTTCTTGACTGCAATCTAGTGACTCTCACCTGCATGGACTGATATCTGATTGTCATACTCAATGCATATGACACATCTGGTCTAGTACACAACATGGGGTACATGATGGATCCTATGGCCAAGGCATAGGGATCCCTACTCATGTGTTCCTTCTCAATCTCATTGGAAGTACAACCACTCTTCAAAGAGTGATTCCATGCAACGTGGGCAAGAATCCCTTCATGGAATCTTGCATGCTGAACCGCTTTAGCACCTTGTCTATATATGTACTTTGACTTAGGCCGAGAAGCTTCTTAGATCTATCTCTATAAATCTTGATACCTAGTATATAAGCTGCTTCACCTAATTCTTTCATCGAGAAACACTTTCCTAGCCAATCTTTAACAGATTGCAGCATAGGAATGTCGTTTCCAATGAGTAGTATGTCACACACATACAAGACCAGAAAAGCAACAGAGCTCTCACTAACCTTCTTGTAGACACAAGACTCATCTTCATTTCTGATGAAGCCAAACTCTTTGACTACTTCATTGAAACGTCGATTCCAACTCCTAGAAGCTTGCTTCAATCCATAAATGGATCATTGCAGTTTACAGACTTTGTTGGCTTGCTTTGGATCTTCTAAACCCTCAGGTTGTGTCATATACACATCCTCGACGAGATTCCCATATAGGAATGTTGTCTTGACATCCATCTGCCAAATCTCATAATCGTCGTAAGCTGCAATAGCAAGTAAGATTCGGATGGATTTGGTCATTGCGACTGGTGAAAAGGTTTCATCATAGTCAACACCATGAATCTGTCTGAATTCTTTAGCCACCAATCGGCCCTTATAGGCAATCACATTACCATCCATGTCGATCTTCTTCCTGAATACCCACTTGCACCCTATGGGCCGAGCCCCTTTCGGTGGTTCCACCAAAGTCCATACTTTGTTGGTATACATGGATTCCATCTCGCATGTCATGGCTTCAAGCCACTTCTGAGAGTACGGCCCTCTAATGGCCTCTTCATAGGTAGTAAGCTCATCATCTATGAGCAATGTGTCACCAGACTCAGTCACGAGAAGTCCATACCTCTCCGGCTCCTGGCGCACTCTACTAAATCCACGAAGTTCTTGTGTTACTTGAACTGGCTGCTCCACAACCTCTTGTGGTTCATGTTCATATTCCATAGTAGGATCAATGCTTTATGGTTCTTGAACTTCTTCAATTTCTACAGTCCTCCCACTTGCTTATTTAGAGAAAAACCCTCTTTTTGAAACACGCCGGACCTAGCAACAAACACTTTGTTCTCAGTTGGATTGTAGAAATAATATCCCTTAGTTTCCTTAGGGTATCCCACAAATTTGCACTTGTTCGAATTAGGCCCTATCTTGTCTTATTGTAAACGTTTTACATAGATATCACAGGCCCAAATCTTCATGAACGATAGTGTTGGACAATTCCCACTCAACATCTCATGTGGTGTCTTCATGACTGACTTAGATGGAACACGGTTAATGGTGAAAGCTGCACTCAATAGAGCATAGCCCCAAAACGAGAATGGAAGATCAGTTTGACACATCATAGATCGAACAATATCCAATAGAGTTCGATTCCTCCTCTCAGACACGCCATTCTACTGTGGCGTTTCGGGTGGAGTGAGTTGAATATTTTCCCGCACTCTCTAAGATAGTCGTCAAAATCTTGGCTCAAGTACTCTCCTCCACGATCCGATCGTAGAGGCTTAATACTTTTGCCAAGCTACTTATCTACTTCATTCTTGAATTCTTTAAACTTTTCAAAGTATTCTGATTTGGCCTTCATAAGGTATTAAAATCTATATCTACTGAAATCATCAGTAAATGTGATGAAGTAAACGTAACCACCCCTGGCAGGGGTGGCAAATGGCCCACATACATCAGTATGTACTAGCGCCAATTGCCCACTAGTCCTCTCACCTTTCTTATTGAAAAAGGACATTGTCATTTTTCCCATTAAACAAGCCTCACATGTCTCATATGATTCAAAATCAAATGAGTCTAGGAATCTAGATACACGTTTCTCGTTTATATGGCCTAAACGACACTGCCATTATAAGCAGGATTTAAAGTATCCATTATAATCTTCTTGGTATTAACGTTATAGACATGATTTCTTAGATGAAGTATATATAATCCATTAAATATTTTCCCACTACAATAGTGAATACTATCAAAATAAATGGAACAACAATTGTCCTTTATTGAAATAGTAAAACCATCCTTGTCCAAAAAAGAAATAGAAATAATTTTTATGCTCGTAGCAGGCACAAAATAGCATTTATTTAATTCTAAAACTAATCCTGAAGGCAGAGACAACTCGTACACGCCTACGGCCAATGCAGCAACTCTTGCTCCATTCCCAACGCGCAGGTCTATCTCCCCTTTAGCCAATCTTCTACTTCTCTTTAGATCTTGCACATTTCGACAAATGTGAGATCCACATCTAGTATCTAATACCCATGATGAAGAGACAGTTAAGTTGACATCTATAACAAAAATACCTGGTGGTGGTGGAATCACTATTCCAAGCCTCCTATCCTTCAAATATTTTGGGCACTTCCTCCTCCAGTGTCCAGCCTGACTGCAGTAGTTACACTCACCTTTAGTCACACCTTTGGCAATGCCACCAACGGGCTTAAGGGAAGATTCCTTGGGTTTGGCAGCTGCTTTGTCTTTTCCCTTGGAGGTAGAGGCAAACCTTTTGCCCTTTCATTTCTGCACCATCATTATGGATTTGCCCTTATCCTTGTTGATGCTTTGTTCAGTTGTCTTCAACATGTTGATTAGATCTATCATAGGTTTCACGATCTTATTCATGTTATAGTTCATTATGAATTGTCCATAACTCTCAGGCAACGATTGCAAGATGAGATCGGTGGCCAACTCTTGACCCACCTGAAACCCTAGGCGGCCGTGGCTCTCTAAATAGCCGATCATACGCAACACGTGCGGTCCCACGGGGTTTCCCTCTGACAGATGACATTTGAACAATGCCTTGGAAACTTCATACCTCTCAACCCTAGCCTGATCTTGGAAGAGATGCTTCAAGTGTGTGATCATATCGACTGCATTCATTTTCTCATGTTGTTTCTGAAGCTCAAAGGACATGGTGCAAAGCATTAGGAAGGCCGCATCATTAGCGTCATCAACACGCTTTTGATACGCCTTTAGGGCTGCAGGAGTATTGTTTTCCGGACCTTCAGGAACTTGCTCCTCTAGAGCGTACAGTTTCTTTTCTTGTTTGGGAACGATTCTCGAGTTTCTGTACCAGTCTAGAAAATTGGTCCCAGAGAGCTTGTCCTTCTCAAGGAAAGAGCATAGGGAGTGCGATGAATTCGATGAGTTGTTTGCCATTAGAATTTTACAAAAATGAAATACGCAAGTTTTAGTATTTGTGAACAATTAATTATATTTAATAATGACTAGATTATTAAATACAACTCCCACTATTTCTCTATGGATTAATAACCCTCAAGATATTAATGGGGGAAAATATCATTATATTTTTTAGTGGGTCAAGACCCATATTTCACTTCCTTTTAAGCTTGCTTTGGCAAGTCACCCAAAATTTAGTTATTTAGGTAGGAACAATTCCAATTGCATCCCATGCAACTCTAGGCTCAATTGGAAAAATAACTCCTTATTTATCTATCCCATAGATAATCCCAATTGAGTCCCTCTAGGTTTTTAATCCTTATTAAAATTAATTAGTTACGTCCAACCTCTTACTCAAACATTTGCACATTATATGTGCCATTGCACCACATAATGATGAATCAAGTTGCCTTGCTTTGGCATGCACGAGCTTGATTAATCGATTTTGTGATGAGTGTTTAAGTAACGAGAAGGCAAAACGTAATATTTTACTTCGAGAGATTTTTCTTTCAGTTTTAATTATTTTATTGATCTAAATCAACTGACATACTTATTTGAGTTTGGTAAAAACTCCAAATAAAAGATCCGGGTTGTTTAATTATCTTATTATCAAATTGCATGCATCATCCATACACCAACAACAATAATCAGATAATAAAGTAAACATCCACAATAAAGAAATTAACGTGATATGGATATGGCCTCCTAGACTAGGATATTCCCAAGCCAATGGGGATATCTATGAACCCTAGAAAATAACAAGCGCATCTCCATGTGCCTCCATCTTTTGGTCAATCTCCATAGCCTTGTGGAATGCTCCATGCTCCATGTTGTGGCTCCTTTAATTCTTTGGGATTCTTTTTCTTCAATCTTGGCTATCAACTATTTCATCTAGTACTAGCTAGCATCTATACTAAATAAAATAAATCTCACGAGTTGAGAAAAACATCGGCTCGCAGGTCGTAAACCCTAATTAACTATAACATTAAATTGATCAGCTCGCATGCCTTAAACAAACCACAAAAATTAAACATTCAGAACAAACCACATCTAAGGCCATATCCAATCACCATACAATTTCCACATAAACAGTTAAAATCAATTTTTGACACGCTTAGTAAATTTTAACTGACTTTAGGATTACTGGGGTCAAAACGGTCCAAGAGGCCCAACCAACAAGGTGGCCGAACCCCTTGGAGCCGCCTGGGCCGAGCCTAAGCCAGTCGGCCCAGCCCGTGGGGTCGGCCAACCGAGGCTTTAGGCCAACGTGGCTTGGGCAGAAAGGAGGAGGGGCGGTCTCCCTAGGGGGCCGAACCTCTTGGACTTGCTTACAAAACAACTCTCTTGTTTCCCAAGGCCGAAACGTTTCCAAATTAGAATTTGTTTCCAATTTGTGCCCAAATCCTAGATCTAATATCCTAAAATTTCTCAAACTCACTAATTCATACATCCAATGTAAAAATTAGATCTTGTTTGATTGAATCATATTCAACATGTATCTTATATGCTTAATTTGTTGTTTTAACGCAATAATCAATAATTATAGGTGAAAGGCAACAAAATCGTAACACATAAACTACGTTATGCTCTACAACCTGTGGCTCTGATACCACTGTAGGGTTTTGATCATGGATACGCAGCGGAATAAAAAATAATTTATTCATTCAATACCCTCCAAGGATCACAGTAATAGAATTCATAACGATGGCAAAGGAATCAAACAAGTACCTTGTGGTTCTCCTTTGATGACTTCAAACGCGGAAAGTATCACGTCTCTACGGTTGATCCACCCCTAGGATTGAGATCTATATATTTCAATCTCCTTGTGATAGCTAGGAAGAATGGAAGAGGAAGAAGAAATCACGCAACGGAGCACCAAAAGAGGAACTCGGGTCCTGTTGTGGCCCACGGGTTGGGCGAACGACAAGGGGTGTTCGGCCTCCTTGTTGTCTTGATCTCTCATTGTTTCTCTCCTACTCAACTTATGTTATGAGCATTAGTTGTAGGAAGGAAGCTAAGAGCATCCTTTATATAGTCCAACAACTCCTTGTTACTACATAAATGCCCTCTCATAATCCTACTCAAGTTCGGATTAGTCCAACTTGCATATTAGTCCTACTAAGTCAGCAAGTTGTTGCGATTTGATCATTATAATTAATTAATCATATTAATTAATTCCCAATTCTAGTTCAATCCATATGGCGTGTGACCCCATAGATTTCTACTTAGTTGGTAGTAACAATTTACTAATATGGAGCGGTCTCTAGCAAGGCATCCATACTACCCAACTAATAGAAATAGTCATCCGACAAAGCTTGTGCAAGTATTGTCTCATCCCGTTGTCTCTATACCAGGAATGGACACGAAACATACAAGTCACACTCGTATATGCAATCCACAGTTCCTCGATCCTGGGAATAACCTTATTCGTGCAAATAACATCAATATCATATATTGATTTATTTGAGTCTGGCCAGACATTCTATAAGCACTATCCCTCGAGTGGCCTAGGATATTTGCTCCCGTTATGTGGGAGGGAAAAATTCTATCTTCATCACTACGATATCTAAGCTTGCTTCCTATTGTGTCCGATACGCGCCTTTATGACTACCCAGTCACGGTGTAGTGTTTGACGCTACCAAAACACTATATTCCACAACTAGATGATCGAGTGACTTCAAGTCTAAGGATGGCAATACCGTTTTCACCGCGAGAAGCACTTGTGACTTTACATAACATGCATGTAGCCTTCTTGGAGATGGGTCAATCCAGTATGCCATTACTCCTAATGCATACCCATGTATTGGATCATGATATCTACATATCAATCCAACCCCATAATAGTCTATAAATGATTGTCATGTTAATCAATATAATGGACTAGGGATATTTAAGATAAACAACACAATTGTAAATCTAAAGACTTCATTATATTAAATATCTCAATAAATAATACAATGAATATTCTAGTCAATTATTGTTCATAATAAACTAGATTGCCTCTAGGGCACCTATTCCAACACAATTTACGTTTCTAACCTTCATGCTAGCTGTTATACGCATAGGTTGAAGGGTACAATTGAATTTTAGCCTTTTATAGCCGTTGGAGGGACTGCTGACCGTCGAAAAAAAAGAGAATGGTGTCTTTTTCACAATTATAACCATTGAGGGGAAATTAGGTCATTTAGAAATGTTTTTCTGCTAAACCTGCTTAGGACTAATAATTCGTTACTTCATTAAGAACGGGGAAACCACAAGGATGAGACCACTACACTTGGAGACACAACGGATGAAATAGTACAACACTGAATACGACCATTACATTGACTATTTAGGAACAAGCATTCTGTGACCCTTCATTGCGAGTCTCTCTCCAAAATTTCCTAGACCCCGAATAGCAGGACGAGCTTGGCGAAAAATCCATTCAATAACTTGAGTGTCAATGTGGAACATAAGAAATAGCCCCAATTGACCTAGCAGAGCGTGAGTCTCCTCCGTGATTGTGAGTGAGCATACACGAACTAGGAGACGTGGTCGACCCACTGGCTAGGATGGAAAAATTGGGGATGACCTCAGGACCAAAGGTGGAATTGACGATGGCACTAGGCAACTGCAAAGCCAAGGGAAGGGGCCTGCCGAATCTTGATAAAAAGAGGGTACGGCAGGTGTAACATGACGTTTAGAAATAACGCACACCGGCTCAGGCTCGGGTATAGACACCGAGGGATTCGGAAGAGCCAAAGACCACAAGGACGGAGAAGGTGGAGGAGTTCTTGTGGGAGACTCAGACATGGAAATGGTGAAAGAACTATAGTGATTTAGAATATAAGTCCGGAGTGGAGTGTAATAGATTCTATCTGAGGAGAAAGTCTAATATAGGCAATAAGGAGAATTGTTAAGGGAACCAAAAACGCAAACAGATAAGAGTACATCGGAAACTTGTCTCCTTATTCCATGCCACTGAGACTTTTGACTACGAATATCTGACAATCGACCTAGTTGGCAACACATCAGTGAACACATCATAGAGATTGTAACTCCTAATTAATCTTGATTAGATACATGTCACCATTAACCTCGCCTTGGGTATAATAATCTAACTGCGCTATTGTAATAAGAACTCGAGAATTTCGGCAACAAGGAGAAGCGCCCAAATGGAAGAACTACTTATAAACATTTCCGACCTCGTTGCATGGAGGGAACAGAGGGAAAAGAGGGAACCTGTAGGGACGAGATGAGCTCAAAGAGTTGCCGAGAAACTGATAACTCCTTAATAAGGGTTATCCTATGCATGCTTTACATCGTTATTTGTGTGCGTTTCTGTGCAAAGTGGTGCATTTTGGGCTAATTTGAGAAGAAAATGCACTTTTGAAAGTTTTAGAGCTTTAAAGTACAATCCGGGCGTTCTTATTGGTTTTTAGTATGATTTTAATAATTTATCACATTTTATCTTCGTGGTAGTGTTCGTGTTGTTGTTTGACAGGAATAACGCATGCGTGAATCAAGTGGAGAGAAGAAACGAGCTTTGGAATAGAAGAATAGGCGAATTTGGCGCGTTTTGGATGTTTTTGCCAAATTTGGGCAATAATTGAGAAAAACGAGAAAATGATCCGGAAACAAGAATTTCTCTACATGATCAAAGTCTACGTCGCGAAAGGACTCCAAAGGTGCAAAAATCACATTCATCGGAGTTCGAGATCAAAATCCGGGTCCTTATTTGCTTTTCAAAAAGCTTAGTGGCTTTTCCAGGATGTTTTAGAGCAAATTAAGGATATTTTGGGGATATTTTGGATTCTGCAATGAATATGGAAGTGAGATCCGTGGCAATTGAAAGTAGACTCGAAGAGCTTTCCAACGGCAGAGCTAAAACGGACATCGGACGAAAAAGTTATGGACCGTTGAAGACGAAGAAGAATCCTGGAGCTACAGGTCTTCGCACGAAGACAATTTGTCTTCGCACGAAGACCTTCCCACAAAGAGAATTTATCTCCCCACGAAGAATTTACTTAGTCAAATTTCAGAAAGTCTTCTTGAATATGCTTGCAGTAACAAAATAGGAAGATCTTCACGCGAAGAAGAATAGTCATCGCACGAAGACCTTCGCACGAAGAGATCGCCAGAAACAGTAGATTCGTTGGGGCTTTTGTGCAATTACTTGGAAATTCATCTAAACACTATGGAAACATATTAGAACGTGTTAGGGCATAGATTTTTTAGTATCTTTGGCGTGAGACAAGTGCTTGGAGCTACAGGGAGCTTGGGAGACGCTTTGTTTGATCTTTTCTCTTCACTCTCTCTAGTTTTTGGTTTATGATCATGAAAATTTGTATCTTGATCATGTGTAATCGTATCTAAACCCTTAATTCGGTATATGTCATAGGGAGCTAGGGTTTGAACACCAATTTTGGTGATTTATGGATCTTGTTTCATGCTTTTTAGCCTAATTGAATGTGTTATGCTTAGCTATGCGTGATTTATGTACTTAATTCTATCGTTTCTATTGTTTGAGCTCGCAATAGGGTGATTATAGGTAGAGGATGTTAGAGAAATCAATATTCGCTACCCGGAAACTTGAATCAAGCACTAGCCGTATCTAGGGTTGAGACATCTTGCTAGTTAGCTAGAACTAAGAGTAGACCAAATGAACATAATGCTTATTTGAACTTGAGTAGGCTAGAGAAATCAGGTACAAGATTTTGAATTTAGGATTTGGTTGAGAAATCTTAAAAGCATAGGTGCTCGTTTGGATAAGTAGAAGACATTCGTGTTGTTTGAACATAAATCCGAATTGGTGTGAAATCCTTAGTGAACCCGTAGAGATATCCTGAACTTCTCCTCATATTAAGTAACCCACCTTTAATAATTAGCTTGTTATTTTTTTTATTATATTATTTCAACAAACTCAACGCGCTTTGCCCAAATAAGGTTAAGAAGTCTTAAGTGGTTTACAAGAAGTCCTTTGGGTTCGACAAACCCGGATTTACCGAAACTATTACTACACTGACTGCCGACACTTTCGATTGGATCGTGTCAGAGACACCCTGACTTCTACCTTGGACAAGAGGACCCAATAATCCTCGAGAATTGGATCCGTAAAATGGAGAAAATTCTGATCTTTGTCGGATGCCCACCCGACCAAAAGGTGAATATGACAGCACTCTATTTCCATGAAGGGGCAGATACCTAGTGGACCCTCAATAAGGACAAGTTGATGGCCCATGGTAACCTTGACTGGGAAACATTTCTGGAAGCAATGAGGGAACGCTTCTATCCCTTTCATGTTAAGAACCAGAAGTTTGAGGAGGTCCTGACCCTGAAACAAGGCAACATGACAGTGTTGGAATACAACAGCAAGTTCAAGAACTGTCACGCTCTGCCGGGCGACTGGTAGACACAGAGGAATTGAGGATCAGACGCTTCACAAAGGGGCTTCGCTACAGCATCCAGAGGGACGTAATTGCTTCTAGGAGAACGAACATAATAGAAGCGTACGAGGTAGCAACTCTCATTGGAGAAATCGAGGAAATACAAGCGAATCGAGTAAACAAGAGGAAGGAGGAAGAAGGAAACAACTCTAACGAATTCAACAATGCTAACAAGAAGTTCAAGCCCAACGCATCTGAGGGATACCGGGGAATGAACCGCACTTACTTCGGGAACTACAACACCAACGGGCGACCTCGTCACTACCATTGCAAGCATTGTG
This sequence comes from Linanthus parryae, assembly GCA_023055425.1. Lineage (NCBI taxonomy): Eukaryota > Viridiplantae > Streptophyta > Magnoliopsida > Ericales > Polemoniaceae > Linanthus > Linanthus parryae. Next base: position 1,794,906 of record JALGPY010000024.1, read on the forward strand.
GTAGAGACGACCTCGGAGTTGACTGCGAAGGAAAGGCCGTGAAATGTTTCTACTGTAAGAAGCGTGGTCACCAAGTGTTTGAGTGTGACGCGAAGAAAGCTGATCTCCAGAATGGTAGGGCGGGTGGGAGCGGATACCTGAGACTGAACCAAGGAAACCCTCGCCCGAACTACCAACATGGAAACAAGTACCCACCTAAGAATAACCAATTCGGTGGCAAAGGTCGTGGAAACAACAACAATTAGGCAGGGAGACCGCAAGGGAACAACTACAATGCACCTGCGGGAAGCAACAACCGGAATGGACAACCTGCTGGAAACCAGAGTAACAGCAACCAGGGGAATGGAAATCAGAGGAGCGCGGGATAAATCTATGCCATGAACCAGAAGGAAGAAGACGCTGCGACGAACGTGGTTACTGTTACATTCTTAGTCCACAAAACTCCTGCTTACGTACTCTTTGATAGTGGAGCATCCTATTCTTTCATATTGTCATCTCTTGATAGAAAACTAGGACTCTAACCCTCTCCTATGAACCCAGTGTCTATATCTACACCTGCAAAGCGGGTAGTAAACTGTGATTCCACTATAAAGGGAGTAGTCATAACCATCCATAAAAGTGAGATACCCTCCAACCTAATCCTCTTCGACCTACAAAACATTGATGTTATCCTAGGAATAGACTGGGTAGGAAAACTCCATGCTCATATAAATTGTCGTAACCAAAAGGTAAGCCTGAGAGGACCAGACGGGAATATAATCTCTCACATAGGAACCACCGAGAAACCCAATGTCAAAACCGTGTCTGCACTTTCTATAGTTAAAGCCATGGGTAAGGGACACCAAGCATATCTCTGTTCTACCCTAGACGATAGTATGGGGACGATGAAGCTTGAGGACATCCCAGTTGTTCATGATTTTCTCGATGTATATCCCGACGAGATCCCAGAAATGCCATCTCAAAGAGCCGTTGAGTTTACCATTGATCTTGTACCAGGGACATGACCAATCTGCAAAGCACCTTATAGAATGGCGCCACTAGAGCTAGAAGAGTTGAAGGAACAACGAAGGTAATTGTTGGATAAGGGGTATATCAAGCCGAGTGTTTCACCCTGGGGGGCACCAGTCTTGTTTGTTAAAAAGAAGGATGATAGTTTGAGACAGTGCATTGATTACAGGGAGCTTAACAATGTGACTGTCAAAAACCGATACCCACTTTCAAGGATAGATGACCTCTTTGACCAGCTACAGGTAACCGATACCTTTTCCAAGATCGAATTAAGGTCAGGTTATCACCAGTTAAGGGTAGCCGAGAATGACATTCCTAAGACTGCCTGTAGAACCAAATATGGCTATTACGAGTTCACCGTTATGCCTTTTGGTCTAACCAATGCACCTACTGTATTCATTGATGTGATGAACCAGGTCATGAAATCTTACTTGGACCATTTTGGTAGTATTCATCGATGATATTTTGGTGTACTCTAAGGGGAAGGAAGAACACGAAGAACACCTTAGGGCAGTTTTACAAAACCTGAGACAAGAACAATTGTATGCTAAGTTTTCCAAGTGTGAATTTTGGGTGGATATGCTACCTTTCTTGGGACACATAACATCTAAATAGGGAATTCTATAGACCTAGGAAAGATAACCACGGTTAGGGATTGGGCAAGACCCAAGAGCGCAATAGACATCCGTAGTTTCTTGGGATTAGCAGGTTACTACTGAAGATTCGTGAAGGATTTCTCCAAAACAGCCAGACCACTGACCAATCTAATGAAGAAAATCACCAAAAACCATTGGAATGAGAAATGTAAGGAAGCCTTCCAAACCCTGAAAGAGAAGCTAACGACTTATCCTATTCTGACCCTACCATCAGTAGTCGAGGGAGTTTGAGGTCTATAATGATGCTTCGAAACACGGGTTAGGATGTGTGCTAATGCAAGACAAGAAAGTGATTGCATATGCTTCACGACAGCTAAAATCCTATGAGGAGAATTACCCAACTCATGATCTAGAGATAGCCACAATTGTCCACACCTTGAAAATTTGGAGACACTACCTTTATGGTGCAACATGTAAGATTTTCACCGACCATAAAAGCCTTAAGTATTTGTTTACCCAAAAGGATTTGAACACGAGGCAAAGGAGATGGTTGGATTTAATCAAGGACTATGAACGGCAAATCCAATACCGTGAAGGAAAGACAAATGTAGTTGCAGACGCCTTAAGGAGGAAGACGATCCATACCATCAATGCGTTAAGAAGCTTACCGGTTAGCACATAGCAAGGGAAGATGTTCTGTGCAATTTAGTATCCACCCTATACGTCTTTGAAGAGATCAGAGAAGGACAACTCGGATATGTAAATTTGGAAAGGATCAGAAAGAAGATCAAGGATGGATCGACCAAGGACATCCGAGTACACGACAATGGGAGAATGAGGTACAAGGAGAGGTGGTGTGCACCCCAGAAGTGTACGGGGGTTAAGGAACGGCTGATGAAGGAATCCCACAACACATCGTAATCCGTCCATCCAGGAGGTGATAAACTGCAGAAGGACTTGAAAAAGCAATTCTGGTGGCCAAGGATGAAGAATGAAGTCGCAGAGTTCGTAGCCCGATGTCTCACTTGCCAAAACGTGAAGTTTGAAGACAAGAGGAAAGGAGGTTTGGTGCAACCTTTAAAAGTACCCATGTGGGAATGGGATTACATATCAATGGACTTTGTGACTGCTTTTCCAGTGACGAAGAATGGTTTGAACCAGATTTGGGTTGTGGTGGACAGCTTGACAAAGACGGCAAGATTCATCCCAATGAAAGACACTTGGGATATGGAGCAGCGAGCAGATGCATACCTTAAGAATATCATTATATACCATGGAGTACCAAATGACATCGTGACAGACCGAGACCCAAACTTTCTCTTACATTTCTTGCAAGCATTACAGAAGGCTTTAGGCACTCAGTTGAATTTCAGTACCGCTTTTCACCCAGCCATTGATGGACACACAGAACGAACCATACAGACGATGGAGGATATGCTACGAGCATGTGTCATGGACTTCCAAGGTTCTTGGGTTGACCGGTTACCACTAATAGAGTTCTCGTACAACAACAGTTACCACACAAGTATACGGATGGCACCCTATGAGGCACATGGCGGAAATGTAGGACACCCTTGTGCTGGAACTACATCAGTGAGACTCTAGTTCGGGGACCACAAATGATTGAGAAGATGAGTGTCAGGTCAGAATCATTCAGCAGCGGATGAAAGCAGCCCAGGATCAACTTATGCCGACCAGAAACGAAGACCCATGGAGTTCCAGGTTGGAGAAAAAGTGTTCCTGAAGGTATCACCGACCAAAGGAGTCTCTCGTTTCAATCAGAAAGGAAAACTCAGTCCCAAGTTCATCGGTCCCTATGAAGTACTGGACAGGATAGTTGATAACCCCGTTTTCGGAGTTATTTTATTGCGTATTTTGCTACATTTTGTGTGCTCATAATGGAGAATGTTGCGTCTTTTCGAGTAAATCAGGTGTTTATTTGAGAAAATGAGTTCGTATGCTAAAATGTGAAGTCCGTGCGTTTCTTGCATTGTTTTACGCGCTATTTATCTTATTTTGTCACATTTGATCTTGCGGGGTGTTCGTGCTGTGATTTTCAGGGCCGGAGCACGCGAGAATCAAGTGGATAGAGGAAACGAACTTCGGAAGTAAGGCGAGCTCGAGATTTGGGAAGGAAAGCGAGAGTTGATGGATCAAGTGCTAGAGAGGCTCAAGGGAAGATGATACGAGTGTTGAGGCATGAGGAGAGCTCAAAATGGAGGATTGAATGAAGAAACGATGCCCGGGAAGTGATTCGGAAGCAAGAGGAACAAGTGGGAAGAAGATGGAGAAATTTGGTTAAGTAACTAGGTCGCACGACCTAACAGTAGGTCGCACGACCTAGTCGGGGATTTCAGCTAGTTTTAGTAGGTCGCACGACCTACTATACAGGTCGCACGACCTGTTCTGGGCAGCACAGTAGGTCGCACGACCTACTTAACTAGGTCACACGACCTAGTTCGGGCAGAATTTTTTTTGTAACTTTTTGGGGTTGCTTTGTAATTACTCCTAACTTGTTCTAAACATTGGGAGAACGTATTAGACTTGGTTAGGGCATGTTTTTTGGGGATTATCACGTACTCTATCACGTTGAAGAGAGCTTGGAGCTTAGGAGACGATCAAGGAAGCTTGGAATCATTCGTTTGACCTCTAAAACTCCGTTTCTTCTCTACTTTTGTTATTTGATCACGAAACTTTGTACGTGAATCATGTTTTTGAGTAGCTAAACACTTTTCTCAGGGTATCTCGTTGGGAGCTAGGGTTTAATCACGATATTTGTGATTTATGGATTTGATTTCATGCGTTTGGCTTAATTGATGAACTTTTTATCTAGCTATGTGTATTTTATATGTTTAATTCATCTTTGCTATCAATAGACGTATTGATAGGATAGATCTAGGTTATGAAAGTTAGAGACATCAATATTCATTGCACGGAAAATTGAAATACACACTAGCCGTATCTAGGGTTGAGAAATCTTGCTAGTTAGCTAAGAACAAAGAGTAGATTAATGATCTTAATGCAAACTTGAACTTGTTTAGGCTAGAGACATCGGCTTTGCTAGTTTAAGTATTGGTGTTGGTTGAGACATCTTCAACACATTCATGCTCGTTTAGATAGAATAATAAATCATCGTGTTAACAAAACATAAATCCGAATTCGCGAGAAATACCTAGTGACCCGTAGAGATATCCTGATTTTGTCAACTTATTGAAAAACTCCTAAAAATCAATCTTTATTAATCGTGAATTAATTCATCGAATTAATTGGGATAATTGTCCTTTCTCAATTTTAGTAGAATTTAGGAAAACAAACAACGCGCTTAGCCCACATAAAGTTAATCATACTAATTAGTTCACGACAAGTCCTTTGGGTTCGATAAACCCGGATTTCTGGATATTACTACACACGACGGCCATACACTTGTGGTTAGATTGTGTCAAGTTTTTTGCGCCGTTGCCGGGGACTTCGGTTGAATTAGTTAGACTTATTAACTTTAGGGAATTTTATTTTTCATTTTGTTTATTTATTTGTTGATTTCACCTGCTTCCTAGCGAATTATTTTGCAGGTATCTTGGTGATCATGTGGGGGCAGAATTACTATGGGCAATCTCCAGCCTACCAGTCGTACTACGCCTATGGAGATATGTACACCCCTCGTCCATGCAATCAAGAAGATGAGGAGATGAAAGAAATATTGAAGCTCATGATAGCTCAAATGGACAGAATGGAGGAAGGGATTAATAGGATGGATGAAACTCTCCAGCTGAAGGGACAACACTTGGAAAAACTTTAGAGTGCATTGGCATATGCAGATAATGACGATGGGCCAAGTAGCATCATTCCTGAATTAGTTGAGGAGTGCGAAGAGGAAGACGAAGAACTCCCAGAGGTCTATGTTACAATGCTGTTCATCATGAAGTAATAGATCATCGGGCTGCTTCATACTCGGATTCGGACTCAGATTGGGATGATATTGTGAAGCCTATACAACTTGTTCCTCGCATAATTTCGGAGCCATGGCATGAATGGGAGAGTGTGGACATTGCGAGCTTATGGCCCACTGAAGATATTTGCTTTGAAGAAAGTCATGAAGCTAAGGAATTACCGCGGGGAGATGTTTGCAAGGACATGTATCATGAAGTTCCTCCGTCTAATCCATATCTGTTGGAGATCATCAAAAGGGGTGAATCACACGAAGAGGACCAAAGACCCCAGTTTTATGCAATACATGATTTGCCACCTGTGATACCAAGACAAACACTAGGACATTAAGCAGTCAAGACAGCACTCCTTGCCATTACCGTTCCAACTGAGATTCTATTTCCACATGACCATTCCTCAATGACGTTGATTGTGAAAAATTGGAAGAAGAAGAAGAAGAGGAGAGGTACAAGGGATCTTGATGTGGTGAATGAATTCTCGAGAATACCGGTGATTAAGGAGTGGAAGCACAGAAAGAAGAAATTTTTTCAGGCCGTCTTCTACAATTTTGTTGCGCCATACGCATCTCATGCACGCTTACTTGAGAAGAGACAAAGGGAGAAGCGATGGTGGAAGAAGAAAAGGTGGAGAGAAAAACCGACTTAATCATATTTGAGGTAACTGGGTCGGGTCGTTGACCTTAAATTACAAGGCGCTTGTTGGGAGGCAACCCAACCTATTTATTTTCTTAACTTAGGGAGTGCGCTTTTAATACAGTTGTGTTGTGTTTTATTTATGTTATTTATGGGGACTCGTGTATGCGAGTTGGGGATTCTCCAAGACACAAATTTTAGCAGAGGAGGGCAGTCTACCCCGGTGTGCGAGAACACACTGACCGTTGGGAGCATGGTGGCACCACTACTGTGCTTGGGGACTGCTTGGCGCGATTTCATCCCCACCCTTGAGGTGGTTGTGAGTATCTTTTTCTTTTGCTGAATTATGTGTTTCTTTTATTTAGTATATGTCATGCTCCATCTCATCTACTGTCCTACACATTGATTGCTGAGTCTTCTTGCATACTCTCTAAATTCGTTGAGGACAACGAAGCATTCAGTGTGGGGATGATTTTTCTGAATATTATCCAAGTCCGTGTCTGCATGAACCAATTGCATATAGGATGTTTGTGTCGTAGTGTGTTTCGTAGTCTTTGTCGTAGAGTGTGTTTGTTTCATAGTGTTTTGTGATATATTTGTGTTCGTATTATATGATTGCACGTTTTCTTACTTTGAGTCTCCCTACCATCGAGTAGTATCGAGTCTTCTTTCGAATGGCCTTGCATGTAGTGTAAAAAAAATAATAAAAAAAATAAAATAAAAATAATAAATTAAATATTTGAGAAAGGGCAATCAAAAAGATCTTAGTATTGGTAGAATCGAGGAGTGTGAGAAATTTAGGCATAGGGCGTGACTTGCGACCGAGATAGACAATGTGAGTTCCCCTTAGTACGTATAGAGAAACTTTCTTTACGGGAGTGCCTACCTATTTTTATACACTTACTTGATTTTCAAATCTAAAAGTGTGTGCCTAGTTTTCTTACAAGAGTTGAGCTAGGTGTGAGCTAAACGAGCCGAACATTCATGTGTGCGTCTTAGGTAGTCGCCAACCCGCCTCGTAGTGGCACACGAAACAGCTGTGCGAGGATGTGTATTAGAGCACTCACTGCTTTTAGATCTCGCCTTGTAGGACCATTAGAAAACCCAGTTTCGAACCTTGGATTCTTTGATAACCTCTGGACTTAGGGTGACGATTCTTGGCATTCATCATTGATTGGTTAGAATCACCGCTTTAGTGCGTCACGAGGGTGTTTGTAGTTGAGGGAGTTTGATGAGGGAGGATTTCATGATATATTTGTGTGAGGCTTACGTATCGCAGGTACTTCATTTATGATTATCGAGGACAATGCGAGGGTGAGTGAGAGTAGGCTTGCGCACTTCGGTGTGGCGGTGTTCCATGTCGTTACATCATGGACACAGTTGTGGAGAGCCGTGAGTGCGTGACATCTAATACGCACAAATTGGGTTGGGTGATTTAATTGGTGGATCGTGCTAGGTACTGGATCTCATTCATCGTGGTGTAGGAGGTTTGGTTGGATTAGGCACGAGACTTACATTGTTTTGATTACTTGAGAGGGGACGTGACTACATTCGAGTGTGGGGGTGTCGACTTTTGACCACGGACATCGAGATCGAGCTTGCGACGACACCATCCCCACACATGTGATTTGATTTGTTTGCACCTTTGTTTGGTGGCACCATGTACTTCATAGAGTTAGGGGAAGATGAATTTTATATGTGATACTCATTCATTGGATTGTTTGTTTTCTTCCCCTAACATACTCGTTTGACTACTCTTGGAAGACCACTCGTACATTTGAAAGGATTGTGTTGATTGTGGAATTTTATTTGAAAAACAAAATGAGAGAAAAAAAAAGAGACAGAAAAAAAATCGAAAAAAAAGAGAGAGAAAAAAAAGGAGAGATGGAATAAAGGAAAGAGATTGAGCTTAACGGAAATCGAGTGGAGGAAGCAACTATTTCGGTAACGGCGGTTTGAATTTCATGCACGAATCAAGACGGTGGCCACGGGATCGTAATTGTACCGGGGTTCGAGGGAATCGAGGGCCGGAGACGGTGAGTTTCGGGTTGCGGTTTCTATCATCGTGGTGAGGGTGTGTGAGATGTGGTTTAAAATGTGAGAATGTGACGCTTTAGGACATGTTCCATCATGATTATCCTTATGTCCCTAAGCCTCAACATTCTAAAACCGTTAGCGGATTAGGAGCTCGTACCTTGGATGTGGCTTAGCCTAGCGTAGCCTCTTATTTATCGGCACACGCGAAGAGGTAGGATACTCTTGTATTTAGTAAGGTTAGGTTCTCTATACGATCTAAGGGAAATTCTTGTAGTCAATTTTAGTTTCAATTCACGCATTGTACCTAAATTGATCATCACTCCATGAGAACCGATTTAAGGACTTGAATTGCCCGATCTCGCTAAAAAGACAAAAAGTTAAGTTTTGTGTGTGTGTGTAAATATATGTGATTAGGATCGAGTCTAATTTGCATTGCATCATATTGTTGCATTAATCGAGTTGTGAATTGAGTCTTGTTTGCGTCAAGTCGGCTAATATTTGGTTATGTATGCAATGTGGTGGGATGAAAGCTAGTTGATTTTGTGGATTGGACATGATGTGAAAGTTGGGATTTGCTCGGGACGAGCAAAAATGTAGTGTGGGGGTAGTTGATAACCCCGTTTTCGGAGTTATTTTATTGCGTATTTTGCTACATTTTGTGTGCTCATAATGGAGAATGTTGCGTCTTTTCGAGTAAATCATGTGTTTATTTGAGAAAATGAGTTCGTATGCTAAAATGTGAAGTCCGGGCGTTTCTTGCATTGTTTTACGCGCTATTTATCTTATTTTGTCACATTTGATCTTGCGGGGTGTTCGTGTTGTGATTTTCAGGGCCGGAGCACGCGAGAATCAAGTGGATAGAGGAAACGAACTTCGGAAGTAAGGCGAGCTCGAGATTTGGGAAGGAAAGCGAGAGTTGATGGATCAAGTGCTAGAGAGGCTCAAGGGAAGATGATACGAGTGTTGAGGCATGAGGAGAGCTCAAAATGGAGGATTGAATGAAGAAACGATGCCCGGGAAGTGATTCGGAAGCAAGAGGAACAAGTGGGAAGAAGATGGAGAAATTTGGTTAAGTAACTAGGTCGCACGACCTAATAGTAGGTCGCACGACCTAGTCGGGGATTTCAGCTAGTTTTAGTAGGTCGCACGACCTACTATACAGGTCGCACGACCTGTTCTGGGCAGCACAGTAGGTCGCACGACCTACTTAACTAGGTCACACGACCTAGTTCGGGCAGAATTTTTTTTGTAACTTTTTGGGGTTGCTTTGTAATTACTCCTAACTTGTTCTAAACATTGGGAGAACGTATTAGACTTGGTTAGGGCATGTTTTTTGGGGATTATCACGTACTCTATCACGTTGAAGAGAGCTTGGAGCTTAGGAGACGATCAAGGAAGCTTGGAATCATTCGTTTGACCTCTAAAACTCCGTTTCTTCTCTACTTTTGTTATTTGATCACGAAACTTTGTACGTGAATCATGTTTTTGAGTAGCTAAACACTTTTCTCAGGGTATCTCGTTGGGAGCTAGGGTTTAATCACGATATTTGTGATTTATGGATTTGATTTCATGCGTTTGGCTTAATTGATGAACTTTTTATCTAGCTATGTGTATTTTATGTGTTTAATTCATCTTTGCTATCAATAGACGTATTGATAGGATAGATCTAGGTTATGAAAGTTAGAGACATCAATATTCATTGCACGGAAAATTGAAATACACACTAGCCGTATCTAGGGTTGAGAAATCTTGCTAGTTAGCTAAGAACAAAGAGTAGATTAATGATCTTAATGCATACTTGAACTTGTTTAGGCTAGAGACATCGGCTTTGCTAGTTTAAGTATTGGTGTTGGTTGAGACATCTTCAACACATTCATGCTCGTTTAGCTAGAATAATAAATCATCGTGTTAACAAAACATAAATCCGAATTCGCGAGAAATACCTAGTGACCCGTAGAGATATCCTGATTTTGTCAACTTATTGAAAAACTCCTAAAAATCAATCTTTATTAATCGTGAATTAATTCATCGAATTAATTGGGATAATTGTCCTTTTTCAATTTTAGTAGAATTTAGGAAAACAAACAACGCGCTTAGCCCACATAATGTTAATCATACTAATTAGTTCACGACAAGTCCTTTGGGTTCGATAAACCCGGATTTCCGGATATTACTACACACGACGGCCATACACTTGTGGTTAGATTGTGTCAATAGGAGAAGTGACCTACCGTTTAGATCTTTCTTCCAATCTTGGTCGAGTCCATAATGTCTTCCATGTGTCTCAACTTAAGAAGTACATTACAGACCCATCACATATCTTAGATCCTGAACCCTTGGAATTGGACCCTATTCTGCAGACGAAGAACGTCCTATTAAAATCTTAGACTCCAAGATTAGAAATACTCGTACCACAACAACCACGTTAGTCAAAGTGTTATGGAACAGTCATCTGGCTGAAAATGTAACATGGGAAGCTGAAGCTGACATGAAGCAATGATATCCCTACTTATTTGACCATGTATTAACTCGAGTGACGAGAACGTCATTCTTTTAAGGGGGAGGAGACCGTCGCACTTTTATCGTCACACCTTCATCTTACATTTCGTGCATTGCATTCTTATCATTGCATTTACTACCATGAGATATTATCTTTGCGCTTCGAGGACGAAACTTGATCTTAAGCAGGGAAGGTTGAAACAACCCAAATTTAATTGCGTATTTTAAGAATAAATATACATGATTTATGATAATATAGAGTGTAAACTGACATCTTGACCTTAATATTTTGTGGTACTATTTTTGTTTGGCTAAGTTCTAATAAAAATAATATGGTACTATATGTCTACCACACTAATATTTGATGATGTGTGCACTATTACAGTATCACATATTTTACGTGGTGACTTTTATCACGCTATGCCTATTATTATGGTACAATCATCACACCCAATTATTTACAGCATGTCGGTAAGATTTCTTTTCTGCAAAGTTTCAACTGCATCAAGAAAATATAGTCAAACATTTAATTCCATGAAAGATGGATCTTGCCCAGGTGAAAAAAAAATCACATTCACCTTCCTACAATTATTCACCTACCTTTACTATTCATTTCTTCATTTTTTCTTCCTATAAATAGCCATACAACTCCTATGGCTTTTTCACGACAACACCAGCAGAAACTTCAAACTTCATAGCCACCACCACCATCATTCTCATTGTCATCACCAACTCTTCCATCTCCAACACCAACACCACCTCCACCAACGCAAATCCTTCACCCCGCCTGAAAACTCCATAGCCACAAAGCTTTGGTGATTTCCAGAGAGCACAACATAACCACGTTGTTCACCAACACCACCAACGACCACCGTTTGAGTAACGGATACTACCAATCATCCCCTGACACCCCATAGACTCTCTTACAACCATCCGTAGAAACTCATGAAGTCCCAACAGTTCATTCCATTTCACCGCTCATTTTAGCGATAAATAGGTACAACTTCCTTATCTTACTTCGCATTCACCATATTCAGGCATATTCATGCTCACACATGTCTCGAGAGTCATCCATGTTAATTTGGTCAAAAACGGAATGTTATAAATCGTCATAGCTAATTATTTCATGTTTTGATATAGTCGTTGTCTTTTACAGTTACTTTCAGTCAATACTATTTCGAATTAAAAAGAGTCGAGTCTGAAATTACCGTACATATATTTTTACATAAAAATGATAATAAGTGTCCCGGTAACCACCCACGTCATTTTTGTCGAAATCGAAAAAGTTGAACAATAATGTTTTGAAACGGGGGTTATAATTGTCTTTTGAGAAACTAGCAACAACTTGTTTTTGAGAATTTCATTACTTTAGTGGGTAAATGTGCAATTTTTACTCTACCTATATTTTGCTATAATTACAAATGTCTACCATTATTTTATGTTAGCAAGTTAGTACTTGATTAGTAAACTAATGTTAATTAAAAATTAGAATTAGTAGTTAGTATATAAATATTAAATTTAGTAAGCTTCGTAAATCAGTATTAGTTTGGTAATTAATTAAATAAATAGAGATTAACTATTTTGGACAAATAAAAATGACACAATATTTTAATTAAAGGAGCACTGTTAAAAGTTAAGTAGGTCACGTACCTAATCACTACCGGATAATTAACTAGGATTAACCCGCATATCATACATATTGTATTAGTCACTTGCATATTAAATGATTAAGTGTTAATCAGGGTTTATTATTTTTTGTAGACACCGAGTTTACCGACAAAGGCTACGTCGAGTACATTTGAACCACAGTCAGAACGTGTAGGTGAGTTCGTAGGCTAAACCCTTACTCTTCAAAACGCGTGTTTATCTATAATGTCTCTACCTGCTTTGACTTGGATATTTAATGCTTTTTAAACTCATGCTTACTCATTACTTGTGTTTACTAAATAACTCATTTCGTTAATTGATTCCAATTCTTTTACACATTCAAATTCAATAATTCGTGAACTTTATTTGGTTGACCGAGCAAATATTGGGACTTAATATGGTTTGACCAAGCAAAGCTTGGGACATGAGTCGAATGTGACTCCATGAGTACCCATGGGGCCCATTAGCACAGGGTAAGGCTCTAGTACTACTCTCTTGGGATAAAAGTTTCCCTCGTAGGGGGTGTCGACACTTAAGGTCTAGTTGCTGAAGTGGAATCAGTTCGGACAAGCGAAATATTTTGCCGTCCACAATGGATACGATTATTGGTTATGGATCGTCCTGATTAAAGGATAAAATTGCTTTTCGAAATAAATGAACCTTAAATCACTTGTTGTGCCTTATTCTTGTTTACGCGTTGTGATACGTTCTCACTCAGTTTTCACCGACTTTTCAACTGTGGTGTCCTTGTTTTGTAAAATCACCACAGAAGAGGCATACGATGGGGATGGGAATGTCGAGTACTAGTGCAAGCATCATCTAGCTTAAATAAACTAGTAATTCCACTATTTCCGACGTTTGTAAGATATTGGTTTGTAATAACTATGTACAAGATTTGCGAACACTTTTATGTATTAAAGTATGTTTTTTCTGTATCCGAAGCAAAGATCATTTTCCTAATCATGGTGGGTAACTCTCCATGAGAAGGGCACACGCAAACGTTCAGTAGTGAAAATGTGGGGGTGTTACAACCAGACCCCACAAATGGGACATCCGAGACATGACACTATCATTTGTTACTATATTCTCTCCTGGTACTGCAAAGTTATGATATGACCTTTTTCATTCCACGTTTGAGAACTTGTGAATGTCTCGGTAAACAAATCGGCTACTCGTAATAACCTTTAGTTTGGAAATAGTAATTTTTGAGAACTCTGATAACCGTCACTCATACTTGTATTTGTGTTTTTGAAAATTGTTCAATTCTTTACTTTGATTTTTAAACCTATACTTTGTTACTATCTAAGCTCTTTTAAACACGAAATCCAGTAGCCTGCCTTAGCCATCCTGTTTTACAATTTAAGTTGTTTATTCACTCATTTTTTACTGATACTCAAAAAATTGCGGTCTGTGTTCTTTTAATTCCCCCGCAGGTATATGACTGGTTGCTTGGGGTATCGTGCTGGGATCACGAACTCGTTCTCTCATGCAAACAGTAGAGCTTAGTGATTAACTGGATAGTCAGCTTTTATTGTAAACTATATTTTGCCAATTATTGTTAACTTTTGTAATATGAATCAGTGGTTGGATGTTTCTTTTCACTTGTTTGTTGTTACCACTCCTTGTACGAAGGGGTAAAATCCCCGGTACGGAGGGCACCATCCCAGTCTCCGTCTCCTCTAGAAATTGGGGGTGTTACATCCGTGACCTACCGTTGTAAAGCTCTTTTAGTCTACTTTAATTTGCCATCGTCCAATGTTTCTTGTAGAACTCAAGATATCTTTAAAATAGTGAAGTTTAGTCACTTTTGCTCCTCCAACTTTGCTTCTCTTGCTTCCTCTTGAGCTTGCTTGGTTTCCGAAGTTCGTTTCATGACTCCTAGCAACAGTTTAGCATGTTTTCCTATCATGACAACATGAGAAACCATAACAAGCGATTATATTTGAGAAATAACATCCAAGAACATATAGAAATGCTCGGACTAACAATAAAACAAGACAAGCTCTTTACAAGTATTTCAATATAAGGCCCATTTACTCATCCAAATGACTTGGAAATCAAGAAAATCAATAAGTAATAAACTATAAATATCACTATGAATATGGGGTTATCAGAGGGAGCTTGGAAGCCGAATTGTCGCTGGGCTTCTCTCCTGCTGGTGGTCGAACCTCTAGAGGGGAGCTCTCTCTCACACACATACAATTTCTAAGGAGGCTAACCTAATATTGAGGTTATTTATTTTCCTAGCAAGAGAGTTCTAGAGAAAACCAATTATGAATTTAAAATTTTAGAAATTAATTTAAAGTCAAACTCTTATTTATAGAATAATCAATCATTAATAAAATAGTCTTACTTATAGAGAAAATCTAATTGCCATAAAAGAAAGGTTAATTTCCAATTCTAGATAAGGTAATTATCATAAAAGAAATAATATTTAATAAAACAATTTCGATTTACTTAAAATATAAATTAAGCTGTAAATATTTTCCTTAATAATTAGAATATATTCTCAATCAATACAAATCGAATCTTCAATATAGAATAATATAAAATTTAGTATGGCTGAAATATATATCTATATATATATATATATTGAGTAATATAGTGATATTCAAAATTTTCAAGAAAAGATAATTACTATATTAAATTTAATTTATACTAAAACTCTTCAAATTAATTTCAGTTAGAAAATTAATTATGTACATAATAGAGTTTCATAGAAAAATACATCTTATTGTGATCATTATCACTATAAATATATTTTCATAAAATATGTATTTTATTCTAAATTAAACTCTCTTTACTTGGAAGACAAGGAATAAATCCTAGAAAATCTCTATAAAATAATAGCCAACTAACTGAAACTGTTAAAACAACTAGAGAAAAAAGTCAAAGAGCTTGCAAAGCTCAATCTGGCCGACCCTAGGTGATGCACGACCACCTAGGGACCCGCTCAAAACCCTAGGCGCGCCAGAAAGCTTTCGCTACTCTTTGGTCATTTTCTCTTTTGTAGTGTTGACAGTTGAGTCCAAAAATACTTGGATAGATGCTACACGAATGATCCTAGACCTAAAAATGACACATAAAATTTTAGAAAATAATCTGAAACACAAGATCAAAATACAGACGATTTTTGATGATTTATTGCAGAACTAGATTCAAGGAGGTTGAATTGTCTGCAAGAACATGAGTTAGCATATAAAGAGACTCATTATTTATAATAATCATATGCAATGTACTAATGAACCGAATTGTTTTGTTCCTGAACTGCCAAATACTAAGAAACTTTCCTGTTTCAACCCCCTTTATAAATCCGGGGACAAAATCTTCTTTTTGGTTAGCGAAACAAATGCAAAAAAATCAATAATCTTTTCATGGTGCAATCCCATGAAAAAAATAAAAACTTATTGTGTAGTTTTTTTTTTCGAGAAAAATTATTGCGTAGTTAAATATTGGTTACTACTTCTAGAAAAAAGAAAAAATATTGGGTAAAAGACAAAAACCACCCCTCGAGTATGGGGTATATGCAAAAACACCCTTCGTGTTCGGGGATATACAAAAACCACCCTTCTCACTAACAACACACTAACGGATGGGTAAGAAGACATATTTACCCTCATTTTTGCAAAAAAATCCAACACTATAAATACCATTTTTTTCTTTCTTCCCCACTTTGTAACCTAGATGCATCCAGCGCCTTCCCCACCTCTCTCTCTCTCTGCCCTCCACCACCATCGACAGATATCTCTCTCTCAGCCCTCCACCACCATCAAACCCACCATCAGCTCTCACAACCCTCTTCTCAGCCAGGACAATTAGTCAATTGAGGGTCATAAGAGCCAGGCGAAGCTAACAAGAACGCAATTGTCACTTCTCCGGTCGTCTACCATACGATGGTCAATCCAGAGCCTCTCGTCTGTCAATGAGATCTCGCCGGAGGAACAGGACATCGAAGAACAGAAGCCCCACAAGCCCGGTCCAGCCCCTGTCAGGACCGGCCCGAAATCGAACCGGTTCTTCCCTGTTCTCGGCCTCATCGGACTAACCCTCTACACCCTCTACCTCTACCTCTGGAGCGACGACATACCCACATCAGAGACCTTACTCCTCCTCCTCCTCCTCCTCGCCGTCGCCCTCTTTTTCGCCGGTAAGAACAAGGAATTGCTCAACCTGGTTTTCTCGATTTCGAGGAACTTATGTCGGTACTACACAATCAGGCTTGGGATCTCGAAGAATCATCACAAATTTGTCCAATGTTCATCAGGGAACCAACAATTGCGAGAACAGAGGAGATAGACAACGACGACGACGCCATTGTTCGAGAACAGTATCCTTCTATTCTTCTTCCTTCTTCTTCAGTACAAGCTCCGTTCGACGATTTCATTTTGGGGTCAGATTCCCTAGGCTTATCTGGTATTTCTGGATTCAAAAAATTTATGTTTTTTGAGTTTTTTTGCAGTTCTGAGCTGATGTGTGGAATTGGTGTTGCGTGTGTGAGCAATTAGCAGTTTAGTAGCGATTTCTCTTGGTTTTGGTTTGTAACTTGTATGGTTTGGAATTGATTCACGAATTTGGTTTTGTTCAATTTATGGGTTGTAATTTGGGGGAATATGATTTTGGGTTGATAGGTTCTAGTAATTGAATTTCAGATGAGTTGTTTGTGTATGCGTTGTTGTTGTTGTTGTTGTTGTTGTTGTTGTTGTTGTTGTTGTTGTTGTTGTTGTTGTTGTTGTTGTTGTGGTTGTTGTTGTTGTTGTTGTTGTTGTTGTTGTTGTTGTTGTTGTTGTTGTTGTTGTTGTTGTTGTTGTTGTTGTTGTTGTTGTTGTTGTTGTTGTTGTTGTTGTTGTTGTTTGTGTTTGTGTTTTTGTTTGTGTTGGTGGTGTTGGCGGTGGCGGTGGACAAGAACACCTAGAACACTATGAACAAGAACAAAATAAACACAAATAAGGGCAAAATAGTCTTCAAAGAAGTCAGATTGCACCCCTCTCTTAACTGACATTAACAGAAGGGTGGTATTTGTCCAACGATCGTTAGTGACAGGGGTGATTTTTGTATAAACACGAAGGGTGTTTTTGTATATACCCCATACTCGAGGGGTGGTTTTTGTCTTTTACCCAAAAATATTGGGTCACAAAATTATTGCTTAGTTAAGTACCTGGTACTTAAAAAAAAAAGCAGCTAGGGTGATAGTTCAAGTGGTAGATTCCGGGCTCAAATCCGGTTGACAACAAAACAATTTCTCAAAAACAAAAACAAAAAAAAAGTCACTCTGACCCGGTTACACTAAATGGGGCTGTTTGGATAGCCCGTTTTCGTTAACCCCTGACCAAACCGAACTTTTTTTGGTTCGTTGAAGCAAGCGGTGGACGGGTGTGGTTGTAGCGGTGGCCGGGTGTGTGGAGGAGAGAGTGGAAGAGAGAGGCGGTGGATGGGTTGTTTTAGGCGGTGTCCGGGTTCGTGGAAGAGAGAGGGAAAGAGAGAGAAGAAACATGTGGGAGAGAGAGGGAAAGAGAGAGACGGTGGACGGGTGGTTTAGGCGGTGTCCGGGTTTGTGCAGAGAGTGAGTGGGAGGGAGGGAGAGAGAAGAAGGGCGGTGCCCGGGTGTGGCAGGAGAGAGAGAGAGAGAGGGGGAAGGGGGCGGTGTCCGGCTTGTGCAGGAGAGAGAGAGTGAGCGGGAGGGAGGGAGAGAGAAGACGGGCGGTGCCCGGGTGTGGCAGGAGAGAGAGAGAGGGATGGGGGTAGTAGGGGCGGTGGACGGGTGTAGCAGGAGAGAGAGAGAGAGTTTTTTCCCGTGAGTGTGAGAGAGAAAAGATTGTGGTGTTTGTAATTGTCACGTGAAGGAAGGAGACAAAATTATTTGTCAGATGGTTTGTTTTTTTATGCAGTGCACGTCTCGTGACTCTCTCCAACAGCTCTTTAAATTGAGTAATCTTTTCTACCATCTTCCTTCACATTTTTCTCTTCTCCTGTCTTCACAACTATCATTTGCTGTCTTCACAACTTTCATTCCTCCTCAATACAGAACCTCATCTTCACACTTTCTCTTCTTCTACTATTTATTTTTAACAAAAATGTCGAGTCTTATTCCTTCATACGAAGGTCTTGATTCTGACTATCCCAGACGTCTTTCCAATCAACTACCGCAACACATTACTGATGGCGCAAATACTATAGACGTCGCAAGATTTGATGGAATGCAGCGCCGTCCAATTGCTTCCGGGAGGTCGCTAGCGCTCGGTGACGAATTCAAGGAGTATCTCTACGATCATTTGGTATTCCTTGGTTGTGAGTCTCTCACCATCCTACCAACAATGTATTTCCCAGTTTTAGTGAAATTATTTTACGCTACCCTAGAGTGGCGTACGTATAACGGCGAACAACAACTCTTCGGTGTTGTGAAAGGAAGTCCTGTTTTCGTAACCCCCGTATACCTCGTGCAAGCTCTAGGCCTATCCCCCAAAGGATCATTTACCTACTTCAGGCACTTCGAAGGTCTTCTCGCCAACATTGGCGGGGAGGAAAATCTTGGAGACTACTATGGCGCGTTCTGTACGTCGAGGGACCTTGGGAGGTCTATTACGAGTAGTGACATTAAGCCGGAATTTCGCCTTCTTAAGCACTACTTGGCGACGAATATACTGCCTCGAACGGGACACGGTGACGAGGTTGATACCTTCCTGGGGTTCATGATATACTGTTGCGCCACTCGTCGTAAGTTAAGTATCTCATTTATCATTGCTAGTGTCATGTACGAGGCCAGGACAAACAGTAACGTGATAAAGTGTTTACCCTACGGAGCGATAATCACCGAACTATATACATATTTTGAAATTCCGATTATCCAACTTATGGACTTGTACCCACCTACTCTTGGCCCATTGGGACGTTTTTCCGCATTAAAAATTAGTGGATTCCCTCCCGAAACCCCGGCAGGCGCTGAAGAAGAGGCAGAACCGTCGATGGGGCGTCGTGCCAGTGTTTCTGATGTTCCACGTCGTGGGCACCCGTCGGGCCGAGGTAATCGACATGTCCGACAAGTGTCTGCTGATGCCGAGTTGAGGGAGGGTTACCAAGTGGGTCAAAATGAAGCTAACGAACGCCTAGACCGAATTGAGGCGACAATTCAAGTCAACCACCGTCAAACCAGAGACGATATTCGTGAGACCAGGGAGGAGATTCGTCAGGTTAGGGAGGATATTCGTCAGCTCCGAGAAGAATCCATTGCAACGACACATGGACAATCGCGAAGCCTTATCCGTCGACTAGGCAACATGTTTCGCAGTAGTCAACGCAGTAACAATGGAGTTAGTCAGCGTGACCGTGTTAGTAACTCTGCATCACCATCCTCATCGGGCGGCAGTATTGGTGCAAGGCTGTCGGGTCGGCGCAACTAGATTGTAATGCTAATATAATGTTCATGTTCAATCACTTGTTTGTACGCACTTGTAATGTTTGATGTAATAAAATTCTATGAATGTATGCTATTGTTCAAACGTATGATTTAAAAAAATGTACGTTTCGTCACCATGGAACGTCAACATAATATTAATGACATTAACAACCTGTGAAACTAAAATATTATTTCATATAAAACAAACATGAATGGAGAAAATGACTGTTACTATTTATACTGATTGGTGCGTACTCATCATAACATTAGTTATGTGTGTCCTTAGCTCCCCCATAGTGTAGTCATCTGTCATGTCTCCTGCAGATGCAGCAGCCCCAGATGTTGAAGCTTCGTCGGAGGTTCTCGCACCATGATTCCTTGCAAGATGCCTAGCTCCGTACCGGTCCGCGAACATGAACCAAGCGTCGCCCCTGTCGCACAACCTTACGAAGTTGTGGAGTGCCATTGTCACCCCAACGATCGAAACCTGTACGTCGTAACAAAATTGTGGCATTCCTTCCAGTATCTGCCACCTCGTCTTCCACACCCCAAAAGTTCTCTCAATCACGCTGCGCAAAGATGCATGGCGTCGGTTGAATACTTCTTGTGCATTTCACGGTGGATCCCCCTGTCGGAACGCTGATAAGTGGTACCTTGGTTCTCCTGTGTAGGTTGCTAGAAAACCTTGCATGTTAGGGTAGCCTGCGTCCACCAAATAATATTTCCCAGCGGGCGGCCTTGGAAAATGCATTACTGGGTTTTCCATCAAGTTCTGCAATATTCGGCTGTCATGAGTGCAACCTTCCCACCCCGCGGAAACGTATGTGAAGCACATGTCGAAATCACATATCGCCAAAATGTTTTGAGTTGCGTAACCTTTCCTGCCAATATAATTAATGTTACGATTCTCCGGAACGCGCGCATTGACGTGGGTGCCGTCCATCGCGCCAATACAATCCTGTGCATTATTAACATAGATCTCGTTAGCAAATACAATCTTCTGTTCATCACCGGACAAAATTAGGAACTTACTTTAAATGCCGGCCAGTACATCGCGTTGTTATGAATGTGCTGGTGCACACTATCAGAGTAAACTGCCGCTGTCCAGTCTGAAGTCATACGAGTCGCAGCTGCAAGAACATTGTGGAATTGTCTGCTTATTGTTTCTCCGGAGTGCTGGAACCGTTCTTGCAAATCCCTATTGGATGAACGATGTCCGAGGGTGTACAAGAATATGGCAATAGATTCCTCGGCTGTCATACGCCTTGACGGCCTAAATCCATAAGACCCCTGTAACAACTCTCACAGTTGATGGAATACTGATGCTCGCATCCGGAACGATTCGACTGATCTCTTCCAATGTCCATCTAAAACTTCTTTTACCCACATGTGTCCCGTTAATGATGAAGTTCGACATGGATCCGGTCCGAGTGAAAACAACATCTGCATTGCAACTAACATCACCTGTCCAGCATTAGCGTTAGGGGTTGCATTTATGGCCGATACGAGTATTGGCTCCACCATTGGTTCTAGCACATCTTCGTCATCTGAATCTGAAATATTATAACATTTTTAACTGAATAAGGCGTACATATTTAATACCAACATCACGTCCGACTGTAGAGTGCGTTAACTAAACAAGCATTACAACGGTAATTAAAAATTATGACATGATAACAGATGTCCTCATCACGAAGGGGGGACACATCCAGTTCTTGCCCGACCCAGATATTTGTTCAGCCACCTCTCGCGGGCTACCGGATTCTTCACCGCCATGAACGCCTCTCTTTTAGCCCGGTACTGGAAGAAGTTAACACATTCGTCGTATCCATCCTCCTCAGGGTTAAGGCCTCGGAAGGTCGAGGCTATCTCCAGGCATTCATCGATAGTCCTCCCTTGGCGGTCTCGTGTAACTAGAAATCATGGTGACGGTGGGTGACGTGTTGATCGCGAAACGCCTCGGTCAATTTCTCCATGACTGAATTCATTGTCCCACTAGTGAATTCCCTGCACCTACGCTTTCGGCCACCTGATGGCCCAGAATTATCGCTCCTCCCTTGTTCCCAACCAGTGGGAGGCGCATTAGGTGAGCTCATTGTGTCATCCAAATCGTCTTCATTGCGATGAGTCCTAGGTGGGGTCCTGAACCCGACACCCTCATCTCGTTCAAATCCCGGCGGAGGCGAATCTGGGTGCAGTGGGGTCCGAATTTCGGTGCCGTCATCCCTCTCGTAACCTGGCGGAGGCTGGGACATGGTTGGGTTTCGATAACCTGAGCCCTGCCCATGATCCCAAGTAGTCGGTTGCGACCACGCTCTTTGAGGAGCGCTTGGTCGACGACCCCGACCTCCTGGAGGGGGCCCGGCAGCTGGAGTCCATGCGTGTTCACCAGTCTCCGTGATATCTCCAAAAATTTGAAACTGCAGCTCACGGTGTGGCAGACCACCTTGTTGAAATTTCTTCGCCAGAGGAATTTTCTGAACAACCCAAAAATACCACGCGTGTAAGTAATTATTTGTTCACAGTTTCAAAAACATTAAAGTTATGAACAAAATATAACGTCCGTACCTGAATGAGTGCAGCCCATCGTTGATGAGAGAGCGACCACGTATTTCGACGAGGGTCCCACCCCAAACCAGTCTCTGTGTTGTTTATCTTAACCCAAACCTTAAACAATTTCCGCATATTCTCGTACTTATTCTTAAATTGTTGATGCGTGAAAAATAAATCAGTCTTATCATAAAATTCAGCAATTATGTTGTTATAATCTGTCTGGTTCAAATCTTTACCCCTAAAGTTGCCTTTATATTTTTCAGCCTTTACAAGGTTCAGAAATAACTCTGTTTTGTCAGTGTCCCATTCTACTCTACTTTGGGGTATCGCGCCTGGGGGCCAGAAGAACTTGTGAAGGTCAGCGAGAGTACCTGCTGGATAAGCAGGCGGTGGCGGCTCTTCGTCATCGGGATTGTTGCTCCACGACATATTCTATAGAAGAGACAACTAATTAGAACATAGAAGTTATAATAACAATATCGTTAAACATATATTAATTGTAAACAGAAAAATCAGATTCATACTTACAAACCAAACTTGCAGTGGGTGTAGGAAGAATGTGTGATGTGTTTGGAAAGGAAGACTGTGAATTGAAAACAGTCATGTGTTTGGAACTTATTTATACTGGTTTTGCTACTCTATTTTTTTAAACGCACCAGATAAATTATTGAGTAGTGAATTATTTGAACGGTGGTAAAGCAAAAGCAACCCAATTAATTGTGGTGGCAGTATGTCAGATATGATAAAAGCAAAAAAACAAAAGTAAAAAGATTGATGTGATGTTACATGATGTTGCTTTTTAAAAGTAAAAAAACAAAAACATATTCGCACGCCAACTGCATCTCTGATAAATCGATGATGAAAAATAAATGTTACTACTCACTGACAGTTGTTGACTACTCACTACTCACTCTGCAACTTTGTGCATTATTGTATTACTGTATCCACTTTGCAACTTTGTCCAAATAAATGTTGCTGCCTCTTGACCACCATGATGTGGACTACTCACCACTCCAATAATTATTGCTTCAAAGAAATATTATTGCTGCAGGCGAATCTCTGGTCTTCCAACATTATTGCTGCACGCGAGTCTCTGGTCTTCCTGTCGTTGAAATAGCAGCATTATATCCGTCTTCTTTTTGAATGTGGATACAGTAATACTATCTTCATGAAATCGCTCAATTGACAATACGTATATATGGCGCAAATGTTGGGACAGTCGTAATAGACTTGACTGACAATTTTATTAAATTTTACGTAAACTTTGAATCAGATTGTAACGTCATCTACATTTACGCCTGTGTAGATATAATTAAGGCTTTAAACCCTATTAATAGTTGCGTTATATGTCACACGAATTTTAAATAAAAATATAGTACATAACACACCAGTAATCGTTGATCAGAATAAGACGTTTATTTCTAACACATAAACTCGGTCAATTTATTGAACATTACAGATGAAAGTAAAGTACAACCACACAGATTAAGAAAAAAAATAAGTAGCGTCACAATACGAGGTTGACCGTATTACAGTTTATGTTGTTCCACATATTTCCTGCTAATTTTACTCGCCATTAGGGTTCGGGACAGTCTCGTCCGCGACGACATTGCGATTCAGGGTCGGGGATTGAGGCAAACCATCATGATACGGCATATCGAACAGATCGCACAGGCGAGCTTCATTGCCCACAATGATCACAGCACGCCTGTCCTCGACATCGGCACCGTTATCTTCTTCGCCAAGCAGTTCAGGGGCGGCAACCGAACGAACCCATTTTTTGAACTCACGAGTGAGCAACTGGAACTGGTTATCATAAACGGTCCGAGTCATGAACTCGTCGGTGTTTAGGAACCAGGTTTCACTAACACGACTGTAAGCCAGAGTTGATTGTAACATTCTGCGAAGGTTCATACGCTGTTTCTCCTCGATCAATAGCATGATGAACAAACACCATTCATCCCGGCCCCAACGATCGCGGTAGGCGTGCACCCACGTTCTTGCGTTCCTGGACAGTCGAGGAGGCGCACCATTGTTGTCCATTACTCAGGCCTACGAAGACAAATTAGTTAGAATAGCAAAATAATTTCGTAATATATGAACAAATATATGACAGAAAATTTGACAAAATCTTAATGTAGAAGATGTTATGAAAAAGTTTGTACAATATAGCAAAATCACTTCTGAAACAATGAACATAAATAAATGACAGAAAATTTACCAAACCTTGATGTACAAGATTTTCTTCTGAAAGATTAAATATGTTTGAGAAAGAAGATAGTAGCACAAAAAATGAAAGGGTGAAGCTGTGTTTAAATAGAGGTTTGAGCGTTTGTTTTTTTTTCAAAAATATTACATCCCTCAAACAAACACAACCCACCCAAATGAAATAAAAAAAAAATAAATACCCGGGTACCGCCCATGTGGACGGTGCCCGGCTACTAGGCAGAAGAGAGAGGAGAGGAGAGAGAGAGAAGTGAAGGAGTGCACGTGAAGAAGAGAGAGGGAAAGAGAAGAGAGTTGTGAGTGGGGCTGCCGGGTGAGAAAATTGGTGAAGAGGAGAGAGAAAAAAGGGAGTGCACGTGAATTGGTGAAGAAGAGAGAGAGATGAGAGAGAATTTTGGACCGGTGTCCGGGTGGGTAGTGGCGGTGACCGGGTAAATAGTGTTACTAAACTACTCTACCCAAACACCACCCAAGTTTGGTTAACCCAACCCCCAACCAACGTATCCAAACAGGCCCAATAACGAAGATAGATTATAGTTTCCCCAAACACACCCTGGGTGTGCTCTGTCCAGGCCAAATCCCCTAACTCACACAGCTCTCGTCGCACACTGGACTCGCTCGACCTTTTGTTGCCAGAACCTCATCAGATACAAAACTTCATCTTCTTCTTCTTCTCGCCCAATTTCGTCCGAATAGCTTTGTAGAAAAAGAAGGATGGGGAAGAATCAGCAATACAAAGCTATGCAGAGAGCTAAACTCGGCGCCAGTTCAACCGGCCAAGACGAGATCGAAGATGGAATGGTTCGTACCCTTTCATACCATATCACCGAAATCTTTCATCTTCTGTCTGTTGTTATTATTTTGTTTATGACATTCTTCGAGCCCTATATATATACATACATACTTGTGCAGGATCGAATGAAATGTTAAATCGAGATCTCTCATACGAGAACTGCTAGGTTAAGTTAGGGTTAGCTGTTCAAATTGGGGATTCTATTCCATGGGTAGTCTGGTAAATGACAAACAAGTCCATTAATAAGAGAAGTGTAATTGTAGTATGTATTAGGCTAGGTTTCCTCATGAAATGCTGCATTCAGGCATTGGGGTTAAAGCTGATTGCACAAACATGTTAAGAATTCCATCTTGTCTACTATTGCCTCGCCAATTCTCTCAAAACCTTAAATCCTAGAAGCTGATGCACGAGTAAGATAAATAGCTTATTACGACAACTTTATGGCTACAAATTGTTTAAGCATCCTCCACATATGGTATATACCCACTAGAAATTCCCCAAGTTGTTACCGAGGGAGGTCTTTTTCGCAAAGCACTCAGTTCAATTTTAAATTTTAAATTTTGGTCATCAAAGCCTAAGTGCTCTTGGAGAAGAAGTTACTTCACCATTGCAGCAGAAATTGCTGAGTGGATTACTTGGCTTGGACAATCTCGTTACTTCTAACAAGGGTAAGGATACTATTGTTGATGATGTTAAGCCAAGCTGCCCGAGGAATGATCTTCCTGGCGAACATTGACGGCATTGCTTGCAGCCTAATTGTCTTTAACCAGTTTTGAAAGGGGCTTTTAGCCTTAAATCGCTCTCCAGTTTCTCATTAAACCAATGCACTCATAGGAGCTGAAAGTCGTCTGATGGGTACTTTACCAATAAAAATTAGTTGTATGTGGGGTACTTTTGGAATGAAACTTAGGTGTATGTGATTGTGGGGTCTGACATGAGAGGATATATTGCTAGAATATCACCTCATAAGAGTGGACTTGGCGGGCAGCTCTGCATTTTAGAGTGGAGAACTTCTCAAAGAGCTTTACTTGGGAAAGGATCTTGTTAAGTTCCTTCTGGCAAGCTTTGTCTAGATTGAGAGGTTCTGAACTCTACTACTCCATGTCTAACCTTCCTCAAAGTGATGGATGGACAATCAGAGAGATTTAACTCGTGTGGAGGCTTACTTAAGATATATGATAGCAGGCTGGTTTTAGCTTTTTCTTCATACCCACTGGTAGTAATAGGTGCAGCTGCCAAGAAATCACGTTGTTTGCATAGTTCTTTTATGTTTGTGAAGTTTCCGATCTTAGCTAAGCTGGGACCAGTGACCTATAAGCTACCAGAATGATCAGAAGCCATTCTGTCTTTCACATCTCTTAGATTAAAGCAACGATTCTAAAAATCCGTTATTGACAGTATCATAATGTACAATCCTTTCTTTCATATTTCCCACCCTTACTCAGAGTAAGATGATGTTCTGTTGTTCTTCAACATTGTGTTTAAAATGTACGGCTTACCAACTACTGAAGTTTCTTTGAAGGAAAAGTCTTTTTAAGTTCCTTTTGGCAAGCTGTCTAGATTGATAGGTTCTGAACTCTGCTACTCCATGTGTACCATTCTCAAAGTGATGGATGGAAAAACAGAGAGATTAAATCCGTGTGCAGGCTTAGTTAAGATATATAATAGCAGACCATCTACTAGTGCTGATGGTTGAAAATTAATTCCATACTGACTGGTGTTGGTCGGAAGGGGGATGTCTTAGATGTTCGAAGTCATAATAGAATAATAATACCGTAGAGGAGGCAACTTAGGAAGTTAACACTATGTCATAGCTGTTTCTATGATTTGATTCACGAGGACACGGATGATCTTAAACTGGCAAGTTCGATACAAATAAATGTTTGTTGTTCAAGTTGGAAGTTGCCATTTGCATTCTTACTAAGGTTAGAATTGTACATGCTGAGCTGCATGGTGTTGATTTGTTCGAGCTGGAAGTTGCCAGTAAGTGGTCGGAAGTCAGTGGGCGAGTTGTTGGATTTTAGGTGTAAAAGGTTACCAATTGTCGTGGAATTTTCAGTAACTCATTATGAGGACCTGCTTGCATGAGGTTGATGGTGTTGTTGGATTTTTGGTGTAAAAGGTTACCAGTGGGCTGACAGCTTGATCCACCACAATACTTGATATGGTACACTCCAAAATAGGGGCCGTAGACGTGCCGGACATCGGATCACACTCAAAAAACATGTCAGACACTCCAGCTGGCATGCCAGTATGTTAGAGAATTTTATTAGACTGGAGACTTAGGGGGACAAGTTAGGTCACTTAATTAGACACGACAGTCCCCCTTCATGTTTATTAGTCTTTCACAAAGGGTTTCAGTGAATTATTCTATGGATTCAAGTATAATGAGGCTTAAGCAGATATAATATATGATAAATTGAGGGCTCAATATATGAAAATGCTGCACTTTTAAACAAAAAAGTTAAAGCGAGTTTTTAAGCTCTCACATTTGGCAGCTTCGAGTATTTTCACATATACAACTTAATAAGTTCTAGCCCAGGTAAGGTACTCTCCTTTCTCTTCTCCATATTATTATGAAAGAATTCGGAACCAATCTCTTTGCCATCCTTTAGTATACAAATTCAGATACGTACTATATAAAATAATAATAAGGGTTGCTGTATCCCTGCTGTGTCCGTACTTATTTATGGAAAATGACGTGTCCGTTCCCGTATGTTATGCATCACCCGTATCTGCTTGGTAGAGTAATGTTACTTACAAACTATTTCTTGAAGTATTCAATGTCAGTCGATCTAGTCACATTGCTGCATCTGGCTGCAGCAATACCGCTATTGTATTATATGGAAGTGAACTTCCACTTTGAGCACAGCCTTTATGTACGTATATTTGCAGAATGAGTACCAAAACTCTTATTGTATATGATCCACCTGATTCCTAATGCTCACAAGCTTTTGAGGATCTCGTTACATCTGAAATTGTTGGCTCACCATACCTAGTGTGGCATCCAGCTTACTAGGTATTGTTTTGACCTCAACTACTCATTTCAATAATCTAAAATCTAATAATCTTAATCTAGCTCATCTAAACAGGCCATAATCATAAGTTGATCAATTTTTGGCTCAAATTGGTTTCACTCCAAATTATAATGTTGAAGCTATCACTGTAGTTTAGCAGTGAAAGAAAGGAACAGATGAGTGATTCCACACCAGATTCAAAAGTACTGTTATCCTGATTCACTCATCTCCCTCCTGGGGTATGTATCCGGATATGCAAGGATCCTATTGCATCCCTATCCGGCTCCTTCGCTGTATGTTATAATTTTTAGCATTTTAGTTATTTTGTTATGCGATTTATGATTTCCATCTCCCTCTAACTGATAGCTCTACGAGTGACAGACTTTTAATTGGACAAGGATAACTGTTTTAAGTATACCCTAGATGCTGTGTACCATACTTCGTCTAATGAGGACTGTCGCAGGTGGATGGTTCTTTTCATTCGCCAGAATGGCATGCTGCTCGTTTGGCGAGTCTCAAAACTTCGCACACGGTTACTTGGGAGGAGTATAAGAAGAAACAGAAGGTAATTCTTTTGACCATAATTGCTTCTGAATGTATTAAGCTGATGTGTTGTGTCATTACCTTGGAGATACTCATCAAACTTTCTTCCTGCAAACTTATTGTGGAAACATTTTGAGATGTTCTTGGCGAGTGTTGTGTATATGTTTATAGCTAGCTGTACGGACATTTCCACAAGAAAATACTTTTAAAAGAATGAAATCATGATTGCAAATTCCTGTTCGGACCGATATAATTTTACCCCGAAACTAGGCATTACAAAGGATAGAGGTTAGATGCTTTTTCTGTCTTTTTTCGTAGTCAAACGTTTAGAAGTTATAATGAGAATAAAGTAGTGCATATGCTGGCTGGTTATATAAATCACGGACAATTTTGCAGACTTCATGGCTGTGCTTGGTATGGAACTTGTTAATTTATGGATATTTCCTTTTGTTTGTTGCTTTCTGTGACCATTTATTAGGGAAGTATGATCTGATATTGCTTTTATGAAACACCTTCAATTTGTACCACAACTTCGAAATCTGAACTTTGAGAAGTGGTTAAATTTGTTTGTCGACTCCGTAACTCTTGTTTGTACTAGGGTTTTCTGGTCTCCCAATCCCAGATCAGAGCCCGATAATGGTATATGCACCTTTCCTGTCCTAAAAACTCATCTAACATTTTCTCTTTGCTCCTTTTTTTATTACTATCTGCAAATGTATAGGAGTAGCAAGTTAATTTGTAAAAGGGTTTTCCGGTCTCCCAATCCCATATCAGAGCCCGATAATGGTATAGGCTCCTTTCTTGTCCTAAAAGCTCATCTAACATTTTCTCTTTACTCATTTTTTAATTACTATCTGCAAATGTATAGGAGTAGCAAGTTAATTTTTAAAAGGGTTTTCCGGTCTCCCAATCCCATATCAGAGATACAATGCAAGCGAGGGGGCCAAAATGTTGAGGTAGTTTTTGCTGATTCTGATGAACAGTAGATGACCCTCTTACTTTGCCTGGGTCCACGAATTTCAAAATTACTCGCTAGTTTGAAATTGTTAGATACTGCAGGAGTCTAATGCGCACTCTTGATATGTAGTACCTTTGTTGGGTATTATGGTGAATCAATTAGGGGAACGTTAGATCCAGAAAATGGAACAGTCTTATTGCGAGCTCACATGTTTGCTTGAACAGGACTTAGAGTTTTACAGGAGTAAATAAGGTGGTTGCCTCGTGGAGGTAAGGCAATACTGCTGTAACCATGATGCCCTCTGGACAGGGATACAATGCATCCTCATCATCGTCCAGCTTCTTCTCTTGGATGTGCGGGCAGACAAATGGGAGGTTTAGGTAAGTGGGAAGGGAACCCTTAAAAAATGGTGTGGGTAAAATTGGCGAATAGGATTTTCTTCTGCAGGTAGATGTGCAAGGCTTGATTGGGTCTCTGATCCAAAAGTTCAAAAACGTTTGCTACTGGAAGGGGATCTAGTATGTTTGAGTTTAACGTTCAGGTTTATTCAGGTTGCAGTCAAGAGAGTTGGGTCCAACTTTTTGCATGCATTTGATATGTATTTGTCCCTTTATAAAGTCCGAGTTAATGTTTCCTCAAAAAAAAAAGTCCGAGTTAATGCGGTGACTTCTTGGCAGAGTGTCCTGATCTTATGTGAAGCAGGAATTTGTGATATCTTGTTCAAAGTGGCGATGCTACGGCACTGATGCTGTGAATGAGTAATGTCTTTGCCCCATATATGCCAAGGTTTCTATTAATGGAACTATGAACACAAAATCCCTAACACACATGCTGAGAGTGAACTGATAGACCCAATGGATGCCGTCATTAAAATGATCTCATAAGATGCTGAGGAAACAGGGACGGGAACAGGGACGAGACGAAATGGGGATGCTGGAACGGCAATTTCAGAAATTGAGGAAACAAAACGCTGGGGGACAGCAGTTATACACACACACACATGAGGGCATATACTTCACAAACATGTGGAGGTACTTGAGAAATCAGAGTTTGTTAGAATCTTTGTGGTCTCACAAAAGGGTTTTCTCTCCATTGATGTATACGCGGGTGGGGTTTACACTGGGGTTGGGGATCTGATAGGATTGTGTTGATATAAAGACCCAGAGTTTTCTTTTTTACCCCAAGGGCGTTCCCAAAATGTTTCATAAAGGGGGAACTCATCCCGTCAAGTTTCTCATAATTTCCAGACTCAACATAGGTTCCAGGAATGGGGATGCCACCCTACATGGGAGTTCCCGTACATCACAGCTTTACAGAGAGTAATCAGATGAGAACCAACCGAGTACCCAATTCGACCAACATTCATATACTCAATATACAATACTGAAAATTTGAATATTTGCAAGCTCAGCAAAGTCGAATTACCTTTTCAAGTGTCATTTCTAAACCTTAGAACTTAACAAAGGACATCTTTAACGCCCTGATGCATATCAATCAACCAAACAACCTTGTCATCACCCTGACCCATCACACGAGCCCCAGATTTCATTGGCTTTCCCGTGTTAGGTTTCTTACCAGGGAAATTAGTTATGTTCTTTTGTTATGCTCTTCTCAAGCTTCGTAGGTTATGAGAGTATGGCCAATCAGATTCTCTTTGTAATTTCTTTTTAATTTATTATACATTGTTTTCAATGACCTATAGAAAAACCTCTTTCAGACTATGCTCTGCCTACAAATCGAATCTTGTTAAATAACAATAATTTCGTTGCTGAAGCAAATATTGCATCACATCCTATTGCTGGCATTTCCCCATCAATGTTGTATATTTGTACTGAGATGATATTAGAAATAAACTGTCTGATCAATGTAGTATATCTTTCCCATCAATGTTAGTTTGTTTGTACTATTAGAAATAAACTTGTCTCGTCTTCATATTTTCATGTTAGTTTGTTTTGGACTACAAGAAATAAACCGTCTTTACGGAATTCTGATACATTTTACCTTTTCTGATTTTCCTTGAGGTCTTCCCTTTCATTCCTTAACCACCAATTATCTTTACTTCATATGTTAGGAAGATGAAATGAGAAAAGGAGAGTTAGAAGCAGATAAAGATAAAATGATGAGAGAGTACAGGGCTCAGCTGGATGCTGAAAGGGCTATGAAGCTTGCAAAAGGAAGAAATCACTCAAGTAGCAGATCTCATAGTAAAAAAGGTATTTACCTTAACATTTAAAGGCAAATGATATATTTCTTTCTTCGTTCTTTGAACTTTATTTATCCCCTCTCTCTGATGGTGACAAATAATTTTGTAGATAAGGACAAAGATGTTAAGAAACGCAGCAGCAGAAAGAGAAAGGTATTGCCAAATTCTTTTGCCGTTATCATCGGGCTTCCCTACTACATGCTGAAATGCTTTTGGATTTCCTGACCTAAGAGTTGAAAAATCATGACTCAGATATGCTTTGTTCCTAGGAGTCTGTCTTGTAGAAAGGTTTGTGCATTTTTAGTAATCAATAGCAGTTGTTGTACTAGGAAATCCTCTGAATCTTGTTAATGCACTATAAAACTCATCACTGCTCTAAATCACGCCTACCTGAACCCTGCCAACTTGTTGGATTTTTTATTTACTCAACTTTTCTAATTTTGATTCGAAACGAAGAAGAAGAAAAGTTGGAAGTCCAAGTGGCGTTGAGCATTTGTTTCCTGCCCACAAGGCACTGTGTAGGGTAACTGATACCCTTTATTACAAATTTACATGCCTCGAGGTCTGATGAGGATCCTCAAATGATTTTTCGAAGCTCATGGGTCTAAATCTCGATAAAGATAAGCATTGTCCATTCTTGTAAGTACTATATACAAAGTCAAACCTTTATCTCCCTGCAAACATCTCTTGTATTATGGCTCTGACATTTAATTTTGCAATGTTCTAGGCTTCTAACTAAAATGGACAAAGGCCAAAGAAAAACATGTTTTTCCCTAGAGCTTTCTGTTCATGTTTTACACAGGTGTAGATCTCTTACCCTTGAAACGATGCTCTAAACCAAAATCTAAGCTCATGAAGACGGGTTTTAAAGCATCCTACTCTCACCTGTTCTCTTTGCAAGCTGAACACGTGAACATATACATATTTAACTAAATAAATTATAAATTATAAAGTTTAACGAAGTATTCGTAAGTGCTATTTGAGTATTACTTACCATGCTCTCAACATTGCCACTACTCTTGTCGAATTTGAGCATGAGTCAGCGTCAACGCAGATAGTGTTCATGCAGTAACTATTTTGTCAAAGTGAGCACGTAATGATCTCGTGTTCCTATGCTCTCATTAGTTCACCTCAATAGCATCGTGGTTGTAATAATATCAATTTTTGTCCATTAATCATCTTTGGTCTCACCTTAGGTGCCAGTCTCCCTAAGAGATGAGTGATAGGCGTGAACATTGCAAATAATTTCATCCCCTACTTGTCTGAACCTAGGCTAGGACCCCTTGATGAGTGACCAAACTAATTGAACGGGAGCAGAATGGGATGGGATGTGAGGAGGACAGTGAAGAGCATAATGGGATGAAACCGTATATTTAATATATATATATATATGTAAATATTGTATATGTCGTAGATAAGAGATGAGGTTCTGATTGATAAGATGATGAGGCGCATGCATGTCCCTTCCCTATCAGTTGATTTAATTACATCCGATGATGAATTGATTATTGTCGCGGGTGGGTATGACTTAAGTCACATGAAGCGGAAGTATGAAAGCGACTATTCTCAAAATAACTAGAATTGAGAGCGCTGCTGGAGAGCCTAATAATTAGTTAGTTAATTATATGCGAATTAACAATAGCATTAACAAGAGAACTAGAGGAATATGCAGATTAAGAACATATAATAGTTTACGATTAGAAATAGAGAAGCATGTAGATTAACAAGAGAACTAGCAAGTTGATAATATTGAATTTATTGATTTAGGATTTAAATAAACACTTTGCATTTAGTTCAAAATCAATTTTATCGGTTGTGGAGTTGAGAATTGCATCCCAAACAACCGAAATGATTTAGTTTATGCTTGTTGAAAGTAGAAACCTGTTGTTCAAACTCTGCCGTGACTTGTTGCTGTGTGAGAATTGCATCCCACCCATTGAAGCTTTTGCATCTATTCTGTTTCACTCTCGGTCTGCAATA
Organism: Linanthus parryae; assembly: GCA_023055425.1. Taxonomy (NCBI): domain Eukaryota; kingdom Viridiplantae; phylum Streptophyta; class Magnoliopsida; order Ericales; family Polemoniaceae; genus Linanthus; species Linanthus parryae. The sequence continues at coordinate 1,828,933 of JALGPY010000024.1, forward strand.
GTTAAAGACCTGCGAGCCTTAAACTTTTGTCCCACATCGTTCAAAAACTAAAGATTTTCCATGAGCTGCTTATAAATGTTTAGCTCAATGAGAGTTTTTCTGAGTGAACAGCGAGAGGTTTGAGTTGTGGGCTTGCTTCTTTTATTTTAAGAGGTGAACCTCTTTCAAATTTGGTTGTGGGCCTGGTCTCTGATTGGGCCCGCTACTATAAATGCTGGCGACCTGCCTCTTGTTTTATTTACAAATTAGGTCCAAGTTTAGCGTACTTTGAGTGTAAATTCGCATTCGCCTCATAAATCGCGCTCCACAATTATTGGAGCGTGTTTTTACTGCGATTTGCTCCGAAATTCACCAATCTCCGTTTCAAGAGTGGCAGTGGTGGGCTACTTAGACGTTTCAGGTGACTAAGGGTATGACATGAGTGTCATCTTGGAATTGGTTGCTCAAATTACGTTGCAATATAGTATTTCTAGAGTGGGTATGCAAATTAAAGTACAATTGCAGTAGAAATAATGTTTATAATGTGATGACAAATTTAGTGAAATGTGTTGAGAGAGAGAAGCATCATCCTCCAAAAATGGTGAGACAGGAAATTATAATGAGATAACAAATGCTGAGACAGAACTTCAATTTTAGTGCAGTGTGAGATTTGTTTTAAAGGACGAGAGACCACATACACAAAAGTTTCACCGAAAGTTGTGAATGTAGTGTCTACTACGGTGGAAGATCACACCATTTTTTAAACCAGAAGTAGGTAATAGCGATATGGGTGGGATTTAACACTCCACTCACCATTTCATTATTTTTTCTGAAAACATCATGTTTTAGTTCTCCCATTCTTGTTGTCATTCCCTCACCAGACTCTCTGAACTGTTAAATAATAATATTTCACCATTTTTGGAGAGTGGTGCTTTCGGCCCCCCCATTGCATTTCACCAAGTTGTTAATCACATTATAAATCGTCTCCCATTGTAGTTTCTGCAATCACCATACCTGATTTACAACTATAGTGTCGCATGTGATTTGAGCACCGAAATAGTAGGGACATGCACGCATCCCGTTCATCTTATCTATAACAATATGATCTTTTATCCCATCCCATTTTGCTCCAAATTCATTTATTTTGTCACCTTAGCAAAATGAGTAAAAATTTTCACGCGTTCAGACAAGTGGAGGATGAAATTCTTTGTATTTCCGTCGAACAACACAAATATGATAGTAAGATTGGAACCTAGGTCACCTAGAGCGAAAGCGGGAAAGCGGGTAAGTTGTGTTTGAGGGCGCCTGCGTATCATGTTTTTGATATATACTTGTTAAATTTAAGTAATAAGACCTGAGATCATATATGTAAAATGTTAGGGTTCTAAGTTCCGAACATGAAATGGTGATATGTGTTAGTGATTTTTGCTTAATAAGCTTTCCTACTTTCTATTTGAGTATAAACATTAGTTTCTGTTCAGTTTTTAGTATAATAACATTTAGTGTTAGTTTTTTTTGGGTCCAAATACACTAGTGAGACAAAGAAAAGGAAAAGAAACTCTAATAGTAGGTACACACACTTGAACAGAACCACAAAATAGAGATGAACATGTCTACAACCCCAGTGAAGTCTTCACGTATTCTTTGTTGTAGCTAAAACTCAGTTCGAAGACAACAAGTGTCTTGCTGCTTGATTGACCACTCTGTAAGGCAGAGTTTTTGCTTGCCTCCTTTCCACTTAATACTTTAGCAATTCCACAAGCCCATGGACATTCTGCAAGTAAACTTGATTGAATTCTACCAACTTCCAAATTGTTACCTTGTAGAAGCCTTCCAACTTCTTCTCCTTGATGAGAAAGGGAAGCTAGAATTCCTTATAGGTTGATTTCAAAAGATGAAATTGGTTGGAAAATCCAAGAAATCATAGCTATCAAATTTCTGGGTTTAATTTCCAGCCAAACCTCCACAACTCGTCACTTCTTCTGTCCCACATCGAGTATTAAGAGGCAATTATACTCCACCTTTTTGTAAGAGAGGCTTCCAATGCAGGGTTGTCGTTGTTGTTGGCTTTAGTGCTTCTGGGCTCTCTTTTATTTAAGTGTCATTGACACTCAACCTACTTGCAATATACACTTGATGACAATAAAACTCCTCACACTTTCGATTTGCCACTACAAACCCCACACTTGTATCCGGTGACAACTAACCCCAAATCGTTAACGCTTGAAAAAGACTAACTAAAGCCATCACCTTAGGGGCTTTTTAGTATTTTTCCACTAATAAATAAACCAAATAATAAATAAATTGGGGAGTAGGAGGAGTAGAGGGTTTGAAGGTCTGTTTGGGGTCTCTATTCGTAGGTGGATCCAAGGATTTAAATAACGGTATGGGCCGACGTATCGGTTTCGGTCGCGGATAACGGTATCTGCCGATATCGGAGAAACCGTTACGGGAATGGGGAACCGAATGCGTGAATGTTAAAAAAATGTCAAATGATGCAAAAAGCCTATTGTTAAACATTATTTTTGCACATCAAATACATTTAAAGTCTTTTACTAGTGTTTAGACCATGACCTACCATTTAAAAAACAAACAAACAAACGCAACCTAACCTACTGTACTTGCATTCAATATCTATACTACATTTGGAGATAAGGTCGTACTTCGCTTAGAAGACCAACAAGAAACACAGTAGTCGTAAGTGAGAGAGAGAGAGAGAACCTGTCTGCTTTGAAGAACGGCGTGTGATCGACGACGACCATGGGGGATAGCAACTCCGTGATGGAACACAACGGTATGAGAATCAATAATTGCAGATTTACTGGCCAAGTTGCCTTGTGATTCTATCTTCCTCTAATATCCAAGACCCGTTTTTTAATCTTATCGGGACGGATCGCCCGTTAAATGAGGGTTTCAGCGCGTCTTGTTTGTTTCGTTTGCGAATCCGAATCACATGAAGCGTATCGGGTGTATCGGTATCAGAGACCACTGATACCTTATCGTAATAGGGTGGGAGATGCCGAGATGCATGTCTGTATCAGAAAATTTGTTGAAAATATAGAGAATGGTAATATAGCTATTTGTTTGTCAAACACCATGGGAGCTTAAACTAAATAATTATATTTTTGTTGATTTGGGGTGGGAGGCCAAAGGTATTTAAAAGATCGTGAAAAAATAGGAAATTGTGATGGGTGGGAGATGCTCTAAGACTCTTGATTTTTGTGCCAACTTACCGTGTTTCTCCATAGTTGCAAGGATTTTTCGAAGCCTTTCTGAAAAAAATAATTATTCAGATCCTGAAGTTCCTTAATTCTGTTAAACATGTCTTCTTTTGCATTCCCAAGTGTTAGATTAAATTTTTCTCCCCCACGCTTTCAGTTTTTCCTTCACGAGGTTAAGCTTGTGAGCAGCCTATAGCTTTGAACCGCATGTGCATTAATTTAACTCCGAGTTTTAACCAACGAACATATGTGTTGCCGGTCTGAGTTTAATCCTGATGTGCCTAGTTAACCATGTGAAACTGAGTAAATGGTTGCTTGCAGTTAGGATGCTGTTACGATATATTTGACTTGTTCAGTCGAGAACTCAATTTGATCTCCATCATAAGTTTTTGACCTGGCGAAGTAGACTGGGGAAAGATGAAAAATGCATCAATTATTGTCTCGCCAAGGTCTATGCTTTGACATGGCCTTCTCCTCCACTAAAATAGGCTGAATATATGAAGAAAGGGTCAGTAAGAAACATTGGTTTTCCTTGGATCACATGCACAAGCGCATATGAGTCTTCACACACGAACACGGGCGCACACATAAAGAGGGGTAATGGATTCATTGACTAGTAGGTTGACATAGATGGACGGCGTAAAACACGAGTTGGTTGAGTGTTGATTTCATCAAACATGTCAGCGAAACCAAAATTTAGCTCTACCTCAGGCACGCGAATTGTAGACAAGAAGTGGTATGAGTGGGCGGCTCTGACTAAATGTTTGATCGTACCCTGGTGCGCTAAGCCAGTTTTATTGCTTCCGGAAGTAAAATGCAAGCAAGTCTGACGTATTTTCGTAAACGAATTCCAGATTCTAGAGATTTCTGAACCATTGTTTTACGTTGTGCGTGCATTAATGGCCTGTAAACAATTTTATTCCCGCTTATGTTCTGTTGCATGGAAAAGCGTAAATGGATAATGACAGAAAGCACTCCTACAAGTAGACACAATGCCAGCACACTACCCTCTGCTCTGACAAATACCTCCGCACCCACTTCCATTTGCCAAACAATTTGACACCAAACATCATTCCGTGTAGTTTTGTCAAGGGAATGTGTGGGGTCCATAACCGACACTCATTTGGGATTTTTTGCCCCTGAGACCGCTGCCATGACACATTTTCCCGTGGACTTCGAAATGCACCCAATCTTTTTCTCCTCCTCTTCCTTCTCCACCTCCTCCTCCTGGTCTACATCAGTACACCACTTCACCACCCGCCCAACAACCACTACTCTGCCACCACCAGCAACACCGCAAATCTCAACTAAGACTTGTCTCAGCAACTACCACTTTGCCACCAAAGTGTCTCTCACCTTATATTTTTTTTGAGAATTACATCATATAGTCGGGTTCGAACCCGAGACCTCATGCAGGGGCTTCAAATGCTCTACCACTGAGCTAGCATCCATTTGCCTCTCTCCCTATATGTATGTGTGTGTGTGTGTCGGTTTCAGCGCCAATTCAACTTTGAACACCAAAATCCCACTACCAATCATAACCAGTAATTTGCCAACCTGAACCAGAAATTAACGCTTCAACCCAACCACACCCAATCACCATTGAAACCCAAGACCAAAAACCTAGTGCCGGACCCTTTCGAGATCCTAACCATCTAAACTCGCCTCTGTTTGGGTCAACTGTCTGAGAAACGGACCACCACTCACTCGAATTCCTTGCTCAAACTCCCACAACCACCTCACCTCCAACTCCTGCCAGGGCTACCTTTGTTCACCCAACCCACAACCATCATTTTCCTTAACCTGAAACATGAACATCACCTCCAAATCAGACCATGAACACTTCTGCTGCAGGCACAAACTGATCTGCTGAATCAGGTTGCAAACCAAAAATTGAATCTGGAACTGAGAGAGACAGATCTAACAACCTAATTTTTTCCCCTCTCCTCAACCCGAACAAACAATTAACGCAAATACTTTCAAAACCCTGAAATTTAGTATCTAAATCCAAACCAAAATCAAAGAGCACGCCCATGGGTATGGGGTTAATTTGAGCCTGGGTTTAGTTGGAAGACGAGGGAGACGGTGGTGTTGAAAATTGAGAAAATGTTATGTATGGTTTCAAACCCCAAACCAGAGGTTGTTGGGGGCTCTTTGATGTTGGATTTACGGCGGTGACCCGACTTCCACCGGATCTTTGGACGGCGGTGGTGGTCGGCTTTGAGGAAGACACTAGCAAGGGAGAGGCCAGGAAGAAGAGTAGATTAGTGAAAGGTTTTTGCTTTGTAATTTGTGTACATTTTTAGTAAGTGAGATGTGGGTAAGATGGACATTTTGATTCTCTGTACTCCCATCAGTTACAGGAGTGCTCAAGGTATTTTGTCGTAACACAGGGTAAAAACTAAATATTTTGGTATTTTGCCATGTAGGGATGGTTTGTCATTTACCCCTTGTAAAATATCATTTATTTGTTGTTAATGGTGTTTGAGGTGCTGCTGTCATGGTTGGTTTCAGTTGAAATTGTTCTCGTGAAAGAAGATTTTACAGTTTTTACGTGCTTAAAGAAAGCAACATTTTTGTGCAGCATTCCAGACGGTCGTCTGATTCCAGCTCCTCGGATTCGTCTTCGTCATCATCATCGTCAGAATCATCAAGTAGTGACGACGAGGACAAGAAATCTAGGAAATCTAGGTCATCATCAAGATCTAGGAGCAAGAAGGAAAAGAAGCATAGATCCAGATCCAAGTCCTCCAAGAGTGATGATAAAGAGAGTGGCCCTTTGCCACTCTCAAGATTCTTTGGGAGCCTGAAGAGCTGATTGCAGCTTCCATGGAACAGCGCATGTTATGGCCCTGATCTGGACTAGTGTAGATGGGGAAATCACCATCTCGTACTCTTCGTCCCTCATTTTTAAATTCATGTTATTGCTTTGTGATTACAATGTAATTCTCTGTTTTGTCATACATGATAGAAGAGATTTTATTTGTACTATATTATAGTCATGAAAAAGTATCATCTCTTACTCGTGCTGAGAAATTTGAATTGATGGCAAGTGATTACATTGCAACCACATGTCTATGTATGTGCCCAGGCAAATGCTTTTACTTGTTTATCGTGTCAGATAGCGGACTCGAGAATTATATTCTCGACACTCGAGAATTATATTCTCGACACTGAGCTGGCATTTTGATTGAATGCCAGTTTTGATGAAGAGCCACGAGTTCTGTTGGAAGTTTGTTGTTTGCCAACAAGGTCTGTAACATTGATGATCCAAAATTGCTAGTAATCTGTTCTCATTTTACGGTTTCCACAATTACTTGGGCGGTCTACAAGATAGCAGTTACTTTTCTAGATGATTTTTCAAGCTAAAGTTATCCTTTTTTTGAGAATTTTTTAAGCTAAAGTTGTGTTTTTACACTACGCAGAGATTTGTCCGTCATTTATTTTTTAACAAGATATTCTTATTAAATATCACTTGGACGATTAGCACAAATGTGTTTTGTTCCTAAAAAAACCTGGCAGAATTGTGTATGCTCTTGGTGGAGTCTTGCCCGTTCAGATAAATTGTGCGCCTATAAGTGCAGTATGTTTAAATTGTATTAGAAATTATTTCATTTATCATTCTCTTGGAATAGAGAAGAGTAAAACACAGACTACAGGATCATTCTAACATACCACAACCCAAGCTGGGCTTCCACAACCACATTACTACAGTAATCAGGGGCAGACAGTAAAAGTCTGCTCCCGAAACAGTCCCAAATAGCTAGAAGTGCAGTATTTAGCAAAAACATCAACCACCTTACTCCTCTCTAACTTTTACGATGCTAGGGTGTGTAACTGAAGAACGCCTTCTAATTTCCTGAAAGGAAGGGAAACATCACCATCGAGAATCACATGTATAGCCTCTTGAGAATCAGTCCCCAAGATTGCATTGAAGGCTTGTTGCATCTTCAGGATTTGAATGTCTTCCAAAATTGCCCAAGCTTCACTATTTGGTACAAAAGAAGTGTCTTCTTTGGCTTTCCCATTTCCACACTCCTCCAGCATCTCTACAGACCACCCCAATGACCAACAATGAGCCATGACATAAAGAAGCACATTCCACATTTACTTTCAAGGTGCGAGCTACTAGTTTTTACCAAGAAAGTCAGACAACTTTTTGGGAAATTTCTTCTCACAATGAACTTATTAAATTTTGCACCTGACTTGGCTTCATAACCAATAGATGAGCAACAATGTATGGGGGAGAAATCTATCTTCCTAGCAAGATTCACTCGGCGAAAAAAGAGAATGGCGGTTTTAGCCTACCTAGATCATGACCCAATTCCTTATTCAGACCCTTATTCAGATTACTACCATTTGGAGTTGAATTAGGCGAGTCTTGATCTGAGTTGTGAGTTGACTAGCCGTTCTTTCGACGGTTCCTCGCCGGACTACTATTGTTCCGGTACTGAGCTATCATCCACGCATCCTACATCGCCGGGGTATTCTCCGACTCCGGTTCAACCTAGAAATATAAATTTCAGAAACCATTTCAGCACCGTTATAATCCATTGGTTTGTTCATTAACGAAGACTTCTACTTCTTATGGCCAAAAACGCCGTCAAAGCACGTTTGATCTAAACCTTCACTCTACTGGTATCATTTTCCCATTCACCCATATATCTCGTAGGAGGCTTTTTCCCCAAATGGACCTCCATACAGATCCCTACGTACCTACCCCCGGGCGGCTGCAATCGTCGTTAGATATACTTTCACGAACTTTCCAAAAACCTCACCCATCCCTTTCAGGGCCTTTCACGGAAGTATTCAACCGGAAATCCATTCATTCGTATCTTTTGGAGTTGTTTTCAGCATCTCTCCATAGGGACCGAAGTGTGGAATCCATTTCTGAACTATCACGTAGCTCCCTTGGATCATCCATGGCCCTCCTAACATAAATCGTAATCCTCCTTACAATATAATAGAGCGAAGAATTGGTTTCCATGTCTGTTAGTTCAAATTCCCGGCTCAATTTCCCTTGCGCCGTAAGCCGCACATGAATGATCCGGTTTTCCGGAGATTTCCCCAGAATATGAAGGATTAGAGCTCTGCTTGTGGAAATGTTACACTAACAATTCGCACTTCAACCCTCCCCATCAGGGAGTTGATTCTGAACAATTTTTGATCTATCTATATCATCGACATCGGAGAACAAGTCATCACCTCAACATAGATTCCCACCAGTAATCTAAGAGAGCCTCACAGAATTGGCGGTTACCTATCGTATCATCATCCAATGCATTCATCGACGGTGGTGATACCAACCGGCGCTTGAAATTGGTATGATTTCAGCGGAGATCAGAATCTCCACCGGAAAAGCGAAAAGGAGTTGTAACATAATCGATTACATTTACAAAAATCCATATCTAGAGAGGTGAGAGCGTTTCTAGAGAGAGTAACTTTTTTTTTCCGGTGAGAGTCTGTGTTAGCAAGTTTTCATGACAACTGTTTATTGAGTGTCTGATCAGATCTCACATATCCTTCAATTCCAAGTCTTATGTAGTTCTCAAAACATTCTCGCAGACATTAATTTTGGAGTAATTTGTAAATTTAATCAAGTCTATAAGCTGTTGGAGTGAAATACTCCACAAACTAGCTGTTATATGACGTTGGGAAAGGGTAAATGGTCAAAATAGCACAAACTAGCCATTGGAGGAAGACAGTGCTATGCTGTGCCATTGGACGGCTCGCGCTATGTGCCACACATCTCGACCCAGCCCAATTCACCGATGGGAGCACGAATCATCACACAATATTAAGGACAAACTTTCTCAAAAGATGTTAAGGACGTTTACATTACATTATTGCTGCCATCAGCTTTTTGAATGGAATATATATACACACCAGGAAACAAATTACATCATAGAACACGTAAACCAGCAAACTGAAAAGATACAAGTACAAGGGTCTTCTAAGCTTGCTGATATCCGGGGTTGAAAGCAAGTGCCTCTCTGTAAATCAGTTCTCTCATCTGTTCTTCAGACAAGGTGTGCTGCTCAAAATCAAAGCTGAATGGAGTAGTGCAGACAGGCTCGTCACTCACATCGTGAAGTGATGCCAAGTATGGATGTTCAAGCGCATCTTCAACTATAAGACCAGATGAGAATACAGTTACAGGAATACAAAAAAGCTTGCAAATGAGATCTGAAGATCTTGCCGTAAAGATACTTTTATGATTCATTGATGGAGAACAGAAGATATGGAAGGGGATGTCTCTACTGCTCCCGCAGTATCAGGGGGTCTAAGCAGAGTGCTGTAACGGTGTAACACTTTTGGAGAGCAGAAAAAGATACGAACAGAAAAGTACAGAGAAATCAAGTCTGGAACTTTGATTTCAGGTATAACTTACAATATACTTGCACATTTTATATTCTAAGGGAGAAACGGAAATAAGACGTCGACAGTCTTCACTCCGGTATGGTTACTTACCTGTTTTTTGGAGGCAGGGCATTGATTCAAAATGCAATACAAGAATTATTTTTCTACATTCAAAACGCGATACCCAATGTGGAAGACAATTTAACGGCGAAAGGCCATGAGCAGGATAGGAGTGGAAAATAGTCAGCTTGTAGGGCAGGTGTGGATAAGTGTTGTGGGTCCAACATTTTGTTTAACATCAGGGAGATGCTTTTTATACTCGAGCTCAAAGCAAACACATGGTCCGAATTCTAGAGCTGGCCACGGAAAGAATCTTTTACAAGTTTTGTTCTTTACAGAGATTTAACCATATATGAATGCACTCCCTAATTTATCATTAAAAAAACAATGAATGAGAATTGAACTTCAGAACAATTGAACTTTAAAGTTCATACCTGTAATTCTCTGTCTAGGATCAAACGTTAACATCCTTTCAACCAGATCAACAGCTACAGGGTTGACATGTGGGAATTTTTCAATCAATGATTGCCGGGGAAAGCGAGGCAGTTGTCTAATGTACTTCTTTGCATTTTCATTCAGATACTCCATTTCAGGCTCTGAAGGGGTTCCAATTAACTGCAAGGTGAAGCAATTGCTAATCATGATTTCAAATGAGTTGAAAATGTAATTCCAAGGAGAAAACCGCAATGCATGCTGTTTTCAAGTCGCGCTGCCAAGTTCCGGTTCATCAAGGTATAATTCTATAATGTATAGACTTCATGAAAGTATAAAGGAGCAACAGTAAGAATTAGCCAGAGACACTTGTTTAACATAGTTAACAAAGTAACACCAAAGGCTGAGATACAGAAATGGGGAGTAGCAGGAAAGTGATAAAGTGGGGGAAGCAGATCCAATTATAGAGAAACCGCGAAAGAGAAAGGAATAAGAAAAGAAATCAGTTGCAACAGCAGTCTAGCAGAAGAGGTAGTGTCGAAGTGTACAATGCTTAAATAAAACAAAAATTCAGGCATCTATAAATCAAAATGCTAAGAAAATTTGAAGCTAACAGAAATCAGAAACTTCATTTGAAGATCCAACAATGAAGTAAAAATATAGGAAAAATATTATTACCTCCATAAGCAGACGTAGTTGGTGGACATGATCTTTCCCAGGAAACAATGGCCTCCGACCCATCAATTCCATGAATATGCAACCCACTGACCATACATCTATTGCTGCAGTATAGTCTGACGAGTTCAATAACAGTTCAGGTGCCCTGTACCATCTTGTGACTACGTATTCAGTCATGAAATCAGATTCAGAGTTGACACGAGCTAATCCAAAATCACATATTTTCAGATCGCAATTGGCATTCAAGAGAAGATTGCTAGGCTTCAAGTCCCTGTGAAGAACATTTGCAGAATGTATGTACTTCAACCCTCGAAGGAGCTGATACAAAAAGTACTGCAAAACAATTGAACAAGAGATAAGATATCAAGCTCACAGACGTTCGACTTAAAAGCATTGAGCACAAATCAGCATATCCATGGAGGCTGAACAATCAAATGAACACACACCATTATCACCAGAAAGATGAAAACTTTATTACTTGACAAGATAGAATCATACGCAAATTTATTAGTCGGTTGACTAGCGAATGAACAATGATGTATCAAAGATTTTTCGACTTGGCACGGAGATGGTTAAGGCTTAGGTAGAAAAAGCAGGTCAGTACTTGGAAACTTCAGCACAAATAACAGATGCTTCTCTCTTTTGATCATTCCTAACACATAGGTAAGATCTGCAATACAAAATCCCAAATTACCGCAGCTTTGACTTACAGATAAAGTAGGTAACAGGCCTCCCTACTTCATCAACGACTAGAACGGAACGTGGAATAACCTCCAACAATATGCATCTTGTGATTCAAAAGACTTCCCAAGTATAGTTGCCGTCTATGATTGAAAACTGCATTTTGGAATCTCCAATGCGCTGATTCTTCCAGGTGCATCTCTAACCCAGTAGGTTGTGCCTCTCACTTTATTTTTCGTCTCCTTATCCCCACATAACAGGAGTACATGTTGGAGAAGTGAGAAGGCAGCCTAAACTTAAAGGGAGGGAAACAGTACGTGGTTGATGGATAAAAACCAATACTGATTTCTGCTTATATTTTAACCACACATGATCAAAGAGAATCATTGACAATTTGAATTGCATTCATGCTGCACATGGGCACTCAGTGCAACAATGTCCATGCATGGTTAGCTAAATACATAAATGGGTATGAAATGGTACAGGTATGTTTGGTTCAATAGAACTTTTTTGAGAAAATAAGGTTAAAATTCCACACAAACTGTTGGGGGCCGAGATATACGAGTTTTTGCTCTTTCCATTATCATTCACATATCAAAAACGAGTTTAGGATACAGGATTTCTAATGAAGTTATGACTAAGATATATGCATTTACTTAGTCGCTTTATTAGTGAACAAGGAAAAATATTATCTAAAGTTGTAGACAAGTGACAAGTTTGGCCTTGAAACAAAAACGCTTAATTACTATTACTATAAAACAAGATTGTATTTTATCTTCTTTACCTTTTCTTAATAACGAGCAACAACGTAAAAGAACCGAGTCAACCACTAGAACTCCCAGTCACAAAACCTGAGAACGACTAAGTTAGTTGAGTAACTTGCATCCCGGCCCTTTCTTTCGTACTAAGATAAAATATTGTAGTTGTACCGAGCTATAGGATTAAGTAAGATCCTGGATACCAGAATGGATTTGAAGGGGTAATATCTTTTTATGAATGAATGAATAAAACGTAATCCGGACCCCAGTTCTCCAAAGGAAACTATAGGTACGGGAAAAAGCTCATGTATTTTTCACAATTTTCATTTCTTGTGATTGTCTTTAGACATGATTAAACTTAGCACATGATACGCAATCCATGTGTATGATCAATCCTCAACTGTCGCACATTCGTAACTATTATCACAATATACAGAAATTGCATTCTGCTTTATTTACAGTTATTTGTAACTACAAACTCTCAAGCAGAGAACCAGATGAAAACTTATGATTAAGATCACGAATGTTTATTTAAATTTAAGTTAGATTTCATACCAAATGAGCAATCAAAAAACACAACAGACCAGCAACAGTTGTGATGTATCAATAAAAATAAAAATGCTAAAAGAATTGTATGTTGAAAGTATAACCTGGCAATGCTCCTCTGACAATCCTTGATTTGAACGGATAATTTGATGTAGATCAGTGTCCATAAGCTCGTATGCTATGTATACGTCATTGAATGAATCTCGTTCGGCTGGTGGTATTATATCTAGAATTGCAATAATCTGCACGGAGAAGGCAAGCGGCCATTATAGAATGAAAATGATCTGCACGTGACATAATATTATAGAGGCAATGTTGCTAACTTGCTATATTCTTTTGTATTGCACTGTACTACAATAGGAAATTGTTATTGTTAACAATAGAAGAAATTCTTTAAAATAACACTTATTATGGTGTCATCAATATCCGTACTACCATAAGGAATAAGATCTGCCGGTGTGTATTAAAATCTTAAGCATTGAGTACGAAATGTCTTGCGTACATTGTAACTGTTATACAGTTCCTACCATAGATCTGGGGTATGTCCATGAAACAAGAATGTTCAATCAGTTGTACGTACATCCAATCAGGTTCTCCAGGCTTAAGTTGCACTGTCTTCTTAAGTATCGAGTAGCTTAATTTTGTCTGTGGTACCCATAGTTTGAACTTTGTGTAGATTTAGTACACAAATGGTAATATGGATAGAACAAATGGACGGAGAGATGAGAGAGTGGATTATGTGGGTAAAAGTTGTGATTTTATAAAACTTCAATGAGAACGAGGGGCAAAATGGTATTCTTTTAAATATCTCTCCGATATGTGGGAGGAAAGTTAACCAAGGGTACCTGTTTCCAACAAAAAGAAAGTTTGGCTACTTGATTGCTTCATTTGAAAGTATGGGTAGGGCAAAACGGTCTTTTAGCAAATTTCTGTCCGATATATGGACGTCAAGCAAGGATTTGAATACCGTTGCGTACCGTATCGGGCGATTCGGAATGGCAACGGTGGTATCCGAAACCGTTTCACCCGATACGGTACGGGTGAATCGGATTCACACACACATGGGCCGATACGGTCCCATACCCCCATTCTACGGGCGATACGCCCCGACAAGTTAAAAAAACGGGTCTTCAAAGAAAAACAGAGGTAGGAGTAAAGCAGAATTCTACTGACCTTTGAGGAGACGAAAACCCCAAATTGAAAGAGTACTGTTGTAGTACTAATTTAGTAGTACTGTAGTACTAATATAGTATAGCTATTATTGTACATATGTAGTACTAATATAGGTAGTGTTCGTTTATATTATTCTTAATTAGTACTAAAACAGCGTCTTAAAAATACTGTTTGCCTCTTTTGACAATCTTTTAACATTCACGCGTTCGGCTCCCGATTTCCATTACAGTTTCTCTGATACGCGACCATACCGATATGCCGGCCGATACCGTTATTTAAAACCTTGACGCCAAGTTAACCAAGGGTTCCTATTAGCAACAGAAAGAAAGTTTGGATACTTGATTACTTTAATTGAAAGATGGGTACTAAATCCACACAAACTTCAACCTATGGGTACCACGAATGCAATTTTGCCTTCTCATTATTATCCACTGTATATCTCTCCTACCTGTGAGTTCTGACTTCCGAGAGCACCTATTCATGCTTCACACAGATCTGCTGTTTGGTTGTTCTTCACTAGATTCAAGAACAGAATGGAAAGTGGAAAATATCTAAACTGTAGAGCTTAACTGAAAACTATCCTTTTTAACGTTTTCATTCTTGAAAAGTAAATAATGGAAGAGAAAATGTGCTTTGTTGAACACGCCAAACAAGTGTGTTATTTCGTATTCTGTATTTATCATCAGTAGCTTTTATCGCTTGGAGATCATTGAATTGGACAAGTTATTTTACTTATATTGACAGATGTCTGTTGGAAGGAAGCTCATATTGCATTAATGCTTTGTGGCAACGCAAGGGAAGAGCACATAAAATGCAAGTGTTTCGGTGAAACCTAATAGAATAGCTTACACTGAGTACTTATAATATGGAAACATCTCTACAATACAATTGTCCGTTGGTATATATACAAGATATTTTATGCTATAAAAAGGTCCTTCCTTACTAATTTGGTTCTTTAAGATATTAGCTCTTGTCTGTATTGGAAAGATCAAGCTTTGCAAACATCTTATTGCCGATTGGTGGTATGACGTATCAATTGGGTCGTTATACAGCCCAGTGGTAATTTGATGTACCGATGTGTTCTTTCTGCACCTGTTTTGCAAATTACATTGAACATACAATCCTAATCTAGCCTACACCTAGCAGGGTTCGAACCCTGGACCTCATGCAGGGGCTTTCACACTCTACCACTGAGCTAGCACCCATTTGTCGTTCTTTTCACGCTTGCTTGCTCACTGTGACTATAAATAAGAGTTTGAGAGTAAAGATCTGAGCCTTACTTGAGCAACCAAGTTTTGAATTGTGTGTGATGCTAAATTTTGTGTTTCCATTTTTAGTCGTCAAATGATTACAATTTCTAAAGGTTAGGTTATGGAGCAGGTTTACTTTTGTGGATTACTTTCAAACTTCTAATACACCATGGTATCTTCCAATGAATTTTTTTTTTGAAATATTCTTCCAATGTCATATCATGATAATATGCTTAATGTCTCGGTAATACTTAATCCACTTATATTCTCTTCACAAACTCTACTAGACTTGCTTTTTTACTTCTCATTATCTATTGGAAATCTTATCTCATACCATTAGGGATACATGGGTGTTCAAAATTCATTCGTTACTACTGACTAACGGATTATCCTACACCTCTTTCTAATTACATTGAGAGAATATTTTAGAATCACCTTCAAAGAATCATGGTAATGGTAACGGTAACGATCAATGTCTTGTGTTAACATGTCAGCCTAAGGATTTAGTTATTCCTGGTTTTTCATCCTTTTTTGGCCGGACCTATATTGCATTTTTCTTTAATTTTTTGAATGGATGATATATATATATATATATATATATATGTGTGTGTGTGTGTGTGTGTGTGTGTGTGTGTGTGTGTGTGTGACTAGTAACCTTGCCCACGCAATGTGTGATTGTAATAATGTTGGAGTAAATGTAGTAAGCTGTGAAAGGGGACTAATATATGCAATCATGGTGCAAAAGAATGTCATAAGCGGAGGAGGAGTGTATAAATAAATGTATGAAAGAAGAATAGATGGATGGATGGATGGACTACTGACTGACATTTTCGTGATCCATGTGGCGGAGAAGCTTGATCTCGCGGAGAGTCCTCTTAGCATCGATTTTGTTGTCGAAAGCATTGGCGATCTTCTTGATAGCAACATGCTCGTTCGTCTCACTATTCATTGCCGAACTTTGGGGTGGAATAAAAGAAAAGAAAGGAATTAAAGAAAAGGAGATAGAGATTAGATTTGAAGGATAGATTTGGGGATGAGAAAGGCATGTACCAGACGATTCCGTAGGCGCCTTTGCCGATGGGGAGGATGGGAGGCTTGTACTTGACGGTAACCTCAAAGATGTTGCCGAAGATGTCGTACTTTATGAACCGCCCGTCGTTGCTCACGACCGTGGGGATGCTCTGCTTCACCGCAGGAGCCGGATCGGACGACGATGCCTCCTCCATGGAAGTGTCGGCAGAGGGCTGAGCGTCCATTTTAATTCCCTTCTGGTTGGGTTGAATTGGAGAGAGAGAGATGGCAATCTGCACCTCTCTTTCTGTCTGTGATTCACCCCACCAACCCACTACTACTTCGAAGAGGAGGATTGGAACAAGTCTGAGCTGATCGATCTCGAAAACAAGCTGTGGGTGGGGGGACCTAACTGGTTCTGCTACGATTAAGGACCGCCCAGTTATTTCTCCCTCTTTCCGTATATAGTACCACTCTGTCCCAGCTCTTTCTACCCACATTGACTTTTTGACTCGTATCTGGGTCACTTTGACCGGGTGATTTTGATAACAAAATAATACGATTTTTTGATAATTTTTTCACCGTATTATAGAGAAACTTTTACTCTACAACACCATGAAAAAATTATCGAAAAATTACATCGGTTTGCTATTCAAATCAACGGGTCAAAGTGACCAAGTGAATAGTGGCAAAAGTCAGTTTGGGTAGAAAGAGCTGGGACGGAGTGGTAACTCCCACACTTTTCCGCTATTTGCTTCTCTAATCTCTACTGTAATTTATTTTTAGGTAAAATTGACATAATTATGCCATTCGGTTTCAAAAAACTACCACTCTAGCTCTTCTCTCACTCTTACTAATATTCACTAGGCCACTTTGTGACCCAAATCACCAGGTCAAAGTGACCCATATGCCAATTAAAAAAATCAAATGATGAGAAAGAGAAGAATCAGAGTGGTACATGTCTAACACCACTACAAATTTTGACGGAATCACATCACATGATGGGGCCTTTCAGCCTATTTAATTGTATTATCATGGATAAGTCATATTTTCTTGTCTAATACTACCTCGATTTCTTCTCTTTCAGTCTACTTCTCTAAACAAAAATTTTCTTTATTTTCAGTCTACTGTCTTATTTTACTAAAAAAAATTGATGACTGGAAATTTTATCCTCAACCCACCCTCACCCTTTTAACTTACCCATTATCCCTAATTTCCTAATATTTCATCTTCTCTCAATCAACTCCTAGAAATCAGAATGTACCCTCAATCATTTCTTCCTCCTATTGAATCTCATCTTGGGAGACTTTCAGGCCCTCTTATTTGTGTCAGTGATTTCAATCAAATTCTTTACCCAAATAAAAAATGGTGCAGAAAGTATTCCAGGTATCCAGGACTTCCATTCCTTCCTTGGCAATTTGGATCTCTCTGAAATCCATTTCAAGGGTCCTCATTTTACCTGGACCAATAACCGACCTCCCCCTTTCACACATTCGAAAGACTTGATAGGGGTTTTCACTTTTCATAACCCGGATTGCATTTTTCATATTCTTGATTCCGCTTGTCCGATGTGCATACGATTTCACTTTGAGCTTTGAGGCTTTCTGGCTCAGACATCCAGAATGCAAAAACATCGCGAAATTAGTCTGAGAGGATAACTTCTTTAGCTCCTCAGACGTTTAGTTTTGCAGCCAGATGCAAAAGCTCTTAAGGGGAAGCTTAACAACTGGCCTAAAAATGGTGTTGGCTCGCTTAATCAAAGGATTGCGCAGCCTAAGCTAATCCTTTTTTTGGTAGAAAGATTAGAACTTCATTAGCAAAGCAAAATAGCAAGATAGTTTAAGTATATCATCAGCAGATAGCCATTAAAACACATCCAAAAACGCCTAGCCAACTAAGGAAAGAAGCACATAAAACGAAATCCTAACCACCAAAAGGAACTTTGATACATGCAGACACGATCAAGTCTTTTCAAAAGTATAACTTAGACAACACACAGAAGAACTAATATTTAACACATCCACCATCATCGTCTTCCAAGAAGATGGGGTTTTCCTCACTTGATCATGTTCTTCACAACCTGCTGCAATGAAAGCATGAGCATCTGATTAGAACATACAATAGTGCAGTGATGGTAGTTTCCTTGAATGGTCTGGATTAAGGCTCTAACTGAAGCATCATGTAGAACCAATTGACTAAATTGATTAATTGCAAATAATACACCGAGAGGTATTTATAACCAGCTGGGGGCTACATCATAAATACAAAGACTTTTACTAATTATCATTTAGTCTTATACGCCCCCGCAAGATGGAGGATCGTGACGAGACGCCAATCTTGGACCGCAAATGAAGAAAAGAGCCACGTGAAAGAGTCTTAGTGAGACAGTCAGCCAGCTGATCAGCAGAGGAAACATGGGAGACACGCAGGAGCCCATCCTGAATCTGCTTACGAACAAAGTGAAAGTCTAGCGCAACGTGCTTCATGCGAGAATGAAATATCGGGTTCGAGCAAACACAGTTGGCACCCATATTATCACAGTAAATAGCTGGAACAGACGACAATGGAGTGAATGGACAACCAAGTTCAGACAAAAGAGAAGATATCCACCGCAACTCAGCAGAAGCAGCGACAACAACACGATACTCAGCTTCAGTGTAGGAACGAGCGACAAAACGCTGCTTCTTGGAACCCCAGGACATGGGAGAGCCCCCAAAATAGACAATGTACCCGGTGGTAGATGTGTAATCATCCTTTTTTCCCGCCCAGTCCGCACCGAAAAAGGCATATAGACTCGTCGGACCCCTACGAAGAACGAGTCCAAAATCAGATGTCCGATGCAAGTAGCGAAGCAAACGCTTGACCGCGGTCCAATGAATAGTGGTAGGTCGGTGCATGAACTGAGATAACCAATTAACCGCAAAGGATATGCCAGGCCGATTGAGAGAGAGATACTGAAGACTGCCAACTGCCAAACGATATTCTTTCGCATCGGTGGTAGGTCGGTGCATGAATTGAGATAACCAATTAACCGCAAATGATATGCCAGGCCGAGTGAGAGAGAGATACTGAAGACTGCCAACTGCCATACGATATTCTTTCGCATCGAAAAGCGCGGTACCACTGGTGGTAGTAAGATCAGCAGAAGTATCCATGGGAGTCTGAACCGGATTGGCGGAAGACATGCCGAGGCGGTGAAGAAGATCGTGAATGTACTTCTGCCATGACAGAAGAAGGCCCTGAGAATGAGGTAAGACCTCAACTCCAAAGAAGAAAGACAGCTCGCCAAGGTCTTTCAGCGAAAATCTACGAGAAAGATCAAGAATACAGCGCTGGACAACATCCACATTAGAGCCAGTAATAATAATATCATCCACATAGACAAGCAGATAGAGAATAACACCCGAGCGACGATATATAAACATAGATGTGTCAGCACGAGAATTGACGAAGCCCCGATGAAGTAAAAAGTGACGAAGTTCATCATACCACGCTCTGGGGGTCTGTTTGAGGCCATAAATTGCCTTGTTCAGGCGGCAAAACATGATGAGGACGATCTTGATCCACAAAGCCCGGAGGCTGCTGCATGTAGACCGTCTCAGAAAGTGAACCCTGAAGGAAGGCATTATTAACATCCAGCTGGCGAAGAGGCCACTGCTGTGAGACAGCTAGGGATAGAACAAGCCGAATGGTGGATGGTTTGACCACCGAACTGAATGTGTCATGATAATCAATGCATGGGCGCTGATGAAAGCCCTTAGCAACCAAACAAGTCTTATACCGCTCAACACAACCATCCGGCTTACGCTTACCGTGGAACACCCGCCTGCAACCAACCACATTGGTGGACCTGGACGGTAACACGAGATCCCACGTATTATTCTGAACCAGAGCATCAAGTTCTGTCGTCATAGCAACACGCCACTGAGGATGTTTGAGAGTCTCGGTAAATGCAAAGAGCTATATTGACAAAATGCAGAGACACTAGAGACCAACGAGAATGCATGCAAGACCTAGACCCTAACCCTAATCCTACACCCTTGGTCACAATTGGTGTAATTGGACGGCCACTCAGACGACTATACCACTAACTGGCAATTAGATAGGAAGCAATCATTTATTTGATGTTAACATGGAGTAATTTTTTAGTGCTCCAAAAGAACAGCACGCGGTGGCTCTACAACAAATTAAAGTGCAACACTTCAAAAAATGATGTGGCTAGAATTCAAACTTAGAACAACATACACTATTGCCAAGAAAGAGTCAATATTGGTTTCAACCTCTTAAAAAAAAATGATGTGGCTAGAATTCAAAGTAGTCGTGGATTATGGTTAATCCATGTTGCATACTAGTTTCAAAGTATACATGTGCATCATTTCCATTTCTCATTGACGGTGGCTGGGAGCAAGTCCTGTCTTCGAAAAACTTTCATCTTCAGTGACCAAAAAAACGTGATGTCCTGTAAAGAAAACACACAAAAAATTTCAATATCAGAACCCAAAATCTGTCAGAGATAGTCTTATATTGACTCTTCTCCTGCAATATCGATGTCAGTGTCAGGCATTCAACAAAAGACAATTACTTATGCAGTGTGGATTCAAGTGCTTGGTACCGCAGGACTTCATTTCTGTTCTACAATAAAGTAGGGTAAAAAAGGACAGTGTCAGATCACTTACCAAGGTATTAATCACCACATAAATGCGGGGAGAACGTATGAAGGATGTGCATCATACTTCACTGCAAGTTTCTGTACCGAAGAAGAATCTGCTACATCCCCGAAATTATCAAGTCCAAGTTCAGTTGCATGGATCCCTCCAGTTATGAAAGCTGATTGTATTCCGGCTGCGTTAGCACCCTTTATGTCATGATGTAGAGAGTCGCCAACTGCGATACACTCACCAGCATCAACACCCACCATCTCCATGGCTGACTTGTAAATTATCTGAAAGCCATTTGTTTAAAGTATAAAAACTAGTAATTGTATAACAAGTAAAGAACTAATAACAGTTCTTGTCTAGCATTATTTTTTACAGGTGACTGATATTCCTTCCAAGTCCCACATAACAGTTTCCGAGTTCAAATAGACGAGCCTAATAAATATGTTTAGGGGAATTATAGTGATAGGAAATTCCATTGGCTACGAATTTGTGGGTTATTATTCAGATTGGATGTACTGAATCCCGAAATACATTTAATTTTAAGTAATTGAAGTTAATTAATTAATTAAGTGAGAAATTAACCATATTTCGAAGTACACATAATCATACATACCAAATCAAATACCATTGCAGAATAGTATGCACCAAATTGATACTGGTGCTCTCTCACCTTATCAGGTTTACCCATCCATTTAACTTCACCACCAAGTTTTTCGTACTTAGCTGCCAGTGTACCTAAGAGTGAAATACACTTTTATCAGTGTTTGCAGATGTACAAGACCTTGGGAAACAAAAGATGAAACATATACCAAAATGTAAAGCAATAGTACTTGAACTTTAGCTACCAACTTCACAGGCCTATCTTAAATTGATGAGACTGAGAGATTGAGATACAGAGTACTTGAAACATAGTACAAGGGTGACTACCCAAACTCATCATCGTATTAATATTTTCTTCAAATACGCGGGTAAAATACCTTCAAGTTATCTTAAGAAGTGGGAAAATTGCAGGTAAAATATTTTCTTGAAATATTTTCAAGAAACATAGTACAAGGGTGACTACCCAAACTCATCATCGTATTTATATTTTCTTCAAATACGCGGGTAAAATACCTTCAAGTTATCTTAAGAAGCGGGAAAATTGCTCAGGTAACTCCACAACACAATTCTGGAACCCCATCACAGTGTATCAACACGCAGAAGTCCATTGTTTCAACACACCGAGGGCCAAAGCATGGAATCATATGGTCGTCCAACTCCAACATACTTCACCCTTACAGATTATTGTTGCTGATTGAGCGGCATTTGAAGCGCAACCTTTATATCCCAAGTCAAGAAGCCCCTTTCCCAATAATTATGAACAATGGATCAATTGGCTTCAGTTGTTTGTCCACAGAAATGAATGTTGAGTCATATTTTATTGACCCTGTTCTCCTAGTTCTCCAAGTCTACCCAGACAGTGTTACAGCTTACAGGCACGTATTAGTGATACAGACCTAAATATCCAGGTGGTAGTCTTAGCCAGCATCCCTATAGTTTCAAGGGGGCCCTTATAATTTGCAGGACTGCTGAATTGTACTAGACAGAAAGCACGGCCCAGTTTATTTTTTTGGGAAAGGTACGAAGTGCCCAATTGCACTAAGCATCCTTC
This sequence comes from Linanthus parryae, assembly GCA_023055425.1. Classification (NCBI taxonomy): domain Eukaryota; kingdom Viridiplantae; phylum Streptophyta; class Magnoliopsida; order Ericales; family Polemoniaceae; genus Linanthus; species Linanthus parryae. Next base: position 1,851,391 of record JALGPY010000024.1, read on the forward strand.
ACTCAGACACCTACATGAATCAATTTACTCCAGTTTTTTGTCTCTCTGAAGCCATTGGCTCACTAAGGTTTAGTTCGTTAGGTCTAGTCTTTGTCTTCCCAAATTTTCATTGGTATCCCTCACCATGGTCGACCACTCTCAATTTGGACAATATCACTTCTCCAAGGGCCTCCAAACTACTCATAGTATTTTCTGTTGTTTTACTTTCTATTGGTGCAATGTCTGAATTCGTCCTAATTATTTCCTTAGGTAAACTATCTTTTCTAGTTACATAATTCTTCCACCTTAGCACTGTCATTTTCACGCTACACTCATTTCATATTATCATTTACTTAACCGCCCTCCTCAATCATAAAGACAATCTTACTGTGGTTCTTTAATTCTTCCACCTTAGCACTGTGTCTTACAATCTGATCAAGCCTTCTTTCTCGGTTGTCACCAGAGGCCAGCCATTGCTTGTTTGCTTTCCTGCAAAGACCAGCCCATTCGGCTACCGTCCAAGGCAACCTGCACACCAAGTGCATGCTACGAACCGACTGCCGATAACACGTAATGGCAACAAGCGATGCTGCCACCGTCTTTCCAGTTTGTTTGGCAGGCTACCAAGTCCAGCCTATTATTTAGCAGAAGACCGCTGCACACAGAGCCCACACCCAACAATCACCCCCCCCCCCCCCCCCCCCTTCACATTGCTCACAGTCTGGCTTGTGCATCGGACCAACATGCCAATCTGTTGCACTAAACCATGTCAAGCAAGGCATCAAGTTTACGGGGCTAACACCATACATCATATAGAGATATTCTCAATCGTGATCAGAACCTATGATCACTTGAACTTATCATTTCACTCAACACTATAACCTGGCTAGTTGCATTCTCTTTGAACTCGCCATCTTTATGCATAATATACCCAAGAATCGAATAAAAATTCCCATTGTCAAGGAAATGCCGGTGTGAGGCCCAAACATGACGACATATGAGAGGGCTATGTTGTGGCGATGTGATGGCCCTCAAGTCCTCAACACTAGCTTAAAGAAAGGTTTTCATTTCGGGGATTGAAGAGCACACAAAACACTGCCTGCTACTGTAGGTGCTTCAGCTAAGTGGGAACCTAAGTTAACAAATGATATATAGTAATGGAATAACTCAGACACATACGCGAGTGCCTTAAGGAGATTGCTGTGGTAAAACTGTTTACTACGGTGGGAGTGAAGAATAGTGAAGATTGGTCAGAGGAAGTGAAGGAGATTGCTGCGGTATGGGAAGCTGCTCATAGAGTTAGAACTAGGCGTCAAACTGGAATGACCCAATATGCTAAAAAGCAAGGACTGTCTTCTAGGGTTTTAAGAACCGCTACGGACATTTTACTTCATAAAAACATGTCATCTCATGTACCATAACATTATAATAGAAATATAGTATGCGTAAAATGAAGTAAATGTAAATTGCACAGAGCCAAAACTGGTACTCCCTTCATAACTAAATTATAGTCCATCTTTTCTTATTTGAGATGTCGAAAAAAATACTGACAACTTTTCTTTTTAGTTGTTGCATTATCAATTTTGCTCGGTAGAAGTAAAGATTGTTTTATAGGTAAGTAAAGAGGAGGGAGAAAGCAGTAAATGACACCTCAAAAAGTTGGTTGCGATGCAATCATTACATGTTCCATTAAATCTAATTTAGGGACAGGGAATATAATATACCGTGTTTCCAGCAGATTAACATAGTTCTTCATGTCCCACGCAGAGAGTTGGTAAAGTGAACACTCGTTCCCTCAGCTACCAGTTAAATTTAGGAAGATTACTTACGCTTACGCATAAGAGGGTAGAGTTGTAAAGTACTTTAAATAATACTACTATTTAAGAAAAATTTGGTCACTTTTCAGATAGATGATGGGCAGAACACCTACTACGTAGTCACGGCAGATGCTCAGTTACTTATCAACAGGATTATCCACCTTGCCGAATTTACATTGTCTCTCTTTGTATCAATGTCAGGTAACGAAGAGATTAGGAAAGATTCAGAGGAGCTTCTTCGCTAGGACATCAAGGGTAAACTAGATATCCCACATCATTATTGCCGGGTTTTAAGGACCAAATAGAAGTGACTGCGGCATTCTAAAAGAGTCTAATAAAGCTTTATTTTACATCAACTGCCAATATAGTTCATACAAGGAAAAGTCGAAGGACATGGCAGGGAAAGATGATATTTCTTCGGACGTAAAATGGTCACATTAATTGCACCAATAAAAGGATTTAGAAGTACAGCAATGGATCATCACAGTACACAATCTTTAGTACACTAACACTTATTAGAGCCAACAGCAATAGCACAGTTTATTCCCTTTACTAGATAGTATACATTTTCTTCAAATATGAACTGCGAAAGGGTTCTCACGAGTAGCTCTTTTAACTTGGATAAATTGAGCGAGATCACTCCCCTTTGCCTCCATAAAAAATTCTTCATGTGGTTTCTTTGTAAGAAATGTACCTTCGGGTGATTTTGACCGCTCCGTATTTGTATCCATTAATGCTTCATCAGCAACAGGAATGAAAAGGAGTAGATTGTCATAAGCATCTACAGGGAAATTAGTAGCTTGGTGTTTTTGAATTTGTGGGCTTTTTATATTAGAAGCATATCATGGAGTTGCATCAAGAAATAGACACCTGACCTGCTGTATCCTATGGGGGATTGAGAAGTCTGACTCATCTTGAAGAAAACTGATACAAGCCCTAGTATTAACACGTTTGTTCCTCTAAGGTATTATCCATACACGGAAATAAGTATATCTACCACTAATTGGTACTTATATATCAAGCAGATAACAAAAAGATGTTACACAAAAGATTAGAGTAGGTCCATAATCTTCTAAGAATACGCAATTATTGCGGTAAAAATGCACAATACAATATTACAAATATCAACATAAGCTGAATCTAAATAGCTGGTGTGCTGAGCTCTGAATAGCTGGTGTGCTGAGCATCTAAAAGAGCTTTCAGAAATTATGTTCTTTGAACCTCAAACTGGAAGGTTATCTCAGGCACAAGGACAAAGAACCAGTACTTGTAAAACCCCATTTAAAGGAAGGATTGTGACTCTAGGGCTTTGCTAAACGATTACCGAAAAATAGATGAAGGGAAAAAAATTGGAGGAACTAGTCCAAATAAGTATTCAAAAAAGAACCTCTAGCATCAAGACATTTGAAGAATTAATGATGGAAATGCAGGGTCTTAAAGCAAATGATTTGTAGCCCTGCTCGTGTATGTGCGTGCGTGCGTGCGTGAGAGAAGGATGTGAACGACTCTGGGCAAATAAATTTCAAGAAAAGTATAGTTATTTTAGCTGTAAGTAAACTTTCCAGCAATTAAAACCAATATTAAGTACTACAAAAATATTAGAATATAAATATATGAACATGAAGTCTTTACCGGGCATGACTCGTAGTGCTCTGGCCTCAACGGTTACAAAATCTGGATTTGCTACAACCAACGGGATATGTTTAGCTGCACACTGCTCCAAAATCTCTTCAAGATCCTCAAGTTTCATCGGACGGGCATCACCAGAAGAAAGTCCTAACGCTTCAGTGCCATGGGCAAGGATAAATTCAGCTTCTTCAACATTTTCCACTACTTGCAAACCTAGGCCCTAGAAACAAGTTATCAGTCAAACATAATTCATGATTGTTAATTATGACTTGGTTTACAAAAGTTGAACATGTGCTAGGTATCAGTGTTCTGCTAGATGTAGTCCAAAAACTCGACCCAATGAACTATTATCAGTTACTTAAGGTTGGCTGATAATAGAAGTGAGCTTGAGAGAGAATTAGCCAAAACATTACTATTTCGAAAACATTAACATATCAAAGTATGTTTTTGGCATTGTCAACGACAACAAAAATGAACATTTATATGGATGGCTCTACAACAAAAATAGTTTCCTAACTCTCAGGCAAAGTAATGTGCAACAGCTATGTTGGTCGAGAAGCTGTCCGAAATTATAGGTTGAAGACCACATAATGAATTTGTTCGCCATGTAACTGAATTATGAGTCCTGCGAATTAACTATACTACACTGACACGATTCATTAATGTTGCATGTGTATGCCTAACTAAACAGCCAATTATAAAACTTAAACAGTTAGTTAGTTTTGAGTACTAATGAACGTGCTTCGCAAAGTATAAAAGAGTTTGTGTCACACAGCTTCACATATATCTAGAAAAAAAAATTGGAGATAAGGTAGATCCAGAAATGGTCATACATCCACCAGACCTCAAGAGATATAGCACCTCGCCCACTCCAAGTCATGTGAATGCAGGATGTTCCTAGTGCAGCAAACCAAGCATCATTTCTCCTGGTCATGCCATGAAAAATGGAGTCGACATTTGAGGTAATTATCAGTCAGAAAAAAATAAAAAGGGAAAAAGGTGACACTTGTACACCCATTTTTTTTTTTGTTTCAACCGCACAATTGGGGAAGAGTAATGTATTTAATCTAGCAATTGCAATTTTTCATTCCTCTGGTGAATTTAATATGGTGTTATTTGATTCCAAAAAAAACATTGACATTTTATGTAACCCTCAAGAAATGTAGAAATAGCCAACACCCTAAATCAAGCATCGGTTGGTCACTCCAAAATCAGGAATGAAACCGGTTGTTAGAGTGAGAGCAACTACTGCATTACTGCACATCCATCCAAAGCGAAAACTGTTTCCCAATTTAGTCAGTTGACTGCGTGCAAAATGCAGAAGGCAATCTAGAATATAACTTGACGAGTACCAAAACGGATAAAAGTCAAGTCAAAGCGGGAATACATAAACAAAGGAACTCCGTGATCGTGATGAAATAACAACCTTAGTAGGTATTGATGAGTCAATTCTCCACTTGTGACAGCTCCTGAAAACAGAGAGGGGTCGAATCCGAGACTTTTCAGCTTTTCCATTGTTACGGATGCACGCCTTGAAGAATTACTAATAACCACCATCTTGGCACCAGTTGTAGCGAGCCTCTCCACTATCAAATTAAACATTATTGAGTTAAAATTCTGGGAAAAAAATAAATAAATGATACTAACAATTCTTCTAGGGAGACAAATCAATAAATAGGATCACCTGCAACAAACAACCTAATTAAAAAAAAAAAATGTAGGCTTACATGTGGAAATGGCACCAGGGTAGGGTTGTTTTCCATCATGAAGAACTCCAAACTGATCTAAGAGCCACGCCTGCAATCAGTAATAATAGCAATATTGCACTTGTACATTGTCTCTTCAAATGTGAAAGGTAAATACATTATGCAATTATATAACAGTGAAGGGTGAAAAAATATTTAAAGGGAAAGGGTGCAGTAACAAAATTCAAGTATGGTTCATGAAGAAAAAAGGTTACAAAATTGAGATTAACATGAGTCATGTTTAGCTCCAACGATCAGCCATCTTGAGTGGAGAGGGAAAAGTACCTTGAAAGGGCGAGTGTGGGCAAGGTGCTGAATCCCATTCATGGAGTGGAACAGCGGGACGGCGTCCCCCTTGGGCGGTGACATGGAGCATCTACCCAACATATCTCTTGCCTTGCCGCCGATCAGAGAGCCACGGCTAGGACGACGCCGAGGAGTTATCTCCGGCAGAGTGTTGATTGAGGATAACAAATTGGGGGAACAAACAGGCTGATAGAGGGTGCAAATGTCCAATGGGAGTTGGTCCAAGTGCCAAAACAACTTGGTTCCGCTTTAGCAGATCTTGAGTTCGGGTTCGGGTTCGAGTCTTTGTGTATTCAGCAAATTTTTACTAGGAGATCCACCTGTCTTTACAGGCATGCTACAGAGATCGAGCCGGACTAAGGGGCGAAGCCCCGAAACCGGATGCGAACCAAAAAAAAAGAGGGTGCAAATGACCATAATCTTATACTAATATAAATAGAAAAGTCCTGTCACATTTTTATTTTTCCAAATATTCCCTCTGTTTTTAAAAAAAAGTACCCTCAAAGCAAGGCAAGTAAAAAGTGGAAGAAATGGAGAAAAAAATCATATCTCACTTTCTCGGTGGAAACTACCCAAAGACTTTTTGTCTTTCCCTTTGACCTCTATTTGGGGAGTTAATCATAAAATGATAACCTAATTAAACTAATTAATATGAAAAATAAAAAACATTTACATTTAAAAAGTTTATCTTCTCTCTCCTCTCTCTTACTCGGGATCAAACCCATCCCCCCACCCGTTGGTTTTCTTCTTTTTGTGTCTTCATATTTTCTTCTTCTTCTCCTCACTTCCCCGCGACCATCCTCCTCCTCCATCTTCCTCCATGTTTTCCGGCGACTCTCACCACTCGTTTATCTCGCTCTCTCACTCTCATGGCCTCCGAATCTTTGCCTACCGATCAAGTGAACGAAGTACTTGGAGACCTCAACTCTGGCGGCCAGTCTCAGCCGCAGCTTCTCATGCACCGGCTCCTCCCTTTGCACCGACCAATGTCCACCAAGAGGTGAGTTTCTTTCACCATGTCAAGTTTTTTTCATCAAACACATGTTCTACGATTAGAAAAATTGTTGATGTGCTGATTTTTTCGTGCAAAATTCGTTGATGAAATCAAGTTGTTCTGTAAAATTCACGTACAAGTTCATGTAAAAATCAAGTTGATGAACCACAATGCGCACTATACAACATCAATTTGGACTGAAAAATCATCTAGGGCGCCTTACTATGATGGAAAACTCAAACTTTTGACTGAAATCATCAAGGGCGCCTAGGGGCGCAGACCATATGTGTTGGGGCGTACAGTATTAGTTGTATGCGCCCTTGCTGGAACTACAAAATTTCTTGACTGGATAAAGCAAGGGCGCGCACTATGGGCGCCACAACGTATTTGGGCGGCCATTGTGTGCGCCGATGCCTAATCCAGTCAAAAAAAATATAGCGTTCTTACAAGGGGCATACAAAATTTGTTGTATGCGCCCCAAGTGGAATTTGAAGAACTTTTTAACTGGATTACTTAAGGGCGCACACTATGCGCCCATAGTGTGCTCCCCTCAATAATTCAGTCAAAAAATTCTTCAGCTTCCACTCAGTGGCGTACAAACTTATTGTGGGCATACAAGACCAAGTACTAGGCGCCCCTTATTACAGTACTGAGGTGACATTTTTGTTGTGTCAGTTACTTTTGTACTGATAATTGACAACTTATTATTTTATTTGACAGGATTTCATCCTTGGAGCAACTAAGTTGTATCCCAGCTTCTGGTAATCGAGCCGAGTCAAAGAGGTATAAATTGATGTTTCGCTCGCGCCAGGGCTCATGGGTAACGTTTGCAAAGCTTACCAGATGCCAAGACGTTAGGAATTTAATTGAAGAGATGCTCCCTAACATGGCATGGATTTTAACATATCGCTATGAGCAAGTGTTCACAAAGACGCTCCTCGACTTAATTATTCAGTGTCGGGTTAACATCAACCCTCACGACAGAGATCTATGGTTCAACTTTGGGGACTTCCAGATTCGGTTCTCCCTGCAAGAGTTTGTTCTCTGCAGTGGACTGAACGTGTAAAAGTCATATAGCGATCAGCAACTCGACGAGTGGATGGCAGATTATGCCCTAATTGAGATTGTCTTCGACGACAGTTTCAGGAACGTGTTCGGGAATGCGAAGGCCATCAAACTAGATAAGCATCTGGACGACATCGATAAGGCGCACCCGTACTCCGCCGATCTTGATCAGCAGATGGATCCAGCCTTGTTGGAAAGATTTGTGAAACTGTTAGTTGCTGCAATAATTGGTAGGTTATGGCACAACACCGGCGTCCATGACAATATGCACGCGCCAGTGATACATAAGTGCAACAACTTTGAGTTCTGTAACGCCTACGATTGGGGTACATAATGCTTTGAATTTTTACTCAGTGGGATGAAACGGAACTACTATAAGAATAATGAAACTTACTCGATCACCGCCTTCCCCTTCATTGCTACGGTAATTGTTTTAGTTATGTATTTTGTATTGTTTATATCTATATATGCTATATGCTTACTTCCATTGTCTCTCCATGCAGGCTTGGCCTACGAAGCAATCCCACAGATAGTACCCGTCTTAGCTAGCAGGGACGAAGGGGTACTTCCTAGAGTGGCGGTGTATTTTCCTCTAGTGAACATGGTTAAGGATGATACAGTGATCGATTTTGTGCCGAAAATCACATATGTAGTAGCCCTCATATTTATGTGCATGTTTATGTCGTAAGTGATATTATTACTTTCTAAATATGTGTGTTAATATTAAAATTTTATTACCTATGCTTGACTTGAAGAAAATATTTTCAAGAATGTTATGTTTGTGCCAACTCGTTAGTTAAAATTAAATGCATAGTTTCCCCATGAATCCAAAAGTTTGGAACTTGTAATGTTTCCAAACTTCATGTTTTTATGTATCAACCTCTCTATTATTGGATTTTGCATCATTTACCCAACTAACAAGATTACATCATAAAGCTCTCTTTCATCATACAAATGGAGTTCATTATTTTAATATATCTATGCTAGCATGATATGAGATTATTTATATGCATTACCAACCCCCACCATCATGTACATGTCTCTCATGCTCTTTCCCATTGCATCTTTCTCATCAAGAACATTCAAGAATGCTCTCTTCTCTCTCTTCAAGTTTAAATCCCGGTTTTTGGTGTTGACCCTCACAAAACACCCCCCAAACTCCATTTTCTAGCTCTCAATTCATGAAAAACTCAAGCTCAATGTTATACTATGCATTGGGGGAGTCTTTTTCTTCATCTTTCTCATGAATCCAAGCTCCTCCAACCTCCAAGAACTCAAGATTAATCTCTAATTTCTCAAGACATATAAGTAAGCACTCTTCTCTTCTTTATGTGTTCAATTTGTAGATAATTCATGTTCTTGGCATGAAATTGCTTGATCTTGAGTTGCATGTGTGATTTGATATAAGAATGGTAACTTTTGAACTTAATCTTCATCATCCCTAAGCATACTTCATCATTCTCATGGCTAGATCATCAAATTGGTACTTGAATGTTGCATATTTCATGAAACCCACATTTGAACATGCATGCATGTCATCAAAATCAAGTTTGTTGCTAGAATCATGTAAGAAGATGATGTGGGTAGTGATATGTGTGTTATTTAGACCTTGTGCTAGTTTAATTTCAGAATTTTGTTGAATGATTCTTGCATGCAACAAGTTTTTCAAGTATAGAAGACCATGAAGTTCATGTTTTGAGCCTATTTTCACGAAATTGAGAAAAATAGTTAAACATTTCAGAAAATTATGAGAAATTTACAGTTTGTGTATTTGTATGTGATATTTTGTACAGTAAAAATTTCAGAGCCATTGGACTTGTATTTAATTTTTAATAGGCCAAAAACTTGGGCTGTTTTTAAAATCTGTCCAACCCATACCAGAGAAGTTTTTCAATTATTTAATGTACTTATTCTACTCCAATAGTTACAAAATTTGTATATGTTGTTTAAAGAGGTGTTGTTTACTTCCAGTTAAAATTTCATAATTTTTGGAATTATTATGAATATTTTATGAATTTATTATCAAGACCGCTTTTCAGCCTCTGTTTTATACCTAAACAGCTCTAAAAGTTAATGTTTAAAAATACTTAGAAGTTTCATAATTTTTGATATTTTTATATGTTAAGTGTAAACTCTTTATCTATGTTATGTCAAAATTTGAGGTCCCAAATAATTTTTGAGTCACCTATGAATTTGTACTAGCGATGGTTACTCTTATCTTATAAGCATGATTTAGAAGTTCATCAAGTTATTAAAGCTAGTTTATGCAAGATACCTTTTAGTTCATTATATGTTATATTGCTCTTATGTGCTACATTTTACATTGCATATGCATCTAATAATATGTTTAATACAATACAAGTATATGGATGTGTGAGAAGTTTGTTTATCTTGCATTGATAAGACTAGTATCATTTTGCTAAGTGATTTGGGCATGTCTATGTTTGGAATGATTTCATGCTTAATCATTATGTGCTATGTTTGGAATGAATTCATGCTAAGTGCTTATGTGCTATGTTTGGAATGATTTCGTGCTAAGTGCTTATATGTATTAAGGAATGAATTAAGGAATGTTAAATAAATGGATTTAGCTCGCAAGGTGAGTTACCCTACCTCCCGAAGTTTGTACCGAGCCTCAAGTTTTTTAAAAGCTTATGTATGTTCATGTTGTCCCTATTATTATGTATGTATGTTTTCCTACTCAAATGAAATATTTGTGCCCCATGGATGCTAATAAAGAAAATAAATAAACGTTTTATAAGATAAAACACGCTTTCAGAAAGGCCACGGTTACCGTAGTGAAACCCCCTGTCGGGTATAGGCAGGCTACGGCCCTTTTGCCGGGGCAATATAAGCAGACAACGTGTCGCCTCACGAGTCGTCGCGATGGACATGTCCCTACGTTATGTTTAAGTCACGAAAGTTACACGGGCTATAAGATAAGAAAATAAGCAAGCATGTTCAAGTATGTTAAGGTCTCCACGTGAGACAAAGCAAGGTTCCTACTTGGTCAATACGGTTTCTCATGACTCAAGTTATGCTTTACGTTACCTCTCAAAAAAAAAAAAAAACTCTCAAAAAAAAGTTATGCTTTACGTTACGCTTTCCTTACGATACACATTATGCTTTATGAATGTCATGCTCTTTCAAGCTTCACAAGTATATGTATGTATGACTATGCCTTATGTTCATGTCGCTCCATGGGAAAGTTAGTCTCTTTTAGTTTTTCAAACCTACGGAGGGGCGTAGATGTAACTCACTGAGCTAGTTGAGCTCACTCTTTCAATTTTAATTTTTTTTCATGTTTTAAGGACACGTAAGACAAGAAGTAACAAGGTGTTAAGTTCACATGTGTTGTCTTGATGACTTCATGATGATTATGTGCTTAGATGCCGAGTATATGCTAGACGACTCGAGCTATTATGGAATACATGTTTGTATATTGTTTTAAGAATGTGAGATTTGTATAATTATGTGTATGAGACTTTCTATGAGCCATTGTATGATACCTAGAACATTCCCGAGTTATGCTCTGTTTACGTATGAGTCGAGATGGCTAATAATATTGATTTTTATGTTCCAAATTTCTTTTCTTTACAATTCAAATTGTTTATCAAGACGAACCCAAATTTTTTATTTACGCTTCCGCAAAATATTTCTTAGAAACTTTAATCACGACTTTTATAAACTAACTTATTTAGCCCCTCGACGAGTCAAGGCCGCACCGGCATGTCGCGCCCTCCTCCCGTTAATGAGAAGTTTTATTAATCGTTAATCGGGGTCGGCGGGAGGGGGATGTGACAACATATGTTTGCCTGACACTTCACCCCACTCCTGTAGAGGAGCAGCGTTGGTACCGGCGTCAGTACTTGGCTCATATGTAAGCTAATCCATATATTCCCTTGTATTCGGACCTAACACATCAATTGGGTGGTCGATGCGTTGTCTACCATGGTCACTAGTGATTCAAATGAAATCGTTTCAGATATCCGAGTTCAAGACGACAAAAGTTCAGCTGAAGAAGCATTCTCATAAACAAACAAGTCCACCGCCACAGGATGTGGAGGCCGATGTGCCCAAGCCAGTGAAAACCAAGTGAAAAAGCAAACACTGAAAAAGAGTAAACAACCAACTGCAACGCCACAACACTGTGTGGAGTCCGAAGAGCCCGTGCCGGCTGTTGGTCTTAGGGAGCTTTGGGATCAGATGATTGACACACCTCTGTCCTCACCCGATAGGGAGGTTGGTGTTGAGCAAAGGTCAAAGAAGTGGCAAGAGCGCGAAAGGGTGACCGATGAAGTGTCCGAGGAAACAGAGGAGGCACAAACAAGAACGAGATCTAGGATGGAAGGAACCCAATCGCGAGATCCATATGCACAGGGCACGCAGGAAATGGAAAATGGGATGAATCTCATTATTAGTATGCTGACTTTGATGAAGTCCCGAATGATAAACATGGAGTTGGTTATCCAGGGTTTAAAGAACGAGATGGAGGTGGGTATCAGAGTTTAACGAACGAGCAGCGGGTGAATATTAATGCGTGTATGAGGAAGCTGGATGAGGTGACAGTGAAGTTGGATTTGGTGACGGAGAGGCTAGATGGGTTGACAGACAACAACACTGCTGCTAGACCGACGGGAACGGCAGAACTTACTGATGTGCCGGCTTCCAAATTCATTCGTATTATCCAGAAAGAAGCCTGCGTATCTCCGGATCCCGACACTGCTGCGGATTCCGACACTTCTGCTGGAGCGATGGGAATGACAGAATCTACCGATTCACCGCCTTCACCATTGGTGCCGAGGAAGAAGGTGCAGAATTGTAAGATGCCAACACTGAGGTGATTGCAACGATCGCTCAATGTCCCAATCCACAAGCTGCCTCGATTCCACAACCTGTCAGTCAGCCGCCTGAACCGATCAATGTTGAAGTTCCTGGTGAACCAACCATCGAGCAGTGGTGGTGGCAAGTTTTCTTCAAAAGAATCAGTCAGAAACAGGTCGAGGGAGACGCAAACAACACCAAGGAACATAGGGGCAGACTGCTTGCTCATTTCAGCAGGTAAGAGATCAACATTGCGCATTTTTATTTAGCGTTCATGTATTGTATCATTTGTGTGATTAAACTTCATTTGTATAATGACCCCAGAACCAAAGGCCCTAACGCCACTTTTTGACCAAGCGAGAGTCGGACAGTAAGCACGAGGACAGGAATGAATACACCATCGTGAGGGTGTCCATCTATAAGGTACTTGGAGATCCAGACACAAAGAAAACCACACAACGAGTAAACAGAACCCCTACCCTCCAGCGAGGTTGGCGCATCTTTTTCCTTATTCAGGATTTCCTGAGCCATCTCTGGCTTCGCAAATCACGGTAAAAGTAGGTGATACGACGTTGCAGAGACCTAGGTAATCATGGCTACTTCTGGGGGCTAGAGATTTCGAATATTATTCGATTTGATACGAGAATCTGCGTGGAGCCACGCACGGCTGGTTTTGCGCGTTTACGCGACGACACGCGTGACGAATGCACAAAAGAGTGCTAATGTAGATAGTGCGTTCTGAGCAGATCAACCACCATCCTCGTGGCAGTCATCAAGCACATCTGATGGTACTCCGTATACACTCTATCATATCCCCTCTGATTCGCGTATGCTTATATTCGAGCTTATCCATATGGTGGCTGTGAGGCAGGGTCACCCTCGCGTACTAACCACACGGGAGTTGTAGGGACTTAGTGGCTTGGAGGCTAGAGTAAGGAACGTCGCGCGAGAGCAACAACCACGCTCGCGCGCGACCTTTGGTAACTGGCTGAGAGATTTAATGCATACGTGTCCCATAAATGCGGTTGATCTCATAGCGGTCCCGACATATGCAGATAATCGTGTAACATGCCCTATATATACGGTTGAACGTGCCGTTACGAGGCTAACATTAAGCCGCCATTTATGGGGGCATTAACCCCTCATAACGGTCACTTCCCCATTATATATAGGAACGTTAGCCTTCTATGGCAACTCTTGAATCTTTTAGCCAATTTGTTATACTGTCTCTCTCTCTCTCAAGAACAGTTAGCAAGTGCTTACTCTTTCCCCTACGCCAACCTACAAACTCTTTGTGTACCTATTCTTGTTCTCATTCTGTTCTCTGTTACAGGTGTACACTTGAATCTTCCTCTAGGATTTCCTTGTACACAATTGGCTCATCAAGTTGCCAAGTCAAAATAAATCTCACAAAGTCACAATAAGAATCATCATCTAGCGGCACAGAGGTAAAACCACTCCGTCTCTGCTCTTTCTACCCAAATTGACTTTTCGACTCGTATCTGGGTCACTTTGACGGGATGATTTGGATAACAAAATAATACAACTTTTTGATAATTTTTTCACCACTGTGTTATAGAGAATTTTTTACTCTACAACACACTGAAAAAATTATCGAAAAATTGCATCGATGTGCTATTCAAATCAAAGTCAAATTGGGCAGAAAGAGCATAGACAGAGTGGTAGTACCACGGTAGGGTTAGAACTCCAAATTCCTTGGCAAAACAAAACCTAAAACCCTAACAAGTTCCAAACGGGCTCGCTTCCATATGAAACCCTCTCTCCCTCTCCCTGTCGAGTGTCGCCTGTGCGTGCGGATCACCAATTGAGTGGATTAAGGCAAAGAGATTGATTAACCAACCTCTGTGAGTTTGTTCCGACTGGTGGCATCTAAGCTCCGACGCTGATTGTTTGGTGTAAAAGATTGCTAACGACAAGTAAGGTTCATTTTCCTTCTTCATTCATTGGTTTCAGTTGTGGACGATTATGGGTTCCTTATTGATTCATTGCCTAATTTCGAACTGAAACCAAGCAGTAATTTGTTAGCACAGAGAGATTGTTTATCAATAGGTTTTGCCAGTCAAAGAAATTAACCTGGTAGTACAAATATTAATGTTCCTCCTAGTCTCCCCATAGGAAACAAAAATTGATTTTGTATTGCAGTTGAAATAGAGGAAATAGTATAGATAAGCTACTAGTATAAATCTGCTTCTTCGATAACATTACATGATTGGCTGTGCTTCACGGCTATCAGCAATGGCATCTAACTTGTTGAATGTTGATTGTGAACTAGGCCAAGTAACTTCGTTAAGTTTTATGCCAGTTCTGGGAAAGCTTGTCTACTCAGTTGTATGATGTTATTGTTATGTTTCTGATAGTATTATTTAGATTTATAGGTGACGTCAATTTCATGTTTATGAACTCAAATGATGTTATTGTTGTCTAGTTTGATCAATATTGTGTTCATTCACATTAGGTGTTTCAGATCATTACCAAATTTATTATACTATTTTGTGATATTAAAAAGATGTGCGGTCTGGCCAGGTGAACCACTACTCCAACCTCTTGAAACATGAACAAGTGCCCCACCGGTTAGATGACCGGTCGGTTTTCTAAACTATGCTCAACCATTGAATTTTCTCGCCGACGTTTCTGTATTATTTCATTGAAATAATGTTTACTACAAATAGTTTCAAGTATAAATTTAGGAAGAACAAATTATTGATAGTCTTGGTAAAGGTTAGAGAGAATTTAACCCAAGCTTCGCGTGAAACTCCTCTCATTCTTGAATTCGCTAACTGCTTCCACATGAATAACTGAACCAGAAGCTGCTCTCTCTCTCTCTCCATTGTCGCCATCGTTGTTTCAAGGGTCTTTCCTCTCATGAACCCTAATTTGGGCAATTTTGCTGTAGCAGACGGTGTTAGTTAGACCTCTGTCATAATTGCTATCATCCATTGATGCGCGATACATATCCTTGATACGGTACAAGTTATCACCAATACGTACAGTTCATGTATCCAGGTGAAGGTGTGTCTGTGTATCACTGTGATACGATATGCATTGCTCATCCTCCAACACCATTCAGAGAAGAATCAGAACCAGTCAGATAAAATTTGTCGGGTCTTAATTTTTAGAAAACAGGAAATATTTTGGTCTTTTAGGATTAAGCTGTTGTACTTCGAACCTAGTCGCACGGCCCTTGCGTACACAAACCAACCTTATCCACTCCTGTATTGAAACAGTCTTGAGTATTCCAACTCTCTTGTGGCTGCCTACCATTTTGATGTGAAATATCAAAATGGTAGGCAGCTACAAGAGAAGAGAAGAAAATATAATGTAGGACATACGGTATATCTTATGATTAAAGATATACTGATACATTGTACTTTGTATTTGGCACTAACTGAAACTTAAAATATATTTTTGCAGCATGTCTACTATTTAGATGTTAATTTTGTCACTTAATTGTAAAGACCGCAACAAATCTATTGTTGTACTCACAATTGTCTTTCCGGTTAGACTACATGATTATTTTACACACAAATAATTACTTATGTGACTAAATCTAACGAGTCTACCTCAAGTTCTTCATACGTGGTGGTTTTGATACCTTTAACTTTTTAAGATATTGTGAAAAGTGTTTGTATCTTCACGATACACGACATGATAAGAACACTACACTATCAATACTCGATACGTATCTTACTCTGACAATGGTTTCTTTTGAAGAACCATTTTATGTGCTCTAATTTATGTTACTTGTGTAGAACCTGAGGTACTTTATCTCTGTTGACTGCAGATTAAGCTTGCCTCAACATGGCCAGGGAAGACATTTTGCGGGACAATCGAGTTGAAGATGTCCGTTGGCTTTGTTCGCTCTCAGAGTCAGAGCTTGTAAGTTAAACAATTTTGTTTTCTTCTTTCCCTTGACAATGAATCATAGTGCATGTACTTGTAGTTGTTTTGATTGTTTGTTAGTTAGAAGTGTGTTTATGCATCTCTCTAATCAATTGTTCGGACGTCTTTTTGAAATGGTCAGGATATGTTGATTAGCTTAAAAAACCTGGTCCATCAACGGGCAAAAGTTGTTGGTCACGAGGCTTTGGCAAAGAAATTTGATCTGAAAATGTTACGAGCGCTTGGTACGATTCTATTACCCTCACTTACTCATTTTGTTTTGCGAGTGACAATGTATGAAGATGTTTTGAGGGTCAGGCCATTAGGGTCTCTTCTGTTGCTACTAATTTTTAGTTAGGAATGTTTAAGTTGACTTGGGATTACTAGGAAATGTAATTCCTTAATTTGAAACGGCTTCCGCTCTTTATATGATATCTCAGTTGAATGCCAAGGACACTGAAACATTACTTTAACTTGGACCTTAGTATGAAGGATTAGATGCGTGAGATTGAATCATGTACCTGATACTTCGCTGTAGAAACGTTTAAGGTAAGATATAGTAAAGAGCTATTATTAGACCTGGTAAAATGGATAGGTTGAACGGATTTGGGCTAAAGTTATATTGGTTAAATGTAATGGGCGCATTACCCATTTGTGGCCAAATATTAATTATATTTTATTCGGCTAGTTTCTGCTGGATTGGGTAATAATGGTAGTCCAATTAAGCCCAATGCAGCAAATATGTTTTCATAATTGAAACAGTTTGTGCTCTATTGCCGGAATTATCCTTTCTCTTTTTTAAAATGTCTAGCATTATCCTATTCTTTCCCTCTCCAGCCCCATCACTACATCCAATATCTCCGTGCATTTCACCATCACCGCCGCAACCTCCATGGTTTCCGGACAACCCAACTTGATTTTTCCGGGAACCACGGAAGACGACGGAGTACAATTCGAAAATGCTAATTGAATGAAGTTCAGAAGCAGCCCAAATCGACCAAATTATGTGGCGGCGCGTTCCTGTTCCCGTTCGTCCATCCACGCATCATCTCAACATAGTCCCTGGAAGCCGCCTTCTGAGTCTTCAACTTCGGATTCTGTCCATCGCCTCCGGTAAAGACCAGCAGCAGAATTGGCGATTCGCGTAGGTTCGTCACATTCTCCGACTAGGGGTGGCAATTGAGTCCTATCCAATCCGATATCCGACATGATCCGACTCTAATGAAGCAGATCCGATCCGATCCGTTTGCAAATGGATCGGATATGGATCACAAGTTGTGTAATCTGTGAAATCCGATCCGATCCGATTATCATACCTAATAAATTTAATAATATTCATGTATTAATATAATTACGTATATAAATTTTACTATGTTTACATCATATAACGTTCTAAATTTGAAATATCCATATTTTTCATTGTGAATAAATTGATAAAATTATAGATGTGAAGTGTATGTTAATCCAATTTTGATTATAATCTACGTTGCACGGAAACGGGTATGGGTACGGCAAGACACGAAGACGCCGACACGGCATTTTTTGAAAAATCGAGAAACGCCGACACGGGATATATATATATATATATATATATATATATATATATATATATATATATATATATATATATCTCAAGGTAAAGTCATAAGGCATTACAATAAAGACATTAAAGCAATAACAATTTTAGTCACTACCAAGTACAAATAGATCAAAGCATAAATAAGTTCAGACACTACAGGTAGGTCTTTGATTCTTCTCTTCTTTCGTGTTCGCCTCTTCGCGTTTTTCTCTTTGTTTCGCAACCCTGATGAGTATTTGAGATAGTGTGCGGCTAGGGTTAAGGATCTATGTATTGAGAAGATGATGCTTGACAATTTCAGAACAGTCCATCTAATTCTTAATTTATCACAAAACGAACCCCGGGAAATTCTAAAGTTCCAGACACGTGTGTCTCCGGTTTAAGACACGCGTGTCTCCCGAGTGTCGGACGGCTAGACACGCCACTTTTTTCTTTTGTTTGAACTGAAACGCCACCTGGCGTGTCGGAGACGTTTAGGCCGAGTGTCGGAGACGTTTCCGCGTGTCGGAGTGTCTGAAACGCGAACCAGAAAATATTTGGAGTGTCGGTGCAACATAGATTATAATTCATAATAATCTCAGGTCATATGAACTAAAAATACTATTCGCCATGATCCGATGGGTTATCCGATTCGAATCCGGCAAAATCCAGACCGAATCCGATCCGATCCGAAACCTGATGGATCGGATCTGGATCTAGGCTGATCCGATCCGTTGCCATCCCTATCCGCCGCCGACTATTCGAGGAAAAAGCAGAGAAAACGGCGGCGGAGATTGGCGATCGACGGATTGGAGGAGCCACCGAGAGAGGATTTGATCTGCTACGGTGGAAGCGGTGGTGTTGGCGACTGATTCGTCAAGAAGAAGAGACAGAAACTGTTGGGTTTGTGAAGAGAGAGGGAGGGAGGGATCTTTTTTTTCTTTGAAAAAAATTAGGAGTTATTTTTTTAATTAATGGTTGATTGAGAAATAACTTATTACCATAAATGGGTATTACAAATACTCATCAAAGCCTGGACTAGCTTAGCTCTACTAGATAAAATTTCGATAGGGCAAGAGAGGCTCAAATCAAAGAAAAAATCAACTGTTGAATTTTCATACCAGTGCTCTGGAACATGTTCAACCAGATCCCATTAGTTCCCATTGCGAACTTGCTATCCTTAACCAACCTTCCATCAAACTGCCCTTACATTTCTAAACCAGAAAGAATGACCTAGACTGATGTTTTGCTAGCAGGTTCTGTATTTTGCACGGACACTGCCCTTACATTTCTTGGATCACTATACCTGTAACTGTGTATATTTGTGTAGGCAATCCACAAGTGAATCAGAGAAGAAAAATAGTATTATTAAGCGGGCGGGTTGGGTGCCCATTTACAGGTACAATGAGTCAGAGAAGAAAAAGGAAGTAATATTACGGGTTTGGCGGCCATCTCCAGGAACAGTGAACCAGATAAGAGAAAAAATAGTAATTGTAGGCAATTCACATTTGTGTAGGTGATGCTAGTATTTTTTCAAAGTACCTTTGCATGGGATATGTTGTCTTTCATATCTCTACCAGACAAGTATAAGCATTCTTCATGCCCATTCGTCACCCAAAGATTATGGTTCGGCACCATTCCGCGACACAACAATTAAATTGGTTGTTTGGACCACAGGATCTAGTATTTCTCCTGTTATAGAGAAGTGTTACTAAGATTGTTTTCAATTGCAAAATTCACCGGCTTGGAAATACTTTGTTGCCGGATTGAAGTCTGACCTCCTGATTGAGTTTCTCTGGGGTAAGAGGGAAATCTGTGACCTCCATGTTAGGTTTCCTGCTCGTAGAAATCTCTGCAGTTGTTAAATAGAAGACACGATCAATACAGAAGGTTAGATACAAAATCTACAGATAGCAAATTCCCCTGCAGCTTTTCCATCAAAGAAAAAAAGAAACACAATTGAAGTTCAGCGACCTGTGTTTCTTGAGTTATACATCGCTCGATCAGCCAGACCCAAAAAATTCGGTGCGTGCTTTTCTTCATTCCAGTTGGTATTTTATGGTTTAAGACTTCAGACGATCCCAAACAAAATTCATGCATCTGGTAGAATGAAGTGTAGGATTCAGTATCTGTCCACTGTTATAAATTTGACGTCAAATTCACTAGATCGATACTTTTAGGCAGTGTAGTCAATTTATTGCGGCAGCTACGGCTTCATCGCACGCTATTCAGCATGTCCACCAAGATTTTTGTCCTTGAGTTGACAAATTTGTTGGAACACCGTGGTACCTCATATCATCAGGAGGGAAACATCTGATATTCTTATTGTCAACTATACATTTAGGATCGACGGTGAGGCGTACTGATGGGTGACAACGAGATTTAATCTAGTTAAGAAAACCATAATCTCTTCACTTTTATGTTCTGAATTGGAGAATGCATTTGTTGGTTTGTCTGTTTTTTTGGTGACACTAACTTATTCTAGTGTTTCTTGTCCTGATTTATCAGGTTTTATTTTGATGGAGCACCTGAAAGAACAACTCAAAGATGCGGCAGTTGCTCCAGGCTTAGTCAGTTCTTCCAGTTTTTTAGATAGGTCTACCTTACTAAATTGTAGCGTAAACGACAATTTCGGCTCTATGAATGTCGAAGAACTGGTGGAATATGTTGGCTCCGGCCGAAGAAAGAAAATAGAAGATATATTCAGTTAGAGATTGTTATATTTTGAATTTGAATCTATTACCTCGATATAGAAGGAGCTAAGCACCATGACACATCAGCGCCACATATGCATGTTTAAGGGATTGTCCAATCACATTTGGCTTTGTCAGCCTTCTTTTCATTTGGCTTAATGACGTTCTTGCCCCTGGAAGGCCTTTGTATTTGCCATGGCTGCCCCTGTAAGTTCTGCGTTGGTGGTTGTACGTATAGGGTTCGGTGACCATATACGGGGTAACAGGGTTCTGTTTCTACGGAACTCCTTTGCCGTCTTCGTTGCTTGGGGAGGATAGATTGTATAGTGTACGCTTTTGGTTCCACTCGCCGGTTATTCAAAAAGTGGTGCCATGTGTCTCTGTTTCTTCCTTCGCTGGTCTCTGTTTCTCCCAAAGGCGGTGCCAAGTTGTCTGTTTTAGAAGCTTGCCGGCCAATGTGTTATTCCCTCGTCCTCCTACTGTAATCTGACTGTGTAAAGTGTTCACTTCTGCTATTGTTCTTCTATTGTGGTACCGTTGTTGATTTCCACTCTTTCTTAGTCACATTTGGTGTCCACTAATTTATGTGAATTTTCTCATCTCCAAAAAAGTTGAAGAACAAGGTTAAGTTTTTGGTGATTTGTTTTTATACTAGAAAATGACCCGATACAATTACATAAATTGAAAGGAGATATAATTGGATCTATATTCAAAAGTAATAAATAAATCAAAATTTTAAATGAGAAATTTTTTAAATGCAATTTTAAGTAGTTCCTACAAAAATACAATTTAAAGTAATGTTTCAAAAAAAAAAACAATTTTAAGTAAGATTTCATATGTGATATATACTTAATTATTTATATATACAATACGTGAAGAAATAAATAATGGAGATTATGTTTGAATAGTTAGTTAGATGAATATTTTTTTGTCAAAAAACAGATAAAGATTTTCTTAAAATACTTTATGTATCTTATCATTTATTGGTGGTTGATGAAGAATGAAAACATAACTATTATTGTTATGATCAATCAAACCAAATAATATGAAGTAAAAAAGAAAAGAAAAAGAGTTATAAAAACTGTGAACATGCAAGGCAAAAACATTATACAAAATTAACATGCTGATTTCTTCTTTGTAAGAGATTGCAAAGAACCCATGGGAAACAGGTAGAAATATACAAAGAATGTGATCCTCCACGCCTCACAAATTCTTGGTCCATAATCTTGTTTAGGAAGAGTACTGCTAAGGCTTTTTTATAGAAGAGAAAGAAAGAGGTGATGAATTTTCTTTTCAAATTTAAAAGAGGTGTTTTGGATAAGGAGATAAGTTCAACAGATTAGATCTTCATTTACTTCGAAAATGATTTTTTGATCCTTTTTAGCATTAACTGACTCAAATATATAGTTAAATACTTATTAAAAATATATATCTTCTTCTAAAAAAAATATCTAATCAACTAATCAAAATGTCTCAAGACATTTTTAGCTATTGAACGGTTAGGATTTTCTTATCAACACTTTTTAGAAGGAAACACCTAGTTGATTCATTATATAGATTTGTGAATGCTGAAAATTGGTGTAGGTGAATACTAGGGAGGGATACTGAATTTTCTGAATAGGTTCAAGGATGGCCTTCGAATTGTCTAGTCAATTCAAATGATTTTTTTTTCTTTCTTTTTTTGTGCGGAAATGGTATATCAATTAGCTTCTTCTTTAATTCAATTGTGTGCTGGCCTCTTAGGTTTGTTTTGATTATCTAATTGTGGAGTTTACTGATAAAGGATCAACTATGGGATTTGGGGTTTTAATTTGTGCACAACCTGGTTTTTGAAGTCATAAGAGAAAATGGAATCGTGAAGACGAGGAGATAGACCCAGACAAAAGAACCAGCAATGTTTGAATCAGAAACAAGCATGTGGGTAACATGATGATGGACCAATCGGAGCTAGAGAAAGGTTTTCTCTTTCTACTTTTTTCTCTGAGTCCACTCAGTGAGTGTGAGTGAGTCCAGTGGCTTCACTGATTTTGTTTTCTTCTCTCCTTTGCTTTCTTTCCTTTCTCTCCCTAATCCCACCATTATCAAAACAATATCACACTCTGCAACTATGGAAAACACAGAAATGGAGAAAACAACCTCACTCTCTCTCGCCTTGGAAGATGGTGAAGGTGCAGTATCATCCATGTCTAAGAAATGCCTCTATGGAAAGATCTTAACAAAACGTGAAGTTCGCCCTCAAACAGAAGAAGCAATTTTCAAAGCAGTTTGGAGAATCAGAGCTGGTTTTAAAATCACAGCTAGAGGAGAAAATCTCTTCGTCTTTAATTTTGAGGATGAAGAAGATTGTACGAGAGTTTGGATGGGTACACCATGGACAGTTCAAAACATCCTTATGGTTATGAGACGATTTCAACAAGAAATTAAACCAGAAAATATGTGTTTCAAGGAATGTGATTTTTGGGTTCAGATACACCAACTACCTCAGGAAAAATTGGTTGTAAAGAATGAAAGGAAGATAGGCAGAGTGATTGGATAGGTCATCGGAATCGATGCTGTTAATGAAGAAAACGAGGAAGAAACCCTGATGTCACCAATCAGGGTAAGGGTTCGTATAGACACTGATACACCTCTTGAACGTGGTTTTTACCTCCAGATGAAGAATGGTAGTTCTAGGTCGATTCCATTTCAGTACGAGAAGCTTGCCAATTTCTGTTTCAGATGTGGGCGTATTGGACATGAAAAGGAAGAATGTAAATACCTATCCCAAGAAGAGGGTTTGAACTCGGGATTCGGACCTCATCTCAGAGCCAGAGATGGAAAGAGATGGGGTTTTGGAAGCAAGAAGGTTATGAAAGAAACAAGGTATGAGCTGGGAATGAAGAACCCCAACCGGAAAAGCTCGCCGGGGACGGAGACGATGACGGCGCGTGGAAATATCTGGGGTATGGGAAAGCGTATGCAATACCAGGACGGAAGGACAACGCTGGCAAAGGACGGTACAAAAACATCAAGGGTGAGGATGGACGTCCAAGATCTCACCACAGCCGTTGATGCGCGGAGAGCAGGTGATGGTACAAGATACGTACGAAAAGATGAGCTGGAGGATGGCCGCACCAGCAGTACTAGGGTTTCAGAAAGCGAAGAAGATGAAGGTAATGAATTAACCCTAATGAGTAGGCTGAATATGACTAGTGGGCCGAATAAAAACAGTGGGCCGCAGGTTATAAATTATAACATGTCTATCAACACAGCCCAACAAGAAAATGTTAACCCACTTTTCAAACTTGGGGAAGTCATGACCCAGTTAATTAAGCCCAATCCAAACTGGGATAACCGTTTTAGAGATACGGTGACGTTTGGGGAAAAGGGAACGACGGGAGAAAAAGAAACTAGGGTTTACAATGAAGAAGATCAATACGAAGATGATGAAATCAATCTGGAGACAGAGATCCATCAGAAGCTACAAGGAGGAGTTGCAATACAAAGCTTGGACATGGAAGCGTTCAAAATGGAAACACGAAGGATGGTGATCAACAAGATTATAGCAGAAGATTTTCGCACAAAGGTACAACTCAAGAGAGACTATCAAAAGATCAGACCATCGAAAGAAAAGGAAGCAAAGAAGAAAGCTAGGATTGACGAGTTGGGAGGAAGCCAAAGCACCGAAGATGAATTAGAAATTATTGATATCCCATTCATGGATGTGGAAACTGGAAAGCAATGCAAATCCCTCAAATTGCTACCTGCAAGGAAAATGATTATCAGAGGGGAAGATGGTATTTTCAGGAGTAGGGAAAGGCACGATGCTATGAGGAAGAGGAGGGAAGATTCAACGGCTGAGGAGGCGGGCCTGACCATGCCCCCCACCCCTAAATGATAGGATTTGTATGGAACTGCAGGGGGTTGGGGCAGACCACTGCAGTTCGACATGTAAAGTCCCAAATAAGACAAGAAGAAGCAAGCTGGTTTTTCTTGTCAGAAACAAAGGTTAGTTCTAAAATATTCATAAAAAGTTTTGCATCTATGGGTTTCAATTATGAAGTGGTAGAAGCAAAGGGTAAAAGTGGGGGCTTGATTTTTTGTTGGAATAGAGCTATTGAATATGAAATTCTCTATGAAAATGAGAATGTTATATCTGTCATAATGTTTGGAAAGCATGAAGATCCTCACTGGGTACTTAATCGTATATATGATCCATGTGATAGAAAGAGCAGAGAAGTTTTCTGGGATCACCTTCTCTACATAAAGAATGCAGTGTCATTACCGTGTGCCTTTATAGGAGATTTTAATGAAGTCTACAAGCAAGAAGATAAATGTAACACCCCCAAAACGTCCAAACCGGAAGCCCGGGGATGTCACTCCGTACCCGAGATTAAACCCGAATACAAGGAGATTTTATAACAGAATATCCAACCCAAAATCCATAAAATAATTAATTAAAACTTAAAAACTTGTCTTGCCACAAATATGGGCATTATCCAACTGAAACTTAAAACTACTTGATGAAATAAATCTAAATGTGAAATTTAAATTACTAGAATGATGTGTCTCGATTTTCCCCAAGAAACTTGTCTCCAAAGTCAGCGAAAAATACTGAGTAAGCAACACCCAAGCATGTAAATAGATTATGAAGCAGTTTAAAAATGACACATGAGTTTGAAGAGTAAAGTATTTGAGTAAGAGTATAAGTATGAAATAAGAATTCACAAATCTTTTCCTTTATCACTTCACTTGTGGGGAAACATTCCCAAACTCTTTTCACTTTAGTATCTCCATTGGGGAAACATTCCCAAACTTCCTCATTTGTCCAATCGGGACTTCCAATTCTCAATCATAAATGTCCATCATTCAGAAAACATATATTACCCTGTTGACACGGGGAAGATCTACTAATAACTGGCTACCAGACCATAAGTGTCGACACCCCCCTAAGACTTCTTGCGGCCAGAGAGGTAAGTACTGGAGCGAACTCGGGGCGGTTGCGATCGAGCAAAATAAAATAAAGTGGGTCGAGAGACGTAGTCCACATCGACCAAAGCTCAAAATATTGATCCCCGATACAACTATTCCACTTTACGTCTTTACGTCTTATTAATTTATCATGTGATAGTTGTGATAGAATCACCTTTGTAAAATCAGTAAACTTCCTCAAATAAACAGTTCAAGTAGATATTCAAATTTGAGACAATAAATCACAAAAGCAGTTTAGACACGAAAGAAGATATGGGCGCTAGGCCTGGCATGATTACTTACCTCAACAAATTGCAATCACAGCAAATCAATCGTAGTATTCGACGTATTCTTCGTCGGAGAACTTGTTTCTTACAATTCGATAATATTCTAATCAATTATCGCTAACACACAAATACAAACAAGTCCTATATGCAATGCAAGTGTAATCCCCGTATTATATTCCCAAACTTTAATAATAATAATAATTCTATTGTTAAAACGTGATTTATAGGACTATTGTTTACTATCGTAAAACATAGCTTATAATATTATCTAATTTAAATTCTTCTTTTATTACTATAAATCATAACCCAATAATATTATTTTTTTCGAAATATTAACTTTTAAACAAGAAAATAAACTTCCTAAATAAATAATTCTCAAGTGTTTTAATAAGGCTTTCAAATCCTCAAAACTTCTCTTTCAAATTTTGAGTGTAGAGTAGTAAAAAAAATAGTTGCTAGCTATGAGACTCAAACCCCAGACCAACTCAATACTAACAGTCAACTTTAACCACTAGGCCACTGCCCAACTTGTGTTTCTACCCAGATAGTAATGTTATGTATTAACAGTTCAATAATGCTTAATAAAAAAAATAAGAGAAACAAACATAATGAAAGCGGAAAGAACTGACGGGTTCTTACCCGTACAGAGCAGAGAACGACGACGATGGTGAGAGCGACGGGGTGGCTCGCGGTGGTGTCGAAGGAGGAGACGGCCGACGGCAAGGGCGGCGGCGACGGCGACGGGGGAAGACGCCGGAGACGGTGGCGGCGTCGGACAGGGGCGATCGCGGTCGGGTTCGGTTCTCCGGACCCGGCGGCGTTTGTGCTTGGCGATTCGAACGGGAGAGAGAGCGAGAGAGGGAGATTTGGGTGTGGTTTTGATGTGGGTTTCGTTTCTGGGTTTGAGGGGGTTTAAATAGGGTGAGAGGTGAGAAATGCGGCGAGGATTAGGAGTTCATCATAGAATTCTTCGATTCTGAATCGGGTCACGATTTCGGCAAAAATTGGTTTCTTGGAGCTAAATACTCGATCTTTGCCGAATAGGGAGTGTATTGGGACGGAAATTGGGAGATTTTGGCGGCAAATTTGGTGTTGGTGGTGTTTGGGTCGGAGAAGGGAGTGTGAGAACATCTCCTGTTACTACCAGGAGAGGAAGAAGATGACTGTTTTGGTTAAAAGACACTTTCACCCCCTTTAGTTAGTTAAAATACACTTTTTACCCACCAGAATTATATTAACTGCATTATTTAAGTTACAAAAAAGACACTAAGGTCCCCTAAAGCTTGTTACAATAAAAAGTAACTTTTAAATAATTAAACTAAGACCCAAAGCTTATACTAACGTTATTTTAACACCTAATATGGTTATAAAATACCCGTTAAACTAAAACTTAATATTTGTTAAAAATACCCGTTTCTAAATAACGGGGTATTTCAATAAACTTGGAGGTAGGACTGTTGCTCAAACCTCTTATGGAGGCCTACTTAACCTCATTAATGATGGGGGGTGGATTGATACTGGATATGAAGGAGCCAAATTCACTTGGTGTAATGGGTGGCAAAAAGGTAAGATAATCAAAGAGAGAATTGACAGATGTTTTAGCACTTATGACTGGAGAATTGCTTTCCCTAGAGCAATTATTAAACACAAGGAGTCCAGCTTCTCTGATCATAGTATACTTATCTGTGACATGAATCCTTCTTCCTCAAATGGTCCAAAACCTTTTAGGTTTGAAGCCATGTGGATAAGAGATAGAAATTTTAAAGAGATAGTGTGGAGTGCTTGGAATCAGATTAAGGGGTATAAAGCTGGTGCTAGATGGAAGGAACAAATGGCAAACACAAAAAATGCTCTCAGAAAATGGAATAAAGACAGTTTTGGACATGTGACAAACTCCATCAATGAATTGAACAAGCAATTACATGAAGTGAGCCTGAAGAATAGTACAAACACAGGTCATGAAGAGAAGGAAATTAAGAGAGAGCTGCAAGAACTTTACAAAAGAGAAGAAATTATGTGGAGGCAGAAGTCTAGAATACAATGGCTCAAGGAAGGAGATTCAAACTCAAGGTTTTTCCATACTGTTGTAGCTATTAGAGGTCATAGAAACACCTTGAAAAGGATTCAAAGAGAAGATAAGAGCCTTGCCAAAACAAAGAAAGAGATTGGAGAAGAGTTTTGTGATTTTTTTGAACAACTTTTCCAAACTACCTCTCCCCCTGGAAATGATTGGCTTGAAGAGCTCTTACCTCATAAACTTTAACACTCTCAGATTCAGGACATGTGCAATATACCTTCAAATGATGATATCAGAGAAACTTTATTCAAAATGAGGAGTTTCAAATCCCCAGGGCCTGATGGGATGCATGTCCTCTTTTACAAACAGTATTGGGATGTGGTAGGAGAAGACTTTTGTGGAGTTATTAGATAGTTTTTTGAAACAGGTAAACTCAGAAAGGGAATCAATGCCACTTTCATTGCCCTAATCCCCAAACTTGATGATTCCTTTAAGGTGCAACATTATAGGCCTATCAGCCTTTGCAATACAATCTACAAGGTAATCTCTAAGATTATTGTAAATAGAATTACTCATGTCCTTTCTGATATAGTAAATCCCAAGCAAGCAGCCTTTGTCCCAGGGAGAACTATTCAAGAGAATGTGATCATTTTACATGAGGTTATTCATGTTGGAATAGATGCCCTAGAGGCAATCTAGTTTAGTATGAATTATTTGTGGCTAGAAATTCATTTATTATTTATTGGATATTTAATATAATGAAGTCCTTAGATTTACAATTGTGTTGTTTATCTTAAATATCCCTAGTCAAGTATAATGATTAATAGGACAATCATCTACAGACTAGTATGGGGTTGGATTGATATGGAGATATCACGATCCAACACATAGGTGTGCATTAGGGAATGTTGCACTGGATTGACCCATCTTCGAGAAGGCTACATACACGTTATGTTGAGTCACAAGCGCTTCTCGCGGTGCAATGGTATTGTCATCCTTAGACTTGAAGTCACTAGATATTCTAGTTGTGGATTATTGTGATTTTGGTAGCGTTAAACGCTACACCGTAACTGGGTAGTTATAAAGGCGTGTACTGGATACAATAAGAAGCAAGCTTAGAGATCTTAGTGGACGTAGATAGAATTTGTCCCTCCCACATAACGGGAGCAAATATCCTAGGCCACTCGAGGGATAGTGCTTATAGAATGTCTGGCCAGACTCAAATAAATCAATATGGGATATTGATGTTATTTGCACGAATAAGGCTATTCCCATGGATCGAGAAACTATGGATTGGATATACGAGTGTGACTTGTATGTCTCGTGTCCAATCCGGATATAGAGACAAAGGGATGAGACAATTACTTGTACAAAGGTTGTCAAGATGACTATTCTATTAGTTGGCTAGAATGGATGTTTTGCTAGAGACCGCTCCATATTAGCAAATAGTTGCTACCAACTAGATAGAACCTATGGGATCACACGCTACATAGAGTTGAACTAGATTTGGGAATTAATTAATTGGATTAATTAATTAGAAGGATCACTTTGCAAACCCTTGCAAACTTAGTAGGGACTAATTTGCAAGGAAGGGACTAAATTGAATTCTAATAGGACTAGAATAACTCCTTTAGGTAGTTAACAAGGAGTTGTTGGACTATATAAAGGACCTTCCTTCCTTCCTTCCCACATAACTTATGCTCATTAAGTGAACGTAACAAGAGTGGGAGAGAACAAAAGGAGAGAGAGCAAGCAACAAGGAGGCCCGACCGCCCCCTTGCCGCCGCCCCGTCCCCGTCGGCCAAAGGAGGCCGAGACCCTCCTTTGGACCTCGTTTTGCGTGATTTCTTCTTCCTCTTCCTCTTCCGGGCTATCACCAAGGACTTGGGAGATCTAGGATCAACTCTAGGCGTGGATCAACTATAGAGAACGTGACACAATTCGCGTTTGAAGTCATCAAGGAGAATCCAAAGGTGTGTTTATGATTTCTAACCCTTACCATCGTTATGTCTCGTGACTTGTGATCCTTGGAGGGTTTTGCATGGTTTTATATTTGATTATGCTTCCGTTGTGCAATCCATGAATCAAAACCCTACAGTGGTATCAGAGCCACAGGTCGTAGAGCATAAATGTGGTTTATGTGTTACGTTTTAGTTGTTTTACACCTTAATTTGATTGTTTATCGCGTAAAAGAAGACAAATCAAGCATGGGATGCAATTTGTCAATAATTAATCATAACAAGATCCAATTTTTGCATTGGATGCATGAATTGGTGAGCTTCAGAAATTTTAGGATCTAAGATCTAGGGTTTGGGCATCCTTGGGGAAGAAGGAGTTCTCCCAAAACAAGGAAACAACCAAATTTGGGCACCAAGCAAGGGAGTTGTTTTGGAAACAACTCCCTCAAGGAGGTTCGGCCCCCCTAGGGACCGCCCCCCTTGCTTGCCGCCCAATCTTGGCCGCCCTAGGGGCCGGGCGGCCCTAACCCGCGGGCCTAGGCTTGTGGGTTTTGGGCCGGGCCGGCCCTAGGGCCTTGTGGTTCACCTTTTTGGGCCCGGGCAATTAGATTGTTGGGCCCATGGACCGTTTTAACCCTAGAAATCCCAAAATCAATTAAAATTGACCAAGCGCGTTAAAATTGGATTTTAACTGTTTATGTGCAAATCGCATGGTGATTGGATATGGCCTTAGGATGTGGTTTGATGTGGATGTTTAATTTTGTGGTTTGGTTTTACGGCCTGCGAGCTGATCAATTAATTGTAATAATTAATTAGGGTTATATGGCCTGCGTGCCATTTTTTTTCTCAAATTGTGAGATTTATTTTATTTAGTATAGAAGTTAGCTAGTGCTAGATAAAGTAGATTGTTAGCCAAGATTGGAAAAAAGAAGCCCAAAGCCAAAGAAGACACAAAAGATGGAGCATGGAGCATGGAGCAATCCACAAGACTATGAAGGATGGACCAAAAGATCAAGACGCATGGAGATGTGTTTGCTTTAGGGTTCATAGATAATTCCATTGGCTTGGAATTATCTTAGTCTAAAAAAGGCCATATCCACATCACGTTTAATTTCTGTTTTGTGGTTGTTTATTTTAATTGTCTTATTATTGTGTGGTTGGTGTATGGATGATGCGTGCAATTAGGATAATAAGATAATTAGACAATCCGGATCTATTATTTGGAGTTGTGCCCAAACTCAAATAGATAGATTAGTTGATAATGATCAACAAAACAATTAAAATTGAATTTAAAAATCCCTCAAAATTCAAATATTGTGTTCTTGCCTTCTCGTTATTTAAACACTCATTATCATCATTATTTATCAAGTTCGTGCGTGCCAAAGCATGGCGACTTGGTTCATAATGATGGAATGCGATGGCACGTAGCAATGTGCAATTGTTTAGATAAGAGGTTGAACACAACTAGGCTATTAATTTGATTAAGAAACCTAGAGGCAATCAATTGGGATTATCCATATGGATGGATAAATAAGGGGTTATTTGCCCAATTGAACCAAGAGTTGCATATGGGATGCAATTGGAATTGTTCCTACCTAAAGTAGTCAAATTATGGGTGACTTGCCAAAGCAAGCTCATAAGGAGATGAAAGATGGATATTGGCCCACTAGAAAATATAAGGATATTTTCCGCATTAATATCTTGAGGGTTATTAATCCGTAGAAAAATAGGGGGAGCTATATTTGATAAACTAGCCATTATTAAATATAGTCTAAAATTCACAAATACTAAAACTTGCGTATTTTCCTTTTTGTAGAATTCCAAATGGCAAACAACTCATCGAGTTCACAACATTCCCTACGATCTGTCCTTGAGAAGGACAAGCTCTCTGGAACCAACTTTCTTGATTGGTACAGAAACTTGAGAATTGTTCTCAAGCAAGAGAAGAAACTGTACGCAATAGAGGAGCATGTTCCAGAAGGTCCAGAGAACCAAACACCTGCTGCCCTAAAGGCGTATCAAAAGCGTGTTGATGACGCTAATGATGCGGCCTGCCTAATGCGTTGCACCATGACTTCTGAGCTTCATAAGCAACACGAAAACATGAATGCTGTCGATATGATCGAACATCTAAAGCAGCTCTTCCAAGAGCAGACGAGGGTAGAGAGGTATGAGGTCTCAAAGGCACTGTTCAAATGTCATCTGGCAGAAGGGAACCCGGTGGGACCCCATGTACTCCGAATGATCGGGTACTTGGAGAATCTCGCCCGACTAGGGTTCCCGGTCGGCCAAGAGTTGGCAACCGATCTCGTGTTGCAATCGTTGCCCGAGAGTTATGGACAGTTCATTATGAACTATAACATGAACGAGATCGTTAAACCACTGCCAGATTTTCGCAACATGTTGAGGACGGCTGAACAGAGCATCAACAAGGGTAAGGGCAAGGCCATAATTATGGTACAGAAAGGAAAGGGCAAAAGGTTTGCCTCTTCCTCCAAGGGCAAAGGCAAGTCAGTTGCCAAGTCCAAGGAACCAGCCCTTAAGCCTGTTGGTGGCATTGCCAAGGTCGTGACTAAGGGTGAATGTCACTACTGCAGTCAGCCTGGACACTGGAGGAGGAACTGCCCAAAATATCTGGAGGACAAGAGGCTTGGAATAGTGATTCCACCACCACCAGGTATTTTTGTTGTAGATGTCAATTTAACTATCTCTACATCATGGGTATTAGATACTGGATGTGGATCTCATATTTGTCGAAATATGCAGGATCTAAAGAGAAGTAAAATATTGGCTAAAGGGGAGGTAGATCTACGCGTTGGGAATGGAGCAAAGGTTGCTGTGTTGGCCATAGGCGTGTGCGAGCTATCTCTGCCTTCAGGATTAGTTTTAGAATTAAATAATTGCTATTTTGTGCCTGCTATGAGCAGAAACATTATTTCTATTTCTTGTTTGGACAAGGATGGTTTTATTATTTCAATAACGAACAATTGTTGTTCCTTTTATTTGAATAATATTCACTATTTTAGTGCGCAATTATTTAATGGACTTTATGTCCTTGATCTAAGCAATCCTGTCTACAACATTAATACCAAGCGGATTAAAATAAATGATTTAAATCCGGCTTATTTATGGCATTGTCGTTTAGGCCACATAAATGAGAAACGTGTATCTAGACTCCATAAGGATGGATTACTAGACTCATTTGATTTTAAATCATATGAGACATGTGAGGCTTGTTTATTGGGAAAAATGACAAAGTCCCCTTTCAATAAGAAAGGAGAGAGGACTAGTGAGCAATTGGCGCTCATACATACCGATGTGTGTGGGCCATTTGCCACGCCAGCCAGGGGTGGTTATGTCTACTTCATTACATTTACTGATAATTACAGTAGATATGAATTTGTGTACCTTATGAGGGCAAAATCCGAATCCTTTGAAGTGTTCATAGAATTCAAGAATGAAGTAGAGAAGCAACTTGGCAAAAGTATCAAGGCTCTACGATCGGATCGCGGAGGAGAATACTTGAGCCAAGAGTTTGACGACTATCTTAGAGAGTGTGGGATCGTGTCCCAACTCACACCACCCGGAACGCCACAATGGAATGGCGTGTCCGAAAGGAGGAATCGAACCCTATTGGATATGGTTCGGTCTATGATGTGTCAAACCGATCTTCCATTATCATTTTGGGGCTACGCTCTATTAAGTGCAACTTTCACCATTAACTGTGTTCCATCTAAATCAGTCATGAAGACACCATATGAGATGTGGAGTGGGGGGCGTCCCACACTGTCGTTCATGAGAATTTGGGGCTGCGATGTCTATGTAAAACGTTTACAATCAGACAAGCTAGGGCCTAAATTGGATAAGTGTAAATTTGTGGGGTACCCTAAGGAAACTAAGGGATACTATTTCTACAATCCAACCGAGAACAAAGTATTTGTTGCTCGGACCGGCGTGTTTCTAGAAAGAGAATTTGTCTCTAAAGAAGCAAGTGGGAGGAATGTAGAACTTGAAGAAGTTCAAGAACTACAAATCACTGAACCGATTATGGAATATGAACAGGAATCACAAGCAGTTGTGGAGCCACCTGTTCAGATAACACAAGAGCTTCGTAGATCTAGTAGAGTGCGCCAGGAACCCGAGAGGTATGGACTTCTCGTAACCGATTCCGGTGACACGATGCTCATTGATGATGAGCCTACTACCTATGAGGAGGCCATGAGTGGCCCAGACTCTCAGAAGTGGCTGGAAGCCATGAGATCCGAGATGGAATCCA
The DNA here is from genome assembly GCA_023055425.1 of Linanthus parryae. Classification (NCBI taxonomy): domain Eukaryota; kingdom Viridiplantae; phylum Streptophyta; class Magnoliopsida; order Ericales; family Polemoniaceae; genus Linanthus; species Linanthus parryae. Next base: position 1,885,389 of record JALGPY010000024.1, read on the forward strand.
TGTATACCAACAAAGTATGGACTTTGGTGGAACCACCCCATGGGGCGCGGCCCATAGGGTGCAAGTGGGTCTTCAAGAAGAAGATCGACATGGATGGTAATGTGATTACCTATAAGGGCTGATTGGTGGCTAAAGGATTCAGACAGATTCATGGTATTGACTATGATGAAACCTTTTCACCAGTCGCTATGACCAAATCCATCTGAATCCTACTTGCAATTGCAGCATATTACGACTATGAGATTTGGCAGATGGATGTCAAAACAGCATTCCTTTATGGGAATCTCCTCGAGGACGTGTATATGATACAGCCGGAGGGTTTTGAGGATCCAAAGCAAGCCAACAAAGTCTGTAAGCTGCAACGATCCATTTATGGATTGAAGCAAGCTTCTAGGAGTTGGAATCGACGTTTTGATGAAGTGGTCAAAGAGTTTGGCTTCATCAGAAACGAAGATGAATCTTGTGTCTACAAGAAGGTTAGTGGGAGCTCTGTAGCTTTTCTGGTCTTGTATGTGGATGACATACTACTCATTGGAAACGACATTCCCATGTTGCAATCTGTTAAAGATTGGCTAGGAAAGTGTTTCTCAATGAAGGACTTAGGGGAAGCAGCCTATATACTCGGTATAAAGATCTATAGAGATAGATCTAAGAGGTTTCTAGGCCTAAGTCAAAGTACATATATTGACAAGGTGTTGAAACGGTTCAACATGCAAGATTCCAAGAAGGGATTCTTGCCCATGTCACATGGGATCACTCTTTCGAAGAGTGGTTGTCCTTCCAATGAGATTGAGAAGGAACGCATGAGTAGGATTCCCTATGCCTCGGCCATAGGATCTATCATGTACGCCATGTTATGTACTAGACCAGATGTGTCATATGCCTTGAGTATGACAAGCAGATACCAATCCAATCCGGGTGAGAGTCACTGGATTGCAGTCAAGAACATCCTAAAGTACTTGAGAAGAACTAAGGATGCTTTCTTGATATTTGGCGGTGAGGAAGAGTTGCGTGTAAGGGGTTACACTGATGCAAGCTTCCAAACCGACATAGATGACTTTAGATCACAGTCGGGATATGTGTTTTGCCTGAATGGAGCAGCGGTGAGCTGGAAGAGTTCCAAGCAAGAGACGGTAGCTGATTCTACAACAGAGGCTGAGTACATTGCTGCAAATGGCGCAGCAAAGGAGGCTGTTTGGATCAGAAAGTTTGTTTCTGAACTTGGTGTGGTCCCTAGCATTGCGGATCCAGTGGAGTTGTTCTGTGACAACACTGGGGCGATCGCGCAATCAAAGGAACCCAGATCGCACCAGAAGTCCAAGCACGTGCTCAGGAAGTTTCATCTGATTCGAGATATTATCGACAGAGGAGACGTTCGGATATGCAAGATTCCTACAGATGATAATCTGTCAGACCCGCTTACGAAGCCTCTCACGCAGTGGAAGCATGAAGGGCACACTAGGAGTATGGGCATACGAGATGCGCCAGATTGGCTCTAGTGCAAGTGGGAGACTGTTGGAATAGATGCCCTAGAGGCAATCTAGTTTAGTATGAATTTGTATATGGCTAGAAAATTCATTTATTATTTATTGGATATTTAATATAATGAAGTCCTTAGATTTAAAATTGTGTTGTTTATCTTAAATATCCCTAGTCAAGTATAATGATTAAATAGGACAATCATTTATAGACTAGTATGGGGTTGGATTGATATGGAGATATCACGATCCAACACATAGGTGTGCATTATGGAATGTTGCACTGGATTGACCCATCTCCGAGAAGGCTACATACATGTTATGTTGAGTCACAAGTGCTTCTCGCGGTGCAATGGTATTGTCAACCTTAGACTTGAATTCACTAGATATTCTAGTTGTGGATCATTGTGATCTTGGTAGCGTTAAACGCTACACCGTGACTGGGTAGTTATAAAGGCGTGTACTGGATACAATGAGAAGCAAGCTTAGAGATCGTAGTGGACGTAGAGAGGATTTGCCCCTCCCACATAACGGGAGCAAATATCCTAGGCCACTCAAGGGATAGTGCTTATAGAATGTCTGGCCAGACTCAAATAAATCAATATAGGATATTGATGTTATTTGCACGAATAAGGCTATTCCCATGGATCGAGAAACTATGGATTGGATATACGAGTGTGACTTGTATGTCTCGTGTCCAATCGGGATATGGAGGCAAAGGGATGAGACAATTACTTGTACAAAGGTTGTCAAGATGACTATTCTATTAGTTGGCTAGAATGGATGTTTTGCTAGAAACCGCTCCATATTAGTAAATAGTTGCTACCAACTAGATAGAACCTATGGGGTCACACGCTATATAGAGTTGAACTAGATTTGGGAATTAATTAATTGGATTAATTAATTAGAAGGATCACTTTGCAAACCCTTACAAACTTAGTAGGGACTAATTTGCAAGGAAGGGACTAAATTGAATTCTAGTTGGACTAGAATAAGTCCTTTAGGTAGTTAACAAGGAGTTGTTGGACTATATAAAGGACCCTCCTTCCTTCCTTCCTCATAACTTATGCTCATTAGTGAACATAACAAGAGTGGGAGAGAACAAAAGGAGAGAGAGAGCAAGCAACAAGGAGGGCCGACGCCGCCCCTTGCCGCCGCCCTCGTCCCCGTCGGCCAAAAGAGGCCGAGAGCCCCTTTTTGTCTCGTTTTGCGTGATTTCTTCTTCCTCTTCCTATTCCGGGCTAGCACCAAGGAGTTTGGGAGATCTAGGATCAACTCTAGGCGTGGATCAACTATAGAGAACGTGACATTATTCGCGTTTGAAGTCATCAAGGAGAACCCAAAGGTGTGTTTATGATTTCTTACCTTTACTATCGTTATGTCTCTAGACTTGTGATCCTTGGAGGGTTTTGCATGGTTTATGTTTGATTATGCTTCCGTTGTGCGATCCATGAATCAAAACCCTACACCTATGAAGAGGCCGTGAAGGGCCCAGACTCTCAGAAGTGGCTAGAAGCCATGAGATCCGAGATGGAATTCATGTATACCAACAAAGTGTGGACTTTGGTGGAACCACCCGAAGGGGCCCGGACCATAGGGTGCAAGTGGGTCTTGAGAATTGTTCTCAAGCAAGAGAAGAAACTGTACGCAATAGAGGAGCATGTTCCAGAAGGTCTAGAGAACCAAACACCTGCTGCCCTAAAGGCGTATCAAAAGTGTGTTGATGACGCTAATGATGCGCCCTGCCTAATGCTTTGCACCATGACTTCTGAGCTTCATAAGCAACACGAAAACATGAATGCTGTCGATATGATCGAACATCTAAAGCAGCTCTTCCAAGAGCAGGCGAGGGTAGAGAGGTATGAGGTCTCAAAGGCACTGTTCAAATGTCATCTGGCAGAAGGGAACCCGGTGGGACCCCATGTACTCCGAATGATCGGGTACTTGGAGAATCTCGCCCGACTAGGGTTCCCGGTCGGCCAAGAGTTGGCAACCGATCTCGTGTTGCAATCGTTGCCCGAGAGTTATGGACAGTTCATTATGAACTATAACATGAACGAGATCGTGAAACCACTGCCAGATTTACTCAACATGTTGAGGACGGCTGAACAAAGCATCAACAAGGGTAAGGGCAAGGCCATAATGATGGTACAGAAAGGAAAGGGCAAAAGGTTTGCCTCTTCCTCCAAGGGCAAAGGCAAGTCAGTTGCCAAGTCCAAGGAACCTGCCCTTAAGCCTGTTGGTGGAATTGCCAAGGCCGTGACTAAAGGTGAGTGTCACTACTGCAGTCAGCCTTGACATTGGAGGAGGAACTGCCCAAAATATCTGGAGGACAAGAGGCTTGGAATAGTGATTCCACCACCACTAGGTATTTTTGTTGTAGATGTCAATCTAACTGTCTCTACATCATGGGTATTAGATACTGGATGTGGATCTCGTATTTGTCGAAATATGCAGGATCTAAAGAGAAGTAGAAGATTAGCTAAAGGAGAGGTAGATCTGCGCATTGGGAATGGAGCAAAGGTTGTTGCGTTGGCCATAGGCGTATGCGACCTATCTCTGCCTTCAAGATTAGTTTTAGAATTAAATAATTGCTATTTTGTGCCTGCTATGAGCAGAAACATTATTTCTATTTCTTGTTTGGACAAGGATGGTGTTATTATTTCAATAAAGAACAATTGTTGTTCCTTTTATTTAAATAATATTCACTATTTTAGTGCGCAATTATTTAATGGACTTTATGTCCGTGATCTAAGCAATCCTGTCTACAACATTAATACCAAGCGGATTAAAATAAATGATTTAAATCCTGCTTATTTATGGCACTGTCGTTTAGGCCACATAAATGAGAAACGTGTATCTAGACTCCATAAGGATGGACTACTAGACTCATTTGATTTTGAATCATATGAGACATGTGAGGCTTGTTTATTGGGAAAAATGACAAAGTCCCCTTTCAATAAGAAAGGTGAGAGGACTAGTGAGCAATTGGCGCTCATACATACCGATGTGTGTGGACCATTTGCCACGCCTGCCAGGGGTGGTTATGTCTACTTCATTACATTTACTGATGATTACAGTAGATATGGATTTGTTTACCTCATGAGGGCAAAATCCGAATCCTTTGAAGTGTTCAAAGAATTCAAGAATGAAGTAGAGAAGCAACTTGGCAAAAGTATAAAGGCTCTACGATCGGATCGTGGAGGAGAATACTTGAGCCAAGAGTTTGACGACTATCTTAGAGAGTGTGGGATCGTGTCCCAACTCACTCCACCCGGAACGCCACAATGGAATGGCGTGTCCGAGAGGAGGAATCGAACCCTATTGGATATGGTTCGATCTATGATGTGTCAAACCGATCTTCCATTATCATTTTGGGGCTACGCTCTATTAACTGCAGCTTTCACCATTAACTGTGTTCCATCTAAATCAGTCATGAAGACACCATATGAGATGTGGAGTGGGAGGCGTCCCACACTGTCGTTCATGAGGATTTGGGGCTGAGATGTCTATGTAAAACGTTTACAATCAGACAAGTTGGGGCCTAAATCGGATAAGTGTAAATTTTTGGGGTACCCTAAGGAAACTAAGGGATACTACTTCTACAATCCAACCGAGAACAAAGTTTTTGTTGCTCGGACCGGCGTGTTTCTAGAAAGAGAGTTTGTCTCTAAAGAAGCAAGTGGGACGAATGTAGAACTTGAAGAGGTTCAAGAACCACAAATCACTGAACCGATTATGGAACATGAACAGGAACCACAAGCAGTTGTGGAGCCACCTGTTCAGGTGACACAAGAGCTGCGTAGATCTAGTAGAGTGCGCCAGGAACCCAAGAGGTATGGACTTCTCGTGACCAATTCCGGCGACACGATGCTCATAGATGATGAGCCTACTACCTATGAGGAGGCCATGAGTGGCCCAGACTCTCAGAAGTGGCTGGCGGCCATGAGATCCGAGATGGAATCCATGTACACCAACAAAGTATGGACTTTGGTGGAACCACCCGATGGGGCACGGCCCATAGGGTGCAAGTGGGTCTTCAAGAAGAAGATCGACATGGATGGTAATGTGATTACCTATAAGGGACGATTGGTGGCTAAAGGATTCAGACAGATTCATGGTATTGACTATGATGAAACCTTTTCACCAGTCGCTATGACCAAATCCATCCGAATCCTACTTGCGATTGCAGCATACCACGACTATGAGATTTGGCAGATGGATGTCAAAACAGCATTCCTTTATGGGAATCTCCTCGAGGACGTGTATATGATACAGCCGGAGGGTTTTGAGGATCCAAAGCAAGCCAACAAAGTCTGTAAACTGCAACGATCCATTTATGGATTGAAGCAAGCTTCTAGGAGTTGGAATTGACGTTTTGATGAAGTGGTCAAAGAGTTTGGCTTCATCAGAAACGAAGATGAGTCTTGTGTCTACAAGAAGGTTAGTGGGAGCTCTGTAGCTTTTCTGGTCTTGTATGTGGATGACATACTACTCATTGGAAACGACATTCCCATGCTGCAATCTGTTAAAGATTGGCTAGGAAAGTGTTTCTCAATGAAGGAATTAGGGGAAGCAGCCTATATACTCGGTATAAAGATCTATAGAGATAGATCTAAGAGGTTGCTAGGCCTAAGTCAAAGTACATATATTGACAAGGTGTTGAAACGGTTTAACATGCAAGATTCCAATAAGGGATTCTTGCCCATGTCACATGGAATCACTCTTTCGAAGAGTGGTTGCCCTTCCAATGAGATTGAGAAGGAACGCATGAGTAGAATTCCCTATGCCTCGGCCATAGGATCTATCATGTACGCCATGTTATGTACTAGACCAGATGTGTCATATGCCTTGAGTATGACAAGCAGATACCAATCCAATCCGGGTGAGAGTCACTGGATTGCAGTCAAGAACATCCTAAAGTACTTGAGAAGAACTAAGGATGCTTTCTTGATTTTTGGCGGTGAGGAAGAGTTGCGTGTAAGGGGTTACACTGATGCAAGCTTCCAAACCGACAGAGATGACTTTAGGTCACAATCGGGATATGTGTTTTGCCTGAATGGAGCAGCGGTGAGCTGGAAAAGTTCCAAGCAAGAGACGGTAGCTGATTCTACAACAGAGGCTGAGTACATTGCTGCAAATGGCGTAGCAAAGGAGGCTGTTTGGATCAGAAAGTTTGTTTCTGAACTTGGTGTGGTCCCTAGCATTGCGGTTCCAGTTGAGTTGTTCTGTGACAACACTGGGGCGATCGCGCAATCAAAGGAACCCAGATCGCACCAGAAGTCCAAGCACGTGCTCAGAAGTTTCATCTGATTCGAGATATTATCGATAGAGGAGACGTTCGGATATGCAAGATTCCTACAGATGATAATCTGTCAGACCCGCTTACAAAGCCTCTCACGCAGTGGAAGCATGAAGGGCACACTAGGAGTATGGGCATACGATATGCGCCAGATTGGCTCTAGTGCAAGTGGGAGACTGTTGGAATAGATGCCCTAGAGGCAATCTAGTTTAGTATGAATTATTTGCGGCTAGAAATTCATTTATTATTTATTGGATATTTAATATAATGAAGTCCTTAGATTTACAATTGTGTTGTTTATCTTAAATATCCCTAGTCAAGTATAATGATTAATAGGACAATCATCTATAGATTAGTATGGGGTTGGATTGATATGGAGATATCACGATCCAACACATAGGTGTGCATTAGGGAATGTTGCACTGGATTGACCCATCTCCGAGAAGGCTACATACACGTTATGTTGAGTCACAAGCGCTTCTCGCGGTGCAATGGTATTGTCATCCTTATACTTGAAGTCACTAGATATTCTAGTTGTGGATTATTGTGATTTTGGTAGCGTTAAACGCTACACCGTAACTGGGTAGTTATAAAGGCGTGTACTGGATACAATAAGAAGCAAGCTTAGAGATCGTAGTGGACGTAGATAGAATTTGTCCCTCCCACATAACGGGAGCAAATATCCTAGGCCACTCGAGGGATAGTGCTTATAGAATGTCTGGCCAGACTCAAATAAATCAATATGGGATATTGATGTTATTTGCACGAATAAGGCTATTCCCATGGATCGAGAAACTATGGATTGGATATACGAGTGTGACTTGTATGTCTTGTGTCCAATCCGGATATAGAGACAAAGGGATGAGACAATTACTTGTACAAAGGTTGTCAAGATGACTATTCTATTAGTTGGCTAGAATGGATGTTTTGCTAGAGACCGCTCCATATTAGCAAATAGTTGCTACCAACTAGATAGAACCTATGGGGTCACACGCTACATAGAGTTGAACTAGATTTGGGAATTAATTAATTGGATTAATTAATTAGAAGGATCACTTTGCAAACCCATGCAAACTTAGTAGGGACTAATTTGCAAGGAAGGGACTAAATTGAATTCTAGTAGGACTAGAATAAGTCCTTTAGGTAGTTAACAAGGAGTTGCTGGACTATATAAAGGATCTTCCTTCCTTCCTTCCCACATAACTTATGCTCATTAAGTGGACATAACAAGAGTGGGAGAGAGCAAAAGGAGAGAGAGCAAGCAACAAGGAGGCCCGACCGCCCCCTTGCCGCCGCCCCGTCCCCGTCGGCCAAAGGAGGCCGAGACCCTCCTTTGGGTCTCGTTTTGCGTTTCTTCTTCCTCTTCCTCTTCCGGGCTAGCACCAAGGACTTGGGAGATCTAGGATCAACTCTAGGCGTGGATCAACTATAGATAACGTGACACAATTCGCGTTTGAAGTCATCAAGGAGAACCCAAAGGTGTGTTTATGATTTCTAACCCTTACCATCGTTATGTCTCTTGACTTGTGATCCTTGGAGGGTTTTGCATGGTTTTATATTTGATTATTCTTCCGTTGTGCAATCCATGAATCAAAACCCTACAATTCATACTCTAAAAACGAAAAAAGGAAAAGGAGGGCTGATGATAGCAAAGATAGACATGAAAAAGGCCTATGATAAAATGGACTGGGGTTTTTTGATAAATGTTCTGAAGTGGTGTGGCTTCCCCCAAAGATTGATTGATTGGGTCTTTGAATGTATCAGTAGTGTTAGGTTTTATGTTCTTATAAATGGATCTCCACATGTATTTTCAGAGTTTTTGTGGACTTAGACAAGGGGACCCTCTTTCCCCTTGCCTATTTATTTTTTGTAATGAATTCCTAGCCAGAATACTGAATTTTGCTCAAGAGGAAGGCAATATCCATGGTATTAAACTCAGCAAGAACTGCCCTGCTATTGAACATCTTATGTTTGCAGATGATTTGGTCCTAATGGGAAGATCTAATGTTAAAGATGCTGAAAATTTTAATCTATGTTTGAAACTTTTTGAGGAATCATCAGGACAGAGGGTGAACAAGAGGAAGTCTTCTATTTTTTTCAGCTCCAATACTGATACAAATACAAGGAGACATATAAGAGAAGTGATGGGTGATGCGCAAACTAACGTGTTGTTCGCAAGTATACGAATCTTGTAATACCGGGCGTAATTAAGCTCGGGTGATCGTTCCCACGAGGACTATTTCGGGTTTTTCCGAGAAATCAGTTTTAACTTCCAGAGTATAAAAGGAGAAGTAGTTTGGGATCGTGATTAACTATGACTAAAAATAAACAAAACAAAACGCAAATATTTTTTGTGACGTTTTTCTGAAAATCTTGAAAGTTGTAAATCTAGGGTTTGGAATACTAGGTCCAGGATCCCCTAGGGTTTCTTCAGAATTATATTCTTCGGTTTGATATGAAAACACTCAGCAGTTTTAATTATCCGTGCCACGTACCGATTGTGCAGTAACCTTTCAGATTCCACACGCTGTCACGATCCTGCAGACTTTCGGGTTCCTGTTAAGCTGCCTAAGTCTGCAGTCTCGTTCTAAGTCTGCTAGGGTTTCTAACCTGTCCTGATGGCCCGGGTCAAATTCTCTAACAGTTGGTCTATACGTTTTGGCTAGCCCTATCTCCCTTTCTCTGGTCGGTCTATCAGGGTAAGGTACTAAATCCTGTCTTTTCTTCCTAACCCTAACCTGATGTTTTCACCTACAGGCTCGGGTCTATAGCAATTCTGGTTCGCGACTCCGATCATGCATAAACAGATATAATCAAAGACAGAATAACTGATAATACTGCTGAATTAAGATAACGAGATCATGAATTCATACTCAAACTGCAGAATAATGTCTGAAAACGAAACCCTAGGTTCACCGAGAACCTAGGTAAAAGGTTTAGCTACTAAACGACATAACTAAATAACAAAGTTTCTGAATTTAAAAGAGAGATTAAGATCAAACTAAGTCTTCGGATCTGGATGAGTGCTTCCGTGCTCTCCCGGGATGCTCAGACTTGTCCTTGGATGAATTGCCTTGTGTGTTGTGTCTTCAAAACGAGTCAGGACGAGTCTTTTTATAGTGGTGGCGAATTTCTGGAACTTGTCAATATTTACGAAACTGCCACTGCCCGAAACCGCCCCAGTTTTTGTGCTGTCTGCGTATAATACGCAGCCTGCTGCGTATAATACGCAGACAGGGTCTTCTCCTGCTGCTTTTTCTCCACTTTGTGCTTGCTGTCTGCGTATTTTCTGCGTATTTCCTGCGTATAATACGCAGACAGGGACCCATCTTGCCTTCAACTTCTTCTTTCCTGCGTATTTCTCCCCCTGGTGCGTATTTTCTGCGTATTTTCTGCGTATAATACGCAGACAGGGGAGAAAATCTGTCCAAAACCCCTCTCCCTCCTTGCTGCCTGCGTATTTTACGCATGGTCTGCGTATTATACGCAGACAGCAAGGCAGGGTGCTCTTTTCTGCCTCTGTTTGCCTCCTGTTGCATTCCCGATCCATTCCTGCTGCATTCCCGGGCCCTGTTCCTGCATAGACAACATGAACACACCCGCGATCATATCCAAATAAAGTACGGAAAATGCAGAAATTTATAAAGAGCAATTAACTGTCTCGTTCCTAAAACCGAGGCGTTCCGAGGGTGAAAATTGGCTAAAACGTGAGTTTTCCGGCACAAATGCACAAAAACCGAGCTATAAGATAACCCCTATTCGGGCGTTATCAATGGGTCTTCAAAGAGGCAAGAAGGATGCTACTTATTGGGGACTACCCACGTTCTTAAGCAAATCAAAAAATTCAGATTTCCAGGGCTCTACTGATAAAATGCAGAAAAAGCTTGAAGGTTGGCAATCAAAGTTCTTGTCTTTTGGAGGTAAGAAAGTGCTTATTAACAGTGTGTTATGTTCCATTCCCTCACATCCTATGGTTGTGTTTATTCTCCCTAAAAATACCTTGTCAAAGATGGATTCTATGAATGCTAATTTCTGGTGGGGAAGCTCTGAAAATAGAAAAAAGAAACATCTTACAAATTGGGAGAATTTGTGTGCCTCTAAAAAGGATGGTGGACTGGGTTTTAGGAAAGCTGAATTCTTCAATATTGCTCTGCTTTCCAAACTAGCATGGAGGTTGTGGACAAACAAAGAGTGTCTTTGGGTTAACCTGTTACTCAAGAAGTACTACAACATTATTGAATTTAACAGAATTGGCCCTAATAGGAATGATTCTTATTTCTGTAAAGGGATGATTAAAGTAAGAGATATCATTACTCATGGAGCTCTTAAAGTTATTGGAGATGGTACTTCTATACACATTTGGCAGGATCCCTGGGTACCCAATCTGGAAAACAGCAAACCTAAACCTCCTGATGATCGGGAGAGAGCTCCCAAGTGGGTACATGAGTTAATAGACTGGCAATCAAGGTCTTTGAAAGAACATATGTTGAATAGGTGGATGACCCAAGAAGAGAGAGCAAAAATTCTTAATCTGGCTATCCCTAGCCAACCCACAAAGGATAAATGGGTCTGGACTCAAGAAAAGAAAGGAAGGATCACAACAAAAGCTGTTTACCACTATCAAAATTCTGGAAATGAGGGACACAAGAAGAAATTTGATTGGAAAATTATATGGAGGTAAAAAAATCCACAGCAGATTGAAGATGATGATGTGGAGGTTGGTAGCTGATTGTCTGCCAGTCAAGGCTCCAAAAATTGGAGGTGCAGACAGTGATATCTGCAGCATATGCCACAGTGACAGTCAAAATAGTAAGCATGTTTTCTTTACTTGCCCAGCTACAAGAGCTATATGGTTTCAGGTCCTGCATTTGAAAATTGATAGTCTACCAGACATGAATGTGCAAGAAATTTTGAAGTATATCTTTGAGCACAAAGGTCAAAAATTAGAAAATGCTGAAGTAGCTCTTATTGGTATTACTCTAGAAAGAATCTGGCTCCATATAAATGCTGCAATTTTCAAGAAAGAAACTTTCAATCCCCAGAAAATCTGCACAGAAATCCATGCTATCTGGTTAGATCACATGAAAATTTTGTATGAGACAGATCCAGAAATGGAGCAATTGGATATGGTGACAGAGAACTGGGAAATCCCTAAAAGAGAGTGGTTAAAGATCAATTGTGATGCAAGTTTCAAAAATGGCATGTATGCAGCTGCCTATATTATCAGAGATGACATGGGCAAAGTGAAAGGGGGAGAGACTTTCTACAGCAAAGAAGGGAATGGCATAGATGCAGCTGATGCTGAATTTCTGGCTGTGGAACTAGCTATTAGCATACTTAAGAAAAAAATTGGGAAAAGGTGATTGTTGAATCAGATGCCCAATTAGTTATAAACAGTTTCAAGTCCAGGGAAGCTGCAAAATGGCAATGGAGACTGGATGCTGGGAGAATGAAGATTGAGAACAATTTGGTTTTCTTCAAGTACTGCTCTAGAGCAAAAAACAAAGCTGCACATGAACTTGCAAAATGGGCTTTCTTGAATGCTAGTACTGGGTGTGTAAATATAGAAGAGTTGCCTTTAAATGTTAATCATGTAGTTGGGCTTGATTGCCTAACAGTTTTGGCAGATTTACATCTTTAATGAAATTTTGAATTTATAAAAAAGGGAAAAGAAAATGGAATCGTGGCTTTTCCTTTTTGATGCATGTTATGCACAACTAGAGATTCACTCAGATCGGTTTAACCGGCGGTTTCCTGTTAAAACCGAACCGAAAAACGGAGTATCCCAGGACGCGGAACCGAACCGAAGGAGAAGAACCGGAACCGGTACCCGAACCGTATCTATACCGTAACACCCCTTGGTTCCCAGACTTTCCGTTCCGGACCGGAGAGCCCGGGTTGGTGCTACTTAATATGAAACGGTGGAAATCAAGAACAACCACTGCCATAGATATATATTACATGCGATAAAAGTTTCAAACATCGTCTTAAAAATATTATTACACAAAGTGAAGATTCTAAGAGTTCGATTTACTATACATGCTGATAAAACTAGATGAGTCCGCGTTTTCCCCGTCGTAAGCCAAGCCTTCTCCATCTAGACCTGCGGTGGGAATTAAAACAGGAACCGCAGTTTCTAAAGTCAGCAATGAAATACTGAATGAGTAACACCCAAGCACGTAAATCGGGAACGAGATATTTTAACTCAAGTAACAAAAATAAATAGACGAAGAGTAAATATTTCACAAGTATTTAACTTTAAATGGAAATACAGCGGAAGTAAAAGACAGTGTAATAGTAAGACATTCCCGAGTTCTCGTAAGTTTTCAGAAAAATCTCCAATAATCACAATTAAATACATATCCAACATCCAAACCAGTTAATCTCAATATTTTCATTTCCATTAATATCCAATATCCAAACCATTTAATTTCACAGGCCGAGTGGCTAAATCCAACACGACAATAATGATTAGTTTTCCCCGCACAACTCTTTCCACTTTACGTTATTACGCGTTATTATTTTCACGTGTCAATTTCAAAGAAAATATCTCGACACAATCCAAATTTCAAGTAAAGCATGTATGTCATAAAACACATTTTGAGACAAATTATAAAATCATATTTCGACGCGAAAGAAGCTGGGCGCGCTAGACTTGGCATGTTTACTCACCTTGATAATACGGAAAATATCACGTCGACTTTCACAGGTAGACGTAACATTCGTATATAAACTCGTCACCTACAGTTATAATTTCTAAATCAATCACAAGTCCAAGTATGATTTGTGAAATGCTAAATTCCTAACAAGTCTCATTTTCCCATAACCCCATTAATTTATATAATAAACCGGCGACGTAAGTAACATCTATATGTATACTTATTTATTTATTATTTATTTATTTATTTTCCTTATAGAAATATCACTACTTATATAAATAAGCTCTTTAAAATTATTAAGTAAGAAATCACATATTAAATTTACACTCTCATAATTAGAAAATATTAATTTATTATACAACACATTTATTTGTAAGTGACTACAAAAGTTTAATTCTAACTAATTTAATTATAGCTAATTATTTATTGAGAAATACACATTCTATAAAAGAATTAGATTCATAAATTGGATTCACCAAAAATATTTATTCTAAGAAAATAAGTGTTTAGTCATACATAATTATAGATTCATTTTAGAGCAATAATTTCTAATATCTACAAATAATAATCAAGTTTTATCTATTTATAAATAAAGGAGTTTTCTTAAAATTTGTTTTCCTATTTAACTTCCTAACTTATATTCTGTTAGCAATATTAAGCAAATAACATATTTTACTCAAAACACTAATTTATAAGCACTTAGAAAATATTTATTTAACAACATATATTTTTAGTTTGCTTATTTTCCAAGAGAATCAATAATATTGTATATTAAATAACTCCTACATAGTTTTAAATAGTCAATTTTTCTTTTACATAATTAAAATATTATTTAGAAATGTTAGGAAATAATTTTAATCTAAAAAATAGCATGTTTGATTTTCTAATTTATATGCAATTTATATAAACAATAATTGAAACCCCCAAGTTCTGATAAAAGACACACAATGACCCCCTACTAGCAAATAAAAGTTGGGTATGTGACAGATTATACCCTTAGAGTTTCAGAAACTACACTTTAACCCCTATTTCAAGAACACATAACACCCAATCGATCCAAGTTTGGATTTAGCCATTAAAATTGCAGTTTGATTATCAAAAACGAATCAGATGAGGATTTAGGAGTTACCCACACCAAAAATCGCGAAAAACTGTTGAGAATTGGGTCCGATTGAGGTTGTCGTCGAGGTGGCCGGCGGTGATGAACGATTCCGGCGACTGAGGCGCTCTTGGCTTCGATTGGCAGCGGTTAAAGCTTCATCGGACCTCTGGGAGTTGATTAGGATCGATTCGCGGGAGTGGGTATCGTCGGATAGCTCGGGTCGAGCTTCTCGCCGGCGTTAATGGAGGTCACCGGAGTTGTGGCGGCTCTGGGTTGTTTCTGCAGCGGTTCACTGCTATTGTTGCTTCCCCTTGGCTTGAAACAGAGAGCGGGGAGAAGGGAGAGTCGAAACAGAGGGGGAGAAGAGAGGTGCAGATGGTGGTGGCGGTCGTTCTTGGCGTCGGGGACTTCGCCGGAGACGGCAGCGGCCCTGTGCCGCTGCTGCTTCCGCTGGGGTTTTTCGCCGGCAAATCCAGAGAAGAGAGGGAGATAGACAGATAGATCAAGGGGTGGTGTGGAGAGATTTATGTGGCTGGTGGTGGTGGCGTCACCGATAGGGAGGCAGCAGCTTTGCCGCTGTTGCTGCTTCCTCTGTTTTCGTCGGGCAGAACATGGGAGAGGGAGAGGGAGACAGAGGGAGGCAGAGAGGTGGATGATGAAGTGGTGGTGGCAGTGGGGGTGTTGCCGGTGTATGTGGCGATGGTGTTGGTGGTGGTGACGGGTGAGAAGAGGGAGGCAGGGTATGATTTTGAAGGAGGAGTTGAAGAAGAAGACAAGTCTCCTTGTTATGTGAGAAATTCATCAGTGGATTGTGTAAACTGGTGGAGAAAGCTTCTTCAATAATTTTTTATTACTTAATTTATTTATTCAGTTTTATTTTGAGTTTATTAATTACTTCACTTTTATTTATTCACCCTCTAGGTATTTAACTTTCTTCAAATTACAACTACCCACTGCTACATTAACTAGTATATCTTTGCTTAAACTACAAATATCTCCCCAATTCGCATTTAAACTTCACGAATTGCTAGTATTTTATCCGTAGAAAACGGGGTATTACATCCTTCCCCCCTTAATTAGAGCTTCGTCCTCGAAGCACAAACCAACCAATCCACATAATGCTAATATAAGATTTTATATGTATCACAACAGCCAATTCCCATAATATGATATGTAGGAACAGTCAACACACACACATTATTAATTGCAATATTTAGTTCGAGGGGGCACAAGGGTTAAGGTCACGAAAACTAAAGGGTTACATTCCTCTCCCCCTTAGAGGAGTGACGTCCTTGGAACTCAATTAACTTCGTCAAAGAGGTGCGGATACTTTTTTCTCATTTCATCCTCTGCTTCCCAAGTAGCCTCTTCCGTCTGATGGTTAGTCCATAGGACTTTCACTAGCTTAACGCTCTTGGTGCGTGTGTCTCTTGTCTTGGTGTCGAGGATTTTGATAGCATGCTCTTCATATGTCAAAGACGGATCTAACTCAATCGGTTTGGGATCCAACACGTGGGAGGAATCGGGTACATACTTCTTTAATTGCGATACGTGAAAAAACATTGTGTACTCGTCCTAAATTAGAAGGTAGGTCCAGACGGTATGAAACTTCTCCAATTCTCTCAAGGATGTCGTAGGGCCCGATGAACTTTGGGCTCAGCTTCCCTTTCTGATTGAATCTTGTTATTCCCTTTGTAGGCGAAACTTTAAGAAACGCCTTTTCACCCACTTTGAACTCCAATGGTCTTCTTTTCTGGTCTGCATAGGACTTCTGTCTGTCTTGTGCTGCCTTCATTCTTTGCTGGATGAGTCGTACTTGATTTGTCATTTCCTCAATCATTTGGGGGCCTAACACCATTGTCTCGCTGATGTCACTCCAACATAGAGGCGTTCGACACTTCCTCCCGTACAAAGCTTTGTGGGGTGCCATGCCTATGCTGGCGTGGTAGCTGTTGTTGTAAGAGAACTCTATCAGTGGCAA
The DNA here is from genome assembly GCA_023055425.1 of Linanthus parryae. Classification (NCBI taxonomy): domain Eukaryota; kingdom Viridiplantae; phylum Streptophyta; class Magnoliopsida; order Ericales; family Polemoniaceae; genus Linanthus; species Linanthus parryae. Next base: position 1,901,911 of record JALGPY010000024.1, read on the forward strand.
CTTGTCAACCCATGATCCTTGGAAATCCATGACACAAGCCCTTAGCATGTCCTCCAGTGTCTGAATGGTCCTTTCTGTTTGTCCATCTGTGGCTGGGTGGAACGTTGTACTGAATCTTAGTTGAGTTCCCAACGCTTCTTGAAGAGCCTTCCAGAAATGTGAGAGGAAGTTAGGGTCCCTGTCTGAGATTATTGAACTTGGAACCCCATGGTATCTCACTATGTTCTTTATATACGCATCAGCTCTTTGCTCCATGCTCCATGTGTCCTTCATTGGAATGAACCTTGCTGTCTTGGTCAATCGGTCAACCACTACCCATATCTGATTGAGTCCATTCTTCGAAGTCGGTAAAGCAGTTACGAAATCCAAAGAGATGGAATCCCACTTCCAAACTGGGACGTCCAATGGCTGAACTAAGCCTCCCATTCTCTTGTGTTCGAACTTAACCTTCTGACAGGTTAAGCATCGTGCTACAAACTCGGCTACTTCCTTCTTCATGTTGGGCCACCAAAAAGTCTTCTTCAAATCCTTGTAGAGTTTATCGCCCCCAGGATGAACAGAATAAGGTGTGTTGTGTGCTTCGTGCATTAGCTTTTCTTTTATTTCTGCGCATTTTTGTGGTACGCACCACCTTCCCTTGTAGCGAATGCTTCCATCCTCGTGAATCTTGAAGTCTTTGGCTTCTCCTGCTGCAATCTCCTTCCTGATCCTTTAGAGCTTCACGTCTCTGGCTTGATTGCTTCTTATTTCCTCAATGAAGTCTGGCACAACTGTCATGCTTCCAAGTAGGCTCTGAACTGTTCCTTGTTCTACCACTTCAATTTCGAGCTTCTTGAACTCGTGGCATAGCCAGCTTGGCAAGGCTAACATGGGATTCATCGCATGGCTCGACTTCCGACTTAACGCATCAGCGACCACATTTGCCTTTCCTTCGTGGTACTGAATACGCAAGTCATAGTCCTTGATAATCTCTAGCCATCTTCGTTGTTTGTTGTTCAGCTCCTTCTGGGTGAAGATATACTTCAGGTTTCTATGGTTCGTATAGAGCTTGCAAACAGCCCCATACAGATGGTGTCTCCATATCTTTAGTGCGAACACTATTGCTGCTAACTCCAATTCATGTGTGGCATAGCTCTCCTCGTGGGGTTTCAATTGCCTTGAGGCATAGGCAATTACCCTTCTGTCGTGCATAAGCACGCACCCTAGCCCTTTCTTCGATGCATCGCTGTATACTTCAAACTTGCCAGAGTTGTTTGGTAGAGCCAATACTGGTGACGTAGTCAGCTTTTCCTTTAGAGTCTGAAATGCTTCTTCACAGCTGTCGTCCCACTGATACTTCACCGTTTTCTTCGTTAGCGTAGTCAGTGGTCTGGCAATCTTGGAGAAATCCTTCACAAAGCGTCGATAGTAACCTGCTAAGCCGAGGAAACTCCTTATTTCAGAAACGTTCTTCGGTGTTGGCCAGTCCTTAACTGCTGAGATCTTTCCTGGGTCCACTGATATCCCCTCCTTTTGAAATGATGTGACCCAAGAATGGAACACGATCCAGCCAAAACTCGCATTTGGACAACTTGGCATACAAGTGTTCTTGTCTCAGAGTTTGCAGCACTTCTCTGAGATGTTCGTCGCGGTCTTCCTCGCTCCTCGAGTACACAAGGATGTCATCGATAAAGACCACTACGAATCGATCCATAAATAGCCTCATCACTCGGTTCATCAGATCCATAAACACTGCAGGTGTTTTGGTCAGAACAAATGGCATCACTGTGAACTCATAATGGCCATATCTGGTTCTGAAGGCAGTCTTCGGAATATCCTTTTCGGCTACCCGAAGCTGATGATACCCTGACCTCAGATCAATCCTGGAGAAGACACTGGCCCCTTGTAGTTGATCGAACAGATCGTCAATCCGGGGTAGAGGATACTTGTTCTTGATGGTTACGCTGTTTAATTCTCGATAATCGATGCATAGCCTCAGACTCTCATCTTTCTTCTTCACGAAAAGCACTGGTGCTCCCCAGGGTGACACACTTGGTCATATGTACCCTTTCTGTAGGAGTTCTTGCAGTTGATCCTTGAGCTCCTTTAATTCTGCTGGTGCCATCCGATACGGTGCCTTCGAGATAGGAGCGGTTCCAGGTACTAAGTCGATGGTAAACTCCACTTCTCGTTTGGGTGGCATTCATGGGATCTCTTATGGAAAGACATCGGGAAATTTCCTTACGACAGGTATCTCCTCCAGTACATTTTCCTTCTTAAATACGTCCTGGATGTAGCACAGGTAGGCAGAGTTCCCCTTCGTCACTTGATTGACCATAGTCAAGGCTGACACTAGTCTGATGCGAGGTTTCCTTCTGATACCGCGATAGGTGGTCTTCTCCCCTTTGGGTCCTTTCAACCGAACTTTCTGTTCATAGCAGTCGATAACTGCTCGATACATCGCGAGCCAATCCATCCCTAGTATAACATCTATACCCCCAAGGTCAAACTATATCAGGTTGGCTGGCAGGATACTTGATAGGATTTTCAATTCAACGCCTTCAAATATGGTGTCGCATACTGTTATTTGGCCAGTAGGGGTTGCTAAGGGAATGGATATGGTAGATGACTTGATCAAACCCAGTTTGTCAACAAATGATGATGATATGAACGAGTAAGATGCACCAGAATCAAATAACATAAATGCTGGTTGCTTGTGGATAAGGAATGTACGAGTGACAACTCCATGAGCAGCTTCTCCCTCGGTCTTTGTTATGACAGAAATCCTTCCGACATTGGCATTCTGGTTTCCAGCTCCTCCTGCTGCATTGTTGTTGACCGCAGCTCCAGCATTGTTGTTGCGGTTCTGGCCTCCATTCTGTCTGGCATTCCCCTGGTTGTAGTTTGGTTGGTGTGTACAAGAGAATCCGACAGAGATAACTCTGTGTACACCAAGGACAGAGAATAGAAATGGCACAGGAAGTGTTGGGTTGTGTGTAGGGAGACAGTAAGGCAATAGCACTGTATGAGAGAGAGACATGATTTTGGCAGAGCTTTCGCGTATCTCGGGTCGTTCTCCTTGTATGGAAGGGTTAACGATCCTATATATATTGGAGAATGTGACTGTTGCAGTGTGGTTAATTCGCCCATCAATGGCGGCTTAATTAGCTTAACCACAACGGCACGTTCGTCCGCGTATATAGGGACCGTTACAGCACGTTATCCGCATTTACCGGAACCGTTATGGGGTTGACCGGGCTTGACCGGTTTGACCGGGTCTATGAAGCTCGTGCCATAAATCTCTCAAAAGAAGTTACTAGGGGTCGCGTGCGGGCTTGGTTGTCGCTCGCACGCGACAGGACTTACTCTAGCCTCCAAACCACTAAGTCCCTACAAGTCCCGTGCGGTGGTATGCGAGGGCCCTGTCTCGCAGCCCCCACGTGGATCAGCGCGGCTGGTGATCCAGTGTGTGTGGAGCACATTATGGTGTGATGGATGATCGCCACGTGGCTAAGATCTTCTTGTCCAGAAAGCACTATCTACATTAGCCCCCTTTCTGCGCGTGAAGACTCATAACCGGATAGGCTTCCATGCGCAGGAACCAACGTACGCGTCGCCGCCACGCACCAATTCAAATACACGCAAATTCAGCCCCCGTGCGTGCCATTATGACATCAATGAAGCGCACGACATGCTCATGGGCGTTCCCATTGACATCTTCGAATTTGTCCCATTTAGGAGCCTTGTACCCGGCAGGGTTAGGCATGAGATAGATCTCTCGTGGGATAGGTGGATCGTTGTCAAGCTTCGGGATGATGGTGTCCGCGAACGATTGGTGAGCCAGAATGGTTTCTATGCGGCAGCGACGTCATACACTCCGGAGCACTTCCCACAGCAGCAGGAGGAGGGGTTGCCGCAGGCGGAGGCGACACATATGTCGCGGGAGGGCTAGGAACATATTGTGAGTTCACGTTGCCCCATGTTGTCGATGGAGGAGGCAAGGGGTATTGTGAGGCCGGATTAGGTACCAAAGTTGGAGGTTGAGGAGTGTGAGTAGCAAGAGGCAACATTTGAGCTGTTGACCCCTGAATTGAGGGTAACTGCGTAGTTGCCGGTGGAGTTTGCAGGTTAGGATTGGGTGGTGCGGTTGACACTCCCAATCCTTGAGTAGAGGAGGCTCCTCCTCCCTGAGTGACGGTGATGGCTGGTGCGGGATTTGGGGCGAGAGTCCCCAGAATAGCCATTATCCGTTCCAGCTGTGCAGATTGAGCTTTGAGAGCCTTCGCCTGGTTTTGGATGGTGGCGTCCAAGGCCTCTAGCGTCGCAGCTTCACCGGTGGCTGTAGGAGTACGGCGGGCCTCCTCTCCTGAGGTGGTCTCCGTGGAAGGCGATCTGTTACTGATATCATCTTCATGAGACATGGTTGCTTGCAATGGTAAGTTCACGTCGAGTTCACCAAAATGTGTACAAGAGAATCCGGCAGAGAGAACTCTGTGTACACCAAGGAGAGAGAATAGAAATGGCACAGGAAGTGTTGGGTTGTGTGTAGAGAGAGAGTAAGGCAATAGCACTGTATGAGAGAGAGAAAGGATTTTGGCAGAGCTTTCGCGTATCTCGAGTCGTTCTCCTTGTATGGAAGGGTTAACGTTCCTATATATAACGGAGAATGTGACCGTTGCAGTGTGGTTAATGTGCCCATCAATGGCGGCTTAATTAGCTTAACCACAACGGCACGTTCGTCCTCGTATATAGGGACCGTTACAGCACGTTATCCGCATATATCGGAACCGTTATGGGGTTAACCGGGCTTGACCGGTTTGACCGGGTCTATGAAGCTCGTGCCATAAATCTCTCAAAAGCAGTTACTAGGGGTCGCGTGCGGGCTTGGTTGTCGCTCGCACGCGACATGACTTACTCTAGCCTCCAAACCACTAAGTCCCTACAAGTCACGTGCGGTGGTATGCGAGGGCCCTGTCTCGCAGCCCCCACGTGGATCAGCGCGGCTGGTGATCCAGTGTGTGTGGAGCACATTATGGTGTGCTGGATGATCGCCAGGTGGCTAAGATTTTCTTTTCCAGAAAGCACTATCTACAGTTGCCTTCCATAGCCATTACCTCCATTGTTTGGATGGTTTCCAAATTTACCATATCCAATCTGCAGGTTCGCAGGTTGCCGGTTCACATACTGCTGGTTGTGCCCAAAATTGTTCCCATTTTGCTGGCAATTCCCCTGGTAGTTGTTCTGTTGCAGCCTGGGATAGTTCCCTCCTTGATTCACTTGCAAGTTTCCTGCTGGTGGTGCTCGACATTCATAAGCTCGATGTCCCCTCCTACCAAAATTATTGCAGTTAACTGGATTCCCCATGCAATCAACGCCGGGGTGGTTTCTCTGACACCTCTTACATATGTAGCGACGGACTCGCTGAGCTTCATGGTTCTGCTGATTGCCTCGGTACTGTCCCTGGTTACCTCCTCCATTGTTGGGCCTAAACCTCTGGTTCCCCCTTGCTAAGTTGTTGTTACTTCCGCCTGCCTCTTCTATCTTGCGTTTCTTGCGCCTTTCGTCTTGGGATGCCTGGACTCTCCAGATATCGGCGGCTCTGTCATAGACTTCATGGGGGTAGGATAAGTTCTGCTTAGCAGAGACGTCTGCAGCCGTTCTTGCAGTCCAGAGATGAATTTAGAGACTTTGGACTCTTCATCGGGAATCGTGTTGCCCGCAAACCACATCAGCTCCGTAAACTTCCGAAAATACTCGGTTACCGAGTCACTTCCTTGTTGTAGGTTGTGGAATTCTTGTTGCTTGGTCATCTTCACTTGATGAGGGTAAAAGCGGGTTCTGAGAGCAGTCTGGAGGGCTTCCCAGCCAAAGTTAGGTTGCGCTAAGAGGGTTCCTCGAGCATTTCTCCACCACAGATTTGCCTCACTTTTCAGATAAAACACCGCGCAGTTGACCTTCCGATCCTCAGGGCATTCCACGTTCTCAAGGATCTTGTCCATCTCCATGATCCAATCTTCCAGCTCGACGGGATCTTCGTTTCCAGTGAAACTCGATGGCTTCATGTCTGCCACTTGCTTGGCACAGTTAAATCCTGCCCGAGCTCCATTGCCCATCATTTGAGCCATTTGAGCAAAGAATTGCTCCATGTTGTTGTTGTTGTTTTCTGCCATCTGTTCTTGCCGGACTCTCCTGGTGTAGTAGCGCAGGGGTCTATTAGTCATATTCCTACACTATCACCTATTGTATTATTCTCTAATTTATCACGGGCTTGAAATGAATCATCCAATAAATTACATGCTTCGCACATCACACATAAAAATATCATCTATCACAAGGCATGCATCGTATAGTAATTTATTCGCATTCTTGCTTCCATAAATCTATCTCAGAATCGTAATCACCATACCATAATCCATAATCTTATCTTCCTTTAAGGAAGTAATACTTGTCCAGTGGACATCAAAGGAAAATTATCACATCCAGTAACTCCAGATACTGTTAAGCATATATCGTGTCTCATAATGGAGAGGAAAGGAAGTGGGTGGGTGGGACTAATAAAAGTAGAACTTACACTACCCATAACCCAATCGGCTTGTCCAATTTTAATTATATTTTCCTAATTTCCTTATAGGGTTGCCCTACAGGTTTTAATTTCCCTTTTTGGACAGCCCGCTCTGATACCACCTGTAACACCCCTTGGTTCCCAGACTTTCCGTTCCGGACCGGAGAGCCCGGGTGGGTGCTACTTAATATGAAACGGTGGAAATCAAGAACAACCACTGCCATAGATATATATTACATGCGATAAAAGTTTCACACATCGTCTTAAAATATTATTACACAAAGTGAAGAGTCTAAGAGATCGATTTACTAGACATGCTGATAAAACTAGATGAGTCCGCGTTTTCCCTTTCCTAAGCCAAGCGTTCTCCATCTAGACCTGCGGTGGGAATTAAAACAGGAACCGCAGTTTCTAAAGTCATCAATGAAATACTGAATGAGTAACACCCAAGCACGTAAATCGGGAACGAGATATTTTAACTCAAGTAACAAAAATAAATGGACGAAGAGTAAATATTTCACAAGTATTTAACTTTAAATGGAAATACAGCGGAAGTAAAAGACAGTGTAATAGTAAGACATTCCCGAGTTCTCGTAACTTTTCAGAAAAATCTCCAATAATCACAATTAAATCCATATCCAATATCCAAACTAGTTAATCTCAATATTTCCAATTCCATTAATATCCAATATCCAAACCATTTAATCTCAATGTTTCCATTTCCATTAATATCCAATATCTAAACCATAAAATCCATTAGTTAATACAGGGAAGAATAATCCATCACAAGCATCCAAGACCTTAAGTGTCGGCACCCCCCTAAGACTTCTTGCGGCCAGAGAGGTGAGTACATGGAGCGACCTGGCAGGTTGCGACCGGGTTAAAGTACACAGGCCGAGTGGACAAAGCCAACACGACAATAATAATCACAGGCCGAGTGGACGAAGCCAACACGACAATAATAATCACAGACCGAGTGGCTAAAGCCAACACGACAATAATGATAAGTTTTCACCGCACAACTCTTTCCACTTTACGTTATTACGCGTTATTATTTTCACGTGTCAATTTCAAAGAAAATATCTCGACACAATCCAAATTTCAAGTAAAGTATGTATGTCATAAAACACATTTTGAGACAATATATAAAATCATATTTCGACACGAAAGAAGCTGGGCGCGCTAGACTTGGCATGTTTACTCACCTTGATAATACGGAAAATATCATGTCGGCTTTCACAGGTAGACGTAACCTTCGTCTATAAACTCGTCACCTACAGTTTTAATTTCTAAATCAATCACAAGTCCAAGTATGATTTGTGAATGCTAAATTCCTAACAAGTCTCATTTTCCCATAACCCCATTAATTTATATAATAAACCGGCGACGTACGTAACATCTATATGTACACTTATTTATTTATTATGTATTTATTTTCCTTATAGAAATATCACTATTTATATAAATAAGCTCTTTAAAATTATTAAGTAAGAAATCACATATTAAATTTACACTCTCATAATTAGAAAATATTAATTTATTATACAACACATTTATTTGTAAGTGACTACAAAAGTTTAATTCTAACTAATTTAATTATAGCTAATTATTTATTGGGAAATACACATTCTATAAAAGAATTAGATTCATAAATTGGATTCACCAAAAATATTTATTCTAAGAAAATAAGTGTTTAGTCATACATAATTATAGCTTCATTTTGGAGAAATAATTTCTAATTTCTACAAATAATAATCAAGTTTTATCTATTTATAAATAAAGGAGTTTTCTTAAAAGTTATTTTCCTAGTTAACTTCCTAACTTATTTTGTGTTAGCAATATTAAGCAAATAACATATTTTACTCAAAACACTAGTTTATAAGCACTTAGAAAATATTTATTTAACAACATATATTTTTAGTTTGCTTATTTTCCAAGAGAATCAACAATATTGTATATTAAATAACTCCTACATAGTTTTAAATAGTCAATTTTTCTTTTACATAATTAAAATATTATTTAGAAATGTTAGGAAATAATTTTAATCTAAAAAATAGCATGTTTGATTTTATAATTTATATGCAGTTTATATAAACAATAACTGAAACCCCAAGTTCTGATAAAAGACACACAATGGCCCCCTACTAGCAAATAAAAGTTGGGTATGTGACAAATTATACCCTTAGAGTTTCAGAAACTACACTTTAACCCCTATTTCAAGAACACATAACACCCAATCGATCCAAGTTCGGATTTAGCCATTAAAATTGCAGTTTGATTATCAAAAACGAATCTTATGAGGATTTAGAAGTTACCCACACCAAAAATTGCGAGAAACAGTTGAGAATTGGGTCCGATTGAGGTTGCCGTCGAGGTGGCCGGCGGTGATGAACGATTCCGGCTACTGAGGCGTTCTTGGCTTCGATTGGCAGAGGTTAAAGCTTCATCGGACCTCTGGGAGTTGATTAGGATTGATTCGAGGGAGTGGGTATCGTCGGATAGCTCGGGTCGAGCTTCTCGCAGGCGTTAATGGAGGTCACCGGAGTTGTGGCGGCTCCGGGTTGTTTCTGCAGCGGTTCACTGCTATTGTTGCTTCCCCTTGACTCGAAACAGAGAGGGGAGAGAAGGGAGAGTCGAAATAGAGGGGGAGAAGAGAGGTGCAGATGGTGGTGGCGGTCGTTCTTGGCGTCGGGGACTTCGCCGGAGACGGCAGCGACCCTGTGTCGCTGCTGCTTCTGCTGGGGGTTTTCGCCGGCTAATCCAGAGAAGAGAGGGAGATAGACATCGAGATCAAGGGGTGGTGAAGGAGAGATTGATGTGGCTGGTGGTGGTGGAGTCACCGACGGGGAGGCAGCAGCTTTGCCGCTGCTGCTGCTTCCTCTGTTTTCGTCGGGCAGAACAGGGGAGAGGGAGAGGGAGACAGAGGGAGGGAGAGAGGTGGAGGATGAAGTGGTGGTGGCAGTGGGGGTTTTGCCGGTGGAGGTGGCGATGGTGTTGGTGGTGGTGACTGTTGGGTTTTGACGTAGGTAACGCAGCGGAATAACAAAATTAATCCTACTCAAAGCCCACCAAGGATCACAGGAAGAGACATCATAACATGATTGAGGACATAGAAGATGTGTACCTTTTGATTTGTGAGATCACACGAAGAATGATGTCCTCGTCTCTACGGTTGATCCACGTCTAGAGGTGAGATCTAGATTCTTCCTTCAATCAAGTGCTAGCTTGAACCTTGGAGGAAGAGGGATGAAGATCAAAGCAACTAATCACCAAAAGCACAAGAGAGGGGCGGCCTCTCTTTGCCGTCGGGTAAGGGGGCGGACGGGTGGCTAGGGTTTCGGCCCTAGCTACTTGTCTTGCTCTCTCTTTTGCTCTCTCCCACTCTTTGTGTGTTATGACTAATAACTCATGTGTGGGAAGGAAGCTAGAGCCTCCTTTATATACTCCAACAACTCCTTGTTGTTTCCATAAAAGAGTTTTCTTGTTCTAGTAGGACTAGAACTATTCCCTTCCTTGCAAATTAGTCCTACTAAGTTTGCAAGGTGTTGCACAATGATCCTTCTATTAATTAATCCATATTAATTAATCCCAAATCTAGCTCTACTCTATTTGACGTGTGACCCCATAGGTTTCTATATAGTTGGTAGTAACTTTTACTAACATGGAGCGGTGTCTAGCAACACATCCATGCAACCCAACCAATAGAAATAGTCAGTGATCCCGACAAACCTTTGTGCCCAATATGTCATATTGCATTATCCCTTTGTCTCCATATCCGGATTGGACACGAGACATAAATAGTCACACTCGTATATCCAATCCATAGTTCCTCGATCCTGGGAATATGCTTATGCTTGCAGATAACATTAACATCTCTATATTAATTTATCTGAGTCTGGCCAGACATTCAATAAGCCTCATCCCTCGAGTGGCCGTGGATATTTACCCCTATTATGTAGGAGGGACAAATCCTATCTACATCACTACGATCTCTAAGCTTGCTTCCTATCACGCCCGATAGCCACCTTTATGATTACCCAGTTACGGTGTAACGTTTGATAACATCAAAGCGCAATATTTCACAACTAGAGTATCTAGTGACTTCAAGTCCAAGGATTGCAATAATATTAGCACTACGAAAAGCGATTGTGACTTCACATAATCTAATGTATCCTTTTCGTTGTGGGTCAATCCAGTATGCCATTACTCCTAATGCATACCCATGTGTTAGACTTGATATCTCCATATCAATCTACCCACATACTAGTCTATATTTGATTGTCCTATTAATCAATATAATGGACTAGGGACATTTAAGATAAATAACACAATTTATCTAAGGACTTCATTTTATTAAATATCGCCATAAATAATAAATGAATATTCTAGCCAAAACATTGTTCATACTAAATCTACGATTGCCTCTAGGGCATCTATTCCAACAGTCTCCCACTTGCACTAGAGCCAATCTGGCGCATCTCGTATGCCTATAGATCTGGCGTGCCCTTCATGCTTTCGCTGCGCAAGAGGTTTCGTGAGCGGATCTGACACGTTGTCATCTGTCGGAATCTTGCATATCTTCACATCTCCTCGATCGATCATATCACGAATAAGATGGAATCTCCTAAGTACATGCTTTGACTTTTGGTGCGATCTTGGTTCCTTTGCTTGTGCGATTGCCCCAGAGTTGTCACAGTACAACTCTACGGGATCCACTATGCTAGGGACCACACCGAGCTCAGTGATAAACTTCTTTATCCATACTGCCTCTTTTGCTGCTTCCGCAGCAGCAATGTACTCAGCTTCTGTTGTAGAATCAGCAACTGTGCCTTGCTTGGAACTCTTCCAGCTCACAGCTCCTCCATTTAGGCAAAACACGTATCCAGACTGCGATCTGTGATCATCCTTGTCGGTTTGGAAGCTTGCGTCAGTGTAACCCTTTACACTTAGCTCTTCCATTCCTCCAAATATCAAGAACACATCCTTAGTTCTTCTCAAGTACTTTAGGATGTTCTTGACTGCAATCCAGTGACTCTCACCCGGATTGGACTGGTATCTGCTCACCATACTCAATGCGTATGATACGTCTGGTCTAGTACATAGCATGGCGTACATGATGGATCCTATGGCCGAAGCATACGGTATCCTACTCATGCGGTCCTTCTCCATCTCGTTGGAGGGACAGTCATTCTTGGAAAGAGTGACTCCATGTGACATGGGCAAGAATCCCTTCTTGGAATCTTGCATGTTGAACCTCTTCAACACCTTGTCAATATATGTACTCTGACTTAGGCCAAGCAACCTTTTAGATCTATCTCTATAGATCTTTATACCCAGTATATAGGCTGCGTCTCCTAAGTCTTTCATTGCAAAGCACTTTCCTAGCCAATCTTTAACAGATTGCAGAGTAGGAATATTATTGCCAATGATTAGTATGTCATCCACATACAAGACCAGAAATACTATAGAGCTCCCACTAACCTTCTTGTAAACACAAGGCTCATCTTCGTTCTTGATGAAGCCAAACTCTTTGACCGCGTCATCAAAACGTCGATTCCAGCTCCTAGAAGCTTGCTTTAATCCATAAATGGACCTTTGCAGTTTACAGACTTTATTGGTATTCTCTGGATCCTCAAAACCCTCTGGTTGTGTCATGTACACATCCTCAAGGAGGTTCCCATAAAGGAACGCTGTTTTGACATCCATTTGCCAAATCTCATAGTCGTAGAATGCTGCAATAGCAAGTAAGATTCGAATGGATTTAGTCATGGCGACTGGTGAAAAGGTCTCATCATAGTCAATACCATGAATCTGTCTATAGCCTTTGGCCACCAATCGCCCCTTATAGGCAACTACCTTGCCATCCATGTCGGTCTTCTTCTTGAAGACCCACTTGCACCCTATGGGTCGAGCCCCTTCGGGTGGTTCCACCAAAGTCCATACTTTGTTGGTGTACATGGAATCCATTTCGGATCTCATGGCTTCTAGCCACTTCTTAGAGTCTGGGCCATTCATGGCTTCTCCATAGTTTGCAGGCTCATCATCCATGAGTGGTACGTCATCGGGCTCAGTCACGAGAAGTCCATACCTCTCTGGCTCATGACGCACTCTTCCTGATCTACGGAGTTCCTGTGTTACCTGAACAGGTTCTTCCACAACTTCTTGTGGTTCCTGTTCATGTTCCATTATCGGTTCAGTGGTTTGTGGTTCATGAATTTCTTCAAGTTCTACAACCCTCCCACTTGCTTCTTTAGAGACTAGTTCTCTTTCTAGAAACACGCCGGTTCGAGCAACAAACACTTTGTTCTCAGTAGGGTTATAGAAATAATATCCTTTAGTTTCCTTAGGATATCCCACAAACTTACACTTATCCGCTTTAGGCCCGAGCTTGTCTGTTTGTAAACGCTTTACATAGACGTCGCAGCCCCAAATCTTCATAAACGACACTATGGGACGCCTCCCAGTCCATATCTCATATGGCGTCTTCATGACTGATTTGGATGGAACACGGTTAATGGTAAAAGCTGCCGTCATTAGAGCATGTCCCCAAAAGGATATCGGAAGATCTGTTTGAGACATCATAGATCGCACCATATCTAATAGAGTGCGATTCCTCCTCTCGGATACACCATTCCATTGTGGTGTTCCGGGTGGAGTGAGCTGGGATACAATCCCACACTCTCTAAGATACTCATCAAACTCTTGGCTTAAGTATTCTCCTCCACGATCCGATCGTAGAGCTTTAATACTTTTGCCAAGTTGCTTCTCTACTTCACTCTTGAATTCTTTGAACAATTCAAAGGATTCGGATTTGGCCTTCATAAGGTATACAAATCCATATCTACTGAAATCATCAGTAAATGTGATGAAGTAGGTATAACCACCTCTGGCAGGCGTGGGGAATGGTCCGCATACATCAGTATGTATGAGTGCCAATAACTCACTAGTCCGTTCGCCTTTCTTATTGAAAGGGGACTTTGTCATTTTTCCCAATAAACAAGATTCACATGTCTCATATGATTCCAAATCAAATGAGTCTAGAAGTCCATCCTTATGGAGTCTAGATATGCGTTTCTCATTTATATGGCCTAAACGACAGTGCCATAGATATGTAGGATTTAAATCATTAGTTTTAATCCTTTTAGTATTTATGTTATAGATTGGATTATTTAGATCAAGGATATACAATCCATTAGACAAATGCGCACTACAATAGTGCAAACTATCAAAATAAATGGAGCAACACTTGTCCTTTATTGAAATAGAAAAACCTTTCTCGTCCAAACAAGAAACGGAAATAATGTTTCTGCTCATAGCAGGCACATAAAAGCAATTGTCTAATTCTAAAATAAGTCCAGAAGGCAAAGATAGCTCATAAACGCCTACAGCTAATGCAGCAACCCTTGCTCCATTCCCGACGCGCAAGTCTATCTCCCCTTTTCGCAATCTTCTACTTCTTTTCAAATCCTGCACATTACGACAAATGTGAGAACCACATCCGGTATCTAATACCCAGGATGATGAAATAGAAAGATTGACGTCTATAACATAAATACCTGGTGGTGGTGGAATCACTATTCCAAGCTTCTTATCCTCCAGATATTTAGGGCAATTCCTCCTCCAGTGACCCGGCTGGCTGCAGTAGTGACACTCACCTTTAGCCACGCCTCCACTAGGCTTTAGGGCTTCCTTGGACTTCGCAACTTTCTTGCGTTTTCCTTTTGAAGTAGATGCAACTGACTTGCCCTTCTTCTTGTGGACCATCATTATGGCCTTGCCCTTGCCTTTATTGATGCTTTGCTCAGCTGTCTTTAGCATGTTCAATAGATCTGGCAAAGACTTGTTGATCTCATTCATATTATAGTTCATAATGAACTGATTATAACTGTCAGGCAACGATTGCAAGACGAGATCAGTCGCCAAGTCCTGGCCGAGTGGGAACCCCAGTCTCTCAAGGTTCTCTATGTACCCGATCATTCGGAGTACATGAGGGCCTACTGGATTCCCCTCTGCAAGACTGCTTTTGAACAATGCTTTAGACACCTCATAGCTCTCATGCCTTGCCTGTTCCTGAAACAATTGTTTCAAGTGTATGATCATATCATAGGCTTCCATGTTCTCGTGTTGCTTCTGAAGCTCACTAGTCATGGTACAAAGCATGAGGCAAGTCACGTCATTAGAATCATCAATATGTTTCTGACGTTCCCTTACTTCCGCTAATAGAGACTCATCTTGTGGTGGGTCTGGAATTGGAGTGTCCAAGACGTACAGCTTCTTTTCTTGCTTGAGGACAATCCTCAAGTTTCTGTACCAGTCAAGGAAATTTGTTCCAGACAATTTATCCTTCTCAAGGACAGATCGTAGGGATGAACTCGATGCGTTGTTGTTTGCCATTTGGAATTCTACAAAACGAGAAATATGCAATTTTTAGTATTTTGAACAATTTGACTATATTTAACAATGGCTAGATCATCAAATATAGCTCCCACTATTTTTCTCGGTTTAACAGCCCTCACCATTAAAGCGGAAAATATCTTTATACTTTCTAGTGGGTCCAAGATCCTTATTTCACTTCTTCTTGAGCTTGCTTTGGCAAGTCACCCAAGAATTGGTTATTTAGGTAGGAACCAATCCAATTGCATCACATGCAACTCTTGGTCCAATTAGGTGAATAAATTTCTTTTATTCTTTATCCAATTGGATAACTCCTAATTGTCATGCCTCTAAGCTCATCAATCCAATTGATTCTTGTCTAGTTGCGTCCAACCTCTTGTTTTCAACATACACGCATTACTAGCTTGCGTCGTCCGCAACACATCATGAAAAATTAAAATCGCCTTGCTTTGGCAAGCCCGAATTTTAATAGTCCATGATCATGAAGGGTGTTTTGGCAAGAGAAGGCAAAACGCAATATTTAATTGAGGGATTTCCTTTAATTTGTTTGGTTGATCTTTATCAACATGGTTTACTTATTTGGATTGGGCTATCCACAATAAAGGACCAACCTTGTTTATTATTATCTTGTTATCGTTTTGCTTGTAGCGCCATACACACAAAATAAATAACAAGGCATGAATAATAAACATCCACAAAAATAAAAAAAAAAACGTGGCATGGATATGGCCTCTAGACTAATGATATTATCAAGCCAATGATAATATCTAATTGCCCTAAAGTGCCGAGCTCATCTTCATGTGCTCCACCATAGCTGCGCGCCTAGGGATGTCTTTTGGCTCCTTTGGTTCTCCGGTCTTCTTCTCCATGCTCTTGGCTATCATCTAAATATTTCTAATTCTAGCCTAATATCTAGAATAAATAAATAATAAAAGCCTCACATGTCGAGGAGAAAAAGAACGACTCGCAGGCCGTAAAACTTAATTAATTATTACATTAATTTGATCAGCTCGCAGGCCGTAAACCAAACCACAAAAACAATAAACATCCACAATCCTAGGCCATATCCATCCACCATGCAATAAAGCACATAATACAGTTAAAACCAATTTTTAACGCGCTTGTTTAATTTTAATGTAATTGGGTAACTAGGGTTTCACAACGGTCCAAAGGGTTCAAGCCAACAAGTGGCCCGAACCCTAGGACCGCCGCACGCCTAAGGGGGCCGCGGCCTTGCTTGGCGCCCAAGGGAGGGGCGGGCGGCTAGGGTTTCGGCCCTAGTCCCCTTCCTCCTTCCTTGTTGCCCAAGCAAGGTTGTTTCCATATGGATTTATTTCCATAATTGAAAACCCCTTTTCAATCATGTGCCCATGAACCCTAATTTTTTTTAAGAACCCAATTATTCACATCCTATGTGATTAAACTCACCAATTCTAACATCCAATGTTAAATTGGGTCTTGTTTTATTGAATCAAATTCAATATTGCATCTATTATGCCAATTTTTCAGTTTTCGCGTAATAAACAATAATACGGTGTATGAACTGAAATCGTAAACACATAATATCATGTTATGCTCTACGACCTGTGGCTCTGATACCACTGTTGGGTTTTGACGTAGGTAACGCAGCGGAATAACAAAATTAATCCTACTCAAAGCCCACCAAGGATCACAGGAAGAGACATCATAACATGATTGAGGACATAGAAGATGTGTACCTTTTGATTTGTGAGATCACACGAAGAATGATGTCCTCGTCTCTACGGTTGATCCACGTCTAGAGGTGAGATCTAGATTCTTCCTTCAATCAAGTGCTAGCTTGAACCTTGGAGGAAGAGGGATGAAGATCAAAGCAACTAATCACCAAAAGCACAAGAGAGGGGCGGCCTCTCTTTGCCGTCGGGTAAGGGGGCGGACGGGTGGCTAGGGTTTCGGCCCTAGCTACTTGTCTTGCTCTCTCTTTTGCTCTCTCCCACTCTTTGTGTGTTATGACTAATAACTCATGTGTGGGAAGGAAGCTAGAGCCTCCTTTATATACTCCAACAACTCCTTGTTGTTTCCATAAAAGAGTTTTCTTGTTCTAGTAGGACTAGAACTATTCCCTTCCTTGCAAATTAGTCCTACTAAGTTTGCAAGGTGTTGCACAATGATCCTTCTATTAATTAATCCATATTAATTAATCCCAAATCTAGCTCTACTCTATTTGACGTGTGACCCCATAGGTTTCTATATAGTTGGTAGTAACTTTTACTAACATGGAGCGGTGTCTAGCAACACATCCATGCAACCCAACCAATAGAAATAGTCAGTGATCCCGACAAACCTTTGTGCCCAATATGTCATATTGCATTATCCCTTTGTCTCCATATCCGGATTGGACACGAGACATAAATAGTCACACTCGTATATCCAATCCATAGTTCCTCGATCCTGGGAATATGCTTATGCTTGCAGATAACATTAACATCTCTATATTAATTTATCTGAGTCTGGCCAGACATTCAATAAGCCTCATCCCTCGAGTGGCCGTGGATATTTACCCCTATTATGTAGGAGGGACAAATCCTATCTACATCACTACGATCTCTAAGCTTGCTTCCTATCACGCCCGATAGCCACCTTTATGATTACCCAGTTACGGTGTAACGTTTGATAACATCAAAGCGCAATATTTCACAACTAGAGTATCTAGTGACTTCAAGTCCAAGGATTGCAATAATATTAGCACTACGAAAAGCGATTGTGACTTCACATAATCTAATGTATCCTTTTCGTTGTAGGTCAATCCAGTATGCCATTACTCCTAATGCATACCCATGTGTTAGACTTGATATCTCCATATCAATCTACCCACATACTAGTCTATATTTGATTGTCCTATTAATCAATATAATGGACTAGGGACATTTAAGATAAATAACACAATTTATCTAAGGACTTCATTTTATTAAATATCGCCATAAATAATAAATGAATATTCTAGCCAAAACATTGTTCATACTAAATCTACGATTGCCTCTAGGGCATCTATTCCAACAGTGACGGGTGAGAAGAGGGAGGCAAGGTATGATTTTGAAGGAGGAGTTGAAGAAGAAGAAGACAAGTCTCCTTGTTATGTGGGAAATTCATCAGTGGATTGTGTAAACTGGTGGAGAAAGCTTCTTCAATAATTTTTTATTACTTAATTTATTTATTCAGTTTTATTTTGAGTTTATTAATTAATTCACTTTTATTTATTCACCCTCTAGGTATTTAACTTTCTTCAAATTGCAACTACCCCCCTGCTACATTAACTAGTATATCTTTGCTTAAACTACAAATATCTCCCCAATTCGCATTTAAACTTCACGAATTGCTAGTATTTTATCCGTATAAAACGGGGTATTACATATACGGTCTCGGTTCGGTCTCCGGAATTTCGTAACCGGAAGCGGTTTCGAACCGAACCGGAACCGGCCCGGAACCGACTGTTTGAACTGTCTAGCCGTTAGGTGCTATCACTATCACGGTCAGTGACCTTTTTCATCCGTTGGGGTGTTTTTTCACTGCATTTTTTTTTCAATAATTACACTCCCCCCCCCCTCCCCCCACCCTTACACTTCTATAAATACCCAACACAATTACAACATTTTTCTTCACTTCAACTCTTCCAATACTCTCCATTTTCCTAACACTTATTCACTCAAATCATCAAACACTCTCCAATTTTCTCACACTTCCTCACCTAAAAAAAATCATCAAATACTTTCAAAATTTCCTCAATTCCTCATTCTTCCCCGGTTCTCAACGGCGAATTTCCCACTCCTCAATTGTGAAGCAACGATCAAGCGATACATCCTACTCATTCCTCCTCCAAGAATTGTTCTTGGAGTTTGTAAGTTTTAATTTTTGTTGAGCTTATTTTTTGTTAGTCTTTTTGCTACACTTAGTTTTACTTTTTTACTCCAATCTTTATAAGAAAAAATGGCTCTTCTCAAAATATGCTAATCACCGTTCATTATAATCATGTTTATGTCATGCTTATGCAAGTCTTTTATCATTTTATTATCTTCATGGAACCTGGGGTGCTCACATACGCGCTCGCAGCTAGGAGTGAGTCAGCCTACCTCCGCATACGCGCTCTCAACTAGGAGCGGAGTACCTACCTGCCATCAAGCCGGCACTGCTTTCTGCACCAGGCCTCGGGTGCAATCAGGGTCTTTGACCCAAGGGATGTACAATCCCTAACCCCGTCCATTAATCTTTCCACTTTCATATTTAATTTCACATGCAAATCGTGTACATCAATATCGATAATATCATCATGCTAAAGAAATTGATCTTACTAACGTCGATGAAGTAATCGGTGTAGGCGCCGGTTTACATTTTGAGGGAGAAGAAAATGACCCGACCCTAGGAACAAATAAAAGATTTTCTAAAGGCACTCAAAAGAGTCCCGTTCGACAATTTATGGAAAAAAATACCCGATGGCTTAGACGATGATGGTAGACCCAAATTTAAAGCCGTTTGTAAGCTTTGTAAAAAAAACTTTTTGCACTTCATCACACCGGTGGATTATGGTCAATTAAGAAACATTAACAAAACGCACACCAACTTTTGTTAGATACACCACCCCAAGGTAACGAGTTTGTCCAAACCCAACTACAATATGACGAGCAAAGTAATTTAGTTACTTTTATGTATGATCAAGCAATAGCATAAAAAGCGATAGCCACTTACGTAGTCAATACCGAAAAACCTATTAGTATGGCCGACGACCTCGATTTTGTAAAAATGATTAATGCAGCGTTTTGTCCCGCTCATAAGCGAATTTGTAGAAACACTACTAAGAATGATATAATTTCTTTATACAATGAGAGGAAAGCGAAAATTATTCAAAGTTTTGGAAACTCTAGTTTTTCAATTGCTTGCACATGTGATATGTGGACCGGTAGAGACGATAAGTGATATATGTGTGCCACCGCACACTACATTGACCGATATTGGATTGTACAAAAACGTGTAATTGGTTTTCGACAAGTTCCATATCCTCATAATGGCATAAACATGGGAGATACTATTGTTGATATTTTTAACGAGTGGGGTATTAGAGACCGAATTACCGCAATGACTTTAGATAAGGCTACTTCAAATGATAGTGCGATTTATCATCTTCAATCAATGGTCGCAACACCCTTTGTCGAGACTCTAGGACACATCCGATGTGTATGCCACATTATTAATTTAATTGTACAAGATGGTTTAAAAAGCACCAAGAGAACATGTTAGCCCAATTCGCGAAGCTCTTCATTTTATTACGTCTTCAACCCAACGAACAAAGCGTTTTTTGGATTTTTGTACCGAAAACGATTTGAGAAGAAGTAAGTTTGCAATTGATTGTAAAACAAGATGTAATTCCACTTACTTGATGTTACATAGTGTTATTATGTACGAGCAACTTATCTCGCGGTTTGTGAATGACTATAACTTGCCGACAATTTCCGTAAGTAATAGGGATTGGAAGGTTGGGGAGGCCATGAGAAATTTTCTTGAACCATTTCATACCGCCACCAAATTTGCATCGGGAATTTATTATCCAACCATTAATCATGTTATTCCCCAACTTTTTTTATTACAGACGCTTTTAAAAATGCTAGGGATAACATTATTTTAGACAAAGCAATTGCGCCTATGGAAGAAAAAATTCTCAAATATTTCCAAGACATACCTATGTAATTTTTTTGAGGTATTATTTTTGACCCGAGGGCTAAGAATTTGACATTGAAGTTTATGCTAGATCGAATTAGCGAAAACATGATTGATGATATTACTATTACACCGGATACTGATAGTGTTAAAAAAAGTCTTAATTTTATGTTTGAAAAATATGTCGCTCGGTATGGTAAGGGTAAGCAAGTCTCCCGTTCATGTTCTTCAAGTGATCCAAGGGGTAAGTGTATGTCAAAACTTGGTTTCCTATATAAGAGTAGACAAACCACCACCACCGGAATCGGCGTTTCCGAATTAATGTTGTACCTTAACAATAATTTTTGACACAACTATCCGAGGAAGAACTAGAAAATCTAGACGTACTCGCTTGGTGGAGGCAACAAGAATCAACATATCATATTGTTTCGATTATGGCAGTGATGTACTAATCCCGCTAGTTTCAACAACGCCTTCCGAAACTACTTTTAGTGCAGGTAAAAGAGTGTTGTCGGCGAAAAGGACGTGTCTCACTTCGGAGATGTTGGAGGTTCTCGTATGCGCAAATGATTGGAACGATGCCGACAAACACATTCAAGACGTTCGCCCTTTGGACGTCGCGGTGGACGATTTATACCAAAAATTATAATTAGGCATGGACGAACAGGAAAATGAAGGGGTCTAGACTACGAGACCAAAAAAAAGGAGGATTGTTGTTGTTCTTTTCAATAAGTTAATATACAATGTAAGTTAGAGAAAATACAAATGATAGATAGTTGAGTGGGTGTCAACCTAGTAGGGATGTGCTTACACTATAGTGATGCAATTTTTCTAACATTTTATATTTTGATTAATAATACAAGTTTTTTTTCTTTGTTATGCTTACTTGGTTATTTTATGTGTTTAATATTTAAAGCAAACAAACAAGCCCAAAAAAAATTCGAAAACAAGCAAAAAAATGCCAGAACCGGTGGAACCGAGAACCGAACCGATATAGTTAACCGATTCCGGTTCACCGGTCCCGATTCGGTCCCATAACTGAGTTTTTCCGGTTCCGGTTAAACCGAGCCGAGTGCCTCTATTCATCGGTTAATCGAACCGAGAACCGACAGAACTAAAAAAAAACGGTTCGGTTCCGGTTTCGGTTAACCGCATATGCAGCTCTATGCACAACTGAGGAGTATACTGATAGAGATTCAAGTTTGGTATTTGGTGTTTTAAATTGTGCGCAACCTTATTGTTTGAATTCATAAGATATAATTTAATAATTGGATTTCCTTATTGATGCATGTGTGCTTACCATATGGTTATTGTTTGTTGAATTAAAGAGAGCAGTGGTTTAAGATTTTGTGCATCTAAGCTCTCAGTGTTGTATTTGATTTGATGTGAATTCTTTTATTTTTGATACTGCAGCATATCAGGTGCTGTCACTGGGTGTGCTGAGTGCCTTGTACAAGTTGTGCGAGCATTTGTAAACACTGGTATGTCATTAAAGGAAGAGTGTGTGAATAACTACTGATGTATGTTGTTTTTATGTTGCTTAGTTTTGTACAAATCATTGCACATTATGATGGAAATTCATTTTCCTTTACGTATTCATGCATATGGTAAATCCGATATGTCGCTTGTTATGATGATTTCTCCTTATTAGGTCCTTCAGTAAGTCCTACCATATTACATCTGGATGACGCGCTCCTTCAAGGCTTAAACATGTAGGTTTGAAGGGAATATATTGCAGTCGAAGCAATGGTAGTGTCTGTTTCCTTTTTCTTCATTCAAGGGTCCTAATATGAGGGGGGGGATAAAAGGAAGTTAAGTCCTTTTAGAAATGAATATTAGGTATAAGGTACATTTGACGTTAACAAAATAAGGGAAGTTTGCAGGATGGAGTCACGAGAACATTAGTAATATGATCTACCAAATGAGCTCCCACCTATTTATACCACTCATTGAAGAATCTAGCTATTCTAATTAATGATAGCTGTAGAACTTCCTACTTTATTACACTGTTTCATTCTCCTCCTATCAAGAACATTCTAGAACTCTTTAACATATTCTTCGACCTTACTCATAGTTATAGAACATTCCGAAACCATTTACCCACTTCTAGAACATCTGAGAACACTCTAGAGTATTCTGGAATCTTCTTAAACATTATAGATTCTTCTAGAATGTTTCGCCACACTCTAGATAGTGTCATCGTCTTCTGGAACATCCCGCAATGCTCTAGATTATTCCGCCGACTTCTAGAATAATCCAAAGAAACCACCAAACTATAAATTATATGGACTTATATAGATGCAACCAAACTATGGTCATGGGATGACATTGGGTTTGCACGCCAAGTGCTAGCCAAGATGTCAGCCCGTGACACTAAGTAACCCTCACCCTTCCCCAACCCCCAGAAGGAGAAGGAAACAACCCAAAAATCATGAGACCTTGATCTGCTCGTGCAAGCAGAACTTGTACTCGTGGGAGCATTTGTTTCATTGCCTTTCTTGCTTGTTAATGTTATAACTTGGGGTATTCAAGCAAGAACGAAGAAATCAAAACAAGAACGAGATAGATATTTAACGTGGTTCACTAACGAATTTGCAACGAACCCGCTAGCTACCTCCACGGCCAGAACCAGATATTTTATTGAGAAGAGAACCCGATTACAATGCACGCCGTGGCCACAACGGCCACGGCGGCCATCCCGATCATCACACCAGACACACTCACAAAAAGCTCTCAAAACACTAGTGCTCTTAACACGTCCCTGTGTGTATATGTGTGTGTTTCTACTGATGCATGTGCATTATATACATGTAAAACAAAACTTGTTGCCAAAGCAACAAGAGGCCGCCAAAGTATTTCCAAAACAACTTGTTGCCAAAATTGATTCAAGTCAAAATTTCCTAACAAATCTCCACCTTGACTTGAATCATCTCAGCAACCCGCGAACCAGAACTGCTGTTCTCTCCTCAAAGTCTCAAACCTAAACCGGATGCGTCTCCCAGAACCATATTGAGCACGCCTCTCCGAACAGATGTTCTGCAGCTGTATGCGAAACCCGAATTGCCAAATCGTTGCTCCAACTGTCCTGCAGTTGTTCTGCAACGAATGCGCTCGATGTGGTTGCACTTTCGGAAACTCAAACAAGTGCTCCACCCAGAACCAGACTCGAATACATTCACTGAGAAAGCAGGACCGAATGTATTCCCTGTAATACCCGAGATTTTCCTAATTATATTTTAGTAATTTGTGAATTTTAATTAGTTATTTTTATAATGTTTTATTTAGTTTTATAAATGTTAACTTATAAATATTTATTTATATAACATATATATATATATACTTTTTAGTATAAAAATTAAAATGTTTATTTTATATAAACAATAATTTTATTATTTTTCGTGTGTAGCTCGTTATCACGTTTATAAAATTTTTTCGCGTTTAGAACTTTCGCCGCGAGTTAAATTCCGTCGTGCACCACTTTTTACGTGTCGAACCACCGCGTGACTTAGCGAATCCGCCACACCGAATAACATTCTCTCACCCATCACTTCACATTTTCTTTTTTTTCTTTTCCTTTTTTTTTTTTTTCTTTCTTTTTCTTTTTCATTTCACCTCTGCTTCTCCCTGACTGCTGCTGTAGCCGCCGAGACACCACGCCGTACCTCCCTGCAACAGCCACCCACGCCCCCTCCTTCACTAGCTAGCTACCAGCTAGCTTCTCCTCTCAATCAAATCAGCAGCCCTTCAACACCCCCTCTCTTCTATTTCTCCTCTCCTCTTCTTCTATCTTCTTCACCTCCATTCACCTGCTCTGTTTCTTTGCCGAGAACAAACCCAGAGAAACAACCAGCCACCACCAACACCGAACACCACTACTGCCACCAATCGCCGCCACCTCCGCCTCTCTATTTCGGCACCGAAACCCAGCAACACGAACGCCCAAACCTCGTCCATCTCTGTCTCTCTCTGTTTTGCCGAGCAAACCCAACTCCACCATCGTCCCTCTCTCCCTCATCTCCGACAAAAACACCACCACAAGCACCACCTCCGGCACCACAACCACCGGTGCCAACACCACACCAACCAGCAACAACAACTCACCCCCAACTCCCTCTAATCCTCCTCTGTTTTCACCCGAAAGTAAACCCACCAAAACAGAGCATCACAGCCCCTCACCACCACCTCCAATTGCCGTCACCACCCACCCCCATCACCGTCCCAAGCTCCGGCGAATTTCGACCCGGAGCTCCTCTTGTCCGATTCGACTCGTTTCTTGTTTGGGTACACTCTCAAATCCCTCTTCATCCATTTTGTATCATCAAAATCATGTGTCTGTACTTCAATTTGTGTCTGGGTGTGTGGGTGTTTGAATCGGGAAGAAACCCAATTGGGGAAGATGGCATGATTGAAAAGATTATAGCTCAGAGGGGGTTTTGTTGTTCAATTGGAAAGTTGGAGGCTATACTTTATCACATGTTTAAAAGTTGTTAGTGTTAGTGGGGGGTGCTTGCTGTCATTTCCAGAAATTTGTTATATATGTATTTATATTTGTATTTACTTTATATTTAGTTAGTATAAATATTTATTTAATTTCTGTTAATTTATATACTAAATATAATTACAAAATAAATTAGTTTTGTAAGACAAAAATAAAAATAGAAATTTATGATAATTGTAAATTAGTTATGTTTGTATATTTATATTTAGTTGTTGAAAAATAAGTTATTAAAATATAATTTGTGTATGTTTAAGTATTTATTCGAGAAAGATTATATTGTTGAAAAGATGAAATAATTCTAATTTCGTTTTCATTATATTACTAGCAATATTTCAATAAAGTGTACAACTTGATATTATTTTATCAACAAGTAAATTTGTTTAGTTAGAATATTAAATCATTTTATATTCTTAAAATTTATTATTTAATTTTCAAAAATCGTTTTGGAGATTTGTGACTTGGTAGTCGATATATAATTTGCTTTCGTAATATAATTAGGTGGCTATAATTACTGAGAGCTTTCGCTTGCATTCAAATAGGACACGTGCATCGTCATACGTTGTAAACCAAACTTGTTTGTGATTAGGACTATTTGTGTTTGTTTGTAGAGCCTGACTTCGTAGAACCAGGCGTTGTCTACCTGTAGTGCAACTTGCGTATCTTCGGCTCTCACGGTGAGTATCCATGCTTAGCCTTGCGTGCTTATCTCCCTTCGTGTCAAGATGTGATTTTATTTCATGTCTCAAAATATACACGTGAGTATTCATGCTTAGTCTCGTGTGCTTATCTCCTTTCGTGTCAAGATGTGATTTTATTTCATGTCTCAAAATATACACGTGAGTATTCATGCTTAGTCTCGTGTGCTTATCTCCTTTCGTGTCAAAATGTGATTTTTATTTCACGTCTCAAAATATACATGAGAGATACTTGTTTATTTATAAATAATTGTTGTACTCTGTTCTCTTTTTGCTAAACATGCCATACTTGGTTTTAAATTGTCACTTTATTACTTGTCTTGAAATTGGAAAGACTGATTATCCAAATTTCACTAAGTCAGAATTCATTAACAACGTAAAGTGAAAGATCGCATGTACCGGAACCAGTTGGTTGTTACTTGGAATCCCCTTAGTTGGCTTTAATTTTTCTCTCAGATGGCACGACTCTCCGCCTAGTATAGTTTATTATTATAGTGGGGGCGGGAAAGGTTTTCCATAACGCCAGGCACGGAGGAAAGGTTTTCTCTCTTGTTGTCGTCCTACATCGGGAAAGGTTTTCCCAAATTGTGACGTAATTTATTATTATAGTGGGGGCGGGAAAGGTTTTCCATAACGCCAGGCACGGAGGAAAGGTTTTCTCTCTCGTTGTCGTCCTACGCGGGGAAGGTTTCCCCGGGAAAGGTTTTCCCAATTCTTGATCTAGATATCCGATCCAAGATGATATACTTCACCCTGGTCTCCCCTGGTTATTGCGACATAATAATATGACTTGTTTCATATTCACGTTTGGAAACGTATGAATATCTCGGTAAACAAATCAGCTACTCGTAATAATCTTCAGATTGGAATTAGCAACTTGCGAGAACTCTGATAATAGTCACTTCTGCTTGTACTCATGTTTCGGAAAATATTTCAAGTCTTTACTCTGATGTTTATACTTATACTCCGCTACTGTTTAAACTATGTCAAATGTAAACCCGGTAACCTTTCTTAGCCACTCTGTTTTACATGCTAAGGTGTTTATTCACTCAGTTTTTACTGATACTCGAAAAACTGCGTCCTTGTTTCTTTTAAATTCCCCGCAGGATTATGATTTGGTTGCTTGGGGTAACGCGCTGGGATCACGAACACGTTCTCTCATGCAAACAGTAGAGTTTAGAAATTAACCGGAGAGCTCGCTTTTGATGTAAAATATTTTGTTAGACTTGGTGCCCAGTTTGGAACCAGTCACGAACGTTGTAAACTTTTATCGTAATGAATCAGTAGTTGGATGTTTCCTTTCACTTGTTTTCGGTTACCACTCCTTGTACGAAAGGGTAAAATCCCCTGTACGGAGGGCACCAACCGGTTTCCGGCTCCTCTGGAAATCGGGGGTGTTACAGTTGGTATCAGAGCAGTGACATCCAGTAGGACTGTAGGGAGAAAACAATTAAAACTAAGATTTTTGAAAGTAATTAAAGCTAATTTTGAACTTGAAGTTGAAATCGGTGGGGCAAGACAAACTTAGAAGTAAAATCTGAATAAGCCGGTGATTTGGGTTATGTCTCTTGTTTATCCTCGCATGCCTAAATGATATGTTTTAACTGTCTTTACTTTCATTTCATTTTCAAGCCTCAGTGCTTATACATGTTCGAATGACAAGTGACTGACTGTGGTATTTCCCGCCCACCCTCATCCTTGGTTGTGAAATATTATATCCTACACTTATGTATGTTCTTTCTTACATGACTTAAGGGTGTTTTACCTGGCTTTGTGCTAATTTCTGATTGGTTAATCGCACTTCGCTATATGCTTCGTTATTTGTGAGTATTATATTCTCAATTTCCGCAAATTGCAATGAGTCTCTTATATGATTTGCCATTGTGTGCTTATTTGTTCGATGTCTTCTTGCACGGTTAGAACCGTTTTTTTTTTGTGCGTAATGACCATACCTATTTGCATACCCTCCGAATCGCGTAATCGATAAGAAATCGTATAGGGCATATGAACGATAGGCAATACCGCTACGCCACCAGAAGCAACACGTCTACCCAAATGGAAGGAGTTGAAGAATTGCACCCACAGGTGACTCAGCTGATCGCTCAGATGAGCCAGTTTGTTCAGGCTGTGAACAACAACCAGGGCAATCCAAACAACATTGTTGCCAATGAACGGGAACCAGACTGGTCTAAGAAGATAGGTCAGAGGAACCCGAGCAACTTCTATGGGAAAGAGGATCCAGTATTGCTCGAAAACTGGATCAGGGACTTCGATAAAATCTTCCATGCAATGGAATGTCCCGAAGCCCGCAAGGTCAATGAGGCGGCTTTCTATTTCAAGGACAAGGCCGATAACTGGTGGACAGCTAATAGAGCAAGGCTCGTAGCTCAAGGAGGCTTTAACTGGGAAGCAATGAAGGCTGCTATGAGAGCAAACTTCTATCCAGAGCACGTCAAGGAACATAAGTATAATGAGTTCATCGCGTTGAAGCAAGGCAACGACTCCGTGACGGACTACTATGACAAGTTCGTGGAGTTAGCTCGATTTGCAGAAGACACAGTGCCTACTGAAGGACGCATGGTCACTCGCTTCATAGCAGGTTTGAAGCTTGAAGTTCAGAGGATCATGCTCACAAGGGGCTATGACACCTTGTCAGAAGCCTATGGGATAGCAGCAAATATCTGGAGAGTCGATCAGGCGCTAAGTCAACAGCTCGGAAAGAGAAAGGCGGCAGGCCTAGAGGCTGGAAGCTATGACCAAGGAAGAAACAACAACGAGGGGACAAACAAGCACTTTAGGTTTGGCATTGGTGGAGGAAGTGAGAACTTTAAACCCAGGAATGTCGGCGACCGACACAACCAGGCAGCAAGGCCTACCCGCCACTTTTATTGTAAGATATGCAACGGGGACCACCCAGGAGCTAATTGTGATGGAAGTAAGGTGACATGCAACTATTGTGGCATATTGGGCCACAGGAAGTACGAATGCGACAAAATGAAGGCATCAGAGATACAAGGCAATAATGGAGGTAATAACCAAGGGGTTGCGCAGAAAAACTACATGGGAAATGGACCGAACTACCAAGGGAATCAGCAGAAACAAAATGGGAATGGGAATGGAGCGCACAACAGGAGTGTGGCCTCCAATGGCAACCATGGAGCTGGAAGCAACGGAAACGGAAACGGAAGGAGTGCAACTCAAGGCAATATCCAGAGGACAGATGGTCAAATCTTTATGATGAACCAAGTAGGGGATGAAGCGGCATACAACGTGGTGACAGGTACGCTATATTCCCACAATCACCCTGCATTTCACGTCATACTAGAAACCCATAGAGACTTGTAGAAACCCTTAGAGCTTCGAGGACGAAGCTCAGTCCTAAGTGGGGGAAGATGTAACGACCCTGATTTGTCCCTGCATTCATTTGCTTGCTAATTTTCGTTTTGATAATTGTGACTTAAATAGAGACCCGTATATTCTATTACCGCGCTCAAGCTTCGAGGACGAAGCTTAGTCCAAGGAAGGTAGGATGTAATACCCGAGATTTTCCTAATTATATTTTAGTAATTTGTGAATTTTAATTAGTTATTTTTATAATGTTTTATTTAGTTTTATAAATGTTAACTTATAAATATTTATTTATATAACATATATATATATATACTTTTTAGTATAAAAATTAAAATGTTTATTTTATATAAACAATAATTTTATTATTTTTCGTGTGTAGCTCGTTATCACGTTTATAAAATTTTTTCGCGTTTAGAACTTTCGCCGCGAGTTAAATTCCGTCGTGCACCACTTTTTACGTGTCGAACCACCGCGTGACTTAGCGAATCCGCCACACCGAATAACATTCTCTCACCCATCACTTCACATTTTCTTTTTTTTCTTTTCCTTTTTTTTTTTTTTCTTTCTTTTTCTTTTTCATTTCACCTCTGCTTCTCCCTGACTGCTGCTGTAGCCGCCGAGACACCACGCCGTACCTCCCTGCAACAGCCACCCACGCCCCCTCCTTCACTAGCTAGCTACCAGCTAGCTTCTCCTCTCAATCAAATCAGCAGCCCTTCAACACCCCCTCTCTTCTATTTCTCCTCTCCTCTTCTTCTATCTTCTTCACCTCCATTCACCTGCTCTGTTTCTTTGCCGAGAACAAACCCAGAGAAACAACCAGCCACCACCAACACCGAACACCACTACTGCCACCAATCGCCGCCACCTCCGCCTCTCTATTTCGGCACCGAAACCCAGCAACACGAACGCCCAAACCTCGTCCATCTCTGTCTCTCTCTGTTTTGCCGAGCAAACCCAACTCCACCATCGTCCCTCTCTCCCTCATCTCCGACAAAAACACCACCACAAGCACCACCTCCGGCACCACAACCACCGGTGCCAACACCACACCAACCAGCAACAACAACTCACCCCCAACTCCCTCTAATCCTCCTCTGTTTTCACCCGAAAGTAAACCCACCAAAACAGAGCATCACAGCCCCTCACCACCACCTCCAATTGCCGTCACCACCCACCCCCATCACCGTCCCAAGCTCCGGCGAATTTCGACCCGGAGCTCCTCTTGTCCGATTCGACTCGTTTCTTGTTTGGGTACACTCTCAAATCCCTCTTCATCCATTTTGTATCATCAAAATCATGTGTCTGTACTTCAATTTGTGTCTGGGTGTGTGGGTGTTTGAATCGGGAAGAAACCCAATTGGGGAAGATGGCATGATTGAAAAGATTATAGCTCAGAGGGGGTTTTGTTGTTCAATTGGAAAGTTGGAGGCTATACTTTATCACATGTTTAAAAGTTGTTAGTGTTAGTGGGGGGTGCTTGCTGTCATTTCCAGAAATTTGTTATATATGTATTTATATTTGTATTTACTTTATATTTAGTTAGTATAAATATTTATTTAATTTCTGTTAATTTATATACTAAATATAATTACAAAATAAATTAGTTTTGTAAGACAAAAATAAAAATAGAAATTTATGATAATTGTAAATTAGTTATGTTTGTATATTTATATTTAGTTGTTGAAAAATAAGTTATTAAAATATAATTTGTGTATGTTTAAGTATTTATTCGAGAAAGATTATATTGTTGAAAAGATGAAATAATTCTAATTTCGTTTTCATTATATTACTAGCAATATTTCAATAAAGTGTACAACTTGATATTATTTTATCAACAAGTAAATTTGTTTAGTTAGAATATTAAATCATTTTATATTCTTAAAATTTATTATTTAATTTTCAAAAATCGTTTTGGAGATTTGTGACTTGGTAGTCGATATATAATTTGCTTTCGTAATATAATTAGGTGGCTATAATTACTGAGAGCTTTCGCTTGCATTCAAATAGGACACGTGCATCGTCATACGTTGTAAACCAAACTTGTTTGTGATTAGGACTATTTGTGTTTGTTTGTAGAGCCTGACTTCGTAGAACCAGGCGTTGTCTACCTGTAGTGCAACTTGCGTATCTTCGGCTCTCACGGTGAGTATCCATGCTTAGCCTTGCGTGCTTATCTCCCTTCGTGTCAAGATGTGATTTTATTTCATGTCTCAAAATATACACGTGAGTATTCATGCTTAGTCTCGTGTGCTTATCTCCTTTCGTGTCAAGATGTGATTTTATTTCATGTCTCAAAATATACACGTGAGTATTCATGCTTAGTCTCGTGTGCTTATCTCCTTTCGTGTCAAAATGTGATTTTTATTTCACGTCTCAAAATATACATGAGAGATACTTGTTTATTTATAAATAATTGTTGTACTCTGTTCTCTTTTTGCTAAACATGCCATACTTGGTTTTAAATTGTCACTTTATTACTTGTCTTGAAATTGGAAAGACTGATTATCCAAATTTCACTAAGTCAGAATTCATTAACAACGTAAAGTGAAAGATCGCATGTACCGGAACCAGTTGGTTGTTACTTGGAATCCCCTTAGTTGGCTTTAATTTTTCTCTCAGATGGCACGACTCTCCGCCTAGTATAGTTTATTATTATAGTGGGGGCGGGAAAGGTTTTCCATAACGCCAGGCACGGAGGAAAGGTTTTCTCTCTTGTTGTCGTCCTACATCGGGAAAGGTTTTCCCAAATTGTGACGTAATTTATTATTATAGTGGGGGCGGGAAAGGTTTTCCATAACGCCAGGCACGGAGGAAAGGTTTTCTCTCTCGTTGTCGTCCTACGCGGGGAAGGTTTCCCCGGGAAAGGTTTTCCCAATTCTTGATCTAGATATCCGAACCAAGATGATATACTTCACCCTGGTCTCCCCTGGTTATTGCGACATAATAATATGACTTGTTTCATATTCACGTTTGGAAACGTATGAATATCTCGGTAAACAAATCAGCTACTCGTAATAATCTTCAGATTGGAATTAGCAACTTGCGAGAACTCTGATAATAGTCACTTCTGCTTGTACTCATGTTTCGGAAAATATTTCAAGTCTTTACTCTGATGTTTATACTTATACTCCGCTACTGTTTAAACTATGTCAAATGTAAACCCGGTAACCTTTCTTAGCCACTCTGTTTTACATGCTAAGGTGTTTATTCACTCAGTTTTTACTGATACTCGAAAAACTGCGTCCTTGTTTCTTTTAAATTCCCCGCAGGATTATGATTTGGTTGCTTGGGGTAACGCGCTGGGATCACGAACACGTTCTCTCATGCAAACAGTAGAGTTTAGAAATTAACCGGAGAGCTCGCTTTTGATGTAAAATATTTTGTTAGACTTGGTGCCCAGTTTGGAACCAGTCACGAACGTTGTAAACTTTTATCGTAATGAATCAGTAGTTGGATGTTTCCTTTCACTTGTTTTCGGTTACCACTCCTTGTACGAAAGGGTAAAATCCCCTGTACGGAGGGCACCAACCGGTTTCCGGCTCCTCTGGAAATCGGGGGTGTTACATTCCCTATGCGTCCAATTGCGCCAGATAGATGCACCATGACAGAATGCCCAGATGTCATCTAGACCAGATGCACCGATGACGAGTGCCACAAGTTGTCATGCCAGATGCGCCCCGTATGTCTCAGATGTGCCAGATGCTCGCCAGAAACAGTTCACGCCAGATGCGAGCTCAATGCGTGTCATGGTACACGCTCCAAAACTAGAACAGATGCATGCCAGAACAAACTCATGCATAATGCGCGCCAGAACCACGATCAGATGCGCATTCCAGAAATCTCACGCACCAGATGCTCCATGTCGTTGCTCCAACTCCAACGAGTTCCTGCAGCGCATGAGCCAGAACCACATCCAATTTACACACCAGATGCTCCACGTCGGGAGCCAGATTGTGCCTGAACGTCAATCGTCAGAACGCCAGATGCGCGTGAACCGCCAGAATCTCGCTAGTACTAAATTTGTGCTGGATTTGCCAGATCCCTTGCACCTCTAATCAGATGCGCGCCAGATTGCTCTGAAAGGAGCCCGGATAGCCCCCTCCACGGGGCCTCAGATGGTGGGGTGTACCTGCTTCTCTCTCACGAACAGATCGATCTTGATCGCCAAACCAGACGTCGTTCTTGGTGGAATCTCGAAACCGAACCTCCCGATAGCCTGCTCCACCTGAATCGCGAAACCCTAGCTTCGAGTTCCACCAAAACGTGAAACCCTAACTCTTGGCTCCACCTAGATCTTGGAACCCCGACTTAGATACTAGTTTCTTAAAACTGGTGATCCCCTTGACCTGGCTCTGATACCAGTTTGGTATAACTTGGGAGTATTCGAGCAAGAACGACGAAACCAAGACAAGAACGAGAATTTAACGTGGTTCACTAACGAATTCGCAACGAACCCGCTAGCTACCTCCACGGCCAGAACCAGATATTTTATTGAGAAGATAACTCAATTACAACGCACGTCGTGGCCACAACGGTCACGACGGCCATCCCGATCACCACACCAGACACACTCACAAAAAGCTCTCAAAACACTAGTGCTCTCAAAACGTCCGTGTGTGTATTTGTGTGTGTTGCTACTGATGCATGTGCTTTATATATATGCAAAACAAAACTTGTTGCCAAAGCAATCAGAGGCCGTCAAAGTTTTTCCAAAACAACTTGTTGCCAAAATTGATTCAAGTCAAATTTTCCTAACAGTTAATTTGCTCGAATGTGCTAGGATTTGAGTTATTCCAACACATCGCTTCAATGGATAGGAGAATAATAAGTTATCAACTCAATGACTACCCGCCTAGCTACATCTTCGATTTACAAAAAAAAAAAAAAAAAAAAAAAAAATGAGCCCAGAAAGCGCAAAGTCATCGTTCCTATTTCAACAAACAGAAACATAATGTCTCCCCAAAACAATTTAGAAAGGATTTGTCTGCATAACAATTAGGGCAGAGCACGGACCGGGTTGGGCGGGTGAGGACTTTGTTTCCTACCCAACCCAATGATCTCGGGTTAGTCATATCGATACCCAAACCCAATCAAGTAGTCGACAAACCCAAACCCGATCAAGGCTTTCGACTCGGACCGGTTCGGCCGGGTTTAGACGGGTTCAAATGTTGCAAACCATTAGCAAACTTATCTCTATTAGCAAGACAAATTTAGTGCAAATCGGAAAAAAGAAACAAATTTAAATCTTACTAATACATAACAAAGGCAAATCTGACATTCTAGTCGATGGAGAAAATCATATTAATGCATAAGTCGAAGAAAATCAACTAAAACTATTTTTCGGTCTTATAAAATTTAACTTTGACGGTATTATGTAACTAAAAAATATGTAACTTTTTCATACAAAATTGTAATCGGACCGGACCGGCCCAAATCGGGTTTTCCAACTTCAAACCCATGATCAATCAAAGTTAGTTCGGGTTTGCAATTCTATACCCATACCCAATCAAGTAGCATGAACGGGTGTTGAATTCGAACCGGTTTGATGCGGACCGGTTCGGGGCGGCCGGTTTGGGCGAGTTTTGCTCACCCCTAATAACAATGACAGTGTGTTTGAAAGTGAAGTGGTACTGGCTAGTCTATTCAGAGGGGGAATTAACAGGCTTTCCTTTTTCTCTTAGCTTTGCCGCAGCTTCTTTCAGGGCTTCCTTCCTTTTCTTGCTAGCTAAAACTTTGGCTAGGACGCCAGTCACACTTGGGTCCTTCTTCTCTGTTGGTGGAGGTGGCGGTGCCCTCTTGCCGGCGGCATTAGCACTCTGGCTGCCGGTGTTGAAGCCCAACACTAGACCAGCTAATCCCAAGGAAATGCTCCTGAACCCAAAACATATCAACATCAAACTTCACATATGATTAAACTATACCTGGTTCCAAGAACCGACAATCTAAGTTGTCTACTGCTTTAAGTCGTCAAAGGACATTTAACTCGGATTTAAATAAAAATTATATACTGCGCTCTAAAAGTATAAAGAGTTTTTTAATGTTTTAGTGTTTTACTTCATTTCTTAAATTACCCTTGAAGAATTGACAAACTTATAAATTCGAACAGCTGTAATTATTCAATTAGAATTGCAATTTAAAATTTAATTTTACATAAGTTTAAACCTCAGTTATTGTTACTATACAATTAGTGTTTTTTTGGGCGTGTATCTTCATGACTTCATCATAACTATCCATTCAGTTTGTGCATTTTCGAATGGGTACCTTCACCTCTAAAAAATGAAGTCTTTCGGGAGAAAAAAAAATCACTCCATCTTTCCGGCTCTGTCTCCCTCATTTTCTTTCAAAATATATTATGTTTCTTTGAAGAATTTAGGCCCACCCCTGGCCTGGACTGCATCCGCCCCTGCTTAGAATCGTACCACTAATTCATCTAGGATTTGCACTTTTTAACTTAGACTGATAACGCATACACCGGCATATCGAAACTGTCACATTGCAACCCCCATTTTCAATAATGTGCAAAGAATCAACGTTAATGTTTGGCTTGACTACAAAAGAGGGGTCCGTATAAGTCTATTATAGAAGTGAGTGAGAGTTGCAATGTGATAGCTTCGACATGGCTTTCATATGCAATTAGTAATTAAGTCTTTTTTCTTATAGGCAAAAGTGTCTATGCAGTGTTGCTCCTCAAAAGCCAATGGCTCGTTTCAGTTCCTTAATTTTGAAAGAAAATGCCTCAAACCTTGCTAGCATTGAATTCCGCTTGAAAAATTATAGAAGACTCATAATAGTGGTAAGTATAACATTCAGGGAAAACAAACCTCCGGTCGAAAGGGTTAACGGCTTGGCTTTGCTGAGAGTGTTTATGTTGGCGGCAAGCTTGGACTGTCTGGAAACCAACTGATGAAGACATAATCTTCATCATTCGAGAAGATGTCGTCATTGTTGATGTTGCAGTTGAAGCTGCTGGTACAAGAGGAGGGGTTAGAGAATGGACCATGATGATTAGAGTCGCCGACCTTTCAATGGAATGGAATACTACTGGTCTAAGTAGATTTTATTTGCTGCCTGGACCTGTTTGATGAATTCAAACTGAAATTGACATAGTAGTGTGGTATATGATTTTAAGTGAGTTTTGTGATTTGCAGTAGAAAACCAAATCTGGGTGTGGATAGCGTTTGATGTGCAAGTAAAGATGACAACCCATTGGTCAGTTCCTGATAAGGTTTCGAATTTGTGGACCCCTCTCTCATTGTTGGTTGATGGCACTACCACCACCACCGCCACCATGTCTTTTCGATTGATCACCCATTCTTTTTTGCGTGGTGGAATGAAGAATAAGGTTTCTCCATCGTCCTTGTTCTTGTCTCATTAAGCCGTCCATGCGGGTAACATGTTGGTTAACTTCACAACTTCTTCACGAGTCTGTTGAAACATGAAGGTGAGTAGCCCCCCCAATTCCAAAGTCAAATGTGCCATGCAATAACAGCCCAACAATTTGGCCATTCGATAGATAATGTTGTTTTTGCAATACAAAAATCATAGTGCAAGGCCTGCCTGTCCCTCTCAAAATTGATTGATCTTCCATTAATTATGTAGATTACACCCATGTCAATGAACAAGGAATGCAATCATCAGACCAACAACGTAGTTGAAGATGACAATGACACTGTCAAACATTTCAAGGTGATGTACCAGGAGTTTCAACTCTTCCACATACTACGATCTTGATTCTTACTTCGAACATCAATGTCTTGTGCAGAAATGTTGCCAGCATTACCCCCCATTCTGGTATTATCACAATGGAAAAAAAAGGCAATGAAACAAGGAAAACTGGAAATGACTGGAAGAAAAAGCAATATCTAATTTGCAATTTTGTAACATCATCAAAAATACAAATGTCTTCAGACCATCTAAGTATCCAACCAAGTTGCTGACATTGCAAAGAAAAAGAAAGGAGACAAAATTTCATAGGTTCAAACACTAATACTCGTGACAAGAGTAGCAGAAACTCGAATACTTGGACAACTGATCTCCAACAATGTTTGCTGCTTACTCTTCGTCTGAATCCTCATCGTCGTCAGCTCCAGCTGCTGAGTTGAGAGCATTCAGCCTTTCAACCAGACTAGCTTTCCTCTCGTCATACGTCAACTTCTTCAAGTTGTACCTGTACAAAAAAATACATGTCCAATAAGTCAAACAACACATGTAATCATAGGTGCCACACCATTAAAAGCATACTACTCATCAATCAAAGATGCAAAACCCAATACAGATAATACAGTAAGGTGATGTTATTGACTCGTTCAACCGACTAGTTAGCGTGACATACACTAAAAGGATGCACATACATATCCAAATATTTAAGCAGGCATACCATTCTACAGCAAGCATTATGGCAATATGATGCAACAGATTACTCAGACAACATGCAGTGTCTGAATTGGCATGCAACTGAATATATCACATCAGTTGTTGTACATGGATAACAGCTTATTGTATTGTATATTTGTGAATGAATACATTAATGGCACATAGTATACCATATCTCATTGGGTAGGTAGTATCAGATTAAAAAATGAATCAAGCCACAGAACTTGGTTCGAGTGAATAACACAAGGAGTGAAAGAGGATCAAACCATGAATGCAAGTCGTATCTTTTCCTAACCAAAAGGAGTAAGCCCTGGAGGGGCCAACACTTCTCAATTCTCATGGAGTTCAGAAAATAATCCAAGTGAACATCATATCAAAGATTAGATTGTTTGGTAGTATCAGACTGACACATGAATCAAGTCACAAAACATAGTTCAAGTAAATTACCTCTTGTGTTCCGTAGGCTGCTTCTTCTCAGATTTCTTCACTGTTGGATCTGCGCGGATGGCAGCATGAACCTTCTTGTACAGCTCCTCAAGGCCATCAGCATCAATTCCTCTCTTGATGTACTCGCTAAAATGAGTCTGCAATTTCTCTGGTTCATCTTCCGCCAAAGTCTACAGCCAATCAATCAAGTCAAACCCACAAGTTATTACAAACTAAGGTGAGAAAATGATACTATCAGAAAATACATACCCTCATGTATGCAGCAACATGCCCACCGAAGATATACTTGCGGTGAACATCAGCATCCAGCTGCTTAGAATCCTTTGAGAACCCAGCAAATCTCTTCTCACTATGAGGAATATCCAACCCACCGTCCAAAGCTCCCTGTTGTTTGCATGAGAAGAATATGTTAATGAAGTATGGAACCACACAGCACAAAATTGGTTGTGCCACACGTACAAAGGATTCTAGAACGGGTTTTTGAGGGGGAGCATGAGCTTATTCAATATATGCAACTATGAAAGTATCATTATAAAGAATCCAACAACTCCAGTCTGAGAATATGTATGAAACGCCTAGGTACTGCAACAGAAACATGGTTCCTTGTAACAAGAAAGTCAAGACGAAAGCAAGGGGGCAAAAGTGAAAATGCATCACAAATCTTACTGCAATGAATGCACCATAATTTTTTCTGTACTGCAATGACAATTCCTAACCACAACAAGAAACATATAAATATAAACTACTAATAAGTGGAGCCTGCTTATTAGCACAAGAAGTTTATAAAGATGAAATACCAAGCCACTAAAAAGCTCGGGCGCAAAAAGAGGATCTCAAGTCCGAACCTTTGTGATAGGATTTCATGGAAATAGTGGATACTAACCTATGACGGTAATGAATTATGTAGTTTTTAACATCGCAAATCACGATCCAATATTCACCATATAAGAGTGCATGAGTATGCAGACATCTCGATACAAAAAAGTCTAAAACAAGTTACTATCATCACTCAGACTAGCAACAACAACTTCGTTTATTGACACAACACGCACCTTCAATGCACCGAACACTCTGTTCCCTGTGGTTGTTCTCAGAAGACCAACATCGAGGAGAGCACGGAATGGCCTCCTAGTGTCTGCTGGCTCAACTGAGTAATCCTCTCCGGTAGCCTAACAAAGGAAAACTCAAACACCTCAATAACCTTGAATAAAAACTGCAGCGGCAATTGACAAGCCATGATTGTAACGAGAATAAGTAGTTTTACACAAATACCTCAACATTGCCTTCATACTCGTCATCCATCTCGAGTGTTTTCAAGACACGACGGGCCAACAGAAGTCCGGTACAGTAAGCTGATCAATACAGTTATGATACAAAATTGATCAAACAAATGTCCCTTATGATACAAAATTGATCAAACAAATGTCTCAAATGACAACACAACTGAGAAACAGTAACAGGGGGAACATGGGTTAAAGTTCGTGGTACCTGCAGCATAGTTTGTAAGACCAACTTCAAGACCATATCGTGGCAACTCATGAGCATAAGCTGCAGCAAGGACCATATCACCAGCAATGCTAGCAGATATGATTTGGGCACAAACATCCTTGTTTGTGAAACGCACAACAAAACGATACTTGGGAGTGTTGTACTTGTTCTTGTCCTGGTTAATCAGGCGCACCCTAGCCCTGTAATCAGTCTTTCCCTCTGCAGAAACCAATTAAGAAAAGAGATGAGGAAAATGGATAGCAAAACCAACTCCATTGCATGCTTCGGAATTAAGACAAAGTAATCGCACCTCTCCTTCTCTTGAACTTGACCTGAAACCGCTTGAAGTATGCCCTGGACTTTTGCGATTTGATGAAGGCCTGAGCGATGAATGAATTTGTTTAGACAAAATTAAAAGTAGCTCATGAAATCATCATACCAAGAATTAGCAACTAATACATCTTCCAGTGGCACATTTCATAAACCCTAGGGTCAATATGGTATAGCTTATATGTAGAATAAGTCGACTTATGAGTTCAAGTCAAAGTCTGACAAAAAAAAAGCAGTCCAGAGAAACAAAGGGTGTGTTGGTTAAAAAATGTATAAGCTGAAAAACTCTAAGAAAACTCCAAGAACCTTATTTTATTTTTTTACACTCATTTCACACAATAGACTTAAAAGTCCAAATCCAAAATGCCATTCTTTAGGTCGAAACAGACAATTCCATAGTAATGAACTAGGGCAAACAGCCAATGGACCTTATTTTTATTTTTTTTACACTCATTTCACACAATGGACTTAAAATTTCCAAATCCAAAATTCCAGCTTACAGGTCCACACCAAATCCAACTTATAAGATGAACTAATAACCCAAAAGTAACTTATGAAGCTGGTTTTAATTCATACAAAACCCGCCCTAGGTCAATAAGTTGTGTACTCTCGCAAATAATTTCTGACGAGTTCAAACAAATCAGTTGTCTACTCTCATGATTTCTTCATAGTTTTGGTTAGTCACAACTACCATGTTACAATGAAGCAGAACTAGCTATGGACATAATTAACATCTTAAGGCAATAAGTGATCCCTGTAATAATTTGCCCCAATACACCAAGTCCACATGATTAACAGAATATAGAAGCATCTCTAGTATAAAAGAGCATGCAGCAATATCAAGAAATGAGTTGTCAATGTACAAGCACAGTGTCATGGCAACAATTGCAAAAAGATGATAGCACTAAAAATCCACAATTTCTCCC
The DNA here is from genome assembly GCA_023055425.1 of Linanthus parryae. Taxonomy (NCBI): domain Eukaryota; kingdom Viridiplantae; phylum Streptophyta; class Magnoliopsida; order Ericales; family Polemoniaceae; genus Linanthus; species Linanthus parryae. The sequence continues at coordinate 1,942,642 of JALGPY010000024.1, forward strand.
TCCCCCCCCCCCACCAAAGTTAGTACAGTAGCTACACAGAAGTGTTACCACAACCACAGATCTGAGGAATATGAAACATTGTCGAAACAAACAATTTCATAGTCATGAACTAGGGCAAACAGCCAAAACCCAGATATACACATACACATCATCGAAGAGCTAACCATATAGAATGGCGACTAAACAACAATCAAACATGGGAAATGAAGGAGGGCAAACGGATCTTCAAAAGCTGTCGAAACCCTAAGTAAACGATGTACAAACACTGGGGAGCGTACAACAATGGATAAATATGAAGACTGTATTTGTCGAGTAAAGAGAGCGATTGAAGAGAGATACTCACCATTGTTGCGGACGACTTGGACCCTGTAACCCTCCCGAAGCGCGCTGAGCAGAGAGCGGACGAAGAAGGAGATGGTGTTAGATATATACCATCAAAACCCTAAGTTTGGGCTCTACGGAAATGACCATAAAGCCCAACGTCTTCTTGTTATATGACTACACAGACCCTGCTTTCCTTTTTCTTTTCCTTCTCAATTTTTTTTGCACCCTATCAAACATGACGTTAGTTATTATTATATTTGTATCTTCATAGAAGTTTCTACAAAGTCTGAAAAGTTTGACCTAGCTCCGAGTATATCGGAGAAGAAAGGGCGATCTCCAGTGCTCCAATGGCAGACGCAACGGCGGAAGAAACTACTCGCAGATTCGGTTTGCTCACGTTAGAGGAAGAGGAGGACATCTTCGAGGTTGACAGAGAACGATGCGTCGAGGCGTTGAGTGCCTTCACTCATTGTTTGGCAGGCGATTTTCTTCTTCCCGGCAAGATGAACGTTTGGTGTAACAACCCCCTTATTCCGGCTCGGGAGAGACCGGGAGGGTGCTACTTGTAACGAAACGGCGGCAATCATGAACAAAACATCCATAGTTGTATATTACAAACTGATAAATGGATTCATATTCTATTTGGAAAATGACACTTAGATGTTTTGTTCATAATTTCCGTTGTTTCGTTACAAGTGGCACCCTCCCGGTCTCTCCCGAGCCGGAATAAGGGGGTTGTTACATTTGGGCCATGAAACTAGTATTCAAGAGAATCTGGTTTGAGGGGGACAAGATCTCCATCAATGAATCAAAACCCAATAAGTTTATTCTAGGGTTCCCAAGCAAGGAGACAATGGACAAGGTACTCGCCGGAGGCCCATGGCTATTTGACGGCAACGTCTTCCTGCTGAAACCCTGGGATGTGCATCGTGCCATGGAAGAGTTAACATTTGATGAGATAGATATCTGGGTCCAGATCCTTAACTTACCTCTGTATCTTCAAACTGAGAAAGATGCTAGAGATTTTGTGAACACGTTGGGGCTGATCATAGATTCGGACAAGAGGGTATTGGCAGGCAAAGACGGTGATTACATGAGGGTTGGCGTACGAACAATCTGAGGAAACCTCTTCGGCGCGGCAGGTTTATTATGGTCCTCGACAATAAGAGGTGGTTCGATTTCAAATACGGACGGATTGAACAGGTATGTGGGTGGTGTGGGAGGATTGACCACTGCATGGAGGATTGCAACCATAAAACCCTAGAAGAAAAAGCAGCGAACGAACCAGGATATGGCCAATGGTTGACTTACAAGCCACCTCCCCGCAAGAAACGGATTCCCAAGGCGAAGTCCGATGAGGGGGATCCGTTTGATGAGACAGTCAGTAGGGACGGTTCTGAGGACTATGTGGGTGATTCTGGTTCTAACAGTAGCAACGCCTGTGAGAAGATGGATCTTGACGATGAGAATTGTGGCCTTCCTTCGAACAAGGGGGTCACCATACACGATAACCCACTAGGGAAAACTCCACCGAACCCACCTGGCTCGAAGAAAGAAGGCAAGGGTAAGAAGGCGATGAAATCCGCTAGCGGGGCGGAGAAAGAGAAGAAGAAACCTGCAAACCCAAACATTGTCACCCCACGTAGACCATCGGAAAAGAGGAAATCACGTGACTCAGTTGCTAGCCCAACGGTGAGGAGAAAGGCAGTGCATGTGGACAGGTCAGGAACAGGAGATGATGGGTCAAAACCCAAAGATGTCAACCAGGTTTCTCGTCAAGGGCTTCCGAAACCGGAAGTGGGCGCCATAAAAGACCCTAACGCGAGATTGGCAGTGTCAGCACAACAGAAGCACTGCCAGGCACCATGAATCTCATAGGTTGGAACGTGCGGGGGCTTGGGAACCCCTGTAACGTCAACTCTCTTCACGATCTCGTGAGGAGACAGAAGCCCAATTTGGTATTCCTAATGGAAACCAGATTATTTGCGAGAGAAATGGAAGTAATAAAGAACAGGTGTGGGTATGCAAAACGGAGTTTTTGTGAATTGTGAAGAAAGACGGGGTGGATTGGCTCTGTTCTGGGATAGAGAAATCAACTTCACTCTTATATGATGTACAAAGCATTTCATCAATTGTACTGTTAAGTTTCCGGGTTCAGATCAGGATTGGTGTTTTACTGGCTTTTATGGGGACCCAGTGCGCCAGGAAAAGGAAGCATTCTTGGACGTTGTTATCACGTATTAGGCCTCTAAATCAACTGTGGTTGGTTATTGGAGATTTCAACGCGATATCGTCACACGTCGACAAGGAGGGTGGTTGAGGAGTTACCCTTATACAAGTCCAGGATTTTAACAAGGTGTTAAGGAAGCTTGGGCTCAGGGATCTTAGATCCACCGGAAATCGGTTCACGAGGACAAATAATCAGCCAGATAACAGATCGATTCGGGAGCGGATTGATAGGTGTGTTGCTACAGACAGATGGATTGAAGCCTTTGGGAGAGCCAGAGTTAATCATCTCGTAGCGGATACCTCCGATCATATTCCGATAGAAGTGCAGATCGGTAGGAATACTTTTCGTGTTCTGACGGCCCAACGCCGTTTCCAGTGGGAGGCAATGTGGCTGGAGCATGATGACTGCAGCAGAGTGGTAACGGACAGTTGGAGAAAATACCCATGTACGGTGGGCTCAAAACTGGCGGACGTAGCTTTAAAGCTGCGCTCATGGGACAGTGACACCTTCGGTAATAATCGCAGGCAGTTGAAGAACCTTCGTTCTCGATTGGAAACCCTCGGGGGAGTTCGGCAAACAGCAAGCATAATTCAAGAAACAAGCGAGATCAAATTAAAAATCTCTCGACTCCTACGGATGGAGGAGATTATGTGGCGACAAAGATCACGGGAAGTTTGGTTGAAGAGTGGAGACCAAAACACTAAGTTTTTTCGCAGGAAAGCTTCTATACGACGTGCTCGTAACAGAATCAGCGGCATCGAGAACGAGCGTGGGGAATGGGTAGAAGATCCGAATGAGGTAATCTCGATTATAGAAAAATATTTTACAGATATTTTTACTACCTCTGACCCAATGCGCAGTGATATGGAGTCGTTAATGGACCCGATAGAAGAGCTGCTCTCCTTAGAGAGTAGGCGTCTCCTTGTCTAACCATTCTCGGCAGAGGAGGTGGTAGCAGCCCTTAAAGAAATGCCGGCTGAGAAGGCGCCAGGCCCAGACGGGTTCCCGGCTCTCTTCTACCAACGTTTTTGGCCCCAAGTAGGTGATGAGGTAACAAAAATCTGTTTGAGTGTTTTGAACAATGGAGGTGATATTTCAGAGTATAACCACACTTTGATAGCACTTACACCCAAAGTTAAACAGGTCAGAAAAGTATCAGATTTCAGACCAATATCATTGTGTTCAACGGTGTATAAAATCATCACTAAGACCCTAGCCAATCGATTGAAGATTGTGTTAGGGGAACTAATTTCGGAGAATCAGAGCGCCTTTGTTCCTGGGCGTCTCATCTCTGATAATATTTGGGCAGCTCATGAGATTATGTATACGATGAAGACAAGAAAGAGTAAAATCGGGATTGCATCCATTAAGCTTGATATGAGTAAAGCATATGATAGAGTAGAGTGGGATTTTTTGCGTGCTTCTATGGAGAGGATGGGTTTCGGGTTCAAATGGATCACGGTGGTTATGAACTGTATTACTACAGCTTCCTACAGTGTTCTGGTAAATGGTTCAGTGCAACGAAAAATAATGTCGGGTCGGGGGTTACGTCAAGGATGCCCCGTCTCTCCTTACTTATTTTTAACTTGTCAGTGAAGTCCTCTCGAGGAATATCACAAAACTGGTTACATCAAGAGAAATACCGGGTGCAAAAGCATCCCGGGGAGGACCGACAGTGTCCCATCTATTCTTTGCAGACGATAGATTGATCTTCACGAAAGCAAATGTTTCGGAACTGACGTGTTTACTGAATCCGTTATAGGTTTATGAGAAGGCATCTGGGCAGTGCCTTAATGCCCAAAAATCCGCGATGGTCTTCTCGGATGGAGTGGCCGACCCTATATGGCAACAACTCAGTCATTTATGTGGAATACCCATCAAGAACACTCATGAAAATTATCTTGGGTTGTCGACTGTCTTTGGGAGGAGCAAAAAGATCCTGTTTCAGAAGATTATAGAGAGTATAGCGGCAAAGCTCAAAGGATGGAAGGAAAAACGCTGTTAGTGGCGGGAAAAGAGATCTTGATTAAAGCTGTGGCTCAAGCAATCCCGAATTATGCCATGAGCTGTTTTCTGCTTCCGATTGGTATTTGTAAAGATGATGAAAAGCCGATCCGTCAATTCTGGTGGGGTGACAGTTCGGACAAACGCAAGATTCATTGGATTAATTGGGCAACCCTAAAAAGAAGCAAGGAGAAGGGGGGTCTAGGCTTTAAGGACCTCCAATATTTCAACATTGCTCTTCTAGGAAAGCAAGCATGGAGGATCCTAAAAATCCCCCAAAGTCTTCTCACCCGTATCCTACGGGACAAGTATTTTAAGGATGGAGACTTCATTCATGTCAGACCAAAGGGGAAACTGTCCTACGCTTTCAGGAGTATAATGGCGGGTCGAAATATCTTAAAGCTAGGATTGGAATGGAAGGTAGTTTCGGGAAATCAAATAAATATTTTTAAGGATCGCTGGGTTCCTCGTGGCCACGTTTCTAAGGTAATAACGCCAAGTCCAGACTATGCAAATATGAAGTTGTCTCATTGTGTTATGGAAGGTCAGTGGCATGAGAATAGATTGCGTACATATCTGTGGATGTAGATTCAAACGACATTCTCAAAATGCCTAGCCCTCAGGCGTCGGGTCAAGATGTGTACAAATGGAGTTTTTCCGAGAACGGGTGCTATTCCACTGCTACTGGTTACAAGCTGCAGCACGAAGGAGAGATGGCGGAAACTTCCGAGAGTAACAAGTCCAACTGGTTGCGAGAGCTTTGGAGATTAAAGATTCCCCGGAAAATTATCATACATGCATGGCGTATGTGGTTGGGTGCTCTCCCAGTGGCGACAAGATTAAGGGACAAAGGGTCAGCAGTTCCTCTCCACTGTGGTGGCTGTAAAATGGGGATTGAAAATATTGAACACTTCTTTATAGAGTGTTCAACAACCCAGAAAGTGTGGAAGTACTTCCTTGGAGACGAATATGTTAACACCCGACGAGCTTCGTTGCAAGATCGGATCCTAAATATCTTCACAGTACAGTCGAAGGATTTTAGAATAAAGTGGGCAGTGATAGCATGGGTGCTTTGGCAAGAAAGGAATAAGGCGCGATTCAACGAGGAAGAGTTTTCATTCGAGACTTTAAAGAGCAAGGCTTAGTACCACCTAGTAGCCCTGGGTTGCGAAGAAAGTACAAGCGTGGCAGCAGGAATTTTAGCGGCAAATGCGACGGTGGGTTGGCAACCACCGGAGGAGGGCTGGCATAAAGTCAATACGGACATCTCATGCGCAAGGGAGGTGGGGGTAGCTGGAAGTGGAGCGGTTCTACGGGATTAAACAGGACATTTGTTGCAGGAAGGTTTGAAAGAATACCGCACCACAACTCTGTCCAACTAATGGAGATGATTGGCATTAAAAAGGGCATAGAACTGGGTTGAGATGCTAAATGTATGCGGCTAGTACTGGAATCTGACTCACAACTTGGTGTGGATTTGTTAATGGCCTGGCAAAGTGGTCGAAGTCGAGAAGATACGGTTTGCATGGAGATTGCGATGGAAGCTCAAGAGTGCATGCAACTATGTTTGAACTTTGAAGAGATATGCTTCCGCCATGTTAGACGTGAAGCCAACCGGGTAGCTGATTTGTTTGCTCATAGAGCTATTAGTTTCTCTCAATATAGTATTTATACCCGCCCTCCTGATTGGGCGTTAGATGTATTGGAGAACGATCTTTGTTGGTTCGATGGTCTAATTGAAACATTTTTTTCCCTCAAAAATAAAATAAAATAAAATCAAACATGACGTTTTTTTTTTTGAAATATGAAACATGACGTTTTTTTTAGATACGATAATATACAAACCTTTTTTTTGAGAATTTATTTTGTCATCAACGGGGCTTGAACTCGTGACCTCATTCCAACGCTCTACCACTTGAGCTACCAGCCTAGCTGCGATAATATATAAACTTAGGCAAGAGTTTTGTCTGCCAAATATGCACACAAATTCGGGGCAAATTATACACCAAATTTGTACATTTGGTGTGCCCAAACTACTAGAGCATAGCCTATCAGCTACTTTATTTTCAAATCTAGGAACCCACCGGACATTACTCACTTTCATACCCAACAATACTCTAAAAATTTCTCTCTGAAGATGAAACGATTCAGAGCATGAGGTTGAGTTCCAGAAAAAGCTAGATCCTTTAGCCATCTTCAACAACTGATTGAGGGAATTCGCAAGCATTTGAGAATAAGTTTCTATCATCATTGTTGAGGTAAACCCATAATTTTCAATCAGATTCAATCCTTTCTTCATTGCTTCGGCTTCTGAAACAGTTGAATCTAAATTGTAAGGGATTGGAAACACCCATGCTCTTGGCCACTGAGATTTCTTAAAATTGAAGCACCAGTAGCCAATCTCTCCGATGAACAGCAAGCAGCATCGCACTTCAAAAAACCAAGAGGAGGAGCTTTCCATATTCGATCTGCCTGATTCAATCCTGCACTGAGAGTAGAACCACAAGTGTAAGTCGATTCAACAAATTCTAAGTTCTTTGTCATGGCTCTGTTTATCGAAATAATCAGGGAACGGGTGGTTGAATTAAAAAAAAAAAAAAAATTGTTTCGAGTGTTTCAAATCTCCCAGGTACCAAAAATAAAGAGATCTCTGTGGTCTTTCTGAAGATTTTGAATGATGTCTATAAAGCACATACCAAAGGGCAAAATTTTGGGATTAATTTTGAAAGGCCAGAGATATGAGTTCCAGAAATCTTTTGTCCAATTGCATTGAAGAAACAGGTGTGAGACATCTTCAAGAAGATGATTACAGAAAGCACAGTGTTGAGGTAAACCCATACCTTTTTTGACAATTTTTTCCTCGTAGGACGAAGGTTGTTGATTAAACGCCATTTTTTTTTAATTTATTTGGATCATTCAAAGTCGAAACAACATTATTCTCCCCAGAACTGTTAGAAATAGTATTTGAAATGTTTGACAAAATAAGTTGGTTGTTGATTTGAAAAGCAACCTGATAACTTGTTTTAACATTGTAAAAGTCATCCTTAGTTTGTGTCGATACTAAATAATCACCAATCAGAGAATTTTTTTCTAGGTAAATTGTTTGAGTAAAATCCTTATTCCAGCTACCATCGGGAAGTAATAAATCACTAAGCATCGAATTTTCATTTAGAGTTCTAGCACTCAAAGAAGATCTGCCATACCCTGTAGGAATCCATCTGGTTTTGTAGACGAAAGTATTTCTATCATTCCCAATTCCTTAACGAAATCCTCTAAAAGCAATATTCTTAGCATAGGTAAGGCCTTTCCAAACAGTAGAGGCAGAGTTACTTGGATAAGCGGCTAAAACATTTGAATGATGAAAATATTTTCCTTTCAAAACTTTTGTTACTAAAGAATTTGGATTCTCCCAAATACGCCAAATTTTCTTTGCCAAAAGAGAAAGATTAAAAACGTGCAAATTTCTAAAACCCATACCGCCACTTTTTTAAAAAATACACATTTTATCCCAATTTCTCCAAATTATACCCGTATAGTCCTTGTTGGATGTCCACCAAAATTTAGACATAATTTTCTGAATTTCATCAAAAAAAGAAAGAGGGAATAAATACATAGACACGATATAGGTTAGAATGGCTTGCACAACAGATTTTAGTAAAACTTCCTTACCCCCAAAAGATAAAAATTTACTTCTTCAATCTTTAGTTTTATTCCAAATTTTTGTTGAAGATTGGCATAGTAATCTTTACTGTTTCTACTAAGGATAATAGGAAAACCCAAATATTTTTCATGATTAGTATCGATAGGAATTTGAAAAACTTGGTATATTTGAATTTGGATATGTTCACTAACATGTGGGCTAAAAACCAAAGAATATTTGTCTTTATTTATATTTTTCCCGAAGCTTTACAATATTGAAAAAGGATAGAATTCAGGTTTATAGAATTTGAGACAGTTGCTTTTCCAAACAAAATGCAGCCATCTGCGCTTTAACACCTTCCAAGTAATTATGATGAACATATTGATTTAGCAAACTGGATAAACCTTCGAACAAAAAGACAAGGACTTAGCGGGTCCCCTTGCCTTAGTCCCCGATTAGGATAGAAAGAAGGAGTTCTATGTCCATTGATTAAAACATTAATATAACCGTAGAAACACAAGCCATTATTCTATCTATCAAGAAATTAGGCAAACCAATTTTTTGGAGAACAGAAAAAAGAAAACCCCATTCTATTCTATCATAGCCATATCCAATCATAGAGAAAAAGATCCAATTTTACCTTTTTGATGCTTCATTGTATGAAGAGTTTCTAAAGCAACAATGACATTATCTGTAATCAGTCTACTCTTACTAAAAGTTGATTGAGACTCATCAATAATAGAAGGTAAAAAGGTTCTTAAATGATTTTGTTGGAAACATTGCATAAACTAATAGGACGAAAGTCACTGATATACTTAGCATCTTTATTCTTTGGGATTAAAACAATGCAAGTCTCATTTAATTTAGAAATATCATTGCCATGATTGAGAAAATTTGAACAACATCTAATAATATCATCCCCAATCTCATTCCAGTAGGTTTTATAGAAAAGAACAGGGAGACCGTGGTCCAGGTGCCTTAAGATCATGCATCTCGTTTAAAGCTAATAGTACTTCTTCGGAAGTGAAAGGGAAAGAAAGATGATCATACATTTGAGAAGAAACATTAACATGAATAGCATCTATGACTTGATGATAAGGATTAACATCACTAGAGAATATTTTTTTAAAATAATCCACAAATAAGGATCCAATTTGGGTAGGATCAGTGATTTTTAAACCCATGTCATTTTCAATAAAAGAAATATTATTTTTCCTTCTCCTGTCTGAGGCTACTTTGTGAAAAAAATAGTATTTTTATCGCCTTCTTTTAGCCAAACGGCTCTGGATTGCTTTCTCCATTTTAATTCATCTTCAGCTTTTAAAACATTGATTTCCTTTATTGTATTTTGAATTTGTTGCAGATTTGAAATAGTAGAAGGCATGTTGTACAAGCATTGTAATTGACGATGCAACTCCCGACGAAGAATATTCTTTTCACGATGGTTTCTACTACCCCAATTTTCTTAATATGTTGAGTTAAGTCATGTTATTTTGCATGTAATAAATGAGGATCTGTCAGATTAGATGTAGAAGTAGTATGCCATACCTGAGTAACAATATCAAGGCAATCCGAAGACTTAGCCCAAGCAGCAGAAACTGGAAACGTCGAGCACCAAGAGAAACGGGAACAATGGAGGACAGGGTCAGAATGATTGGTATGTGGTCTGACCCCGCCGTAAGGAAATTTGTGTACAAAGTCTCCAGTTCGTGAGACCAAGCTGCCCGGTCAATTCTTTCTGCCACAAAGTCCCTGCCATGTCGTCTATTATTCCAGGTGAAATCATAACCCTTATACCCAATATCTCGAAGTCTGCAATCTGATAGAGCATCAGGAAAATTCTTGATTTGAGTCTAGCTTCTAAGTCTTCTTACTTTCTTTTCTTTCTGCGAGAGGATTTTTTTAAAATCACCAATTACTATTCGCGGTATTCCTATACCCAGGTTGCGTATCAATGTCCAGGAAGTGTGTCTATACGCTGTATTTGGCTCACCATAGAAAAAAGTCGCGTAAAAACCCTTGTTTGGATCATCTGAAGGACGGATGAAACTGTGGATGTGGAAACGATTGATCTTTAAAACTCTCAAATCTACATCTCCACTCCATAAAAGAGATAATCCTCCCGAAAGACCTTCACGAGGCACAGAAACACCATTTGAGAAACCCAACTTGAACCTGCATCTTTCAAACTGATTTTTTGTTTGTTTTGTCTCCAACAAAAATAAAACATCTGGTTTATTGTTCCTACACAAGGAAAGTAAATAATGGAACGTGCAAGTCTTTCCCAAACCTTGAACGTTCCAACTTATGATCCTCATTGTGGTCAGATGGACCGGTTCTCACCGATCTCACCCGAGTTGTGAGTGAGAGATACGTTTTCATCACTCGATGAAGTTTCTGATCCCGAGCGCCATCCGATTTCTTTTTCTTGAGACCTTGTACTATAGATCTCTGTAGTACCCATTTGCTGTGTAGTTTGTAGCCCGCCCTCAGAAGCTTCTGGAACCCCCTGTTTCCTCTTTAGCGTAGAAGAAACAGAGTTAGTAGCGCCTGAGGTTTCTCCACGCGGATAAGGCAAACCATATTTTTTGCGGATAAGTCTATTTTCCTCAAAAATATCACTTTCCTCATCTTCTCCCCTATCAACAGATTGAAGTCCATTCGCATCTCTGTCCTAGACTCCTTTGCTTGTTTTTTTTCTTTATACAATTTTTCCTCCGAGTAATACCTGTCTCTTCATCATCCTCATCAGATGACCCGCCCGTATATCCTTGTCCCTGCGCATCCATAGCTTCAACTTGATTTGCAGCTACCGAAGTTGCAGATGACCCAAAAGCATGAGACATGTCCTTACTTAGTCCAAGGACATAGTTAATCATAGCCTTATTTGTTGACCACTGTCCATAACGTAAAGGGGTTGTTTCCGCAGTCAATTTTTCCTTCTTTGAGAAAGTTCAGAACATAACTTCATGGCCTACCCGTCCACAAAAGAGAACACATTTGGAAGCCTTTCATATCGCAACCAAACCCACACTTCTTTACCCTTCTCAATTGTAACAAATTTGTCCCTATGAAGAGGATTTTTAAATTCCAAGACAATATCCAGTTTGACAGTTTTACCCACCAAAACACCACGCGTTGACACCATGCAATACTCAACAATTCCAAGACTATGACCAATTTCCTTTCCAACTTTTTTCGTCTGATACTTACCCGGAAGACCATGGTTGGGAATTGTAAACCATTTCAACAGTATCTTCTGAATCAAAAGAAAACTGATAAATGTAATCCCCTTTTGGAGTAACCAATATATCGGGGGGATCCTTCCAAGCCTTGGACATTTGCATTTGAAGAATTCCCAAGTTTATATTTTTGGCTGTAAAGATCTTGCCAAAATACTCTTATTACACACTTGCCTTGCTTCGACCATTGCTTCTGTAGATAACTTTGCCGGTGCTTTCTCATGCTCTGTGAGTTGAAGACGATCGAGAAGGTGAGTGAGATCCAAACTCGCAACATCAATAGTAGGATTGTTCGACATGATTGATTGAGATGAAGAAAAATAAGTTCTGGAAAAGTGACAAGGAGATGATTTAAACATGACGTTCATTATAAGTTTATGTTGCAAAATGTAGATAGTGCATTCTGAGCAGAACAACCACTGTCCAGGTGGCAGTCATCAAGCGCATCTGGTGGTACTCCGTATACACCCTTTCATATTTATATATGCAAGAGTATCCACATGGGGGGCTGTGAGACAGGATCACCCGCGATACTAACCGCACGGGAGTTGTATGGACTTAGTGTCTTGGAGGCTAGAGTAAGGAACGTCGCGCGAGAGAAACAACCACGCTCGCGCGCGACCCTTGGTAACTGTCTGAGAGATTTAATGCCTGCTTATCCCATAAATGTGTTCGATCTCATAACGGTCCCCTACTTATGTGGATGAGTGTGTAACGTGCCCTATATATACGGTCGAACGTGCCGTTACGAGGCTAACATTAAGCCGCCATTTATGGGCTCATTTACCCCTCATAACGGTCACTTCCCCACTATACATAGGAACGCTAGCCTTCTATGGCAACGTCCTGAATCTCTTAGCCAATTTGTTATACTGTCCTCTCTCAAGAATAGTTAGCAAGTGCTTACTCTTTCCCCTACGCCAACCCTCAATCTCTCTGTGCTTTCTTCTTCTTGTTCTTGTTCTTACCCCTTGTTAGAGGTGTACACTAGGATCTCTTCCCAGGATTTCCTTGTACACATTTTGGTGAACCCGACGTGAACCTACCTTCAAGCTTTTACAAATCTTTGCAACCATGTCTCTTGAAGCTAACCCTCGTGATGGTGACCAATCTCTCCAAGGGGAAGAAACCCTAAGAGAGGAGTCTTCACTCAACAACACTAATTCCTAGACCCAGTTGCTGAATGCCACCATTCATAGCCAAGCCAGGGCTATGTAAGCCCAATCTGCTCAGATAGCTCAAATAATGGCTATTCTGGGAGGGCTTGCACAAAGTGCTACCCAGGGAGCCTTGGCTCCACCTGGATCCACTGTGGCGCCTCCGACACACACGTCTGCACCATCAAATACCCAGACATTCCTGCATAATGGGCCTATGCCCCAACCATGGTCATCCTCAGAGTCTTCCCTTGTGCCGAGTTACCAACCAAAGCGTGCAGCTGCTGGGAATCCATCCTCACACCCTGCACTGCCTTCATACGCGGCTGGAGTCCATGGTAGCTATGCACCTCCCCCTCCCTATGACCCCAGCATGCCTTATATTCCGGGATTGGTCGCAACCACGTTGTCTACCTCCGGAGGAAGCGCGCCTACCAGTGTGACGACTTTAGAGCAGCGTTTGGACAACTTCTTGACAAAATGGGAGATCTACTTGATGCCCAACCCTGTTGGTTACAAGGGACCAAAATGGGACAAGTTCGACGAGATTACCGGAAATTCGCATGAACATGTCATGTGTTTTGTTGATCTGATGGGTCCACACGGAGCTGATACACGACTGCTGATGCTCGAATTTCCCAAATTCCTGAGGACTGTCGCGTACAAGTGGTATAGAACCCTCGAAGCTGGTTCCATCAGAACGTGGGAAGATATGGTAAAGAAGTTCAACACCAAGTTCTTCCAGGTCGAGGAAAATTTGACAACCATACATCTCTCTCGCATGCACCAGAAGCACGATGAAGAGGGGGTCGCATTCATCAAAAAGTTCAGAACCAGGTCGTTGGAGTGCGTCAACAAAGTGGCTGAGAGCCGTCTTGTGGAGATATGTCTCTAGGGCATGCGCGACGAGGACAAAGGTATGCTAATCAATATGAATATTCCTACCTTTTCAAAGTTGATTGACTGCACCAGGAAAATCGAGCCACTGGTGGAGAGGCAGAAAAAGAGATACACGTATGAGCGCGTACCAACAAGTTCTGGCTTCAAAATGGGGCGGCTTAGCTACAAGGGAGGACGCGAGCATGATGTTAACTCGGTCTCCGATCCAAAACAACCTCGAGGTCCACCAAAGGAGACACCCCCACTACCATGCACGATCGCAGAGGCCATAGTCTTGTGCAAACAATGGAGAAGAGATGGAGTTCTGCCAGCATTGGAGCATAAACCAACGGGAGAGCAGTTGCGAGACCCAAGATGGTGTGAATTCCATGGCCACGTCATGCACCCGACAAAAGAATGCAGAAAGCTGAGGTGGCTGGTAGATAGAAAAATCAAATAAGGACAACTGGTCATCGATGAGCCAAAGGATGTGCGCAACAATCCACTGCCCTCTCACTCACAGCAGGAGCCTAAGGGAAAGGAGATAGAAATGATATCCATCTGCGATTATGAGGAGGCTGCGGAAGAAGATTTTCCAATCATGGCTGGAATTTGAGAAGAGGAAGATTACTCTTTAGATACAAAAGACTCTCGAGCGGAACAAATGACGGGCTCACGCAAATTTGAGAGGTTCTTCAATTATTTGAACTTCTCAAGCAAGTGCCGACAGGAGATGAAAAAGGCGATCCTAAGAGTAGCTGAGGACTTTTGAGAAGAGTTGCTGATTTCAAATGGAGAATTCGTCAAGGCTGCGCGATCCACCAGCTTGGAAATGACTTTCACTCAAGCATACAAAAATACAGATGCTAACCACCAAAGGCCACTTTACGTGATGGCAATAGTCAATGGGGTTGAGTTCAAGAGGGCCTTCATCGATGGAGAAGATGCGGTGAATGTGATACCACTCAGTACTCTTGGGTTGGCGGTTATCCCGGAGAGCAAGATTATCAAGCGACCATCGCCTCTGATGGGATTTGTGAGCGACTCGCGGTTGACTGTCGGATGGATTCGCCTAGGAATCCAGATTGCCAAATCAAGTGCTCCGCAAAGTTTCATGTCATCGATGCCAATACCACCTACCACATGATCATTGGTCGAGCATGGATACATCGCTTCGATGTTGTGCCATCCACAACTCATCAGATGATGAAGGTCATCTGGAAAGACATGGTGGTGAATATACCAGCTTCAATAAATCCATTCAACCTTAACGAAGCACACCTGACTGAGGCAGTATGGTTCACATAGATGGCAAATGAAGAAATGCCAGCACCATTCAAACCCATTCCTCTGCCAAGTGGGAGAACATCAAAGAGCAGTCACCAGCAGGAGTAATGGTTATGAGAGAACTTCAGAAGGAGCAACCTTCACAGGAAGTGATGCCAAAAGTAACTTACCAGAAGAAGAATGTTTATACCCTCAAGAGAGTGGTCGAGCACAACAGCTAGGGCAAGAAGATAAACAGTTTCTATGCTAATGGGAAGAGGTGCGATCGCATCTGAAGGTGTGAGGGGTCATCTTCGTCCCCTTCTATCGAAGATGTCCCTGAGCAAATTTGCGAGCTAACAGAGGCTCCAAGTAGGGACAAGGAGGCACCACTAGAGGAGTTGAAAGAAGCTCCTGAATGCATGGAAGACTGTCCAAAACCCCAGAAGCAGGAATTGAAGGAAGTATTCTTTAGCCCAACTGAGGAAAAGAAAAGGCCAGTCGTCCTAAGCGCGGATCTCGATGTTGAGGAGGAACGAGGTTTGCTGAAGTTGCTGGAGGAATACAAGGATGTCTTCGCATGGGACTATGATGAAATTCCAGGCTTGGAAAGAGAGGTCACTATGCATAGACTGGATGTTATTTGAGGGTCGAAGCCAGTCAAGCCAAGCGCGAGAAGTTTTCGCCCAGAGGTCAATGCCAAGATAAAGGAAGAGATAGTGAAACTGTTAAATGCAAAGTTCATCGAGCCTAATCACCATCTCACCTGGCTTGTAAACATTGTACATGTGCTGAAGAAGAATGGAAGCCTTCGCGTATGCATTGAATTCAGGGATTTGAACCGGTTTTGCCCAAATGATGATTTCCCATTGCCGAACACAGATCTGCTCATCGACTCTACCGTGGGCCATCACATGTTTAGCTTCATGGATGGATTCAGTGGTTATAATCAGATCAAGATGGCCCCTGAAGATGCAAAGAAGACAGCTTTCATCACACGAGTTGGAGTGTTCCACTACACAGTAATGCCCTTTGGCTTGAAGAATGCGGGTGCGACCTATCAACATTCGATGATGGCACTCTTTCATGATATGATGCACCAAGAAGTTGAATTCTACGTGGATGATCTGGTCATCAAATCAAGGTAAGAGGAGGAACACTTGAAGGATTTGAAGAAGGTATTTGAAAGGTGCAGAATATTCCAACTAAAGATGAACCCTATGAAGTGCGCGTTCGGGGTGACCTTAGGGAATTTTTTGGGGTGTGTGATCCATCGACATGGGATTGAGCATGATCTCGCGAAGGTCTCAGCTGTTACTTGCCTGCCAGTGCCTCAGACTTAGAGTGCGTTGAAAACGTTCTTGGGAAATCTCTCTTATCTGCGAAGGTTCATACCAGCAACAGCAGAATTGACATTTAATTTTGGCAATCTACTTAAGAAGAACGCAACTTATGCCTGGACAGCAGAACATAAGGTCGCATTCGAGAAGCTAAAGCAGCTATTGGCATCTCCTCGGGTCATGATTGATAACTCTTTATTAGAGTTATAATTCTTCTACGTTTGTGTACCGTTTTGTGTGAATTTCGGGTAGATTATACTATAAATACACTATGAACTTGAGTAGATTTAATAAATTGAGCTTTGAGAGATAAATTTTAAATCCGGACGTTTCTCGCGTTATTTTATAATATTTTGTCACGTTTGATTGCACGGGTGTGTTTCGTGTTGTTTTGACAGGAAACGTAACTCGGAGACTGAAAGAATAGGAGAAACGAACTTCGGAAATTAAGACAAAGCTCGGATTGGAGAGAAGAAGACAAGTTCAGCAGATCACACGACTTGCAAAACTGAGTTCGTGCGATCTGGAGCAAGACATAGAATAAATTCGGAGGAGAAAATTGAGCAAACTCACAGCTATCACGATCTTAGTGGATGATCGTGCGATTAGTTAATCAAGTCGCACGACTTGATATTTCAGATCGTGCTACCTGACTTGGTACTTAGAAATATATCGTACGATCTGAGGCAAGAGGAAAAGCAGATCGCACGATCAGCTTTAAGGAGGTCGCGCAATCTGCTTCAGAAAAAATACACGGACGAATGGAAAGAAAAATAGGCATGATTGCTTCTCCTACTTGACCTAAAACTACAATTAATCAAGGAGAGAAGATTCATTGGAGAACGACTCTATCAACGTGAGAAAGAGGAGACTGACGCACGACAAAGAGGAGGACTCATCCTCCATTGAAGCTCTAAGTTTGATTTCTTCTTCTTCTTCTCTCTCAATCTTTGTACGGAGAAACTTGCAAGTCTTGTTTGGTTGATTATTATTAGCTAGACGTTTTGCTAGGCGTCTCTTTGAGAGCCTAGGGTTCATGTAAACGATGATATTTTTCCGGATTTGATCTTTGCTTCATGATTTATTGATTTCTTCTTTTAAATCAATTCTAGTTTCTTGTTTATGCTAGTAATCCTAATTGAGTGACACGATTAGGAGATAAAACTAGGGTTCAAGAACTAGGGTTTGTTCAATAGTTGATTCATGCTTAAAGGTAGCAATATTTTAATTCAATTGTTCATGTATTGTGCTTAATACTCAGTGTTAATGGAGTAGCTAACCGGAACACTGCTTAGTTAGCGAATGCACGATAGTGATTCTAACTAACTAGGATGAGACTTGAACATCAATCCCGTATCACTGAGACTGAGAAGAGACGTGTTAGGATTGGCTAGTGTGGGTATATTCGGTAGATGAGATTCGACTGTTTCGTGCAACGGTGGACCGACAAGACCCGTTGTCGTGCATGTCGTTAGCCTACTAGAACGGACCGGTAGACACAAGAGACCGATAGGAGATTGTAGTCTACCATGAAGTGGAATGACTTGAGGCTGATAGGAGATAGTCAGCGCTGTTACCCGGCTTAGTTAGATTATAGTTAACGTGTTGCTCAGATAATCCAGAAATCGTCTACAGCCCTAGGTGATCTAGAGATTGCCTAGTTTCTCCAAACTTGTTTCTTAAATATATAAAAAAATACAAAAATATTAGATTAGTTGTTATTTCAATTCTAAAATCAATAAAATCTTACCTCCTGCACCGTACTCTAAATTAAATAACTAATTAAATAATCTCAAGCCTGTCCTCGTGGGATCGATAACTCGGGGTTGAAATACCACCCCTATATTACTTGACCGTGCACTTGCGCATATGCGTTAGTAATCCGCGTCAAGTTTTTGGCACCGTTGCCGGGGACAACGGTAGATTATTTAGTTAAGAGTTAGTTTAGAGTACTTTTATTTTAGTTTTAGTTTTTTTTTCTATGTCTCTGTGCTTCACGGGTGTCTTGTGAGTCTGTTTTTCAGGAACGCGGGAAGCAAGAGAAAATATAAACTTGTGGAGCGTAGACTGTTATTCAGGTCCCCCCTACTGTTTCCACTGTAGGGGTAACCATGAAGACGAGGACGCATGCATAATTTGGTGCTACGTATGTGGCATTTGGCACGACCGTAGAGACTCATGTCGAGTACATGCCCCCCAGCTTCATCAGCACCAGGAAGACTCATCTACAATTATGGCAGAACGGCGTAGTATTATGGAGGACATCAAAGTGTGCGCCAAATTTTTGTCCATAGCTGCTCAAGTGCCACAAGAGGATTCTGCCACAGGTAGGGAATACGCGAGGGAAATGATGGAGAGGATAAAGAAACGAATAGAAAAACTGTCAACAGCAGGGAATCTAGTATTCAAGAGCCACAAGAAGAGACCTTGCCATATGACAGTGAGCCGAAAATTGAACCTTCATCGAAGTGGAAGAAGAGATAACTGAGCCGAGCAAAGACTTTAGTGTCCAGGAACCATTGGTGGACTCTGCCATGTATGAGGACTCAGACTCTGATTCAGACTGCGGTGGACCTGTGTGCCCAAGATGGGAGGACTTTCCGTATTGCCAGCCAAAACTAAAAGAGCCCTCACTTCCTTGGCGTGAATGGGAAGAAACCGACATTGGAAGCCTATGGTGTGTTGATGATGAAGCTGATGAAGCACTTGTGCCTATATCGGTTGAGGTAAAAGCCCCTACTCATACTTTTGAAGAATTCTCTATATCTCATGTTAATCAAGTCTGTGATGATTTGGAAAGACTTGTGTATGGAGATTCTTATGGGGAAGAGCATCATGAGAAATTTTCAATTTCGTGTCATATTGGCTATTATATTGATGATCGAAACGCCATAGTCAAGGAGTTGAAAACAAACAAGTGTGGGGGTGTGTATGAATTTCATGGGTCGGATGAAGAGCATCGAGCACCAAAGATGTACTATTGGGATGAATTTATGGAGAAAGATGAATGTGAAACCAGTGGTACTTTGTGGAAGTTGATTAAGAAGATAAATTGCAAGATGAAAAAAGTCAGCTTCTTCAACTCTCTACCATCTGCACAACACAAGGGTGCACGTGAGGTTGTGGAAAAGAGATGGTGGAAGAAGAAGAAGTGGAGGGATAAAGAAGCCTCCACAATCCTTTTTGGTCAAGATAACCGGGTCGGGTTGTCGACCTTAAATTACAAGCGCTGCTTGGGAGGCAACCCAATGTAGAGTAGGATGCTATTTATTTATGTTCTTTCTTTTAGTCTCCATAAGATTTTGAGGGGTGAGAGAGAGTTTCTTTAATACTTTCAATCAGTGGGCAGGGACACAGGTACAAAAGACGCTCCGGATTCCCCTTCTTGATGCGTGCGATAGATAATGTTGAGTAGGCGCATCGAAATCCGGACGCGAGGTGAGACTTTTCCGGAAACTGTCAACGGTCCACGAGACCCCTTCTTGTTGCAGTTTTGCGGACACGGTGCCCATGTAGGCCCGGGCACCCCAGGTACCTTTAACTCTCTCTGTACTACGTTTTGAGCGATAATTGTGTAGATCCACCGCCAACACATTTAAGCTATGAGTCCTCTAATTATATCTCTAAATTTGTTGAGGACAACAAATCGCTTAAGTGTGTGTGTGGGGGGGGGGGTGGTCTGTGTACAGTTATGCTAGCCATGTCGGTCCTTGCATAGCCTTGTTACATGTAGTTGTGTAGTATTGCGAGTATTGTATGGTTAGTGTAATGTTTTTAATATATTGTTGTATTGTGATAGGTTCAAATTTTTTCTGCATTGTTCTGCACTTTTATATTATTGAGTCCCCTACCCAATCGTTGTGGTTAATCGAGTTGGCCAGTTACATGTAGAGTTTAAGAAAATTTTAAAAAATAGAAAAGCGAAAATCCATAAAAATTTGAATTTTTTGAGTTGGGCAATTGATGAAGCTTGAAACCAGAGAGAGTTCAGTGAAAGAGTCTCAATGAATAGGAAGCACCGTAGTGGGAAAACCTTAATTTTTAGTATCTTGCGCACTAGTTTCACGAAAGGAAGTCTCGGGTATTCAGGGAAAAGTGGAAAGAAGACGAGGGCATACCTTTAGTTCCTTTATTGTGCTAGGAGGATTTAGTCCTAAGGAGTTGAATAGTCTGTTTTCGAGTGGAAACTCGTGGCCTCTTGTAAATATGGGGTGAACCTTCGTGTAGAGTCGGTTCCATGTGGTACATTTATCTAGCCTAAGTGAAGTTAGGGAGTGTACACCACCATCCCTTAAGGCGGTTTCAAGAGCTAACCGAAAAAGCCCACACTTAGTTGCTCTAAATGCACGGCTGGAAAAATTAGAAGATAATAAAAAAACAAAATGAATACAAAAGAAATCAAAATATTCTCTTGGACTAGATACGGTGAACAGCCTAATGTGCCCCCGTTCGCGCGGGGAATTTGGATTCAAACCAATTAGAGTGTCTAAGGAAAATTAAAGTCAAGCCGTATTACACGGAGCTGTGTCTCCCGTCACTGGGACAACTTCCATTCAATGCAATAACGGCTAAGAGGATCTGAAAACCTCATATGACTTGGCGAGGAAAGACTACTATAGGACTAAGGGTGCCTAGACCCTCTGAGATAAAGGACATGCCCGGATCTTGGATTGAGTTTAGTGGATGTTTGGGGACCCCTTAGTGAGCTTGTGCGTAGGATAATTTTATTTTCAATTACTTATTGCGGCTGTGTGAATTGCAAAAGAGATTTGTGAGAACTTGATGATTTTGGTTAGTGATAGCGAGATTGCCCGTCTCTTAAGAAAAAGAAGAAATTTGCGTTTTTCAATTTTTGCATTGTGAAATAATTGAGTTGCATTGTATAGAGCATGTAGTTTGCATAGTCGTGTGTGTGAGTTGTTTTTGTCACATGGTTAGTAAAGTCGTATGCAAGTCGGTGGATTTAAAACCTAGTGTGAGGATTGATTTTTCTCGGGACGCACAAAAAGGTAGTGTGGGGGATTTGATAAATCTGTATTAGAGTTATATTTCTTCTTAGTTTGTGTACCGTTTGTGTGAATTTCGGGTAGATTATATTAGAAATACACTATGAACTTGAGGAGATTTAATAACTTGAGCGTTGAGCGATAAATTGTAAATCCGGGCGTTTCTCGCGTTATTTTAAGATATTTTGTGACGCCGAATTGAATCGAGGCGTTTTATGGGAGCAGCAAGAAGCAACGAAAAGAAAGGAAAATAATGAAAGAACCTCCATAGGGTTCAAAGAAAACACAAAGTTTCCTGAAATGAACTCAATATTCAATAATCTGCTGAAATAAGTCCACAAGCCGGACTTAAATAGCCAAAAATCATAATTATTCTAAATATGGTAAAAAATTTAAAATTAATGCTAAACAATCATCATAACCTAATAAAATACTTAGATAAAAATATCCACCCAAATTGGGTTTAAATCAAAATCTTAATTAATAAATAAATATTCTGAAAATAGAAAACTGCTGATTTCGACCCCTAAACAGTCGATTTTAACCAAATCAGGGCGGTGCCGTGATTTATCACGGATTCTTTTTACAAGGTCATTTCCACTCAAAATAATGTATGATTTCGTGCAAATTGGACATCCTTCAATTCTGCCCCTTATTCTGCGTCTGGACCGAAACAGTTTCTCTGAAGCTGACGCGTATCTCCAACAAATCAATCCTGCATCATTTTGTCACGTTTGATCGCACGGGTGTGTTTCGTGTTGTTTTGACAGGAAACGTAACTTGGAGACTCAAATAAGAGGAGAAACGAACTTCGGAAATTGAGACAAAGCTCGAATTGGAGAGAAGAAGACAAGTTCAGCAGATCACACGACTTGCAAAACTGAGGTCGTGCGATCTGGAGCAAGACTTAGAATAAATTCGAAGGAGAAAATTGAGCAAACTCACTGTCATCACGATCTTAGTGGATGTTCGTGCGATTAGTTAATCAAGTCGCACGAATTGATTTTTCAGATCGTGCGACCTGACCTTAGAAATATATCGTACGATCTGAGGCAAGAGGAAAAGCAGATCGCATGATCATCTTTAAGGAGGTTGTGCTTAAGAAAAAATACACGGACGAAGGACTCATCCTCCATTGAAGCTCTAAGTTTGATTTCTTCTTCTTCTCTCTCAATCTTTGTATGGAAAAACTTGTAAGTCTTGTTTGGTTGATTATTATTAGCTAGACGTTTTGCTAGGCGTCTCTTTGAGAGCCTATGGTTTCATGTAAATGATGATATTTTTCCGGATTTGATCTTTGCTTCATGATTTCTTGATTTTTTCTTTTGAATCAATTCTAGTTTCTTGTTTATGTTAGTAATCCTAATTGAGTGAAACGATTAGGAGATAAAATTAGGGTTCAAGAACTAGGGTTTGTTCAATAGTTGATTCATGCTTAACGTTAGCAATATTTTTTAATTCAATTGTTCATGTACTGTGCTTAATACTCAGTGTTAATGGAGTAGCTAACCGGAAAAACTACTTAGTTAGCGAATGCACGATAGTGATTCTAACTAACTAGGATGATACTTGAACATCAATCCCGTATCACTGAGATTGAGAAGAGACATGTTAGGATTGGCTAGTGTGGGTAGATTCGGTAGGTGAGATTCGACTGTTTCGTGCAATGGTGGACCGACAAGACCCGTTGTCGTGCATGTCGTTAGCCTACTAGAACGGACCGGTAGACACAAGAGACCGATAGGAGATTATAGTCTACTGTGAAGTAGAATGACTTGAGACCGGTAGGAGATAGGCAACGCTGTTACCCGGCTTTGTTAGAATATAGTTAACGTGTTGCTCAGATAATCCGGAAATCGTCTACAGCCCTAGGTGATCTAGAGATTGCCTAGTTTCTCCAAACTTGTTTCTTAAATATATAAAAAAAAATACAAAAAAATTAGATTAGTTGTTATTTCAATTCTAAAATCAATCAAATCTTTCCTCCTGCACCATACTCTAAATTAAATAACTAATTAAATAATCTCAATCCTGTCCTCGTGGGATCGATAACTCGGGGTTGAAATACCACCCCTATATAACTTGACCGTGCACTTGCGCATACGCGTTAGTAATCCGCGTCAATGATCGCGCTTCAGTTAGGATCTCCACTTCTTTTGTACCTTACTTTAACGAAGAGGTCCATCAGAGCAATGTTAGCTCAAGAATTTGTAGGACAGGAGAGGCCCATCTACTACATCTCGCGTGTGATAAAGTCTGCTGAGTCCACGTACACTGAAATTGAACGTCATTGCCTTGCTTTATTCTTTGTCATAGGAAATTTAAATCATTACTTTGCCTCCCATCAAGTTGTGATCATAACCAAAGTGATCCCATTCAATACCTGTTGGGACACTCTGCCCCATGTGGGAGATTGGCAAAGTGGTAGATGAATGTATCACAGTATGACATAAAATGTGCGTGCCCAAAGGCCATCAAATCTCAGGCGGTGGCGGATCTGTTGGCACAGTTCCCATATGAGAATTATGAGCCTATGGTGGAAGTAAATCTTGAGGGGATGGAAGTCTACGCGATGGAGTCACTATACTGGAAATTACACTTCAATGGGTCATCAACAAGAGCTGGAGGAGGAACTGGAATTTTCCTGACCAAGCCTGATGGGGAGGTCATTCAGATATCAAACAAGCTGGACTTTGCAGTAACCAATAATGAGGCCGAGTATGAATCTTTGATTGCTGGTCTCCTCGCGGCGAAGGCTTTGGAAGTACATAACCTGGTGGTAATGGGGATTCCAAGCTGATTGTTAAAGAAGCCTTAGGTGAATACGGTCTGAAAGAAGTGAACTTGCTAAGACAAAGATCGATCGTGCAGAAGCTGGTGAAAAGGTTTGAATCCACCAAGTATGAGCACACTCCTAGATCTGACAATCGGCATGCATATGCCCTGGCTACTTTAGGTTCGAAGATCAGTTCAGATAAGTGTCCAGCTAAGATCTCCATCGAAGTCAAAACAACTCCTTCTCTGATAAGGGTCTTATGCGAGGAAGAGTTTGTCGAAGCTGAAGACTGGAGGAAACCATCATGCGTGCGATGGCTGAAGGAACAAGTAAGGAAAGCTGGTGGGATTCTGCATACATGACAATTTTCTCTATTACAAAGGACCTGGAGGAATCTTGATGCGATGTGTCACAGAGGAGGAAGGTCGAAAATTGCTGGAGAAGATTCATCAGCTTTCTTGTGGAGAGAACGAGGTCTCTATCTACAGGAAGGCGCAGGGATACGAAATTCATTGGCCACATATGTCATCGCATGTCGCGATCTTACAAGGAAGCTGCGAGAAATGTGCAATGCTGAAAGATTCTTTGGAAATTGCTGCGATCGATGGTGAAGCAGATTAGAGGAAGCCTCTGATCGACTATCTGCAAGACGAAATCCTTCCAAGTGACAGGAAAGAGGCTGAGAAGCTCAAGAGGAAGTCAGCTCGGTATGTGCTAAAGGAAAACTTGCTATGGCGAAAGGGACATGAAGGGAATTTGCTCATATGCCTGGACGACCAAGAAACGCAAGAAGTCATGGAAATATCTCACCAGGTGGAACATCAAGAAGGCGCGAAGCTTTGCAGGCAATTTTTGACTGTTGGATACTTCTGGCCAACTATGGAGGCTGACTGTCGCGCGAAGTTCAGGAGGTGCCAGCAATGCCAGTTCATTGGCAACTTAGTCCATGCTCACGCAGTTGATCTGCACGCATTGGGAACCCCTTGGCCATTTCACACTTGGTCCCTAGACTTCATTGGTCCCATTCGTCCCCCATCGCGCGAAAACCAGTTCATCCTGACCGGGACGGAACAATTCACCAAATGGGTTGAAGCGGTCCCCCTCAAGACAGCAAATGCACTGGCGGTGGTCAAGTTTATCCAGGAAAACATCATTTACCGTTTTGGGATTCCCAATACCATCTTATCTGACAATGGTTTTCCCTTCGTTAATCGCCAAGTAGCCTCAAATCTAATGGAGTATAACGTAAGGCAAGTATGCTCAACGCCATACTATCCAAAGGGAAATGGGCAAGCAGAAGCTACAAACAAAACACTTCTCAGGATTCCGAGCAAGACGGTCGCGGATGATCATAAGAAGTGGGCAGATTCTTAGGTACGACATTGTGGGCGTATCGCACGTCACCAAGAGCTCCTACGGGGACTTCTCCATTTTTGCTTTACTATGGGGCTGAAGCGGTTGTGCCTGCTGAAGTTAAGGTTAATTCTGCAAGATTGGCCTTCAGTGCCTTATATGATAATGAACGCGACCACGACCTCATTTTGCTTCAAGAAAAGTGCGAGCAAGCCAAGAAGACGAATACAAAATATAAGGAGAGAATATATCGAGCCTACAATAAGACTGTCCAGCATCGAGACTTCCGGCCACTACATGCGCGAAGCATCTCATCCCAAGTTCGCTAGCTGCCAACTGGGAAGGACCTTTTGAGGTCAAAGAAGTCTTTGATAGCGGCTATGACAGTATTCTACGTTGCCATAGGAATGCCACGACTCCCACCCCGATCAACATGCGATGGCTTAAGAAGTACTATCCTTAGCCTTCTCTTTTTCCTTTCCATCTGCATTGTACATTTCTTATATCCTACCATATGAGGAACCAATAAATGATAATGACTCTCCCATATGAGAGCTCTCTTATCAATTGCTGGCTTCATTTTATTATTTGCATTGCTTGCTTTAAGACTGATAGTCAATTAATTCGCAAACCTAAGCCTATCTGATAACATAGAAGCAAAACTATAGCATATCTGTTAAGATAGCAGCAAAACTAAAGTCTATCTGTTTAGATAGCAGCCATACGCGAAACTAAGCCTATCTGATAAGATAGCAGCAAAACTAAAGCTTGTCTGATTAGATAACAGCCATATGCAAACTAAAGCCTATCTGTGTAGATAGAAAAAAACTAAAGCCTATTCGACTAGATAGCAGCAATACGCGAATTCAAGCCTATCTGTCTAGATAGCAATGAAACTCAACTCATCTGTATAGATAGAAATTTTCTTGACTAAAGTATATCTGTCTAGATAGCAGCCATATGCAAATTAAAAAGAACTTGTTCAAACAGATAAAGTGATACAAGCAATGTAAAGCAAGATAGCAAAGCGATTTCATATCCGCGAAGCAAAGGTACGGATGTTTGATAACATAAACGCAAACGCGCACAATTCAGCAAAGCCGTACAAGAGCAAAATACTCAAACTGAGTTTCAGCCAATAAAAACAAAAGAGACGTTGTTCATACATTAAAGAAAAGCTAAACTAGTCTCGTTGGAACAAGTTCTTCAGAAGTGATTCCTGAGAGCCCAAAGGGATGGATTTTTCTTCCAACACAGCTAGCTCCTTCTTCATTTGCTTATGCTTTTCAAAGGCCTCATTGTATTGCTTGATGGCTCGTTCAATAACTTCCTTTTGTTTGGCAAGTCTTTGATTCTCTAAGTTGTAGGCCTCATAGCCGAACCTAAGATTTACGGAGTTAGCACTCTTTGTTAACCTCTGGACAAGAAAGTCGAGGTTCATCTTGCCTTGGGAAACATGTTGAACGCCATGCACCCTCGTCAGTAAGGATTGGACCTTTATGTGAGACACATTAGCAGGGGTTGCATCACTGATCTTCTCCACAAGATGGTTCACCTCAATGAACAGATCCCTTCTTTCAATGGAAGTCACCTCCATCGCCCTTGAAAAAGTCGTGGGGGAAGGAAAGGCGTATCTCCATCAGCCACTTAAGACATGACTCACTCAGACCTGCATTTTAAAAGATGCAAGATGACTTAGCCATGAAGTGAAGGCTAAAAATCACAAGTTACATAATCCAAAGGTACTTACCAAGCCCTTCAACCATCTCACGAAGAGAAGGAATAGGGGTCGATGCCACTTGCTTGCTTGAGGAGGCACCATCTACAGTCAATCTTCTGTCTGCAAGAGCTTCTTGTGTGAAGTACTCTTCAGGTATGATATAGTTTTTGTTTGCGCCAATTGCCTCAACAGCTTGCGCAGCCCAAGCTCCCCAAGGGTTCTGGGCAAGCATCGCTTCCAAGTCAAGGGCAGGTGCTTGATTTTCACCATGCGACTCTTCGAGAAGGGTGTTAGAAAGATGCAGTTTTTCGTCTTGGTTCCCAGATGTAGTGGTTGAACGGGACACTGCCGGAGTAGCTCTTGGTGTCGCAGCTGCTCCCGAAGAAGTGGTTGACTTCGAAGACATGTTCTGGGCTGGCGTTTCTATAGCCTCCTCCATGTGTTGATCTTGTGCGACAGCAGTCGCTTCTAGTTGGGCATCACCCCTTGTCTCCACCAAGTTTAGAGCAGCAACCCCAGATGTAACAGGCGCATTAGTGGACCCTTCCACAACTTCTTCAGCGCGTCGTTGTTGAGCCTCGTGAGATGAAACAACTTCTTGATTAGTGGAAGGGGGCTCTGTTGTATCTACACTTGGGCCGGTAGGCAGCGGAGCATCTGTAGGATTGGCATTAGAGGCAACTTCAGCGGCGAACGCTGCTGGCAGAACATTATCAAACGCGACGTTAACTTGAACTTCATGTGGCAAAGTGTTTACTCTT
The DNA here is from genome assembly GCA_023055425.1 of Linanthus parryae. NCBI lineage: Eukaryota > Viridiplantae > Streptophyta > Magnoliopsida > Ericales > Polemoniaceae > Linanthus > Linanthus parryae. The sequence goes on from JALGPY010000024.1 coordinate 1,970,340, forward strand.
TGAAGTGGTCCACATGGCTCGACATTTTCGTTAAGAAAAGCCTCCTGTGGGCGCCTTTGTTGAAGGTCCTCCTCCTCTTGCTCAACAATGAGTTCGAGACGTTCGCTTTCAGGATAAGAAATTTTAGCATCAATGGGCCTTTGAGGCACGACATCAGTTCCTTCTCTCACAGTCACGTCTTCTTGGCTTCGTTGGTTAGCCTCGATGATAGACTAAGGCACGCGGACAACAGCGCTGGCAAGATCTCTTTATCAAAGGTTCTGCGTCTACTATAAAAAAGAAAACAGTTTCATTTAAGATGAAAGAAGCATGAAACATTCTACCAAAAGCTTAAATATCTTTGATAACAAGACCTCCACTTTCATATGGGGCATCTGCGCAAAGGTTATCATCAATTCCTTTTAATTTCGTAACCTGATTGGGTGTGAAAATTGTTATTATGTGCGAAAAAACTTATCATCGTTATCTAAAGATGGTAAAATGAAGCATGACAGCGCTGAGAAGGTAGGGTTCACCACATTGATCTACTAACCATTTGTGAATATCACTCCTAGACACCCCATGGTACAATGCGCGTAAGGTAAGTTCACGGTGAGATAAAGCGAATTGGAAAATAGTACCTTCTTCGTTCTCATCGCCAACAAGATCATGGAAGTTATTTTGTTCCTGCTGCATCTGATCAGCAGTTGAGCGCGAGCGCCGCCCTTGGTATTCAAGACTTTTCTGCAAGGCTTCTTGAATTTGACGATCTTCTTCCTCCTTTTCTCTTCTCTGTCTATCCTCAGCCATAGTCATGGACTCTGCGACTACCTCCTATTCAGTCATACCTTCCACTCCTTGAACAGGGTTATCGCTGTCTGTAATAAAGGCAACAATTGAGTATCAGACATAACTTATCATAACTCAAGCATAAATATGATCGAGTACCTTCTCTCGCGACAAAGCCCTTCTTCGCAGCGTCTTTCTTCGCAGGGGCAGGGGGAGCTTGACTTTTCTTTGCAGGTGGCGCGAGAGTATGATCGCTCCTTGGGTGTTTTGGCTGTTGGGCTACCAAATCACTGGTCCCAGACTCATCAGAAGCTCTCTTTTTTTTCAAGGACTTGACAAGGGGTGCAAAGAAGGATTCTAGTGCGTCTGAGACCACTTTTGGACTTCTGGATTCATTGGCCACGCCGTAGCAATAGGGACCTCAGGCTTGATCTTCTTCGCGCGAAAATAGTCAGTAAAGCCTACGCTGCGATCCCCAGACGCGAATCGCCTCGATTAGCACTATCATGAAAAGGCAATTTAGAGTTTGCACTATTTATAAAGAAAAAGGAAACGTGCTTAAGCATACATGTTTGAAGTCATCCGCGTACTTAGACCTAGCCTTGAGGGACTTCTTCTTGACTATGGTCGCCTTCTCATTAAGGATAAACTGAGCGCACGAGTAATGATCTTTGTCCATCAGAGAATAAAAACCATATTGTGTCGCGTCCAGGGAGAATTTTGACTTGAATTGGTATTCCTTTATCAAAAGCGCGGGAGCTTTTCTGGCTTGGAGTTGAGCTTGAGATCTCACAAGACGACGAATCTGCGAATTCCAAAAAGAAACCCAACTTGGGGTATTCTGCCCTCGTCTCTCTCTAGAAGGTTGAGTCAATGGAAGCTCAGCCATCAATAGATCATTGCTCTTCCCGTACAGCAACCCGTCATAGCAACCTTTGACGATGAGATCTGACCATAGAGGCGGCGCAACAACATCAAAACCCAGCTGGGGGCTCACGCGAATCGAATCATAATGAACCGTTACGCGTTCATAACTTTGGGTTTCAGGGTTAACCACATACTCAGGGAGAGAAGGCAAATATCCCCTTCTGCACCAGTTGACGAACCTCCTGTAACTCCTGACCCCTTTGGCGATAGACTCAGACTCGTACTCGGTATCTACCTCTGGATACATGTTTTATAAGAAAACTATATTTTCCGATTGGTTGACATAAGGCCTAGCCTCAAAGTAGCTGATGTCGTCGCACACCAAAGAAAAGGTACGTCGAGGGACTCTAGTTCTGTACGAACGCCATGCTCAAGGGAAGAGGTCCTCATGTTTGGCATTAGGAGCGTTCCATATCTCTACTTCTGACGGGATTGGAGCGTACACTGGCCACCTTTCAAAGGCCCACATTGTCAGGAACGCGATGTTGATGAAGGAGCATCGACCCTGCCTTGCGACTGTTCAACATGTGTCGCAGCCAAGTCCAAGCGGTGGTACAAAGAACACAAGACTAGAAGCCCAAGAGCAACCTTCTTACGAAGCGAGAGTCTGCCTTCTAGCACGAGCACATGAGTAAATACCCCATCACGTGGATGCCCATCTATCAGGTAGCGCGACAACCAAACACAGAGGAAACCACATAAAGTCCAATCAACACCTTTTCCTTCGAGGGCAATGATCACCTCTGGGTCTTCCTCCACTAACTCTTGAGCAATCTTTGTCTTGGAAAAATCTCTGAAGAAATAAATGATCCATTTCGACCAGATATTCTTCGCGCCGGAGGAAACAGACATGTATGTGTTGCAGTAGGTGGTTGATTTCGGATTCCATCTTAACGCAACTTTCTTCATGTCAGCAATGCACTCTTTCATTTGTGCGAAAAGAGTGATCTCCTCGTCAGAAGCCAGAGGAGCTAAGGGGTCAATAGCTCCCATACTAGGGAGCAGCAACAACATCTCTATATCTTCGAGGGTGGGTCCAGCCTCGAAGGTAGAAAAATGGAAAGAGTGGGTCTTTTTGGAGTACCTTGAGAACATGACTCTCAGCATATCACTATCGAGCCTAAGGTTGAGTCCCTTTGTCGTGCGTACGACGTGGAAGATCCCAACTTTTTTCAATTCTTTTTCATAATTGTCGAGGATGAACTCCGTCCATTCCTCCATCCAGTCGAGCTTCTCCGTGAAAGATTGAAGAAGAGGATTTGTGAAGGGGTACATGCCAGCTTCGAGACCAAGGCGCTGTACGTCTTGAGTATTCGCCAAATCCCAGTCGTCCCTCTCTGGTTCAGAGACTAATTGCAAGGAATCTTCCACCGGAGATTCCTAAGTCTTCCTCCGCTAACTCTTAAGCAATATTTGTCTTGGAAAAATATCTTAAGAAATACATGATCCATTTCGAACAGATATTCTTCGCGCGGAGGAAACAGACATGTATGTGTTGCAGTAGGTGGTTGAGTTCGGCTTCCATCTTAACGCAACTTTCTTCATGTCAGCAATGCACTCTCTCATTTGTGCGAAAAGAGTTATCTCCTCATCAGAAGCCAGAGGAGCTAAGGGGTCAATAGCTCCCATACTAGGGAGCAGAAACAACATCTCTATATCTTCGAGGGTGGGTCCAACCTCGAAGGTAAAAAAATGGAAAGAGTGGGTATTTTTGGAGTACCTTGAGAACAGGGCTCTCAGCATATCACTATCGAGCCTAAGGTTGAGTCCCTTTGTCGTGCGTACGAAGTGGAAGATCCCAGCTTTTGTCAATTCTTTTCCATAATTTTCAAGGACGAACTCCGTCCATTCCTCCATCCAGTCGAGCTTCTCCATGAAAGATTGAAGAAGAAGATCTGTGAAGGGGTACAGGCCAGCTTCGAGACCAAGGCGCTGTACGTCTTGAGTATTCGCCAAATCCCAGTCGTCCCTCTCTGGTTCAGAGACTAATTGCAAGGCCTCTTCCACCGGAGATTCCTGAAGGGAGGTCCCTTTTACAGTTGCTAGGAAGAAATCATCTCCACCCGGATAGGGAGATTTTAACTACAAATCCTTGGAAAGTTCTGGAAACTCAACTGCCTCTCTTCTGAGACTTTTTGGGAGCCATTTCTATAACACAAAGTAATAGGTGCAAGAAAACAAGAATTGAGGATCAATACCATGTTCGAGCATGAAGAACAGTGAAGAACAGTGAAGAACACTATGAACAGTCAAGAACAAGCATGAACTCTAAACCCAGATTGGGTTGCATGCCTAGTTTTTATCTGATTTCAAAACATGAAGCAAAGGAAGAAGATTGCTAACCTTGTTGTCTCTTGAGTGATTGAACCGCTCGAGTAATGTTGTTGAGAATTGGATCGAAGATCTGAATATCCTGCTGGGGGATCTCTCTCTGGATCATGAAACTCTGGTAGCAACAATGGTGGAAAAAGTCTAATTGTTGCAGTAAAAGGTTTATATAGGATTCTGAAACCCAAATAGCCGCGACTGTTCTGATTTTCTAAATCAGCATTACCTCGATAACTGGAAAAATTGGCGACCTATCAGATCATTTGGAATCATTCTTGCCTCGAAAATCGGCAAAAATGTGTGGATGGCGTCTGGTTAGCTTCGCAACAGCCATGCCTCATTAAAGACTACTCGACGTTACAGAGACCTAGGCAATCATGGCTACTTCTGGGGGCTAGGGTTTTCGAATAAAATTCGAATTGATGCGAGGATCTGCGTGGGGCCATGCACGGTTGGTTTTGCGCGTCCACACAACGGCACGGGTCGCATATGTGCAAAAGGGGGCTAATGTAGATAGTGCATTCTGAGCAGATTAACCACTGTCCACGTGGTAGTCATCAAGCGCATCAGGTGGTACTCCGTATACACCCTATCATATCTCTATATGCAAGCTTATCCACATGGGTGCTGTGACACAGGGTCACCCGCGATACTAACCGCACGAGAGTTGTAGGGACTTAGTGGCTTGGAGACTAGAGTAAGGACGTCGCGCGGGAGCAACAACCATGCTCACGCGCGACCCTTGGTGAATGTCTAAGAGATTTAATGCCTACGAGTCCCTTAAATGCGGTCGATCTCATAACGATCCCCTACTTATGCGGATGAGTGTGTAATGTGCCCTATATATACGGTCGAACGTGCCGTTACGAGGCTAACATTAAGCCGACATGTATGGGCGCATTAACCCCTCATAACGGTCACTTCCCCACTATATATAGGAACGTTAGCCTTCTATGGCAACGTCCTGAATCTCTTAGCCAATTTGTTATAGCTATCTCTCAAGAACAGTTAGCAAGTGCTTACTCTTTCCCCTACGCCAACCCTCAATCTCTCTGTGCTTTCTTCTTCTTGTTCTTGTTCTTACTTGTTAGAGGTGTACACTTGGATCTCTTCCCAGGATTTCCTCGTACACACAAACTTATACACACACACACACACGTCCTCATACACTCTCAAAATTTCTGTTCTTGAAATTAGACGTTTTTCCGCCCCACTCTAGGAGAATTAGTTCTAAGTGTGTCTTCCTAGCGCGTATGAGAGTTCTCAGGTTTTTCTTGTAGAGTGATTTTTTCACAGGTTTCTGGTTTGGAGTCTAAATTGTTGGGGAGAGAAAAGTGGATTACTTGGGGAGACACAACTGCATTATTATCTTGTTTAACAAATTACTCTTTCGGAGAGACTGGTTGAAAACCGACGTCCGGTTCTTAAAACCAAGACAAGAAAAAAAAGACATAAGGACCTTCGGTTCTTAAAACCAATTTTGGTAATGCCGGTTCTTAGCCTTTAGAACCGATATTGCTATCGTCGGTTTTAACTTAGCCATTTCACGCACCGACCATCTCTCACACCAATCTCCGTCAATTGTACGCTCTCAACCACCAACTTTCGATTCCACGCTCAGATGAATCATCGTTTCCTACACCACAAAAAATGTTTGCAACAATCCATCGACGTCATTTTTGAATTTTTTGTGTATAAGAAGAAATTCCGGTTCTTGTTTCAATCACCTTCTTACTTTCAGTCATATTATAATTTCTTGATTTTTGTAATGCCGGTTCTTGTTCAATCGCCTTCTTAGTTTTTTGAATTTCTTGTGTATAAGAAGCCTGAATGCAAGCTCCTTTTCAAAGAATAGACAGGTAAATTTTGAAGTGCATTGATTTTGTATGGGCTATATTACTTTATATCGATTTTCTGGAATTCTGCTGAATCGGGGCTTAACACAATCAATTGTTAAGAGCCGATGATAGCAATATCAATTCTACAAGTTATAAACATACAATAGCTATACTAGTTATACGGGTTAAATATCGAGATTACCAAAGTCGGTTAAAGAACCAACGGTCCTTATTCCGGTTTTGCGCTGGCCTTGGAAAAAGTTTAAAAAGACATCCTTCACCTGATCGGCAATTTCTAGATCAACATCCTTCTTTATGTGCTGCAGTAAAAACTAACAGGTTAACATATTGTAATTCAGATGTCACAGTCCAGGAAATCCAATCCCGTAGGAAGCTTACTTACATCAGGTTTGACCACCCGAATATTGTCCAATACACCTTTTAATTCGGTAGAATTTTTAATAATGTCGTCGAGCTTAGCCCTTGTAGTAATGGGAACCTTGATCTACAGGAATAAGGATCAAATTCAAACACATAAGAATGTTTCAAATCCAGAACAGACATAACTTTCACAATATCATCACACAGTGAACCAAAATAAATTGCCACAGTCCATACAATAAGTACTATAACATGATATAGACACATTCTACCATCATAGATCAACTTTAGCATGTGCTAACCTATCAGGGAATACAATACCTCAAAGCACCTTTGTGTTAAACAAGGCAAACAAAATACAAAAACATACATAATTTTCACAAACTCCAATAACACGGTAAACCAGAATAAATTACAATATAATACTATAAATAATATAAACACATTCTAGTATCTAACCTCAAGTGTAGAATCCTCTTTCTTCCCCAGTATATTCTTCGCAAAAGCTGGAAAATAAATATCAATCACAATTAGAGAAAACTGAATTTGAAGATCAATAAACACAAACATCAACCTAAAGATATAATTACCTCTCATGTTCTCTTTAATGTAGGCCATCACCTCCGGTAGACCAGTCAAAAAAGGAACCAGAAGCCCATACGGATGGCCTTTACTATGCTCCTTATACCCAGTAAATTTTCAATCAATTTCTTCGCTCCAGTTTTGACTTCGTGCTTACAAACCCCAGAGATAAACTCAATCAAATCATGCATCCATGTGAACCCACGCAGCCATCTGAACCAATGAGTCCAAGAATCATTCTCACCCTCTTGTCCCTTTGTCCCCCATCGCACGACCAGGAGAGGAAACAAGGCCCCCAACAAACTCTTCAATTCAGACTTAATAATAAAAGCCCGTAGACCGTCCCATGTGTCCGAAGACAGTAATGACCAACCAAGTGTTTAAAAATAAATATGAAATATTAACCGATCAAGTATCCAAGACAAACATGAATCATTCCATAGTAACATATTCCATGTATAGACATATATAATCCAACATTCTTAAGAAGAAATTAAGCATACATATGTTTACCCGATATCATGCCTAGTTCCTTGATCAGCAAATCTGATTCTCTATCTGCATCTTGCCAATGATGCTATCTAGGAGTTTGAAACAAGACATGGCTTATGCTGGGAGCGTCCGAGCCATAGCCTTGATCAAAATATCCTTCTCTGCTACTAGGGGTGTGTGATAACTCCTTAATAAGAGTTATCCTACGTACGTTTCACATTGTTACTTGTGTGCGTTTCGGTGCAAAGTGACGAGATTTGAGCCAAAATAAGAAGAAAATACACTTTTGGATGTTTTTGAGCTTTTAAGCACAATCCGGGCGTTTCTTAATGATTTTGAGTATGATTTTGATAATTTTTTTACATTTGATCTTCGCGTTAGTGTTCGTGTTGTTGTTTGACAGGGATTACATATGCGGGAGTCAAGGGATAGAAGAAACGAGCTTCAGAATAGAAGAAACAGGCGTTTTGGATGTTTTCGCCAAGTTTGGGCAATAATGGAGAAAAACGAGAAAATGGTCAGGAAACGGAGATTTCTCTACATGAGCGAATTCGACGTCGAAAAAGGAATCCAAAGGTGCAAAAATCTCATTCATCGAAGTTCGGAATCAAAATCCGGGTCCTTGTTTGCTTTTCAAAAAGCTTAGTTGTTTTTTCAGGATGTTTTAAAGCAAATTAAGGATGTTTTGAGGATATCTTGCATTTTACAATGAATATGTAGGTGAGACCGGTGGAAATTGAAAGTAGACTCGAAGAGCTTTCCAACGGCGGGTCACGGAGCTAAAACGGAAGTCGGACGAGAAAGTTATGGCACGGAGAAAGTCGGAGGAAAAAAAAGCTGAAAATTGGCTAAGGCAAACAAGGCGCACGACTTGTTAACAGAGGTCTTACGACCTGATGAGAGGAGGACAGAATGCTGGAAATATTACAACAAGTCGCACGACATGTTATCGGAGGTCGCACGACTTGTTGAGATATGCTGAAATTTTCTAAGTGTTGGAAACAAGTCGCACGACCTGTTCAAACAGGTTGCACGACTTGTCCGTCTGTAGCAGATTTTGGAAACGTTTTGGGGTTACTTTGTAATTACTCCTAACTTGTTCTAAAACTTGGAGAACGTATTAGACCTGGTTAGGGCTCTTTTTTGGAAATGGAGACATTGTTTTGGACGTGCTTGGAGCTAAGAAGCGATCGTGGGAGCTTGGAGCTTCGTTTGGATCTTTTCTCTTCTCTTTTTCTCTAGTTTTTGCTTATGATCATGAAAACTTGTATTTTGATCATGTTTATGAGTAGCTAAACTTCTTAATTCGGGATATCTCATAGGGAGCTAGGGTTTGAACACCACGTTTGGTGATTTATGGATCTTGTAATTTCATGCTTTTAGCTTAATTGAATGTGTTATACTTAGCTATGCTTGATTCTATCGTTTCTATTGTTTGAGCTCGCAATAGGATGATTATAGGTAGAGGATGTTAGAGAAATCAATATTCGCTACCTGGAAACTTGAATCAAGCACTAGATGTATCTAGGGTTGAGAAATCGTGCTAGTTAGCTAGAAGTAATAGTAGACCATAAGAACATAATGCTTATTTGAACTTTAGTAGGCTAGAGAAATCAGGTACAAGAGTTTGAATTTACGCTTTGGTTGAGAAATCTTCAAAGCATAGGTGCTCGTTTGGCTAAGTATAAGACATTCGTGTTGCCTGAACATAAATCCGAATTGGTGTGAAATCCTTAGTGACCCGTAGAGATATCCTGAACTTTTCCTCATATCAACTAAATCAATTTTAATAATTAGCTTGTTATTTTTTTTAGATTAGTTCAACAAACTCAACGCGCTTTCCCCACATAAGGTTAATAAGTCTTAACTAGTTTACAAGAAGTCATTTGGGTTCGACAAACCCGGATATACCAGAATCATTACTAGACTGACAGCCGTACACTTGCGGTTGGATCGTGTCAGTGAGCACGGACAGGGTTGAACCAGTTTTTCTGAGTATTTCTACCCGATCCAATATGTACGGGTTGGAGAATGTTCAACCCAAACCTACCCAATGATTTGAAATACCCAAACCAATCATAACTTATCGACTCGGACCGGTTCAGAACTGTTAAACGGCTTGAATAATCTTTAAATTTTACTAAAAAATAAATATTTATTTGGTTAATTATCTTTGTAATAAATGTTTGTATAAATTTTGAAGTTGGAAACATAGTAATTTTCTACGAAAGAGATATAATGTGAGAAAAATTAAGTATTAAGATGGTCATAACTAGTAAAACTTAATTTATACACCATGTATCTAAATAAAATTTGTAATTTTTATATTTAAAACGTTAGTCCGGCTGGTTCAGTGTTTAACGGTTTCTCCAATTCCAAACCCATGATCATTCGAACTTTGTTCGGGTTGACGAATCTATAACCATAATCGACCAATTAGCATTGATCGGGGATAAATTCAGACCAATTTGGTGCGGGGCGGTTCGGGGAGGCGGGTTGGGGCGGGTTTTCCTCACCCCTACCTGCTACTGAAAATTTTCGCTCCTTCCAACCCTTTAATTTATTATCAAGCCTCTCAGTAAGTTCGTTGAAAGTGACTGACTAGTTCCTGCCCATTGTTGTTGGCAATCTCAGGTACCGATCATGTTGGCCCACCTCTGGAATACCTGCAGATGGCAACACACTATCCCTTATAGCATCAGGGACGTTTGTGGAGAGCACCACCGTTGAATTTTCCATATTGATCTGTTGTCTAGAGGCTCTCTCATATGCATGTAATAGCTACAGAAGCCCATTAATATACTATGTATCTGCCTGTGTAAAAAATATAGAATCATCGGCAAAAAATAGATGGGAGACCATTGGTCCTCTCTCAGATGTTGTCACCCCTACCAGCCTTCCTTCATCAACTGCAGCAGTGACAAATATCGAAAGCATTTCACTACATAGCTGAAACAAATAGGGTGAAAGTGGACACCCCTTTTCTGAGCCCACTATGAGGATCAACGTGCCCCATAGGAGATCGGTTCCTAAGGACCGAAGAGGAAACAGTGGAGAGACACAATCGAGGATAAGTAATCGAAACCTGGTGCCAAAACCCATATGGAGGAGGACTTCACGTAAGTAGCTCCACTCGATTCTATCATAGGCCTAGCTCATATCCACGTTTAAAGTAATAAAACCCTTATTTCTCTTATTTCTAGTCTTTAAAGAGTGGACGACTTCAAAGGCAGTAAGAATTTTGTTGGAAGTCAGTCTTCCCGGCACAAAATCCCTCTGGTTCTCAAAGATCACGGAACATTTTTGAGAAGATTAGAAATACACTTGGCCACAATGTTATAAGTCACAATACAAAGACTAATGGGGTGAGACTCACTTGGCGTTCTTGGTTGCTTCGTCTTTGGTATGAGAGTGATTAGAGTGTGGTTATATACTTTTTTTTTCTTTTTTAAAAAACCTGCCTAAAGGTAGGGCAGCATAACCCACATATATTAGAAAAGGGCTCCCAACCCACAAGTATAAGGTGGGGGGACATGAACCTAACCCACCAAATACAAAAACAAACAAAGACCATCTACAAAAGGAAGCAAATAAAATTAACACTATAAACCTCCTAGTCGGATTCACTTAAATCACGGGCTAAAACATCTGAGAGGGCTTCAGGAGCTTGACCCATAAACAAGGCCCATTTTCTTTCCTTTAACCCGAGTTGCGCTAAATGTGCGTTGTGCCATTAGCCGATCTGCGTACCGCTTTTAACTCACCAACCCTCTGCGTCTCCATGAGACTTGTCAGTGCATCTAAGAACCACGTAGGTTCATTGTTGCTCCAAATTCGTCGTCTTCATCCGCTTCATCAAAACTTCAGAGTCTGTTTCAACATCAATCGGAGACGAAGAGATATTAAAGAAACACCGAAGATTGCTGTTAAGGGCTTGCACTTCATTGTCGATCGAATTTGTACAGAGACCCACCTGACAATAAATTCGCTGGTGTGGTCTATGACCACACACCCAGCCCACGCTACGCCAGCCTTCGCATCGGTAGCAACATCAGAGTTCAATTTTAACTTCTCATGAGCCGGAGTCTCCCATCTCTCACTGAGTGCGATTCTGAATTGGCTCATACCTTCTCCTTTCTCTTTGAGTAGATAAGTCCCATTCTTTTGTGTATTATTCAGCTGTTTCTATAATGTTAACACTCTCCATCTATACTCCCTCATCCACTAATTTATTTCTTCGCATCCAGAAAATCCAGGCAATAATGAAGAATTTCCTCAACTTCTAATTGGAAAGAGTTGCAATTGAGCCTAGGTTCATGTATTCTCCTAGTTTCTCCAGAGCTACCGCCTGTAAACCCGTGATGCTCTAGATCTGTTTTATGGGCTTGCACTGAAAAAATAGATGATTGACATCTTCTTGCGCTTTACCACAAATAGGACACCAACCAGGGATCATCATTCCTCTTCTTTGCAATTTTTCCCCGACTGGTAAAGAATATCGATAATTTCAACATATTTTGTTTTGTTTTACCGGGTATGTTTAGGGACCATATGAGCTTGTGCAGAGGTCTTTTTGACTAGTCACTTCCCCCTTCTGAAGCATCACTCATTTCATCTGGTAGCATAGATTGAATGCAACCTGGTAGCCATAACTCACTGTAAATGACCATCCATAGTGTAACCCCATGCCAACATGTCAGGATGCTTTATATAACATAAAGGAATCTGTAAAATGCACCTAGCTTCATCTTCAGAAAAAGTTATAAGTAATCTTTTCTCTATCCCATCCTCCATTAAGATCAAAGAGGTCCTTTGACCATACCGTCGGTCCCCAGAATAGGGTAACTATAGTTTTTTTTACCCACTGCTTCTCGAAGCCATTTATGATTATAAATCAGAGTGCTTTCTCCATTCCCTATAGCAAGTCTGGTACCCTGTAGAATAATTTGACTTCCCAGTAGAATACATATCCAAAGATAGAAAGGTTAATTCCCCAACTCAGCCTCCAGGAATGTAGTGTTCTTGTAGTACTTCCCTTTGAGAACTCTTTCCACTAAAGAATGCATACTACACATAATTCACCAATCTTGTTTGGCTAAGAAAGCCAAGTTGAGGCTTTGAAGCATCTAAATCCCATTCCACCTTGAGCTTTGTTGATACATAGTTTCTGCCACTTGCACTAGTGTATTTTCCGCTGTTGTTCAGCTCCCCCTCCCCACCAATAGGCGATGAACTTGTTTTGAATATCAGACTGAGTGGAAGAAGGGATCATTAAGCATCCCATGACATAGGTGGGAATTGCTTGAGAAATTGATTTTAATTAGCAGATCTCTCCCTGCAATACTCATGTATTTCTCCATCCACGCCCGTCAATACTTGCTTTTGAAAAAACCCGGCATTGTACCCATCCACCATGGGGGCTTATCCAGCGCCATCTGAAAGAGTGAAAATCTAGCCTCATCCTCCAAAAACACAATCACTCCACCTGAGCAATTGAAGGCTATCAGTACTCGCAGTGGGACCTCCACTAAGGATCCTCCATATCCTACACACGCGCGAGCCGAGGCAACTAAGGCCACAGAAAAAGCATTATATGAAAAAATTCCCGTGCCTACCGTGAGTCCCCAATCAAAGGACACGAGTATGAAGTCGGAGGAAAAGCCTAAGCCAAAGGAAGAGTATAGTGTTCGTGTTCCCTACCCGCAGAGATTGAAGAGTCAAGAGGATGCCAAGCACTTCAAGAAAATTGTGGATATCTTCAAGAAGTTACACATCAATATCCCCTTTGATGAAGCAATTTCACAAATGCCTAAATATGAAAAATTTCTCAAGGACATACTCTCTAATAGAAGACGCATGGATGATTTTGAGACCGTGACCCTGAATGAGGAGTGTAGCGCCGTAATGCAAAAAGTGTTACCTAAGAAGATGAAAGATCCGGGTGGTTTCATTATTCCCGTGACATTGAGAGATGCGTTTCATGGTACAACATTGTGTGATCTTGGCGCGAGCATCAATTTGATGCCCACATCAGTATTTGAGCAACTTGGTGTAGGGGATCCAAAACCTACTCGTATGTGTTTACAGATGGCTGACCGTACTATCAAACGACCACGGGGTGTTTTGGAGGATGTGCTTGTGAGAGTCGAATGACTCATCTTTCCCGCAGATTTTGTGATCCTAGACATGGATGCAGATGATGATGTCCCACTCATATTGGGACGGCCATTCCTTGCTACGGGAAAGACGATTATTGATGTTTCCAATGGAGAGTTGACTATGTGTATTAACGATGAGAAGGTGGCATTCAATGTCTTTGAAGCTATGAAATTTCCTGCACATGCAGTGAGCGAGCAGTGTTTTGGTGTGGAGGCATACACCCCGGATGAGGAGGACGATATCTTATTGGAGCAGCTGTATGAGGAACTTGCTTTACTTGATTCGAGTGGAAAAGAACAAGCTATGGAAGCAAGGTTTTCAGGATCGTGATCTTAGGTAAGATCGGAGAGTGCCCCACAGGATCGAGGATCGTAGGATCGGATCGGATCGTAAGATCCTACCAAAACTGTATATATATATACATATATTTTTTTAATTTTGTGACTACTTATACTACTTATTCACAAGTTTATAATGTTATGAAAATGTCAATATACAAGCTCAATACCTAATATACCATGGACACATCATCACCATAATTAATCTCATCATAAATTCATAACATAAAGCATATGGTGGCTGTCTTGCTGGAGTCCGGCGATGGTGGCTGCGCAGTCGTCGTAGTCGCCTGACGCCTCTGCTTCTTCGCCGTCCCCTTTTCTTCTCACTTTCTCAGCCGTAAGTAACAACAAATCATATCCAGATTGAGAAATATTTGACCTAGGGTAAGGTTTTTTTTTTTAATTATTATTTTTGCCTTTTGGGTCAATTATTATTAGTATAAACAATTGGGCTTAGTCCAAAAATTTATTTTTTTCAATTAGCTGACCCAACAGAATGGCCCAAAAGGAAAAAATTGTGGGATCGTCAGGATCGGTGGGATCGTAAGATTCTATCTGATCCTACGATTTTGCTCGTGATCCCACATGATCCCACCAGAAAATGATTTTTCACACGATCCGAATCGCAGGTCCCCTCCTGGATCGTAGGATCGTAAGATCCCACGATCCGGATCGTGATCCTGACAACATTGTATGGAAGCCAGCTGACGTTCACCCCTACCCCTCTTTAATGAGGGAAGCAGGAAGATTCTTACTCCTTCTCTTATTACTGCGCCTGATTTAGAATTGAAACCTTTACCTGCTCATTTCAAATATTTGTACTTGGGATCTAATGAGACTTTACCTGTGATTGTTTCTGCGTGTTTGGACAGGGAACAGGAGGAGCAGCTTCTCAAGGTATTGCAGGAAAGGAAAGCAGCTATGGGATGGACCATAGCGGATATCAAGGGGATCAGCCCCACAGTGGCCAGCACAAGATTCGGCTCATGGAAGATAAGAAGCCGTTAGTTCAGTTTCAGCGCCGCCTCAACCCTCACATGCAGGAGGTGGTGAAGAAAGAGGTGCTTAAATGGTTGGAAGCAGGTATCATCTATCCGATTTCTGACAGCACATGGACTAGCCCGGTACAGTGTGTCCCTAATAAGGGAGGTATAATTGTGGTGGAAGGGGAAAAAATGTGATCAGATTGCCACTCGTACTGTCACTGGGTGGAGAGTTTACATGGATTACCGCAAACTCAATGATGCCACGTTGAAATATCATTTTCCTCTCCCATTTGTGGACCAGATGCTTGATAGGCTGGAACGTCATTCACATTACTGCTTTTTGGATGGATACTCTGGGTATAATCAGATTGCGATTGAGCCAACTGACCAGGAGAAGACAACATTTACTTGTCCCTATGGGACCTTTGCATTTAGACGCATGCCCTTTGGGCTATGCAATGCTCCTGCTACGTTTTAGAGGTGTATGATGTCTATCTTTTCTGACATGATGGAGCAAAATTTCGAAGTCTTCATGGATGATTTTTCACTTTATGGTGATGGCTTCGAAGACTGTCTACAGCAGCTAGCTCGGGTACTGGACAGATGTATTGACACCAACCTAGTGCTTAACTGGGAGAAGTGCCATTTCATTGTGAACGAGGGAATAGTGTTGGGGCACAAGATTTCGAGCAAGGGCTTAGAGGTAGACCGGGCGAAAATTGAGGTGATTGAGAAGCTTCCTTATCCTACATCTGTCAAAGGGGTACGGAGTTTCTTGGGACATGCAGGGTTCTACCGGCGTTTCATTAAAGACTTTTCGAAGATCACAAAGCCTTTATCTGGATTGCTTGAGAAAGATGTCGTCTTTGATTTCAATGAAGAGTGCAAGACAGCTTTTGATTTGCTCAAGAAAAAGTTGATCAGTTCTCCCATTATAGCCACTCCAGACTGGACCTTGCCGTTCGGGCTTATGTGTGATGCCAGTGATTATGCGGTGGGAGCAGTACTGGGACAGCGGAAAGACAAGGTAGCTCATGTCATTTACTATGCCAGTCGTACTCTTAATATTGCACAGGTTAATTATGCCACCACGGAGAAAGAGATGTTGGCTATTATCTTCGCATTGGACAAGTTTCGTCCATACCTTGTGGGTTCTCAGGTGACCATTTTCACAGACCATGCAGCCCTCAAATATCTTCTTACTAAGAAGGATGCAAAGCCAAGATTGATCCGATGGGTTTTGATAATGCAAGAGTTTGACATAGTGATCAAGGACAAGAAGGGAGTAGAGAACGTTGTTGCAGACCATTTGTCACGACTGGAGAATGAAAAACAAGAAGATGTACCAATTAGAGAAGATTTTCCAGATGAACAACTTATGGTAGTGGTAGCAGCTGTGCCTTGGTTTGCGGATTTGGCAAATATCAAGGCGCTCAACATTGTCCCAAAAGACATGACCTTCCATCAGAAAAAGAAATTCTTCGCAGATGCACGACACTATTTTTGGGATGACCCCTATTTGTTCAAGTTGGGAGCTGACAACGTGTTGAGAAGATGTGTAGCTGAGCCAGACACTTTGGATATTCTTAGGCATTGCCATGAACTGAATTGCGGAGGGCATTTTGGCAAAACGCGCACTGTGGCAAAGGTATTACAAAGTGGATTCTATTGGCCTTCTTTACATAAAGATGCTCATTTATTTGTACAGCAGTGTGACCGATGTCAGAGAACCGGAAATATCTCCAACTGAAACGAGATGCCTCAAAATTTCGTGTTGGAAGTAGAGCCCTTTGATGTGTGGGGCATTGATTTCATGGGCCCATTCCCTTCTTCACTTGGAAATCTTTATATACTGTTAGCTGTGGATTATGTGACCAAGTGGGTAGAGGCAATTGCTTGCCCCAAGAATGATGGAGCTACTGTAGAGAGATTCGTGCGTACGAACATATTCACACGGTTTGGAACTCCCAGAGCCATTATCAGTGATGAAGGATCTCATTTCGTGAACAAAGTCTTTACCAATGTTTTGAGCAAATATGGGGTAAAGACGCATAAGATATCACTGGCTTATCATCCGCAGTCGAATGGGCAAGCAGAAATTTCTAACCGAGAGATAAAAGGAATTCTGGAGAAGAAAGTCAATCCGGGACGCAAAGATTGGTCTCTGCATTTAGATGATAGCTTATGGGCATATAGGACTGCATACAAGACCCCTTTAGGCATTTCTCCCTATCAGCTAGTATTTGGGAAGTCGTGTCATCTTCCGGTGGAACTTGAGCACAAGGCATTCTGGGCCTTGAAGAAGATCAATTTGGACGCTAAGCTCTCAGGTGAGCTACGGAAGCAAGCACTACTTGAACTTGAGGAATTTCGATTGATGGCATATGAAAGTGAGAGAATTTATAAGGAAAGGACAAAGCAGTGGCACGACAGGCACATCATCCCAAGAGACTTCAAGGTCAGACAGAGAGTGCTGATCTTTAATGCCAGACTAAAGCTGTTTCCAGGTAAATTGAAATGTAGATGGAGTGGTCCCTACACAATTACTGCAGTTTATCCGTGGGGATCTCTTGACGTGGAAGATGCAAGTGGGAACAGGTTTAAGGTAAATGGCCAGAGAGCAAAACCGTATGTGGACGGGAATTTTATTGGATTCATTGAATGGCTTCATGCGACTCCCGCTATTTGATTAATCTCTGAGGTAACTGATCGGGCCGTCGACCTTAAATTACAAAGCGCTTGTTGGGAGGCAACCCAACCTATTTATTGCTTTAGATTAGGTTTTAATACTGTTTTGTAATTTTTATTCTATTTGATTTATTTGAGAGGTGCGAGAGAGTGGATTTAATATTTCCAATGAGTATGTGCAGGATTCTGAGGTGAAAGGCCTATTTCGGATCCCCCGTTTTGATGCGCGCGTGCGAAATAGAGGGAAAATTGAAGAATTGCAGCCCAATACGCGTATCGGGATCCGAAGTGAAGGAATTGAAGATTGAAGCCATTCCTGCACTTATCGAACACATGCACCTGGGGAAAGATCATGTTCCCGGACTCCCCGTCTTGATATACGCAAGGATTTGATTGATGAACGGAGAAAGCTAGCACGGTGGCACGGATTACGAGGTGATATTTTGAAGAACAAACTGAAAACAGAATTGAACAAAGCCAACGTGTGGGGGTGGTTGAGAGCTTTCTGTAGACAGGTGGATCGCGCATATCAGAGTCCGGATGAGGAAGTTACGCCAAAAAGGATGCTCAAGCAAGTAAAACGAGGCCAAAAGCATCCGGAAATGCAAAATGTGCCTTGGAACGCGTGAAATTAAGAAATGGAATACTCCCCGGATTTTGGGAGTGTTTTAAGGTGAAAAGGGAGTCTCGAGGTCGAGGAGATCCTTCGGAAAGCAAAGGCACGATCGGATACGCGAAAATTGGTCAAAAAAGGATGTTTTTGGCAAGCTCCAGCATTGTCTTCGTACGAAGACAAATTTTCTTTGTACGAAGACTCTATACTTAGAAAAAAATTTGGTCCGAAAAATTGTCTTCCCAGAACACCTTGCAGTATCTATCTGGGAAGACCTTCGTACGAAGAGCATTTGTCTTCGTACGAAGACTCTTCAATGTCTTCGTACGAAGACATCGGGCAGATAGTCAATTTTGTCCACGCACGGAAAGAATAGAAGGGGTAATGCTTGGGGGTATTTTAGACTTTTGGCTCGAATCTTTGAAGACATCTGAAGCAACCCGTCGTCTCCTTCATTATTCAACAACTCCATTTCTCTCTCTTCCTCCATAGCCGCGGCACACCCAAGCTCTCTTCTCACTTGTTTCTTCACCAAATTCAACAAATAACCAGAGGTTTTGCTCGCAATTCAGAGGAGAACAAGGTTTGGTAAGGGTTTTGAGTGAGAGTGAGGTACGAGAGAGAAATCAGAGGAAGAAGAGTTAGGGTTTTTGAAGCTAGATTGAAAAATTGGACGAGTTGAAGCTTGATTCAGCTTGCGGTCAAGAAGACAAAGTTAACGGGGACATCACAAGGAGTACGGTGCACCAATTAATTCAAGTTTTCGACAAAATCTCTCGGCTACCTCCAAAACAGTCCGTCTTGTCGAAATTCTGAAATTTTTGTGCCCGCAAGACTTGCTCCGGGCACGTAGGTACTCTCTAAAACTAGTAATTTCAATACTCGAGTCTTAGGCACAAATTGAGTAAAAGCCCATTTTATTTTTGTTGCGCTTAGTAGCGTGCTTGGGGGCGATTGCTTAGAGTCCTAGGATTACGTGCTTACTTGCTTACGTGCTTAATTTTGGTACACACTTCTTGTCACGTGAACAAAGTTGAATTTCTCGTTTGTACTTGAATTTGAGTTTTAAATGGCTGGTGGAAAGAAACGGAAGACGGGAGAGGGTACTTCACAAGAAGCATCCGGGTCGGGCGAGCCTCAATTAGAAATACCGCCCATACCCCAATATGCTATTTTGAATGACCCTCCCCCGACTAAGCCGGGAATCGTAGGCCGACGAACGACAAAGGTAAATTTGAAAGAGCGGAGTATTGGGCCCGCGTGCTATGATAGTTATCGTTTTGTCACCTACGAGGCCCATCTTGACTCTCGCAAGGACACATATTTGACTAAGAATGGGCAGCCCGAGAAAGAATTTCCATTGCACGAGGACATGCCTCAAGCAATAAAGGAAATTTTTGAGCGCGAGAAGCTAACCAATTGGTTTAAGCTTGTAGGGCCGTCCAGTTCTCATATAGCGCGAGAGTTTTGCCTCAACTTGAGGTATGCGAAAGATGGTGAGAGCCGAGACCCCCGTCTTGTCTATTGTCGGAACGAGTGGATAGTCTTCACGCCAGAGACTATCGCCTTGGCCATGGGATTCCCCCGTTTGAAAGAGGGTTGTGGTTACGAGACTACTCTTCGTAGTGAGGGTCTTCGGTCTCGTTTAAATGCATTTTTTTTTGAAAAGGGGGTAGATCTGTGTGACAGGAAAGGGGAGGTGACTCAGTGGAAGGCTGAAAAGAAGTACTATAGGCCTGAGGCGAGGTGGTGTTGCGAGTTGCTCGAGAATTGGGTTCTGGGAATCACACAGAACCCTCAGTACTCTTTCCGTATATCTGTCTTGGCTCTCTGTCTCTATACCGAGGTTAGGGTCGATATCCCTAGGTTGATTTGGGAGAATTGCTTAGAGAGGGTGTCGAGGACTAACAAGTTGGGTCCCGGTCATACTTGTTTGCTGACTCATCTAGCCAAAACCTCCGAAGTAGTCATCGGGAGAGACATGGACTTGAAACCGTTCACTGCTAGGAAATGGCATAGGTTTGATGAGACGGCTATAAAGAAGTGAAAGGGTAGGAGAATGAACACCTCTCGGTTTGACAACCAAGTAGCTTATGACCACTTGATAGAAGAGATGGCCCGGGATAGACTTGAGAGAAGGCGCCAATTGGCCCACACTAGGGACAATCAGGCAAAGCTGGGTGGCTTAATCCAGATGGTGGGCCAGTGGGTGATTCAGTCGAGTGGTCAGGCGGCGGGGGAGTTTGTTCCACCAGTCCCGACGGCGGATCCGTGGTTCCAGGAAGATGAATTTGAGTATCCGGTTCCGCCGAGTGAGGACGACGAAGAAGAAGAAGATGAGGAAGAAGAAGAGGAGGAAGAGGAAGACGAGTAGTAGAGTGTACCCTCATGCTATGATTGTTGAGTCCTCATGTTATCGTTGAGGACAACGATGCATCCTAGTGTGGGGGTGGTTTATACCTTTTTACTAGTCAGTATTGAGTCTTTGCATCGCCCGTGTCGTATTTAGTTAGGAATTTTGGTCATATCCTTATTTTGTTCTTTATTATTCATATTTTTGCGTGCACGTTTTTATTAATATTGTGTCCTCCCACCAAATTATCGAGTTAGTAGTCGAGTTGGCCGTGCATGTAGTATAGGTATATATATAAATAAAAAAAAAAAAAACTAAAAATTTGAAAAAAAAACCAAAAAAATTAGAAAATTTGAGAAAGGGAAATCAAAAGAAGCTGAAAATTCGGTAAAATCGAGAAGTGTGAGATTTTTAGGCATAGGGCATGAATTGCGATCGAGAGTGACAATGTGAGTTTCCCTTAGTAAGTATAGAGAAGCTTTCTTTACGGGAATGCGTGCCTATTTTATACACGGACTTAATTTTTCAAATCTAAGGTGTGTTCCTAGTTTTCTTACAAGAGTTGAGCTAGGTGTGAGCTAAACAAGCCGAACGTTCTTGTGTACGTCTTAGGTAGTCGCCAACCCGCCTCGTAGTGGCACACAGAACAGCTGTGCGAGGTGTGTATTAGAACACTCACTGCTTATAGAACTTACCTTGTAGGACCACTAGTAAACCCTGTTTTGAACCTTGGATTCTTTGATAACCTCTGGACTTAGGGTGACGATTCTTGGCCTTCATCATTGATTGGTTAGAATCACCGCTTTAGTGCGTCACGAGGGTGTTGTAGTTCAGGGGGTTCGATGAGGGAGTACTTCATGATATACTTGTGTGAGTCTTACATATCGCATGTGCTTCATTTGTGATTTTCGAGGGGAATGCGAGGGTGAGTGAGAGTAGGCTTGCGCACTTCGGTGTGGCGGTGTTCCATGGCGTTACAACATGGACACAAGTGAGGAGAGCCGTGAGTGTGTACCATCTAATACACACAAAACTTGGGTTGGGGGAATTTAATAGGTGGATCGTGCTAGGTACCGGATCTTACTCATCATGGTGTAGGAGGTTTGGTTGGATTAGGCACGAAACATATATCCGATTGGCTACTTGAGAGGGGACATGATTACATTCGAGTGTGGGGGTGTCGAATTTTGACTTCGGACATCGATATTGAGCTTGCGACGACTCCATCCCCACACGTGCTCTATTGTGTTAGCGGCTTCGTTTGTTACACCTTGGATTTCATCGACTTAGGGGGAGAGGAATTTATTTGTGATTCATATGCATTGACTTGGTTATTTTCTCCCCTTATCATCATATTTTGGCTTGACACTCGGAAGACCACTCGAGATTTACATTGTAGAAGTTGTGCAGAAATTTGAGATATAAAAAAAAATCAGAAAAAAAAATAAAAGAGAGAAAAAAAGGAGAGTTGAATAAAGGAATAATGGGAAGCGTTTTGGAAGATCGAGTGGAGAAGCGACTAGTTCACGAACGGGAAGTTTTTTTTTATGCATCATTCATGACAATGGCCGCGGAGATCGTAATTGTACCGGGGTGTGAGGGGATCGAGGGCCAAGATGGTGAGTTGCGGGCTTGGTTTCTATCATTGTTGTGAGGGTGTGTAACATGTGGTATTTGCGAGAATGTGACGCTTTAGGACTCGTGCTTGATTATTATCCGATTTGTCCCTAAAGCCTCATCATTCTAACCCCGTTAGCGGATTAGTAGCCTCTTATTTTGTGTCATACATGAAAAGGTATTGCATTCTTGCACATAGTAAAGCTAGGTTCTCTATACTAGCTAGGGGAGATTCGCGTTGTCGAATTTGATTTCGACTCATGCCTTGTATCTAGATTTCTCATCGTTTCATGTGAACCGGTTTAAGCTAATGGAGATTGCCCAATCTCACTAAAGAAAAAGAAAATTTGTTATTTCAATACTTGCATTGTTAATATTGCATTTGCATATAGGTGAATTGTGTATAATCGAGTCGTGTCGACTAGTAAAAAGGATGGTTTGTGGATTGATCTACTCAGACTAGTATGAAATTGATGATGGTTTGGTATGCAAATGCAAGGTGGTAGTATGCAAATGGCGTAGGGAGGTTATGCAATGAATAATTAGGTTGGTATGAAAAGTTGGGTTTGATTGCGGGAAAGTGAGAGAAGTTGTTGGCTTGAGAAATGGAATTGACTTGGGAAATTTGCTCGGGACGAGCAAAAGGTAGTGTGGGGGTAGTTGATAACTCCGTTTTCGGAGTTATTTTATGCCTTTTATTTCTACGTTTTGCGTGCTCATCATGGAGAATTCGTCGTCTTTTGAGTAAATTGAGCTAAAATGTGATATTGTGAGTTCATGTGCTTTACTTGTTAAATCCGGGCGTTCCTTTAGTTATTTTGATCTTTTATTGTGATATGATCGCGGGTTGTGTTTTCGTGTTGTGATTATCAGGGAAACAGGGCTTGGAAGATCATGCGGGAGATGGAAACGAACTTCGGAAGCAAGGAACTCAAAGAAAAAGTCAAAGGAAGCAAGAAGGAAGTCAAAGGAAGAAGTCAAAAGAAAATGCAACAAAAGGGGGGTCTTCGTACGAAGACAATTATCTTCGTACGAAGAGAAAGTACTTAGCCAAATTTTTGGAGTTCTGAAGATGTCTTCCTAAACACACATGCAGTATCTATTTAAGAAGACCTTCGTACGAAGAGCATTTGTCTTCGTACGAAGACTCTTTGTACGGAGACAAATGTCTTCGTACGAAGACATCGCTGGAAGTCAGAGTTTTGAGCGGGGCTTTTTCGTAGTTTATCCAAACTTTGTAATATTGTTATGGAAACATATTAAGGGTTTTAGGTCAACTTTTTCAGTAGTAACTCACGTTAGAAACACTCTTTGGAGATCAAGAAGCTATTGGGAGAGCATAGGAGCTTTGGATCACTCGTTTGGATTCTCAACTCTTCTCTTTTCTTAGTTTTTGATGTTAAAACTCATGAAACTCGTTGTTTTGAGTATGAATCGTAGTAGCTAAACTTTATTTGTTGGGAATTCTCGTTTGGTGTAGCTAGGGTTTGATATAAACGTCATGTTTTGATATTATGATTCATGTTTTAACTTAATCTCGCGTGTTCATTCATTGTTATGGATTATTTACGATTGTAATCACATTATTTTTGCGAGTAGCTAACGTAAAGATAATCTTAATTAACTTCCACGTGGTAACTCCGTGATAGTTAGTCGGTAAATTGAATAATCCACCTAGTCGAATCAATGATTCGATAACTCGATATTGTTAACTAGGATCGTTAGAGTAGAATTATGGTTTTAATGCATGCTTAAAGCTAAAATAAACTTGGTAACTCGGTATGATTTGGTTTTAAGTAAAGTTGACTTGCTTGGTAACTCGGTAAGTTTAATATTGCTCGATTAATAGTGAAAGACACGCGGTTGTTTTACGAATCAAAACATAAGTTTAGATCAACCTAGTGAACCTAGAGAATTCCCGATATTTTTCCTCATATTACAAAAACCTTAAAACTATTCTTTATTAATCGTGACCTACTTCACTCGGTTAATTGAGAATTTTGCACTTTTATTGTATTAGAATTAGCAAAACACAACCTTGCGACGTACCCACATAAGGTTTGAAATAATAAATAGTTTAAACAAAGTCCCTTGGGTTCGATAGCCCGGATTTCCGGTTTATTACTACACACGACAACCATAAACTTGTGGTTAGAGCGCGTCAGTAGATCCACTCGATTCTATCATAGGCCTAGCTCATATCCACGTTCAAAGTAAGAAAACCCTTATTTCCCTTCTTTCTAGTCTTTAAAGTGTGGATGACTTCAAATGCAGTAAGAATTTTGTCGGAAGTCAATCTTCCCAGCACAAAATCACTCTGGTTCTCAAAGATCAGAGAACATTTTTGAGAAGATTAGAAATACACTTGGCCACAATGTTATAAGTCACAGTACAAAGACTAATGGGGTGAGACTCACTTGGCGTTCTTGGTTGCTTTGTCTTTGGTATGAGAGTGATTAGAGTGTGGTTATATACTTTTATTTAAAAACCTACCTAGAGGTAGGGCGGCATAACCCGCTTATATTAGAAAAGGGCTCCCAACCCACAAGTATAAGGTGGGGGGACATGAACCTAACCCACCAAATACAAAAACAAACAAAGACCATCTACAAAAGGAAGCAACTAAAATTAATACTATAAACCTCCTAGTCGGCTTCACTTAAATCATGTGCTAAAAAATCTGAGAGGCCTTCAGGAGCTTGACCCATAAACAAGGCCCGTTTTCTTTCCTTTAGCACGAGTTGCGCTAAATGTGCGTTGTGCCATTAGCCAATCTGCGTACCGCTTTTAACTCACCAACCCTCTGCGTTTCCACAAGACTTCTCAGTGCATCTAAGAACCACGTAGGTTCATTGTTGCTCCAAAGTCGTCGTCTTCATCCGCTTCATCAAAACTTCAGAGTCTGTTTCAACATCAATCGGAGACGAAGAGATATTAAAGAAACACCGAAGATTGCTGTCAAGGGATTGCACTTCATTGTCGATCGAATTTGTACAGAGACCCACCTGACAATAAATTCGCTGGTGTGGTCTATGACCACACACCCAGCCCACGCTACGCCAGCCTTCGCATCGGTAGCAACATCAGAGTTCAATTTTAACTTCTCATGAGCCGAAGTCTCCCATCTCTCACTGAGTGCGATTCTGAATTGGCTCATACCTTCTCCTTTCTCTTTGAGTAGATAAGTCCCATTCTTTTATGTATTATTCAGCTGTTTCTATAATGTTAACACTCTCCAACTATACTCCCTCATCCACTAATTAATTTCTTCGCATCCAGAAAATCCAGGCAATAATGAAGAATTTCCTCAACTTCTAATTGGAAAGAGCTGCAATTGAGCCTAGGTTCATGTATTCTCCTAGTTTCTCCAGAGCTACCACCTGTAAACCCGTGATGCTCTAGATCTGTTTTATGGGCTTGCACTGAAAAAATAGATGATTGACATCTTCTTGCGCTTTACCACAAATAGGACACCAACCAGGGATCATCATTCCTCTTCTTTGCAATTTTTCCCCGACTGGTAAAGAATATCGATAATTTCAACATATTTTCTTTTGTTTTACCGGGTATGTTTAGGGACCATATGAGCTTGTGCGGAGGTATTTTTGACTAGTCACTTCCCCCTTCTGAAGCACCACTCATTTCATCTGGTAGCATAGATTGAACGCAACCTGGTAGCCACAACTCACTGTAAATGACCATCCATAATGTAACCCCAGGCCAACCTGTCAGGATGCTTTATATGGCATAAAGGAATCTGTAAAATGCACCTAGATTCATCTTCAGAAAAAGTTCTAAGTAATCTTTTCTCTATCCCATCCTCCATTAAGATCAAAGAGGTCCTTTGACCATACCATCGGTCCCCAGAATAGGGTAACTATAGTTTTTTTACCCACTGCTTCTCGAAGCCATTTATGCTTATAAATCAGAGTGCTTTCTCCATTCCCTATAGCAAGTCTGGTACCCTGTAGAACAATTTGTCTTCCCAGTAGAATACTTCTCCAAAGATAGAAAGTTTAATTCCCCAACTCAGCCTCCAGGAATGTAGTGTCCTTGTAGTACTTCCCTTTGAGAACTCTTTCCACTAAAGAATGCAGACTACACATAATTCACCAACCTTGTTTGGCTAACAAAGCCAAGTTGAGGCTTTGAAGCATCTAAATCCCATTCCACCTTGAGCTTTGTTGATACATAGTTTCTGCCACTTGCACTAGTGTATTTTCCGCTGTTGTTCAGCTCCCCCTCCCCACCATAGGCGATGACCTTGTTTTGAATATCAGACTGAGTGGAAGACGGGATCATTAAGCATCCCATGACATAGGTGGGAATTGCTTGAGCAATTGATTTTAATTAGCAGATCTCTCCCTGCAATACTCATGTATTTCTCCATCCACGCCCGTCAAATACTTGCTTCTGAAAAAACCCGGCATTGTACCCATCCACCATGGGGGCTTATCCAGCGCCATCTGAAGAGTGCAAATCTAGCCTCATCCTCCAAAAAATGAACTTCCAGTCAATCACTCTTTACTGCTGAAATTATCACTGCCGACAGAGCTAAGAGGGGTTCTATATCGACGATATCATGCCTATAAAACATGTTGTAAGAAGTTTTACTACCGTATTTGAAAACTCAATTTTTTGCACCCTTTGAAACATGTTTCATTATAAGTTTTATATATATATATATGTTTACGCCCTAGTACACTCTCAAACATCATTTTTTTAAAAAGATAGAAGTTTTTCCGCCCTAGTCTAGGCGGCTTAGATCTATGTGTAGCTTCCTAGCTCTCATGAGAGTTCCCAGGTTTTTTCTTGTACAATGATAGCTCACGGGTTTTTGGTTTGGAGTATAAATTGCTGGGGATACTTGGGGAGACAACTTGGGGAGACAACTGCATTATTATCGTGTTTGACAAATTACTCTATCGGAGAGACTGGTTGAAACATGACGTCCGATTCTTAAACCAAGACAAGACAAGAGCGAAATAAGGACCTTCGGTTCTTAAAACCGATTTTGGTAATGTCGGTTCTTAGCCTTCAGAACCCAATATTGCTATCATCAGTTTTAACTTAGCCATTTCACGCAACGGCCATCTCCCATACCAATCTCCGTCAATTGTACGCTGTCAACCACCAACTTTCGATTCCACGCTCAGATGAATCATCGTTTCGTACACCACAAAAGATGTTTGCAACAAACCATGTCAATAGGTTACCTACGCTAGTCCTTGCCAGCCCATGCAAAAGCCAAGCTTTGCGATGTCCAAGTCTGCGATTTTGCCCTTCTTCTTTAGGGTTTCTGATTTGCCTGGCTTTTGTGAATGTTATACAGTACTATTAATATTTTTGTGGTCCTTGTTTCAATCGCCTTCTTAGTTGTTTGAATTTCTTGTGTATAAAAAGTCTGAATGCAAGCTCCTTTTCAAAGATAGGCAGCTAGACTTTGAAGTGCATTGATTCTATATATATGTGCAATATTACTATATATCGATTTTCAAGAATTCTACCGAACCGGAGCTTAATACAATCAATTGTTAAGAACCGCCGATAGCAATATAAGTTTTACAGGTTAAGAATAGGTAATAGCTATATCATTTTTACCGGTTAAGAACGGAGATTACCAAAGTCGCTAAAGAACCATCTGTCTTTATGTTGGTTTTGCCTTGGCCTTGGAAAAAGTTAAGGAAAGACATTGGTGTAGACATTAAAAATGTCTAATAATTTTTTATGAATTAATTAATTAATTTTAATTAGTTCGGCTAAATCGATCCACGATGAGCCTTACAAACGCAACGGGCCTCTCATTACGGTTTGGTGCTAAGCCCAATAGTGGAGACGAGCCCACTTGTTGTTGGGTTAAATCAAATTGCATCTAAATCCCTTAAATGTCCCTGAATGGGATCCCTCATAAAGTCGAGGGGGGCTTTATGCAATAAATCAAAATAAATCAAGGGATTATTACAAACTAGTCCCTACATGTGAGTATATAAATAGAATCTCTCATTCACACACAAAAAAAAAACATCGTGCTAGCAGATGCCAGAGCTCTCCAACACTTTGAAGACTCTCTTGAAGATCCGCATCTCACCGGAGATTCAAGGACGCGAACGCACACGAAGACTTTCTTGAAGATCCACAAGCATCTCGCCGGAGATTCAAGGACGCGAACGCACACGAAGACTTTCTTGAAGATCCATAAGCCTTTCGCCGGAGATTCAAGAACGCAAACGTACACGAAGCGCGATCGAGATCAAGCTTTCGAGCCCTCTTTCAAGCTTCGCCCCCACACGACCATTGCGCGGAAGCCCGAAGACACAAGTCCTTCCACCTCAAGTTCCTCAAGATTGGAGTTTGAAGCCACGGACCATTCTTCATCAAATCTTGCCGTTCTAAGGTCAAAAGTCAACTACATCGCCAACCTCGTCTCTTTGAAGAAAGCTTGTCATCATCACGCTACAAGTCAACAAGGTCAAGAAGTAGGAGATTTAATCAGAGGTTTCCGATCCGGTGTAAAATCAAGAGGATTGTACCCACTTTAACCCAAATTAAATACAAATTAAATTTGTGCACTTACGTTTTGCGTCCTTTTCGCTAAGTTTGCAAAATTTGTGTGTACAAATTTTGGCACGCCCAGTGGGACATCTCTTCCTCTCATATTTTTCTCCTACATCTGGAACGTCGTATTCCAATGGCATCAAGGAAAGCGCAAAGTAGCAGCAGTACGTCTTCAGGGCACTTTACCAGAAGCAAAGCGAAAGTAGAGGCGACTCTCACGAAGCAACCAGTTGCATCAAAGGCGACCAAAGGCCTTAGTGGAATCAAGACTTCTTCTGTCTCTACAAGTGACATGGAAAGGGAGATGAAAGAAATTGAGGAGATTCAAGAGAATCACGATAACGCTCTTGCGGCAAAAGAAGCGGATGCTAAGAGGGGACGTTCATCGTTTCCCTCCACTCTCTCCCTTGAAGCTTCATCGCAGTGTCGAAACTTACTATAGATAGTGCTTTCTGAGCTGACAGATCTTGGCCACGTGGCAACCATCCAGCACACCATATTGTGCTCCATACACACTGGATCACCAGCCGAGCTGATCCATGTGGGGGCTGCGAGACAGAGCCCTCGCATACCACTGCACGGGACTTGTAGGGACTTAGTGGTTTGGAGGCTAGAGTAAGCCCTGTCGCGTGCGAGCCAAGCCCGCGCGCGACCTTTAGTAACTGCTTTGAGAGATTTATGGCACGAGCTCCATAAACCCGGTCAATCCGGTCAAACCCGGTCAACCTCGTAACGGTTCCGGTATTCGCGCATAACGTGCTGTAACGGTCCCTATATATGAGGACGAACGTGCCGTTGTGGTTAAGCTAATTAAGCCGCCATTAATGGGCGCATTAACCACACTACAACGGTCACGTTCCCTGCTATATATAGCACGTTAACCTTTCCATACAAAGGAGAACACACTTGCCATACGCGGAAGCTCTGCCAAACCTCTGTCTCTCTCTCAGACATTACTACTGCCTTACTCTCTCCCTACACACAACCCAACTCTTCCTGTGCCATCTCTGATCCTCTACATACGGTGTACACGGAGGTCTCCCTGCCAGAATCTCTTGTGCACATTTTGGTGAACCTGACGTGAATCGAACACGCAACGGTTCGCCACCCTGAGCTCACGAACGTGGGGGCAGTAAATTCTCCTCCAAGGATGCTGGAGGAGAATTCCGCCGTTCATTACGAGTCGGTAGCACGGTCACTACGGCGCTGCACCTCACCGGGAGGCGGCCGGAAACATGACCTGCAAACATAATACACGAAGAAAATTCTTCGAACACACATGAGATATCATATCCATCTTCTTTACGATGGTTATAAAGAGCAATAAGCCTCATAAAGCGGATCTTGGAAACTATTTCTATAGCACAAAGCGCAAACTCAGGATTCACAACTTGGAGTTGCCATGAATCAACGAAAAACAAGCGTTGAAGCCAGCAGTCGTAAGGACTCACGGCAAAGCACATTTTTGGGATGAAAAACCCAAATGGCAAAGACAGGGTTTATATAGACCTTGTGGAGACTCTTCAGTTGCTAAGATGAGTCAGCAGAATTTGAAAAGAGGGTAAGGTCAATCACTTACGCCTTGAAAAGCGGTAACGGTCAATTACCCTACTAAAGGCTACGACGATTCAGTTGCGTATCCTAATTAATGACTGATGGTCATGATTCGGATGGACTTCCCAAGGAAAGCGTGCTTATCTTACGAGAAATTAGCGCGAAAATCAAGCAGAGTATCAATTGCTGATGTCATAATTGGATATGCACAGAGATATCCTATCAAATCCCGGAAAGGGCAAAACGGGCATGTCGATTATTTTGTTAAAAAAAAAGGGGGAGAAACCCTAGCAACATTACATTAATGCTTTAGCATTACATTAATGTTCCATCTATTTGTTTGCTACTTTTCAAATTCAAAAGTCAAAGCAAATTCTTGATCAAGGAATCATGAGGGGCGAACTGATGGCTCAGATTCTCTACCTGCTCCACTTCCTGCTTCAATTGCTCACACTTGGCATTCATCTCATGATAGAGCTTCAGAGCCTCTTCAGCCTTTTGCTTTTGTTGCTCCACCTTCTGCTTCTCAGCTGTGAGGTTTTGGTGGCCTAGTTTCAAAGTAACGGCTGCGCGAATCAGGGTAACTCTTTTCATAAGAAATCTGAAACCCAGTCTGCCTTGGACTTTGACAAGAAGATTTTGGCACATGCCAAAAAGCAATTCGGCACTCTGGACAGAAATGGTCGCAGGCGTGGCCGCAGACAGCTGCTCCAAAATCCAAATGTCTTCGGTAAGAAACAGCCTCCTGTCGAAGGGCCCTATCTCCAGAGATCTTGCAAATGATTGGGGGTAGGTGAGGCGCATCCGAACTAGCCAGTCCACATCAGTTTGCTTCAAACCTAAAGCAATGTCAAAACTAAGTTATGCTATCAAACTCGCAAATGAGTAATGCGAGATGCAAACAACAAATCTCTACTTACCAGTTCCTTCAAGGATCTCACGAAGAGAAGGAATGCGAGTGGCAGGAGTGGCCGAAGACTGTCCTCGCTCCATAGCTCTCCTGTCAGCTGCGAGCTCTAACCCCTCATAGTTAGGAGGAAGATTATAAGCCGCACCAGCTGCGACTGCATTCCGGACCTGCGAGCCCCAAAAGCTCCACGCAGGAAGAGGTGCCGCCGACCCAGTCGTTGCCGGAGGCGAAGTGACAGCCGAAGTTGCTTGGCGAGGGACACTTTCAGATGCGGAAGCATCAACAGTGCTTGTTATTGCTTCCTCGGCGCCAGTATGGGAATCTTCCTCCATTAGCACAGCGTCAGCTTCGGCATCATCAGAAAGTTCGATGATGTCCTCGAGAGGCTCTCCTGTATATGTAGCAGCTGCGACGGGCTTCTCGGTATGGGAACTCGGAATCGGAACATAGGACGCAGAAGGTTGACTTCTTTGCTCCGGCACCGGTTCATTAGCATCGCCTGCGATACAAATGCGATAGTATGAGGTAACTTGTATTGAACGTTATTTTACTATCTTTGCTAAAGCTAAGAGCAAGCACCTCCACGCGAAGGTGGGATTGAAGTATCTTCGTCATACACTAAATACGTGGAACCATGCCCTATTAGTGTGTCCTCATTAAGCAGGTCCTTAAAATGAGCGTGACCTGGGACGCGAAAAAAACCAGTCATGATTCTGTTTCAAGTTGCTAAGGTCTAGCCCATGCATATCGTTCAAATGATTACCTGAAGGTTCTCCGCACTTGCCTACTAGCCAACGGCGAATGTCAGCTTTTGACACACCGTGCTTTAATGCACCCACTACAACATCTCTATAAGTTACTGCGAGATTGAAAATCTCACCTTTATTGCCGCCTGCGATTTCGTCAAAATCTGCTTGTGCTTGCTCCAAAGCTGCTGCATCCTCTTCTGGAGCCACATCCCCCTCCTCAGCCTGAGGAGCTACCTCTTCGGGAAGCATATCTTCCTCGTCAGTGGGACGCACTAAGTCGTCAACATGTTGCTCTTCGAGGCTCCTCTGTCTCACACGCTCGAGCTCCTCCTCTTCGCGCTGCCTTCTTCTTTCAGCAGCTTCCGCGGCTGTCTTCCTGGACTCGGCAAGAAGGTCCTCGCTTATGGGTTCGTCTGGAGTGTCAGAATGAGCATTCCTATTTTGTCTCTTGGCCAAAAGGCCACCGATGGTCTCATCATCATCATCATCTGCGAAGAAACGATTGGTTTAAGAAAGAGTTGCAAAATAATTACGATAATGAGAAGGGAAACGCGATGGAGGTACCTCCTGATTCTTCCTCATGTATCACATTTGTTCTTTCCTCTTCTTCATCATCACCTTCTCTGGGCTCCTGCCTCTCCTCTTCTTCCTCCTGGTTGAATGGAACAAAGGTCTCAACTGCGAGCTCCTTCCGCGCTCTACTGGGCATGCGACCTTTGCCTTTATCCTTGGCAGAAAGGGATCTTGCTGGAGGGGAAGTTGGAGCACTTCTAGGGGAAGAAATTGTAATTCCCTTTTGCCTGGGTCTCTTCGCTCTCGGCGCGGCAGTCTCTGGAGGAGACGGATTACCTCTGGGTGGAGACGAGGCCGGAGCATTATCTATCAGCGAGTCATCAAAAGCATTCATGACTGCGCGAATCCTGGTTTCGACCTCGGGGTCCATCCTCGATGCTAGCAGGAACGACTGTCCTTGTCTTCTGGTGGCAACAATGGTGTTAACCAACGACGTGGAACGATCACCAGATGCGAATCTCCGCACATGACACTACAGCAAACAGTATAGAATAAAGGCATCAACATGTGGAAATCAAGAAGCTTAACGCACGCGGAAAAAGCTGCTTACCTTAGCAAATCTCTCGCTATATCTGATGACATGCGTGTCGCCTTTCTTAACTGCGACGATCTTTTCCTTGAGAATGAATTCAGGGTACAAATGGTTCTCATGATCCAACAATGAGTAGCAACCATATTAGACTCGCTCAGACTGCAATTGGGGCGAAACGGAAAAGAGTTTATTTTGATCAAGGGAGCTCTACTCGGCTGGGCGGCCGACTGTGTCTCAATCCTCGTTTGCTGGGCGACCCAGTATGCGAGCCAGTTCTGGGAACAACCGCCCTCGCGGTTACCCGCAGGCTGCTCAAAGGGAAGATTGTTCATGAAGACTGTCTTGCACTCCTTTGTGAGCAAGCGCTTATAGCAACCTCTGATAATGGACTGGGGCCAGATTGATGGTGCCACTGCATCAAAGCCGAACTGGGGAGAAACTCGAGTGGGGTCAACATCCACGGTAATCCTCTCATATCTTGGCGCGAGCTCACGAATATGCTCTGCGAGAGCAGGAAGGGAACCTCGCAGACACCAGCAAAAGAATTCGCGATAGCGCTCATGGAAATGCGATCCCTCTTCGAAGAGGAGCTCTTCTGAGAAGACGACACCCTTGGAAGGGTACAGCTTTGGAAACCATCGCATGTTCTCAATGCGCATGGCATAGGGCCTGGCAGTGAACTCTTGCCGCTTGTCGCATATCAGGCTCCAAACGCACTTGGTATTGTTTGCTCCAAACCACCTCGCAGCTCTGCCACTGTTACGCTCCTCCGTCTCGCCTGGGGGACACCACTTGTTGGGCTTAAGAGCAGTTGGGGCATAGGATGGCCATCGCTCGAAGACCCACATCGTCAAGAAGGCAAGGTTGACGAAAGTCAGTATATCGAGACGGCCACGTGACTCCTTCATGGCCACAACTAGCTGATCCAGTCTATAGTACAACGTGCCCAAGACCAAGGGTCCGAGTGCGACTCTCTGGCCAAGGGCGAGCTTCACAGCAAGCGGCAGAACGTGATAGAAGACCCCATCATGTGGGTGACCATCGATTAAGTACCTCGACAACCATGCACAGAGGAAAGCACAAAGGGTCAAGTGATAGCCTTTACCTTCCACATAATTCTTGGCCTCTGGGTTCTCACTCAGAAGCTTCTTGGTGATGCTGCTGTTCGCGTAGTCACGAAAGAAGTACTGCACCCATTTGTTCCAAGTATTCTTCGCGGACGTATCAACCAACTGCCAGTTCGGAAGGGCTTTGGTAGTGGTCCACCAGGTGGAGATTTTCTTTACCTCTGACAGACACTCCTCCATCTGCGTGTACAAAGCGATCTCCGCAGCCGTCCTCAAAGGACTCAAAGGGTCCACTTCACCCATGGGAGACAGATCGTACAGCATGTGCACGTCCTCGAGTGTGGGGGCAGCCTCGAACTCAGCAAAGTGGAAAGTGTGAGTCGCATGCGAGTAGCGGGAAAGAAGGTTTAGAAGCATGGACTGGTCTAGCTTCACGGCAGCACCCTTCATAGCACGAATAGCGAAGTATACGCCGGCCTCATTAAGAGTCGCAGCATGATCGGTCAACACGTGGTCAATCCACTCATCCATGTAGTCCAATTCTGGACAAAAGCTTGCGTGGAAATCGCAGCATAGGGGAAGTACCCATTTTCGATTCCCAAACGAACCACGTCATCGGAGCCAATCAACTCGAGCAAAGCTGAGTTAATTGGGGGAGTCAGTGTTAGCAATCCCTCATTGGGGACAGAAGCAGGCAATTTCTTCGCCTTAACCCTCGCGTGGTAGAAATCTTTGCCACCCAGATAGGGGGCTTTTCGCCACAAAGCTTGCGGAAGATCAGGTATCTCTTCGTCCTCCTTGGTGGGTTTGGTTCCTTTTGTCTTGGCCATTCCTGCGGAAGAGCAAGAAAAAAAGGGGGAGAAATATGTCACACTTCAGTTCGAATTTCGAGATTCAAGATCTATGGAAAGAAAGATGAACAGTTTCTGGTATCGATCTCAGAAATTAGAGGGTTGCATTATCAGGGATTTCAAAATCCTACATCCAAGATTCTTATCATCGAAGGATTAAGCCAAAATTGGGTCCAAAGCTTGAAACTTCTTCACAAGTTTCAACATATTATATGTCATGGGTTTACAGATTCAACGCAGTTTGAAGTATATATTAGTATTCTAAATTGAAATTGAACAAGGCCAACCTTGTTTTCGCGAAGCCTGCTTGGATACACACAGTTGGAGAGGACGATTTGCAGTTCTGAACTGGTGATTGATTATCTGAATCTGCTCTCGAAGACTTCCGGGTACCGTTCACTTTAAGAGAAAGAAGTGATGCTTTGCAACAATGGGGGATACAAAGTATTTATCCGAAAACAATGAAGGGTTGCGTCCTTTCAGTAGTCGAATCGCAACCGTCACCGTCGAATCGCGCAATCACAGGGCAAGCTGACGTCACGCCTAAAATTCTAAAGGCCAGACGGCACGACTCTAGGGGTTTTAGGTCATAATGGCACGCACGGGGGCTGAACTTACCCGTATTTGAATTGGTGCGTGGCGGCGACGCGTATGTTGGTTTCCGCGCATGGAAGTCTATACAGCTATGAGTCTTCACACGCAGAAAGGGGGCTAATGTAGATAGTGCTTTATGAGCTGACAGATCTTGGCCACGTGGCAACCATCCATCACACCATATTGTGCTCCATACACACTGGATCACCAGCCGAGCTGATCCATGTGGGGGCTGCGAGACAGAGCCCTCGCATACCACTGCACGGGACTTGTAGGGACTTAGTGATTTGGAGGCTAGAGTAAGCCCTGTCGCGTGCGAGCCAAGCCCGCGCGCGACCTTTAGTAACTGCTTTGAGAGATTTATGGCACGAGCTCCATAAACCCGGTCAATCCGGTCAAACCCGGTCAACCTCGTAACGGTTCCGGTATTCGCGCATAACGTGCTGTAACGGTCCCTATATATGAGGACGAACGTGCCGTTGTGGTTAAGCTAATTAAGCCGCCATTAATGGGCGCATTAACCACACTACAACGGTCACGTTCCCTGCTATATATAGGACGTTAACCTTTCCATACAAAGGAGAACACACTTGCCATACGCGGAAGCTCTGCCAAACCTCTGTCTCTCTCTCTCAGACATTACTACTGCCTTACTCTCTCCCTACACACAAGCCAACTCTTCCTGTGCCATCTCTGATCCTCTACATACGGTGTACACGGAGGTCTCCCCGCCGGAATCTCTTGTGCACACTTACCAAAGGTAAATGTGAATTTAAGTGCAGGGTCAGAATTGGGTTTGTCTTCGCCTAGCCCCATACATTGGGATCCATTGAATCAAGAGGAGTCATCTCGTACGTTAGCTGTGCAAGCAATGACGACAGGGGCGTCTAGCGTCGAGGAGAAATTGGGGGCCATGATGGAGGCAATCGAAAAACTCCAAAGGACCGTTGGGGAGAAAGACCTCAAAATTGCCTCGCTCATGAACAAGATAGAGAGTTTGAACGTGGTTGAGATGAGCCAAGACGATTCGCATCCACCAAACCCAACTGCAAAAGATAATGTCGCAGCTTTTGGAAATTCTAGCGGCGTTATGAAACCTCCGAATGCCAATGAGTTGCAACAATCAAATGCATTACAGCGTGAGGCGGCTCCACAAAGAAACTCGACGCTTATCCCTCCGTTTTCCATGCAACAGTTGGACGATTTGATCCAAAATGCTGTGAGGGCACAGTATGGTGGCACTTCGCACACGTCAATTAGATACACCAAGCCTTACACTCAAAGGATTGATAGGTTGCCGATGCCAAAGGCTACATCCCTCCCTCATTCCAACTGTTTGACGGAAAGGGTAACCCGAAGCAGCACGTTGCACATTTCATTGAGACTTGCAACAATGCAGGGACCGAAGGAGATTGGCTGGTAAAGCAATTTGTCCGTACTCCCAAGGATAATGCTTTTGAATGGTACATCGGTTTAACCCCTGAATCCATTGACAGTTGGGATCAAATGGAGCGTAAATTCCTTAGTTGGTTCTATAGCACTCGCCGTACCGTGAGCATGATTGAGCTAGCGAACGAACACGAAGCAGTGGAAAGACGAGCCCGTGATAGATTACATTAACATGTGGCGTTCTTTGAGCCTCGATTGCCGAGATCGATTGTCTGAAGTATCCGCAGTGGAAATGTGCATGCAAGGTATGAACTGGGGGCTCCTTTACATTCTCCAAGGAATTAGGCCGCGCACATTTGAGGAATTAGCGACTCGTGCCCACGACATGGAAATAAGCATAGCACAACATGGATGAAGAAACCCCTATATCACGGAACCACGACATGAAAAGAAGGATAAAAACAAGGACGATAAGTCATTCAAACCTAAGGCCAAAGAATCCATGGTAACGACTATGGCCCCTGTGAGGATATATGCAACACCCCGCGATTTCAGGCCTAGCCCAAACCGCTAAGATGTCCCCCGCACGAGGAGTTTTACCTCATTGTGAACGGAGTAGAACGTCGGCCTCGTACCAAACCATAAAGAACAACACTTCAATTTAATTCAAAATCGACTTTATTACAATAAAGGAAATGACCAAACGCGGTCCTTAACATGGAAACTTGAAAACAAACCAGATTGTTTGAAAGGAAACAAAAACATGAAACTAGTGATTTATTCCGTGAGAGCTAAAGTGATTCCTTGATCCAAGCTAGTGATTCGTTCCCCCAAAATTTGCAGCGGTGCTAACCTGCGGGTTTTACAATAGACAAAGCCGACCGCAGTTTTTCCAAAAGTCAGCTTAGGCTGAGTAAGAATACCTCAACATGTAAACAGATGATTGGGCACATAATTCAAGAATAAGTAAAGGAAAAAGAAAATAAAAAGATGATTAAAGCCTTAGATTGAGATCACAAAAGCAAACAAGAAGGTAAAGGGATAAACTTGGATTTGACATTCCATCTTAATCTTTCTTATTAAAGTCCTCTTCTGAAACTTTTCTGGCGGCCACCTGGCCACGTGCCACGGGAGCAGCTAGCTCTACTGCCCCATGAGCCCCAGAAATTAAACATTGTACGAGCGAATGCAGAGTTCCCGCCTGCCTCGGAAATAAATAACTCAGGGTTACTTCGTGGGTCTAACAAACCCTACTTCAACCCGGCAGTTGTGAAAGCCCCTCTAAATATGGCCTTCCCGCCTCAATACTGACCTACAAGACCTTAAGTGTCGACACCCCCTAGAGGTTAGCAACTCCACTAGAGTAGTACAAGTAGGAACCCCCAAGTCCTCATGGTAGTGTAGGACTATGGGTACCAAGGGTACGCCAGAGTTTGGCTCCCAAAATCTCTTGACCAGAACGTATGGTCCTTAACAATATAATCACCGAAGTGAACTAAAGAACAGCTCGTACAAGTTATCTTTCACTTTACGTTACTTAGTGTCTTAAGAGTATTTCTTGAAAGAAGGTGATTCTCGATCCAAACCAGGTATTCAAAACCAATAAGGATATCAAGGATTAAAGTGCTAATCAGTTCCGAGATAGACATAACTCATGTATTCAAGAGAGAGATCTCAGTTTCACAGTTTGTGCCAAAGTAAACAGGATTTTCAGAGTTTAAACAAATGGATAGTACGATAATCAAAACGGTAACAAATTTGGCACATAACACATCTTGGAAACTCATTTTGATAATGGAAGAGTCGAGCATATAACTTACCTCAGCAAGAAAAACCAAATTCCTAGTCTCGAACAAGAAATCAGTCGTAGTGCACGAACCGCTCGTCTATGAAATCGCAGTCTACAAATAATGCGATACTAAAATCAATACAAACATCTACACAAACATTCATACGTTACACATTCCCTACATGAATGCAGACGAGATGGTGCTAGCCCAATATATGCCCACTAGTACTGGCTAGTAATTTAAATGAAACTCTTACTTGATCAAGTGACAAAATAAATAACAACGGTTTATCATAAAAATAATAGTTATTGTTATTATACTAACGTTTTAAAGTTTAAAGGATCTCGAACAACTAGTTTCTTGAAAATTTTTGTCGAAACAACCATGGCGATTATTTTTTTTTTCAAAATATAATTTTTTGTATAATGCAAATAATGTATTGCTACAACCATTAAAAATACGACTACCACTTAACTACTACAATTATATACTTCACTATGATTAAAATTGCTACTGCTACTACTATTATTACTACTAATACTACATTATACAATACTCTTACATAATACTCCTATTAGATATAGTATTAATTACTACACTGCTAGATGTATGCCATCTTTTTCTTCTTCATTTGCAAAATTCTCAAAAGCCCACCTGTTGGACACACAGACTCACTCTCACAGACTCTCCCACACACACACGACACTCATACACTATACCCTAACACACGCACTGATGCACACCACATACACTCATGCACATGTAATCAAAACATATGTATATATAGATGAAACTCAAAACATGAAACAGAGGGTACCTAGAGAGTGACGCGAAGAAATGGGAGGAAATGAAACTGAGTTCGACGGCGCGCGTGACGACGAGGGATGACGATGGACGGCGGCGTTGTTGCTTGGTTTATCGGCTCAACCAAGAGAGCAAAGAGGTGGGGCGGTCGGAGACAAGACCGAGAGAGGGAGAGATCGTCGGATCGATGGTGGTTTTTTTTTTGGTGGTTTACCGTCGACTGGTGAGGCGATCGGAAAGTTGTTGTTGCTGCTGCGTTTAGCCTTGCGCCGAACAGAGAAAGGGTTTGTCGGAGGAGACAACTGAGAGGGGAAGATGCGACTGGTGGTTTTCCGGCTGATCTGGAGATCGCGTCGCGGCTGCTCCTGTGTCTCGCGTAGAACCCGGGAAGAGGCGAAAGGGATGGTGATTGGATAAGGAGGAACAATGGTGACTAGTGACAGCATTCGTCGGGGTTGTTTGTTGCTGGGTTTCGTTGTGAAGAAATGGAAGAGGAAGAGATAGTAGAAGAGACGTGGAAGGAAAGAGATGAGAAGGGAACAAATGTGATGTGCAACTGAAGGTTGAATTTGAGAGATATGGGCAGATAATGGTGAAAATGGGTGAGAGTTATTAGGGGGAGTTATCAGAATATTTAGGAATGGTCAATAGTAATTAAGGTAGGGAATTAAATAGAAAAATATAATTATAATGATAAAGGAGGTTTCATTCGAAAGATAAGGACTGGACTAAAATGTTGTTATACGGTGTTTTGGAATTCAAGAGGTTCAGAAATGAACAGCTTGCTTCGAGAAGTGTCTTCCCAATTAGCCAGCTTTAATGTTAGTTCAGTCTCGTGGGTTTCCCGAGACGGTAATAAATTAGTAGATAAGCTATGCTTCTATGGTTCGGCCACACCAAACGTAGTCACTTGGTGTGTTGTTTGTCCGGATTTTCTATGTACTGAATATTTGACAGATAAAAATCTGTCCTAAGTCTATATATTTCCCTATTTCAAAAAAAAAGATAAGGACTGGACTAAAATGTTGTTATACGGTGTTTCGGGTGTAGCAATAGGTGTAGGAAACTAGGATCAAAACCTCCTATTTTTAGAGGAAAAATGAAGGGGTTAATAATAATAATAATAATAATAATTATAATAATAATAATAATAATAATAAAGGAAAATTGAGAGGAATTAAAATAAAAATTATAGGATAACTAACTTGTAGTTTTAAATTTTAAAACATTGACCCGATAAAATATATAGGATTACTATATTACCATTAACAATATAAAATCAGCGAAGCGCCCCCAATAATGTAAAATTATCAAAATACCCCTCAAAACAATACGGGGTATTTCAATATAAGTCAAGGAAAAGAAGGGTGAAAACAAGGAGGGTTATCGTCCACAAAAGGAAGCGCGTCTAACCTTGAAAGAGCTACAAGAAAAGAAGTATCCTTTTCCCGATGCCGATGTGTCGGGGATGTTGGAAGACCTACTCGAGAAGAAGGTTATCGAGCTGCCCGAGTGCAAGCGCCCATAAGAAATGGGGAGAACCGGTGACCCAAAGTACTGTAATTATCATCGTATCGTAGGCCACCCCACCGGGAAATGCTTCGTACTAAAGGATTTGCTGATTGATCTTGCGAGGAAGAACAAAATAATAATTGACATCGATGAGATGGAAGAGTCGAATCATGTTGTGGCCACCTACGTAGTCTCCGCGGATGAGGGGGATGAGAACAAGGGAGAAAATGAGCTTCCTGCTGGAGAATCTGAAGAGGAATCCCAACACCTACTTTGCACAAGAGAAGAGAATAGTGCACAAGCGGCCTCAGCAATATGGTCGTCATTCTTCGCCACGATCACCTTCTCCGATGAAGATCTGCAATTAGGATCCAAACCGCACAACCACCCTTTGTTCGTAGCTGGATACATCCGAGAGCAACGAATGAATCGTATCTTCATCGATGGAGGATCGGCCGTAAACATCATGCCTAAATCTGTGATGAAAAAGCTGGGCATATTGGTGGACGAGCTATCGCGTAGCCGAGTAATCATTCAAGGATTCAATCAAGGCGGGCAAAGAGCAATCGGCATAATCCGTATACAATTAACAATTGGAGAACTCGAGGCGAGTACCCTGTTCCATGTTATTGATGCGAAAACTTCTTACAATTTGCTAGTAGGACGACCATGGGTTCACGAAAATGGTGTCGTCCCCTCCACCTTACACCAATGTTTTAAGTTTTACAAAAATGGTGTCAAGACGGTGTTCGCGGACGAGAAACCATTCCTGGAAGCTGAGGCACATTTTGCGGACGCAAAGTTTTATGAGGGACATGAAGTTGCGCCTGAAGTCATGCCAACGGAAGTCCCTGCCTTAGGAGTGGACGAACTGAAGAGAGAAGAGATTGTTGTCAACAAATCAATGTTAGACAAAAAGCAAGAGGTGGCCACGTTAGAGTTGCCTAGTCCCGTGACCAAACCTCAAAATGCTACGAGAATCCTTAAGTATATCCCACAATCTCGAAGAAAGGTGGGCCAATCCCCTTTCGAAGAAGTCATCATCGCGGCTACCCTTGAGAAGAACTCTCCAAGATTCACGGAGCGAGAGCACTCTGATACATTGGAAGGAGGACTGGTGATGCCTTTGACTAAGCTAGAAGATGTAGGGCCAACTAAACCGCTACTCAAAGGCTTTGTTAAACCAATTCACGGGTCCATCGAGCATGGGGAATTACCAAGTACGCGCTCCGGAGGGTTTGACCCAAATGCTTACAAGTTGCTTTCTCGGTCAGGTTACGACTTCTCAAAATCCCCACCGGGGGAGGATTTAAGTCCTTATGCCATTAGAGAGAAAATTCATGGTCTCACTGAAGCACAAATGAAGCTCAGGAAACAAGGGCATAAAGTCGCACCCCCAAAAGTGGGTTTGGGTTATACGCCGCCGGACCCCGTACGAATTTCCGCAAAGCAACGGGTAGCAAAAGAAGACGTTCAATATATAACGGTTGAGGAGCCGAAAGAAGAAACCCCTCAAGAAGAGGCTGATCGTACATCCGTCTTTGACCGGATAGGTTCCACGCCTCAAAGAGTTTCTGCATTTTCTCGGTTGGGCAGCCATGTAAAAGAATCAAGGCGATGCGTGCTTATACCTAGAAAATCTGTATTTTCTCGAATGGAAGATAAGAGGGTGACCCATGCTCAAGATTCGTCTCAAAATCAAGGAAATAAAATGTCCAACTTACAGGAGGACAAAGAAATTCGAAGTATCATCCCCTCGAGAATGAAACGCTTGACGTCTTGGGGCCATAAGTACGGAAGGGGGGCTCAAACTGAAGAAGAGAACGGTGGTCATGACGAAGGGTGACGCGAATTACACCGAAAAGCGAGGAGAGTATGCTAACTCCTTCCATATTACGGTTGTGGAAGAAGAAGATCACGATCAAGAAGATGATGAATTGAAGGAGGCTCCACCGCAACTTGAAGATGGAGGAAAAGCAAGTGTCGACGACCTTCGCAAAATAAACTTGGGTACTAGCGAGGAACCGAGGCCCATATTTGTAAGTGCATCTTTATCCGCTGAAGAAGAGAAAGGTTATTTTGAGTTATTGACTGAATACAAGGATGTCTTCGCTTGGACGTATAAAGAGATGCCAGGGTTGAGTCCGAAGATTGCGGTGCATCACCTTGGTGTCAAACACGGCGCTAGACCGGTAAAGCAAGCATATCGGAGAATCCGTCCTGATCGCATCCCCCAAATTGAGGCGGAGGTGAACAAGCTTATCGAGGCTGGCTTTATTCGAGAAGTCAAATACCCCACGTGGATCTCTAGCATGGTGCCGGTGATGAAGAAAAACGGGCAAATCCGTGTGTGTGTAGACTTTCGGGACCTTAACAACGCATGCCCGAAAGATGACTTCCCACTCCCCATCACAGAACTCATGATAGATGCAACTACAGGGCACGAAGCACCTTCATTCATGGATGGATGCTCGGGATACAATCAAATAAGAATCTCCTGAAGACGAAGAGCTTACTGCCTTTCGCACAACAAAAGGGATTTATTGTTATAAAGTTATGCCTTTAGGCTTGAAAAATGCCGGGGCGACTTATCAGCGGGCAATGCAAAAGATTTTTGATGATATGTTGCACAAAATTCTTGAGTGTTATGTTGACGACCTCGTTGTCAAAACTAAAATAAGGGAAGATCATCTTCTAGACCTCCGAGCAACATTTGATCGGTTGAGAAAATACGACCTGAAGATGAATCCCAACAAGTGTGCCTTCGGGGTTACGTCCGGAAAATTTCTTGGATTTGTTGTTAGGCACCGAGGTATTGAAACTGACCAATCCAAGGTAGACGCCATACAAAAGATGCCACCTCCAAGGAGCTTGAGGGAGCTG
Organism: Linanthus parryae; assembly: GCA_023055425.1. Taxonomy (NCBI): domain Eukaryota; kingdom Viridiplantae; phylum Streptophyta; class Magnoliopsida; order Ericales; family Polemoniaceae; genus Linanthus; species Linanthus parryae. The sequence continues at coordinate 2,014,176 of JALGPY010000024.1, forward strand.
AGAAGTTTACAAGGACACCTTGCATACATTAGGAGGTTTATCTCAAACCTTGCGGGGCGATGTCAGCCTTTTAGCCGTTTAATGAAGAAGGGTGCACCCTTCACTTGGGATGAAGCCTGTCAAAAGGCTTTTGACTGCATCAAGGAGTATCTTCTCAACCCACCCATACTAGATGCTCCAATACCAGGAAAGCCGTTGATTCTTTACCTTGCGGCGCAAGAGGAATCCGTGGGAGCAATGCTTGCACAAAATAACATGGAGGGGAAAGAGCAAGCTCTCTATTATCTGAGTCACAGGCTGACCGAAAATGAGCTCAAATACTCGCCTATTGAGAAGATGTGCCTTGCTTTGGTGTTTGCCTCGCAAAAATTAAGGCACTATTTTCAAGCATATACGATTCATCTCATTTCGAAGGCTGATCCGCTCAAATACATCATGTCCAGGCCAGTCCTTTCTGGGCGTTTGGCTAAGTGGTCCGTGCTTTTCAACGAATTCGAGATTGTATATGTTCCTCGAAAGGCGGTGAAAGGACAAGCACTAGCAAACTTCCTAGCGGATCATCCGATCCCAGCTGATTGGGAACTCTCGGAAGACTTACCTGACGAAGACGTGATGTTTGTTGAGATCCTACCCCCATGGACCATGTTTTTCGATGGGGCGGCAAGGAAGGATGGAGCAGGGGCTGGTGTTGTCTTCGTTTCACCGGAAAGACTTGTCTTACCATACTCCATCACACTCACAGAAAATTGCTCGAATAATGTTGCTGAATATCAAGCTTTGATAATCGGTCTTCAAATGGCGACCGAGCTTAAGATTGATAACCTTGAAATTCATGGAGACTCTCTCTTAGTGATAAGCCAACTCTCGGGTTCTTACGAGGTTAAGACGGATAGTTTGGTTCCTTACTTCCACATGGCGACACAGCTGCTGGAAAACTTTGACAGGTTCGTGTTGGAATACGTACCTAGAAATGATAATCGAATAGCTGACGCGTTAGCAAACCTAGATGCTACTTTAGCTGCCTCAGATGACAATGTTTTGAAAGTACCTGTATGTCGAAGGTGGGTGATTCCGCCGGCCTCGGAAAGACACGAAGAAGTTAATCAGATTTCGGTATATGTCGTTGATGCCAGTGATTGGCGGCAACCTATCATTGAAGGAGATAAGAAGGAGGTATCCTCGATTCGTCTATCATAAGGATACTCTCTTCCGACGATCATTTGAAGGAGTCCTCTTGCGTTTCCTAGACGTGGAAGAAGCACGACACGCCATGGAGGAAGCACATTCTGGTATATGCGGAGCTCATCAGTCAGGACCTAAGCTTCATTTTCGCATAAAGTGAATGGGTTATTATTGGCCTACTATGGTTAAGGATTGTATGGAATACGCGAAAAGGTGTCAAGCATGCCAATTCCATGCAAACTTTATCCACCAGCCACCCGAGCCGCTTCATCCTACTGTTGCTTCATGGCCGTTTGATGCTTGGGGGCCTGATGCAATCGGGCCACTCCCTAAGTCGTCGGCTGGTCACTTGTATATTCTTGCGGCAACGGACTATTTTTCGAAGTGGGCTGAAGCCATTCCTTTGAAAGCAGTGAAAAAGGAAACTGTTGTGAACTTCATCAAATCCAACATAATATTTCGGTATGGTGTGCCTCGATACGTGATAACTGACAATGGGACTCCGTTTGACAACTCTTTGATGACAAATCTTTGTGAGAAATTTCAATTCAAGCAAAGGAAGTCTTCAATGTACAACGCACCAGCAAACGGACTCGCCGAAGCATTCAACAAGACTTTGGGGAGCCTCTTGAAGAAAGTAGTAGCAAAATCCAAACGTGATTGGCAAGAACGGATTGAAGAAGCTCTTTGGGCATATCGCACCACCTATCGGACTCCAACGCACGCAACTCCATATTCACTTGTGTATGGTGTTGAAGCAGTACTCCCCCTCGAGCGACAAATACCCTCCTTGAGGATCGCGATACAAGAGGGCCTTACAGACGAAGAAAACGCAAAACTACGCCTTGCCGAGTTGGAAGCGCTAGATGAGAAAAGGTTGCAAGCTCAAGAGCAACTCGAGTGTTACCAAGCAAGGCTAGCCAAGGCATTCAATAAGAGAGTTAGGCCTCGTTCTTTCCAAGTTGGAGATCTTGTTCTCGCTGTCCGAAGACCCATCATTACCACCCATAGAACCGGAAATAAGTTTTCCTCTAAGTGGGACGGTCCATACACCGTGCTAGAAGCTTACACAAACGGGGCCTACAAGATCGTAGATGGGGACGGCGTTAGAGTTGGTCCGATCAACGGGAAGTTCTTGAAGCGTTACTACCCTTCAGCAGGGTACACACTCCTCATCACACGAGTATAAACTGCACGATGCAAAAAAAAAATGAACTACGTTTGGCTTGATCCTGCAAAGGTACGTAGGCAGCCTGAAATCTTGATTCAGGTTCATCCATAACAAAAAAAGAAAATCACATTTCCCCTCCAGGATATAATTCAGGATAACATCGCTTTGAAGGTGCAAAAAGGCTAGCAGCTAGCAAATTCTTTAGCGGGTGACGAGTATGACGATCTTGTTCCGAACTCAGATGATACGTCTATGCGTTTCCAAGTTTAATCCTTGCAGATAAAATGTCACGATTTTATTCGGAATGATAACCATATATTCCGGATATTATCCAGGTTACGATACCTCAGGGTGTTTATCCAGGATATTATCCAATATTTCAGGATAATATCCCTTTGAAGGTGAAAAGTATGCTAGCAACCTTCAAAACTCGGCTAAATCCCTTCCAAGGACACCTTTTTCAAAACTCAGGACATAGGCATATGTATTTCCAAGTTTAAATCATGGTAAATGGAACATCATGATTTTACTCTGGGTAAACAACATAAATTCAGGATGTTATCATCCAAATTATTATCCCAAGATACTTTTGAGGATACTAATCCTCGTGTTGTGCGGAATATGGAAGCATCCGTCAAAGCCCGGGTTGAATTCCATCCGGGACAGCTTTCAAGAGTCAAAGTATTCACGTAGTTGTTTCCAATTTAAAATCTTAGTAAGATGGACCTTGTGATATTATCCAGGATAATAATAAAAAAATCCAGGATGTTATCCAGGATATTATCTCGGGATATTCTCCTGGATATTAGCCCATAAAGGTTTCCAGGATATCAGTCATGACGTTATGCAACTTCCAGCGAACCGAAGCACCATTCGGCTAACCAAACCGCACCAAGCTCTGGTGCAAACGTGCACCAGAATCGTACCAGGTCTGACCGTAAAATTCAGCGCATGTTTTGCGTGTTTCGATGATGAATCGGGCTAGAACTCAGCGTATTCTTTGTCCTCGTTCCTCCTTCCATTAGTCACAATGAAAACGGATCACAAATCACCAGGTTTCGGTGTCGAAACGGGCATCAACCGGCTGCTCAAAACAGCGAGCAACAAATCTGTCCGCACAGATTTTTGCTCCATAATTCAGCGACTTAATGGCCCTGAAACGCGCACAAAACCAGGTCTGATCGTGCTTCAATTACCGTGCAACAACCCCTGAATATCAAGCTCATCAGACCCTATTTTGTAGCCCGAAGCATCCCGCAAACGGCTACCGAAATCGCTTCTCAAAAAACTTACCGCAACGCGTACTTTGGGAGCAAGCAGAATGTCATCGATGCCAATCGTCAAGCCAAGCGTTAAATGTTGTCCAATATGCGTATGGGCGTTCCTAATTTCATGTTCTGGTAACGGGAACCCCAAAATGTCGCTCAGGATAATAATCAGAAAATTAGAATGCTATGCGGGATATTATCAGGATGTTATTTCAGGATATTATCCCAATATAATTCCCAGGATATTATCCAGAATTCTCAGAATGCATTCTAGGATATTGATATTGCACTAGGATGGTTCTTGAATATTACCCTTGATGGTTATACGGCAACGGCCCACCTTTCTTGGCACTAACTCAAGGCGATAGGCGATAAGACATGCACGCGGTCGAGAAGAAATAAAAAAAAAAAAAAAATTTGTGCAAGTCGAGATTTTGACACCCTCCATCTGGCTAATTTATGCTTCCTCGTCATATTGTTACTTGAGATAATTACAAACTATTTAACTTGAGGTCATTATTGTTGAATTCCAAGAGTAACCGACGTGTTGGCGATCATATTTTTAGCATGCTGGACAAAGGAGGACGATGAAATATTGTCCCAGTGTGTTGTCTTGCGTTACTTTCGCCATAGACCTGGTAGTGTCGCAGCCATGTCCCCGTCGATCCTCTCGAAAGAAACCTCCACCATAGCAACTTCTCTCATTCGCGATCCATGCCTAGTCAGTCAAGGTTCAGTCCGAGGCCATCCTGTAGAGCTTCTCCTTTTGGATATCTTCACCACAAACCTCACATTGCAGCTGCTAAATGACAGTAAATGAGTACAAAAACAAAAAATCAGAAAAAAAAAACACATAAAACGGTGCAGCAGACAATTGTGTCACAAGCTCTCATCAGTAGGTTTACTGTCATCCCCATTCACCAAGATGAATTCCACCTGAAGGTGCTAATTTCATGTCATCATGAAGTATTCATATCAATGTGTGAATCTAAAGAGAAATATAACGGATGACAAGAGATGGCGCTGAACAAAAAGTATAAAAGAAAAAAAAGTTGATTCAATAAACTTCATGAATACCCAGAATATTGAGTTTACAAGAGGAAAGAAGAAAGGGAGGAAAACAAGTACAAGTAGACATGATGGTTTAGCAGTATCTATTTTGCCAAAAAATAAAATAAAAACTGCATTATTATCTAGCATGGTTGTAATCAGAGTTGCTTTAACACTCGCGAAGACGCGTGAGTGAAGTCGTATCCAACAAAGAAGGTGTTATTTGCTAGAATTATCTATAATATGAATCGTGCCAATCACGAACGACTTTACTGCAAGATTTGATGCTCCGCGCGCCTTGAAGCTATCCTGGTGCTTTTCCCATTGGTAAATGCCCCGAACATTGCTGCACCCTATCCATATGTTGCTGAGTTCGATCGTGACTCCCTTGCTGCAATATCAGGCTCATTGTCCCCACAACTTGCTGATTGGTTTCAAATTACAGCCTGCTCTTTGCCAAATTTCCCAGGATACATAATCTTCTTGCTCACAATGAGCCATGTGAGGTATTCAGGGAAATCTTCCACGAGATTGTACCACCACGACTTGATCGCCGCTGCAGGATACACGACTTGGTTCCACTGGATTGTCCTCGTCGCCGACCCATTCCTTCACAGTCATTGTCGAAACTTCCCGATCAACAGAATAATTCTCCTAATGCCGCCTTGGTCAAACTCGAACACAAGTATTGCATCTGGACATCCCTTTGAATTATCATCAACTCGATCCATTCCACTTACAAGCTATGACTGCCCAAGGATAAACATCACCATGACCTGCAAATATTCAAACTTCAAGCCTTCATCACAGGTACTTGAGGCTTGTTGCCACAGTGAGAAGTTGCATGTATCTATGCCACACTATAAGACTTGTTGCCACAGTGAGAAGTTTCATCACATTCATCAACTCGTCCTTCTCCTTGGCGAGTTATAATCTTTGGATTTCTTCATTGTCATCCCAGCTACAGATTAAGTGATAATTAACCTGAACCTGCAAAGGAAAAAGAAAAGAAGAAAAAACCGAGCTTCATCAACATGTTCCTTGGACTTCTCAATGAAGTTGTTGGTCATATCTTGTGCAGATGATTTTTGGCAAAAGCACATCCGGGAAGTGATAAGTCCTCTGTCCGGACTATGAAGTTTCTGTTCCAACCAAGATGGTACTCCGAGAATAGATGATCTTCAGCTCCAAGCATAAGATGCTACTCAACCCTCCATAAATGTTGGTCTTCTCTGGCTTCACGTTTAACTTTGTGCTCCGTTGATCTTGGCTTGATTTCTCTACAACGGCGGTCTTCGCAAGCTGCTCTCGATGTCATCAAGGGTGGTTTCAGCAAGTCGCTTGAAAGATGCACGATCACCCTTCGCACTTTTCTCCTTGAGATCACCATAATTTGTAGAAAATCCGCTCCAGCTTATGATTGCCACGTGCTACTTTAGCAAGAGGATCGACTTGGTTGCTCGCTATTTCATCGGGCTTCTACCTTGATCTTTGCCGACGAAGCATCTTGACTGGTTGTCTTGACTCCAGGCCTACATACATCCTTCTTGACCTTTGCGCCTTCCGAGGATCTCCTCGATCGCCACCCTTTGAGGTCTGTTGTGCAGATTTTTAAATTCTTGCCTGACGCGCCCCCTTGCGACCGTGGGAACTGTAACGTGGGAAATGTCTTTGAGTCTTCGTATTCCTCAAACTGGTTCTACATTGAAAGTTGCACCATGCTCCAAGTTCTTCGCTCATGGGTCTTCCAGGCTTGCAATTAAATTATTTTGGCGCATCGTTGACACGAACTGCCTCCTCCACGCTCTTCCACCCGAAGCGATCTCATGTACTGCGGGAACTCACCCAAGACTCCGTGATCTGCAAACTGGTGCTACCATGAGGATGTACTTCGCCAACTCTCGGGTTCCTTGTCCTAGATCTTCACAGCTTGTCATTAATCCTTTGACTAGGAATGCTTACAAATTGCCTCCTCCATGCTCTTCCTGCCTCCTCCATGATCTTCACAGCTTTCCATGGATCTACTACCATGGTGCTATTTACGATGAGAATTTACCTTGAGCCTTCATATGCTACACACTTGTGCTACTATGCAAAATCCCCTCGCCCTGCTCCAAGTTTCTTGGTCCTGGATCGTCATGGGACACAGACCCAGGTGCTTAAAGGTTGGCTATTCGTCGCCTTTGCTGCCGCTAGTCTCGTTCACACTCCCGGTGCAAGAGCTTGTTGTCAGTCTGAACAAACTCACCTCGAAACTTGCACGCGCATTGCCGCAGTACCGCGCCAAGCCAGCGCCATGGTCATCATCTTCATCTTTGAGCACTCTATCCACTTGATGGTTGAAATGAATTGCTGGTCCACAATAAACTCCATGCTTCAATCTTCACTATGATTTTCGTCCATGTTCGATGCAGCGAACTCGTCTTGCTCCCGCAGCCTACGGACATCAAAGCGGCGTCGTCATCATAGCTGGTTCGAGATCACGCCATCATCTTGTTTTTGGACCTGGTTTGGCACGTCCATACTTCTCTTAAAATTGCTCCCACAGGAGATCGTCCTTGGTACCATCACGACCGCCTCCAAATCAGCCCATTAGTGCCATGTTTGTCATCTTCATTGTCATCATCTGGAGCATGTCTCCCTCCTGATTGATCAAATACTCGTGCTTCCATGCCCACGCTATTCAATCGCCGTTACTATGAACTTGGTTCTCCTCGCTGCTACACGAGCTTTCTTCTGTAACAATTTGTTGGCTGCGACGTGTAAGTCAACCTTGGCTCTTGCACTGGAGGCCACAATCGCCCGAGTTCCCTGTCGTCACCTAACAATCAGTTGGCTGCGACATGCTCTCTGCTGTCTCGACCAATACCACGCCATCTCCATCCAGAGTTGATGCTTCTGCTGCTATTTGTTACCAAAACAAAGAGATCTGAAAAAAAAAATGAGAGATGTGCAATTAAGAGAGGTTACCAGTAGGCTAAATACTGAAAAAAAAAAAAAAAAAAAAAACGAAATTGCAACAAAAGGAAGAAGAAGAAACAAGAACAAAAAAAATGACAGAGGAGAAGAGTTGGAGATGCAACTCCATTGAATGGCGGATTCAAGTGCAGAAACATTGGTATTTTGTGGCCCTTTTATAGCTCTGGCAAATCATTAAAGAAGGAAGGATTTATGGGTCAGTATCAATTGTGCAAGTTCCAACCAAAAATAAGAATCCATCAGCGAAAGGGAAGGATCAATCACTACTTGTTTCTCAGTGAAGAAAAGGTCATTGGCGATCAAGTCAGTATGCCATTTATGGAATTAAAATAACTATGATTATGCTTGATCACGCTTGTTCGTTACATTACTTTGGAAAAGATGATTATTCAAAGAAATAAAGAGAAGGATGGTCTCATGGGAAGTACCAAGCGAAGTTGGTATCAATGGTCTCATGTGAAGTACCAAGCGAAGTTGGTATCAAATTTCAGCACTTAGGCATGAGGCTGAAGTCTACACACAACATAAGAATCCGTCGATGACACGTTGTTCGAGGCGACAATCAAGATACTTCAAGGCTACACTCCGATGCCAACAAGCTAGCACCTCGCCTACGCCTTGAAGTGGGGGCTAATTTGTAGACATTAAAAATGTCTAATAATTTTTTATGAATTAATTAATTAACTAATTTTAATTAGTTCGGCTAAATCGGTCCACGATGAGCCTTACAAACGCAACGGGCCTCTCATTACGGTTTGGTGCTAAGCCCAATAGTGGAGACGAGCCCACTTGTTGTTGGGTTAAATCAAATTGCATCTAAATCCCTTAAATGTCCCTGAACGGGATCCCTCATAAAGTCGAGGGGGGCTTTATGCAATAAATCAAAATAAATCAAGGGATTATTACAAACTAGTCCCTACATGTGAGTCTATAAATAGTGGCTCTCATTCACACACAAAAAAAAAAAAAAAAACATCGTGCTAGCAGACGCCAGAGCTCTCCAACACTTTGAAGACTCTCTTGAAGATCCACAAGCATCTCACCGGAGATTCAAGGACGCGAACGCACACGAAGACTTTCTTGAAGATCAACAAGCATCTCGCCGGAGATTCAAGGACCCGAACGCACACGAAGACTTTCTTGAAGATCCATAAGCCTTTCGCCGGAGATTCAAGAACGCAAACGTACACGAAGCGTGATCGAGATCAAGCTTTCGAGCCCTCTTTCAAGCTTCGCCCCCACACGACCATTGCGCGGAAGCCCGAAGACACAAGTCCTTCCACCTCAAGTTCCTCAAGATTGGAGTTTGAAGCCACGGACCGTTCTTCATCAAATCTTGCCGTTCTAAGGTCAAAAGTCAACTACATCGCCGGCCTCGTCTCTTTGAAGAAAGCTTGTCATCATCACGCTACAAGTCAACAAGGTCAAGAAGTAGGAGATTTAATCAGAGGTTTCCGATCCGGTGTAAAATCAAGAGGATTGTACCCACTTTAACCCAAATTAAATACAAATTAAATATGTGCACTTACGTTTTGCGTCCTTTTCGCTAAGTTTGCAAAATTTGTGTGTACAATTGGGTGTGTCGATATCGGCCTCAAGAATCGACATATCCAACGTCGATTTCAAAACAACCTCATGTTGATACTATCTCCAATGGAGTTTTTCAAAGTGTTCGTCGGGCTGAGGAAACTCGTTCTAGTGAAAAGTTTGTTGCAAGTGCAAGACCGATAAAACAGTACAAGTCATACGGATTGGAGAAAGCTTGCAGTACAAATAAAGTCAGTTTGGAGTCTTTGGACACCACTGGTCTTCTCACAAAGGAGATCCATGCTTTAATACTGAACCCATATTTTCAGTTCATGCTACTACTAACAAAACAAATCTAGCATATAGCCACTAAACCTCAAAACAAGCCATCACATTAAGAAGGTATAACACGAAAACTGCACATCCCATAATTGTAAAAGCTACTAATAGATTTCCCAATAGTAATTGTTCGGTTCAGGATTCCTAAAAAGAACACAAGTGAAGAGGAAAGAAGCAAAAGATAAGAGCAGACACTCAAAAACTCCTTGAACATTTTACACAAACCACAACCAAAACTGATTATTCCAGGACCGACCAAACCAGTGTACAGAATTCGATTGATGCCGATTCCTAGCCACATGTACCTCACTTATTTGATGCAACATTTCTGCCATCTTACGCTTTTCCCAAACCATTGTCAGGATTTAGAGACTTCCAACAATTTCAGGGATGGATAGAGTCAACGGACAAACAAGAAAAGTCGTGTTTTCCACATGGCCGAATAAACTTTTATCAAACCAATTCTTAGGATCACTAGTCTTTTATCAGGCCAATCTTAGGATCAATAGTCATTTTCGTTCCTCGTCGTGATTGCAACTTGCATCTGCTCCAGTACAGGAATCACGCGGAACCTTTTCTTTTTTGACGGAAAAATCAAGCAGAAACTTAACTGCCTCTTCTTCACTACCATGGCAACCACGCAGACTCTGAAGAGCCTCCTTCACAGAGCATCTCGTCTGATCCTGAATCTAAAAATATGCAAATAATTCAGTCAAATAGCATAAACATGCAATATACTTGAGATTGCATACTTATCATGCTAAACTTTTGAACAAATATGAAATGATCTAAAAAGAAGAACATACCCGTTTTAGGGTTTCACGGATTTCAGGATCAGGTTTCTCCACCACGCGTTCAATCGCATTCCTAGAAACAATTGAATTAGAACATTCAGCATGATTAACTTCTCAATGATATTCCTAGTTATAACAAGCTGACGTAAACAAGATACATGGTCCAACTCTGGAGAAGAACGAGGTGTGATCAAACCATAGGCCTCACTTTCATGCTTAGCATGACACCTTGACATTAACCATCTCAACAGGGGGTATTAAGACACCAAAATATACTCACTCTACGTCATAAGGACTTGGAAAGTCGTAATATTCATCCATCATTCGATAACAGTAATCGTCAGAATTAAGTAGCTGCCAAACAAAGAGGTTATTCTTCCGCAACGTGTCCCAGTGCTCCTGTAATTAAGAAGTTCAATAGTACAACAAAAAGGCATATGAATTCTAATTGAGAAAAGATTGTGTGTGTACATTGAACTTCTTTGGTTCCTCCTGCATCTGCTTCTGAAACAACTTATACTGATAATACAACCAAAAATCCCATTAGCAAGTCAATAACCACATTAAACATTATCTACAAATTCATACATATCCACCATCTCTCACTATAATACAGGTGAAACTACTTAAAGTCAAAACGTGTTCAACTGCAACGGTGTGGATTAGACAACATGAGGTGAATAAACAAAATATGATCAGAAGTGAACCTCTTCACTATCTTCAACAATTTTTATGCGAGCTTCAGGTGAGAGACGACCAGATTCACCAGAACTGCAAGCAAGAGGTAAAATGCTCAGAAGTCAGAAGCATAGATATTGACACACTACAACTTATTTTACACATGGAATTTAAAGGAAGCAGCCAAGGGATGGATCCAGATATTTATAGTAGTGGGGCCTAAAGTAATACTGTATCGAGCTTAACTTATAATGAAGTCACAATACACCAAATTATGCGAAGTGAAAAACCAGAAGATAGCAGTTGAGACGCAGAAGTTGAGTCCAAAGCCAGAAAAGATCAATCGAGAATCCGTCCAAACTATTTCGTAGTCCCGAATTTTATTTTCTTTTTTACTTCTGCCTAATCTTTTTGCCAAGTTTGTTTGTTTACTTTCTGCTCTCTTTTTATGTTTTTATAATTTGTATCCCTCTCGTTTCCCATAATATCCCAGTTGCTCTACTTGTCTCCAGATTTTTTCAGCATTATAATTCCAGAACATTTATATCTTAACCAAATAAAGGTGAAATTTAACTGAATTCATCTTTTTATTGACAAACGACTAAAAAGCAAATTTCTACATCTTCATTTGTTCCACTTAGTAGTTTTCCTTCTTTATGTAAGGATAAGGAGAAAAGATGGACTCTGTTTTATTTTACCGGCCACATTTTATTACCAATCACATTCAGATCATCTACTAGCAAACTTTAAAGGGTTTATTCTTACAACATATTTTTTATCTTCCAATCCATATAGACCTACACGCTTCCCAACCATGTACCTCAAAACACTCCTGTTGAAGTCATTATTCAGGATAACTTCTCAACGGTCTGCCTAGTTGTAACATGTTCAACAATTACAAAATGAACTGATATGCTTCATGTTCATGATGCTTGCTTATATACTAACCCAATACTGGCAATGAGTGCCCTCAGTAGAGGATCGAACGGTGGCTCCACAGATAAAAGAAACTCAATGAATGAGTATTTCTTCTCAAGTACATCACGAAATTGCTGGAATCAAGAAATGACGTATAGTTATTCAAAGGGACTAAAGCAACAGAAATCTAACAAATAGACAAAAGCATGCACACCTTGTATTTAGCTGGTTCGGCTAGCACTCGTTTCCGAAACTTTGTGAACTGACAATATCATATATATTTACAGAAAACATCATTTCCAAGTTCAATAACAATAAACATACAACATACAAATTCATTTACCCACTTCCATTTTTCAGTGCAGCACTCTGGGTTTGACAACTGAAGATGAACAGACAAATTATGAGAAGAGTCGGACCTTATCAGACCTTCTGAATTCATGAAACTTTTTGTGGTGAGCTTCGTAAGCAGCATTCCAACTGAAAGAAAGAACTAAAACACTGAGAGGAATAGAAACGGACAGTCACATGGATTTAAGAGAAACAGAGATAACAACGAGATGAAGATGGCTTTTGTTAGTAATTGCAAACATAATTAGAAGGTTGAAGGTCGTGATCTCCAAACTAAAATCTAATATTTTCAAAACTGTAGAATCAATTCGATGATATTCGCATCCAGTTCGATCATTATTCATTCGATCTTCTAATTAAATGTCCTTTTGATTAATCTGCCAGAACTTGAAAGGACTCCATCTACCAACCAAAATTTCATCTTTAAATCTTGTTCAAGTGTAGGCTTTCGTGAAGTCATAGTTTGAGGTAGGAGAAAAACAGTTTTCAAGTAGCACTAGTTACGGTGAAATGTGTAACATTATCTGCAAATTTTATGTGAATAATACAGGTTATCAGCAATGTGCTAATTGTTTGGTGATAACGCAATTCATGACATGATTGGAGTTGTATGATATTGGGTGTATATCCGACAAAGTTTAACTGACTATTATATCCAGTGTTTCGGTGATACCTAATGGATATTTTTCGGTTGAAATCGTTGTGCGACTGGGTTGCATGAAAAATTGATTTGTTAGCTGAATTCGTTTTTTCAACATGTTAGTCGTATACTATATTTCTTTTGTCATAACCCAATATTTAAAAGAAACGTCATTTGTTGGTGAAATCATAACTTCTTGCTGAAAGTCTGTAAAGGTGTCTTCTTAGTTCAAACTTCAGGACAGACGTTCAAGGTTCAGAACTATCTTTAGCTGTTGAAGGGGAAGAAAACCCCACATTGTCGAGGGAACATCTCTTCCGGCGCTTATAGATAAATACCATCATTATGTTTTCTATTGTGCACTGAGTGTTTGGGACTACTCTATTATTTGAGAGCTGAAGAACCTGCAGACGCGGAAGCCGAAACTCTTAGCAGTCATCCCCAACAGCGTGTTTTGGGAATGGGAACAATACCCACCTTGGATGAATTTGGTGAAGTAGAGCATTCTCTAATCACTTATGCAAATCAATTAATTTAGGCAAATTATGAAGTTGATAAAAGTTGGACTCCAACAGCGTAGGCATCTTGATAGGCAAAACATAAAATAGGCATTTTGTTGGCCAAATTCCGCCATGATTTTTTGTTGGGCAAAATCAACTTCCTCTCTTATTTACGTGGCGCATAACACGTTCCCTAAACTTTCTCCACTAGTTTCCCCTATTTTCTCCAAGTATGTCCAATTTTAAAAACAAAATAAATAACTAATTCAAGTATATCTTATTTTCGACTAATCACTACTGGAGAAGAAACTAAAACAATTCGTTATCTAATATCCAAAAGTGTGGTTTTATCAATAATTTGCCAAAAAAATTCCTACTAGTATTGGATATGCTCTTAGGTCCAGTCCAAAGGTTATCACATTGAACAAGTACAAAAATTGAAAATGTGGGTCACCCACCGCCTCAAAAGCCCGTCAATTAGGCTTAGCAATCCGATCCACATAACAAATGAAGGAAATGAACACCAGAGTTTATATCTCTCCATAACCACATAGCAACCCAAGGAGAGTAAGTGATTCTACGTAGGGTATAGGGAGAGTGAGCATTGGTTCTCTTGTGTGGTTGTAGGATCTTTTGGGTGTGGGAAGTGGAAAGGTACCGCAGCAAGGTCCGATCAGTTTGTGCAGCGAATCAGATTGAGTTAATTTGGAAATTAGGCACATATTTTCTTGGTTCCAGCTCCGTTGATCCGAAATGCAGGGACATGATACATGTTGGTTATCTGTTTCACGTAAGGCTCTTTGGTTGCTATGTGGATCATCTGGAGGCATTAAGTTCAATGCCTTAATAAGAAACAAGACAAGCGCTTTCCTCAATTAACTAATCTTATTCGAACCAACGGTTATTGAGATTTGAGTACATGAAAAAGTTAGACAAACGGAAATAGAAAGAGGGTCGCTCAATCCACTTACACATCCCAATTTACAACTGATATTGACAAGTGTAGTATCTTCTAGCCAGGTTTGTTTCTTCTTCTCTTTCTGCTCTTTTTCTGTTTTCAGAATCAGTCTCCTTCTTTCTTTTTCCATATCCCTAATACTGTCACTTGTGTCCAGATTTCCCCAGCACTTTCTCGCCCTACGATTCCTGAAGTTTTGGATCTCACCCCCTTCACAAGTATTGGGAATTCCCCTATTTCCTTGTCTACGACGAAGTTCCCCTGTTTGCTCCCCTTGAGGTCTCAAATTCAAACTCCACAGACGTCAATACCTTGGGCCTGCTGGAGAGTTTACATGACAGTTAAGCAGTCCACTGTTATTAGAAAATGCAAGTTTTTTATCTAAGGGCACGGCTGATGCATCACTATGATAGGACCTTCCCTTTTCGTTTCAACAAAACAGAAACCAAATGCACATATTACTCCAGCTTACCATTGACTTTACATCAGTCCAGGATTGTTCTCTCAAATATCCACATCATTCTTTTTTGAAATTAGGTTCTCTGCTGAAACTTCACTCATGGACTGTTACCAGTACTTAACTCTTTATTAATCTATCCCGTCATTGCTTATCTCCTTCCCCTCAAAAGTAAGTTTTTGTTACTTGCCTCCCACTTCTTTTTACAATTACATTAGTCGTCCCAACTGAAATGCACCATTTGAACTTTTTCCACCTTTAACTGGGTCACGTTGACCCGGTGATTTGCATCGCAAAATGATACAATTTTCGATAGCTTTTTTAATGTCTTGTAGAATAAAATTTACTCTACAACACTTCGAAGAAATTATCTAAAAATTGCAAAGTTTTGTTATCCAAATTACCGGGTCAAAGTGACCCGGTGAATAGTGGTAAAAATCCAAATGGTGCAAAAGAGGTGGGACAGAGTGGTACTAAAGATAAGGCGCAGAAGGTTAAGAAAGTAGACCACTTAGAATTCTATGTGACTATTTAATTGAATTGGTTGGGTCTGTACTATGTGTCCACCAGAGTCATGTGGGTCTTTGTAATATATCTTCTGTTGTGTTCTTATCATGTTCTGCAAGTAGTAGTTGGTTGTGTAGTGTTTCTTCCTTCAAGTGTCTTTATGGAGCAGGAGTTGTATATTTATGTGGGATGAATAAATAAATAACTCGTTTTAGTGTAAAAAAAGAAAAATTGAATGGGTGAATAGATGAAACTAGAGGATATTGATCTATGAAGCCGATCCCAAATAAACATGGAAAGATTTGTAAGTTGAGTTGACTTGATGAGTTGAATTGAGATGACCTATTTAATTTAAAAGGTAACACAGACTATACTAAAAGAGCCTGATAAAGAAAAGTTAAAGTAACTTTCATATTTTTAGACACACGGGGAAGACTTGTTAAGTCGAGTTGAATAAATAGATAATCAAGACTATGTTAAAAGAGTCTGATAGAGAAAAGTTAATGCGACTTTCAACTTTGTGAATACTGTACTTAGCCAAAACAGAAAAATATGACCACAGAAAATTATAGCCTACGAAATATTAGTGAGAGATCCATACTCGTATGTTGCATCACTGGAGCCATCCGAGATTGTTTTGGCCCTTTTTTGAGCCCTGCATCACAACAGTTTGTACATGAGCGGACGACCCAATATCAAAAAAGAAGAGGACTCAATTTTGCTAAGAAATATAACTCACCGTGCCATTACAACAGCTTCATCTGCTTCTACAGAATCGGTCATTGATTTCTCGGCAAATCCAGTCTACTCGAGCATATCAACAAAACGTGACATCAAAATACTGAAGAAAACCAAGATATAACAAGAACTACTTGGAGACAACTAACCCCAATTGGCTAACACTGTCTCATATTCGGACACAATTAGGGGGAAAATAGTCTTTTCCTTCTTCAGAAATTCTAAGCCTACATGTTTTCTCTATGTTATTGTTGGTCATTTGTTCTCTCTCTCCCTCGGTCTCAATATACCTCTCTCTCCCTCTCATACGGTACTGGATATGGCGTACCGAATTCCATAGGGTATGGCGTACGAAATTTCATAGGGTATGGCGTATCGCAATCCCGTTCCCGTTCCACGAACCGGAGCGATATGCGTTCCAGGTAACTTAGCTCTCTCCTCCTTCCCCACCGAGCACCGTAGTCAAAATCTCTATCGGGGCCCTCTCTATTTCTCAAATGACTAGAACCACCGCCTGTCTAACCTCTCTCTCTCTCTCTGAAAGGCATAAAACAAGGCTGAAAACAATGCTCGTGGATGATCTCTCCTCTCTCTCTAAAACACCCTAAACAAATCCACGTCCATTCCCTTTAACCTAATGGAACTCAACTACTCAAGTAAGTCTTTATCCCATCTAATCGAACTTTGATCAACATCATCATGTTTAAGGCTCACATGCATTTGGAAGCCCTCAATTCATCTGCAATGTCCTTGGAATAGACATTCCTAGTTCCTGCCCTGAACTCACCGCTGTCCCCAAACCCCATCCGGTAGCCATAAGGATCAATATTCGCACCTGCACTCCCATAGCTGCTGTCTTACTCTTGCAAATTCGTCGTTTTCTTCACTTAATTCTCTATCATCCCTCCTACCCCTCTTGATCTATTCCTCAGGATGTTTTGGTATTGGTCCACCACGACGACCATCAAGCCCTTGAGAATTCCGGTAATCCTGTTTTCGACCACACACTGATGTATTTGTACGAATTCATGGGGTTCCACCTCAAAACCAATTGGCAATGAGGGGAGTAGCCCAGGAACAGTTATTAATTATGTTTGTTTTTCTTGAATGTCCGATGTGGGACTTCTCAACAGTATCTTCACAGGTCTCGAAAATCAGGGCTCATGGGACCAAATCGATTGCCAAACCATAGCCTCATACCGGCCATTTCAGGACACGGAGGCAACATCCCATGAACTAGGGCAAACAATGATAACCCATATATAATTATACACATACACATTATCGAAGATCTAACCATATAGAATGGCGACTAAAAACAATCTAAGATGGGAAATGAAGGAGGGCAAACGGATCTTCAAAAGCTGTGGCGCATCTTTCTTTGTCCATGTGTAAAACATTCTAATTTATAACTAACAAACGATGTACAGAGCGTATAGAGAGGCAACAATGGACGAATGCGAAGACTGTATTTGTCGAGTAAAGAGAGATTCTCACCATTGTTGCGGACGACTTCGATCCCTGTAACCCTCCCGAAGCGCTGAGCAGAGAGCGGACGAAGAAGGAGACGGTGTTAGATATATACCATCAAAACCCTAAGTTTGGGCTCCATGCAAATGACCATAAAGCTCGACGTCTTCGTGTCATATGTGACTACACAGACCCCTGCATTCCTTTTTATTTATTTATTTTTTTCGAGAAAATTCCTTTTTCTTTTCCTTCTCTTTAATTTATCTGTATTTACAATCTCTCTCTCTCTCTCTTTTTTTTTTTTTTTTGAGAAAGTATAATTGTATAAAGCGCACTAAGGCGGAAAACCGTTCTCGGCCACTACATCTTGTTGTGCTACCTCTGACATCCAATAGCGCACTCTACCAGTACACTAGATTGTTTCGAGTAACTAGCTACCAGGGCTGTAACCACTTCAGTTTGGTGCGGTTTATGCTGAAACCCTAAACCAAACCGAACACATCGGTTTGCTACTTTTGTAACCAAACCTAACCATTCTAAAGGATGAACCGAGCCAAACCAAACCGGAAAACTTCGGTTTGTTTTGATTTGGTTCGGTCGGTTTGCTTAAATATTCTTGAATGTATATTGTAATACTAATATGTCAGCGATAAATAAAAAAGAAATTACAAATGTGTAAAAAAAAATTTACGAAATTTTTGTTTTAGAGAAAAATATAATGGAAAGTGAGAATTTGAGAAGATTAAGATTAATAATATCATTAATTGAATCTATCTACTCGTGTTTCTTTTTTATAAAGTGTTTCATATACTTTACACAATATGTATTTTTTTGAGCACAACACAATATGTATTTTAATGAAAGTACATTAGGCACATATCGTTTCGGTTTGGTGCGGTGTGATATTCTTACAAACCAAAATCGAACCGATTAGATCGGTTTGTGAAAAAATTGAACCGTTCATGAACCGAACATCCATAAAAACCATCCAAAATCACAAATTTCGGTTGGGTTCGGTCGGTTGGACCGGTTTATTCGGTTTTCCTTACAGGCCTACTAGCTACTGTATGTGCAACCTTATTGCCATCTCTAGCAATGAAAGCAATAGACCAATTTTCAAAGAAACTAACTTTAGATAGCAAAAGAGTAATTTCATCTTCTGTCTCCGTGATGTCTATCGCAGCTTCTCCTTTGTGACGATCCGTAATCTCCTTTATTAAAACTTTGGCATCACCTTCTAAAATTATTTTCTTAAAACCCCGTCGAATTGCCATGTCTACCGCGCAATTAACACCTTTGGCTTCCGCTACCTTGGCCGAATGGCTTAAACCAGTAGGTGATGCACCAGCTGCAACGATAGGCCCATCTGTAACTCGAGCCACCACGCCAGCGTTTGAGGTTCCTGTCGTCACCTCCCAAGCCCGGTCAAAATTTATTTGATCACACCCCCGCTGGCGCACCCCATTTCTTCTCCCTCGGTTTCAATTGAACTCCTGTAGAGCCTCCCACTGGGTTGAGTTTTTCGAGTTCCTCCACACAAATCCTTACTTCAGTGGCTGCCTGGTCGAACTCACTTTGATTTTTTTAAACACCGCATTATTGCGCACATACCAGGTATTTACAATTTGGATGAATCTATAAGTATAGCTGGGAAAGACGAACATAACAAACTGAAAAATCATGTCTTAAAACAAAATTCAAAGGAGAAGAACCACAAAACGGACTAACAAAAACTGAACAAGATCAAATTAGAATAATGTAACCTTCTTCTTTCCGGATTTCTCTGACATAAAATTGAAGAGGTCCTCAGCAACTGGATCAACTTTGGCAGCAATCTTGGCAGGGTCAGCAGAAGGAGAACTATCCACTAAACCCTTTCCTCTGACTGAAGGTGCTGAAGATGTTCGGGACTTCCTTGAAATCTTTCTTGAATTTGGGAATGCACAATCGATCTAATGGCGATTAATATTAAAAAGGAATAATAAATCTGGTGCATTATAGCAACCAAAAAAGTAAGGCAGGTTAGCCTCAAAGTAACAGTAGGGGATGGAGGGGGTGTTGCTATTGAAGATCACTGAGTTTGTAGCTTTTCACATGTTGAAGTTTGACTATGAATCAATCTTGGTAATTACTTTGGGTCCAAATAATCAAAAGTCATTAGGAAAATCTAGCCAAAGGTCAAAGGCTGCCCTTGAAAACAAATGAATAGGAAACTGTTTCCTAGTGTGACTAGGAAACATAGTGGGGGTTTTCTAGCCGACCTCTGGGCATTATATAAAGGCTTGGTTTGTTTAGTACACAATTAACACACATACACGGTTTTGTGAGCATTAGTGTAAGATTTTTGTAGTGTGTGTCAGGTGTGGTGTTTCGGGTGGCCGCCGTGGCCGTTTTGGCCACGGCGTGCATTGTAATCGGGTTCTATTCTCAATAAATATCTGGTTCTGGCCGTGGAGTAGCTAGCGGGTTTGTTACGAATTTGTTAGTGAACCACGTTAAATATCTGTCTAGTTCTTGTTTTGCTTTCGTCGTTCTTGCTCCAATACCCCAGGTTATAACAAACTGGTAACAGAGCTCAGGAGTTCTGTTACAACAGACTGGTATCAGATCCGGGGTTCCAAGATCAGGGTGGAGCCAATAGCTAGGGTTTCACGTTTGGTGGAACTCAAAGCTAAAGTTTCACGATTCAGGTGGAGCAGGCTATCGGAAGGTTGGGTTTCGAGATTCCGCCAAGAACGATGTCTAGTCTGGCGATCAAGATCGATATTTTCGTGAGAGAGAAGCAGGTACACCCACCATCTGAAGCCCCGTGGAGGGGGCTATACGGGCTCCGTTCGGAGCAATCAGGAGCGCATCTGGTCAGGCGTGCAAGGGATCTGGAAAATCCAGCACGAATTTTGTACTGGCGCGAATCTGGCGATTCACGCGCATCTAGCGTTCTGGTGATTGACGTTCAGGCGCAATCTGGCCCCCAGCGTGGAGCATCTGGCGTGTGAATTAAATATGGTTCTAGCTCATGCATTGCAGGAACTTGCTGGAGTTGGAGCAACGACATGGAGCATCTGGCGCGTGAGATTTCTGGCACGCGCATCTGGTTCTGGTTTTGGTGCGCATTATGCACGAGTATGTTCTGGCGTGCATCTGGTTTTGGGGCGTGTACCATGACACACGTTGAGCTCGCATCTGGCGCTATCTGTTTCTGGCAAGCATCTGGCGCATCTGAGGCATACGGGGCGCATCTGGCATGACAATTTGGTCACTCGTCATTGGTGCATCTGGTCTGAATGACATCTGGGCACTTGTCATGGTACATCTGTCTCGCGCAATTGGTCGCATCGGGAATACATTCGGTTCTGTTTTCTCAGTGAATGTATTCGAGTCTGATTCTGGGTGGAGCACTTGTTTCTGTTTCCGGAAGTGCAACCACATCGGGCGCATTCGTTGCAGGAACGCATGGTAGTTGGAGAAACGATTTGGCGATTCGGGTTTCGCATACAGCTGTGGAACATATGTCGGAGAGGCGTGCTCGTTTCAGGTTCTGGGAGACGCATCCGGTTCAGGTTTGAGAAGAGAAGCATCAAGTTCCGGTTTCGGGTTGCTAAGTTGATTCAAGTCAAGGTGGAGATTTGTTGAAGTTTGACTATGAATCAATCTTGGTAATTAATTTGGGTCCAAGCAATCAAAAGTCATTAGGAAAATCTAGCCAAAAGTCAAAGGCCGCACTTGGAAACAAATGAAATTGGAAACTGTTTCCTAGTCTGACTAGGAAACATAGTGGGGGTTTTCTAGCCGACCTCTGGGCATTATATATGTAGGGTTTTGATTCATGGATGCGCAACGGAAGCATAAACAAACATAAAACCATGCAAAACCTTCCAAGGATCACAAGTCAAGAGACATAACGATGGTAAGGGTTAGAAATCATAAACACACCTTGGGGTTCTCCTTTGATGACTTCAAACGCGAATTGTGTCACGTTCTCTATGGTTGATCCACGCCTAGAGTTGATCCTAGAATCTCCAAAGTTCTTGGTTCTAGACCGGAAGAGGAAGAGGAAGAGGAAGAAGAATCACGCAAAACGAGACCCAAAAGGAGGGTCTCGGCGGCAAGGGGGCGGTCGGCTCCCTTGTTGCTTGCTCTCTCTCCTTTTGTTCTCTCACACTCTTTGTTATGTTCACTAATGAGCATAAGTTATGTGGGAAGGAAGGAAGGAAGGTCCTTTATATAGTCCAACAACTCCTTGTTAACTACCTAAAGGACTTATTCTAGTCCTACTAGAATTCAATTTAGTCCCTTCCTTGCAAATTAGTCCCTACTAAGTTTGCAAGGGTTTGCAAAGTGATCCTTCTAATTAATTAATCCAATTAATTAATTCCCAAATCTAGTTCAACTCTATATAGCGTGTGACCCCATAGGTTCTATCTAGTTGGTAGCAACTATTTGCTAATATGGAGCGGTCTCTAGCAAAACATCCATTCTAGCCAACTAATAGAATAGTCATCTTGGCAACCTTTGTACAAGTAATTGTCTCATCCCTTTGTCTCCATATCCGGATTGGAAACGAGACATACAAGTCACACTCGTATATCCAATCCATAGTTTCTCAATCCATGGGAATAGCCTTATTCGTGCAAATAACATCAATATCCCATATTGATTTATTTGAGTCTGGCCAGACATTCTATAAGCACTATCCCTCGAGTGGCCTAGGATATTTGCTCCCGTTATGTGGGAGGGACAAATTCTATCTACGTCCACTACGATCTCTAAGCTTGCTTCTTATTGTATCCAGTACACGCCTTTATAACTACCCAGTTACGGTGTAGCGTTTGACGCTACCAAGATCACAATAATCCACAACTAGAATATCTAGTGACTTCAAGTCTAAGGATGACAATACCATTGTACCGCGAGAAGCGCTTGTGACTCAACATAACGTGTATGTAGCCTTCTCGGAGATGGGTCAATCCAGTGCAACATTCCCTAATGCACACCTATGTGTTGGATCGTGATATCTCCATATCAATCCAACCCCATACTAGTCTATAGATGATTGTCCCATTAATCATTATACTTGACTAGGGATATTTAAGATAAACAACACAATTGTAAATCTAAGGACTTCATTATATTAAATATCCAATAAATAATAAATGATTTTCTAGCCACAAATAATTCATACTAAACTAGATTGCCTCTAGGGCATCTATTCCAACAGTCTCCCACTTGCACTAGAGCCAATCTGGCGCATCTCGTATGCCCATACTCCTAGTGTGCCCTTCATGCTTCCACTGCGTGAAAGGCTTTGTAAATGGGTCTGACAGATTATCATCTGTAGGAATCTTGCATATCCGAACGTCTCCTCTATCGATAATATCTGGAATCAGATGAAACTTCCTGAGCACGTGCTTGGACGTCTGGAGCGACCTGGGTTCCTTTGATTGCGCGATCGCCCCAGTGTTGTCACAGAACAACTCGACTGGATCCGCAATGCTAGGGACCACACCAAGTTCAGAAACAAACTTTCTGATCCAAACAGCTTCCTTTGCTGCGCCATTTGCAGCAATGTACTCAGCCTCTGTTGTAGAATCAGCTACCGTCTCTTGCTTGGAACTCTTCCAGCTCACCGCTGCTCCATTCAGGCAAAACACATATCCCGACTGTGATCTAAAGTCATCTCTGTCAGTTTGGAAGCTTGCATCAGTGTAACCCCTTACACGCAACTCTTCCTCACCGCCAAATATCAAGAAAGCATCCTTAGTTCTTCTCAAGTACTTTAGGATGTTCTTGACTGCAATCCAGTGACTCTCACCCGGATTGGATTGGTATCTGCTTGTCATACTCAAGGCATATGACACATCTGGTCTAGTACATAACATGGCGTACATGATAGATCCAATGGCCGAGGCATAGGGGATTCTACTCATGCGTTCCTTCTCAATCTCATTGGAAGGACAACCACTCTTCGAAAGAGTGATTCCATGTGACATGGGCAAGAATCCCTTCTTGGAATCTTGCATGTTGAACCGCTTCAACACCTTGTCAATATATGTACTTTGACTTAGGCCTAGCAACCTCTTAGATCTATCTCTATAGATCTTTATACCGAGTATATAGGCTGCTTCCCCTAAGTCCTTCATTGAGAAACACTTTCTTAGCCAATCTTTAACAGATTGCAGCATGGGAATGTCGTTTCCAATGAGTAGTATGTCATCCACATACAAGACCAGAAAAGCTACAGAGCTCCCACTAACCTTCTTGTAGACACAAGACTCATCTTCGTTTCTGATGAAGCCAAACTCCTTGACCACTTCATCAAAACGTCGATTCCAACTCCTAGAAGCTTGCTTCAATCCATAAATGGATCGTTGCAGCTTACAGACTTTGTTGGCTTGCTTTGGATCTTCAAAACCCTCCGGCTGTATCATATACACGTCCTCGAGGAGATTCCCATAAAGGAATGCTATTTTGACATCCATCTGCCAAATCTCATAGTCGTGGTATGCTGCAATTGCAAGTAGGATTCGGATGGATTTGGTCATAGCGACTGGTGAAAAGGTTTCATCATAGTCAATACCATGAATCTGTCTGAATCCTTTAGCCACCAATCGGCCCTTATAGGTAATCACATTACCATCCATGTCGATCTTCTTCTTGAAGACCCACTTGCACCCTATGGGCCGCGCCCCATCGGGTGGTTCCACCAAAGTCCATACTTTGTTGGTATACATGGATTCCATCTCGGATCTCATGGCTTCTAGCCACTTCTGAGAGTCTGGGCCACTCATGGCCTCCTCATAGGTAGTAGGCTCATCATCTATGAGCATCGTGTCACCGGAATCGGTTACGAGAAGTCCATACCTCTCGGGTTCCTGGCGCACTCTACTAGATCTACGAAGCTCTTGTGTTACCTGAACAGGTTGCTCCACAACTGATTGTGGTTCCTGTTCATGTTCCATAATTGGTTAAGTGATTTGTGGTTCTTGAACCTCTTCAAGTTCTACATTCCTCCCACTTGCTTCTTTAGAGACAAAATCTCTTTCTAGAAACACGCCGGTCCGAGCAACAAACACTTTGTTCTCGGTTGGATTGTAGAAGTAGTAACCCTTAGTTTCCTTAGGGTACCCAACAAATTTACACTTATCCGATTTCGGCCCGAGCTTGTCTGATTGTAAACGTTTTACATAGACATCGCAGCCCCAAATCCTCATGAACGACAGTGTGAGACGCCTCCCACTCCACATCTCATATGGTGTCTTCATGACTGATTTAGATGGAACACGGTTAATGGTGAAAGCTGCACTTAATAGAGCGTAGCCCCAAAATGATAATGGAAGATCGATTTGACACATCAAAGATCGAACCATATCCAATAGAGTTCGATTTCTCCTCTCGGACACGCCATTCCATTGTGGCGTTCCGGGTGGAGTGAGTTGGGACACGATCCCACACTCTCTAAGATAGTCGTCAAACTCTTGGCTCAAGTATTCTCCTCCACGATCCGATCGTAGAGCCTTGATACTTTTGCCAAGTTGCTTCTCTACTTCATTCTTGAATTCTTTGAACACTTCAAAGGATTCGGATTTTGCCCTCATGAGGTACACAAATCCATATCTACTGTAATCATCAGTAAATGTAATGAAGTAGACATAACCACCCCTGGCAGGCGTGGCAAATGGTCCACACACATCGGTATGTATGAGCGCCAATTGCTCACTAGTCCTCTCACCTTTCTTATTGAAAGGGGACTTTGTCATTTTTCCCAATAAACAAGCCTCACATGTCACATATGATTCAAAATCAAATGAGTCTAGTAATCCATCCTTATGGAGTCTAGATACACGTTTCTCACTAAACGACAGTGCCATAAATAAGCATGATTTAAATCATTTATTTTAACCCGCTTGATATTAATGTTGTAGACATGATTGCTTAGATCAAGGACATAAAGTCCATTAAATAATTGCGCACTAAAATAGTGAATATTATTTAAATAAAAGGAACAACAGTTGTTCTTTATTGAAATAATAAAACCATCCTTGTCCAAATAAGAAATAGAAATAATGTTTCTGCTCATAGCAGGCACAAAATAGCAATTATTTAATTCTAAAACTAATCCTGAAGGCAGAGATAGCTCGCACACGCCTATGGCCAACGCAACAACCTTTGCTCCATTCCCAACGCGGAGATCTACCTCCCCTTTAGCCAATCTCTTACTTCTCTTTAGATCCTGCATATTTCGACAAATATGAGATCCACATCCAGTATCTAATACCCATGATGTAGAGAAATTTAAATTGACATCTACAACAAAAATACCTGGTGGTGGTGGAATCACTATTCCAAGCCTCTTGTCCTCCAGATATTTTGGGCAGTTCCTCCTCCAGTGTCCAGGCTGACTGCAGTAGTGACACTCACCTTTAGTCACACCTTTGGCAATGCCACCAACAGGCTTAAGGGCAGGTTCCTTGGACTTGGCGACTGACTTGCCTTTGCCCTTGGAGGAAGAGGCAAACCTTTTGCCCTTTCCTTTCTGTACCATCATTATGGCCTTTCCCTTACCCTTGTTGATGCTCTGTTCAGCCGTCCTCAACATATTGAGTAAATCTGGCAGTGGTTTAACGATCTCGTTCATGTTATAGTTCATAATGAACTGTCCATAACTTTCGGGCAACGATTGCAACACGAGATCTGTTGCCAACTCTTGGCCGACCGGGAACCCAAGTCGGGCGAGATTCTCCAAGTACCCGATCATTCGGAGTACATGGAGTCCCACCGGGTTCCCTTCTGCCAGATGACATTTGAACAGTGCCTTTGAGACCTCATACCTCTCTACCCTCGCCTGCTCTTGGAAGAGCTGCTTTAGATGTTCGATCATATCGACAGCATTCATGTTTTCGGGTTGCTTCTGAAGCTCAGAAGTCATGGTGCAAAGCATAAGGCAGGCCACATCATTAGCGTCATCAACACGCTTTTGATACGCCTTTAGGGCAGCAGGTGTTTGGTTCTCTGGACCTTCTGGAACATGGTCCTCTATTGCGTACAGTTTCTTCTCTTGCTTGAGAACAATTCTCAAGTTTCTGTACCAATCAAGAAAGTTGGTTGCAGAGAGCTTGTCCTTCTCAAGGACATATCGTAGGGAATGTTGTGAACTCGATGAGTTGTTTGCCATTTGGAATTCTACAAAAAGGAAAATACGCAAGTTTTAGTATTTGTGAATTTTTGAATATATTCAATAATGGCTAGTTTATCAAATATAGCTCCCACTATTTTTCTACGGATTAATAACCCTCAAGATATTAATGCGGAAAATATCCTTATATTTTCTAGTGGGCCAAGATCCATCTTTCATCTCCTTATGAGCTTGCTTTGGCAAGTCACCCATAATTTGACTACTTTAGGTAGGAACAATTCCAATTGCATCCCTTATGCAACTCTTGGTTCAATTGGACAAATAACTCCTTATTTATCCATCCTTATGGATAATCACAATTGGTTGCCTCTAGGTTTCTTAATCATATTAATTGCCTAGTTGTGTTCAACCTCTTATTTAAACAGTTGCACATTACTAGCTTGTGCCATCGCATTCCATCATGATGAACCAAGTCGCCATGCTTTGGCACGCACGAGCTTGGTAAATAATGATGATAATGAGTGTTTAAATAACGAGAAGGCAAGAACACAATATTTGAATTTTGAGGGATTTTAAATTCAATTTTAATTGTTTTGTTGATCAATATCAACTAATCTATCTATTTGAGTTTGGGCACAACTCCAAATAATAGATCCGGTTTGTCTAATTATCTTATTATCCTAATTGCATGCATCATCCATACACCAACCACACAATAATAAGACAATAAAATAAACAACCACAAAACAGAAATTAAACGTGATGTGGATATGGCCTTTTCTAGACTAAGATAATTCCAAGCCAATGGAATTATCTATGAACCCTAAACAAACACATCTCCATGCGTCTTGATCTTTTGGTCCATCCTTCATAGTCATGTGGAAAGGCTCCATGCTCCTTCTTTTGTGGCTTCTATGGCTTTGGGCTTCTTTTTCTCCAATCTTGGCTAACAATCTACTTTATCTAGCACTAGCTAATATCTATTCTAAATAATATAAATCTCACAAGTTGAGAAAAAAAATGGCACGCAGGCCATAAAACCCTAATTAATTATTACAATTAATTGATCAGCTCGCAGGCCGTAAAACTAAACCACAAAATTAAACATCCACATCAAACCACATCCTAAGGCTATATCCAATCACCATGCGATTTTCACATAAACAGTTAAAATCCAATTTTAACGCGTTTGGTCAATTTTAATTGATTTTATGATTTCTAGGGTTAAAACGGTCCATGGGCCCAACAATCAAATTGCCCGGGCCCAATAAGATGAACCACAAGGCCCTAGGGCCGGCCCGGCCCAAAACCCACAAGCCTAGGCCCGCGGGTTAGGGCCACCCGGCCCCTAGGGCGGCCAAGCTTGGGCGGCAAGCAAGGGGGGGCGGTCCCTAGGGGGGCCGAACCTCCTTATGGGAGTTGTTTCCAAAACAACTCCCTTGCTTGGTGCCCAAGTTTGGTTGTTTCCTTGTTTTGGGAGAACTCCTTCTTCCCCAAGGATGCCCAAACCCTAGATCTAAGATCCTAAAATTTCTCAAACTCACCAATTCATGCATCCAATGCAAAAATTGGATCTTGTTATGATTAATTATTGACAAATTGCATCCCATGCTTGATTTGTCTTGTTTTACGCGATAAACAATCAAATTAAGGTGTAAAACAACTAAAACGTAACACATAAACCACGTTTATGCTCTACGACATGTGGCTCTGATATTACTGTAGGGTTTTGATTCATGGATGCGCAACGGAAGCATAAACAAACATAAAACCATGAAAAACCTCCAAGGATCACAAGTCAAGAGACATAACGATGGTAAGGGTTAGAAATCATAAACACACCTTAGGGTTCTCCTTTGATGACTTCAAACGCGAATTGTGTCACGTTCTCTATGGTTGATCCACGCCTAGAGTTGATCCTAGAATCTCCCAAATCCTTGGTGCTAGCCCGGAAGAGGAAGAGGAAGAAGAATCACGCAAAACGAGACCCAAAAGGAGGGTCTCGGCCTCCTTTGGCCGACGGGGACGGGGCGGCAGCAAGGGGGCGGTCGGCTCCCTTGTTGCTTGCTCTCTCTCCTTTTGTTCTCTCCCACTCTTTGTTATGTTCACTAATGAGAATAATTTATGTGGGAAGGAAGGAAGGAAGGTCCTTTATATAGTCCAACAACTCCTTGTTAACTACCTAAAGGACTTATTCTAGTCCTACTAGAATTCAATTTAGTCCCTTCTTTGCAAATTAGTCCCTACTAAGTTTGCAAGGGTTTGCAAAGTGATCATTCTAATTAATTAATCCAATTAATTAATTTTGAAATCTAGTTCAACTCTATATAGCGTGTGACCCCATAGGTTCTATCTAGTTGGTAGCAACTATTTGCTAATATGGAGCGGTCTCTAGCAAAACATCAATTCTAGCCAACTAATAGAATAGTCATCTTGACAACCTTTGTACAAGTAATTGTCTCATCCCTTTGTCTCCATATCCGGATTGGACACGAGACATACAAATCACACTCGTATATCCAATCCATAGTTTCCCGATCCATGGGAATAGCCTTATTCATGCAAATAACATCAATATCCCATATTGATTTATTTGAGTCTGGCCAGACATTCTATAAGCACTATCCCTCGAGTGGCCTAGGATATTTGCTCCCGTTATGTGGGAGGGACAAATTCTATCTACGTCCACTACGATCTCTAATCTTGCTTCTTATTGTATCCAGTACACGCCTTTATAACTACCCAGTTACGGTGTAGTGTTTGACGCTACCAAGATCACAATAATCCACAACTAGAATATCTAGTGACTTCAAGTCTAAGGATGACAATACCATTGTACCGCGAGAAGTGCTTGTGACTCAACATAACGTGTATGTAGCCTTCTCGGAGATGGGTCAATCCAGTGCAACATTCCCTAATGCACACCTATGTGTTGGATCGTGATATCTCCATATCAATCCAACCCCATACTAGTCTATAGATGATTGTCCCATTAATCATTATACTTGACTAGGGATATTTAAGATAAACAACACAATTGTAAATCTAAGGACTTCATTATATTAAATATCCAATAAATAATAAATGAATTTCTAGCCACAAATAATTCATACTAAACTAGATTTCCTCTAGGGCATCTATTCCAACAATATAAAGGCTGGGTTTTTTTAGTACACAATTAACACACATACACGGGTTTGTGAGCATTAGGGCAAGATTTTTGTAGTGTGTGTCAGGTGTGGTGTTTCGGGTGGCCGCTGTGGCCGTTGTGGCCACGGCGTGCATTGTAATCGGTTTCTCTTCTCAATAAAATATTTGGTTCTGGCCGTGGAGTAGCTAGCGGGTTCGTTACGAATTCGTTAGTGAACACGTTAAATATATGTCTAGTTCTTGTTTTGCTTTCCTCGTTCTTGCTCGAATACCCCCAGGTTATAACAAACTGGTAACAGAGCTCTGAAACAGGAGTTCTATTACAACATCACACAACCCAAAACATAGAGATCCAAGTAATTGTGAAGTTTGGTTGAAATTTTGACAGCTTAATCCAACTTTAATCCGAATACGGAAGTTACAATTTGCAAAGTGAAGAGGGAGGTTGAGAACGGAACAAATATTATTATTAAAGGTACAAAAAAAAAATAGGTGTTCAATTGGTTCATCAAAAATATTGTAAATAGGGCAAGTTTCTTCGTAGCTTAAGTTACGACCTACTAAAAACATTTTTGTAGGGAGAGCCTTGTGAGCTAACCGCCAGGTAACGTTTTTTAGCATTGCCGGTAATTTTAACTTCCATAAGTGCTTCCATGGTAGAATCAAAGTAGTGGGATTGAAATAAGGAAGTTCATTGGAGAGGGAGGGGGCAGGAAGGGGTGAAAAGAGAAGATTATAGGCCTATTTAACTGAAAAGATACCACTTTTTTCTCCTAACCAAAAAAACTTATCAATGTCATTGTTAAGGGATGAGAGAGAGATTTGTCTGACAACCCAATTAGTGAAAATGGAATTTATCAAGGGCCAATTTCAATATGCTTCTCCTAAATCGTTTGTCCGGGTGTGGCCCTTAACCCATTTGATTCTTCTACTTGAAGAGGAATCAAGATAGCTGCCAATAGTAGCA
Organism: Linanthus parryae; assembly: GCA_023055425.1. Classification (NCBI taxonomy): domain Eukaryota; kingdom Viridiplantae; phylum Streptophyta; class Magnoliopsida; order Ericales; family Polemoniaceae; genus Linanthus; species Linanthus parryae. Next base: position 2,044,953 of record JALGPY010000024.1, read on the forward strand.
GGGGAACAACTTTGATCCAAGGGTGCTTAAACACAGAAACAAAAGAACCATTACCAAGTCTAAAAGATATTTCTTTCAAAAGAAACTACTTACCTTTGACAATAGATTTCCAGACAGGTGATGCAGAGGAATGAGCATTACAGAACCAAAAAAAATTACGCTTACAGTATTTACAAGTAAAATATTGAGACACTAAAGAATCATTATTAGATAATAAATTCCAAGAATTTTTTATGAAGAGAGCATTATTGAAAGCTTTTATGTTCTTAAAACCTAAACCTCATTGTTAATGTCAAAACAAAGTGTGTTCTAAGAAACTAGCTGTAAAGATTTAGCGTTAGATTACTATAACTAGAACAAAAGAAGTTATTACAGATAGAAATAAGTTTACTAGCTGGCTTAGCAGAGAAAGGCCTGATGAAAAATTGATAAACTAAAAAATTAGTAGTATCTCTGTCAATTTTACTAAGCATATGGTCTTTCCACCACACATTTTTAGAGAAACTTATATACAATTAAATATTGATGTCTTTATTTTTCGAAAGCTTGCAAGTCTTGTAAAATAAATACTCATAGGTAATCTCCTATATGATCAGGAGGACACAGTTAGGGGAGAACGTAAGCGAAGATTTACTAAAGTTAAGGGTAAAAGACAGTGACCATCCCTGAAAATTGGCTTAATACCACCCCACTACCATGGCATTTTGAAAAAGACACTTTGAACATTTTTTGGATGAAGGCTAACGGTTGAGTAACATCACATTCAAAAAGACCATTTTACCCCTGAAATACTATTAAATTACACTCTATATATTTCTCCTTCAATCTCATCCCCCCCCCATTTCTAAACCTAAGGCTTCTCTCTCTTCCCATCTTTATCTCTTCCTCTTGTTGGGAATGAAGAAGGAATCAATTCCCCAGCAAACAACCACCACTACCATCCTCCTCCTTCATCTTCTCCCTTTATCTCTCTGTCGATCTGATGCAAAAGCAACAACAGCCCCAATCGAACATCACGAACACTAAGAAAACGGATGTGATCCGAAGGCTGAGTTCGCGGAGGATACGGAGGAGGTGGCTTTCTTCTTCCTCCAGATCTTCTTCTTCTTCTTCTTCTTCTCTCTCTCTCTCTATCTCTCTCTCTCTCTCTCTCTCTCTCTCTCTCTCTCTCTCTCTCTCTTTTCTCTTCCTTTTCTTTCTCTGTCTCTCACTCTATCATGAATCCAGATCTAGGTTTGACCAGATCCAGCGATGGAGGCAGCGACGATGGTGAGGCGTTAGTGGGCCTTCGTCTTCCTCTTCTCCATGTTCATCTTGTCTTCTAGGTTATGGGTTTCATCCTCATCTATCTATTTTTATCTCAAACACACTGTTTAAGGTCTCCTGTTAACGACATAAAACTGCATATTTTAGTATGTTAACGAACTCTTCATAACTTGCTAATATGTGTAATTTATCTATTTTATCTCTCTTTCTAGACTTATGCTTGTTTTCGTAGTTTTGGCTGTTTTCTCTCATTTTGTAGGTGAAATTGTGATTTGGAACGCGAGAGACTAGCCAAGGAGGGCCAAACGATGAATTAAAGAAGCTTGAAGGACTTAATTTGAAGGGATTTGAAGATTTGAGAGGCCAATATTGAAGACAAACCAAGTTAGAAGGCCAAAGTTACATCAAAGGGGCTTGATTGAAGTCAACTTAACGGAATTGGGGAGCTAGGTGATTATTTCTAAATGTTTTAAGGGCTGTTATGCATGGAACTTAACGGAGTTGGGGTGTTGTTGCAATTTTACAGAACCTTTTAAAGTGTTGGGTGGGTATTTTAAAACATTTCAGCAACTCAGGGGGGAGCCGGGTGCAATAAAGCCGAAACAGATCAGCACCAGCTACTACCTTCTCTCTCCCCGTCGCTGAAACACACGGAAAAACAGAGCTTCACCATTGTTTTCGCTCGAAGCTTCTTCGAAGGCCACCCCGGCCTCGTTTCTTCACCAAATCAAGGAAGACCGGTACCAAAACGATTCGCAGCCCATCTCCTACCCATTTCACCTTTCAATTCGGCCTAAAACGAAGTAACAAAGAAAGCCTCAAAAGCTAGGGTTCTTGGGGAAGAAGTTCAAATCGACGATTGAGAGACATTTAGATCAATTGGAGGGTGGAGATGATTCCTTGGTGGCTACGAAACAAATCCCTAACATCTATATAACAGGAGGTTGAAGAAATTGGAGGGGATCTTCTCTTGATCGACGCTTCACAAAAACAGTGCTCTGTTTTGGGTCTTTAACTCCTCTCTCTCTCACCGATTTCTCCCAATCTGGGTTGATTCTTGAGCTTCTGAGCTCGTTTCGAGCAGATTCAGGGCTAAGAATTACATGAAAGAGGAAGAGAGGGAGAGAGGAGGTCAAGAATAGGAGGTATTGCTCTGTTTCGATGTGTTATGCTCTGTTGTGTTGTGTTCTTGTTGGGTTCTCCATTGTAGCAGCAGCAGCAGTCACAGTAGCAGTTCACGGTAGACTTGTTTGCAATTGCTCATTAGCTTGTAGCTTAGTTTGGAATTGGTAGCTTAGTTTGAGTATTTGAAATCAAGTAGTTGATGTATTGAGGTTGAATTGGTGAAAACAAGTGGTTGAATTCAAGTGTTGGTTATGAAAATATCATTGCTCTTTATTACTCTTGAATCTATCATGTCTAGCTAATTCAATTACTTGGGTGATTTGGATTTTCTAGTGTCTAAATCTTCCTATTGTTTCAAGTTGAACTTCAAGGATGAATGGGTTGAATTGGGTTCACTTGAATGCTTAGTGCAATGTTTGGATTTCTCTTGTTGAAGTATTTGATGCATTGAATAGGTAGATGTGCGAATACTTTTGACGTGTTTGATTTGAAGTTGCATTTGAGTGAGAGGAACTCGTCAATCCTAACTTTGAGAAATTGAGTTCTAGTTAGGTGATTTGAGTGAGAATTTACAAATCTCATTTGTTTCTTGATCTTTCATGTGGAAACATCTATGTGTGTTTACATATGGTTGATGCTTGAAACACTTGAAATTTGGGGAATCTCATTTGAATAGCCTCTTTAGTGCTTGATTAGCGTGTTGGATTTACACACTTCTCTTGTCGCGAGTTGGATTGTATGAGCAATCACTTCTTGAGATACTTGTCTTGTGGATTGACACATGCAATGTGAGAACCGGGCTTGAATCTAATAGGAGGATTGGTCACTAGAGAAACCGATGATCCCTAGCCCCTCTCTACTTGTCATTTCACTTAGTTTCTTGAATCGTAGCTCCAGTAGTCGTTTACTTTGTTCTTAAACTCAAACCTCAAACTTGCTCCATCAATTGATTTTGGTGGATTTGATAGCTTGGCAAGCTTTAAAGCCATGGAGAAATTTCATTTAATTGCTCTAGTTAGTATGCTTAGTCGTTTTCTACTCGTTAGTATAGTAAGTCATTATCTAGACCTCCTTTCCTTGTGGATTCGACTCCGGACTTACCGGATTATTACTTGAGACGATATCCTATACTTGGGATTTTGTCGAGCATCTCTCAATGCACAAAATCATTCAAAATGACACCATCATGCTATTTTTACTGAAATCCATCACACTTTCTCAATAACTCTACAAAATCATCTCAATTTGAGCCCTAAATCGATGAACTCGAAATCAAATGACCCAAAAGCCTCCATCAATCGACATCTTCCTTCATTCTCCACCCTCTACCATATACCCCTGTTTGGTTATGGGTAATTTTGGGCAAATTTAGTTGCGTTGATTTTGTTTGGTTATGGACAAATTTTGGGCGAACTTGGTTGTTGATTTAGAGGGCAGAGAGGTTGAGGGGTTGGGCATGCTTGGTCTGAGTGTAATGGTGGTTTTGGTGATGTCTACTTTAGGGAATTAGTGTTCATGTTTCCGGGGCTTGCCGCCGGCATTAATGGAGGTTTCCACTATGGCGACTGGCGGTGGTAATGGGACGGCTACTGACGGGTTTGGGTACTTCATACAGAGAGAGTTATAAGAGTGAGAGGTAGATAGATGATAGGCATGTGATATTGTTTTTTTCTTCATTTAAGTAAAATATTGTTTAATTTCTTCTTTATTTTGGTGTAGTGAAATTATTAGTGTCGTGTTCTTCGTGTTCTTGAACATGAACACCAAGTCAATTTACCCTTTGCTGATTTTACTAAGATTAATTGCAGTGCATTTTGGGATACAATTGACTTTGTTTCCTATCTTCTCATTAATTTTGGTTAATGTTATTTGAGGGTTGGTTGCGACTGAGAAGAATGGGTGAATTAGATTACGTTCTTGGTGTTCTTGATGTTCTGATGATAACAATGGGTAATATAGTCCAAAAAATACACAGGGGTACATGGTCCAAATAAAGTATATCTCTCACATTTCTAACAGAATAGAACAGAAGGGCGCTAAGTGTCCGCGGAATATTCCTTAAATGGGTGTAAAGTGTCTCTTTCCAAACGTCAGAAAAGCGGGGTGGTATTAAGCCAATTGTCAAGGGTGGTCAATTTATTTTACGCTAAAGTTAATGGGCTGACTGTATTGCTCACAGAAGAAATCTAAAATGGTCAAAATAGTGGAGCCTACACTAGGAGTAATTTTAAAAAGTAAAATACTATCGTCTCCAAATTGAAGGTGCGAAATAGTCCAGAAGATCCAACTGGAAAACCACGCAAAAGAACACTAGTGCAAGCAAACTCAAAAGTTTTGGAAAGGGCTTCCGCACAAAGGATAAAAATAGAAGGGGAAAGAGGGTCACCCTGACGAAGGCCTCCAGAAGGTTTAAACCTAGACGAAGGAGATCCATTGAGAATGACAGAATACGAGACAGTCGTGAAACATTCCTAAGTTAATAAAAGAGGTCGGGAAATGAAATTGGTGAAGAGTAGCTCTAATAAAGTCCCTGTAACACCCCCAAAACCGCCAAGCCGGAAGTCCGAAAAGGCCGACCCGGTAGCCCAGGGATGTCACTCCGTACCCGAGATTAAACCCGGATACAAGGAGATTTTATAACAGAATATCCAAACCAAATCCATAAAAATATTTAATTGAAACTTTAAAACTTGTCTCGCCACAAATATGGGCATTATTCCAATCTAAAATTCAACTACTAAATAAAACAAGTCTAGATGTGAAATTTAAATTTACTAGAGTGATGTGTCTCGATTTCCCCAAAAGCCATGCTTCCACCTAAACCTGTGGTGCAGAAACAAAAAGAAACACCACAGTTTCCAAAGTCAGCTGAAAATACTGAGTAAGCAACACCCAAGCATGTAAATAGATTATGAAGCAGTTTAAAAATGACACATTAGTTTGAAGAATAAGGAATTCGAGTAAGAGTATAAGTATAAAATAAGAGTTCATCAATCTTTTCCTTTATCACTTCACTTGTGGGGAAACATTCCCAAACTTCCTCATTTGTCCAATCGGGACTTCCAATTCTCAATCATAAAGGTCCATCATTCAGAAAACATATATTTCCATGTTGACACGGGGAAGATCTACAAATAACTGGCTACCAGACCATAAGTGTCGACACCCCCCTAAGACTTCTTGCGGCCAGAGAGGTAAGTATTGGAGCGAACTCGGGGCGGTTGCGACCGAGAAAAATAAAATAAAGTGGGTCGAGAGACGTAGTCCACATCGACCAAAGCTCAAAATATTGATCCCCGATACAACTATTCCACTTTACGTCTTTACGTCTTATTAATCATGTGATAGGTGTGATAGAATCACCTTTGTAAAATCAAAAAACTTTCTCAAATAAACAGTTCAAGTAGATATTCAAATTTTGAGACAATAAATCACAAAAGCAGTTTAGACACGAAAGAAGATATGGGCGCTAGGCCTGGCATGTTTACTTACCTCAACAAATAGCAATCACAGCAAATCAATCGTAGTATTCGACGTATCCGTCGTCAATGAAATTGTCGCCTACAAATTTAATAATTTCCTAATCAAAATATTGCACTCAAAGTCCTATGAAATAAATCCCTTACCAACTCTCCCAACCTTGCTAACGTGAACAGCCTCTTTTATAATAAAATACGCTTTATAAAGCTAACGTTTATTATTTTTAAAAACATACTAGGCTATAATTATATAATATAACTTATAAGATTAGATAAAATATCTCTTTTATTATTTAGGGTAGAGAAGCATATTATTTTACCCCAAAAACACTTTTGATTCTAATACTAGTTTCACCCAACCAAACAAGCCTTAATAGAGAATATAAGTTATAAACTAACTTTTATTTAAAAGAAATACAAATTTATTTGAAGAAAATAACTTATTCTAATTTGTAATAAACTTATAAGAAAAATATACTTTTATTTTTGGGTAAAGATGAGTACAAAAAGATTACTTTAAACTTGTATAAATATAATTATCTAACTTTTACTACTATAAAGCATAACCCAAGAGTATTATTTTTCAAAAGATTAACCTTTAAACAAGAAAATAAACATCATAAATAAATTATTCTCAAGTATTTTAATAAGGCTTTCAAACTCCCAAAACTTCTCTTTCAAATTTTGAGTGTAGAGTAGTAAAAAAAATAGTTGTCAATGGTGAGATTCAAACCCAAGACCATCTCAATACTAACTGTCAACTTTAACCACTGGGCCACTGCCCATCTTGTTGTTTTTACCCAGATAGTTTTAATATGTATTTAACAGTTCACTAATGCTTAATAAAAAAAATAAAAGAAACAAACATAATGAGAAAGGAGAACTAACAGACGGGTTTTTGGGGGAATTGGAAAAATGCCATTCTCTGAATTGCAGTTTGAATTCTGCACTTGGCTGAATTGGTATTTGAAAAATGCCCTTCTTTTTAAACAGATGCTTACAAGATTCATTAAAAAACAAGTGGGGCTACTGGGTGTGACATGGCTGATGACATGTACCCTAAAGTGGGTGAGAAACCATTGAATTTCTTGAATTACCCTGCTACCCTTGTCAGTGAGAGTGATATTCAAACTGAAAAACAAACCCTAACAAATGTGCAGCTCTCTCTCTCTAAAAACATTGAATGATTCCATCTACCCTAACCTACCAAAGTACAGTTGAATTAACTCCAACTGTAAACTTAATGAACCAGCTGCATTACAGCCTCAAAACTGGTTCATTTTTCACTCTCATTTGCTCTGGTTCTCCCACTTTGTGTATAGAAGTCTCTCTCTTTCGCCATTGTTGTTGAGCTACGGTAAACCCTAAACTCTGGTGCTACTCTTGCTATGATTGTAATATTCTCGTCATAATATTGTAGAATGTGTGCTAGTCGAGTGTTTTTATTAAATTTGATCTTCAGTTGTGTTTCTGATTAAATTTAGGTTCATTATATTGATGTGGTGTTCTTCATTCTGGGTTTGATGTGTGTTGTATATTGTGTGGAGACTGGAACGAGTAGATGCCCGTCCCTGTATTGTCTGAAAGGACTGGGACGTGCATCTGCCCGTCCCAGTCTATGAAGTGCACAACTAAGTCGTGCAACCAAAACTGAGACGAGAGTCTGAAAGGACTGGGACGTGCATCTGCTCGTCTCAGTTTTGGTTGCACGACTTAGTTGTGCACTTCATAGACTGGGACGGGCAGATGCACGTCCCAGTCCTTTCAGACGCTCGTCTCAGTTTTGGTTGCACGACTTAGTTGTGCACTTCATAGACTGGGACGGGCAGATGCACGTCCCAGTCCTTTCAGACAATACAGGGACGAGCATCTACTCGTTCCAGTCTCCACACAATATACAACACACATACTGTGACGAGCATACCCTAAACCCTAAACCCTAAACCATAAAATCATTACAAAATGTTTTTAAACCTTGTAAAAAATGTTTAGTGTAATTTCTAAACCATAAAATCATGTGAGGTGAACTTTTAACCCAAAAATCATGTAATCTTGAACTATTAATCATGTAATCCTAACACTTGGATCATTACCCCTATATCATACAATGAAGTACTACCTTCAAACTAACTTAGGAACCATTACAATGATCACTACAAATGGAGTTCAAACCATGTAAAACACCTCTAATCAATAAACCATGATTTCCAAAATCCTAATTCCAAAAACCCAAGTATTGTAATCCCTTAAACCATAGATCATCTATTCTAAACCCTATAATTGTAGTCAACAAACACTTAAACCAACTAAATACCATCAATATGGTTACTAAAAATGTAATTCAACCATGTAATACCCCTCTAATCAATAAACTATGAATTCATATTTCCTAAATCCATAAACCCCAAGTCTTGTAAGCCCTTAAACCATAGATCATCTATTCTAAACCCCATAATTGTATTCAATAAACACTTAAATCAACTAATACCATCAATATGGTTACTAAAAATGTAATTGAACCATGTAATACCCCTCTAATCAATAAACCATGAAATCCTAAATCCTAAATCCATAAACCCCAACTCATGTACCCCCTAAACCCTATATCATGCAACCTAAATCCTCTTTGTAAGACCTCCAAGACTGAGACGATGGACAACTCGTCTCGGTTTTGAGACCCAGACGAGGTTGTTGCTCGTCTCAGTATTGGAGGTCTTCCACGTCTTAGTTTTCACTTCATAAACTGGGACGTGCATGTTCACAATACAGGGACGAGTAACTGCTCGTCTTTATTTGTACTCATCCTCGTCCCTGTTTTTAAAGGTTCTTACTTGCCTTATCTTGCAAGTCACCAGGTGTCACTGTCCCCACACAATGAACAAATGTGACACCAGTAACCCTAATATTGTAAACAGTAAACCCTACAATGTTACCTATACCCTTAAATCCGTCATTTTTTTTGGAATCTTTAAAATCTTATTTTCATATATAATTTTTTTTTCATATAATTTAACTTGATCTTTAAAACCCTAACATTGTGAAAAGTAAAACCATAAAGTAAAACCTAAATCATATATTATCTAACGTAATATTGTAAAATGTCAGGAATGCCTCGCAGAGATTATTATTACGTCGTATTTGTGGGTCGTCAAACGGGCATATATACCTCTTGGCCAGCTTGTCAGGAGCAAACGACAGGATATAAGAACGCTTGCTATGTTAAGTATGCAACATACGAAGAGGCTACAAATGCGTGGTTTGAGAACGAGCAACGCCCGCGTGAAACCGACCGTACCAGACAACGAACTTCGTACGACGGTCCATCCACTTCTCTAGACGTAGTTGCTCATGCGCTTCAAAAAGCTAACTTGTTCCTTGTTCTCGTGATTGGTTTTGTTGTTGGTTTCGTTAGTTGCTATATAATCCTGTCGTAGGTATGCGTTCGTGTGTTTGTAATTGTTGGTAGTTGTTGCTTGTTCGTCGTTTTCTTATGTAATCAATTAGTACTAATAAAACAAACTTCAAAAACAAAAATCTCATTCAACACCAACAAATTTTTTATCTCATTACAAGTTTAGTACACGAAGTCCACCTACTTACGCACCATTTTGTCTTTCCTCTTACCATCTCCATCGCAAACCGGAAAGTGAAAAGGAACCATCCAAATTAAAATACAATAATTTTTCTTCATCTTTTTTATCGCCTTCTGGTTCAGTTCAGTCCAACCCCGAATGGGATTACATTCCATAAGGTGTTCCATCATTCTGACGACATAGAAGCCCGATTCTTTCAGCATAGTTGTGGCATATCTCCATTTATCATGGGGCTTGAAGTAGTGCGTCATCGGTAACCCATTCCTTTTAATTAACAACCTGTTTGGCGCTCTGCATTGACCGGACACTTTTAGCATCTTAGGGAATTCTTTGCGAAGAGCATCAAGGTCCCATTGTTTTTTTCCCATTCCTATCACTGGATCGAAGACTTGAACAACCATATCTTCCACTTCAATGTAAACGAGCAACCAATGTCCTGCCCCTCCCTTAACTGGCATTTTTGAGAACCATGGCATGAGCCACTTACGTGCTTTCGCGATCTCTGTCCCACGGTACGGCCTACTACCGTCAAAATAAATAGCCAACTCCTTCCGCCGCGCTTCCTCAGTCAAGTTCTTATTCACCCATGTGTGATACCACTTAGCGTCGGTAATGGCGATGTCGGTCCTCGCTTCGCGACATTCCTTCGAGTACAACCGTCTAAGCACATAAGTCATCTCATCAATTTGACCCCAGTATAAAGTACATTTATCCGAAAGTAAATAACGAAAGAATTCTCGTCCCAGTACCTTGCAACCACAGTTCAACCCCTGGTAATCTTGGGTTGGATCGTCTAGCCAAGTATAGAATGCTTCACGAAATTCTGGGTCCGACTTTGTCTTATTCCTCATAGCAAAATCTGGAACACGCACACTAGTGAGCAACTTCTTTGGAATACAACCCTTTTGTGCCAGTGCAACCCCATACGGAGTAGTCTCCCAATCAATTCTAGCACGATTACGGCTAAAGTAACGTTCCACACCATTCTCATAAATAATTGGCATCTCATCCCGGCCGTATATGTCATGTAACTCATCACCTCTCTTGTAATCGTAAAGCGATTGGGGAGACCAGCCCTCATCTAATCTTTCCCTTTCAACCGCGTCATACCACCAATCCCACTCCTGAGGTCCAAACTGATCAATGGCAATCGATTCAGGCTCTGGATCTGATTCTTCAGGGAGTTCGGAGTAATTATATTTCATCCATTCCCGTAATTCGTCATCGGTGGCTGAATCCTCATCTTCCTCCAACCCACCTTCTTCTGCTGCCATGGACGGTCCTGCTTCGGTTTCTACGATTGGGGGTGCTTGAACTTGCCTGGACCCCCTTGCTTCTGTTTCTGTTGTGGGGTTAGCCTCAACTGGATTGGAGCCATCGGTTCCTTCTGTTTCAGTGACCGGGGTTGACTCGATTGTCCCGGAACCCCCTCCCGCCGTTCCTCTAACTGTGGTTGGCTCGATTGGACTGGACCCCCTTTCTGGGTTGGAATCAATGACAGCTTCTCTTTCTGTATCCTACCAATAGATGAATAGATTTATTAGGTCACAATTACCTTAAATTACATAAGTCAAACACCGTAAATAAGAACAATATGCGTACCTCGCTAAGGTACCGAATGCCGGTCGTTGGATCTACTCGCACTTCTTCCCAAGCGGTGTGCAGGTTTGTTACCATCTTGTGCGTTGCTTGTCCCCAAACACCGAGCTGGTTCAGTCGTTCGACCTCTTTCGTGTCGTGCCGGCTGATCTTTTCACGTACACGAGTGAAATCATTCTTACATGCATTTTTTAAGGCAACCAAATCTTCCTCCATCTTACCGACCCTACTGCTCATCTCTGTCATTTTCTCACGCAATTGGAGCTGGTTTTCTTTGATAGGAACCAATGCCTCTTCAAAAACTATCCGCATTTCCCGCATCAAGTCTTCTAAGTCAACTCCCACAGTTCTCGAAGGTTTGGGTCGACCGATAGGTGGAGGTGTTGCAGACACCGAAGGTTGGGTTCTCGGTGGAGATGGAGGTGGGGTTGAGGAAATCAGAACTGCACCCCTTCTCCGTCTCGGGACAAGACTAGCTTCCTCCTCTTCCTCTTCTTCTTCCTCATCAACAAGCGCAATTTCATTGCGCCTCTCTGTCTTCTTCTTAGTCTTCTTCGACTGTGGGCCAGGCTCGTCCTCGTTAACTGTGTTTTTCTGCTTCTTCTTCTGCGGCCCGACACCATCATCCTTTCCAACATCCTTCTTCCTCATCCTCTTCTGCGGCTTTTGTGAAGCCACCACCTCTCCCTCAAAGTTGTAGCTGGGTGTGAATTTCCGATTAGAACTCATGTCATCCTCAAGCACTGTCCTCTTCTCGAACAGAGCAGTCCACCTGGGGTGAAGTGGTTGGTCGGGGTGAGTCCTCCTGTACTCCATGAAGCTAATCCAGTAGTGTTGTTTCTTCTCTTACTCCGTTGGGAAGAGGGTAGGATTAACAGACTTTATCTCACTCCAGCATTCCGCTGCTTCTTTCAAGCCCAATGCGCATCCTCTCCACGTCCAATTAGCCAAGCGCGGCAACTTCCTTTCCTCACCTGCCCTCGGTTTTCCCAGCTGATCACCAAGGTGGGGTATGGCCTCGCAAATCCATGCCAGAAATATGTGCGGAAAGTACAACATGTTGTACTTCAGACGACCGAGGCCATCCGTACCTTTATTCCAAGCCTCCTGACCCACTTGCTCAGCGAAAAATGGCCACAAGTACCTGGCCCATCCGAATTTGTTTGCCATTCAAAATCCGAAAGCAGGCCAAACGGTGTCATGGATATTGTGTCTGCATTGGTTTTCACAAACGTCATTCGTCCAATCAGGCATACCATTAGCAGTCTCGCATAATCAAATTTCTCCTCCTCAGTCAATTCTTTGATTTTGGGCTTCAGGTCATTCAAAACACTTTCAATCGCAGATACGTTGATGTTGTTACCGAGCTTGTGATCAGGGAAATACTTTGCAGCCCACGAATATGCATGCTCTTTATCACCAAAACCAGTTGTTTCGTTGAAGCTCAACCCCGAAACTAAACAAAACTCCTTCAATCCAAACCGAATTGGCATGTTGTTTATGTAGAACCAAAACTCAGGATCTTTTTTGTCCGTGTTCATCAAAGCGTGCATGACAAGATTCACAACCATACTAGGAAAGGTAACGTTGCTCGCGCAATGGATGTCCAACAAAAACTTCAGCTGGGGGAGCCTTTCTTCAATCAATTCCCGGATCTCAGGGCAGACGTATTGCAAACTCTGCTTGTACCCTTTCAAGGCTACCCTCGTAGTGATGTTTCCTTTGTCGACTTTAACCTGGCACAATGGAAGTGGTACATCTCCCAACTTCTCGTCGAACTCCGAAACCTTGATTATTTGCTTCTACAATTCAAATTTAACTTTCATTAATAATGTCAGATAAATAATGAAGTAATTCAAACTATTTATAATGCTCTGTTACTTAAAATTTTATAAGTTTTTTCCTTGTTATAAGTGTTACTGAAGTTTTTTTTGAGGGTACAAGTGTTACTGAATTTTGATGCAATATAAGTGTGTCACATTTTTTTATACGTGAAGTGTTGATGTGAGATCCATTACTGTTCAAGTCTATACAGATAAATAATTTTAAGTGTTCAAGTTGCAGGACTGTTCTAAGTCTGGAATGAAACAATGGGTTTTTTTTCATCTTCTAACTGCTGAGACGAGCATGTATAAGCTTGATATACCGAGACGAGCATGACTCTCGTCCCAGTATAAACTGGTCTTAACCGATACGAGAGCATTGCTCGTCCCAGTATAAACTGGTCTTATCCGAGACGAGAGTCATGCTCGTCTCAGTATAAGCTGGCTTATACAGAGAGGAGCGTGGAGTTCTCGTCTCAAGACGAGTAAACTGCTCCTCGGCAGGGTCTTGCTTTATTCTCGTCCCAGTTTTATAGGTTCTCGTCTCAGTATTCATCTCGTGATACTGAGACGAGAACTACTCGTACGAGTTCCAAGATCTAGAACAGGTCATCGTTCGAGTTCTAGATCTGGATCTCGTCCGAGTTCTTGATTTGGTGGAATTATGATCAAATTTGACAGGTAACAACAGATTCAAACTATGAGTTGTTTTCTTTGATTCAAACATCGATTACAAACAGAAACCCCTTACAAACAGGGGAAATCAAGTAAGTTACAGAATTGAGAAAGGGGGTATTTGAAAAGGCCAACCTCTTCGCCGACGGTGGGTGTGACGGGGTTGGGAAGGGGCAAGAGGGCGGCCGGAGCGGAGGAAGAAGAACCAGTGGAAGCCATGGGTGCAGTTGCAGCGAGCGCCGGTGAGTGAGTTGCAGAGAAGAGAGAGAGAGTGAGTTGCAGTTGCAGTTGGAGTGATAGTGAATTCGAGAGGGTGGATGATGATGTGTATAGGTTTGTTTTAAAATTTTGCCTAATTAAGTGTTAATTTAGTTGATTAAATTGTGTAACCCACGCGTGGGTTACACACGCCGAACATAAGTGAGAGACGGGTATTTTTCAAAGACCAATTCACCAGACGGGTAGGACGCCAATTCTTTCCGGGTTTTTCCTTCTTACCCGAACTGAGAGACGATGGGGACGATGGGGGAGCCGCGGTGGCTCACGGTGGTAAGGCGGGCAGAGGGCGACGGCGCGGTGGCGGTGCCGTCGGCGGGATACGGCGGCGTCGGCGGGCTGCGGCGGCGGCGGTGGGCAGCCCGTCGGGTGAGAGAGAGAGAGAGAGAGAGATTGGGTGTGGGAGATTGGGAGAGAGATCGAAGGAGAGATTGAGAGGTTGAGGGAATGAGATTGTGGGTTTAAAATCTGAGAATTGATGGGTTTATATAGGTAGAGAGGTGAAGAATTCAACCTCCATGAGGAAACCCACTTTGAAAACTTCGATTTTGAATCGGGACCAAAAATTGGCAAAATTGGGTTGCTTGATGCTAAATTATCGAGCCTTGATGAGTTTAAATCGAATAGGGAGTGATTTGGGACAAACATCAACGAATTTGGTGAAGATTCGGAGTGGTAATGGTGGTGTTTGGGTTGAGATGGTCTTCTTCCTCCATGGGAGAGTTTGAGGAAGAAGATGACTATTTTTAGGATTAAAGACACTTTCACCCCCACTGTTTTAGGATTAGTACAACTACTACCCCCAAATTCACATAAAAGACACTATATAAGTTAAGAATAAATACATAAAAGCACCTAATGGCTTATAACATTAAAATTGACGCCACATGGATGGAGACTACTCGGTCAAGTCAGGTTATCTCCGTCTTACCAAAACTATGGTGGAAATCCCCCCTTACATGGATGACGCGGCTATTTCATTATGGAAAAAGGTTAGATTACTCAAGCTTGGTCCAAAATTCACATCTTTCTTTTGGAAACTCCTTTCAAATGCGCTCCCGGTCTTAAAAACCCTTAAGAAAAGAAACTGCCCCGTCACATCTGATTGCTGTCCTCGATGCAAAAAGGAACCAGAAAATCTTTTACATTGCTTTTTCAGCTGCCCTGCCTCAATTGCTATTTGGAATGGCACCCCCCTTAAAATTAGTATCACTATGGCCCAGTCGCAAACTCTTTCTTCTCTTCTCTCTTCAAACTTCATTGCTTTGCCTTCTTCTGAGGAACGGATTCACTTCCTCCTCACTCTGCGACATATCTGGTTATTCCGAAACGAAGCAGTAATGAATGGAAAGTTCATTACTATTCAAGCCTCGTTAATAACCCTTGGTCAGTCGATTGCTAGTTTTATGCGGCAATATCAGCGTTCTAACCCGCAGGATAATCAATCACAAGTTTCGGTTTCTTCCAATGGAAATTATGATCAACACATAAAGTGGTCCTTTGGAGCCACTCCTCGGATTTATCAACGCTTTATGGTGGACGCGGCTTGGAAATCTAATGGAAATTCAGCCATTGCTTGGATGAATGAAAAAGACAATGTCGAAACGTGCTATGAAGAATTTACGGCTTCCAGCCCGTTACAAGCTGAGGCAATAGGCATCTCTAAAGCCCTTCGTTGGCTCCTTTACAATGGATTCAAGAACATTGAAATTCTGACTGATTCGCTCATATCAGTGCAAAATCTCAAAGGACTCCGATCAGACTACAAGATTGAAAGAGTTATCCAGGATATCCAGTCATTTGTTGTTAATTTTGATTTCATTTCTGTAACCTTTGTCAAACGCGAGAAAATCCAAAGAATCCATGATAGGATTCAATGGAGAAGCCAAAATTGTAATGCTATTTAATGAAATGTGATTCCCCTTTCAAAAAAAAAAAAAACATTAAAATTGACTTTCTAAATAATAACAACTACTGCCCAAACTTATACTAATGTCATATTGACACCAAATAATATCTTAAAATATAATAGCAGCATATTAACACCCAATATTATTAATAATATATTAAACACTCAATAATTTCATAAAATACCCGTTTTAACATATTAACACTTAATATCATCTAAAAAAATATCCGTTTTTAAATAACGGAGTGTTTCATCCTTCCCCCCTTAAAGAAAACTTCGTCCTCGAAGTTGAAACCACATTCTAAACAACACCCATCTACGAGTCTCCATTCTAGGGTATAACTAGCAAATACAACACACGATGAGTAACATACTATAAGGATGTACTAAAATGACTTGCTTAAAATCTGAAGGGTTACAGTCCCACTTAAGCCTATCAGAAACTTTAGAAAGGTCAAGCTTAAGGGCACTAAAAGCATGGAAATTGGGAGAAGTCAATTTAGAAATGAAATGAAAAATTTCTTGAGATAAAAAATATTAATCTAAATGAGCCTAGAAGGAACGAACACATTTTGATTATTAGAAATATTACTATGAATGAACAGTTTTCGCCGGTTAGCCAAAACTTTAGAAATAATATAGTAAAGGACATTACAAAGACTAATAGGTCTAAAATCATTAACATACGAGGGAGGAATTTCGATATTGGTATTATTAATCTCTTTTAGTAAGTGACCTGAATTAAGAAAGATAGAGCAGCCGAAGTAACTTTGGTTGAAATAGAGGGCTAGCATTTTTGAAAAAAAAAGTGATTGGAAGCTGTCAGGCCCCAAAGCATTGAGTCGTCCCATAGAAAAGACCAAATCCTTCACCTCTGATGCAGAAAAAGGGTGTGTGAGAGTGCCCTGGTCACTAGTTAAGGGAAATTGTTTTACCGGGTATGTTGAGGGACCATATGAGCTTCTGCAAAGGTTTTTCCAACTAGTCACTTCCCCCTTCTGAAGCATCACTCACTTCATCTGGGTAGCATAGATTGAATGCAACCTGATAGCCAGAGCTCACTGTAAATGACCATCCATAGTGTAACCCCAGGCCAACCTGTCAGGTTGCTTTATATGGCATAAAGGAATCTGTAAAATGCACCTAGCTTCATCTTCAGAAAAGTTCTGAGTAATATTTTCTCTATCCCATCATCCATTAAGATCAAATAGGTCCTTGACCATAGCCTCGGCCCCAGAATAGGTTAACTATATATTTTCTTACCCACTGCTTCTCGAAGCCATTTATGCTTATAAATCAGAGTGCTTTCTCAATTCCCTATAGCATGTCAAGTACCCTGTAGAATAATTTGTATTCCCAGTAGAATACTTCTCCAAAGATAGAAAGGTTAATTACCCAACTCAGCCTCCAAGAATGTAGTGTCCTTGTAGTACTTCCCTTTGAGAACTCTTGCTACTAAAGAATGCGGACTACACATAATTCACCAACCTTGTTTGGCTAACAAAGCCAAGTTGAGGCTTTGAAGCATCTAAATCCCATTCTACCTTGAGCTTTGTTGATACAGAGTTTCTTCCACTTGCACCAGTGTATTTTCCGCTGTTGTTCAGCTCCCCCTCCCCACAAATAGGCGCTGATCTTGTTTTGAATATCAAAACAAGTGGAAGACGGGATCATAAAGCATCCCATGACATAAGTGGTAATTTCTAGAGCAATTGATTTTATTAGAACCTCTTTCCCTGCAATACTCATGTATTTCTCCATCCACCCGTCAATACTTGCTTCAGAAAAAACCTCGCGTTGTACCCATCCACCATGGGGGCTTATCCGGCGCCATATGAAAGAGTGCAAATCTAACCTCATCCTCGGTAAACTGAATTTCCAGTCAATCACTCTTTACTGCTGAAATCATCAATGTCGACAGAGCTAAGAGGGTTCTATATCGACCATATCAGGCCTATAAAACATGTTGTGAGAAGTTTTACCACCGTATTGGAAGCTCAACTTTTTGCACCCTCTGAAACATGATGTTCACTATGAGTTTATGTTGCAAACTTATGAAAATAGTTTTCTTCTTCATATTATATATATATATATATATATGTTTACGCCCTCGTACACTCTCAAACTTCATTTATTTTAAAATTAGACGTTTTTTCGGCCCCCTGTCTAGGCGGCTTAGATCTAAGTGTAGCTTCCTAGCTCTAATGAGAGTTCCCATGTTTTTTTTTTCATGTACAGTGATAGTTCATGGGTTTTTGGTTTGGAGTATTGTAGATAGTGCATTCTGAGTAGATCAACCATGGTCGACGTGGCAGCCACCTAACACATCTAGAGGTACTCCATATACACTCTATCACATCTCCTCTGATTCACATATACCTACATGCGAGCTTATCCACATGGGCGCTGTGAGACAGGGTCACCTGCGATACTAACCGCACAGGAATTGTAGGGACTTAGTGGTTTGGAGGCTAAAGTAAGTTACGTCGCGAGAGCAACAACCATGCTCGCGCGCGACCCTTAGTAATTGTCTGAGAGATTCAAGGATTATGTGTCCCATAAATGCGGTCGATCTCATAACGGTCCCTACATATGTGGAACTGATGCGTAACGTGCCCTATATATATTGTCGAACGTGCCGATACGAGGCGGTCATTAAGCCGCCATTAATGGGTGCATTAACCCCTCCACAACGGTCACTTTCCCACTATATATAGGAACACTTGCCTTCTATAGCAACTCTTGAATCCTTTGGCTAACTTGATACACTCTCTCTCTCTCAAGAACAGTTACAAGTGCTTGCTCTCTCCCTACTGACCACCTACAATCTCTCTGTGCTCTCTACTCTTGTTCTTATTTCAGTTAGAGGTGTACACTTGGATCTTCTCTCAGGATTTCCTTGTACACAAGTATAAATTGCTGGGGAGAGAAAAGTGGATTACTTGGGGAGACACAACTGTATTATTGTCTTGTTTAACAAATTACTCTATCGGAGAGACTGGTTGAAAAATGGTGTTCGATTCTTAAAACCAAGACAAAAGCGACATAGGGACCTTCGATTCTTAAAACCGATTTTGGTCATGTCGGTTCTTAGCCTTTAGAACCCGATATTGCTATCATCAGTTTTAGCTTAGCCATCTCACGCACCGGCCATCTCTCACACCAATCTCTGTCAATTGTACGCTCTCAACCACCGACTTTCGATTCCACGCTCAGATGAATCATCGTTTTGTACACCACAAAAGATGTTTGGAACAACCCATGTGGATGGGTTGCCTACGCTAGTCCTTGCCAGTCCATGCAAAAGCCAAACTTTGCGATCTCCAGGTCTGTGGTTTTGCCCTTCTTATCTGGGTTTCTAATTTGCCTAGCTTTTATGAATGTTATACATTAATATTAATTTTTCTATGGTCCTTGATTCAGTCACCTTCTTAGTTGTTTGAATTTTAAGAAGTCTGAATGCAAGCTCCTTTTCAAAGAATAGGCAGCTAAATTTTGAAGTGCATTGATTCCGTATGGGCTATATTACTATATATCGATTTCAAAAATTCTCGGAGCTTAACACAATTAATTGTTAAGAACCAACGATAGCAATATCAATTTTATAGGTTAAGAACCGGCAATACTATATCAGTTCTACAGGTTAAGAACGGAAATTACCAAAGTCGGCTAAAGAACCAACTGTCTCTATGTTGGTTTTTCCTTGGCCTTGGAAAAAGTTAAGAAAAGACATCCTATTGGGTGTGTCGATATCGGCCTCAAGAACCGATATATCCAATGTCGGTTTCAAAACAAGCTCATTTTAATATTATCTCCAATGGAGTTATTCAAAGTGTTGGACAGGCTGAAGAAACTCATTCCAGTGAAAAGTTCGTTGCAAGTGCAAGAGCAATAAAAAGTTCAAGTCATACGGATTGGAGAAAGCTTGCAGCACAAATAAAGTCAGTTTGGACACCACTGGTCTTCTCACAAAAAGAGATCCATGCTTTAATACTGAACCCAGATTTTCAGTTCATGCTACTACTAACAGATAAAATCTAGCCTATACCCACTAAACCTCAAAACAAGCCATCACATTAAGAAGGTATAACACGAAAACTGCACATCCCGTAATCGTAAAAGCTACTAATAGTCCTCCCAATAGTAATTATTCGGTTCAGGATTCCTAAAAAGAACACAAGTGAAGAGGAAAGAAGCAAAAGATAAGAGCAGACACTCAAAATCTCCTGAATATTTTACACAAACCACAACCAAAACTGATTATTCCAGGACCGACCAAACCAGTGTACATAATTCAATTGATGCCGATTCCTAGCCACATGTACCTCACTTATTTGATGCAACATTTCTGCCATCTTACGCTTTGCTATTACTAATACATTTAGATTTGTAAGTTACAATTACAACAAAGAAAATAAATTTGATTACCATTTGAATTGAACTTGTTTTTCCTCAATGTTGTATGTGCAAGAGCAATCAAACGGCAGAAAGGCTAGCCCATTTTCCGAGCTCATATGGGTCTGCATAATAATACAACTTGATTCTATTTGATAAAGACAACCCAGTAGCTAACGGTGAAGCTCTGAAATCGACATCATCCTGCTCTGGCTCATCTGTAAATGCAGCGACATCTCCGAGCAGTCTGAAGGAGATCCGCCGCGTTTGTATCTTTCTTGGAAAGTCAAAATACATTGGTGTCCCCGGCCTAACCTCCGGTAGACGATACTCACCAACGGTGACCATGTTGTGAGGATCCTGTAAGTTACATTGAAGTGCTCATGATCAGTAGAGCATAATTTTAGGTATCTGGTCAAGCACTTTATTCAGAATTATATACGAAAACAAGCATAAAAGTCACCACATAAAACCAACATAATAAATCACATAACTCCTTTCTTGAAAAGATTGTTTAGAGTGCCGAACTTAAGAAACCAAACAATTCAGGATTCTTGAATCTATGAACAAAACCAAAGTTACAATGGTGCGTCAAAGCATAAATCTGGCAAGGAGGATCAAGATATACAGTCATACTTCTACAAGTGTTCTGGTAAGATAAGGATTGACACTCAAAAGAACTGTGGTTTGTCTGGTTGCTGCCTACGGCTTTTGTGGTTAACAGTTACCATTAGAGTCTCTGATGGTAAACGCACAAACGACCATTTAATGAAAGAACATGCAAGTAGTACGTGATACAACATGTTTTTTCTCTTATTGATATAGCCACTTCATTATAAAAATTGTAATTCCCCCCAAAACATAATGTCTTTTATATGGTTAATAGGTTTTCTTACATGTCAGTATATAACTAGTAATGCTATATACGATCATATAGTTCTCAAAGTAAGATAGTTAAGCTCGTGAAGAGAGACACCAGAATTCTTATTATCCTCTGAAATTGCTAATTTAAGGATTAAAAAAGTTTTTGACTAATTAATATTAAATGTATGTTTACGTATTGATTAGCCTAATCACCATGCTATGACATAATTAAATGTGTTAAAGTGAGGTGTTATCTTGCATTTCAAATTTATTACAAGGTGTCTTGTGTGCAATTTATTTTAGACACTACTTCAGCTCCTATTGGCTAATGAATTCAGGAGTGTCATGCTATGCTTAAAAACTTACACAAGTGACCTCATGTGAAATGAGGTGTCCTAGTGTGAAAAGGTGGTTAAGAGGAAAAGCTTAAGTTTTGGTTTCATTTATTTGCTTGAGAAGTTCAAAAAGAGAGAAAAGAGAAAGGAAATAAGAAGAAGATTATAAATTGTCCAAAGCAAACCACACTCTTAGATTGAAATTTTCTTGAAGAAAGGTAACTATTCTAGCCTCTATCACCTAGTTTTCCCATTCAGGACTATTAAGCAGTAACCATTCAGAATTTTTCATATAGAAAGGAAGATAATGCTTTCACAATAATTAGGAGAAGAGGTCACTGCAGTACTGGACAGATTATAGATAGTCATATAAATAAGCTCTCTCTCTTTCTAAATTGACAAGTAAGAGAAAGGGTAATGCATCTGCTACAGTTTATGTATGTTCAGGTTGTAATGAGCATGTGCTATGTAATTGTAGGGCTTAAGTGAGGTATAATTCTTACTAGAAAGTACAAGGCTGAGGTGAGTAATTTTATTCCTCCAAGTGGATGTACTTTTCCTATGTATGGAAATGAAATTACTTGCAAACATATTTGCTTTACAAGAATGATTTACTGATTTGTGGAATATTTATAACTCAATGAGACGTGTTTACAATTGAGCTACCAGCCACATGGCCCCACCGTTGGGATATAATAGACGGTGAGCCCTAAAATGGCGTTATAAGACATGTCTTCACACCGAGATAAATGTCGGTGTGGACACCGAGATAAGGTCGGTGTCACGAGTCCTAGTCGACGAGGACTCGTTCAGTTATGGCTAAGGTAGTTATAAGTAAACTTATGAAAATAGTAACATTGGGTTACTAGACGAATGTTGTCACTGATATTATGTTTATTATTGATAAGCTTTACAATTTAGTCTTATTATGTTCTTTTATCCCACTACCCATGTCGGGAATTTGTATTACTGAGCTTTAGCTCACCCCCCTTTCTACTTTCCTTTCAGGTGATAAAGCTTAAACGGTGATGTATAGTTTTTGGTGCACTAGGAAGTTTTATGGCTACTGCATATATGCCTAGTGGAATAGAATGCAAAACTTGTCTTGTGACTCGTATGTAATATATATGTTAAATAATATTCGCACCCTGTTATATATGACCCATCGTGTAATTCTAAACGTCAACAATCTGCTTTGTACACCCTAAGGGTCATGTATTGTATAATAATTTTCTATAGTATCAAGTGGTTTCTGTTTGGATGATTTAAGTTGCTTCCAATAAGTTATCTTGCCATGCCTATGTATGAGGCCTATCCGGCCGGTCAGAACCATTCCCATTGCCTTCGGGAATAGGGTTGTGACAAAAATTGAGTTTGAAGTTTGGACATAGAGAATGCCTTTCTCTTATTTCAGTACCACTTTTCTTCGAATAAGTGTTAGATGCTAGAGTTTTTGTAAATTTATCAAATTCCACTTTTTATAGGCCCAAAAATTGATGTCCACAGGGGCCAGAAAGACTCGAGCGACGGCCCTTCCACTTCTCCTGCTAGATTTTATTTTCGTTATACAATAAGAATATGATGAGGAGAAACAAATAGTTGACTAAATGTATCGACTACTTACAATATAACCTGTTCGTGTTTTGTTGCATCAAATCATTTTCTTTCAAGATTAATTTTCACATGAATTTCTATGTGCCACACCTGCCAGTTAGTATAAAGTAAAAAAGTCAATCCATTGCCACCATCCCTCAAGACTAATCTAGGAAGCATGGACACTCCAAAACATAGTTTTAAAAACCGGACCGGACCGGCCGGTTCGACCGGTCGGACCGGCGAACCGGTGCCTGACCGGTCCGGTTCGGCTATTGGATCGGTCATGCAAGCAAACCGGGCCACGTCACCAGAACCGGCGGTTCAATTGACTTTTTTTTGATTCGTTTAGGCAATCAAATTATTGTTTCCATTTTGAATGTTTATTTTCTCTTAAAATAGGGTCAGATTTTGTGGAAACATTTATCAATGCACCATATTACAATTCAATTTAATTACTTATTTTGAGAGATAAATCTATTTACTTCTTACCAAACGAAAAAATCAATTGGTATTTTTTTTGATTCGTTTAGGCAATCAAATTATTGTTTCCATTTTGAATGTTTATTTTCTCTTAAAATTGGGTCAGATTTTATGGAAACATTTATCAATGCACCATATTACAATTCACTATATGACAAATCAAATATGTATATTTATTACATATATTGTATCAAATATGTAAATGTCATTTCAAAAATTATGTAAATTCCATTCAATGTATGCAACAAGAAAATTCAAAACAACGCTAGTCAATTGAAAGTAAGATTTGTCGTATTTATTACATATAAATAACTTTTTTTTTGACTATTTTACATTAAGTTTTCTATTTTTTGTAAAAAAATAAAAAGATATATATTATTAAATAAACATGCAATTGAACCGGTCCGACCACCGGTCTGACCGGTCCGACCATGAACCGGTGCCTGACTGGTTCGATGGCCGGTCCGGTTTTTAAAACTTTGCTCCAAAATATAGGTGCCATATACGTGTCGGACACTTTTATAATTCTTTGTTTGGGTTTTAATGTCACATGTGTTGGAACCCCTGGTGCAGCCAACGAGATCCTATAATTCACCACTCCCAAGACAGAGGCTTCTTTTAGTTGTCTGCTTCCTCTGTTATGATGTCGCCACTGCTAGTACCTCCACTGCTGGGGTGCCGCTACCATAGAGTCGCCATCTCCCACGCCAATCTTCGAGCTGCCGCATTATTTCAGATCTAGGCAGCCACTATCTTCTACCAAGTTTCCAATCGATTCCAGCTCTGGTTGCCATTACCGCAGCGTCACCAGGCATGTGTATGAAGTGACAATTTTGAAAGCGATAAAACCAGCAAGGTGGCGGCAATTACGGTGGCACGGCTCAATGGGTGAGGTGGGGAGTCGCTGTTGGTAGGGTTTGGTTTGGCTGGACGAGTGGACGGGTTTGGTGATGGTGACATAGTGCAATGGTGGTCGGAGGTGGTGGAGACAATAGTAGCGGAAGAGACTGGTGATGGGTTCATATGATAGTTTACCAACGGATTTAATAGTAAATCACAGAATCACTGAGCTAGAGACGGGAAATCTTTTCCTGACTACAGCAAGAATTGAAGCGACAGGATAAATGTTATGGCAACAAACAAGGATGGCAAGAGCAAGCTCTAGTTGCCGGTTAGGAAAAGACATCTACAGAGGTTGATGTTAGAGCTTAGGGTTTGATTAGGATCTCCACCGACCCATTCTGATACCATATATCAACACATGGGTGAAATATTTAAAGATGTTACTTTTCTAGGCTCTATGATCACTTCTAGATAAAACTAGAACATGGGTTAATAAACCCATACCCATTATAGTTCACTTAGTTAAATCTCAGATTCAATCAAATCAGGTCAGGCAATTATGAGATCATACAAGTCAAACACTGCAACCAGATCGAGTACGTTCAGTCATAAGCAGGTATTGCCTTACCAACTTCGTAAGGTCTAAGCAATAGACCATAGGCTCACAGTGGTTGATTTAAGAAATGTAGGACTGATCAAAATGGTTCAGCCAAATGCAGGTATTGATATACTACTAAATTAGGATAACAACATGACAATACTAATAGTTATATAACCAAGAGGTCTTTAGCACCGGCACAATACCCTCCCACCAATTTTTTTATGAACGATTTCTCAAATTGACCCACAAAAACAATATGAATCGTAGCAACCAGCCAATCCTAACACCTTCTCACAAACAAAGTGATAGTGTAGTTCAATATGCTTATCCAGGTCACGGAAGTTTATGTTGGAAGCAATGTGAATGCCAGTCTTTTACTTTATGACCATAAAAATGTTTTTACCAGTGGATGACCAAAACCACACAGCTCAAGTATGTATTTAACTCATATCAGCCCGCAATCTGTATGTGCGGAACTCAGTACAAGAATCCACGGGTTCCACCTCGACCAATTGGCGATGAGGGGACTAATCCAGGAGCTTGCTGATTGAAGAATACTGTTGCAAATCCCAATGTGGAACTGCTCACCACGTCCTCACATGTGGTGCACTTTAAACCAAACACTTGAACTTCGATTGCGCTGACGCCGTGACGGTGAGGTAGAAGAAACATGTTGGAGAGTGAAGAAGCAGGATTCACATGAAAAATGAGTCCAATCTCACCTCAAAACAATTGGCCATGAGAGGAGTGATCCAGGATATTATTAAATTCCCGAAGTGGTACTTCTTAACACTCAGTTTGAACTGAATTGTTTCACAAGTCTTTGCTTCATATACTTCCTCTAAAATATGTCGCACCGTACGTAGATTTTCTGTCTGAACTATGGAAGTCATACAGCCTCATCTCAGTGTTCTTTTTTGGCTCATCTCTAATCTATTCAATGATTCTTTTCCATATCATACAAGTTAAATAGTTATATGTAACAGTATTTAAAATTTCTTCCACCCCATGATGGAATTCTAGATTCCATGCTTTTATTGGGTCACAAGTCAATACCCGAATGTTGCATATAGTTTCTAGGCAACGATGACATGTAATGCTTCCATCTTAAATAACAGAAGATCGAGATAGTAACAAGTGGGAGCATGCATTCATTTCTGCGCGTATAACGATTCAAGTATTGCCACGAGGGACCCCTACTCATTCTATCAAACATTTACCAACATGTTCCGCACATGTATGTTGAAAGAGATAATAGGAAGCACTTCAAGATAAAAATATATAGGATAACCAAACAGGACTATGCCACATAACTAACATGCAAGAGTATAGTTTCCATGTGAATACCTGGAAAACTGATACTTGAATGTACAATACAGCTGGAGATATGTGCCTATCTTCAATCAAGGTTAATGACGTATCTGTGACATTTACATCTGATGAAGGCGAGTGGGTAACTCGAGCTCTTATTGCACTGAAACCATCAATCCGGAATCCTGCCAGCAAAGGTGAGGCTGGTGATAGATACTGTTCCAGCACTAGATCGTTATCGGATAACCTGTCAGCCTCTACTGGAACCTAGGAACAGAATAAACAAAACTAAACAGCCAGCTAAGTGAAAAAGAAAACTCGAAGATGAAAAAAAATAACCATGTATTACCTTGAATCGATTTAATTGTGGGGGTCTATCTAACCAGCTCCTTAATTTCATATAATCAGCGCCTTGCTGTGATGTTAGCTCCATATGCGTTTTCACCGAATTTCCCACAACGAGAATTCTTTTTGCATGAAGATGCGGTTCATTGAACGTCGGTCCCCCAAAAGAGGCACGTCGATCAACTTGTGAAAATGGATTTTCATCTAGAGACAAAAGGTTGAAGTCTCTATCAAGATTAACAGAATTTGAACCAACTCTCTGAAGGCTTAGAGTTATCCATATGATGCGGCAACGGACAGGATTTCGGAAGGAAAATTTTACATGCCTAGGAACACTTCCCCCTTTAGGCAAATTTTCAGGCCCAGAAAGTTCTGAGGATGAAGTGATCAGTGAGCGGACATCCCATTTTCCTACGCATGACCTTTCTTCCTTCTGTAATTTACTGCTGGCCCAAATTTGTACCTGTGGCAATGGCATAAGAGATGAACGTCAACAAAAGCTGGCACAACATATTGGTTGGTTAAGTAAATGTAAAGCCTCTAAAACACCGAAGTCTAAAACTTGACCCGTAGCTGCAAGTTCTCGATCAACCCATTTATGTTTCTAGACATCAAAGTAATCTCTACTTCGGAAAACGAAGAAGAAAATGTGAGACATTACTGCACTCAACCTAGTTTCGCCAGCCATCTCTGCTGCAATTCTAACTAAATTAAACTTCATCCCAGCTCTCATAACAAGAGCTAAAACTCCCAACAACTCAGCAAGCCTTTCTCAAATAACATTAGTCAGCTCAATGGATCGACTTTATACATTTATTTCTTCTTATAGCCATGATCGCATATTATATGACGCACAGGTGTGCCTGCTGGTGTCGTACTGGGGTGCGGGTGCGGTAGTTTTCCAAAAGTTAGTGGTGTGGGTGCGGCAGAGGTGCGGCAATATTTCTGTATGCACGTGTGTGTATATATAACGTTAACCATTCTACAAAACAGATAATACACATCACATGTTCACAAGTCAGAAAAGAAGTACGTTCTTTTGGTTAAATGTTGTACTTAAGAAGGCCTTTAAACTAAAAACTTTCAGAAAACACAAAATGACCCTGCTGCACCAACCATAGCACCCGAGGTGCACCTGATGCAGGTGCGCGACCTCCCAGAAGTGCCCCTGCTTTAGAGCTCATATTTCAACGTCTTGTTGTACACTATGCTTTTCTACGGAGCCCAATTTTGATCAATCACTAATTCTTACAGGTGAATCCAATCTGACAGTTAACTTATGGCAAACAAATTTTCCAAAACTCAAAGACACTGCACAACTAGTGCAGCCACAGCGCTCATCGTACAAATAGATATGAACCGTATAACGGACCCCATAAAAAGCATCCGTAAATCTTATGCAAAGTAAAGAAAACTTCCTATAAAAAAAAGTAGAAAACTTGAATTCCTGGGGCTTATAAAGTAAGAAAAATCCAGCCGTTAAAAGATTGATATGTATCTAAGTGCTCCTCAACCATGTTACTGAAAAACAAATACAGATTACAGTTGTCGTCCTGCAAAAGATTGATTAAGATATTCACTTCTAAGAAGTGTACTACTACATCCTACCATAATTCTGGTCTGTCATCAAATTATGGCTACATGTTCACTAGTAAATTTAACCAAACATAGCCCCACGGTTTTAACATTTTGCCTTTTTTCTTAAATGAAAAGTATTCAAAAGAAACAAACTTGCTTTAGGGAAGGAGAAATAGAGTTCTGCTGTGGGCTCCAGTTTTTCCTCCTCATTTTCTCCTCTTTCACATCTGCTAATCTCCCACAACAATGAACAGTGACTTCTCCTCATCTCCCTTTCAGGTCCTCTTTAGGCCTGATTCACCATTTCATTTGGCTTCAAACTTCTATCTCACATTCTGATATTGCCTCGTTTTACAACATTTAATGCATTTTTATTGTTTAGGTTCGGGATTCCATAAACCAAGGCTCCCAGGAATTCTTTTCAATTTTGTTATTTTTGGAGCATGTGATTAGGTCTCAGCTTATCTGAAGACCTGGACAACCTCATTCCCCATACACTAGTCGTGTTCTAGGTCATATTTCATTCTAGTGCAAGATGTGGTGTATGAACTGGAAACGGGAGTAGGATGAGTGATGAGGGATTTTTTGTTTTTTGGAAAATCAACTGCCCCAAAAACCATGTAGAGAGATAATAATATGTACCTAAAAAGTTGACCACAATTGAGATATAGAGAGGCTTCAAAACTGGAGAACTAAATTGCAGAAATCATGCTATCTATTTAATAGGATGATCCACATGTATTGGTTTCTATCTCAAGCTTCTTGCATGACTGTTGAATAAAGAGATGCAAGTGCACGTACCGTAGGGGCATCTGACATTGAATAGCCACATGCACTAACGAGTAGAATAACCCCTGACACATCAGAAAGGTTACCAAGTGCAATAACAAACTCAACACTGGAGGTACTGGCAGGAGCCTTCCAGTACGAGTGCTGTAACCCAGAATCCAGTGGTCCAAGCAGTGACAAGAGTGGTGCTGAACCTACAGCTGTTTCCACCTGCAATATGATAGATTACATTTAGACATCAGAATCTTATTTTACAATTTAAAAATAAAATGACCAAATAGAGAACTCAAGAAAGTGCAATCCAACTTGCTGAAATGAGTAAACTATTCCACCATCAGGATTATTAGAAAGAGCAAGTGAACTTGAGAATGTCATTCAATAAGGGGATTCAGAAGTGCGAGCCAAAGGCTACGCGATTGTAAGAATCCTTACAACTACCTAGAAACTGCAACTCCATGCCTCCTTACCTGAAAATTATTTACATTTTTCCCCCAAAAAATAAAAATAAAATTTGACTTCTAAACGTTACCATCTCTAGACCAACTTCACCAGATATTTGTTGGGTATCATGTGCGAGCAGAATGTCCCACATCGGAATGGTGGGAAGAATATCTAAAGTTAATATAGTATGATTTGGGCCCTAACTCATAAGGTTGACCTTTTGGGTAAGTGGGTGTCTCAAATCATACTATGGTGCTCCTCTCTCGCGGTGCTTAATCTCCCTACAAGTGGTATCAGAGTCAGGTTCGTGTGCGCTGCCGTGGTGAATCGAAGGGTGAGATGTGCGGTGTTCTCCTGGATGGGTCTTCCGTGAATGGTGGACCTGTGTTCCTGCGGACGGTCAAATTCCTGTGTTGCTCCAGCAGGTGGTCAGGCAGATGGTGGTCCGGTGCACTCTCACAAAGGTGATTCCAAGAAATTCGGCGAATGCTTCCGGGCGAGGGGGAGCATGTTGAAGGGCTCACACATGAAGGGGGAGATTGTTGGGTATCATGTGTGAGCAGTTTGTCCCACATCGGGATGGTGGACATGAGGTTCATGGTTAATATAGTATGATTTGGGCCCTAACTCACAAGGTTGACCTTTTGGGTAAGTGGGTGTCTCAAATCATACTATGGTGCTCCTCTCTCGCGGTGCTTAATCTCCCTACAAGTGGTATCAGAGCCGATGGTTCTTGCGCGCTGCCGTGGTGAATCAAAGGGTGAGATGTGCGGTGTTCTCATGGATGGATCTTCCATGAATGGTGGGCCAGGTGTTCCTGCAGACGGTCAAATTCCTGTGTTGCAGCAGGTGGTCTGGCAGATGGTGGTCCGGTGCACTCTCACAAAGGCGATTCCAATAAATTCGGCGAATGCTTCCGGGCAAGGGGGAGCATGTTGAAGGGCTCACACATGAACGGGGAGATTGTTGGGTTATCATGTGTGAGCAGTTTGTCCCACATCGGGATGGTGGACATGAGGTTCATGGTTAATATAGTATGATTTGGGCCCTAACTCACAAGGTTGACCTTTTGGGTAAGTGGGTGTCTCAAATCATACTATGGTGCTCCTCTCTCGCGGTGCTTAATCTCCCTACAATATTATGGAAGAAGTATCCTTTTAGACCCTCTCCACAATGCATATACAACCATACTGTCGGCAATCAGCTATGATGCCCGATGACATGATGAGTACCAATTATGCACATGGTGGTGGGATGGGATGACAAAAATTCTCTTAGTTATTAAGGATTATGAATAGGAAAAAATGATTCTTGTCGTAAAGACACCTTCAATAAATCTATGCCTCCAATACAAGATAGGTAATAGAGAAGGTCATGCAAGTGGCAGCATTGTAAAAATAATATGGTATGTCCTAGCAAACAAAGAGAAGGTACAAGTAACACAAATTGTAGTTAATTCTTATTTTATAAACATAGGATAAAAGCAAAAAGATTACTTAAAAAATAAATAAATAATAATTAAAGAAGCAGATCCGTGATAAATCAAACACCGGACAGAAGGCAAAAAGTGTTACCAGTTGTCTGGATCTCAAGTGGTGTTGGATGGTGACACGAGAATAAAATGAGTATTAATACATTTTCTGATGCAAGGCAATTAGTCAATACACAAGTTGTACCCAAGAACGCTTTAGCCGCGTACCGTTATAATAGGACCTACCTAATGCAGATATCAAAATATGTAGCCAGAAGTGCACTCAATGAATATATCAAAGCAGAAGACACTTCTCAAAAAAATGTTGAATAGACAAATTGCAGACTTACCGAGTATAAAAAGCTTCCAAAGGGAAATTCAGCGAGTGATTCTTCCTCATCAAGCAATTGCCTCAAGAGTTGATCAACTTCCTGCCTCTTAGACGAGTGATTCTTCTTAAGAGGAGAAATTTCTGAAGAAAGTCCAAGTACATCACCTAAAGCTTTCTGCGCCGCTCTATCTGCACGATAACTTCTGTGCTTACTTATCAAGACCCTGACATAGTCCAAGGTCAACGCATCAAGCACAACTTCATTACAGCATCGTTTACAGATAACCCCATCTAGCGGCACCAAACGATTTGAAGATACCCCAGATGGACTTCCTTGGAATGATCCACCCTGGCCTGGAGAACCATTTAAGCTGGAGACTTCCTTTGAATTATAACTTGTAAGTAGAAGAGCTCCTCTTCCAGCAGAACAAATTTTACAGACCTTTTTCTTACACTGAGAGCACATAAAAACAGTTTGCGAAGCTTGGGAAGAAGGTAAAGTTGTTGATGCAAATCCAGCAGCTTTAGCTTCAGCACGAACCTGGCACACTCCACCAGAACAATGTTCCCCAATCCTAACAATGTTCCAGAAATCTACAGCGCTTCCACCAATAGTATCCAAGCCAATGGCACCGGTAAGTTTATCTTCAAATGAAGCCTGTCCAAGCAGAGCGAGAACGTTGGCAACTTTGCATAACTTCCCAGCATATAATTCATCAAGTAGGACATTTGGGTTTATAGTAGCAGGATCAACACCAACTGACAGTAAAGCTCTATCCCTCTCAGCAGCTGGAAGATGTAGATGCAGCCTCTCAATTTCAAGTTTCATGGCTTCTATAAAACCTAATTTCTTCTCCTGCAAAATGGAAAAGAGATTATGCTGGAAAAATATCATCTTCCCCATCTCCATGTCTGATATTATCATGCCATATAATGATGCAAAAAACGAGGTCTGCAACTATCTTTTTACCAGTTTATAGGTCAGGAGACCCAGAACAAGAAATATGGCAATAGCTAATTATATCAGAAAAGAAATCCAACGATACTAGTATGCTTAAATTATTTCTGCACCATACATAACGTCCAACCATTATCCATCTGATGATTTCTGTGGGTATGTTTAACATTGAGAGTATAATAAGAAACGTGCAAAAAACGCGTGTATGAGGGAAAGCACAACAAAAAAAACGTACAGGAACGTCATGTGCATGGAAAAGAACAGGCAGGGATATATTGAAAAGTTAAAACATATCTCTAAGATACATGAATATATGACAAAATATATGTATATATCGGAATATAACATGAAACCTAACATAGAAAAAATAAAATAAAATAAAATAAATGAAACATTAAGCACAAGATTCTGACACCCACAACCACAAGTATAGCAAGTTGGGGCTCATGCTGTGTATATGCACAAGTGTAGCAAGTCCATGGCTCATATTAGCGTATAGGAAGCTCCTCAAGTCAAGAAAAATGAGTGAGAAAATACACATCAGAAACTAGAGAGAAAATGAGGTAAAATCGCTGTTATTAACCAAAGGGAACTATGTGAGAAGAGTGGTCCACACACTCCTCTCACTCAGATGGTACCTGTAGTCATGCTAACGAGTTGATTAGCCCAAGTTTTGACCAAAACAGTTCATTGAATGGTTTCAGATCAAGGCAGAACAGCCAACACTTAACCAAAAAGTTAAACTTTTCCTTAGTAAGCTTGTATCTGATAGCAGCTTTTTTTCTTCAGCGACGAAATATTGGATCCAAATAAACGGTATTCCAGGTATGTGTACGATGATACAGACTAGAAAGTAATATTTCATGATAGCTAAGATAAGGCAAAGAGTTCTGCTGCAAGTTTAGCCTCTTTCTGGAACTTGCTCCGGAAGCAGGCATAAATACTGACTTCCTATGGGATAGGACATACTTACAACACAAAAAGGCTATTTCAAAATAAACAATGACAAAGAAGTTTTAAACAGGGAATGGACAATTATGAAGGGACTTATAACATCGAACGAGAGATCCAAGGGGGATTTCCCCAGTGACAACAGCATTATCAACATTCTATTGTAAACAATCTTTTTTAGGTCAATTTACTTAAACCAAACTAGTTTACAACACAAATTTCAGATAACACAAATTTCATTGAGAGTCTGAAATCATTTCAGTACTCAAATTTGATAAGTTCAAAATTCTTTTGAGTGCCAATACAACATTATTATTCTAACATAATAGAAAGACAAGTTCTTCAGAACTGTAGCTAATAAGTAACAAAAGTTGTTAGTAAAAGGAAATCAGGAATTAATATAGTGTATTTATTTCTTATACCTTACCCAAAGGCGGGATATGAGAGACCACAGGTATAACATATCCTTATACCCCTCTCCTTAAACCTTACCCAAACAAGGCCTAATGATTAAAATTACATACCAAAATTGATCTTCGTGAATGAAAAGTGGAAGTTTCAAATTATTCCAAGCCAATAATTCCAAGCTCAGTACTAGACATTTTGATATGTTGGACGCATAGGCAGTGGTCCAGCATTAGCCTTTAGAGTTCAAAAGCAACTCCTGAGACATTTTTTAAAATACTACATCATGTAATATAGATACTCTTTCAAGTGCCCCTAGTAGTTGGAAACCTGCCACCAACGCCGTACCACCTCTAGCCCATTCATGTCTTGCTTTCCTTATAGGGAAGTAATACAACTTAACAAATGGTGTGCAACCCTCCCCCCCCCCCCCCCCCCTAGTAATACAAAGCATAAAAGTCTCAGTAGCTCATGTGTTATCTATAAATTCAAGTACCGTAAAGCCACAAAAAGAAAACAATTTGTTTCATCAATATTGAGAGGGAAAAGCACCTTTTAAGATACTTCTTCTCAGGAAAGTTATGTAAGCAACAAAAATATGAGAGAGAGAGAGAGAGATCATGGAGAAACAGTAGGTGAACCGTTCATTTTATGCATTCTGCAGGGAACCTAACTCCTACCATGCTGATTTACTTGAGTAGCAAAGTAAGTTTTAGCGTTTAAAAATGATGCACAAACAATCAGAGAAATAGACACAAATCATAATGCACTCATAATCTCTTTGTACAACAAATCAACTTGAGTGTTGACCTTTCACCAAAAAACTAACAAGGGAAGAGCACAAGACAACTATTTGTAACAACAATTGCAGATCAGGATACACTAAAAATAACAAGTGGGTGAAGATGGTGTAGCTATGCATTGATTAAACTTAAAACCATTAGAATTCAATCAAGCTAGCAGAAAAATTAGGTCCGACTTTTAACAGAATATTAACTCACCATGTGAGGGCCCGCAACGATCTTCAAACATTTGATGTACTGCTCAGCACCAGTGTCAGTAGGAATTATGCTTGTTGGTGGTGCAAGCACAGGGTCAGTTTCACCAATCTGGTTTTCCGACACAGGTGCATCAAGGAAGTCAAGGAAATCTCTATCTTGTACAGAGTCTACAGAAGGTAAAGAAACGGATTTGGAAAGTGTAATATCTCCCGTTAAAAGGTCTGTCCATAGATTGGCAGATGTATCTGGTCGCATCGATTGTGATCGATGTTCATTTGATACAGTATCAAGATTTGAACTAACGCCCACGCCAGACAAGAAAGGATTGTTTCCCTTCTCAAAACTATCCCCAAGCTCAAGCAACCTTGCTCCTGGGCCTTCACGAGAATATATACTTTTCCAAGGAAGAGAAACTCCAAGAACCTCTACCTGTAACATAATGCACACAGTCATCATTGCCAAGAACCAAATACAGAAACTAGTTAAAATGTATACTAACCTCAGATATGTGAAAAGGCTTATAAGTATACTGACACAAGGGCGATAAGAGGACCCACAATATTAGAATTTGTAGCTTAGTATCAAGATAAGGAGAAAAAACACTTGAGAATAAGTCGGGGAAAATATTGTTTACGTTACACAAACAAATGAACACAGAGTTCAGAGAAAATTCAAAAGGAAGTGAAAAGGACTTAATTAAGATCTCCCAATTATACAAAGAAAATAAACAAAATTAATTCATAACCTTCTATGATTGGGGCATCGGTCAAAGTGCCGCCTGATGTTTCATCTAGATCAGGTGGGCCCTTAATCGATACG
Source organism: Linanthus parryae (assembly GCA_023055425.1). Taxonomy (NCBI): domain Eukaryota; kingdom Viridiplantae; phylum Streptophyta; class Magnoliopsida; order Ericales; family Polemoniaceae; genus Linanthus; species Linanthus parryae. The sequence goes on from JALGPY010000024.1 coordinate 2,080,212, forward strand.
TTGGTATAAAAAATATGTTCTAATCCATCTCATTTGTTTAGTGACATGACAAGGAATGCTCTATTGATGACACTTCCCCAAATTGTTACCTATCTCAACTTAATAATATAGTTCTATGATGCCAATGAAACGAGGAACTTCACTTCAGAAAAAAGACAAAAGAATGTACTGACATGCCTTCCTATGAAGAATTTTGTAAGAATCCATGGGATTCCACCTCAAGACTAATATGCAATGAGGGAGGAGGAGGGGTTGACATAACTGCTTCTGTGGACAAATAGCAAGCGTTCAAGATGATTGTCTTTGGTTGAAGCTTATATGCCTTAGATGTTCCAATGTGGGCTCAACCCTCACGTGCGGAGTCATCTAAGCCTAGCACATGGATTTTAATTGCAGGCGGTGGTAAGGTAGAAGAAATACGGGTCAGTTCGACCAAGCAAATGATGAAAGAGTCTGAGCATACCATGTAAGAATCCCATACTCAAAACCATCCAGGATCTTATTAATTGAAGGATATGTTGTAAATCTCCCAATGTGGGACTTCACAACAGATTTGAATATGGCAAGTTTGATGCGTCTTTTTTATAACTTTTAGCTCAACTCAACACTAAAAGTCAATCAGGAGCTAAAAGTCATGTTTGGTGCATGACTTCTTCTGAATTTTCAGCTCCCTTAATGAAATGGGAGAAAGAGGGAGGCTAGGACTTATATCTTTTTTTGGACTTTCAGCCCTCCTATTGCAAATGACTAATACCTTTACTTCTTGTCAATAAACAAACAAATAACAGATACTATCGGGAGTTTTCACTAAACAATAAAACTGACACACCCCCTACTTTTCCAATGTACCTACTTATAACCAAACACTCTTTAACTGTTACCAACATCTTCTTTGCCAACTAAAAATGTCCAAAAGTTCTCACCAAACTTGACCCATGTAATTTGAAGGATTGCCAGTCTCCAACCAACCACAGTAATATCTCGTACCCCCAGACCCAAATTACTCCTTCAACCATCACCACCATCACTCTCATGAAGAACCGCCAAGAATCCCATAAAGCACCACACCGTCAGCCAATTAATTAGGGGTGGCAAACAATCTGTATCCGATCCATATCCTTACGCATGATGGCAGATGCGGTGCCATTTTATCGGCTTGGAAAAACAGTGATCCTGACCCTGTCTGTCAATCCATTTATCCCTACTTATTGGATCTTATAAGTCAGGATCTCTAGCTGAAATCAATATTTACATATTTTGGAGTAATAGAAGCTACTTAAAAACTAAAATAAAACAAACTAACGCCAATCTACTACATAAGCAACAAATTCTCACAATGGTCTTCCAAATACCTCAAATCCCAAAATAGAAACCAAATATAACAGCCAATCAAACTATCAAGGACCATTAGCTATGGTGAGAATTTATGTAGTATGCATAAAGTATCGACAGACATATAATAAATGAGGCCTGTCAATAGTAACTTGATCAGGTCGGATCAGTGCTGTGAAGATTGAAGACCCTTATACAGATTGGATCCACAGCCCGATCCGTGACAGATCACATTTTGTGAATCCATATCCTCTTAGTTCTATACAGTTCGGATTCAGATTTCTCCTACAGGGTGGACCACTTGGATCTTGGATCCGACTGGATTGAATTTCCATCCCTGCGAATAGTTTACCAACACTTCAACTGCTACTTTGCACCAAAGCCAACCACTGGTACCCAGACCCAGACCAAACCACTTCTCAATACACCAATCAATAAATAACAATTTGAGGGGAACTTCAAAGATCTGCAGCATTTCAATTTAGCCATCGTCAAACTCAAGCACATATCGCTCCATCAACGTCTTTATCAACTTGTAATCTTATCTTCGGGAACCTGTTGCTAAGACCCTGATAGGAGTGCGTCGTCTCTGGTTGAGCGGTCTCAGTTAAAGATGGGATTGCCCCAAGCAAATGACTTCTAATGAATAGAAACTTCTGTTTTGGCTCAGCCTTGTTCCAGACAGGTATTCAATAGTAAATGAACTGCACCTACTGTAGTTGGAACAGACGACCTGCAACCTTTTATAGTAGTCAAGAGATATATGGAGAAGCAAGGGCTCTATCACTCCGTCTAATTTGCAGCTCTTCAAATGCAATGCCTTGAACCGTAATTTCCTTTTGATGGGTAATAAAATTGTATTTAAGTGAAAAATAATGTTTACAGAGAAACATAATGGCAACAGTGACGGTTTGGGTGGTGGCATTGGTAATGGTGGTAAGTCATCGTTTCTCTGTTCAACTACAACCAGGCTCTTCCTGGGAAGTGGTTTTAAAAGTGGCAAGAGAGGGTTTGTCTAGGCAAGTTGCATGCAACATATCTCATAGTAAAAGAAAAGTTGGACAGCAAGCGAGGTATAGGGCCTTGTGATTGTTGGTCATGGAAAGGTATTTAGGCAGGATGGCTTATTCTAAGGCGAGCTTTAAGTTTAGGGTGGGAGTAGGGAATTCAATTTCCTTTCGGTACGGTGTGGTTCGGGTGGATTTCTTTTGCTCGGGAAGGTTGGAGAGGGGGATAGTCTCTTCTGAGAGAGGGAGATAGTCTCTTTTGAGATGTGTTGCATATGAATGGGAGGTTTTAAAACTTGCTAGGTATTCTATATCACATGTCTTCCTGCTGGTGAAGATGATCTTCTGTGGTGTTGCCTGCAACATTCCCCGTGGCCAAATGATATAGCACCATTCATTGAACATGTGATCTAATCCATAATGTGCAAGGGTATGATTGGCATTGGATGTGCAAAATCGACTTGGAGTCCATTATTCGTGTGTTGCTTCATTGCTTAGCTGTTAGGCCTTTTGGAGTTACTATAGTCCACTTTACATCTTTTGGGTGGTTTGCCTACAATATCAAACTTGAAGATTGTCTATTCTTGTGTTACTTGGAGATAGAGGAGCCACTGTACCTTTGAGTGAACAGCTCGGTCCTGGTATAATATATGAGGGTATTGTACTAGAACTTTAACTTTATACAAACGAAGAGTCTTGTGATAATTTCGTATCTACTGAAACATAATATGTTTGGCGCCAAGGAGTCTACCACTATCTAACCAAATCCTATTCAGTATTGCATGCTGTGCTTCAATTTCAGCTCCACTATCCAGAATGGACCTTTAAGGTCACAGACTTAGAAGAGGTCAAGAAAGGAGGAAATTAATGGGTTTTTCTAAATGTGATTATGTGATTTATTAAGATGGAGGGGACCATAGATATCTTGGCAACGAGGATTGGTAGTTCTTTAATCTTGGGAGTTAATTTCCTAAATCTATCATACTTTTCTTGTATATCCAGCTTCCAAACACAATTGGTGAATTTCTGAATGATCAACTTGAAACCTCCTAAAGCAAAACTCAAGTCACATCCATTATGCTAGCTTTTCAAATGGACAAGAACCACCTTTTACCGAGGACAAATATTAACAAAACCCGCTGTTCACAAATCCCTCACAGAAGACATTAGAGATCAGCCTCAAGATATTTTCACATATAAAAGCAATAACAACGATATAAGATCAGACAAGTGAACATCTATTTTGAATTATACCTCACCGAGAGTTAATGGGGTTGTTCCAGACACGTCAGGATAAAATGTAAGCGCAACTACTCGAGTAAGAAAGTCCAACTCTCCCTCCAGCTCTTCATAATCATATAATAATGCAAGATTAGGTGTATCCTGGGAATGGAGGCGTGCACCTGCTCCAGTGACAGCCATATCTTCTGCACTAACTGGTCCTGTTAAAGGGATCACCATGTTTGTGCCATTTACACATTTAGGAATGGAAGCACCCTGCCAACAAAAGTTAAGTCCAGTGAGAAATAAGTAGAACGGTGTATGGTGACAAATCTTGTACGCAATGTGGACTCTCAGCAATATGAGTCTAATCGAACTATAGACCTCGTCCCCATGAATTAACTTGTTTATACCATATATTTTCTATTTCAAATTGTGCCTGTGTAGATTATGATAAGAGCAGCTACGAGAAAAGTGACAGCAGTAAACAGGTAACAGTTGCCTGATTGAACCACCATACACCATACAAAAAGGCATCCACCTATCAAGCATGTTTCTGCAGTAATAAGTTGAATGCTTGAGAGTCGACCAGAGATAGATTGGTTAGTTGGTGAAAAGAAACAACAATGGTTGATAAAGATGGACCAACAGTCATCAATCTGTGGTAGATCTTGAAAAACCATTATCCTCTTGAAAGAACAGTTACCTTCTTGAAAGGAGCAACGTTGATTGGAAGGATGAGAAGAGAATACCAACATGGACAATAGTTTCTAGTCACTGATGTATTTCTTGTTACTTAAGACCCGGCTAGGTAAGAGGTTAATTAAGTTACAGCAGAAATATTTGTGAGACAGCTTAGTGAAGGAGACGTTGTGTTGGAAAAAACATTAGTTTTCCTACTAGTTGGGAGGTGCTGATACTCGTAGATAAGCAATTAGGCTGATAGTTATCACCTATTAGGGAAGTTGGTGTGAAACTCAATTGACGAGGATAATAGTTTTGAAAAAAAATGGCGATGGCACAAACTTTGGAGTTCAAGAGGATAGAAGAATGTCTACTTTGGAGTCCTTATGGGGTAGTTCTTCTGAAATACATCTGGCAAGGATGGAAGAAATCTGAGAAATGTATGCAGTGGTTTCGGGTCACGTTTCGGATATTGGTATAGCATGTTGGTGAGGAATTTTAACATCTCTTCGCAAGCAAAACCAATGTTGAAGACTTCTCAAAAAGCCAAATATTTTGGTTCCATGAGATCTCTCCCCGAGATATTGTCAGAATGCAAGTATACTAAAAGTAGGAGTTCGTAAGAGTATTGACTCTGGAATAGCATTCTTTATGGGAAAGAGTTGTTTGAATAAATATTATGTTGGAGGGTCGGGAATAAGAAAAATACAAGTTCTTCAGACATATGTGGTTTCCTGGCTGAAATGGAGTAATTGATCTAGTGAAGATGCTTTAGTTAAGGTTGCATATTTTATTGAAGTGGAAAATCGAATTCGGATTCTGGCAAGGTCTCTTCTTGAAGGCGTTGTTTCAGATTAGTTTATCACTATTATTATTTCCATCAGGTTTCCATCTGCTACTTGTGAAGACTCGGTTTACTTGAGGTGGACTGAGGATGGTGTTTAGGATTAAGTGGGGGTATTGGGCTTTGCAAAGGTTAAATAATGTGTCAATGTGATTTGTATTATAGATAATAGAATGCATGTTTTGCTTCAGATGGAAATGAAAGAACATGGCTCAGTGGTAAAGCAGCTGTTGGACATACAGGATATGATAGGAAGTATTGATTGTCGTCAGACCAACAAGACATCGAGGGAGGAAGTGCTGCTGGCACATAGCTTAGCGCAGAGTCCGTTTTGGTACATGCGTATTTTACACGTGCATTTTGGAGGATGGATGAAGAGTCTATTTCGTGTAATGTGCGCAGTAGCACAGTTAGAAGGAATCTAGATGTTGCATCTATAGTGTTGGGTGGAGCCTGGTTGTGGCAGCCCTATCTATGCACCGCGCCCGGTACATGTTTTTGCTACGACCCGAAAGGAGGAAATTGATACATTATTCGTGGAGCAAAGGCTTGGCCGGTAGGGAAGAAATATATTCTGACCCGATTTTGGGCTTGGGTCCGGTCCAGTTTGATGAGTCACGTATTTAATAAGTAGTTAGGGTTCGTAGCAGTATGTTGAGCGTTTTCTAATTTCGCTTGTATTTCTCTCTGAAACGCTTTCTTCTGATTAGTGAAATCTCTGCAACTCCGTGGATGTCGGCTGTTCTTGCCGAACCACGTAAATTTATGTGTGTGATTCCTTAGTTCTTTTCGTTTTTTCATAACATATAGAAGCAAAAAATGAGGGAGACTTGTTTGAAGTGGTTTGGTCATGTGTATCGTAGCCCATCGGATGCCCCGGTTAGGAGAAGTGATACGGTTCAGATCAAGGGTGGTAGACGAGGGAGGAGACCAAAACAAACCTGGCCGGAGACAGTGAGACACGACTTGGTCAAATTAAACATGAGGGAGGAAATTAGTTTGGACTGAAGTGAATAAAGACTCTTGATCCATGTAGCGGACCCCGGTTTAACTGGGAAAAAGGCTTGTTGCGATGATTTTATGTTTGTGTTTCTTAGTTTGTTGAAACTGTTGTACATGCAATGTTGTAATTGAATTTGACTCATTTTCTTGTCATGTTCGAATAAAAAAGCTGCTCAGCTGGGGCTAAGATTGGAGAAACATTTCCTCTGGGTTAAAGCGGCAGGCTGTTTTTCTTAATGATTTGCAAGACTCTGAGGTGAAACGGTGAACAGTCAACAGCACCAATACCTGATTTGATGCCCAGAAACAGCAAGGTATCTTCACAGTTTGGGTTGTCAACCTTTACCTTTAATGTCAAGAGTCTGATTTCCCTCCTGTGGAAGTTTGAGGTTGGAAATCTTTACAAGTTATTTTCTTTGCGTGGACAGTTGTTGAAGAGGCCATACTGAGAACATATTATTTTCAACGAGGGTTATTACATACCTACTAGGGGTGTGATGTGCAAGTGGTGAGGAAGTAGTTGTTTCGTTTCTACCCCATCAGTTTTTGGATGAAAAGAGTCCAGGGGATACGGTTGGGCCGTCTCTGGTGAAGCTCAAACTGCTGGAAATATGGCTAAAAAGGATAAAATGTAAGATGGTGCGAGAGTCAGTTCACTCTGCCCATTCAACATGTTAGGGTAAAACAAATAAGGCTTGTGTTCGAGGGAAATGAGCTTTCAGTTGGCATGTTCCTTGCATATACTTTTAGGTTAAAAAGTACGCTTTTTTTCTCTTAGTTCTATGATAAGCATGACCAAAACCGAGTTTATCAGAATTCAAAAGATGGGCTGTACAATCTCCTTATTACGGTGAAAGTGTTTAACTGTACTTAATAAAAAGGGCAAGTGACAGGAATTTGTGGACTATTATGAGGCATAAACTACTTGATGGTTGGTTTGTGGGCTAATGGCACCTCAGGCCTCACTCAGAAGGCAGAAAAAACAGAGAATAAAGCATGCTGGTACTTGCCCAACGACAATAAGGCAGTGCTAGAATGGCATGCATGTGAGATCTGAAGTTACAAGTTACATGAAAAATTAGGCACCTCGACAACAAGTTTAAGCCCATCCAGAGAGCGCCCTGTCCGCACATCGACTGTTGATGGAAATGTTGAGTCATCTGCACCATGCGAAACCGTGATAAGAAGCTGACAGGCATGGCAAGGCTCTCCGAGATATATAAAGAGTTCAACCACATCTGCAGCCTGTGGGCAGACCTGCATAATGAACCCACATGTAAGTAAAGCCTCGGCCTAAACAAATAATTTATATTCAATTCTAAAACAATATACATGTCATTCTCAATCAGTCAAGACTAACTTTCAAATGCAACTATCTATTTTTTTAACCCTAGTTCTCAACCATTATACAGGCTACATCATACAACAAAGAAGAAAATAGTACCCAGATTAAATCTTTTCTTTTGAAACTGAGAATACTAGCTCCATCGTCAGAAGTTGGAAACATGCTGGGAATTGGCTTGAGCAAGCAAGCAGCTGACCTAGAAGGTACCTGCAAATCATTAGCAAATATTATAAGACTTCTCTACAGTAACTGAAATATTTACAGCCTAGACCTCACATTCAATCAAATAATAACAAATAGACATATCATACAAGGCCATTTATTTGTTACCAAAATACCTATTACTTACTCAGAATCAGAAAAATATTCATTGCCACGAGGCATGGGTTCAAATAAACATCTATTTTTACATTACTGACAGAGGATCTCATCTTCCTTTGATCTACTTCCGAAACATAAAGTGCAATGGTCTTCCTGAACCATCGTCTAACAACTAGATTGAATGGGAAATCTGCCTGTCCAACAGATTTCTTGAGTGTTCGAGTTTATTTATGGCATGAAACGGGATTCCACGTGTCCCATTCGAAGAGAAAACAGGTTTCGAGAATGCCGCTTTAGCGATCTATTCTCTCCTCTTATTACGAAGAAAGGAAGACCTGTCCCCTCCGCGTAAAGGCCTCTGATTGTAGTTTCTGACTCTTCTTGCTTAGGAAGTTCAAGCCATGTGGAGTATAGTTCCACTGTCAGATTTGGTCAGCATCGCATACTGTAGTATAGCAAACCTCTACTCACATACAAGTAAACACCTGAAGCAAAAGCCTCCAAAATGATACGTTGCGAGTATCACCTTGGCATCTGCTTTCTTAATCAAAACGACATATTCAAAAGATTTCTCTGAACTACGCTATAGAACTACAAAGTCAAAGAAGAAAACAGAAGGCAGTACACAAAACACACTACAAGACTAATGAAGCAAATTATTGATGCAGAAACTCCACGTAGACGTCAAATCATGAACAGGGTAAAACAAGTTCATTGAGAAAGCTTTCCAAGAGAAAACATAAAGCTGAGTTAATTTTACCCAGAAAAGAATGTTTATACAAGGAAGCAAATAGCATATTCCTACTGCGGTACATAATGTATTTAGACACAGTAAATAAGTAATGACTACTACAAAATCGAAAGAGTACCTACATGCAAAGGTTGGGTAGGAACAGAAGGTAGGTGCTTGAAAGTCCTCAATCCAAGAAACATCTCCAACTGTTTTTGCCGTGAACTATCTACAATAGCATTTTTATATCTTCGTTGCAATGTGATTTTCATATTCTGTGCAGCAGAAAACTGTTTGAACTTTCCAGATTCCTCATTAAAGATGCTTAGAATTTGGCTATGCATTGCTTTAGAACCGGTATATAACGTTGCATGAATATCACCAGCAAGAAGAAAAAGATCAGCTAGTTGTGATACAGGAGACAAAATTGTTGATCTCTTGAACTCCTCAAATGTCATATCAAACCTTTTCCAAGGTTTATCTGGACATGGGTGATTCCATGTTGTGGTCCTAGTGTTATGATCAATATAATATGTTTTCCCTGTTACCGCATCAGATCGTTTTTCCCAGCCTGGTGGCAGTGGAGCAATATAACCACCATAATCATTACTAGATTGATAACCGAATGCCAGATCACTATCAAGTGATATCCCTAGGCGTCTGCATTGCTCTACGAAAACTTGAAGAGAACCAAAATAACTAGCAGCATTGGTTCTGTCCAACGAATCCGCACAGTTGAAACGTATAACGCCATTTTGATGTGATCTCAAGCAGAATGCACCTTCAAAATCATCATGGAATATGATTTCCCCCGTGCAATCCTTAATTCGCTGACGCGTGGGCAAATAGTCCCCTTCACAAATTCCTATAGATACTGTGGGTGCCTTTAGAAGTCTCCACAATCCTTCAATTGTTTGCTGTTCACCTTTCAATTTTGTACTGGCATGCCAATCATAGTTTATAAGATGAAGCCTGGTATAAGGAAGCTTTCCAGATGATTTGATATGGTTCATGGATTCTTCAAAATGATGGACTAGGATACACTCCGATTTTCCTTCTGCAGATCTTAGCAAATTCATGCAAACAATTGGAACCAAAGCATTTTTCTTCTGGTTCCCTCCATTAGTTATGCCTAGGTTCTGAGCACTATATCTCTTACTTAACCTTTGGTAATACTCGGCACTCCCTTTATAAGGCTCACGATCTGAAACATATATTTCAGCTTCTGCTGCAGTAATTTTGAGCTCCGCTCCCCACCAGATTGGAATAGTGCCTCTTCGCCAGATATATGTGTTGAAACCAACGCTTTGGCCAGTCCTTTTCGGAATCCATACAAGTTGCTCGCACTCAACTTCATTGCCTGTAAAATGAGCTCCCACAAACAGATTTAGAACAAATAAGCAGTTCTCCATGGTACAAAATAACTGGAACAGTTTGGTGTTATTTTAATATTGTTCGGTGGCGCTAGTAACTCTATGCTTCAGTCGGAACCTACACAATCAAGTTTCAATGGGAAGATTGGAAAACGTGAGATGCAAATAAAAAAAAAAAAAAAAAAAAAAAAAAAAAAAAAAAGAGTGACAAGATATTCATCTACCAGATACCCAGAAGAACAATCCATTACCCAAGCAGTAGACCCACAATTTCCTCCCAGGAAAGCAAGGTCGGAATCCAGCAAAGAAATTGTGATGGCAAACAAACCAATATGAAAGTATAAATGATTTTCCACTTAAATTGAGATAAAACTGACTATATAGTGCTGTGTTGTGATGTCAACGATAAATACATTGGTAGTTGAATAGATAGTGTAACTTATAGAGAAAAATAGGGTGAGCTTCTCAAAATCTACATGAGATATACTACAAATTACAACAGACACTAACTAGTCTATGCAATGATAGCGTAGTTTACTTCCTCTAAAGTGGCATGATTGCAAGAGAACCTTAAAATAATGCCTAGCATGGCTCATGATTCCCACTTTCCCAGCACGTCTACATTACAGGGAAAAGTAAATCGAAAGAATTAAGCACAAGAAAATGACAGAAGAGAGGCAAGCTTTGAGATAATTCATATGTGCAGTGCCAAGAGATTTTATCTTCGACAAAGAAGCAATGGCAATCATATGGCAAAGAAACCTTGGCCTTTTTCCCGCGAAGGATGGATCAAATATTCAGTAGTGCCCTAAATTACTTGACTCAAATGACTTCAAAGTGAAATCACTTTTTTGTGCATATACAGTCAATAACAGCACCCTACAAAAACATTGACCCAATAAGATATTAGATAGTCATATTACCTGTACTAAAACATGAATTTATGCCCCTTGCTAGGTATCGAGTACCAGGGTGCAGCCTGCTCCTACGAGCAGTGAGAGCAACTATTCCTTCTTGCTGACCCAAGCTTCCGAAGCTCCGACATTCTGCAAACCCCTATATAGATAAATCATCAAAAAGGTGGACATGCCATTTTAAGTTCTACCGTATTGAGAGATGTAGCTAATGGTATTTGGAACACTTCTAAATTAAAGTCATACAACACTGACAGTTATAAAAGGAAAGCATTAGAGAGAAAACAATCATGGATGCCATGGGATAAGCAATAACCATCCTGGAAAAATATAATTGAAACTAATAGGAATACCTCTTCGTAAAGATAAACACCAATTATGAATGGATGCAGCCAAGATAAGATTGCTGAGATGGGGGAGTGTAGTTACATGAGACATGATATACAAATAGAATACATTTAAGAATAGTCTTGACAAAGAACCCACTAGCTAAAGATAGGCAAAAGTGTTATTGTGACTACCAGTCTCTCGCACCATAAGGGATTGCAGTTTGATCAAGGCATTCTAAAATGGTGCATTCAGGGATAACAAGTGCTGCCGCACTTTTCACCATTTCTTCACTTGGAAAATTATCAACCTCAAATTTGCCAAACTGCCCACACTAGAGAATATTTACATGGAAAAAGTAGAGTATTATAGTCTTCAGCTTCGACATATATTCCCTTCTAATCAAGCCAGGCAAAAAAATTAACAATAAGTTCATGTTTTTTTCACATTTGCAGTCGCAAACAAGACCAAGAACAAATAACCCAAGGTATATTAAACTACTGATTACATCTCGGTCCTTAGAACTCTAACAAAAACACTTTGGTTGCACAAACATGATTTCTTCTACTAGTTTATACGTTCTCAAGTAAAGGAAAAGATTGGTTGTTTAAAATGGGTTTGACCACGTTTTCCTGGATCTTCTTTAAGTATATCACTTTCCTCAAAGCAATCAAATCAATCTTTCTCACTGATAAACTGTGAGGAGATGGTCATGAACTACCACATCAAGCAATATTCTAGATTTCTAGTGCATAAATAGATTATTTCATAGTTATTTTGTTCTTACAAACTTACAATACATCTTCGCATCCGGCTGAGCAAAAACTTATCTCTCCCTTAAACCTACGCTTGCTGATCATTGGTAGCTGTCACCATTAGTCTCCACTTTATAATATTTGTTCTATATCGCAGAAAGTACGCTCAGTTCTTTCCCATTGTTTTGAAACCTTTCAGTCAAAGTCATACCATCTGAGAGACACTTCCCTATACCCCTCAGATTCTCAGCTATCTCTACATAGTCCAACTAATTCCACCTTTCCTTTTCCTCAACATCCCAATTATATCATATGAAAATGACATTCAAGAGTATCATCTTTAACTATATTGACAAGTTAATGCATAACTAAGCAAGAAGTAACATGGAGCTGATCATTGGTGTAATCGGTAGCCATCACTTCTGTTGTTTCTCTTCTGAAGTTCTAACGCTATTTAAGTATTTAAGACTCCTTCGTACTTGTCTTCTTTAGCTAAGGGTCTGTTTGTTTTAGGGCTTGTGAATCTGAAATGGGATTCACAAGCCCGGACAGTGTAAGGTGGTTGTTTGGTAGGGAAAATATGCAAAGGATTATTAGTGCTGGGCCCACACTCAAACCTGTATATGGAGGATTATTTCATACCTAGGGGGATCAGATATAAGCAAGGAGGCACTTGTGGCTTCGGAAAAAAGACGAGTTTCTCCCCAGCCTCTCTTTCTATCAACATCTATTAATTCCCATCTTCTTAGGTTAATTGAGTAGTTATATGTGTGAATATTTGTTTCATCGCCAATGAATGAATTCGATCTGTTCATGGGTTTGAGGGTGGTTGGTTGTCCTTCACCTGATGGTAAATTTTGGAGATGGTGGTGATTGATAACGAAGATGCGTACTTGGATACAAATTGCTGAGGTTGACATTGAGATTGAGATCATGAAGTTTCAGTGGAAGAGGCAGTGGTGAATGGGTGATGTTGAAGACAGTGGCTTTGAAGGGTAACTGTACTTGAATTTGGGTTTCGATCTGATGGGTAAACTTGTCATTTTCTTATCAATACTATACATAATAATCCACATAAAAACAAACAAACAATATCTTATACCCCACTCAGCATTAACAATCCCAGTACTGTCAGACCCATCACTACTAATCCCATCACTGCCAATCCCTCATATCTAAGCCAAAAAATAAACATGCCCTAAGTGTATGAATATTGAACCCCATATATGGGTCTGATAGGCACCCATTCTTCTCTCATACTTCCCCCATCTCTTGAGATTCTAGCAAAAGCCTTTCTAAGAGTATGAATATTGAACCCCATATATGGGTCTTTCTATCTTCTATATGTTTTATTTAGTCACCAAAGTAGTATATTAGTTGCCTCGGTATATTTCCCTAACATAAAACCAAATTGGTTTTCCAAGTCTTCATTGATGCTCATAAATTCGATATCTTGTTGAACGACCTAGTAAACTCTACTTACTGTTCATATCATAATGCCTTCCACGCTAAAATACGGATCCCATCACTATTGCCAATTCTCATTTTGACTCGTTTAAAAGAAACCTGGTCTCTGGTTAAGTGATCTTACAAGGAAGGAAGAAAAAGAGAGCGACATTCAGAGACAGATTTGCGATTCATCCTGCACTTGAACTTTCCAATTTATGTGACAATTTTTTTCTCTACCATAGGCTTCATCTTGCCATTTATGAAGGCCTTTTAGATCCGGTTCAGCCACTTATCATAAGAAGTATTATTATTCTTAAAAAAGGCAATGGCAATCAATTCTTCCGACTTTACGATCTTATACTAATAATCTATCCAAACACCCCACTTTTTTGGTGAAACATTTGAACTTCTCAAACCGTTTTACCTACAATTTAAAAAGGACAAATTTGTAATTACATGGAAGTTGCAACCCACATTTGAATTTTACAAGTTTAAAAATAAAAAGTAGGACCTAAAATAAAAGAAACTACTCCCATGTTCTTGTTTATTATTATTTTTTCTCAAACCCACCCACATTCTGTTATCCAATTTTCTCTTAAATTATGATTTCCCCGCATTGCGTGAGCACCAATGCTAGTATCAGTTTATATCCAGGCAGTTGCAGTCTTGCCCGTTCAAGATGCTATGGAATTTTGGATGCGATGCCAGCAGGTTAACAAGATTGAGATCCCATATTCCTATCCCAGAACTGGGGAGCCTTTGACTCTCAAAAGCTACATGAAGATCACATGAAAACATAACTGCAATTAATATCCATGACAGTAAGTTCTATAGATCTATGGAATCTATATCAAATAACCGGAGCAATTTACAATAACTACCAAAAAGGAACAATTTACAATCATTAGTATTAATGTTGATCAACTTTCTACACACATTGGCAAAAGAGCATCAAGCAACCCAGTAAAAGTATAGACAAAAACACAAGTCCAAACCTAACCTGCAGAAGAACGACACAGTGCTGAGATAGACCAATGTTCTTGAAAGGCATGGAAAACCATCCATTCCAAACAAATTCATGATCAGGCTGCTGCAGAGGCATGCGGCTTGGGAAAGGCCGAGTAATGTCCCTTGTCTCACAAAAGTAGTGTTTTCCATCAATATCAAGCTCTGTGAGTTCTTGAACATTCTTCACTTCTCCTTTACCTTGAGGCTGAGGATTTTGGAGTGAAATTTTGATCCATTGGCTTTCAGTCACAGTACATACACACCCTCCACCAGGCAAATTTGGAATGCTAGGTGTCACCTTTGTTGCAACAAGCAGCAATCCAAAAGTCCCTAGGGCTGCATATCCCAAGATTGCTCTGGCATACGTTACGCTCTTACAGAGCCACTTTGATCCATTGGTGACATGATCTAAAGCTTCTTTCTGGGAGTTGAAAAGATCAAAACCAGGTCTTCCATGGTAACAGAGTGCTCCGGTGGTTGGGTCAACATAAATCACCTGAGTGTCACTCCTACAGAATAAGCTGGAAACTATATATACTTCACCGGATTCCAACGTAAGCACAACAACTGATGTGTCCCTCACACGACTGGCTGCACAAAGATAAACTGGGTGAACAAAAAATAACATAGAGCTACACAAACTTCACTACTTAATTAAGCTATATAACATAATGCTTCAACCAAGTTGACACATGATAGGAAAGTTTCGATCACTCTTTCCTAAGAGAGTAATCAAGCTACCATACAGTCCTAGCAAAAATGTCCTACAAGAAACTCTTGTCGTTTTTCAGAAAGCAAACATGGGCTAAGTCCAACCTTGAAAAGTAAAAAAGATAAAAGAAGAAATAAGAAATTAATAAGTCGCAGATAATTACAGCAAACGGTACATCCTTGACAGACGTAAACATCTTAAGAAAGAAGAAGGCGAAAAAGGAGTCTGCTAATACGACACATCACCAGGAAACCACTGCTGCTGTCACCACAAACATATCCATTTAACATTGAGTTATCGGATCATTACACTGTATAAAGTTCCTCCCAAAGAAACCACGTACAGACTAAAGGAATAAGCCCAAATCTATTATCCTTTCTTTCCAAAGCACTTGAACAAGCCTTCAACAAACAAATCAGGAAAAGCGTAACCATGATACAGCAAACAGGTACACAAAGTGCACAAGAAAAACTGAAATTAGTGAAATAACAAGATAGAAAAACTGAAATTAGTGGAAATAACAAGATATAATGTAAAGTGGAAATCTACTAGTATGGATTTTCATTCACATTTTCACCGCCTCACTTTTGGAAATCTGGCCTCATATCCTTTCCACTTAATGAAGTGTTTATGGTAGATATTCATGTATTCATGCAAAAACCATTGAATGAATCTTACAATTCATGATTGGGTTCAGTGCACGATTCAGTAAGAATGTTTCCAATTCAGTCTTGATCCCCATTTAACAGCTAACTATTATAGTACCTACACAATGAATAACACTAGGAAGGCACAATGAAGTTGACTCTTTAGAAGATCCCACAGAGCGCGTTAACAATCGACTGAATGTCCCTACAGTTGATATTTGCTCAGATTCCACCTAGAAATTTGTTTGACTAGGGGACAAATCTCATTGCCTTACGACGCCAACGTCTCCAGCCAATGTGAACCTCAAATATGCAACCCCAACCTCACTGACCCCCCACCCCCTAACAAACACACACACAAACAGGGACTATGCCAAAACCTGTCAAATCAAGATTCGGATCAAGAATCGAAAGCGAACCGTATCGAATCATGAAGATTCAGTTCAAATCTTCTTAAGCATATAGAGTTGCCTATCCCTTAAATCTTTAAGCATGTGTGAACAATACATTCATATTTCAAGAGCAAGTAAACACAAGTTTTCAAAAAATTGCTGCCATAACGAGTTATTAGGAGGCTTATGCATCTACTATCCAAAAGATAAAAGGGTGCAGATAAAAGAAGGTGTGTATGTTGAGCTAGGAAAAATAAGATTCCAAGATAATGGAATAATATGGATACTATTAGTCTTCGCCTTGACAAGGCTGTACTAGTTATTGTGAACAAACATGTGTAAAAAACGGACAAAATAGAAAGAAAAGAAAGTACGAATTTGTAGACTGACTCTTCACTTAATTTAGGCCCCAGCCGAATAAATGATGAATCGCACCAGTCGGTCTAAATCGCCAAATCGTAAGATTCGGGCTCTTAAATCGGGATTCAAATTATTTTTTCTCCATTTAAGATTCACAGAGGGATTCACATTGTTTCATGGGTGAATCGAATCATATGAATCGAATCGTGAATCATAAGATTCTGACAACTATATGCCAAACTAAAGTGAATGAACAGATATTAAGTATCCAGCATTGAAGACATGTGTGTCTTTTGCATAGTCGTCAGAATCTTACGATTCACGATTCGTATCCTACGATTCGACGTGAATCCCTTAGTGAATCTTCAACGGACAAAATATTATTTGAATCTCGATTCAGGAGTCTGAATCTTACGATTCAATGCGATTCAGATCGATTCGTACGATTGACCTGAAGTTCAATGACAACATAAGTCCAAGGAATAATACTCCCTACATTACTTCCTACATTTATGTCTGTTTTGCAATATACATTTGTTTTGAATTACTGGTGCATTTTGCTCGAGTCCAAGGCAATAGTTCCTATTATTTCAATGTCCTTTTCATCTTGTAGTTCCTTGCTCCACATGCCTATTTATTTCTTGATTATTCTTCATCTTTTAGATGTGCGAAACTCCTAATCACTACTTAAGGATGCAAGTCTCCAATAATTTGAGCTTTCTTTTTGTAAAAATGTGAATATTTTGTTTATCAATGTTATAGCTTTATGAAATATTTTTTTATATCTAAAAAGAATTATTGCAACCTGAATCTTTACGATTCACGATTCGATTCACAATTCAATGAAGGTGAAATTCGATTCACTATTTGAATCCCGATTCGACAACTATGGTCTTTTGTGATACCAAATACGGATGTCATAAAAGGAAGTTGATCATCACAATATCTTGTACTCCTAATAATCCCTCACACTGACCAAGATCCATCATGCCACAAGATAAGGTCCCAAATAGGGTGACAAATTGTGGATCAGAACCGTTGGGGTTGTTCTAGTGATAACGACCCTGGCCTCTGCGATGTGCTCCCACTCAGGTTTAATGTTCAAACCCCACGAAAGCCAATTTCCCAACAACATCACCATTAATTGGCGGTGGGCCCAGGGTCATTCAACCGGCCTTCCCTGGGTCCCGTGGATATAGTTGAAGTGCACGCAAGCTGACCTGGACACCATGGATGTAAATAGAACGAGGATTATTATGATTCAGGTCAAAGGTACCAAGGAGGGAAAAGGTCAACATTCCACCCATTATCTGCATAATAATTCTCCTCTCGAAGGAAGAGTCACAAGAAGCTAATAAAATAAGGCACATTAAAACTCTCCACGAATCTCGGAAGATTCTGTTATGCTCAAGTATTTCGTGTTTTAGTACATTTACTCCGTTTACATATAAGTATAAACTATTTTCCCCGCCTGACGTAAGAGAGATAAGACTCCCCCCAGCCAAGTAGAATTGTCGCGAAGAGAAGGTTCAACTATTTCGTGGAAATCACCATCAACTGCAGACAAAAGGGAATAAAAATAAAGGCGTGTAGTCCCCCACACAAGTTATTTAGTGTGCTCATTAGATAGAGAATCATATATGTGTGCAAGAGGTGGTACATATCTAGATGAACCAGGTTTAGGTCATCACATATCATAATTTGGTCAGCCTCGTCATGGATCACATAAAGAAATATGGTATAATATATCCTGAGTCAGTGTACATAACAATGCACAAGTATTGATTGATCTGACAGAAAATTTGTGTTGAAGTAGAAATATTACAACCACGGTTCGAAGCATCTGTATCGGCCAACAGTATCATGGCTTGCCACTATGGAGACAGCCGAGCCCTACGGTGTGATCCCATTCAAATAAAAATTGGCCGATTCTCTTCCGTAACTGTGTTTTAGAACCACGATTTTCACATATACCTCCATTCCAGCTCTCATCACAACCACACCCATTGACAGCGGGAGCAGCTGAGGTTGACACGGCTGGAAATGAGATGCAAATATACAGAGTAGTTCAAAGAGACTCACCAGAAGATGCCATGGTGTCAATCGTAGATCATAACATGCAGCACACGATAGCCCCTTGAATTTTGATTCACACTTTCTGAGGAAGACAGACAATAATCTGGTACAAGGAGCAAAAAAGAAACGGAGTTAGTTTAAATATGACGTGATTATATTCATTTACAAAAACATCCAATGTGCCCGTGTCCCGCTTATTTTTAATTCGCTCCTGTTTTAATTGTTTCCCACTATTTCTACACCATTGTGTAGAGCACCTAAGCTGAAAAAGACAACCGGCCAGCAACATTACATGCAGGTTTCTCAAACTAAAAATACAAATAAAGATCCTTTGGTGATGATTTTACCATTGTGGTCAATGATTATCGATTGCACAATCAATCTGAAACAAGAAACTAAATGAAATGCTATTAACTCTGGACGGGGACTTGATCAACAATAAAAATAAAACCCCCATGGAACATTTGCAGCCATGATAGTAGTACATTACGGATTGAGCTTCACTTTAGACAATGGTAGCCACTAAAGAAGATTAAAGATTGCTTAGCTGATCAAGGAAAAACCACAGATCTGAGACAGCGAAATTCAGTAAAACCGAATCCGAGCCACGACTAGACACAAATCCTATCCCCCAATCAAATCAATTCAATTCATTAATTTAAAATAATTAGCTGAATTTGCCCCCTACTGTAGACGAGCTTTCCATAGATGGAGAGAGAGATTCAAGAGGAGGAGAAATTGACCTGAAAGCTGCGGTGTGGAGGACGAGCGAGAAGAGAGAATGCCGGTGATGAGGGCTTCCTTTGATTCTGATTCAGATGAAGAAGCTCTCTCGGAAGACAAGTCTTGTTGAATACACCCCTAAAGTTGTACAACGAGTTTCGGTTGGATTTGCAGAAGAATATCAATCAAGAAAGAAAGGTGTGTACAAGCCAGATTACTATTACAATTAAGCGCAGGTTGAGGGATCCGGGGGTCTTCGGGAAAGAATTGGCGTCCTACCCGTCTGGTGAATTGGTCTTTGAAAAATACCCGTCTCTCACTTATGTTCGGCGTGTGTAACCCACGCGTGGGTTACACAATTTAATCAACTAAATTAACACTTAATTAGGCAAATTTTTAAAACAATCCTATACACATCATCATCCACCCCCTCGAATTCACTATCACTCCAACTGCAACTGCAACTCACTCTCTCTCTCTTCTCTGCAACTCACTCACCGGCGCTCGCTGCAACTGCACCCATGGCTTCCACTGGTTCTTCTTCCTCCGCTCCGGCCGCCCTCTTGCCCCTTCCCAACCCCGTCACACCCACCGTCGGCGAAGAGGTTCGCCTTTTCAAATACCCCCATTCTCAATTCTGTAACTTACTTGATTTCATGTACATGTTTGTGAGGGGTTTCTGTTTGTAATCGATGTTTGAATCAAAGAAAAGAGAAAAGAACTCATAGTTTGAATCTGTAACTTACCTGATCATAATTCCACCAAATCAAGAACTCGGACGAGATCCAGATCTAGAACTCGGACGATGACCTGTTCTAGATCTTGGAACTCGTACGAGTAGTTCTCGTCTCAGTATCACTAGATGAATACTGAGACGAGAACCTATAAAACTGGGACGAGAATAAAGCAAGACCCTGCCGAGGAGCAGTTTACTCGTCTTGAGACGAGAACTCCACGCTCCTCTCTGTATAAGCCAGCTTATACTGAGACGAGCATGACTCTCGTCTCGGATAAGACCAGTTTTACTGGGACGAGCAATTGTCTCGTCTCGGTTAAGACCAGATTATACTAGGACGAGAGTCATGCTCGTCTCGGTATATCAAGCTTATACATGCTCGTCTCAGCAGTTAGAAGATGAAAAAAACCCACTGTTTCATTCCAGACTTAGAACAGTCCTGCAACTTGAACACTTAAAATTATTTACCTGTATAGACTTGAACAGTAATTGATCTCACATCAACACTTCACGAAAAAAAAATGTGACACAGTTATACTGCATCAACTGTCAGTAACACTTGTACCCTCAAAAAAAACTTCAGTAACACTTATAATAAGGAAAAAACTTATAAACTTTTAAGTAACAGACCATTATAAATAGTTTGAATTATTTCATTATTTATCTGACATTATTAATGAAAGTTTAATTTGAATTGTAGAAGCAAATAATCAAGGTTTCGGAGTTCGACGAGAAGTTGGGAGATGTACCACTTCCATTGTGCCGGGTTAAAGTCGACAAAGGAAACATCACTACGAGGGTAGCCTTGAAAGGGTACAAGCAGAGTTTGCAATACGTCTGCCCTGAGATCCGGGAATTGATTGAAGAAAGGCTCCCCCAGCTGAAGTTTTTGTTGGACATCCATTGCGCGAGCAACGTTACCTTTCCTAGTATGGTTGTGAATCTTGTCATGCACGCTTTGATGAACACGGACAAAAAAGATCCTGAGTTTTGGTTCTACATAAACAACATGCCAGTTCGGTTTGGATTGCAGGAGTTTTGTTTAGTTTCGGGGTTGAGCTTCAACGAAACAACTGGTTTTGGTGATAAAGAGCATGCATATTCGTGGGCTGCAAAGTATTTCCCTGATCACAAGCTCGGTAACAACATCAACGTATCTGCGATTGAAAGTGTTTTGAATGACCTGAAGCCCAAAATCAAAGAATTGACTGAGGAGGAGAAGTTTGATTATGCGAGACTGCTAATGGTATGCCTGATTGGACGAATGACGTTTGTGAAAACCAATGCAGACACAATATCCATGACACCGTTTGGCCTGCTTTCGGATTTTGAATGGGCAAACAAATTCGGATGGGCCAGGTACTTGTGGCCATATTTCGCTGAGCAAGTGGGTCAGGAGGCTTGGAATAAAGGTACGGATGGCCTCGGTCGTCTGAAGTACAACATGTTGTATTTTCCGCACATATTTCTGGCATGGATTTGCGAGGCCATACCCCACCTTGGTGATCAGCTGGGAAAACCGAGGGCAGGTGAGGAAAGGAAGTTGCCGCGCTTGGCTAATTGGACGTGGAGAGGATGCGCATTGGGCTTGAAAGAAGCAGCGGAATGCTGGAGTGAGATAAAGTCTGTTAATCCTACTCTCGTCCCAACGGAGGAAGAAAAGAAACAACACTACTGGATTAGCTTCATGGAGTACAGGATGACTCACCCCGACCAACCACTTCACCCCAGGTGGACTGCTCTGTTCGAGAAGAGGACAGTGCTTGAGGATGACATGAGTTGTAATCGCAAATTCACACCCAGCTACAACTTTGAGGGAGAGGTGGTGTCTTCACAAAAGCCGCAGAAGAGGATGAGGAAGAAGGATGTTGGAAAGGATGATGGTGCCGGGCCGCAGAAGAAGAAGCAGAAAAACACAGTTAACGAGGACGAGCCTGGCCCACAGTCGAAGAAGACTAAGAAGAAGACAGAGAGGCGCAAGGAAATTGCTCTTGTTGATGAGGAAGAAGAAGAGGAAGAGGAGGAAGCTAGTCTTGTCCCGAGACGAAGAAGGGGTGCAGTTATGATTTCCTCAACCCCACCTCCATCTCCACCGAGAACCCAACCTTCGGTGTCTGCAACACCTCCACCTATGGGTCGACCCGAACCTTCGAGAACTGTGGGTGTTGACTTAGAAGACTTGAAGCGGGAAATGCGGATAGTTTTTGAAGAGGCATTGGTTCCTATCAAGGAAAACCAGGTCCAATTGAATGAGAAAATGACTGAGATGTGCAGTAGGGTCGGTAAGATGGAGGAAGATTTGGTTGCCTTAAAGGATGCAGTTAAGAACGATTTCACTCGTGTACGTCAAAAGATCAGCCGTCACGACGAGAAAGAGGTCGAACGACTGAACCAGCTCGGTGTTTGGGGAGAAGCAACGCACAAGATGGTAACAAACCTGCACACCGCTTGGGAAGAAGTGCGAGTAGATCCAACGACCGGCATTCGGTACCTTAGCGAGGTACGCATATTGTTCTTATTTACGGTGTTTGACTTATGTAATTTAAGGTAATTGTGACCTAATAAATCTATTCATCTATTGGTAGGATACAGAAAGAGAAGCTGTCGTTGAGCCAACCACAGTTAGAGGAACGGCGGGAGGGGGTTCCGGGACAATCGAGTCAACCCCGGTCACTGAAACAGAAGGAACCGATGGCTCCAATCCAGTTGAGGCTAACCCCACAACACAAACAGAAGCAAGTGGGTCCAGGCAAGTCCAAGCACCCCCAATCGTAGAAACCGAAGCAGGACCGTCCATGGCAGCAGAAGAAGGTGGGTTGGAGGAAGATGAGGATTCAGCCACCGATGACGAATTACGGGAATGGATGAAATATAATTACTCCGAACTCCCTGAAGAATCAGATCCAGAGCCTGAATCGATTGCCATTGATCAGTTTGGACCTCAGGAGTGGGATTGGTGGTATGACGCGGTTGAAAGGGAAAGATTAGATGAGGGCTGGTCTCCCCAATCACTTTACGATTACAAGAGAGGTGATGAGTTACACGACATATACAGCCGGGATGAGATGCCAATTATTTATGAGAATGGTGTGGAACGTTACTTTAGCCGTAATCGTGCTAGAATTGATTGGGAGACTACTCCGTATGGGGTTGCACTGGCACAAAAGGGTTGTATTCCAAAGAAGTTGCTCACTAGTGTGCGTGTTCCAGATTTTGCTATGAGGAATAAGACAAAGCCAGGCCCAGAATTCCGTGAAGCATTCTATACTTGGCTAGACGATCCAACCCAAGATTATCAGGGGCTGAACTGCGGTTGCAAGGTACTGGGACGAGAATTCTTCCGTTATTTACTTTCGGATAAATGTGCTTTATACTGGGGTCAAATGGATGAGATGACTTATGTGCTTAGACGGTTGTACTCCAAGGAATGTCGCGAAGCGAGGACCGACATCGCCATTACCGACGCTAAGTGGTATCACACATGGGTGAATAAGAACTTGACTGAGGAAGCGCGGGCGAAGGAGTTGGCTATTTATTTTGACGGTAGTAGGCCATACCGTGGGACAGAGATCGCGAAAGCACGTAAGTGGCTCATGCCATGGTTCTCAAAAATGCCAGTTAAGGGAGGGGCAGGACATTGGTTGCTCGTTTACATTGAAGTGGAAGATATGGTTGTTCAAGTCTTCGATCCAGTGATAGGAATGGGAAAAAAGCAATGGGACCTTGATGCTCTTCGCAAAGAATTCCCTAAGATGCTAAAAGCGTCCGGTCAATGCAGAGCGCCAAACAGGTTGTTAATTAAAAGGAATGGGTTACCGATGACGCACTACTTCAAGCCCCATGATAAATGGAGATATGCCACAACTATGCTGAAAGAATCGGGCTTCTATGTCGTCAGAATGATGGAACACCTTATGGAATGTAATCCCATTCGGGGTTGGACTGAACTGAACCAGAGGGCGATACAAAAGATGAAGGAAAATTATTGTATTTTAATTTGGATGGTTCCTTTTCACTTTCCGGTTTGCGATGGAGATGGTAAGAGGAAAGACAAAATGGTGCGTAAGTAGGAGGACTTCGTGTACTAAACTTGTAATGACATAAAACTTTTGTTGGTGTTGAATGAGATTTTAGTTTTTGAAGTTTGTTTTATTAGTACTAATTGATTACATAAGAAAACGACGAACAAGCAACAACTACCAACAATTACAAACACACGAACGCATACCTACGACAGGATTATATAGCAACTAACGAAACCAACAACAAAACCAATCACGAGAACAAGGAACAAGTTAGCTTTTTGAGGCGCATGAGCAACTACGTCTAGAGAAGTGGATGGACCGTCGTACGGAGTTCGTTGTCTGGTACGGTCGGTTTCACGCAGGCGTTGCTCGTTCTCAAACCACGCATTTGCAGCCTCTTCGTATGTTGCATACTTAACATAGCAAGCGTTCTTATATCCTGTCGTTTGCTCCTGACAAGCTGGCCAAGAGGTATATATGCCCGTTTGACGACCCACAAATACGACGTAATAATAATCTCTGCGAGGCATTCCTGACATTTTACAATATTACGTTAGATAATCTGTGATTTAGGTTTTACTTTATGGTTTTACTTTTCACAATGTTAGGGTTTTAAAGATCAAAGTTAAATTATATGAAAAAAAAAATTATTTATGAAAATAAGATTTTAAAGGTTTCAGAAAAAAAATGACGGATTTAAGGGCATAGGTAACATTGTAGGGTTTACTGTTTACCCAATTAGGGTTACTGGTGTCACATTTGTTCATTGTGGGAACAGTGACACCTGGTGACTTGCAAGATAAGGCAAGCAAGAACCTTAAAAAACAAGGACGAGGATGAGTACAAATAAAGACGAGCAGTTACTCGTCCCTAAAGACGAGCAGTTACTCGTCCCTGTATTGTGAACATGCACGTCTCAGTTTATGAAGTGAAAACCAAGACGTGGAAGACCTCTAATACTGAGACGAGCAACAACCTCTTATGGATCTCAAAACCGAGACGAGCTGTCCATCGTCTCAGTCTTGGAGGTCTTACAAAGAGGATTTAGGTTGCATGATATAGGGTTTAGGGGTACAGGAGTTGGGGTTTATGGATTTAGGATTTCATGGTTTATTGATTAGAGGGGTATTACATGGTTCAATTACATTTTTAGTAACCATATTGATGGTATTTAGTTGATTTAATTGTTTATTGAATACAATTATGGGGTTTAGAATAGATGATCTATGGTTTAAGGGCTTACAAGACTTGGGGTTTATGGATTTAGGAAATATGAATTCATAGTTTATTGATTAGAGGGGTATTACATGGTTGAATTACATTTTTAATAACCATATTGATGGTATTTAGTTGGTTTAAGTGTTTGTTGACTACAATTATAGGGTTTACAATAGATGATCTATGGTTTAAGGGATTACATTACTTGGATTTTTGGAATTAGGACTTTGGAAATCATGGTTTATTGATTAGAGGTGTTTTACATGGTTTGAACTCCATTTGTAGTGATCATTGTAATGGTTCCTAAGTTAGTTTGAAGGTAGTACTTCATTGTATGATATAGGGGTAATGATCCAAGTGTTAGGATTACATGATTAATAGTTCAAGATTACATGATTTTTGGGTTAAAAGTTCACCTCACATGATTTTATGGTTTAGAAATTACACTAAACATTTTTTACAAGGTTTAAAAACATTTTGTAATGATTTTATGGTTTAGGGTTTAGGGTTTAGGGTATGCTCGTCACAGTATGTGTGTTGTATATTGTGTGGAGACTGGAACGAGTAGATGCTCGTCCCTGTATTGTCTGAAAGGACTGGGACGTGCATCTTCCCGTCCCAGTCTACAAACCACACTCTCTCTCGCTTCCAATACCAACAACCTGAAGTAGTAATTGTGTGGAGACTGGAACGAGTAGATGCTCGTCCCTGTATTGTCTGAAAGGACTGGGACGTGCATCTGCCCGTCCCAGTCTATGAAGTGCACAACTAAGTCGTGCAACCAAAACTGCTCGTCTCAGTTTTGGTTGCACGACTTAGTTGTGCACTTCATAGACTGGGACGGGCAGATGCACGTCCCAGTCCTTTCAGACAATACAGGGACGAGCATCTACTCGTTCCAGTCTCCACACAATTACTACTTCAGGTTGTTGGTATTGGAAGCGAGAGAGAGTGTGGTTTGTAGACTGGGACGGGAAGATGCACGTCCCAGTCCTTTCAGACAATACAGGGACGAGCATCTACTCGTTCCAGTCTCCACACAATATACAACACACATCAAACCCAGAATGAAGAACACCACATAAATATAATGAACCTAAATTTAATCAGAAACACAACTGAAGATCACATTTAATAAAAACACTCGACTATCACACATTCTACAATATTATGACGAGAATATTACAATCATAGCAAGAGAAGCACCACAGTTTAGGGTTTACCGTAGCTCAACAACAATGGCGAAAGAGAGAGACTTCTATACACAGAGTGGGAGAACCAGAGCAAATGAGAGTGCAAAATGAACCAGTTTTGAGGCTGTAATGCAGCTGGTTCATTAAGTTTACAGTTGGAGTTAATTCAACTGTACTTTGGTAGGTTAGGGTAGATGGAATCATTCAATGTTTTTAGAGAGAGAGAGCTGCACATTTGTTAGGGTTTGTTTTTCAGTTTGAATATCACTCTCACTGACAAGGGTAGCAGGGTAATTCAAGAAATTCAATGGTTTCTCACCCACTTTAGGGTACATGTCATCAGCCATGTCACACCCAGTAGCCCCACTTGTTTGTTAATGAATCTTGTAAGCATCTGTTTAAAAAGAAGGGCATTTTTCAAATACCAATTCAGCCAAGTGCAGAATTCAAACTGCAATTCAGAGAATGGCATTTTTCCAATTGCCCCGGTCTTCGGCTTAATAAAATCAAAAAAATGGTTCGTTTCCGTTGGTTGGACCGAGCCACTCGGACCCGGATATCTGGAGGCGTCCCTTGGGGCAGCCCACAGCCAATACCTTTTTTTTTCAATATTTCGTTAAACACTTTATTTCCCTATTTTTCATCTTTTAACTACTTGACACTTTTATCCAACTGTGGACGTGGATTAAAAGTGGTAGAGCATTTAAAAACTCGTGCATAAGTTTGAATTGAAACTCGGTAGACGACAAACATGTAAGACTACGAAAATAATTATGGTTTTACTATTTTGCAACTCTTTTAGTAGGTTATTTTGCACGGGTATTATGACCTGGGTAATTTTGCTTGAACGGGATATGTGACTATTCTCGAAGTATGAAAGCTTGATATATGTTTGATATTCGTCCTTATGTATACATGAAAAATATTATCATATTTCGTCCTGGTGTCGGATGGAATTATACTCACGCGAACTTTTGAGTAAAAACGTATCGTACTCGCATTTAAAGTTTTAGCGTAGAATACTTCTTAGGAAAATTATAGCACTCACAATTATAGCACATAACATGCCATCCAAAATATTATATTTTCAAATATATATTTTTGGGTTGATTCTTGGTGGTGCTGTAGGTGGAGGTTGAGATCTCGATGTTGTGGGAGTTTGGCTTGGGTTACTAATCCAGTTTTTGTTCTTGTTCATGGCAATGTAGTTTACAGCGGTGGTGGTGGTGATTCTTGAATGGGTGCGTTGGTTGTTACCTGCAAGTTCATGACAAGGTAATTGCCCAAGTGGTGAGGTAGATTAATGTTATTATGTAGAGCTCTAGCACTGCAAAGAACATCAATGAAGTTTGAAGGAGTGTTAATGTTGAATCAGACTATTGATTGTTGTTCAAGTATTGAATGTGATGAAATATGAGAAGTGTTGAAACAAATAATGTGTAATTGGCATCACCTAGGAAGGAGTCATTACAATTACACAACATTAACTAAAATTATTTAAAGTTTACTCTCTCT
Organism: Linanthus parryae; assembly: GCA_023055425.1. Classification (NCBI taxonomy): domain Eukaryota; kingdom Viridiplantae; phylum Streptophyta; class Magnoliopsida; order Ericales; family Polemoniaceae; genus Linanthus; species Linanthus parryae. The sequence continues at coordinate 2,108,121 of JALGPY010000024.1, forward strand.
AGAAACTAAGTGCTCTCTCCAGAGCCACTGCCATCGCCACCACCAGCTTGCTTCATCTTGCACAATCTTTTTCTTTTCTCGTTTCTCAAGATCATCAACATCTTTCTTTTGCGTGTGCCTTTTCATTACATGATTATGTGCTTTCGTATATCAAATGATTACAGCTTTAGTCTCTATGTCGTCCACTTCAGCCAATTGCATTTAGTCTTCATTTAGGGTTACTAGCTTTTAGGTTTTAGTTTAGGGTTGCATGTGTGCCTAGGCACTTTGAATGCTTAGATCTTATCAAAGTTTTAGATTTATTCACATCTCCTCTCTTGCATCATCTGCATTTATTCATAATTTCAGTGTGAGAATTGTGTTTCACAACCTCTGTTGGTGAGTTCCCATGTGTCCATGGCGTCCAACTCTAGAGACTCTGCCCTGATGCTGGACTTTTTCAACCCCAACTTTGTTTCGTTGCCAAGAAGAGGCCCCATTTTTTTTGTCAATTCCACCTCTCTTGTTGCCTTTAGAAACCTCTGTTCCGAATTTTTTTTGGGAAAGTTCAGGGACTCTCATCTTCCTTCTCTGGCTACAGTCCAAGAAGCTGTTTCCCCTAGTTGGGGTACCCTATATCTAGTTGCAGTCGATAAAAAGCAAAATGTTTTTTTCTTTCACTGTCGAAACAATGAGGACAAACAAGTACTTTTAGAGGAGAGTCTTGTCTCCATTCAAGAGAAGGCTTATTAAAGAATTGGGTTCCTAACCTAGTTCTTGTTGAAATTGATTTCCACACGGTTGAGGTTTAGATGCAAGTTCATGGAGTTCCGATGGACTACTTTGTCTATCAGTTAGCAGAGGATCATGGAAGGTTAGCAGGAGAGTTCATCACGATCGATTATAGTGATATCAAAGTGGTAAACGTGGACTTTTTTCGGGTAAAAGTTCGGATAAATCTCATGCAACCACTCATTCCTGGTGCCTATGTGTTTCCTTGATGAAAGACCACCGATATGGGTTTATTTTCCATATGAAAAGCTTTTTAAGATCTGTATGAGGTGTGGAAGGGTGGGACATAAGATGGAGGAATGTGAATTGGATGAATGGACCGTCATTAACTATCTTAATGATAGGTACCAAGAGGCAGGCTTTGCAAACTCTGTTACCTTGATGATAGAGAATGTTGCACCTCTTCTCACCCCAAGGTTGAGATTTTTTCGTTTGTACGGGCCAAAGATAAACTACTAAGGTGCTGGTAAGAGACTTTAATGAACCCCTACCATCGCCTTTTATTGAACATGAAAAAAACCTCATTCTCTGCATTAACTCCTCTGGTTTTGAAATCAAAGAGTTCTTTTCACCATCCACCACCCTTATGAATCTGGAAAATTCAGTGTCTCCTACATCTCCACAGCCAAATACACCTAACTCTCCTAATTCATCTGAACTTGATCCAATTTTTCAAACTCTTGTTGCAGCCACTCCAATTTCGGACATATAGATCCGTCAAGAGTGCATGCACCCGCTGTTGGAATAGATGCCCTAGAGGCAATCGTAGATTTAGTATGAACATTGTTTTGGATAGAATATTCATTTATTATATATTGTGATATTTAATATAATGAAGTCCTTAGATACAATGTTTTTGTTTATCTTAAATATCCCTAGTCCACTATATTGATTAATAGGACGATCAAATATAGACTAGTATGTGGGTAGATTGATATGGAGATATCAAGTCTAACACATGGGTATGCATTAGGAGTAATGGCATACTGGATTGACCCACAGCGAGAAGGATACATTAGATTATGTCAAGTCACAATCGCTTCTCGTAGTGCTAATATAATTACAAATCCTTATACTTGAAGTCACTAGATACTCTAGTTGTGGAATATTGTGCTTTGATGTTATCAAACGTTACACCGTAACTGGGTAATTTAAAGATGACTATCAGGCATGATAGGAAGCAAGCTTAGAGATCGTAGTGATGTAGATAGGATTTGTCCCTCCCACATATTAAGGGTAAATATCCACGGCCACTCGAGGGATGAGGCTTATTGAATGTTTGGCCAGACACAGATAAATCAATATGGAGATATTGATGTTATTTGCAAGCATAAGCATATTCCCAGGATCGAGGAACTATGGATTAGATATACGAGTGTGACTATTTATGTCTCTTGTCCAATCCGGATATGGAGACAAAGGGATAGTGCAATATAAGATATTGGGCACAAGAGGTTTGTCGGGATCACTGACAATTTCTATTAGTTGGGTGGCATGGATGTGTTGCTAGACACCTCTCCACGTTAGTAAAAGTTACTACCAACTAGATAGAAACCTATGGGGTCACACGTCAAATAGAGTAGAGCTAGATTTGGGATTAATTAATATTGATTGATTAATAGAAGGATCATTGTGCAATACCTTGCAAACTTAGTAGGAGTAATTTGCAGGAAGGGAATAATTCTAGTTCATCTAGAATTAGGAAACTCTTTTATGGAAACAACAAGGAGTTGTTGGAGTATATAAAGGAGGCTCTAGCTTCCTTCCCACTTAGAGTGAATTGTTGACTCAAAGACCCTTGAGTGTGTTTTGAGAAGTAATTGTTTTGAGTGATGAAAGACAAAGACAAAGACAAAGGCAAAGCATTTCTGATACTCCAAGGCCTTGAGATACTGACAGAGCTTCAAAACCTTGAGAGTTGTTTTTATTGTGCTGATTGTTCTAACAATCTTGTGTTGCAGATTGGCTATCTGATTATATGGACCAGAGATTTGCTGTAAATACTCATGTTTTATATTGACTACATATCTAACACAATTGCAGATGACCTGATCAGAGAGAATCAAAGATTTCTGGACTTAACTTTGAAAAACTGTGAAGCATGTTCAAGGCCTTGAGATTTGCCTTGAGCTGCTGACAGTTTTACAGAACTAATTTGATTCTTTCTTGAAGGGTTTGATCTTTATTATTGTGATTGTTTAATGACTTATAGAGTCTTAAAGTGGTTTATCATTGTGTACGAGAGAATCCTGCAGAGAGAATTCAATGTACACCAAGAGCAGAGGATAGAAATAACACAGGAGATGTTGGGTTGTGTGTAGGGAGAGAGTAAGGCAATAGTATTGTGTGAGAGAGAGACAGGATTTTGGCAGAGCTTTCGCGTATCTCGGGTTGTTTTCTCCTTGTATGGAAGGGTTAACGTCCTATATATAACGGAGAATGTGACCGTTGTAGTGTGGTTAATGCGCCCATCCAACGGCACGTTCGTCCGCGTGTATAGGGACCGTTACAACACGTTATCCGCGTATACCGGAACCGTTACAAGGTTGACCGGGTTTGACCGGTTTGACCGGGTCTATGAAGCTCGTGCCATAAATCTCTCAAAAGCAGTTACTAGGGGTCGCGCGCGGGCTTGGTTGTCGCTCGCGCGCGACAGGACTTACTCTAGCCTCCAAACCACTAAGTCCTGTGCGGTGGTATGTGAGGGCCCTGTCTCGCAGCCCCCACGTGGATCAGCGCGGCTGGTGATCAAGTGTGTTTGGAGCACATTATGGTGTGCTGGATGGTCGCCACGTGGCTAAGATCTGCCTGTCCAGAAAGCACTATCTACATTAGCCCCCTTTCTGCGCGTGAAGACGCACAACCGGATAGGCTTCCATGCGCAGGAACCAACGTACGCGTCACCGCCACACACCAATTCAAATACACGCAAATTCATGTCGGGTTCACCAAAATGTGTACGCGAGAATCCTGCAGAGAGAATTCAATGTACACCAAGAGCAGAGGATAGAAATAACACAGGAGGTGTTGGGTTGTGTGTAGGGAGAGAGTAAGGCAATAGTACTGTGTGAGAGAGAGACAGGATTTTGGCAGAGCTTTCGCGTATCTCGGGTTATTCTCTCCTTGTATGGAAGGGTTAACGTCCTATATATAATGGAGAATGTGACCGTTGTAGTGTGGTTAATGTGCCCATCAATGGCGGCTTAATTAGCCTAACCACAACGGCACGTTCGTCCGCGTATATAGGGACCGTTACAGCACGTTATCCGCGTATATCGCAACCGTACAAGGTTGACCGGGTTTGACCGTTTTGACCGGGTCTTTGAAGCTCGTGCCATAAATCTCTCAAAAGCAGTTACTAGGGGTCGCGCGCGGGCTTGGTTGTCGCTCGCGCGCAACAGGGCTTACTCTAGCCTCCAAACCACTAAGTCCCTACAAGTCCCGTGCGGTGGTATGCGAGGGCCCTGTCTCGCAGCCCCCACGTGGATCAGCGCGGCTGGTGATCCAGTGTGTGTGGAACACATTATGGTGTGCTGGATGGTCGCCACGTGGCTAAGATCTGCCTGTCCAGAAAGCACTATCTACAATCATGAATTATATGTGTCAGAAGTTAATCAGATTATTGTTCTAATCTTTTAGCTAGTTTTCATCAGAAACTGGAAAACCAAACAGTCATAGTACTGCTATATTTCTGGATTTTGTTGTTGCTATATTTTAATGTTGTTGCAGGTTTGTTAAACGTGCAAATACAATCTCAACAAACTTCAACGAATATCTACTCAGAGCTGTTTGAATTGCAGTAGAAAACAGAAAGAGGATTTGTAGGAACTGAGATCCTAAAATCTCTCATTCAGTTCCAGTGGGTAGATAAGAGACTGGTTTGAATTTTGAAAGGACAGAGGCTTGCAGAATACTGAGAGAAGTGTGAAAAAAATTTGTGGGAGATCATTTATTCAAACACAGACATTCAATCTTCAATTCCAGATTCTAGAAGATCAAATCATTCCAGTTTCCAAAAGAACACATCCAGGCCTTCACAAGCTTATTCTTCTATTGTGTTCTTCATCTGTTTTGTAATCTGCTAATCTTTTATAAATCTAAAACCTCACTAAACCTAGTGGTTGGTTGTTCAAGTGAACAACAAGAGGTTCTTGTTAGCTCAACAGTTAGTAGCTGATACTAGATAGGTTTGGAACCACAAGCTGTATAGGTGTAAGGGAAATCACTTAGGCTTGAAGATCTAGGGTTGTTTCTGTGTGAGTAATAAGAAGTGTTTGCCCAATCCTGTTGGGATTAGATCCCTCAGGCAGAGATTAGGTCCATTGGGACTAAACTCTGTAAATTTCTTTGTGTTCTTTACTTTAAAGTTTTGTTATTTTTTGCTGCATACAACTCAAATAAAACTAGGGTTTATAAGCTGTTTAGAACTTGTAACAATTTAAGGCCTTGAAGCTTTCTATTTTGCCTTTGAAAGTTTCTGACAGTTTTCTAAAATCTCAAGGCCTTGAGATTTGAGTTTCTCACAAAGCCAATTAGTTAAAATCTGAGTTTTGCAAAAAGTTTCCATACTCTATTCAACCTCCCTTTCTAGAGTATTTAGGTCTTGTATTTAGTCTACATTACACACTTTCAACTGGTATCATAGCTTGGGTCACTGATATAGATCTAACAATCTTGTGACTATGGGTAATGTACGAGATGGTGGATTCTCACAAGGAAGGACAGCCAACTGACCTCCATTGTTCTGTGGTGATAACTTCGTGCACTGGAAGGCATTGATGAAGATGTTCATCATAGATCAAGACATGGAACTGTGGCCAATAGTTCAGAATGGTCCTCATGAGTACTACACTACTATTGATGGAGTCAGATGTATCAAGTCTGAGGAAAATCTCTCAGTTACTGAACAGGAAAAGGTATCAAAAATTACAAGGCTATGAATCTGTTATACTATGCTCTTAATGTATATGAGTTCAACAGAGTGTCCAATTGCAAGAGTGCCAAAGAAGTATGGGACAAACTGGTCGTGACATATGAAGGAACAATCCAGGTTAAGCAGACCAAAATTAACATACTTCTGAGGCAATATGAGTTGTTCAAAATGAACTCAGATGAGACCATTAAGGAGATGTTCAAAAGATTCACTGATGTGGTGAATAATCTGGAGTCTTTGGGAAAGAAGTTCTCAAATGAGGAAAATGTCAGGAAAATTCTGAGAAGCTTGCCAAAAGCCAAGTGGGAGCCAAAGACAACAGCCATTGAGGAAGCTCAGGATTTAAGTCTTCTTCAGCTAGATGATCTACAAGGAAAGCTGCTCACTCATGAAATGTCTATGAAGGATGTAGAAGGTGATCTGAGTGAAAACATCAAGAACTTATCACTCAAGACTAACTACACTGAAAAATCTCAAAGCCTTGTGACTGAAGATCAGCATGATGATGAAGAGGATTTAGCATTGATCTCCAAGGCCTTGGTCAGGATTCTCAAGAAGAAATGAAACTCTGGTAACAGGGACTACAACAGAGAGAGATCAAGACCTTCAGGCAGCAAGGACTACAGAGGTAAATCTTCATCACAGTCACATAAAACTAAAGTAATGAATTGTTTTGAGTGTGGTGATGCAGCTCATTTAGTAAGGGACTGTCCACAAAAGAAGAAGAACATGAACTTTCAGAAGAAAGATAGTGACAACAGAAGGAAGAAAGCCATGATGGCTTCTTGGAGTGATTCTGATTCATCAAGTGACTCAGACACAGAAGAAGATCAAGAAAACTTGTGCTTCATGGCCAAGCATGATGAAGAAAAGTCATCAGACAGACATATTGAAGAAACGGTAAAAAATCTTCTTGCTAGTCCTTCTGATGTACTTCCTGAAATTCTCAAGAGTATGTTTTAAAATGAGGAAAGTTATAGAAATGAGATTTCTGCTTTAAAGATTAAGATTCATGAGCAGGTAAAAGAAAACCTGGATCTTGTTTTTACCAACAAAACTGTTGAAGTTTCTAAGACAAAAATTGAAGGACTTCAAGGCCTTGGATAGCAGGTTCAAAGCCTTGAAGGCACAGATAAAAGAGATTGTTGATCAAAACACTCTTTTGACTGAAAGATATGCTGATCTATAGACTCATTCTGAGGATTTAAAAAAACAAATCTTGTTCTTTGACCGAGAAACTTCAAGAGTCTAAGAAGGTCCTAGCTAGTTTTACAGGCACATAACATAATCTAAATCTCATTCTTGGAGGAAGTTTGAAATCAATGCATAAAAGTGGGATTGACTATAATCCAAATTTTCCAAATAAAAGCCAAACTACTTTTGTCAAATCTAATAGCAGACATTCTCCAAAGTGTCATTACTGTGGAAAAATTGGTCATGTCAGATTAACTTGTCCCTTCAGAAGATCAGAACCTCACATCATGAGGAATACTTATCCTTATCAGCTTAAGGGACGGGTTAGGCAGATTTGGGTTCCAAAAAGAATTAGACCACCAAACATGGTTGATTCTGAGTATGACTCAAAGTTCTGCACTTGGTCTAACAGCCTGTTGAGGCAATGATTTACTTTTGCAGGATATCACCAAGGCCTTGAAAGATCAGAAATGGATATTAGACAGTGGATGTTCCAGACATATGAGTGGAAAGAAAAATCTCTTTACTGAGCTTACAGAAAAATCTGGAGGAACAATCACACCTTTGTCACCAGGTGTGATTTGATTTGAACTATTACCAGTTCTAATCAGCTTATAAACTCTAGTTTGATTTGAGTTGTGTGCAGCAGAAAATACCAAAACTGTAAAGTAAAGAACACAAAGCAATTTACAGAGTTCAGTCCCAATGGACCTAATCTCTGCCTGATGGATCTAATCCCACCAGGATTGGGCAAACACTTCTTAATACTCAAACAGAATCAGCCTTAGATCTTCAAGCCTAAGTGATTTTCCTTACACTTATACAACTTGTGGTTCCAAACCTATCTAGTTCCAGCTACTAACTGTTGAGCTAACAAGATCTCTTGTTGTTCACTTGAACAACCAACCACTAGGTTTAGTGAGGTTTAAGATATTTAAAAGATACACGGATTACAAAACAAGTGAAGAACACAGTAGAAGAAATAAGCTAGTAAAGCCTGGATGTGTTCTTCTGGAAACTGGAATGACTTGATCTTCTGAAATCTGGAATTGAAGCTTGAATACCTGCGTGTTTGAATGAATGATCTCCCACGAATTTGTCACACTCCTTTGAGTAATTCTGCAAGCCTCTACTTTCAAAATTCAAACCAGTTTCTTTTATCCACCAGCTGCAACTGAATGAGAGATTTTAGGATCTCAGTTCCTACAAATCCTCCTTCTGTTTTCAACTAAAATTCAAACAGGTCTTAAGTGGATATCCGTTGGAGTTTGTTGAGATTGCTCTTGCACGTTTAACAAACCTGCAACAACATTAAAACACAGCAACAATAAAATCCAGAAAGATAAAAGTACTATGACTGTTTGGTTTTCCAGTTTCTGATAAAAACTGGTTAAAAGATTAGAACAGTAATCTGATTAACTCCTGACACATATAAATCATGATAAACAAGTTTAAGACTCTTAGAAATCAATAAATAATCACACTAATAAGAATCACACCCTGCAAGAAAGAATCAACTTAATTCTGTAAAAACTGTTCGCAGCTCAAGGCACATCTCAAGGCCTTGAAGCTCTGAACCTGCTTCACAGATTTTCAAAGTTAAGTTCAAAACTTTCTCCCTGTTCTGATCATCTGCAATTGTGTTAGATATGCAGATAATGTATAACAAGAATATATTCAGCAAAACCCTGATCTGCATAATCAGATATCCAATCTGCAACACAAACTTGTTAGAAAATTCAGCTGAATAAGAATAACTCTCAAGGCTTTGAAGCTCTGTCAGTATCTCAAGGCCTTGGAGTATTTGAAATGCTTTGCTATCTTTGTCTTTGTCTTTCATCACTCAAAAGAATTACCATCCAAAACACATTCAAGGATCTTTCAGTCAACATCTTCTATCTATCTAATGAAGTTCTAAGAATGTGTAATTTGGTTTGTGGGTGTGTAGTGGGTAAAGCGAAGGAACAACAAAATGAGTGGTCGATTTGGATGAATTTGAAGTTGAAATTTTGGTGTTCATAGTGTTCTTACAATTCAAGAAGATTAAATAATGAAAAAAGTCCAAAAAATACACAGGATGGTCCAAAAAATGGCGTCAGTCACTTTTTTAACAGAACATGACACAAGGGTGTTAAGTGTCCTACCATGTTTCCATTACAGGGGTATAAAGTGGAATTTTTCAAACGTCAGGGCACCAAAATGTATTTTCTCCACATTATAGGGGTGATTACCCATAATATGATAGTGATTGTTGTTGTTGATATCATGATTGATACTTCCTCCATTCCACCTTTCTGTTCACCATCACTATTCACGGGTCATTTTGACCCGGTGATTTGGTTAACAAAACAATGAATGAATTTAACTATGTTTTCATGGTGGTATAGAGAAAAGTTGACTCTAAGACACCATGAAAAGATTACCAATTTTTTGCATCGTTTTGCAAACCTAATCGTCTGTCAAACTTATCCAAATAGCCAAAGGGTGAGGAGAGATGTAGAACGGAGGTAGTATCATTCTTAAGAACCCGAACTTCTCATATTTCTTTGTAGTGCCAGTGTTTCTATTTATACTTAAAAAAAGGGAAAATAAAAATTTTCACCCATGCACTATGGTATAAAATACAAATACCCCCTGCACTATGGATAAATACGAATACCCCTTGTCACAGATCGATACCCCCCTGTTAGTGGATGAAGAGTGGACAGATACCACCCTTCTGTCACAATCCGATAGTGGGGGAGGGGGGGGGGGGTGTAATATGAGTTTTTGTGACCATTCTGCCCTTAGAATGGTGGAATTACATAAATGTACATACCACCTATTTTTCCCATTGTTATTGATGTTCTTGGTGTTCATGTCCTCGTGTTATTTTTCTTGGTGTTCGTCTTCATCACCAACATATTCCATCATGAAAGGAGTAAGCATGTATAAATGCAGTACAAATACTCTCGAAGGGGGGGGGGGTGATAGAGTATGCCAACTTTTTGCAAAACTTGCTAGAATAATAGTTTCTGTGAAGTAGTAAAGAAGTTCAAGGTCTTGAAACAAGTTTCAAGACTTTGAAGTGGAAAACTGATTTGAATAAGACAGACAAGTCTATTTCAAGGCCTTGAAAAGAGTTTCAAACCCTTGAAATGATATTATTTTAAAATTTGTGCAAACCAAAGTAAATGAGAGAAAGATAAATGCAAGAGACACATGATATATAGATTTCAGTCCACTTGGACCTATGTCTCTACCTCAGGGATCTTCTCCTTGCAGGATTTTCAACACAATTCTTATTAATCAAAAGCTAAGCCCTATATCTCAAGCACAAAGATATGCCTTACTCTGTTACAGCTTGTGGTTCTCACTAACCTATCTAGTACCTACTCTAGCTAACTGATTAACTAAGAATTCTCTATTTTTCACCTTGAAAAATCCTTGAGAATGAGAGCTAGAAGTAGTATATGAATTATATACAAATTAAGTACAGAACAGAAGAACACTGGAAGTGGAACTGCAGTGAAAAGTGTTCTTATGAGAGTTGGATTGAGAGAATGATCTGCTTCTATAATGCTTAGTAATCCTTGAATGTATCTCTGTTTTTTGCCCGTTGAGTTGAGTATCAAATGCTTTGTATTGAGCTCCATTTATACTGCTCAATTGATCAGCAATTCTTCCTGATTTTTAGCAACAAACTTCCTTCTTTATTGGGTAACAACTTTGACTTCTCTAACAGTCTTCTCCAACGGATAGTTGATCATAATCTTCAAAGATATTGAGCTGATCTTGTCTTTAAATGAATTGAGAAGCTTTCGAGTATTTGATTGATCACAGAATCACAATCTCTCAGTATTTCCTTTCCGGCAAAACTCAGGTTAGGAAACCAACTCTGTAAAATAAGAAATGAAATTTCCCTGCAAAACTAAGTCAACCAGGTTAATCAGATGAAGTCTATGTGAATCAAAGCTTTTGTTTTTCATCATCAAGTAATAACATGTCAATTTTAGGGGTGAGAGAATTAGAATAAGATCAGAAGAACTCCCCCTCAACATATGCATACAGGTCAGACAGTTTCAAGACTTTGAATGTTAATTCAAGGCTTTGAAAACTGTTTCAAGGCCTTAAAATAGCTTTGCTATTTCAATCCTGTGAAACCTGTGAACTTACACATCACAACCCAAAATCAAACTCAACCAAGAACATCAAATACAAAACATCCTGATAGCATTTTTTGGGTAAAAATTGACAAGCATTTTAAAGATTTACATTCAATGTATTTTCAAAGACTTACAATAATAAATCCGTTGAACTGAACCCAATATCAAAGTACCCAAATCAAATCACTAAGAACACGAAGAACACCAAGAACTAGCCAACAAAATCAACCTCAAATCAAGGCTAGAAATTCAACCACAACATTATCATCAATTTGCTACAACACCACACATTTGATCATTACAAAGATATAAGCAAGAAACATCAAATCACCATAAAATCTATTACTCTTGACCCAATTTATCAACTGATGGGCTCTGGTATCAACACTCCTAGGAACAAAAAAGAGATAGCTATTTGATTTGGCAAGTACCTGTCTACAAGACGAAGCCTAAGTTCTCTCCGGGTCCTCCTCTCTTTGTCGAGTAACCGTTTGTTAGGGTTGGAGTGCATTCCCGTCGGGTCCACTGGTTTCGGGTTGGGAACTCATGGCGTCGCAAAGCTCGATCGCTAGTCGTCTTGACCGGTGGCCATGTATCCGTTGTAGAGAGAGGAAGCTTCGACGATGGTTCGCTAAGGTGTCGTGTGTCGGGTGAGCCTCCTTTCATTGAGCCTCCTTTCGATCCGAAGCTCGGCTTCTGCCTACACCAAATCGATCTGGTTCTAGGCTTCTACCTTTGCTGCACCCATTTTGTTCCACGCCTACACCTAGGACTGCCTCTAGCCCTGTTCTGAACCCCTCTTCCACCATCGTCTCACAGAAGCTGTTGTATTCTTCCCCCACCTCCTCTCCATCGAGAAGTCCGTCGCTCTATCTCTATTTTCCCCTCTGTTTTTGGTAGTTTATGGTTTGAGAGAATGAGAGGATTTGGATAAGTAGGTAAGGTTAGCCAAACTGGGAAAAGTGAGGGGATCTCATTCTCATAACCTCTTTGCCTTTCTCTCTATCTGGTTGTGGGTGACAAAGAGGGGAGCTGGCAGTGGTGGTAGTTGCGGAGATGGTGGGCTGTGATACGGGTCAGCCGTATATTCATCAACTGTTTTATTTATTTATTTATTTATTAATTGTTAGTTGGTATTATTTATTAGCTAGTTATTTATTGCATTACCTTAATTAATTGTTTATTTAATTAGTTAGTATACTGGGCCGAGCCCGTTAGGTCAAGCTATCTAGTTAGGGTCAGTATTTTTCTATTTAAACAGTTGTAATCGTTTCGTTTATTTCATCAATCAATAAGAAACAATTGAAATTGTGTGTGTGGGTTAAAAAATTGTGTGTGTGTGGAGACTTGATAGTGTCTAGAATTACTATCATGCTAGGTAAACCCTAGCAACCCGATATATTCGCGTATCAACTGGCCCTTTCATGAGTTAATGGCGGACATGGGTGATTACCCTTGCGCCGTTGTTGACATCGTTGACATCCCAACATTTGCAGGCCTCGAAGCAAGTGGGAGACACGTATCCCTCGCTGGGAGACGATACCGATTGATTTCCACCGAGAGTTTTATCGCCTCTAGGATATCGTGAGATCCAAAGAACAGCCGCCTCATCAGGTGCAATCGCCGCCGCCACAGCAACCGGATCCGAAACCTGTCGTCTCCCAGTCAGAGCCATTCCAATCACCGTCGGCACGACCACAACATCAGCTGGAATCACCATGCGAAACCCCTGCCAAATCTGCAATTTCTCCAGAAGAACAAAGATTGCACTCAGCCTCGGTGACTCGGAAAGCCGAAACTCCAGAAGCAGAGCAATGAACGCTATTGATGAAGGAGCAGATCACAAAACCGACCTCCGAGCAGTGTCCGAAGCCACCAACAGTGCAGACCATCGAGCTTCTGCTCTGGTCTTTTTCCCCGATACCAGCACTGCTCCAAACTCCAGCCAAGCCACTCGACCCTCCAAATTCGTCCCCAATCGACCAATCGAAACCACCAAACCCCCACTGCAAGATCCGAAACCTCCTAACCCATAATAGATCCAAAACCAGCAGCAACAACCCATTCCAACACCAAATTCGCCGGATTTTCCATGGATTCCGACGCCAGCAGACACCCACAAATCACCGCCGGACCGAATCCCGATCGGACCACCACCACAACCAACTGGCGAACAACTCCAGCCGCCGAAACCACCGGACCCAGAGCACCTTCCCATCTCCCCCATCGCCAGCCAACCAAGCTTCGTGGCCGCCAAACCCTCCATGAGGCCGATCCCAACGGCGACCCATGCTCTACCTCCATTCGACCTTCTCGCCGACGAACTCGCCAGCAACCATGGGGACCGGGTTCTCCAAATCACCAATGGGATCTACTCGTGTTACATGAGCGACTAGGGCTTCACAAACCCAGTTGGGTTTCTCCCACGAATTCGGGCTCAACTCCACTAGTGGGTCTCATTCTCACTTCTTTGGGCCTAAATCACAGTTTCAACCTACATCTTCAGCTTATGGGAGTGAGTCTCGTTTAATTTGTTGCCCTAATTCAGAATTTGAGCATCAATTTGGGTTCAATGCTACAACACAACCCATTACAATTATACTTTTGAGCCCAAGACCACATTTCACCCTTATTCAGAATTATCTGGGCCTCATCCAGTTCTTAGCCTCACCAGATCCTATTTGCCATATTATTTTTAGGCCTACTTCTTTTGGCCTAAGTGCTACTTTGGAACTACAAAGTAAGATCTTCAAGTTCGTTTGCCGCCCATTTGATCAGGGCAAAAATAATGCAGGACTTCTCGAGAACTTTTCCACACATCCACCTTGAGGACAAGGTGATTTTCAACCGGGGGGGGGGGGGGGGAGTTGATACGGGTCAGCCGTATATTCATCAACCGTGTTATATAATTATTTACTTAATTGTTAGTTGGTGTTGTTTATTAGCTAGTTATTTATTGCATTAGTTTAATTAATCGTTTATTTAATTAGTTAGTAGACTGGGCCGAGCCCGTTAGGTCAAGCTATCTAGTTAGGGTTAGTATTTTTCTATTTAAACAGTTGTAATCGTTCGTTTATTTCATCAATCAAGAAGAAACAATTGAAATTGTGTGTGTGGGTTAAAAACTCGTGTGTGTGTGTGTGTGTGTGTGTGGAGACTTGATAGTGTCTAGAATTACTATCACGCTAGGTAAACCCTAGCTACCCGATACATTCATGTATCAGGTTGTTTGGGTAGATGAGAAGAATGCTGAATGCGAATGGGAATAGAGAGGGGGGGGGGGGGGGTTAAAAATGAGAGGAGAAGGTGAAGAATTGAGATTTTTAGTAGTGTAATTTTCTTTAGTCCTAAGGGTATTTTTGTCTTTTCACCCCTCAGTTAATGCGTTGTTAGATGCTAAGTCTGACCGGGGGTATATGAATTTATTCATACTACTAGGGGTTTTTGTATTAGGCCATAGTGTAGGGCGGGAACTGCCATTGGTAGAATGGTTTCTGGTCGAAAAACTGGTGTTTAGATTGTGGTGGATTTTTTTTTGGTTTTTTTAGAGATTCTGTTTAAACTAATGTAATTGGCAGTGGTTTTTAAACTAGATTAAAAACTGAAAGATGTGTTTTATAGTGATTTTTAAACTAGATGATGTAGATTAAATGACAAAGATACCCTCCACTTATTTTTCTTTCACAGATTCAAGAAGGCCAAATTCAATGTAAAAAAGTTCACGATTTCATGAGCTTCAACGTTTTCATGAAAGTAACAAATTCAAGAACAAATTAATAGTTGTGTGACATCCAAAAAATTAAATTTTCATACTTAAGTTCAACAATTGTTAACGATTTCTTGAAATTACGGTCACACTCGATGCCACATTGAGTAACGTATAACAATCAACTAAGGAAAGAACACCGCAAAAATGGTTGATCCTAATTAATAAGAATATTTTACATAAAATGTATCGTCCGAAATATGGGAGAATTGAGTTTTTTGGGAAGTATAGAAAAAAAAAATCGTGCAATCTTTCTATTTTAATACGTATAAGATGTGAGGGTAATGTCGTATTTATGTGTCACAGAAATAAACCAAAAGAAAAACTATCAAAAGTTGCTTTTTTCACCAAGACAAAATGACAAAAAACTATATTTAAAATTTGTTTTAAACCACTACAAACAAACATTTTCGATAATCCATTTGATTTTAAAACAAAAAACCACTTTACCAAACGCACCCAAGTATATCAGAGGAGAGGAAGGAAGATAATTGGAATGAGTGGGTTGGGGTGAGGAGAAAGGCAGGCTCTCTCCTCACCTCAACCACTCATTCCAATAATCTCAAAACTCCCCCTCTCATATAAGCTCATCCAAACAAATTATACTACTTTGTGTTCGCATCCAAATGTGGGTTGGTGCTTGTTGAGCAACTAATAATTTCTTCCCCGTCGTTTTGTAGAAAATGGTATAAAGTTTCCCGCAAACTTTTATTTCGCAGGGGCGGAGAATCAACACATTTCTAGCCAGCAGCAGCAGTACTACTGTACTAGCCCCTAACGGTCCTATTTCCATGAGCCCTTCCCTTTCCTCTCTCTATTTCTTCCCTTTCCTTTTCTCCTCTATGGAATCGATAACACGCTATCGGCATTTCTTCTTCCGTCTCGGACTCTCTGTTTGCCAGGTGAGCAGAAATCTCAAGTGACTTCTTTTCTTTTTATTTTGCCCCATTTTCTGTCATTCGTTTGATTTCCTCTTTTTATTGTTGGAGCAAACAGGAAGTCATACTCGTACACACGGCTGTAATAGCCATCGACCAAGCCCTCCCAACACTGAACTGAAAAAACTGCTAACTAAAAGGTAATAATAATCAACCCATCAAATTTCTTTACCGCATTGTGTTGTGTTTGCCTGTGTTCGGACCCCCCTTTTGCCTGTGTGCTATTGAAAAAAAAAAAAGTTGTGATTTTGAACTTTCAAAAAAACAAAAAATTTGTGATATTGGAATATGGGTTTTGCCCTAGTTTTGAAATCAGCACTGATATGGGGATGTGGGTGTGGGAGTCTTTTCTTTTTTTTTTTTTTTTTTTTTTTTTTTTAATGGTGATTTTGGAATATGGGTTTTGCCCTAGTTTTGGAATCAGCACTGATTTGGGGATGTGGGTGTGGTTATCTGGTCAAGAAGTAACAGGGTTTTCAGAAAAAAGTTCTAACCTAGAGGTGAAGATAGTGATAACCCATTACTGGGGTTGTTTGTAGGAAATATCTTATTCTCATGTGGATGTGAATTCTTGATAACCAACGAAGGAATCATCATAATGATTTCCATGCTGCTGCAAGTAATACCACTCATTAGCTAGACATTTGATTGAACTATGGTTTGAATCATGTTTTTGGATGTTTGCTCTTCATATACTTTTGTCTACATTTACTCAATTTTGCATCCTCCATGCATGAATAAGAGTTGACATTCAGGTTTGAGGAGGTTCACATGTAGAACAAACCTACAACCAATGAGTTTGTC
The DNA here is from genome assembly GCA_023055425.1 of Linanthus parryae. Lineage (NCBI taxonomy): Eukaryota > Viridiplantae > Streptophyta > Magnoliopsida > Ericales > Polemoniaceae > Linanthus > Linanthus parryae. The sequence continues at coordinate 2,124,672 of JALGPY010000024.1, forward strand.
TATGTATTATGTCTCAGCAATGTCACTGATATGGGACAATTGGGCATCTAACCTCACCCGAATTCCAAATTGGAAATCTAACCTCGGAGGAAAAAGACAAACAACTTTTGCCTCTCACAAATGGAGGTTAGATGCCCAATTTTGAATTTGGGCAAGGTTATGAAACAAATAGCTATTTGGGAGGAGGTTTTAGTACAAATTTCCAACACTGATATCTGTCATTAGCGTTATCCTTGTTCACACGTAGGTACAACATACTGCAACCACTGACAGTGAGTTAGTCCATTTTAGTTCCTACAATTCATTGTTAAATCTTTTATATCTCAGAAATGTCGCTGATATCTGTCATTAGGGTTTACCTTTTGCAAACAGGACTTGTCAATATGATGTTTGTTTGTTTCTATAGCTTTGGTTTTGGTTCTTTGATGGCTATATTTCATTTGGGGTTCGATGGAACTTTAGTTATTTTGATTCTCGGTTCATCATTTTGTCTGTAGGATGGTCCCAGTGTCCTGTAAACAGTGATAAGATATTTTGAGACACGGTCCATAGTTTCTTTCTTGCATTAGCTTAGTTTTAGCAGTAGGACTTCGAGCACTTCGATGTGAGTTTATGAATCAAGATGTTATTGCTATTCAATGTTACATGGTGTGCTAATGTGGGTTTGGTTCATCGCTTTTCTACAAATACTACTTAAGAGGCTCATCAACTTTATAGATACATACGATAAAGAAGTGGTATAAAGCAGTGGCGGACACAGGGGATTGTGGAGGGGGGCTGCCCCTGCAAAGTTTTAACAATTTTACTTGCACCACCTAAGGTTTGTACTATTTATATAATTATACTGTATTTTCGACCCTCCAAAATTTAAAAAAATTACATTAATCATTTATAAAATGTACTTGGCCCCCATTGGTATAAGGATGTCTTTAAGATATCGTTATGATACAGTGCCCTGGCACATATGTTATGTTTGTCCAGTAGTATAGAGTCGAGGTAAAAGGAGGAAGGAAATATGAAAAGTACTAGTGTGTTTCTTGCATTAGCTTCGTTTCCAGGTGTTGTTTTATCACCGATCTGTCATGGTGAGACACTAGATGTTGCTTTTTAGTATTATATCCTCGATTCTTCTGAGTAACTCCATTTATTGGTCTTCTATGACCAGTGCGTGTACATATTGTAACACCCCACTTCTCAATTTGGGGATATTGAGAAGTGGGGTTTCATATATTGTCATCGACCAACATCGTAACCCTGCCCTTTGTATAGGCCAAAAAACTCATGGCATTGGGCTGGGTGATCTGATCCTCCAACACATGATTTTGCTTCTCTTAGTTCCTATGCTCTGTAAGGACTAAGGTGGGTAAGGGTAACTACAGGATCTGCCAGATATAAATGCCTAGTGTGAGCCCATGATTGTATATATCCTGATTGGGGAGTACAATGCTTTTCTGGACATGCTTATGTATAGAAGTGAGACTACCCTACATTTCATCTTACGGATTGATACATCCTGATGGTTGTCAGTCTCTGATATGGTTTGTTGATACAGCTGATAGATGCATGCTACAAAAGTTGCAGGACTTGACCCTATCCCTGAAACTAAATGAACAAAAATGTGTCACTCGGCAAGTAGATAGCTCATACACCAAGTTTTTGGTTACATAGTTTTGGTCAATGATTTCTTCGCAATGATTCAAAAGTTTCACGCTTTTGATTTCCTGCTCCTATGTCGCCTGGTATTCAAGATATGGTTTTACACTTTCCAATCCATTTATCTGATTCCCATCACTATTCCTAGGTTGGTTCTATTGTAACTTGCTATAGTTTTTGCATCAAATATGTACACTTGCAACTTGCAAGTGATGCTAGCTTTTCACATTTTTACACGTGACTTCACTTGATGGTTGAATCACGTTCTGAGCCTAATTCCAACATCAGAAGGGAACATATGAATTGGATATCATATGTTGGGAATGGAGTTTGTTTTGTTTCCCCTAACTTGTGGCATGTTTAACTTATGTATACTCCTCTGAAGGAACATGTTCTGCATATGTAGTTGAAGCCTTTTATCTATTGAATGTCAGATGAGTTTGCCATCTCTCTTTTTCCCTCTCATGTGGGAATAAGTTTTGCCTTATCTCCCTTCCCCAATCAAACTGGCAAGTATAAAGAATCAACCGGACATTCATTATAAGACACAGGGACAGCCTAGGATATACCTACTTTTTCTGACTTAGCCGTCTGCATCAATAATGTTTCTTGGTTGTCCTGCATTATAGTATCTCCGTTTCCTCCTCAGTGAAAACATGATATCTTTAGGCTTCTTTAAGGATTGTCTGGGTGAAGGGGAAAATAAATTTTGTCTCGCAATTTCTAGCAACGATAATTAGTATTCTGGGATTGTATGGATGTTGGCAATGTTCAGTTGCCTTCATTATCTTTTCTTCCTCCATAACCCGTAAGTCCTACAATAGTATACTCCTCTTGACTTGAAAGTATATATGTACTTGTGGGAATTAAAATTGTGAAATAGAAGCTATAACTTCTTCTAGTACCTTCGAAAATGAAGCTATAGAATTAGATGGTAGCAAGTAGTCACTCAAGTGATATTCTTTACATTGCAAAGTCCTAGTACAGTCTTTCCATTTTTTCGGTTTGTCTTGGATAAGGTGAGAGGAAAATAAGACTAACAGTTAAAATACGTAGGATCTGAAATGAATTGCGTCACTCAAGTGATATTCTTTACACTGCAAAGTCCTAGTACAGTCCTTTCGTATTTTGGTTTGTCTTGGATAAGGTGAGAGGAAAAATAAGACTGTAACAGTTAAAATACATAGAAACTGAATTGAGTTATATCTTCTCCGTCTCTCTTTTTCTACGAGCTTTAACATTAGAGAGAATTTAGGTTGAGCGATATTTGTGTAGCTTCCGTCCTTGTTGTGAAGCTCATGTAGTGTGCTACACTGTTCTATAAAGCAATCAAATTTATTTTAAAGGGAAGTTATGGCAGATCGAACTCTGGAACCTATGCAAAAAACTCAGTAATTACTATAGATGAAAAGTATTATAGCAAGACAGAGGCGGGATAAAATTTGTAGTAGAGCGGTAGAGGTGTGTACTCCTACAGTGTACTTCAGATTGTGGCCTCTTCAGGTAATATGATGTTGCAAAACTAGATATGGTCCACCCTCCAGCGCTCATTCGATATCACTCTGCGACAGTCAACAAGTTGTAGACTACTGAAACCTCTTATAGTGGTAATAGATCAGAAAACAAATTAAGGTTGCAGTACTCTCATTTTCTTACCTGATATCATATGTTACATGCCATGAAAAGTGAAACATATAAGCGCTAGTAGAGGTGGAACATCTATTGCTGCTAGAACCACGTAGTGGTTACAAGTGCTTTAGGTAGTATGTATGCACATATATTCATATCATTATGGCCTTTGTAACTTATATGCCGCTCTTGAAAACAGCGTGTATATTTGAATAAGACTGTCCAAAAAGTAGTTTGATTTGCAAATTGAACAATTTGTGTGCGAACATTTTATGGTTTGTCAACTGAGCACCCCACTTTATGTAGCATTCTAACTAAATTCATATACGACCATGTCTTTTATGCTGCCCATCAAAGACTACTAGAGTAGACTATCATGAAGCTGATTGTTATGGTTCTTTTGAGTCAATGTAGGTGACAGAATATATTAATCTTCTAGATTTCAATTGTTCACCTCTGTTTTAAAACTTGCAGCTGTCGGCAACGTACTTCCAGCCAATTAGATATAACCATGTCCTCTGCACAGCCGAAAATGGACCGATTCTGGAGGTAAACAAAAATGCATCATTCATGCTTAATTTTATTTTTAAGACGGTGGTGTGCATATGGTTATTATTGTTTTTCTTACTGGAAGGGGAAGTTTCAATATCCATGAGGAAGACATCGATATAGTTGAAGGATTAGTTGCTCATCTGTCTACAAAAGCAGCCTCGGAAGCATCCACACTGGCTTGTCTATTTCCAACTTCTATTTCCTACAAGTTTCTTCCTTCTGCTGAGGTTTGGCCTAGGATTGCTGATCGCTCTGCACCAATCGAAGAGGAGATCGATCTTTATTTCTTTCCAGAAAACGGAAGGTATTCTGAGAAATCTGCATTTGTTGTCTTTGTGAGTGCTTGTCTGCTTATTGTTCCTTGGTTTCTCAGCAATGAAACGGATTACTACAAGTTGCTGAACAAAATGTTCACTGGAGGCTATACACTGAGAGCCAAGATTGGGAGCAGAGAAATGTTGGTTTTCACTTCAGTCCTTCTGCCTTCGCATTGCAAAAGTGAGAAGCTTCCTACCTATTTTGATTACTTTCTTAAACTTTCACTTTCTTAGCTCTGATGAGACTGCATGATTCTTTCTCTTCGTTCGTGCCTTGTTTATTTTCCATGGCAAAGCTCGAGTTACTTCATTTCCAATTACCTAGTGCAGCATTTAACAAATTTGGGTAACAAAATTGTTCTACAGGGCTGGAGAAGAAACATTACCTATGGGGCATTTTCATGGAAAACGAGGTCCTCAATCACCCTTGTTGTGAAGATGAAGGGTCATCTAGCTCAGCGAGTGTAGGATGTCAAGGGGATTCTGAACTTGTTTCTAATCCAGCCAAAGAAGTTCCTCTTGACACAGTTGGTGTGCTTCAAAGACAGTTAACCGAAGATTCCAACAACAACTCCATGTCTAGTGACCAAAGCACTGATGCAGCATTTCTTCGACTCCTAAATGCCTTCAATGAACAGGAAGAATCTGCTGATACAGACATCATATCTCCTTCTCTCATGCACGTTGGTTCGTATTCAGTTGAGGCTAGTTTGGGACCAACTCTCCAAGCCATATTTGACAAATATGGTGATATTTCTGAAAGCTGCCCTATCAAAGATACTTCTGCGCGCTCCCGTTTCCTTGAGGAACTTTGTAGAGCTCTTAAAGAACTCGAGGGCGTTAAGTTTGCTGGATGCCCTGGACGCCATCTACGATATCTGGATACTGCTGTGGCCCGTGCTGAAAATGTAGGGCTAAATGTAGCATGGTTACGTCAGCAACATGACAAGTTATCTGCAATTCGTAAGGGGATTAAGGACTTCCCTGCTCTGAAGAAAGATCTTGTCGAGAGGGAGATATTTGCTGAATCTATGAAGACAGAACTTGAGTTAAAAGAGGCTAACAACACGAAGCTGGACGAAGAAATGAAGGCGACAGTTCAACAATTGGCTTCCATTCAAGAAGAGCAACATGTCTTTGAGAGCAAGGCGAGGCATCACCTGAGAAACGCTAAGAAGTTCCTCCACAGGTCCTTGGCAGATGGACTTCTTTAGGTGGTTATTGTAGGGTCAGTTGTCTTTGAAGTTCAGGAAACGGTATCATCTGGTAATTAACTTGTTATCTGTGTTCAGTTCTAATCTCTTTTGATGCTCTCTGGCAATTACTACTTGTCCGGCAATGCGAGTGCCGTAGTTGGCTAAACACTACAGGTGGTTGATGCATCTTTTGGATTGCTTAGACATCATTTTCATGGCTTTCACAGAAACCTGTCTTTATGTGTGTCTGTGTCTGACTGAACATGCAGCTACTTGTCTATATCTTGCTTCTGCTCCAGGCTGGCATATATTTTTCTTTGAACTCTTGAACATACTCTTCTTCCCTCTGCATATCCTTTTCACAGTGGGCAAGCTTCATTGTAAATCTGGACATTGGAGATTCACAGTGATTCTGTATATCAACCTAGTGATTCTGATCACAATATTGCTGTTGTTCCTATGGAGGGTTAATTGATATGACTCAACTGCAAGAAGGCAATGAGATCATGATCCGCCTAAAACCACAGACAACAAATTTAGGTTCTCGGTGGAGCCTCTTTTACGTGACCCGGTTTGTTGTGTCCAACCCGGCACATGTTCGGCTGCAACCCGATGGCGAGCAAAAGGAGACTTGATCCGGTCTGGTTTAACGGGCAATGTTCTAATTCTGCAGTTAGGGGTAAAATTAGATGGTGTTGAAGGTTTTAGCTGGGATTGTGGTTCTCGTGAACTACTTTGGTATACTGAAATCTCGGACTGAACATATTATAACTAACTGTTTCATGTTAATGTTTCAGTAATCATTTATTTTATTTTATCTTCTTATTTGATTCACAAATATAGTGTTAACGTTTCTTTTCATAAACTTCTTTTATCTCATAAACTTCTTTACGTAGTCCTAGGGTTTAGGAATACCATCAGAGAAATGCCAAACTCATCATTATGTCCAACTTATCTCCCACCCAAATGCAAAAGCGGCAATGTCATTACTCATTTGGTATGATTGCATCTGTATAAAAGGAATGTGGGACAGATGTGGGAGATAACAGTGGGATATCTAGCATTTCTCATACCGCCATCATATACACGAGTACACGACTGTTCTCAGATGAATGTCTAATATGCATTCCAAAATAAGTCCCTGCTTCCATTCCCTGTTTTAATTGGTAACACATAGATTAGTGAACCCTGCTTCCAATGCCACGATAGGCGATCCACTAATGAAAATTTCTTTTTTTTTTAAACAAAAACCTTTCATTTGAAAGGCATTCTCAGTTCCTCTTGTAATCCTTTCTTTCTGAATGAAGTTCTCGGTCAAATAAATAAAACAAAAATAGAAGCATTCTCGGTCAGCCGCACTAATAATCAAGAGTAAGAATATGATGGTTGAAGAAACAACAATAATAATACAACATTAGATAACTCAACATCATCCTGTCAACCTGCAATTTTTAGTCTCTAGCTAGGGTTAACAAACAGACACACAAGTCACCAACACACAACATTAGGTACACAAGTTCAAACATAGTTCTAAAATCAGAAACCTACTGCACTTGATAGACAAGCTGACACTATAGTGATCTAAAGCAATCCATCATCCAAGGTTTTCTTGAGGAATCTCACAGCTTTTCCACGGCGACTGCTCAGCTCATTGTCCAGAATCATGCCTTCCTCTTGTAAGCCAGCTAACTGTCCTTGGACTGTCTCCATTTCGGATTCCAGCTTCATCACGCCAGCCTCTTTCGCGGCGAGGCTTTTCTTTGTAAATCCTGCCACTACTTCACTTTTCTCAACATCGCTCTGCAGCGTCTTGTACTCTTTTATGCCCTTGTACATTGTCGTCAACTCATCGTATCGCTGGCGTAACCATGATACCTTGAGGCCTACACTTTCAGCATTGGTCACAGTAGTTTGAAGAGAATGCAAATGGCGTCCGTGACACCCAACAAACTTGACTTCCCCAATGTCTTCAACCCCTCTGCAAAGTTCCTCAAGGAAACGAGCACGTGCAGAGTTAGACTTGACTGGGCAGTCTTGAGCAATATCACCATACTTATTGAATATGGCTTGAAGAGTCTGTCCCAGACTAGCCTCTACTGCGTACGGACCCACTTGCACGTCTGTACGAGGCATGGAGTTTGTATCTGCTGATTCTTCTCGTGCATCGAAGGCCTTTACAATGTCAAGAAAAGGTGCATCGCTGGTTCGGTCACTGAACTCGTATTTGATCCCTGCATTTCCTGCCGAGTGTCCTTGACGTTGGCTTGCTTTCGTGGGACCCGTAACAACACGTTCACCATCACCCAAACATTCATCAGCTACGGAGTTTGAAGCCCCAAAATCTTGACAACTTCCATCTTGCTCGACTTTCTTTTCCACGAATACACCCCATAGATAATGCTTTCTCTTTAACCCTGCGATTCGGTTGGATCAAGGTTTTGGCAAATGGAAGAAAGAAGATTCATGCATTATCTCTGGCTAGCTACCAGCACAGTGAAAAATTATTTAAAAAAATATGAAATATGATCGGTGAACAAAGGTGAAGAAGTATCTATCTCACTTCTGTAATCAAATGGCAATAGGAGAGAGGTGAAGAGAAAAATGTCTCCATTCTCAACCTCAGCTCTCGCAGCAAGGCCGTTTCTGTGCATTTTGTCCAGGAACGTGTAGTAATCACTCTCGTAGCTGTCACAAATCAGAATCAGAATCACTATATACGTAAGCAACGAAATCATAAATCATAAGATAAATGGGAATGCAGCTATATTAGAACACCTTCCATTTTCTGCGAAGAAATAAAGGTCAATCTTGTAGTCAGTTGGCACTGAGCTACAGAAACATCTTTTCCAAACATCAGGGGCGGGGAGAAAGTCCAGGATAAGAGATACCGGCGGCAAACTTGCGACTGTCGACACTTCTGAGGCTGCTTCTGTTGAAAGGTGAGCAACTAGCCCATCCAAACTACCAAAATCTTCCTTACTGGTACTGAAACTCCCTCTACCAATAAGACAAACAACACGGTTAATAGTCATAACACCGGCAATAGCATTAACTAATGAGTACTACTAAAGAACTACCTCCAGATTGGAATAGTAGCCGGCCCAGCAGAAGACATGGTGTGCAGTTTCACTGGAAACAGCGGAAGTGGCAGATGACACTTCTGAGAAAACCAAGTATGGGAATTGAACAACAACTGATGAAACAAATTGACCATTAAAGTAATCTTTAGTGAGGACAATCTTTGACCGGCTTAGTACTGAGAACAATAACCTCATATTGGCATTTAAATAGACTATGGCAAACTTGTGGACATAATTATAAAATGGAAGTATAGAGTCAAGGTGTTCAATTACTTGTCGGTACTACTATTCTAAGCTATGTTGTTCCTTTGTTACACTTGACGCAACCGAAACTCACTTATAATAGTGGTAGCAAAAGAGGGCAAGTAAGTATGTGCTTGTACTGCATAAGCTGGTGTTGGGTCAAGCATGAGCATCGACAAAGAGGTTACACCATCAAGTCTTGTTGTTTCTTGAACAAACATGATATCCTTAATGGGTTTGCGTTCATACGTATATTCATACAGTGTTTACGAACAAAAATCATCAAGAAAATAATAAAAAAAACATTTCATAGCAATGTCCAACATGTTCATACACTCAAGCATTCGTGTTTTGTGTTAGTCATCAATGACAAAGTGCTGGGTGAGATAGATAAATGTGTTAAAAGAATCCGTGGGGTTCCACCTCAAAACCAATTGGCAATGAGGGGAGTAGCCCAGAATACTTATTACTAGTAGCTATTTTAGCTCTTCTTGAATGTTCGATGTGGGACATCTCAATAAAATGTACATAAGAAATTGCCAACAAGGGTACGTAGGAAGCTTCAGAGCCCGTGTAGAATCTAACTTCACCACTACTTAAAAGTGCAAAATCTAGAAGGGTTTAAGAAAATGAGCTCAATTAGTCAGATCCACCAAATTCATTTGGCTAGGGTTCAGCATGAATGTTGGTGGAACAAGGCTAGATGAATTTCAGTGACCAATATTGAAAATTGGGGCAAAAACCAACCAACAACCCACATGGAGCAAACACTTGAACACCATGATCAGTTATCAGTAGTAATAATGCAGGATTCACGAAATTGAGAAAAACATGGGATTGTCAGAAGAGGAACTGACCTGTCTATCGAAGCCCTGAAGGCAGGTGGGTAAGTTCACAGATCCGTTGGGTGCTCAGAAGAAGAAAGAACAACAAGATGTAGGTACAATTGCTGCTCACTCACCTATTACTAGTACCTCGTCTTCTCTTTATCATGTTGGTCACTTCAGTAAGCCTGCACGCGAGGATTTATAACACGAGGAGTCGCTTCATTTCTATTTAATTAACTTTGTTCGAGTGGTTTCCCAAGAGCTACCTATTGCTTGAGAACAAAAACAAAACAACTTTTTCTCTTTTTTTCATAGTTCTTCATGCTTTCTTTATTGGGCCGTTCTGTCATATTCTTTCTATTTTCTTATTTTGATAAGTTTTTTTATCGTCTTTTACTAGAATATCCTTGAGACATTACCACCCCTTAAACTTTTCAACTACCCCCCCATTTCCCAAATCTCTCTATCCACCTAATCACTTCAGCACCTCTAACAAATCATCTATCTTCGTCTTCAACTCTTACCTCTTCTGGCCTAATCTCGCTCTCTCACGCTCTCTGTTAAGCACCATGTCTCTTTCGTTCGCCAACACAGAGAGAAAGAGGAAGAGAGACCGGAAGCTTCAACATCGACCGGCGAGCTCCCTTTGCGGAGAGAGAAAGGTGAGGGAAGAGAAAGAGAGAGAGAGAGACGGACCTCCGATTATGGGTGGATATTGTTTCCCCAAACACATGTTCTTTCACAAGTGAAGATATGAGATTTGGCCGGATTGTGGCCTCGTTTTGCGAGTTTGTGGGTTTAATTCTTTGGTTTCTGGATTCGATTTGCCGGCTTTTAGGGACTGTTGGCTACAATCTCTCTATATTTCTGCCTCCCTCTCACTCGGTCTCTCTCTAATCGATCTAGGTGGAGCCCCAAACCGTACACCATGAGGCAGTGATGATACGTTTTCTTGAGTTCGATTTTCGGAGATTGAGTATATGGTGACCATTCCTATGGAGGGGCAATATTGCTAGCATAGTCTCCATTCTTCAGGGGCCAATACCATATTCATCAATGGTGGGGACAGTGTGTTCTATCATCACATATATGAGCCTTACATTTTTAAAAAAAGAAATTGGATCTCAATTTGAAGATATAGGTATGTAAATTTTAGATCTGTAAATTATTTATGTTGATGATATTGTTTGATGTTGATGATGTTGTTCTTGCTGTGGTGTTGCTTCTTTTAGAGGGAGACTGAGATAGAGACTGAAAGAGTGAGTAAATACCATGCACAAAGGAGCGGGCCAAAATTGTCAATTGTTGTATTTCTTAAAAATCATGTTTCCTCCAGGTAGGAAGAACCTGGTGGAACGGAGTTGGCACTATCTAGTATTAACTGTGCGGTAGGAAATTACTCATCAAGTGAGAAAGAGAAAAATTAAGGGTTAATTGCATTTCCTCTGTGATTAGGGGTTTGTGTTAAACACCCCCGGGTCTCACATGTTCCGAAATCACTCCTTGTGGTTTCATTTTTGTGCTTCAGGGGAGGTAAATTTCGGTTAACTATGGTTAAAGACGTAAACAACCCTCTACATATGGGCTTAATTAATTATTATCTCCTCGAACTATTGCTCTCTCTCTCTCTCTCAAACTGCTATTTCTCTCCCTTCCTTCAACTTTTCATCTTCCTTCTTCATTGTTTTTATTTCTTTAGAGAATTCAACTGGACAAAGACTCGTATTACTTTGTGAAGCAAGACACTATGAAATTAGTATTCAAAATCATTCATATCAATCGATGAAAACAAGTAAAAATAAACCTCGCTCTCTCTAATTTATAATTCCTAAATTAATTACAAGTCCAAAGTGTGCAAGTATGCTATGCAAAATTTCTGTAAGTCTCATTTGAAATTACCCTCCATTATCATTAATTACTAGTGTGCCATATTTTATAAAATAAACAGGTGACGTAAACAATTGTATTTTTCTCATAAAAATCACTACTTATATAAATATTCACTCTAATAAAATATTAAGTAAGAAATCGTATATTAGATATATACACTCTCATATTTAGAAAATAATAATCTATTTACAACACGTTTATTTGTAAGTGTTTTATAGTATGTCACATATCGTGTTGAGACAATTATGTTTATGTAATATATAAGTATGGGATGTTTTGTTCACGATTTCTGCCGTATCTATCTTTACGAGTAGCGCCCTCCCGGTCTCTCCCGAGCCGGAACTAGGGGGTGTTACAGAAATCCTTACCTCCCCGTATGCGGCATGAAATGAGTTAGTGTCCAGACACCATCGCTCCAAGAAGGCTTTAAAAAGATGAGTACAATGTTGATACGAATACATTAAGATATAAAGAGCCATGAAAATCTCGACTTTCCCTAGAACAAGCGAATTGTCGAAGCACACCTCCTTAACTCAAAACTGCAATTCTGAGGATCGAAAGAATCCGCTGGTTTGTTGAACACCAAAGGTAGGATCCCAATTCAATTCTTTTTATTCGTTGTCTTGTGAAGCGTATCAAAGATGCTAGGTGCTCCTGTTGGATCGGTTTCCTCTTTGGGAAATGGGCGAAGAAGAGCAAGCCGTTGGGATCCGCTCTGCGTAAAAAACCCGGACCTAGCATAGGAAGAGCACGATCGATTAACCTAGTGGGTTAAGTTATAATTTTCCTGAAAAGGACCTCTGTTGATCGGAAGGGTCACCAGACGGACCAAGGGGGGATGCCTCTCAACCCTACTTCCAGTCTTGTCATTGGGATCATCTTCGTTGAGTTTTCAAAGATTCTCGGTCTTGACAAACTCAAAATACGCAACTTGTTGCAGAAAAGAAGGGTTAGATACATATAAAATGCAAACCATAAAGAACAAAACCAAAGCGACCAAACATCCGGAAGGATGAAAGCCGAGCGAATGCTCGACCAAACACCCGTCAGGATGCAAGCTGCGACCAGACATCCGGAAGGATACAAGACGAGGATGTGTGCGACCAAACATCCGGAGGGATGAAAGCCGCAGCCAAACACCCGGTAGGATGAAAGCCGAGCGAATGCTCGACCAAACACCCGTTGGGATGCAAGCTGCGACCAAACATCCAGAAGGATGCAAGCCGAGTATGTGCGCGACCAAACATCCGGAGGGTTGAAATCCGCGACAAAACGCCCGTCAAGATTAGATCCAAGCAAATTCTTGACCAAACACACGTCAGGACGCGAGCCGCGGCCAAACATCCGGAGGGATGCAAGCCGATGACGTGCACGACCAAGCACCTGTCAGGATGTAGGCCGAGCAAATGCCCGACCAAACACCCATCAGGATGTAAGCCGGCACTATGAGATCACAAATAAAACAATATATGAACTCAAACTGTATGACAAAGTATGAAAGTCATACCAGTGTGGCGAGACATAGTTCGCGAGGAAACGAAAATGTGATGGGGACAAGGAACTGCCTTATTCAAGAAAAAAAGGTCAGCGTTAATAATTCGCACAAGTATGAGACTTTTCAAGGTGCATTGAAAGATCCAAGACATGCTACTAAGTTGTAACTTAAACAAAAAGTAAATAAAAGAAATAACCAACTCACAATAGTGAGTTCACATGGTAAGGCAAGATGTTAAGACTCAAAAAGTTGAGTAACGTCTTGATGCACTATGCAATAAAAAAAAATGTGGCCGCATTATGATAATCGTGCTCATGATGCGTGGGAAAACACAAAACGTCTTCAGATACTATGGTGTCAAGTCACTTTAATGGCTAGTAGCATGTCCTGGGCAAGAAATATGTTCGGCAATACGAAAACTTGTGATGGGCCATGTTATTCAAATGGAAGAAAAAAGTTTGTGCATGGAAGCGAAATGGCGAGCATACCCGAGAAGCATGCTACAAGAAGGTTCCTGGAGCCGAGTCTGGTGTCGGAAAGACCCTGCCACATACATGGAAGTTTGATAAAATGTTTCTAACACCAAGAAGCAAACAAGCTGTGTGATGTACAAATGAACGACAAAGCCACATGACTTGTGAGCATTAAAGTATGCTCACGGCGTCGGCAAAAAAATTATAGTAATGTGCAAACAAAGATGCAGAGAACCAAGCCTTAGCTAAATATACATAGCTACAAAGTGACTGGTTGTCAAATGAAAGTGCAGAAGCAAAGTTTATTAAAGACCCTTAGCACTAGCTGACATGATTCATAACCATGCTAGTGAAGGATTGTAAAGATTTATGGATTTTCATGCAAATTGGTGAATTAATAATTCCTAAAGCACGAGGTACAACTGGAGCACTTGATACCATATAAATTCTACTGGTTCTCAACGATGAAATCATGTTCGACCGAACCATCCTCTCGAATTGCCTCATGGCACCCTGTTCGTGAATCATGAAAAGGGGTTCAAACAAATTCACAAGCAATTTGTTACTAGTTGAAACAGGATGTAACCGTTTTCTGCCTTAGGGTTCAATTAACGCAATGGTGTTGAAAAATCTTGATATGACCACTAATACATTGGTGGTCGTTTATGAAGTCACATCCCTATTCGCGCAAAAGAATGAAAGAGCAAAATACGCGGCATAAACCAAGAGATACGTGATGGACGTCGTTGTTGGGGCACGATCGAAGACTGAAATAGCAATAGTCGGTCCGGAAAAGGAAGGGACATGTCCAAAATTACGAGTACGAAATTGTAATTGGACAACACAGAAACGATAGTGAACTTTTCCTGGTACAGCTCTCAGTGGGCTGAATTAGGATTTGTTCTTTGTGCATGGGTCCTGTTGGGGAATTATTCGTCGACCCGAATTCCCGCCGCAACGGAAGCAAAAACAACGCCACATGATCACACACTCAACACACGCAAATTAGGAGAAGAAAAACGACACACAAGAATTTAACGTGGTTCGGCAAAACCGCCTACATCCACGGGAGGAGGAGAATTTCACTATATCAATGAGGGAATACATCGTAGGGGAGAGACAACTCAATTCGCGGAACACGTCGACGCGGTACTCTCATCCTCATAGACTACATCTATGAAACCCTAACCTCTCACATCCGCTCACTGATATTTATCACCAATTCTCTCTCACCACTCCTCACCTAAATTAGAACTCTTGTAGAGCCACCTATAAATAGGCCACACCGACTTGGGTTCCAAGGAATCCTAATTGCACTAATATTAGTAAACAACACCAATAAGGAATACTAGTAGATTTCAGATTCTACTAGTTTCCAAAATAACAAATTCCTAATATTTCCAAAACCGCATAAACAAGACAAAAAATCCAACAAGCTCCACCTTGTCTTGAATTCTGCGACCACCCGACAAATTCATTATGTAATACCCCGGTATTTTCGGGGGTATTTTGAGAGTTTAACGAATATTTCGGGCCGTTATTTGAGGTTATAAAAGTTATTTTCTTTTATTAAATAGTTTTCTTCTTTTTACATTATTATTATTATGATTATTATTATTATTATTATTATCATTATTATTATTATTAGCAAAGAATAGTTTTAGCAAAAGTATTTTTTTTTCTCTTAGAAAACAATCTTTTTCCAGTTACGTATTAATATTAATATTACTAGTGTTGTTATTATTATTTTATATATATATATATTTTATCGATAGTATATTCTTCTAAGATGACATTTTTAGTTAGATTGTGTACAATTGTTAGTGAAGTGTAGCGGGTCAGGTAACGTTTATAATGTGTCAAAAAGTGTAGTTTTTATTTAGTTTTTACGTGACGGACCACCGCGTGGTGTGGCGCACCCGCCACACCCAATAGCTTCACCAACCATCTTCCCCAGTCCCATTTCTTTTTCACAGAGGAAGTTTGTTTCCAGATTTCGCCGGCGACCACCATGGCAAACACCAATCTTGACCTCTCTTCTTGCGATTTTCGCCCAAATCACGCCAATCAAGCCAATTATCTCATCCTTGCAATCAATTTCGCCATTCCCTCTTACCAATTCAAACCCGGAAATCACTCCGTCGAAATTCCCGATCGGGAACAAACCCAGCAACTCTCTCACCCTCTCTCTCATGTCTCTCTCTCTCGTCACTCTCTCTCTCTCGCGCTCTGTCTCTCTCTCTCTGTGCGGTGCCGAGCCAAGTCCGGCCGAACCCAAGCCCGGCAAAAGCCGAACCCAGGTCCGGCGGAGAGGACCCAAGCCCGACGCCGTCTCTCCCTCTCCCCCTCTGCGCCCTGTTTTGCCGACGAACCCGGACGCCAAACCAGGTCCGACGAACCCAGTAAGGCGAACCCAGGTCCGCCAGTGCCGCCGCTCCCCGCTGCGTCGCCTCTGCCACCGACGCCGCCCCCTTTTCGCCTTCCGCCGTTTTGATTGGTAAACACCCAAGCTCGTGTCTTGAGTTTTGATTTTCAGTTCTTGCTCACAATTTATTTTCCCATTCATTGTTGAGAATCAATTGGTGTGGTGTTGTAGTGTTACAGTGGGTGTATTTGGGGAAGAAGGCGTAGGTGAAAATTGTAAGTGGAATTGGGGGTAGTTTATGTATGATCCGAAACGTGTGGGGGTAATATTTGTCCTTTATGAACCTGAATGGGGGATTAATGTCCTTTACAAATCTGTTGGTTATGATAGTGTACATTATGGGTTTTAGATTTACTTCATCTATTTTGTTGTAAATTGTTTTGTACATTTTCTTTTAAAATAAAGTTTGATAAAGTATATTCTGAAAATAAACATTTAGTTTTTTAATTGCTTTAAACGATATTTTCTAAGTACAAGTATAATAAGTATAATATGTTTTACCTACCAACTAAATAGTCATGTCTTGTATATATCGAACTTTGAAATCTTTTCTTGTAATAACATTGTTTTTCATCAATATAACTTTATAGTAAGAGTAGTTGAGTTTTAACTTTTATTTAAGCTCCCCTTTTTATTAACCTAAACTTCAAATTAAAATAGCTACTTATTATTTATATAAATATACTTTCTTAAATCAAATAAATGCTATAGAATACTAAATAGAGTTTTCCTTACAACAATTCTTATTTTTTTATTTTATAAACCACTATTTTCTTATTAATTGTATACCATGAACGTGCGACTTATAGCTATTAAAATATAACTTGTTTGGGGGAGCATGGGGATTTGCACTTGCATCCACATAGGACATTTTAATTGTAAAATTTGTCGTGTGGTGAATTCGTGTTAATGTAGGACTATTTGATTATTGTAGATTCAGAATTCGTAGGAGACGAATTCGTTGAGGACCCCTACTACTAGTTGCGTGCTTTCTTGTGTGTGAATCTCCCTGCATTATCAGGTAAGTTATATGCGCAATACCTTTAAGTTATCAAAATGTCTCTTGGCGTGTGTTATCTTTCTAAATCGCTCATGAACTACTAGAATCGTGATACTGGAAAATTTGACAAGTTTTGAATTCCTTTTTGCAAAGGCAACTTTGAAAATGTGTGGTTACTTGAGAAAAACTCGAAAGTCATGTGAAACGATAATTGGACGATAATAGAATTGGGAACGATGTGCAGAGGATGCGCGTGAAGGCCAATGGCCGGGAACACCTATGTGTGATTTCCCTAGGGATCTTACCCTCTTATTTATCGTGGAATCTATGAGTACTACCTATGCATGTTTAGGTCACGACTGTATAGGGGTGCCGGCACTTAAGGTCTCATTAGAATGGTTAGGGCGGGATAGCGAAGGGCTATCTACTAACGTCCGGGGAAATACCCCATTATTATTATTTATTCCATCGTGACCTCTCTGTCCACATCGTACTCGTTGGGGCTCGTGGGCTACGCCTCAACCAAACCGAACATTAAAATCTAGATCTTGGTTACTGTTTATATATGCTCGAAATCTCTCCATCTTCGGGTAACTACCACTGAGTTTATCAATTATTCGTTATCATGTTTTAAATGAGATTTTAGCAAATCGTGTGTTATTGTTTTTAGCCAAAACTCTGTTTTACATATTGTGGTATACCTTACTTAGTTTTTACTAATTAAATGTTTTTCTGCGGTCGGCTATCGCTATTTCAAAACCCGCAGGTTAAGCTAGCTGGTGTTGAACGCGCACACGAGCTAAGGATTAGAATCTTGAGTAGCAAACATCTTTTAGTAATTGTATCACTTGGTTTAGACAATATTTATGTTTTGTTCAGCAATGTAAGGAAGGTCATCCCTTTTATTTCAATAAAGTATTCTTTGGATCATCGTTAAGTTGTACTAGCAGGAACCGTAGGATCCGGGTTGTTGCAGATGGTATCAGAGCCGACGGTTCCAACGCTAGTGCGACTTTTCGTTTTCCATTAAATAAAGATTAAAAGTAATTGGAAACTTTTCAAAATTTAAAATTGACATAGGATGACCAAAACTGGAATAAAATTAAACAAGCCGGGGATGTGGGTTAGCGTAGCCGTGTTTTTCTTTCTAAATTCCTAAGTGTGTTGTGTGGTTAATTGTTAATCCCTATTAGTTGTGAAGGAATAATTTGTTATGTGGATTATTTGATAGCTGGATTTATAAATGTTTACGTCTTCAAGACTTATGTGTTGCATGTATGTGAATTGGAGTAGATTCCTTTCGATCTTGGCAACCTAGATGTTATCTTAGCTATGAACTAGCTTAGCAAGTACAAATAAACCATAGAGTGTACGAACCAAAAGGTTAGATTCCGTGGACCCGAAAGGTGAACGTCTACCCTATAGGGGTATAACCATTGGACCCAAAATCCAAATTGTGTCAGCCTTAACCATACTCTCAGATTGAAGATTTAGTCGATAGGCAACCTCTTCTATACGATCCCGTACTTTGTGTGGTCCGATAAACTTGAGGCTCAGCTTTCCTTTCTGATTAAAACGCTTAATCCCTTTGCATGTGAAACCCTTATGAACACTTCGTCGCCAACCTTGAATTCTAATGGCCTTTTCTTCAAAATCCCATGAGACTCTTGTCGATCCTAAACTGCCTTCATTCTTTGCTGATTCATCCGAATTTGGTTTGTCGAGTCCTCAATCAGTTGTGGTGAAAGAATGATCGTCTCGCTGTTGTCGCTCCAACACAGTGGTGTCCTGCACTTCCTCTCGTGCATTGCTTCGTAGGATGCCATCCCTAAACCATCATGGTAGCTTTTGTTACAAGAGAATTCGATAAGTGGTAACTTGTCCACCCATGAACCTCTAAAGTCCCAAAATGTCAGCTCTTATCATGCCTCCCGATATCTAGATCGTCCTTTTAGTCTTTCAGTCCGTAGCTGGGTGAAATGTTGTGCTCAACCTTAGCTCGGTGTCCATGTTCTTTTGTAACTCCTTCCTGAAATGTGATATGAAGTTTGAATGTCAATCTGAAATATTCGAGTTAAGTACTCCGTGTAGTCTTACCACATTCTTGATGTATGCGTCTTCCATCTTTTTCATGTTTCACGTGCCCTTCACAGAAATGAATCTTGCGCCTTGTTCAGTCTATCGACTACCATCTAGATCTGGATCAACCCATTCGTCAAAACAAGTAAATCTGTAACAAATTCCATTGAGATGGAGTCCCATTTTCAATCTCCAATTATTGCAATATCCCGCCTAGTCTCTTGTGCTCGGGCATGACATTTTTACAAGTCAAACACCGAAAGTTCCTTTTGACAAAACCAGCTATTTTCCTTCTTCAAATCTTTCCACCCGAAGTACTTTTTCAAATCCTTGTATAACTTGCCTTTTCCTGGATGTACCGATTATGGTGTGTTATGTGCTTCCTTCATAATCTTTTCTTTACTTCCGCGCATTTCATTGGTCCACACTATTTTCCCTTGAATTTCACTCTACCATTTGCCTCCACTTTGAAATCTAGTGCTTCGACTTTGTTGATTCTCTCCTTGATCATTTATAGGAAAACGTCTTCTTTCTGTGATTCCTTTGTCTCTACGAAGATTTCCGGTACCACCGTTAAATTACTCGTGGTTCCCTTCGTACAGATTTCAATCTCTAGCCTTCGAAACTCTTCGCAAAGCTTAATTGGCAAAACCCACATTGATTTTACCGTATAATTCGTATTCCAACTCAATGCATCCGCTACTACAGTTGCTTTTCTTTCGTGGTATTGGATATTAATGTCGTAGCCTTTCACTAACTCTAGCAAATTTCCTTGTCGCATATTCAACTCCTTTTTTGGTTAATATGTACTTCGAGCTCTTGTGATATGTATATTTTTGCAATTCGTACCTTTGATATAATGGCTCCTGATCTTCAGTGCAAACACTTTGGCTGCCAACTTCAAATCATGAATACGGTAATTCTCCTCATAAGACTTTTGTTGCCTGGAAGCATAAGCGATCACCTTGCCAGTTTTTCTTTCCATTAAAAAACACATCCTAGCCCATGCTTGAATGCATCGATATGGACTTCAAATTCTCATCCTTCATTAGGTAACGTTAACACATGTGCTGCCGTCATCATATCCTTCAGCGTTTGTATTGGTTAGACTCCATAACGTTTTTTTTTCACGACCCAAACTCAAAGCTTATGTTCCTGACCCGAGTCATATCCTTGTTGCGAGCCCGTCGAACTTGATCTCTCCCTTACCGACACCCCTTCGACCAAATTCGATCCGAGTGACGGGGACGTCACTCCTTTTAAGGGAGATGTGATTTAACAGCCATGCATTTAACTACCCATCTTGTCTTGTTATTATGTGCACATTAGAACTGCATACTTGCATTGGGAGATTGGATTTATAATTGCATTGGGTGATTTGATTTATGCTTGGGCGATTCGATTTATACTTGCATGGGAAGATTCGTTTTACTTTAAGCTTCGGGGACGAAGCTTTGTTTTAAGGGAGATGTGATGTAATACCCCGGTATTTTCGGGGGTATTTTGAGAGTTTAACGAATATTTTTGGGCCGTTATTTGAGGTTATAAAAGTTATTTGCTTTTATTAAATAGTTTTCTTCTTTTTACATTATTATTATTATGATTATTATTATTATTATCATTATTATTATTATTAGCAAAGAATAGTTTTAGCAAAAGTTTTTTTTTTCTCTTAGAAAACAATCTTTTTCCAATTACGTATTAATATTAATATTACTAGTGTTGTTATTATTATTTTATATATATATATATATTTTATCGATAGTATATTCTTCTAAGATGACATTTTTAGTTAGATTGTGTACAATTGTTAGTGAAGTGTAGCGGGTCAGGTAACGTTTATAATGTGTCAAAAAGTGTAGTTTTTATTTAGTTTTTACGTGACGGACCACCGCGTGGTGTGGCGCACCCGCCACACCCAATAGCTTCACCAACCATCTTCCCCAATCCCATTTCTTTTTCACATAGGAAGTTTGTTTCCCGATTTCGCCGGCGACCACCATGGCAAACACCAATGTTGACCTCTCTTCTTGCGATTTTCGCCCAAATCACGCCAATCAAGCCAATTATCTCATCCTTGCAATTAATTTCGCCATTCCCTCTTACCAATTCAAACCCGGAAATCACTCCGTCGAAATTTCCGATCGGGAACAAACCCAGCAACTCTCTCACCCTCTCTCTCATGTCTCTCTCTCTCGTCACTCTCTCTCTCTCGCGCTCTGTCTCTCTCTCTCTCTGTGCGGTGCCGAGCCAAGTCCGGCCGAACCCAAGCCCGGCAAAAGCCGAACCCAGGTCCGGCGGAGAGGACCCAAGCCCGACGCCGTCTCTGACAGCGTAAACCTATACGATCAAGTAATATAGAGTATGTAATTGTGACTCTGGTTGTCGAACCCTCGAGAACAGTTTAAGTTGTTGCTAATTTGAATTAGAATTAGACGCAAAGTTTGTAAAAAGGAGGAAGGTTTGGGATTCAACTCTACTCACTAAATTGCAGTAAATAAAACAGTGTTTATAAAAGCTTATTTTATTTTTCTGTTGAATATTTTGCAGAAATTGTTGTAGTTGTAAAAGTCGATAATTCTAAAAATCTAGGTTCCAGGATCCCCTAGGGTTACTCTCCAGCTTCCATAGTATATTCAATTTCAGAAACACACAGTGGTTTTGTTTATGCCAGCATACCAATAGTACAATCTCCTCTCGGTCTCATGCACCTATCACTCGACTGCAGATTTTCGGGTCCTCTCGGTCCACCTAAATCTGCAGGTTCGTTCTAAGTCTGCTAGGGTTACAGGTTTTCCTCTCGGTCTCCCCCTAAACGTCTAGCAGTTGGTCTAATGCTTCTGGGCTAGTCCCCTGATTCTCTTCACCTCTCGGTCCATCAAGGCAGAGTACTAAATCCTGTCTTTTCTTCCTAACTTTCAATGGTCACTCTCGTGCACCAGATCCTGTCTGTAGCACTCCTGGGTGATCAAACCATTCATGTATGTAAATAAAATCAAAGACAGAATAATAAACAATCCATCCTGTATTAAGGCTTAGCTAGCCATGCATCTGAAAATCAAACAACCAAGTCTGCTGAATTCATAAACCCTAGGTTCACCAAGAACCTAGGCAAAAGGTCTAGCTAGCTTGCATTATTAAAAAACAACGTTTCATAAAGAGAGAAAAGATCAAACTAGTTATTTTCTGAAAATACTGGAAAACTGCTCCAATCCTGCTCTGCTCCAACCCTGGCTGCTGTGATGATGATGATAGATGTGTGAGTGTGTATGCGTAACCCTAATTCAGTGCTGGGACACCTCCTTTTATACTGCCACAGTCTCCAAAACTGATGCACGAAATTCCTGTTTTAACCTCGAAAAGACCCGTCCTGGAAGCTTCTGGAAACCTTCTGTGCGTTCGAACGCACACCTCCTGCGTTCAAACGCAGTGCGTCTGAACGCACACCTTCTGCGTTTGAACGCAGGCCTTCACCATTTTTCTTCCTCTGGCTTCTGACTTCTGGACCCGTGCGTTTGAACGCAGCTCGCCTGCGTTTGAACGCACCCCTTAGCCTTTCCTTCTTCTGAGTGTTGAGTCCTGCGTTTGAACGCAAGAAGTGCGTTTGAACGCACCCCTTAACATTTCAGCACTTCGGCCTCCGAACCCTGCGTTTGAACGCAGACTGCCTGCGTATGAACGCAGGACTTAGCCAATTTTCTGCCATTTTCCTGCTGCTCCCATCTTGTGCGTCTGAACGCAGCTCCTCTGCGTTTGGACGCACCACTGAGCCTTTTTTCCTCTTTTTCTGCTCAGCTTTCCTGACACGCTGCCTCCCATCCAAGTTAATCTCATGCATTTTTCGGCACCTGTTACCTGCACATCATAACACGCAGCCGCGATCATATCCAACAAACAAAAGTATGCATAAAATTACTCAAATTTTGCAATCATGATCTATAAATCTCTGCCTCGTACCAGGTGGAAAATAAGCTGAAAATGGCCAAACTCAACTCTCACAGGGTTAAAACCAATGGTAAAAAGATGTCCCAGACTAATACATTTTCAAGCTGTCAAAATACCCCCACACTATCCTCTGCTCGTCCCGAGCAGACCCTTGCATACTGCCTTGCAGACCCATTTTTGCATACTTTAATTGCATACTTCCCCTTTTTCACAGATTCAAGACACAGACCAAAAGACTCAATAGATGACTGACTCAGGGACAGGATATACACAAACTGACTCAAGACTCAGCAAAATTTTTTTTATTATTTTCTGAAATTGGGCAACCTCTCTATCATAAACTGAAATCATCAAACCCTCACAAGTTCATTTCGACATTCCACAACACGCAGCAAGAAATGATATAAACTGATCCTATGCACAAACTCACTAAGGTATCCCCAAACATCCACCAAACCAACCAAGATAAAGCACGTCTTTTGACTTAGAGGGTCCAGGCATCTACAGTCAACAGATAATTTTTCTTCGCCAAGTCATTTGAGGTTTTCAGACCCTCTTAGCCGTTATTGCGTTTTGATTTGCAAATTGTCCCATTGCTGGGAGACACAACTCCTGTGTAATACGGCTTGACTTTAATTTCCCTCTTAAGCTCTAAATTGGATTGAATCCAAATTTTCCATGTGAATGGAAGCACATTATATTGTTTCTCCTTTAAGCACAAAATATTATTTTTTTATTTATTTATTATTATTATTATTTTTTTAATAAACAATCCTCTGTTTTTTACAACTGTGCAGTAGAGCTTTAAGAGTGCGGGCTTTTTAGGATTTTCTCTTGGAACCACCTTAAGGGATGGTGGTGTACATTCCCCAACTTCGCTTAGGCCGAAGACTTGTACCACATAAAACCGACTCTACACGAAGGTCCACCCCAGATTCCAAGAGTCCACCAGTTTCCACTGGAAACAGAATATTCAATTATCTAAGGACCAAATCTGCCTAGCACACTAAAGAAGTCAAAAGTATGCCTGTTATCTACTTTCCACATTCCTGAATACCCGGGATAGCCTGTCGTGAGAATTGTGCACAAAATACTAAAATTTGAAGTATCCCTGCTTCGGTGCTTCCTACTCTCATAAGCTCTTTCATTGGATTCTCTTCAGTTTCTAGGTCCTAAGTTGCCCTTTCTCAATTTTTTTTTATATATATATATATTTTTTTTATTATTTTTTCCGTTTTTTATTTTTTTTTTTATTATTTTTTTTTCATGCAAAGTCAGAACGGTTGGTGGGTAGACTCAACATAAAAAAACGTGCTGACTCAAAAAAAAATGAAAATAAAATGAAAAATAAAATTGACAAAAATATGCTGACATGGCTATGCAGGAGGACACGATTCCCCACCCCCACACTAGAGGTGGCGCGTCCTCGCGACTCTACTGATCTGGTCTGTAACTAGAATCTGTGTTCTCCGGAGTAGACTGGTCAGTCGGCTCAGGAGATGGTGAAGGGGTGCGCACTCTGGCGCGTTTCCTCGCAGCATGGCGTGCTGCGGCAGCGGTACCAGCGTGGCTGGCACCGGGATGGGCACTGCTGGCCCCTGGGTCTGCATGCTCTCTCCTAGGTGGGTACTAGGTACCGGGTCTGCCGGGGTCACCTACACTGTCTGCATGTTCAGGGCTCGGTGTGGGGTCATGGCCAGAGAAGCTATCATATGGCCGGCTATCCTCCATTGTCCAGCTGGGACAATTATCACTCGAATAGCGGTCCGGGAAATTAAACCTCTTACCACGCATGTTGCTCTGAATTTCAGCAAGTGCCGCCTCATGAGCTCTCATTGCGGCTGTGTGAGCGTGGTATATATGCTTCTGGGTCTTGAACAATTTTCCAAGACCCCTGGCCATTTTCTTGACCGTCCTTACCAGGTAGTTCTGTACTTTTTCTTGGGCCTTAATTTTCTTTCTGACCCATTCCTCATGCTCAGTCCTCTCCAGGCGCCCAAAAGAGCTGCGCCTGGCCCCTCTGCTGGACTGCCCCAAGTCAGGGTCGGCCTGCCTGTGTTCACTGGTACTGGCAGAGCGGGGCAGTTGGAAGGGACCTGGTAAGGCTGGAAAACCCCCATCACCGGGAGGGGGTGGTGGTGGCATGCCAACACCCCCACCCTGAGGTGGAACATCATCATCATCATCGTCCACTTGGACAAATTCAGGAGGCCCGTGCACGGCCTCATGCAACGCACATCTCATGTTCTTGTACTTTCGAACCTGAATTGGTCGAATATCTCTCAGGTCGCCAGGAATTACCACCCGATAGTCCTGTGCCATTTTTGTTAACATCCCCAGGAGACCCAAACCCTTCTTGCTGTGAGTCTCTCTTCGTTCCCGGAAAAACTCACAAATAATCTCCGGGAGGCTTACAGGCTCTCGGGCCATCAGACAGTAAACCAACAGGGCAATATTATAATCAATGCGGGTAAAGTGTTTTATACCCACAACTCTGTTGTTCACCCACTCGGTCCACCATCTCGCCTCACGAATCAGGTAGGTCGCAGGGAGTTTCCGGTAGGAAGGACTCCGTTCAGGGTAGTACCAAGCAGCGCCGGGTACACCAGCACACAGGGTGGTCAAGATCTGCTCACTCAACTGCTCAGATGGATGACGCCTCAGTTCCTGAAACTGACAGTCATCCAACACTAACTCCAGACCCAGACTCTCTCGGATACTCTCTGGGGTGATTCGAATCCATCTCTTTCTGCAGTAAATCCAGTCAATTGACTGGGCTTCACTGTTCATGCACTGCTGGAGATTGCTGTAAATCTCCTTAGCCAGCACAGAACTGACCTGCAGATTGGTAAACCCAGTAAACAAATCCCCAAAATGATCCTGCCCAGTATAGTTGAACAGTTCATCCCCCATTGCTACTCTATCACGGGGAAAGGTCCTCTCAGCAGGTATGTCATACCAAATCTTTTTGTCTTGCAGAAAGAAACGGTGAGCCTCCATGTTAACAAACCTATGGTAGCAAACGGCAGTCTATGATGTTCAAAGGTGCAATCGCCCTATCAGGCCTCATGTAAGGACTATCCTCATCCATTTCAAGATTCAAGCAGTAAAAATTGACAATATTCAAAGAGAATGAAAAGATAGAACCTGGCTACCCGGAGTGAATCTTACGGGTACAGATCTGGAAATTTCTCTATGAAGTGGATCTGTCGGTGTTTGGATCGGATGAGTTTGACCACCCCCACACTGTTTCTGACCTTCTGGTGGTCCTGCGGTGGTCGTCGGAGGTTGCTGGCGGCAGACTGCTCTGGCGGCTGCTAGGGCAGAGAGAATTTCTAGAGAGAGAGTTGAAAACTGGATGACTTGTGTGAAAATGAGTCACTGTCATCCGTACAGTATATATAGGCAAACTTTCAGAAATTGCAGAATGGCCCCGAAATTTCAAAAATTTTCAAATTTTTCCGAAATTTTTGATACCGCTCAAATGTGCGTTTGAACGCAGATCTTGCGTTTGAACGCACAGCTTAAACTTTTCTGGAAATTTTGAAGGTCTGATGATCTGCGTTTGAACGCACGTTGTGCGTTTGAACGCAATGCTTGAAGGTCCATGAATTTTCTGGGTTTGATGAGTTGCGTTTGAACGCACATGCGTTGCGTTTGAACGCAGTTCTTATCTTCTGCAATCTCTCTGATGAGCTGCGTTTGAACGCACATGAGTTGCGTTTGAACGCACGCCTTTGTCTCTAGAAATTCTCTGCTGATTGGGTCTGCGTTTGAACGCAGGATCTGCGTTTAAACGCACGTCCTTAGATTTTTCCACCTCATCTCTGTCTTCTTGCGTTTGAACGCACATGCGCTGCGTTTAAACGCACCACTTGGTGGCTGGAAATTTTCACTGCGTGATCTGCGTTTGAACGCAGCTCCTCTGCGTTTGAACGCACAAGTGTTAACCGTTTCCAGTGCTTCTCCTGTCCGTTGGTGGGGCTGCGTTTGAACGCAGGGTGTCTGCGTTTGAACGCACATGTGCGTTTGAACGCAGACACCGGCGTTTGAACGCACTCCTCTGATTCCTGAAACACTGAGTTCAACATTAAATCCCTCTTTCTCACTTTTCTCTCAAATTATGAACGTTGTAAAAATTATATAAAAACAACTAATATATGTTGGGTTGCCTCCCAACCAGCGCTTGTGATTTACAGTCGACAGCCCGACTTTGTTACCTCTGCTGTAATCACGGAATGTCGAGGTAGAGTGCCTCTACCTCCATGATTTCCTGAGGATCCCTGTATGGCTTGACTCTATTCCCATTCACCTTGAAAACTGTATTATCCCTCGGGTTCTCCAGCTCCACCGCTCCCCATGATGTAATGTCCTTCACGATAAATGGTCCAGACCATCTTGAGCGCAGCTTCCCTGGATAGAATTTCATCCTTGAATTGTAGAGGAGAACCTTCTGCCCGATTTCTATCTTCTTTGGTAGAATGCGGTTGTCATGCCACTTCTTTGTTTTCTCTTTATAAATTTTGGCACTCTCATATGCAGTTTTACGGAATTCCTCTAGTTCAAGGAGTGCCATCTTCCGTTTGTTTCCTGATAAACTGTGATCCATATTCAGCTGCTTGATTTCCCAGTAAGCTTTGTGTTCCAATTCTACTGGTAAGTGACATGCTTTTCCAAACACCAGCTGGTACGGGGACATTCCCAGTGGGGTTTTGTAAGCAGTTCTGTATGCCCAAAGCGCATCATCCAGCTTTAACGACCAGTCCTTGCGTCCTGGATTCACAGTTTTTTCCAGTATGCTCTTTATCTCCCTGTTGGACACCTCTGCTTGCCCGTTTGCCTGAGGGTGATAAGGCAGTGATACCTTATGGATAGACACCCCGTACTGCTTTAGAACCTTGGCAAAGACTTTATTGATAAAATGAGAACCTTCATCACTGACCATGGCTCTCGGTGTTCCAAATCTGGTAAAGATGTTACGTTTGAGGAACCTTTCCACGACTGACGCATCGTTCTTCGGGCAGGCTATTGCTTCCACCCATTTTGACACGTAATCTACTGCCAATTAGATGTAGAGATTTCCCAGAGACGAAGGAAAAGGACCCATAAAATCAATACCCCAAACGTCAAAAGGCTCGACTTCCTGCCAAAGTGTCATGGGCATTTCATTTTGCTGGGAGATATTTTCTGTCCG
The DNA here is from genome assembly GCA_023055425.1 of Linanthus parryae. Lineage (NCBI taxonomy): Eukaryota > Viridiplantae > Streptophyta > Magnoliopsida > Ericales > Polemoniaceae > Linanthus > Linanthus parryae. The sequence goes on from JALGPY010000024.1 coordinate 2,152,670, forward strand.
TTGGCAGCGATCACAACTCTGCGCATAATCATGGCAGTCCTTGAAAACTGTTGGCCAGAAAAATCCTGACTGCAGCACCTTGTGAGCTGTTCTCGGTCCGCTGAAGTGTCCTCCACATTGTGCTGAGTGGCAGTGCTGAATTACCTCCAAAATTTCGTGACATGGAATGCATCGACGGAGAATATTATCTGCCCCTTGCTTGAACATATAGGGATCGTCCCAAAAATATTGCCTGCAATCTGAAATAAATTTCTTTTTCTGCCAAGGGGTGATGTCTTCAGGGAGTGCTCCATTGACCAAATAATTGGCTATGGCATAGTACCAGGGCCGTCTATTGGTCTTGATCTTCATAATATGTTCATCCGGAAAATTTTCTTGAATGGGCACCACTTCTTCTGTAGGCTTTTCCAGACGAGATAGATGATCAGCTACTACATTTTCAACTCCCTTTTTATCCCTGATTTCGACGTCAAATTCCTGCATCAGCAGAATCCAACGCAGCAGCCTTGGCTTTGCATCCTTCTTCTCCAGTAAGTATTTCAGTGCACTGTGATCTGTAAAAATAATGACTTTAGAGCCTACCAGGTACGATCTGAATTTATCCAGGGAAAAAACGACTGCCAGCAGCTCCTTCTCTGTAGTCCCATAATTAATCTGCGCCTCATTCAGGACCCTGCTGGCATAGTAGATGACGCTGCACACCTTGTCCTTCCGCTGTTCCAGTACTGCGCCCACAGCGTAATCACTGGCATCGCACATCAGCTCGAACGGGAGGGTCCAGTCTGGTGTTGTGATAATGGGTGCAGTCGTCAGCCTTTCTTTAAGCACGTCAAAAGCTTCTTTGCAGGCTTCATCAAATACGAAGGGCACATCTTTTCCCAACAAATTACATAGTGGCTTTGTAATTTTTGAGAAATCTTTAATAAACCTTCTGTAAAATCCTGCGTGGCCCAAAAAGCTCTTGATTGCCTTCACTGTGGTTGGATACGGCAGCTGCTTGATCACCTCTATTTTTGCCCTGTCTACTTCCAGCCCTTTACTGGAAATCCTGTGTCCCAGCACTATTCCTTCAGTAACCATGAAGTGGCATTTTTCCCAGTTGAGTACCAGGTTTGTTTTTCTGCAGCGAATCAGAACTCTGGCCAGATGGTATAAGCAATCTTCGAAGCTGTCCCCGAATAACGAAAAATCGTCCATGAAAACTTCCAAATTTTTCTCTATCATATCAGAGAAAATAGCCATCATACATCTTTGGAATGTTGCTGGAGCATTGCACAATTCAAATGGCATTCGTCTGAAGGCGAACGTTCCGTACGGGCAAGTGAACGTCGTCTTTTCTTGGTCTTCTAGATTTATGTAGATCTGGTTGTAGCCAGAGTACCCGTCAAGAAAGCAGTAATACGCATGGTGCGCTAGTCTGTCCAACATCTGGTCCATGAATGGCAGCGGAAAGTGGTCTTTCAGTGTGGCATCGTTCAGCTTCCTATAGTCCATACAGATTCGCCAGCCAGTGACAGTTCGCTGGGCGATCTGCTCCTGATCAGCATTCTGCACTACTGTAATACCCCCTTTCTTCGGTACACACTAGACAGGACTCACCCAGGTGCTGTCTGATATGGGGTATATAATTCCTGCTTCTAGCCACTTCATGACCTCCTTACGTACCACATCTTTCATGATTGGGTTTAGTCTCCGTTGAGGCTGGATAACTGGCTTCTTTCCTTCTTCGATTCTTATTTTGTGCATGCAATAATCAGGACTGATTCCCTTCAGGTCTGCAATTGTCCATCCGATGGCTTCTTTATGCTCTCGGAGTACCTCCAGTAGCTTTTGTTCCTGTTCCTGAGACAAAAGAGAAGAAACAATTACCGGCAGGGTATTATTTTCACCAATAAAAGCGTACCTGAGGTGTTCTGGCAACTGTTTTAATTCCAGGGCTGGTGGTTCCTGGAGTGACGGGACCAGTGTCATTTTCTGCTCGCCTCCTTCATCTCTGTATAGCTTGACCCAGCTTTCTGTTCCCATGATCTGCTCATCCTGTTGCTCTTCTGTTTCCTCTGGATACATGTCTTCAAATTCCTCCCATAAATCTTCTATCTCATCGCTTTCCAGATCATCAATTACCTCTACTGCAAAACAGTTTTCATGCCCATAATGATCGGGAAGATGGAGAGATTTGAAAACATTGAATTTCACTTTTTCTTCATTGATTTGCATGGACAGCTCTCCACTTTTGCAGTTAATAATGGCTTCACCAGTTGCCAGGAAAGGTCTGCCCAGGATCAGCGGAACCTCTCCTGCCTCCATATCCAGTATCACAAAATCTGCTGGAAAAATAAGCTCTCCCACTTTCACCAGGATATCTTCAGTTACTCCATAGGCAGGTTTCACAGATCTGTCAGCCATTTGAAGCATAATTCTTGTTGGACGTGGTTCTCCGACTCCTAGGCTTTTGAAGATGGTCAGTGGCATCAGGTTGATGCTGGCACCCAAGTCGCATAAGGCTTTTCCTGTGTATGCACTGCCCAGGGTTACTGGGATAACAAAGCTGCCAGGGTCTTTCTTTTTCAGTGGTAGACCATTTTTTACACAACTGCTCGCTTCTGCCGTCAGATTCACTGTTTCGAAGTCACTCATTCGCCTTCTACCATACAAGATGTCTTTGAGAAATTTCGCATAAGTAGGCATTTTGGCAAGTTCTTCAGCAAAAGGTATGTTTATCTGTAATTGCTTGAATACTTCCAGAAATCTGGCGTAGTCTTTGCTGTCATATCTCTTACGCGTCTTCAGAGGGTAAGGGACCTCCTTAGAAACTGGCACTGTCTCTGGATTACCCTCATTCGTCTGCGCTGCTTCCTGCTCGACCGAACCCCTTTTCTGAGGGTTAGCGGTTGAACTGTCTTCCCGGTCAATCACTTCCTGTTCAATAATTTTTGACTTTTCTGCGCGTGCATGACTGGGATACGGTGGATCCTGCAGTGCAATTCCACTCCGAGTTGTGATAGCATTGATTTGAGCGCGTGGATTGTTCACTGTGTTTGATGGTAAATTCCCTGGGGCTCGTTCTGCCTGGTTCTGTGCAAGCTGTCCATTCTGTACTTCCAGGTTGCGGATAGCAATCTTCATCTGGCTTACATCAGCAGTTAATGAGTCCATCTGCGCGAATCGAGTTTCCCACTGCTTATTGAATTTCTCCATATAGGACTCAAAATGTTGCTGTGACAGATTTAGCTGTGGTGCTGCTTGTGCGGGCTGCGCTGGAGCTGTCTGTTGTGCCTGTGGCCTGTGCTGGAATCCTGGTGCATATACTGCTGCATTAGGGATTTGCGTAGCGAAACCCTGGATGATCACGTGTGCCTGGTCTGTAGCGACTAGGATCCCACTGCTGCTGAACATAGTTGGCATCTTCGGTCTGAAGTTCCAGAATTGCTGCGTCAAAGTCAGGTTCATCTACTGATGCAACCGGCTTCTTTTCTGTATACACCTTCTTGACTAAGTCCTGTACCACTTTCGTGAGATTGTCAATCCTGTCATCAACCACTGGTTCTGCTACTGCTGTGAGCCTGCGATCATCAAACAGACGAGTATCCTGTTTGGCTAATTGCTTCATCAGTTCGTATGCTCCATCTTTATCCACATGGTATAAAAAGTTGCCCCCAGCTTCCCTATCAATCCTGTCTGCATTCTCCCTGTCAAGTGCATGGTAGAATACCTGCAGAATTTTCGCGTCCCCGAAGCCGTGATTGGGGCATTTTTTAACAAGTCTCATCAACCTATCCCATGCATCTACCACTGTCTCCCCAATCTGCTGTTTGAAAGATAAAATCTCACTCTGCAGCTTGATAACACGGGATGCAGGGTAGAATTTTGCCAAGAAATCAGCAACGCACCCTTCCCAGGTAGTGATAGACCTCGGTGGTCTTGCCTCCAGCCAATCTTTTGCTGTTCCGAACAAACAGTAGGGGAATAAAATCAGCTTTAGCGTGTCCGCTTCGACCCCTCTATACTTAATCTTGTTGCAGTAATCCTCAAATTTTCCAAGGAAGTCGTTTGGATCTTCATCTGCCTTCCCATTAAAAGGACAATGAGTCTGGGCGGTCTGAATGGTGGATGATTTCAGGTCGAAGTGCTCTGCTGTAATGGGAGGCACTACAATAGCTGGTTGATGTCCTCCGGTTGGGACTTCAAAGTTTTCGACTAACGCCCTTCCAGACCTGTTATAAGTCCTCTGATTGTTCCTGGCAGCAAAACCTGCTGCTATCAGCTCTTCAATGTAAAGAGCTATCTGTGCTGGAGTACGTTGCGGATGTCCTGTGGGTGTTCCTGTTTCGGTTGTGGTGTCTTCTCCGTGCTCAGATATCGCGGCTCGGTGTCTGCGACTTTGCTCTCTGAAAAGTTTTTCGGGATCTTCGAGTGGTGATACCAGTTTGCTGGGCAATCTGGGCATAAACTAGAATAGCCTGAAAATCAGATTTCAAGAGCAGTAAGACGAAAGGAAGTAACTGTAAAAATAAAAGAAAAAAAAACTCTGAGACTTATTCTAATGTCTCTTTAACAAAAACTGTAACCGTTCCCTGGCAACGGCGCCAAAAACTTGACAGCGTAAACCTATCTGCTTTTTCGCAAGTGTACGATCAAGTAATATAGAGTATGTAATTGTGACTCTGGTTGTCGAACCCTCGAGAACAGTTTAAGTTGTTGCTAATTTGAATTAGAATTAGACGCAAAGTTTGTAAAAAGGAGGAAGGTTTGGGATTCAACTCTACTCACTAAATAGCAGTAAATAAAACAGTATTTATAAAAGCTTATTTTATTTTTCTGTTGAATATTTCGCAGAAATTGTTGTAGTTCTAAAAGTCGATAATTCTAAAAATCTAGGTTCCAGGATCCCCTAGGGTTACTCTCCAGCTTCCATAGTATATTCAATTTCAGAAACACACAGTGGTTTTGTTTATGCCAGCATACCAATAGTACAATCTCCTCTCGGTCTCATGCACCTATCACTCGACTGCAGATTTTCGGGTCCTCTCGGTCCACCTAAATCTGCAGGTTCGTTCTAAGTCTGCTAGGGTTACAGGTTCTCCTATCGGTCTCCCCCTAAACGTCTAGCAGTTGGTCTAATGCTTTTGGGCTAGTCCCCTGATTCTCTTCACCTCTCGGTCCATCAAGGCAGAGTACTAAATCCTGTATTTTCTTCCTAACTTTCACTGGTCACTCTCGTGCACCAGATCCTGTCTGTAGCACTCCTGGGTGATCAAACCATTCATGTATGTAAATAAAATCAAAGACAGAATAATAAACAATCCATCCTGTATTAAGGCTTAGCTAGCCATGCATCTGAAAATCAAACAACCAAGTCTGCTGAATTCATAAACCCTAGGTTCACCAAGAACCTAGGCAAAAGGTCTAGCTAGCTTGCATTATTAAAAAACAACGTTTCATAAAGAGAGAAAAGATCAAACTAGTTATTTTCTGAAAATACTGGAAAACTGCTCCAATCCTGCTCTGCTCCAACCTTGGCTGCTGTGATGATGATGATAGATGTGTGAGTGTGTATGCGTAACCCTAATTCAGTGCTGGGACACCTCCTTTTATACTGCCACAGTCTCCAAAACTGATGCACGAAATTCCTGTTTTACCCTCGAAAAGACCCGTCCTGGAAGCTTCTGGAAACCTTCTGTGCGTTCGAACGCACACCTCCTGCGTTCAAACGCAGTGCGTCTGAACGCACACCTTCTGCGTTTGAACGCAGGCCTTCACCATTTTTCTTCATCTGGCTTCTGACTTCTGGACCCGTGCGTTTGAACGCAGCTCGCCTGCGTTTGAACGCACCCCTTAGCCTTTCCTTCTTCTGAGTGTTGAGTCCTGCGTTTGAACGCAAGAAGTGCGTTTGAGCGCACCCCTTAACATTTCAGCACTTCGGCCTCCGAACCCTGCGTTGGAACGCAGACTGCCTGCGTTTGAACGCAGGACTTAGCCAATTTTCTGCCATTTTCCTGCTGCTCCCATCTTGTGCGTCTGAACGCAGCTCCTCTGCGTTTGAACGCACCACTTAGCCTTTTTTCCTCTTTTTCTGCTCAGCTTTCCTGACACGCTGCCTCCCATCCAAGTTAATCTCATGCATTTTTCGGCACCTGTTACCTGCACATCATAACACGCACCCGCGATCATATCCAACAAACAAAAGTATGCATAAAATTACTCAAATTTTTCAATCATGATCTATAAATCTCTGCCTCGTACCAGGTGGAAAATAAGCTGAAAATGGCCAAACTCAACTCTCACAGGGTTAAAACCAATGGTAAAAAGATGTCCCAGACTAATACATTTTCAAGCTGTCAGTCTCTCCCTCTCCCCCTCTGCGCCCTGTTTTGCCGACGAACCCGGACGCCAAACCAGGTCCGACGAACCCAGTAAGGCGAACCCAGGTCCGCCAGTGCCGCCGCTCCCCGCTGCGTCGCCTCTGCCACCTACGCCGCCCCCTTTTCGCCTTCCGCCGTTTTGATCGGTAAACACCCAAGCTCGTGTCTTGAGTTTTGATTTTCAGTTCTTGCTCACAATTTTTTTTCCCATTCATTGTTGAGAATCAATTGGTGTGGTGTTGTAGTGTTACAGTGGGTGTATTTGGGGAAGAAGGCGTAGGTGAAAATTGTAAGTGGAATTGGGGGTAGTTTATGTATGATCCGCAACGTGTGGGGGTAATATTTGTCCTTTATGAACCTGAATGGGGGATTAATGTCCTTTACAAATCTGTTGGTTATGATAGTGTACATTATGGGTTTTAGATTTACTTCATCTATTTTGTTGTAAATTGTTTTGTACATTTTCTTTTAAAATAAAGTTTGATAAAGTATATTCTGAAAATAAACATTTAGTTTTATAATTGCTTTAAACGATATTTTCTAAGTACAAGTATAATAAGTATAATATGTTTTACCTACCAACTAAATAGTCATGTCTTGTATATATCGAACTTTGAAATCTTTTCTTGTAATAACATTGTTTTTCATCAATATAACTTTATAGTAAGAGTAGTTGAGTTTTAACTTTTATTTAAGCTCCCCTTTTTATTAACCTAAACTTCAAATTAAAATAGCTACTTATTATTTATATAAATATACTTTCTTAAATCAAATAAATGCTATAGAATACTAAATAGAGTTTTCCTTACAACAATTCTTATTTTTTTATTTTATAAACCACTATTTTCTTATTAATTGTATACCATGAACGTGCGACTTATAGCTATTAAAATATAACTTGTTTGGGGGAGCATGGGGATTTGTACTTGCATCCACATAGGACATTTTAATTGTAAAATTTGTCGTGTGGTGAATTCGTGTTAATGTAGGACTATTTGATTATTGTAGATTCAGAATTCGTAGGAGACGAATTCGTTGAGGACCCCTACTACTAGTTGCGTGCTTTCTTGTGTGTGAATCTCCCTGCATTATCAGGTAAGTTATATGCGCAATACCTTTAAGTTATCAAAATGTCTCTTGGCGTGTGTTATCTTTCTAAATCGCTCATGAACTACTAGAATCGTGATACTGGAAAATTTGACAAGTTTTGAATTCCTTTTTGCAAAGGCAACTTTGAAAATGTGTGGTTACTTGAGAAAAACTCGAAAGTCATGTGAAACGATAATTGGACGATAATAGAATTGGGAACGATGTGCAGAGGATGCGCGTGAAGGCCAATGGCCGGGAACACCTATGTGTGATTTCCCTAGGGATCTTACCCTCTTATTTATCGTGGAATCTATGAGTACTACCTATGCATGTTTAGGTCACGACTGTATAGGGGTGCCGGCACTTAAGGTCTCATTAGAATGGTTAGGGCGGGATAGCAAAGGGCTATCTACTAACGTCCGGGGAAATACCCCATTATTATTATTTATTCCATCGTGACCTCTCTGTCCACATCGTACTCGTTGGGGCTCGCGGGCTACGCCTCAACCAAACCGAACATTAAAATATGGATCTTGGTTACTGTTTATATATGCTCGAAATCTCTCCATCTTCGGGTAACTACCACTGAGTTTATCAATTATTCGTTATCATGTTTTAAATGAGATTTTAGCAAATCGTGTGTTATTGTTTTAAGCCAAAACTCTGTTTTACATATTGTGGTATACCTTACTTAGTTTTTACTAATTAAATGTTTTTCTGCGGTCGGCTATCGCTATTTCAAAACCCGCAGGTTAAGCTAGCTGGGGTGGAACGCGCACACGAGCTAAGGATTAGAATCTTGAGTAGCAAACATCTTTTAGTAATTGTATCACTTGGTTTAGACAATATTTATGTTTTGTTCAGCAATGTAAGGAAGGTCATCCCTTTTATTTCAATAAAGTATTCTTTGGATCATCGTTAAGTTGTACTAGCAGGAACCGTAGGATCCGGGTTGTTGCACATTAGCCATACTGGAGCTCTACATCATTGATGTCAATTCTGCTGCATTCGCCATGCTCCACGTGCATGGACCTCCAACGCATCTCCACATATATGCTCTGCACCCCCTCCCAGGGCGCCGCCTCGCACCTACGAAACAGGTGCGTCCCAAATTCTGCTACTTTGGGGAGTAGTGTGGCTCAATATCTCCACCAGCTAGCTCATCACCGGAGAGATCACCACCAACCATGTCAAGTGCAAACGATAATCCTTTGCTCTTCACTACTGCAGTGGTATTATTCATCACCGTTCTCGTCACTTGAGCACCGTCTCGAACCACCTGCAACTGCTTCATAGCCTGCACTATTTCCATGCTTCAGCGTTCTCACATGTCAGCCACGTGCTTCTCCACTCCAGCCCTGAGTGCTTGTCCTTGCACTGTTGCTTCTCATGTTCGATTCTACGCCTTCACCAAGGCGTCTTGCAAAGCCACCACTTTGCGGACCCTCTGTGACTTACCTCTCTTCTTGCCTCAAGTTTCTTAAGAGTTATTGTCACGAACCACACACAGAGATATCAAGACGCCACCACTGCCATGGCCTCGTCAACTGCGTCCACCACCTCGATTTCTGCCCTGGAGCTTCTTGTGAATTTCCTTGTAATAGTTGCCCATGTCTCTGACAAGACTCATCTGCAACTGTTGCGTCTCGTGCTCACAATCACACAAAGCCCATGCTTCTTGCCCATGTTGAACAACAGCTTGTTAGAATAGATGCCCTAGAGGCAATCGTAGATTTAGTATAAACAATGTTTTGGCTAGAATATTCATTTATTATTTATGGCGATATTTAATATAATGAAATCCTTAGATAAATTGTATTATTTATCTTAAATGTCCCTAGTCCATTATATTGATTAATAGGACAATCAAATATAGACTAGTATGTGGGTAGATTGATATGGAGATATCAAGTCTAACACATGGGTATGCATTAGGAGTAATGACATACTGGATTGACCCACGACGAAAAGGATACATTAGATTATGTGAAGTCACAATCGCTTTTCGTAGTGCTAATATTATTGCAATCCTTGGACTTGAAGTCACTAGATACTCTAGTTGTGAAATATTGCGCTTTGATGTTATCAAACGTTACACCGTAACTGGGTAATCATAAAGGTGGCTATCAGGCGTGATAGGAAGCAAGCTTAGAGATCGTAGTGATGTAGATAGGATTTGTCCCTCCCACATAATGGGGGTAAATATCCACGGCCACTCGAGGGATGAGGCTTATTGAATGTCTGGCCAGACTCAGATAAATTAATATAGAGATATTAATGTTATCTGCAAGCATAAGCATATTCCCAGGATCGAGGAACTATGGATTGGATATACGAGTGTGACTATTTATGTCTCGTGTCCAATCCGGATATGGAGACAAAGGGATAATGCAATATGATATATTGGGCACAAAGGTTTGTCGGGATCACTGACTATTTCTATGGGTTGGGTGGCATGGATGTGTTGCTAGACACCGCTCCATGTTAGTAATAGTTACTACCAACTATATAGAAACCTATGGGGTCACACGTCAAATAGAGTAGAGCTAGATTTGGGATTAATTAATATGGATTAATTAATAGGAGGATCATTGTGCAACACCTTGCAAACTTAGTAGGACTAATTTGCAAGGAAGGGAATAGTTATAGTCCTACTAGAACAAGAAAACTCTAATATGGAAACAACAAGGAGTTGTTGGAGTATATATATAAGAGGCTCTAGCTTCCTTCCCACTACATGAGTTATTATTAGACATAACACAAGAGTGGGAGAGAGCAAAAGAGAGAGCAAGACAAAGAGCTAGGGCCGAAACCCTAGCCCCCGTCCGCCCCCTCTACCCGACGGCAAAAGGAGGCCGCTCCCTCCTTTGTGCTTTGTTGCTTTGTTGCCTTTGATCTTCTTCCCTCTTCCTCCGGGTTCAAGCTAGCACTTGTTGTGAAGGAAGAATCTAGATCTCACCTCTAGACGTGGATCAACCGTAGAGACGAGGACATCATTCTTCGTGTGATCTCACAAATCAAAAGGTACACATCTTCTATGACCTTAATCATGTTATGATGTCTCTTCCTGTGATCCTTGGTGGGCTTTGAGTAGGATTAAATTTTTGTTATTCCACTGCGTTACCTACGTCAAAGTCCAACAGTGGTATCAGAGCCACAGGTTGTAGAGCATAACATGATATTATGTGTTTACGATTTTAGTTCATACACCGTATTATTGTTTATTACGCGAAAACTGAAAAATTGACATAGTAGATGCAATATTGAATTTGATTCAATCAAACAAGACCCAATTTAACATTGGATGTTAGAATTGGTGAGTTTAATCACATAGGATGTGAATAATTGGGTTCTTGAAAAATTAGGGTTCATGGGCACATGATTGAAAAGGGGTTTTCAATTATGGAAACAAAATTATGGAAATAAATCCATATGGAAACAACCTTGCTTGGGCAACAAGGAAGGACGAAGGGGACTAGGGCCGAAACCCTAGCCGCCCGCCCCTCCCTTGCGCGCCAAGCAAGGCCGCGGGCCTCTAGGCGTGCGGCGGTCCTAGGGTTCGGGCCATTTGTTGGCTTGGACCCTTTGGACCGTTGTGAAACCCTAGTTACCCAATTTCATTAAAATTAAACAAGCGCGTTAAAAATTGGTTTTTAACTGTATTATGTGCTTTATTGCATGGTGGATGGATATGGCCTAGGATTGTGGATGTTTATTGTTTTGTGGTTTGGTTTACGGCCTGCGAGCTGATCAAATTAATGTAATAATTAATTAAGTTTTACGGCCTGCGAGTCGTTCTTTTTCTCCTCGACATGTGAGGCTTTTTGTTATTTATTTATTCTAGATGTTAGGCTAGAATTAGAAATATTTAGATGATAGCCAAGAACATGGAGAAGAAGACTGGAGAACCAAAGGAGCCAAAAGACATCCCTAGGCACGCAGCTATGGTGGAGCACATGGAGATGAGCTCGGCACTTTAGGGCAATTAGATATTATCATTGGCTTGATAATATCATTAGTCTAGAGGCCATATCCATGCCACGTTTTTTTTATTTTGTGGATGTTTATTATTCATGCCTTGTTATTTATTTTGTGTGTGTATGACGCTACACAAAAAATAACAAGATAATAATAAAAAAGGGAGATTCTTACACGTAGTAAAGCTAGGCTTTCTATACTAACTAAGGGAGATTCTTGTTGTCGAGTTTGGTTACAATTCATACCTCGTTCCTAGATTCTTCATCACTCCATGAGAACCGATTTGAGCTAATTGAGATTGCCCGATCTCGCCTAAAAAGACGTTTTGTGTATATATGTGTTGTGTAGGATCGAGTCATATATTTGCATTGCATCATATTGTTGCATCGTTGAGTCTTGTATTGAGTCGTCGTGTGTATTGAGTCGGCTAATTGAGGTTAGTATGCAATTGGTAAGTTGAAAAGTATGCAATGGTCTTGGTTAGAATGGTTGACTCGAGAGGTGAGATGAGAGGAGGAAGGTTCGGACGATTTTGATAGTTTGGGATTTGGATTGTTGCTCGGGAAGCGCAACGGGTAAGTGTGGGGATATTTGATAACTCCATATTTGGAGTTATATTCTTATATGTTTCCTTACCATTTTGCGTGTATTCCGATGCGTTTTGATAGATTTTGGATCATTTCTTGCTAAAGTTGAGCATGTTGAGTCTTTGCACGTTAATGATGAGTCCGGGCACTTTTTGCATTGATTTTGGCTATATTTTATCACGTTTGATCTTCCGGTATGTTTCTCGTGTTGTGGTTTTCAGGAACCGGGAGCTCGGGACGTGACATTGGAGCAAAAGTGAACTTCGGAAAGGTTGGAGGCTCAAAGGGATGCTCGGGAAGTGAAGACGAAAGGAAAAAGAGCAAGAAGTTGAAGATTGAATGGTGGAAGACCAGAAGTAATCGTACGTTTACCTCAAGGTAATCGTACGATTACCTTCATCCAGAAGTAATCGTACGATTACTTAGATGTAAACGTACGATTACCTATGAGGCAAGTAATCGTACGATTACCTCTGCGGCCAGAACTGAAATTTTGGGCTGTTTTCGCTATTTTGGCATAGTTTTGGGAGTTTGAAGCCACAAAAGACTTAGGAAACATTGGGGAACGACATTCAACATCAGAACACACCTTGGAAGTCGTGCTTGGAGTGCTTGGGAGCTAGGTCGAGAGCTTGGATCATCCGTTTGGCTTCTCTTCTTCTTTTCTTCTCTAGTTTTTGATACTTGATCATGAAACCTTGTATTGTGAACATGATTATGAGTAGCTAAACCCTTATTTTGGGATATCTCGTAGGAAACTAGGGTTTGATCACTACAACTTGTGGTTTATGGATTTACTCTCATGCTTTTGAGCTTAATTGATGATTTCTTCTTTAGTTATGTGTATTTTATGTTTCTAATTTATCTTTTCTATTGATAGACGTGTTAATAGGATTGTGCTAGGTTATGAACGATAGAGGAATCTACGTTCGTTGCCCGGAAAATTGAAATACACACTAGCCGTATCTAGGGTTGAGGAATCTTGCTAGTTAGCTAAGAACAAGAGTAGAAATTAGTATCGTAATGCGTGTTTGAACTTGAGTAAGCTAGAGGAATCAGTTACGATAGTTTAGGCATAGTTATTGGTTGAGACATCTTCAATATACAATTGCTCGTTTAACTAGAATAAGAAATTATCGTGTTAGTAAAACATAAATCCAACGTAGTGTGACATTCCTAGTGATCCGTAGAGATATCCTGAATTTAATCAAACTTGATACACAACAATATCAACTCGTGCTCGTTAATCTTGAAATAATTCTTTGAATTATTTGAGATAATTGTTATTTGAATTTTTAGTAGAATTAGGAACCACAAAACAACTGCGTTTTGCCCACATAAAGAACAAACTTAATAGTTAGTTACACGAAGTCCCTTGGGTTCGACAATCCGGACTTTTCCGATTATTACTGCACCGACAACTGTGCACTTGCAGTTGGAGCGTGTCAAGTTTTTGGCGCTGTTGCCGGGGACTTCGGTTGAATTAGCTATTAGTTTTCTCTTTAGGGATTTACTTTTCAGTTTATATTTGTTACTCACCTGTTTTGTGTGTGTGATTCGCGTTTCAGGTCTGATTCATTTGGTGCATGTCACGTTCTAGAGACGAGCCTTTGCATCCAACACTTGAAGACCCGAAATCCTTATTGCGAGCACAGAATAGAGACAAGAGGAAAGCAAATTCAGTTCAAATGGACGAGCAAACTAGAGCTGAGTTTGAGAGGTTCCGCAAGGGCCTCGAAGATGCGGAAGCAGCTAGAGCTGCAGCTGTGGAGGATGCAGCAAATCGAGCAAGGGAAACTGAGGAGCTTAGGGCTCAAATGGCTGCGATGCAAGCCATGATTGATCGCATGAATCCCCAGAATCCACAACAACTCCCTGGTGCAGAAATAGTTAATGGGAACAATGGAGGAGTTAACGGTGGAAACAACGGTGGCAATGGGAACAATGGGGGTAATAATCAGAACAATAACGGCCGGAATGTGGTAGAGCAAGTCAACAATGCTGAGGAGGATGACCGTCCTTTGGTGGACTACTTCAGAACTACACCGGATGGATATCAGCCTACCATTGTCAGGCCGCAGATTAATGCCGCGCATTTCGAAATTCGCCAACCGTTGATCAATATGGTTAGGGATGAGTGCTTATTCACGGGAGCCCCGAGTGATGATCCACATCAGCACTTGCTCAACTTCGAGCAGATTACTTCTACCATGTATGACCAGAGAGTGCCAATCGAGACTATAAAGCTCATGCTTTTCCCCTTCTCTTTATCGGGAAAGGCAAAGACATGGCTTATGGAACTTCCAGCAGGCAGCATAGTTACATGGGCAGATTGTAGCAGAGAGTTTCTCAGGAAGTATCTTCCACCATCTAAGGTTGCTCAACGGATGGCTGACATAACCACATTTAAACAGCAGGAAGATGATTCTCTGGGTGACACGTGGAGAAAGTTCAACCAGCTCCTTCGCAGATGCCCTACTCATGGGGAGCCATGGTATAAACTTCTTCACTATTTTTATAATGCTTTGGACAGGGAGACTGCTAGTGAACTAGACATGATGGCTCAAGGCAATTTTATGGGGATGGGACTACAGAGATGTCGTGATTTGCTAGATAATGTAGCAAAACGTGAATCCACGAGGTCTGAAACTCGTAGAAGCACGAAGTCAGATGGAGCATTGGTTAGTCAGATTGAGTCTATGGTGGAACAGAAATTTGAACATCAGATGGCAGTTATGACATCGGCTTTCAGTCATTTGAATCCATCGGCACAGGTGAAGTCAGTGGGAGAGATGGTAGCAGATGCAAATCAGGGATATGGGGATGGCATTGAAGACGTGAATTACATGGGTCAACAAAGACAGCAGCAATGGCCAAACACCTATCATCCTAACAATCGCAACCACCCCAACTTTAGCTATGCCAATCCGAATAGTGGTTTATATGCGCCAGGTCATAGGCCAAATGTTCCATACCAAGCTCAGAGACAGGCTCCACAACAACAGGCTTCAGCCCCACCCTCAGAAGAACAGGATACAAATGCGATGTTGAGGAAACTGTTAGCTAGCAACGACAAGATTGAGAGTAAAATTGTTGCAATGGAAGCCTCGTTAAAGAATCATGAGACACAAATTGGTCAAATAGCTAATCAGAATCCTCGACTCCCACCAGGTATACTCCCGTCTAACACTATCACTCCACCTGAGCAATTGAAGGCTATTACTACTCGCAGTGGGACCACTACCCAAGATCCCCCATATCCTACCCATGCGCGAGCTGAGGCGACTAAGGCCACTGAAAAAGCCTTGGATGAAGAGATTCCCGTGCCCACCGTGATTCCCCAATCAAAGGACACGGTGAGGAAGTCGGATGAGAAACAGAAGCCAAGGGAGGAATACAGTGTGCGAGTGCCATACCCGCAGAGATTGAAGAGTCAAGAGGATGCCAAGAATTTCAAGAAGTTTGTGGATATCTTCAAGAAACTGTACATTAATATACCTTTTGCGGAGGCCATTTCACAAATGCCTAAATATGCCAAATTTCTCAAGGACCTCCTTTCTAATAGGAGGCGCATGGATGACTTTGAAACCGTGACTCTGAATGAGGAGTGTAGCGCGGTTGTGCAAAAGGCGCTACCAAAGAAGATGAAAGATCCGGGCGGTTTCATCATTCCTGTTACATTGGGAGATGCATTTCATGGGAGGGCATTGTGTGATCTTGGGGCAAGTATTAATTTGATGCCCACATCGGTTTTTGAGCAACTTGGTGTGGGAGATCCTAAGCCTACCAGGATGTGCTTGCAGATGGCTGATCGCACTATAAAACGCCCCAGGGGTGTTTTAGAGGACGTATTAGTGAGAGTTGAAGGACTCATCTTCCCAGCGGATTTTGTGATCTTAGACATGGAGGCTGACGATGATGTTCCTCTTATTTTGGGTCGCCCATTCCTAGCTACTGGGAGGACTATCATTGATGTGGCCAATGGAGAGCTGACTATGCAGATCAACGATGAGAAGGTGGCCTTCAATGTATTTGAGGCTATGAAGTTTCCCGCATATGCGGTAAGTGAGCAGTGCTTCGGGGTGGAGGCCTACACGCCGGACGAAGAGGATGATATTTTATTGGAGCAGCTATATGAGGAGCTTGTTCTACTTGATTCCAGCGAGAAAGAGCAAGCATTTGATGTTCATTGGCGTCAGCCCCTACCCCTCTTTAATGAGGGAAGCAGGAAGATTCTTACTCCTTCTCTTATTACTGCTCCTATTTTAGAATTAAAGCCTTTACCTGTACATTTGAAATATCTATACTTGGGATCTAATGAGTCTTTACCTGTGATTGTGTCTGCATGTTTGGACAGGGAACAGGAGGAGCAGCTTCTCAAGGTACTACAGGAGAGAAAGGAAGCTATGGGATGGACCATAGCGGATATCAAGGGGATCAGCCCCACAGTTTGCCAGCACAAGATTCGGCTCATGGAAGACAAGAATCCGGTAGTTCAGTTTCAGCGCCGCCTCAATCCTCACATGCACGAGGTGGTGAAGAAAGAGGTGCTTAAATGGTTGGAGGCGGGCATCATTTATCCGATTTCCGACAGCACATGGACTAGCCCGGTACAATGTGTCCCTAAGAAGGGGGGTATAACTGTGGTGGAAGGGGAAAAAGGTGATCAAATCGCTACGCGTACTGTTACTGAGTGGAGAGTTTGCATGGATTACCGCAAGCTCAATGATGCCACTTTGAAGGATCATTTTCCCCTTCCATTCGTTGATCAGATGCTTGATAGGCTGGCACATCACTCTCATTATTGCTTTTTGGATGGGTACTCCGGGTACAACCAGATAGCAATTGAGCCAGCTGACCAGGAGAAGACGACATTCACTTGTCCTTATGGGACTTTCGCTTTTAGACGCATGCCTTTCGGGTTATGCAACGCACCTGCTACGTTTCAGAGGTGTTTGATGTCGATCTTCTCTGATATGATGGAGCAGAACTTTGAAGTGTTCATGGACGACTTCTCGCTCTATGGTGATGGATTCGAAGACTGCATGCAGCAGCTGGCCCGGGTTCTTGATAGATGCATTGACACCAACCTAGTGCTCAACTGGGAGAAGTGTCACTTCATGGTTACCGAGGGTATTGTTTTGGGCCACAAGATCTCCAACAAAGGATTAGAGGTGGATAGAGCCAAGATTGAGGTTATTGAGAAGCTTCCTTACCCTACCTCTGTTAAAGGGGTAAGGAGTTTCTTGGGACATGCAGGGTTCTATCGGCGCTTCATTAAAGACTTCTCGAAAATCACGAAGCCTTTGTGTGGATTGCTCGAAAAGGATGCAGTTTTTGATTTTAATGCGGAGTGCAAGTCAGCTTTTGATTTGCTCAAGGAAAAGCTGATTAGCGCGCCTATCATCACCACACCAGACTGGACCCTACCATTTGAGCTCATGTGTGATGCTAGTGACTATGCAGTAGGGGCAGTTCTGGGCCAGCGGAAAGATAAGGTAGCTCACGTCATTTATTATGCCAGTCGTACTCTTAATGATGCACAGGTTAATTATGCTACCACGGAGAAAGAGATGTTGGCTATCATATTTGCGTTGGACAAGTTTCGTCCATATCTTGTGGGTTCTCAGGTGACGATCTTCACGGACCATTCAGCCCTCAAGTACCTTCTCACCAAGAAGGACGCCAAGCCAAGATTGATCCGGTGGGTGTTATTGATGCAAGAGTTCGATGTGGTGATCAAAGACAAAAAGGGAGTAGAAAATGTGGTTGCAGATCATTTGTCGAGACTGGAGAACGATAAGCAGGAAGATTTGCCGATTCGAGAGGATTTTCCAGATGAGCAGCTCATGGTTGTGGTTGCAGCTGTGCCTTGGTTTGCTGACTTGGCAAATTTCAAGGCACTCAACATTGTGCCCAAGGACCTGAATTATCACCAGAGGAATAAGTTCTTTGCAGACGCGCGACAGTATTTCTGGGATGATCCTTATTTGTTCAAGTTGGGGGCGGACAATGTATTGCGGAGATGTGTTGCGGAACCGGACACGTTGGAGATCCTTAGACACTGCCACGAGTTGAACTGTGGGGGACATTTCGGCAAATCACGCACAGTTGCGAAGGTACTTCAGAGTGGTTTCTATTGGCCAACCTTGCATAAAGACGCCCATCTATTTGTACAGCAGTGTGACCGATGCCAAAGAACAGGTAATATCTCTAACCGAAATGAAATGCCTCAAAATTTCGTGTTAGAAGTAGAACCATTTGATGTGTGGGGGATTGATTTTATGGGGCCATTCCCATCGTCGCTTGGTAATCTGTATATTTTGTTGGCTGTTGATTATGTCACCAAATGGGTGGAGGCTCTGGCTTCTCCAAAGAATGATAGTGCTACAGTCGAGAGATTCTTACGCAAAAATATCTTCACAAGATTTGGAACTCCCAGAGCCATTATTAGCGACGAGGGATCACACTTTGTGAACAAGGTTTTTGCCAATACCTTGAGCAAGTATGGGGTAAAAACACACAAAATCTCATTGGCCTACCATCCACAATCCAATGGACAAGCTGAAGTGTCTAACCGTGAGATAAAGGGGATTCTAGAGAAAACTGTCAATCCAGGGCGCAAAGACTGGGCTCTACACTTGGATGATAGTTTATGGGCATACCGGACTGCATACAAGACTCCCCTAGGCATGTCTCCCTACCAACTAGTTTTCGGGAAATCATGTCATCTGCCGGTAGAACTTGAGCACAAAGCGTTTTGGGCGCTCAAGAAATTGAACTTGGATGCTAAGCTCTCTGGTGAGCAAAGGAAGCAGGCATTGCTTGAGTTAGAAAAACACAGGTTGATGGCATATCAGAGTGCCAAGATATACAAAGAGAGGACCAAGCAATGGCATGACAAGCATATCATTCCACGAGATTTCAGAGTGGGCCAGAAGGTATTGATATTCAACGCCCGACTGAAACTGTTTCCGGGCAAGCTGAAATCAAGGTGGAGTGGTCCATTTACAATTACAGAGGTTTACCCATGGGGATCGCTCGAGGTAGAAGCTGAGAATGGGAACAGGTTCAAGGTAAATGGACAGCGAGCAAAACCGTACGTGGACGGGAATTTCATTGGGGTTATCGAGAGCCTCAAACCAATTCCCGATATCTGAGCTCATTTGAGGTAACTTGGTCGGGCCGTCGACCTTAAATTACAAAGCGCTTGTTGGGAGGCAACCCAACCTATTTACTGCATAGTGTAGATTTCAATACTGTTTTGTTATTTGATTTTGTTCTAACTATTTGAGAGGTGCGAGAGAGTGGATTAAATATTTTCAATGAGTATGTGCAGGAATTCTAGGTGGAAGGCCTATTCCGGATCCCCCTTCTTGATACGCGAGTGAAGAATTGCACGAAAAACGAGAAAAAGCAAGCCAAAACGCGTATCGGGACCCGGAATGAAGAAATGGATGAATGACGCCATTCCTACACGTACTCAACACACGCACCTGGGGGAGATCAAGTTTCCGGACTCCCCTTCTTGATATACGCGAAGAAGACGTAAAGAAAATGAGAAAGCTGGGACAATGGCACGGATTACGAGGTAAATTTTTGAAGACAGGTGTGTGAGCTGATTTGAACAGTGCCATAGTGTGGGGGTGCTCGATAGCTTTCTGTGGATAGGTGGATCGCGTATATCGGAGTCCGGACGAAGAAGTTATGCCAAAAAGGATGTTGCGAAGAGGAAAAGGGAGCCAAAAAGCATCCGGAATTGCCAAACGGGTCTTTGGAAGCGCAAAATTGAAGAATGAAAGGTTCCCCGGACTTTGGGAATCTTTTATACCATAAATGGAGTCTCGAGGTCGAGGAGATCCATGACAAATCAAAGAAACGAGCAAAAACGACGAAAAAGGATGTTAAAAGGCGTCCAAAAGCATCCGGAAATGCAAAACAAGCCTTTGGAAGCGTAAAATTGAAGAATGAAAGGTTCCCCGGACTTTGGGAATTTTTCTACATGAGAAGAGGTCCCGCATCCCCATCTTGATGAAGGTGATTGCAAAATTTTGAAGAAAGCGGCAAATTAGGCACAATTTGGATATTTTTCGCGTAATTAAGCGATAATTGAGGAAAGACGGGAAAACGATCCGGAAACGGGACGTTATTTTTATGAGCAAGACATACGTCGGAGTTCGGGATCAAAATACGAGGTAAAGGTTATATTTTGGCTATTAAAATTTTCTCCTGCACAAAAGTAATCGTACGATTACCTTAGGGTAATCGTACGTTTACTTTTGCCTTAGAAAAATTTTTGGGGTGTAATTTTGGAGAGAAACTCACTGCCCATTCGTACGAAAGTAACCGCACGATTACCTTAAAGTAATCGTACGATTACCTTAAAGTAATCGCACGATTACTTAAAAGTAATCGTACGGTTACCTTTAAAGTAATCGCACGATTACTTAAAAGTAATCGTACGGTTACCTTAAAAGTAATCGGACGATCACTTTGAAGTAATCGTACGATTACTTCATACTTAGCCAAAATTTTGTGGGTGAAATTTTCAACAAGTCACTGCCCATTCGTAGCACAAGTAATCGCACGATTACTTTCAAGTAATCGTACGATTACCTGAAAGTAATCGTACGATTACTTTCTTACGGGCAGTCAATGGGGTTTAAAACAAAACTTTTTCTATTATTCTCTCCATCTTCATCCCGTCGACTCTTCTCCTCTCCTCTGCAATCACCACCAAGAACACAACCTCCAGCCACCACCACCTGCCACCACCGCCGCCTCACCGTCAGCCGCACATCCTCCACAATCTCTCACTAACACCATCAGCTTCGTCTCTCTCTCTCTCTCCGCCGCCCGCTACCTCTCTCTCTCACCCGCCGACCAAACACACAACCCATCGCTGCCGCCAACTCTCTCTCTCAGCCACGACCACCACCTCCAATCACCACCATCAACATCACAGAGTCATCACCACCACTACCACAACTCAGAATTGGTGGTGAATCGCAAAAGGAGGCAAGGCTAGGGTTTGAGGGAGAATCTGAAATTGGGGGCGATTGAGGTCGAATTCGAAGGAGCTATTCTAGGGTTTCGACGGGGACACCGCAAGGAGCAAAAGGCACACGTCAATTGAACAATTCGGAACAAAAATTTCGGCGACCCTAAAACAGCCCGGGTTGTCAAAATTCTGCAAATTCGTGCCCGTAAGACTTGCTCCGGGCACGTAGGTACGTCCTAATCTCTCGCACAATTTCAATACTCGAGTCTAGGCACAATTGAGTAAAAGCCCAATTTACTTTGTGTTGCGCTTAGAAGCGTGCTTGGGGGCGATTGATTAAAGTCCTAGGATTGTGTGCTTACGTGTTTAATTGCCGTATATTTGTACACAACTTGTCAATGTGCACGTGCTTGCTTTTGTTACGTTACTTGCTTTATCTTGTTATACTTGGTTAAAATGAGCAAACGTGCGAGAACGAGTCGTGACAACGACCCCGATTACACATTACCTGGGGGAAGTGGGGTGAACGAGCCTGAGAATGAGTCTGTTAATAAAGGGGGTGACTCGGGTGCCCAATTGGTCATCCCGTTATCCTTTGAGCTTAGGGTGTTTACCACACCCGTACCATCCTCCTTGCCCCCAATTCGAAAGGGTCGTGGTCATGCGCCGGACGACGACAAGTTGGCAATTGATAGGGGCAGGGTCTTTTGCGACTTTAGGTTTATTTCGGCAAGTGCCCAAGGTTTTTACACGTCAAACCCTAGGATTAATAGAGGTGTCCAGGTTGAGAAACTGTTTCCACTAGAGGGGTTGCCTGATGACCTACAAAAGGTCGCGAAGGCCGAAAATTTTGCGGGATGGATGGAATTAGTGAAAGAGAAAGCCAGTTCTGTGCTGACTCGTGAAATATATGCAAATGCGAGACACACTGATGAGGGTGAGACGTCTAGGCTCAAGGACCCTCGTGTCATTTATTGTCGTCGGCACTGGCTAGTTTTGTCCTCTGAGAACATCGCCGCAGCGCTTAAGTGGCCCCCGTTGACAGCACCCTGTCAATTTCATGTTTATCTGCGGAAAGACCAGCAGACGCTCATTAATGAGGTGTCAGCGTTTTGTTTTGCGGGAGTGCCAGGGGCCGACTGGGATAGGTCTAAAACCAATATCAGACATTGAAAGCTCCCAGTCGGATACTTGCTGCCTAAGCCACGGTGGCTCATTGAGTTGTTGGAGTCATGGGTGTTGGGAGTTTCGGCTCCCAATTACGTTGATTTTGAGGTGTGTCTCATGGCTCTGTGTCTATCGAGGGGGCATCGGATAGACATCCCTAGGCGGATTTTCCTGTATTTGCATGAGAGATTTGAAGAGAAAAATAGGAAGTCTGTGGGCCATAGTTTCTTACTTATGCACTTAGCTAAGGATTGCGGGGCTGACGTGCCTGATGGAGAGCTAGACCTCAAACCCAAGGCTCCGAGAATGTTTGATAAGATCCCGGACCCGTTTAAGGATGTAGTGGTGATGGAGGAGGGATCTAGCTCTAGACCCCCTACGGGAAAGGCTAATAAAAAAGCCTCTTCCTCACGAGCGGCTCCTACTCCTTCGGCTCCTATTCCTCCAGCTCCTACTCCCGTTCCACCTCCGCCTGTACCACCCCCTGTCGTTGACCCTGGCCAGCCGAGTGTGACCTTAGCGGACTTGATGTCCGAGTTGCGACTGACTAGGACTATGACCCTTAACTCAAATGGTCGGTCCCGTGATTATGTGGCTGACATGAGTGCTAGGCAGTTTGAGCATCATCGCAGTAGCTTGCGTAACCTCGGTCAGGGCCTACGTCAGGTGAGTTTGCATCAGCACCGTCAGGACCAGTGGTTAGAGGCGTTGGCCACTCATGTGGGATTCCCGAGAGATCAGTGGCCTAGTGGCCAAGAGTCCTACCCTGGTGCCTACGAGTACCATTCGGATGCTTACTCCGGAGACCAGGACCAGGACGACGAGGATTCGTCCGAGTAGACTTACCACTCCCTGCATTTGAATGCTGAGTCTTTTCGCTTGCCTATGCATTCGTTGAGGACAACGACGCGTTCAAGTGTGGGGGGGTTTCTCAGCCTTTCATTAGCCAAGTCCGTGTCTGTCTGCATTCACCAGTTACATATATGTTGTTTAGGTTGTTTGTGTCAGTTTTGTAGTCCGTGTCGTGTTTATATATATTGTGTCCGTGTCGTTTGTGTCGTATTGTGAGTAGTTTATGTTTAGAGCACGTTTTATTTAATTGAGTCCACCTACCCAAATCGAGTCAGTTTCGAGTCTTCTTTCGAGTCGGCCCATGCATATAGAGTAGGGAATATTATTAAAAAAAAAAAAAAAAAAAAAAAAAAATCTAAAAAAAAAAAAAATTGAAAACAAATTGAAAATTGAGAAAGGGCAATCAAAAGAAGCTTGAATTTGGAAAATCGAGGAGTGTGAGAACTTTAGGCATAGGGTATGACGTGTGACCGAGAATGACAATTTGAGTTCCCCTTAGTACGTATAGAGAGACTTCCTTTACGGGAATACCTGCCTATTTTACGACACTTAAATGATTTTCAAATCTAAAGTGTGTGCCTTGTTTTCTTACAAGAGTTGAGCTAGGTGTGAGCTAAACAAGCCGAACATTCATGTGTACGTCTTAGGTAGTCGCCAACCCGCCTCGTAGTGGCACACGAAACAGCTGTGCGAGGTGTGTATTAGAGCACTCACTGCTAATAGAACTTACCTTGTAGGACCACTAGTGAACCCTATTTCGAACCTTGGATTCTTTGATAACCTCTGAACTTAGGGTGACGATTCTTGGCCTTCATCATCGATTGGTTAGAATCACCGCTTTAGTGCGTCACGAGGGTGTTTGTAGTTGAGGGGGTTCGATGAGGGAGTGCTTCACGATATATTTGTGTGAGTCTTACGTATCGCTTGTACTTCATTTCTGATTATCGAGGGGAATGCGAGGGTGAGTGAGAGTAGGCTTGCGCACTTCGGTGTGGCGGTGTTCCATGTCATTCCACCATGGACACAGTTGTGGAGAGCCGTGAGTGCGTGGCATCTAATACGCACAAATTGGGTTGGGTGATTTAATTGGTGGATCGTGCTAGGGATCGTTTCTT
This sequence comes from Linanthus parryae, assembly GCA_023055425.1. Lineage (NCBI taxonomy): Eukaryota > Viridiplantae > Streptophyta > Magnoliopsida > Ericales > Polemoniaceae > Linanthus > Linanthus parryae. The sequence continues at coordinate 2,176,821 of JALGPY010000024.1, forward strand.
TTCATCATCTTGGTGTAGGAGGATCGGTTGGATTAAGCACGAGACTTATATTGCTTTGATTACTTGAGAGGGGACATGGATATATTCTAGTGTGGGGATGTCGACTTTTGACTACGGACATAGAGATTGAGCTTGTGACGACTCCATCCCCATACTTGTACTTGGATTTGTTTGCGGCTTTGTTTGGTGGCACCGTGTATTTCATTGAGTTAGGGGGAGATGGATTTTACTTGTGATATATATTCATTGGATTGTTTACTTCCTCCCCTTAACGTTTTTGTATGGCTTGACACTTGGAAGACCACTCGAGATATATATTGTAGATTTTTGGATTTTGAGAGATTTAAAAAAAAAAAAAAAAATGAAAAAAAAAACAAATGAAAAAATGAAAAAAAAAAAGAGAGAAAAAAAGGAGAGATGAAATAAAGGAAGACAGTTGGAGCTTAATGAAGACCGAGTGGTGGAAGCAACTATTTCATTGACGGCGATGTTCATTTTATGCATGTTTCACGACGGTGGCCACGGAGATCGTTATTGTACCGGGGTTTGAGGGGATCGAGGGCCGGAGATGGTGAGTTTCGGGTTGCGGTTCCTATCATCGTGGTGAGGGTGTGTGAGATGTGGGTTTTAACGTGAGAATGTGACGCTTAGGACTTGCTACTACATGATTATCCTTTTGTCCCTAAGCCTCTACATTTTAACCCGTTAGCGGAATAGGAGCTCGGACCTTGAATGTGGCTTAGCCTAGCGTAGCCTCTTATTTATCGGCACACACGAAGAGGTAGGTTATTCTTACACGTAGTAAAGCTAGGTTTTCTATACTAACTAAGGGAGATTCTTGTTGTCGAGTTTGGTTACAATTCATACCTCGTTCCTAGATTCTTCATCACTCCATGAGAACCGATTTGAGCTAATTGAGATTGCCCGATCTCGCCTAAAAAGACGTTTTGTGTATATATGTGTTGTGTAGGATCGAGTCATATATTTGCATTGCATCATATTGTTGCATCGTTGAGTCTTGTATTGAGTCGTCGTGTGTATTGAGTCGGCTAATTGAGGTTAGTATGCAATTGGTAAGTTGAAAAGTATGCAATGGTCTTGGTTAGAATGGTTGACTCGAGAGGTGAGATGAGAGGAGGAAGGTTCGGACGATTTTGATAGTTTGGGATTTGGATTGTTGCTCGGGAAGCGCAACGGGTAAGTGTGGGGATATTTGATAACTCCATATTTGGAGTTATATTCTTATATGTTTCCTTACCATTTTGCGTGTATTCCGCTGATAGATTTTGGATCATTTCTTGCTAAAGTTGAGCATGTTGAGTCTTTGCACGTTAATGATGAGTCCGGGCACTTTTTGCATTGATTTTGGCTATATTTTATCACGTTCGATCTTCCGGTATGTTTCTCGTGTTGTGGTTTTCAGGAACCGGGAGCTCGGGACGTGACATTGGAGCAAAAGTGAACTTCGGAAAGGTTGGAGGCTCAAAGGGATGCTCGGGAAGTGAAGACGAAAGGAAAAAGAGCAAGAAGTTGAAGATTGAATGGTGGAAGACCAGAAGTAATCGTACGTTTACCTCAAGGTAATCGTACGATTACCTTCATCCAGAAGTAATCGTACGATTACTTAGATGTAAACGTACGATTACCTATGAGGCAAGTAATCGTACGATTACATCAATCGTGCGATTACCTCTGCGGCCAGAACTGAAATTTTGGGCTGTTTTCGCTATTTTGGCATAGTTTTGGGAGTTTGAAGCCACAAAAGACTTAGGAAACATTGGGGAACGACATTCAACATCAGAACACACCTTGGAAGTCGTGCTTGGAGTGCTTGGGAGCTAGGTCGAGAGCTTGGATCATCCGTTTGGCTTCTCTTCTTCTTTTCTTCTCTAGTTTTTGATACTTGATCATGAAACCTTGTATTGTGAACATGATTATGAGTAGCTAAACCCTTATTTTGGGATATCTCGTAGGAAACTAGGGTTTGATCACTACAACTTGTGGTTTATGGATTTACTCTCATGCTTTTGAGCTTAATTGATGATTTCTTCTTTAGTTATGTGTATTTTATGTTTCTAATTTATCTTTTCTATTGATAGACGTGTTAATAGGATTGTGCTAGGTTATGAACGATAGAGGAATCTACGTTCGTTTCCCGGAAAATTGAAATACACACTAGCCGTATCTAGGGTTGAGGAATCTTGCTAGTTAGCTAAGAACAAGAGTAGAAATTAGTATCGTAATGCGTGTTTGAACTTGAGTAAGCTAGAGGAATCAGTTACGATAGTTTAGGCATAGTTATTGGTTGAGACATCTTCAATATACAATTGCTCGTTTAACTAGAATAAGAAATTATCGTGTTAGTAAAACATAAATCCAACGTAGTGTGACATTCCTAGTGATCCGTAGAGATATCCTGAATTTAATCAAACTTGATACACAACAATATCAACTCGTGCTCGTTAATCTTGAAATAATTCTTTGAATTATTTGAGATAATTGTTATTTGAATTTTTAGTAGAATTAGGAACCACAAAACAACTGCGTTTTGCCCACATAAAGAACAAACTTAATAGTTAGTTACACGAAGTCCCTTGGGTTCGACAATCCGGACTTTTCCGATTATTACTGCACCGACAACTGTGCACTTGCAGTTGGAGCGTGTCACTGTTCTGCATTTCTGTTCGAACCCTGCGTTTGAACGCAGGCCGTGCGTGTGAACGCACGCCTTAGCCTCTTTTCCGCCATTTTCCTGCTGCTGCTATCTGGTGCGTTTGAACGCAGGTGCCCTGCGTTTGAACGCACAACTTAGACATTTTTGCTCTTTTTTCTGCTCAGCTCTCCTGATACGCTGCTTCCCTTCCAAGTCAATCCCATGCATTTTTCGGCACCTGTTACCTGCACATTATAACATGTACCCGCGATCATATCCAACAAACAAAAGTATGCATGAAATTACTCGAATCTTACAATCATGTCCTATAAATCTCTGCCTCGTATCAGGTGGAAAATAAGCTGAAAATGGGCAAACTCAACTCTCACAGGGTTAAAACCAATGGTAAAAAGATGTCCCAGACTAGTTCATTTTCAAGCTGTCAGTTGCATGGGATGCAATTGGAATGGTTCCTACCTAAATAACCAATTCTTGGGTGACTTGCCGAAGCAAGCTCAAGAAGAAGTGAAAAAGGGATCTTGGACCCACTAGAAAGTATAAAGATATTTTCCGCTTTAATAGTGAGGGCTATTAATCCGAGAAAAATAGTGGGAGCTATATTTAATGATCTAGCCATTGTTAAATATAGTTAAATTGTTCAAAAATACTAAAATGCATATTTCTCGTTTTGTAGAATTCCAAATGGCAAACAACAACGCATCGAGTTCATCCCTACGATCTGTCCTTGAGAAGGATAAATTATCTGGAACAAATTTCCTTGACTGGTACAGAAACTTGAGGATTGTCCTCAAGCAAGAAAAGAAGCTGTACGTCTTGGACACTCCAATTCCGGACCCACCACAAGATGAGTCTCTACTAGCGGAAGTAAGAGCACGTCAGAAACATATTGATGATTCTAATGACGTATGCGGACCATTCCCCACGCCTGCCAGAGGTGGTTATTGTAGGGTTTTGATTCATGGAACGCGCAAACGGAAGCATAATCAAATAAAAGCCATGCAAAACCCTCCAAGGATCACAAGTCTAGATGCATAACGATAGTAAAGGCAAGAAATCATAAACACACCTTTGGGTTCTCCTTGATGACTTCAAACGCGAATAGTGTCACGTTCTCTATAGTTGATCCACGCCTAGAGTTGATCCTAGATCTCCCAAACTCCTTGGTGCTGGCCCGGAATAAGAGGAGGGTGAAGGAATCACGCAAAACGAGACGAAAAGAGGGGCTTCGTCCCTCTTTTGGCCGACGAGGTGAGGGTGCGGCGGCAAGGGACGGGTTCGGCCCTTGTTGCTTGCTCTCTCTCTCTCCTTTGTTCTCTCCCAATTTTGTTATGATCACTAATGAGCATAAGTTATGAGGAAGGAAGGAAGGAGGGTCCTTTATATAGTCCAACAACTCCTTGTTAACTACCTAAAGGACTTATTCTAGTCCCACTAGAATTCAATTTAGTCCCTTCCTTGCAAATTAGTCCCTACTAAGTTTGCAAGGGTTTGCAAAGTGATCCTTCTAATTAATTAATCCAATTAATTAATTCCAAATCTAGTACAACTCTATATAGCGTGTGACCCCATAGGTTCTATCTAGTTGGTAGCAACTATTTGCTAATATGGAGCGGTTTCTAGCAAAACATCCATTCTAGCCAACTAATAGAATAGTCATCTAGACAACCTTGTACAAGTAATTGTCTCATCCCTTTGCCTCCATATCCGGATTGGACACGAGACATACAAGTCACACTCGTATATCCAATCCATAGTTTCTCGATCTATGGGAATAGCCTTATTCGTGCAAATAACATCAATATCCCATATTGATTTATTTGAGTCTGGCCAGACATTCTATAAGCACTATCCCTCGAGTGGCCTAGGATATTTGCTCCCGTTATGTGGGAGGGGCAAATCCTCTCTACGTCCACTACGATCTCTAAGCTTGCTTCTCATTGTATCCAGTACACGCCTTTATAACTACCCAGTTACGGTGTAGCGTTTAACGCTACCAAGATCACAATGATCCACAACTAGAATATCTAGTGACTTCAAGTCTAAGGATGACAATACCATTGCACCCCGAGAAGCACTTGTGACTCAACATAACATGTATGTAGCCTTCTCGGTGATGGGTCAATCCAGTGCAACATTCCGTAATGCACACCTATGTGTTGGATCGTGATATCTCCATATCAATCCAACCCCATACTAGTCTATGAATGATTGTCCCATTTAATCATTATACTTGACTAGGGATATTTAAGATAAACAACACGATTGTAAATCTAAGGACTTCATTATATTAAATATCCAATAAATAATAAATGAATTTTCTAGCCATATACAAAGTCATACTAAACTAGATTGCCTCTAGGGCATCTATTCCAACAGTCTCCCACTTGCACTAGAGCCAATCTGGCGCATCTCGTATGCCCATAATCCTAGTGTGCTCTTCATGCTTCCACTGCGTGAGAGGCTTCGTAAGCGGGTCTGACAGATTATCATCTGTAGGAATCTTGCATATCCGAACGTCTCCTCTATCGATAATATCTCGAATCAGATGAAACTTCCTGAGCACGTGCTTGGACTTCTGGTGCGATCTAGGTTCCTTTGATTGCGCGATCGCCCCAGTGTTGTCACAGAAAAACTCCACTGGATCCGCAATGCTAGGGACCACACCAAGTTCAGAAACAAACTTTCTGATCCAAACAGCCTCTTTTGCTGCGCCATTTGCAGCAATGTACTCAGCCTCTGTTGTAGAATCAGCTACCGTCTCTTGCTTCGAACTCTTCCAGCTCACCGCTGCTCCATTCAGGCAAAACACATATCCCGACTGTGATCTAAAGTCATCTCTGTCGGTTTGGAAGCTTGCATCAGTGTAACCCCTTACACGCAACTCTTCCTCACCGCCAAACATCAAGAAAGCATCCTTAGTTCTTCTCAAGTACTTTAGGATGTTCTTGACAGCAATCCAGTGACTCTCACCCGGATTGGATTGGTATATGCTTGTCATACTCAAGGCATATGACACATCTGGTCTAGTACATAACATGGCGTACATGATAGATCCTATGGCCGAGGCATAGGGGATCCTACTCATGCGTTCCTTCTCAATCTCATTAGAAGGACAACCACTCTTCGAAAGAGTGATTCCATGTGACATGGGCAAGAATCCCTTCTTGGAATCTTGCATGTTGAACCGTTTCAACACCTTGTCAATATATGTACTTTGACTTAGGCCTAGCAACCTCTTGGATCTATCTCTATAGATCTTTATACCGAGTATATAGGCTGCTTCCCCTAAGTCCTTCATTGAGAAACACTTTCCTAGCCAATCTTTCACAGATTGCAGCATGGGAATGTCGTTTCCAATGAGTAGTATGTCATCTACATACAAGACCAGAAAAGCTACAGAGCTCCCACTAACCTTCTTGTAGACACAAGACTCATCTTCGTTTCTGATGAAGCCAAACTCTTTGACTACTTCATCAAAACGTCGATTCCAACTCCTAGAAGCTTGCTTCAATCCATAAATGGATCGTTGCAGCTTACAGACTTTATTGGCTTGCTTTGGATCCTCAAAACCCTCCGGCTGTATCATATACACGTCCTCGAGGAGATTCCCATAAAGGAATGCTGTTTTGACATCCATCTGCCAAAGCTCATAGTCGTAGTATGCTGCAATTGCAAGTAGGATTCGGATGGATTTGGTCATAGCGACTGGTGAAAACGTTTCATCATAGTCAATACCATGAATCTGTCTGAATCCTTTAGCCACCAATCGGCCCTTATAGGTAATCACATTACCATCCATGTCGATCTTCTTCTTGAAGACCCACTTGCACCCTATGGGTCGCGCCCCATCGGGTGGTTCCACCAAAGTCCATACTTTGTTGGTATACATGGATTCCATCTCGGATCTCATGGCCTCAAGCCACTTCTGCGAGTCTGGGCCACTCATGGCCTCCTCATAGGTAGTAGGCTCATCATCTATGAGCATCGTGTCACCGGAATCAGTTACGAGAAGTCCATACCTCTCGGGTTCCTGGCGCACTCTACTAGATCTACGAAGCTCTTGTGTTACCTGAACAGGTGGTTCCACAACTGCTTGTGATTCCTGTTCATGTTCCATAATCGGTTCAGTGATTTGCGATTCTTGAACTTTTTCAAGTTCTACATTCCTCCCACTTGCTTCTTTAGAGACAAACTCTCTTTCTAGAAACACGCCGGTCCGAGCAACAAACACTTTGTTCTCGGTTGGATTGTAGAAGTAGTATCCCTTAGTTTCCTTAGGGTACCCCACAAATTTACACTTATCCGATTTAGGCCCTAGCTTGTCTGATTGTAAACGTTTTACATAGACATCGAAGCCCCAAATCCTCATGAACGACAGTGTGGGACGCCTCTCACTCCACATCTCATATGGTGTCTTCATGACTGATTTAGATGGAACACGGTTAATGGTGAAAGCTGCACTTAATAGAGCGTAGCCCCAAAATGATAATGGAAGATCGGTTTGACACATCATAGACCGAACCATATCCAATAGGGTTCGATTCCTCCTCTCGGACACGCCATTCCATTGTGGCGTTCCGGGTGGAGTGAGTTGGGACACGATCCCACACTCTCTAAGATAGTCGTCAAACTCTTGGCTCAAGTATTCTCCTCCACGATCCGATCGTAGAGCCTTGATACTTTTGCCAAGTTGCTTCTCTACTTCATTCTTGAATTCTTTGAACACTTCAAAGGATTCGGATTTTGCCCTCATAAGGTACACAAATCCATATCTACTGTAATCATCAGTAAATGTAATGAAGTAGACATAACCACCCCTGGCAGGTGTGGCAAATGGCCCACACACATCGGTATGTATGAGTGCCAATTGCTCACTAGTCCTCTCACCTTTCTTATTGAAAGGGGACTTTGTCATTTTTCCCAATAAACAAGCCTCACATGTCTCATATGATTCAAAATCAAATGAGTCTAGTAATCCATCTTTATGGAGTCTAGATACACGTTTCTCATTTATGTGGCCTAAACGACAATGCCATAAATAAGCAGGACTTAAATCATTTATTTTAATCCGCTTGGTATTAATGTTGTAGACAGGATTGCTTAGATCAAGGACATAAAGTCCATTAAATAATTGCGCACTAAAATAGTGAATATTATTCAAATAAAAGGAACAACAATTGTTCTTTATTGAAATAATAAAACCTTCCTTGTCCAAACAAGAAATAGAAATAATGTTTCTGCTCATAGCAGGCACAAAATAGCAATTATTTAATTCTAAAACTAATCCTGAAGGCAGAGATAGCTCGCACACGCCTATGGCCAACGCAGCAACCTTTGCTCCATTCCCAACGCGCAGATCTACCTCCCCTTTAGCCAATCTCTTACTTCTCTTTAGATCCTGCATATTTCGACCAATATGAGATCCACATCCAGTATCTAATACCCATGATGTAGAGACAGTTAAATTGACATCTACAACAAAAATACCTGGTGGTGGTGGAATCACTATTCCAAGCCTCTTGTCCTCCAGATATTTTGGGCAGTTCCTCCTCCAGTGTCCAGGTTGACTGCAGTAGTGACACTCACCCTTAGTCACGACCTTGGCAACGCCACCAACAGGCTTAAGGGCTTGTTCCTTGGACTTGGCAACTGACTTGCCTTTGCCTTTGGAGGAAGAGGCAAACCTTTTGCCCTTTCCTTTCTGCACCATCATAATGGCCTTGCCCTTAACCTTGTTGATGCTCTGTTCAGCCGTCCTCAACATGTTGAGCAAATCTGGCAGTGGTTTAACGATCTCGTTCATGTTATAGTTCATAATGAACTGTCCATAACTCTCGGGCAACGATTGCAACACGAGATCGGTTGCCAACTCTTGGCCGACCGGGAACCCAAGCCGGGCGAGATTCTCCAAGTACCCGATCATTCGGAGTACATGGGGTCCCACCGGGTTCCCTTCTGCCAGATGACATTTGAACAGTGCCTTTGAGACCTCATACCTCTCTACCCTCGCCTGCTCTTGGAAGAGCTGTTTTAGATGTTCGATCATATCGACAGCATTCATGTTCTCATGTTGCTTCTGAAGCTCAGAGGTCATGGTGCAAAGCATTAGGCAGGCCGCATCATTAGCGTCATCAACACGCTTTTGATACGCCTTTAAGGCTACAGGTGTCTGGTTCTCTGGACCTTCTGGAACATGCTCCTCCATTGCGTACAGTTTCTTCTCTTGCTTGAGAACAATTCTCAAGTTTCTGTACCAATCAAGAAAGTTGGTTCCAGAGAGCTTGTCCTTCTCAAGGACAGATCGTAGGGAATGTTGTGAACTCGATGAGTTGTTTGCCATTTCGAATTCTACAAAAGGAAAATACGCAAGTTTTAGTATTTGTGAATTTTTGACTATATTTAATAATGGCTAGTTTATTAAATATAGCTCCCACTATTTTTCTACGGATTAATAACCCTCAAGATATTAATGCGGAAAATATCCTTATATTTTCTAGTGGGCCAAGATCCATCTTTTCATCTCCTTATGAGCTTGCTTTGGCAAGTCACCCATAATTTGACTACTTTTAGGTAGGAACAATTCCAATTGCATCCCATATGCAACTCTTGGTTCAATCAGGCAAATAACTCTTTATTTATCCATCTATATGGATAATCCCAATTGATTGCCTCTAGGTTTCTTAATCAAATTAATAGCCTAGTTGTGTTCAACCTCTTATCTAAACAATTGCACATTGTTACGTGCCATCGCATTCCATCATTATGAACCAAGTCGCCATGCTTTGGCACACACGAACTTGATAAATAATGATGATAATGAGTGTTTAAATAACGAGAAGGCAAAAACACAATATTTTAGAATTTGAGGGATTTTTCAATTCAGTTTTAATTATTTTGTTGATCAATATCAACTGATCTATCTATTTGAGTTTGGGCACAACTCCAAATAATAGATCCGGGTTGTCTAATTATCTTATTATCCTAATTGCATGCATCATCCATACACCAACCACACAAATAATAAGACAATAAATAAACAACCACAAAACAGAAATTAAACGTGATGTGGATATGGCCTTTTCTAGACTAAGATAATTCCAAGCCAATGGAATTATCTATGAACCCTAAGCAAACACATCTCCATGCGTCTTGATCTTTTGGTCCATCCTTCATAGTCATGTGGAATGCTCCATGCTCCATGCTCCATCTTTTGTGGCTCCTTTGGCTTTGGGCTTCTTTTCTCCATTCTTGGCTAACAATCTACTTTATCTAGCACTAGCTAATATCTATAAAATAAATCTCACAAGTTGAGAAAAAAAATGGCACGCAGGCCACAAAACCCTAATTAATTATTACAATTAATTGATCAGCTCGCAGGCCGTAAAACTAAACCACAAAATTAAACATCCACATCAAACCACATCCTAAGGCCATATCCAATCACCATGCGATTTGCACATAAACAGTTAAAATCCAATTTTAACGCGCTTGGTCAATTTTAATTGATTTTAGGATTTCTAGGGTTAAAACGGTCCATGGGCCCAACAATCCAATTGCCCGGGCCCATCAAGGTGAACCACAAGGCCCTAGGGCCGGCCCGGCCCAAAACCCGCAAGCTAGGCCCGCGGGTTAGGGCCGCCCGGCCCCTTAGGGCGGCCAAGCTTGGGCGGCAAGCAAGGGGGCGGTCCCCTAGGGGGCCGAACCTCCTCTTGGGGTTGTTTCCAAAACAACTCCCTTGCTTGGAGCCCAAGTTTGGTTGTTTCCTTGTTTTGGGAGAACTCCTTCTTCCCCAAGGATGCCCAAACCCTAGATCTTAGATCCTAAAATTTCTCAAACTCACCAATTCATGCATCCAATGCAAAATTGGGTCTTGTTATGATCTAATTATTGACAAATTGCATCCCATGCTTGATTTGTCTTGTTTTACGCGATAAACAACAAATTAAGGTGTAAAACAACAAGAATGTAACACATAAACTACGTTTATGCTCTATGATCTGTGGCTCTGATACCACTGTAGGGTTTTGATTCATGGAACGCGCAAACGGAAGCATAATCAAATAAAAGCCATGCAAAACCCTCCAAGGATCACAAGTCTAGATGCATAACGATAGTAAAGGCAAGAAATCATAAACACACCTTTGGGTTCTCCTTGATGACTTCAAACGCGAATAGTGTCACGTTCTCTATAGTTGATCCACGCCTAGAGTTGATCCTAGATCTCCCAAACTCCTTGGTGCTGGCCCGGAATAAGAGGAGGGTGAAGGAATCACGCAAAACGAGACGAAAAGAGGGGCTTCGTCCCTCTTTTGGCCGACGAGGTGAGGGTGCGGCGGCAAGGGACGGGTTCGGCCCTTGTTGCTTGCTCTCTCTCTCTCCTTTGTTCTCTCCCAATTTTGTTATGATCACTAATGAGCATAAGTTATGAGGAAGGAAGGAAGGAGGGTCCTTTATATAGTCCAACAACTCCTTGTTAACTACCTAAAGGACTTATTCTAGTCCCACTAGAATTCAATTTAGTCCCTTCCTTGCAAATTAGTCCCTACTAAGTTTGCAAGGGTTTGCAAAGTGATCCTTCTAATTAATTAATCCAATTAATTAATTCCAAATCTAGTACAACTCTATATAGCGTGTGACCCCATAGGTTCTATCTAGTTGGTAGCAACTATTTGCTAATATGGAGCGGTTTCTAGCAAAACATCCATTCTAGCCAACTAATAGAATAGTCATCTAGACAACCTTGTACAAGTAATTGTCTCATCCCTTTGCCTCCATATCCGGATTGGACACGAGACATACAAGTCACACTCGTATATCCAATCCATAGTTTCTCGATCTATGGGAATAGCCTTATTCGTGCAAATAACATCAATATCCCATATTGATTTATTTGAGTCTGGCCAGACATTCTATAAGCACTATCCCTCGAGTGGCCTAGGATATTTGCTCCCGTTATGTGGGAGGGGCAAATCCTCTCTACGTCCACTACGATCTCTAAGCTTGCTTCTCATTGTATCCAGTACACGCCTTTATAACTACCCAGTTACGGTGTAGCGTTTAACGCTACCAAGATCACAATGATCCACAACTAGAATATCTAGTGACTTCAAGTCTAAGGATGACAATACCATTGCACCCCGAGAAGCACTTGTGACTCAACATAACATGTATGTAGCCTTCTCGGTGATGGGTCAATCCAGTGCAACATTCCGTAATGCACACCTATGTGTTGGATCGTGATATCTCCATATCAATCCAACCCCATACTAGTCTATGAATGATTGTCCCATTTAATCATTATACTTGACTAGGGATATTTAAGATAAACAACACGATTGTAAATCTAAGGACTTCATTATATTAAATATCCAATAAATAATAAATGAATTTTCTAGCCATATACAAATTCATACTAAACTAGATTGCCTCTAGGGCATCTATTCCAACATATACCTACTTCATCACATTCACTGATGATTTCAGTAGATATGGATTTGTATACCTTATGAAGGCCAAATCCGAATCCTTTGAATTGTTCAAAGAATTCAAGAGTGAAGTAGAGAAGCAACTTGGCAAGAGTATTAAAGCCCTACGATCGGATCGTGGAGGAGAATACTTAAGCCAAGAGTTTGATGAGTATCTTAGAGAGTGTGGGATAGTATCCCAGCTCACTCCACCCGGAACACCACAATGGAATGGTGTATCTGAGAGGAGGAATCGCACTCTATTAGATATGGTGCGATCTATGATGTCTCAAACAGATCTTCCGATATCCTTTTGGGGACATGCTCTAATGACGGCAGATTTTACCATTAACCGTGTTCCATCTAAATCAGTCATGAAGACGCCATATGAGATATGGACTGGGAGGCGTCCCATAGTGTCGTTTATGAAAATTTGGGGCTGCGACGTCTATGTAAAGCGTTTACAAACAGACAAGCTCGGGCCTAAAGCGGATAAGTGTAAGTTTGTGGGATATCCTAAGGAGACTAAAGGATATTACTTCTATAACCCTACCGAGAACAAAGTGTTCGTTGCTCGGACCGGCGTGTTTCTAGAAAGAGAATTAGTCTCTAAAGAAGCAAGTGGGAGGGTTGTAGAACTTGAAGAAATTCATGAACCACAAACCACTGAACCGATAATGGAACATGAACAGGAACCACAAGAAGTTGTGGAAGAACCTGTTCAGGTAACACAGGAACTCCGTAGATCAGGAAGAGTGCGTCATGAGCCAGAGAGGTACGGACTTCTCGTGACTGAGCCCGATGACGTACCACTCATGGATGATGAGCCTGCAAACTATGGAGAAGCCATGAGTAGCCCAGACTCTGAGAAGTGGCTAGAAGCCATGAGATCCGAAATGGATTCCATGTACACCAACAAAGTATGGACTTTGGTGGAACCACCCGAAGGGGCTCGACCCATAGGGTGCAAGTGGGTCTTCAAGAAGAAGACCGACATGGATGGCAAGGTAGTTGCCTATAAGGGCCGATAGGTGGCCAAAGGTTATAGACAAATTCATGGTATTGACTATGATGAGACCTTTTCACCAGTCGCCATGACTAAATCCATTCGAATCTTACTTGCTATTGCAGCATACTACGACTATGAGATTTGGCAAATGGATGTCAAAACAGCGTTCCTTTATGGGAACCTCCTTGAGGATGTGTACATGACACAACCAGAGGGTTTTGAGGATCCAGAGAATGCCAATAAAGTCAGTAAGCTGCAAAGGTCCATTTATGGATTAAAGCAAGCTTCTAGGAGCTGGAATCGACGTTTTGATGACGCAGTCAAAGAGTTTGGCTTCATCAAGAATGAAGATGAGCCTTGTGTTTACAAGAAGGTTAGTGGGAGCTATATAGTATTTCTGGTCTTGTATGTGGATGACATACTAATCATTGGCAATGATATTCCTACTCTGCAATCTGTTAAAGATTGGGTAGGAAAGTGCTTTGCGATGAAAGACTTAGGAGACGCAGCCTATATACTGGGTATAAAGATCTATAGAGATAGATCTAAAAGGTTGCTTGGCCTAAGTCAGATTACATATATTGACAAGGTGTTGAAGAGGTTCAACATGCAAGATTCCAAGAAGGGATTCTTGCCCATGTCACATGGAGTCACTCTTTCCAAGAATGACTGTCCCTCCAATGAGATGGAGAAGGACCGCATGAGCAGGATACCCTATGCTTCGGCCATAGGATCCATCATGTACGCCATGCTATGTACTAGACTAGACGTATCATACGCATTGAGTATGGTGAGCAGATATCAGTCCAATCCGGGTGAGAGTCACTGGATTGCTGTCAAGAACATCCTAAAGTACTTGAGAAGAACTAAGGATGTATTCTTGATATTTGGAGGAATGGAAGAGCTAAGTGTAAAGGGTTACACTGACGCAAGCTTCCAAACCGACAAGGATGATTACAGATCGCAGTCTGGATACGTGTTTTGCCTGAATGGAGGAGCTGTGAGCTGGAAGAGTTCCAAGCAAGGCACAGTTTTTGATTCTACAACAGAAGCTGAGTACATTGCTGCTGCGGAAGCGGCGAAAGAGGCAGTATGGATAAAGAAGTTTATCATTGAGCTCGGTGTGGTCCCTAGCATAGTGGATCCCGTAGAGTTGTACTGTGACAACTCTGGGGCAATCGCACAGGCAAAGGAACCAAGATCGCACCAAAAGTCAAAGCATGTACTTAGGAGATTCCATCTTATTCGTGATATGATCGATCGAGAAGATGTGAAGATATGCAAGATTCCGACGGATGACAACGTGTCAGATCCGCTCACGAAACCTCTTGCGCAACGAAAGCATGAAGGGCACGCCAGAGCTATAGGCATACGAGATGCGCCAGATTGGCTCTAGTGCAAGTGGGAGACTGTTGGAATAGATGCCCTAGAGGCAATCGTAGATTTAGTATAAACAATGTTTTGGTTAGAATATTCATTTATTATTTATGGCGATATTTAATATAATGAAGTCCTTAGATAAATTGTGTTATTTATCTTAAATGTCCCTAGTCCATTATATTGATTAATAGGACAATCAAATATAGACTAGTATGTGGGTAGATTGATATGGAGATATCAAGTCTAACACATGGGTATGCATTAGGAGTAATGGCATACTGGATTGACCCACGACGAAAAGGCTACATTAGATTATGTGAAGTCACAATCGCTTTTCGTAGTGCTAATATTATTGCAATCCTTGGACTTGAAGTCACTAGATACTCTAGTTGTGAAATATTGCGCTTTGATGTTATCAAACGTTACACCGTAACTGGGTAATCATAAAGGTGGCTATCGGGCGTGATAGGAAGCAAGCTTAGAGATCGTAGTGATGTAGATAGGATTTGTCCCTCCCACATAATGGGGGTAAATATCCACGGCCACTCGAGGGATGAGGCTTATTGAATGTCTGGCCAGACTCAGATAAATTAATATAGAGATATTAATGTTATCTGCAAGCATAAGCATATTCCCAGGATCGAGGAACTATGGATTGGATATACGAGTGTGACTATTTATGTCTCGTGTCCAATCCGGATATGGAGACAAAGGGATAATGCAATATGATATATTGGGCACAAAGGTTTGTCGGGATCACTGACTATTTCTATGGGTTGGGTGGCATGGATGTGTTGCTAGACACCGCTCCATGTTAGTAATAGTTACTACCAACTATATAGAAACCTATGGGGTCACACGTCAAATAGAGTAGAGCTAGATTTGGGATTAATTAATATGGATTAATTAATAGGAGGATCATTGTGCAACACCTTGCAAACTTAGTAGGACTAATTTGCAAGGAAGGGAATAGTTATAGTCCTACTAGAACAAGAAAATTCTAATATGGAAACAACAAGGAGTTGTTGGAGTATATATATAAGAGGCTCTAGCTTCCTTCCCACTACATGAGTTATTATTAGGCATAACACAAGAGTGGGAGAGAGCAAAAGAGAGAGCAAGACAAAGAGCTAGGGCCGAAACCCTAGCCCCCGTCCGCCCCCTCTACCCGACGGCAAAAGGAGGCCGCCCCCTCCTTTGTGCTTTGTTGCTTTGTTGCCTTTGATCTTCTTCCCTCTTCCTCCGGGTTCAAGCTAGCACTTGTTGTGAAGGAAGAATCTAGATCTCACCTCTAGACGTGGATCAACCGTAGAGACGAGGACATCATTCTTCGTGTGATCTCACAAATCAAAAGGTACAAATCTTCTATGACCTTAATCATGTTATGATGTCTCTTCCTGTGATCCTTGGTGGGCTTTGAGTAGGATTAAATTTTTGTTATTCCGCTGCGTTACCTACATCAAAATCCAACACAGCTCCACCTGTCAACACACTCCCAAGCCTGCATAGGTTGCCAATCAAACGTTCAATTAGGAAAACGCCTCTAATTGACCCCACCTGATTGGACTTGAACTTGATTGACCCTGATCGCATCCCGTTGTCTTCGATCTCCCTACCGATATCGATTGCTGCCGATCTTCTCAATCCACCAAAAATATCAAAATTTTGACCGTACCGATGAATCCGCAACGTCCAAAAACACGGGTTTAGACTCCTGACTCATCCCAATCCGTTGTACAGGCACGCCGTAACCACCCGAACAAGTTTGGACTGTCAATTAACGTCGATACGCTGCCCAGTCAGCAACCTGAAAATTCCGCCAGATTTTTGAAGAATCTAACCTCACCAATGCGTTGGGAGCGTCCAAAAACCTAGTGTTTGACTCCTGTTCGAGCCCAATCGGACTTACAGGCAGCTCAGAACACCCAAGACCACTCGATTCGCGTCTTAGCCGCTAGTGGAGCACTGGAGCAATCTAACTGCTGTACTTTGACCACTCGATTCGCGTCTCAGTCGCAAGTGGAGCATTGGAGCACTCTAACTGCTGTACCATTGGATTCTTTCTCACCTGATCCACCAACTAACAGCCCCCACTGCCCTTATGCTTCCACAAACAACTCCAGCCACAAACAAAATGAGAAAACACCGTCCTTTTTTCTCATTTTGCTTGTTTTTTTTCTAATTTTTTATTTTTTTTAATTATTTCCTTGTTTTTTCTTCTCCTTTTTCTTAGTGCGCTCTACCCAGATCGTGAACCCGACTCTGATGACACTTATTAGGGAATTATTCGTCGACCCGAATTCCAGCCGCAATGGAAGCAAAAACAACGCCGCACGATCACACACTCAACACATCGCAATTTAGGAGAAGAAAAACGACACACAAGAATTTAACGTGGTTCGAAAAAACTGCCTACATCCACGGGAGGAAGAGAATTTCACTATATCAATGAGGGAATACATCATAGGGGAGAGACAGCTCAATCCGCGGAACACATCGACGCGATACTCTCATCCTCATAGACTACATCTATGAAACCCTAACCTCTCACATCCGCTTACTAATATTTCTCACCAGTTCTCTCTCACCACTCCTCTCCTCAATTACAAGTCTTGTAGAGCCACCTATAAATAGGCCACACCAATAAGGAATACTAGTAGATTCCGGATTCTACTAGTTTCCAGAATAACCAATTCCAAATATTTCCAAAACGGCAGAAACAAGACAAAAAACCCAACAGGTCCCTGTGCATGTGTTCATCTTAATTGCGCATATGTCATGCAGTGAAGACAAACAAAGAAAAAAGAAAAAAAAATGGGAGAAAAGAAGAAAAAAGAAGAAGATTATTATATGTATACATTCATATGTTCAAAGTATGAAGGCAAAATGCTTGATGCACATGGTACTACATGGCAGTAGCAAAAGCAACATAGATGTGTACATGAATTTCCTTGAGCAAAAAGGGCAGATCGTGCTTATAATGGTCCCAAAAGAAGACAGAAGAATACTGTTCCAAGATATTAACCAAACAGAGATGCAATAATCAATTTTCAATAACAAAATACATACCTGGAGATTCCCATGCAACAACGGCGGCAGGCAGAGTTGACGTGATAAAAAAAGAAGAAAAGGGGCTACTGCACTAAATACTTGCACTCTACCTCCTCGGATAACCAATCAACACAAAGAGAAATAAAATTCAGTCCTAAAAGAACTCGTAAAAAAACCTAATGGGATCAAGAAAATTGACAAGCCCACGTTCTTTTCCAAACAAAGTCTCCTTCTTGTCCGAAAATCTGCGCTCACATTAACTAAATTGGCTAAAATCCAAAAAAGGTCAGCCTAAGCATACGACAATCAAAATCGCTAAATCAAAATATCGCCGTGATTCAAATCGCTAAATCAAGCCCAAACAAAACACGATATAAATCGCTATGAAAGGTCTCTAGGCTCAAAAACAAAATGGCCAAGCAAAATATGATCCAAATTGCTATATCGAATATCACCCCACTTAAAAGGTCAGCCCAAGAATAATGCAATCAAAATTTCTACACCAAATGTCGCCCGACAAAAACTTAAGGTCAAGCCTAAGCGAACAGCGATCAAGATCGCTATGTCAAATATCGCTTGACTAAAACTAGAGGACAGCCTTAGCAAAATGCAATCAAAATTGCTATACCAATGATCCCCAGGCTAAAACCAAAACGGTCAACCCGAGCGAACCTAAATCTAAATCGCTATATTAGATGTCCCTAGGCTAAAACCAAAACGGTTAACTCAAGCGAAAGGCGATCCAAATCACTATATTAAATGTTGCACGACTCAAACCAAAAGGTTCGTCGTTCAAACCGTAATCGATATTGCCAAAAGACAAAGTGCCAAATTGTCGTGATCCGAGCAAGGGACCAAAACTTCTCTTACACGAATCACGAGGGGGTTTGTTGGCACTGAAATTTCGACAGTACTGTTGCCACTCAAATTTTAAAATACGCGCCTAAAACTTTTCAAAGTCCTCCAGCGCCAAAACTGGGAGTGACCCCAAGTAAATTCTAACTGAGGAGATAAATGATTATCTGGTCAGGATCTCAGACACGAAGGAAAGCCATGCACCGGAAGAGAAAATAATCTTAAAAGATTTCAAATCACTGGAGATAAAATATTATCTCCAGATCCACCGAATTTCACGGGATCACGCACAATCTCAAATCAGTTTACTGGAGCCTCTACATATAGAATGATTCATCACAAATAGAAGGGTGTCTTTTGACGGAGATAAACGCAGAGAGATAGAGAGAGAGAAGAAAGCTACCACCAAACAGACCACCAACACCAAACGCTAAAAACTTCGACTCTTACGTCGGAGTAAGCCGGATTCGGAGTTCCAGGAGGCGAGGACCCAGACACCGGAGCCAAGTCTGCCAAGACGATCAATGACGTCAAACTGGTAAAGGGTTCCAAAACCCCAAAATATATATCTCTCTCTCCATGCACTCTGCAAATCATCATATTCATATGTAAATCATCCTCTTTATATAAAGGATCGAATGTATCTCCAGACATATAGGAGTTGTATCAATTTGGGTATCAAACCCGTGCAAATTAAATAAAAAAATGTCTTCAGTTTATTTTGTTTTCTTGCTTATTTATTTATTTATTTTTGTTTTCTTTCTTATTTGTTTATTTTTGTTTCATTAATCAGGGGTTCCATTAGATAGGGTAAAACTTAAGAAATTAGGACTCACTTAAACAAATATATTTTTTGAGCAGAGTTTTAAATAAAAAAAAGCTTATAAATCAAAGTTTCTTAAAAATCTATGTCCAACAGTGGGTTTTGGAGAAAGGATCGGCGGAAAATGTAGGGAAATCAGATTACAATCCGATTGATGGAGAAAGAATCACGTCAGAATAATTTTTGGGTGTAATTGTTACACCAATTACACTTTCACAGCCCTAATTTAGGTAAAAAGACATCCACCACCCCCTAATTTAGTTAAAAGACACTAACAACTTTAGGTGAAAGTCGCAAGAACCCTAAAAGCTTAAAAACAATGAAAATAAACTCCCAACACTTTTATTAATGTCACAAAATACTCGTAGCCACAAAACGGGATATTTCAAATTTTTATTACTTTTTAATATATTTTGTTATCAACCCACAAATGAAATCTATGTAATAAACAAGACAGTTCAATTTTCAATAAACTGAAATGGCTTTGTGGCCTTTGGATGAAATGAATCTTGGCCATTAGATGATAATCACTTGTAGAAAACTTTAGAAAATCACGCAGGAGTGACTTTTCTTAATACCAAAAAATATATCTTCCAATTATTATTTTTAGGGACTACATATTTTTATTTTGAGAGTTTTTAGGAGTTATTACGTGCATAGGTGGTATCTTTATAATTATTCTCCAGGGACCATGTAGTTGATAGTTGAGAGAGTTTTGAAGTAAGTGCATGACAATATTCCACCATGATTTTAAAGTTTCCCGCAAATATTGAACTACCTAATTAATTTGTTGTGCTTTTTTTAGATTTTTTTTTTCTACTTACGTCACTGCTAAAGTGTTATGAAAAAATTATAATAATATATTTAAAACAAGTTTTGAAAACCAATCATTTAACATTCCTTATGTTTTGCAAATATTAGATGCGACGATGTCCTCCACCACCACGGATGCCGCATATGTTGCCTCCCTCCCTCCGTCGCTGCCTCCTCACCAGCTCCTTTCCCCATGCCCTCCCTCTTGGTTCAGCCTCACCAGTGACTCCAGCTTTCACCCTTCTGCTCTCCTGTTTTCTAGATCTGTCCCAAATGTAGCCGTCCCCCCTTCCCCCGGCTGTGGGATGCTCCCTCCCCCCTCCCCCTCACCTAGACTGGACCGCAGCCCGCGACAGCCCCACGGAGCAGTCTCCTTGCCGCCCACCTACACTACTTCATGCTGCATCTTAAACAGCTCCCCGGGTGAAGTTCTGGACACCCACTCGACAGACGTGACACCGACCCTTGCGCTGGCCTGTGGCCGTTGGTAGAGACGGCTCCCTGTTGCGACGACTTGGTGGTCCGGTTGATCTTTTTGTGTAGCAGCCAGTTCGCATCAGCTTCCTCCGTTTAGGTTTTGGATGTGCCATGTTTTGGGGCTTTTAATTTTGGGCTTTTCTTGAGCGTTTTGCTTAGGAGTTTAGAGGCTATTGGGCCTTACTGGGCCAAATATTTTTCATTTTGGATAGTTTGACGGGGGCCTTTGAACTCGTATCCGATTTGGTTGTGTCTGCATAACATAGATAGGGTAGATATTTTGGTAGGAGATTTGATTTTTTTCCTTGTCATTCTATCTTGGGGTATGCCCCATTCGTATTGTAATCGTAATCCCGTTTAAGTCTTTATTTCCTTGCTATCGGAGAATAAAACAACTAACTTATAATTTCTCATTTTATTTTACGTAATATCCTTGGTCACGAGTAATATTCTACTCAATCACACTATAAAAGAAAAGTCAGCCAATCCCAGGTGTGGTTCCTTGCCCAATCTATATTATAAAATAGCATGGTTTAACAAACTTTTGCATTTTCAACCATTAGATTAAATTAACTCCATCCCCACCATTAGATCTCACATACTTATTATATTTCTAACTACCCACTCCCTTTGGACATGCCTAACTACCCACTCTATTTGGACATTCCTAACTAATATGAGATATATTTTTTTCAATTACATCCCTAATTTGGAAGTTGTTTTTTTTATTCTTTATTTTTTCACCACATCTGTAAATATAATTTTTAGAAAACACCTCTAAATTCATTATAAAAAAACATCTCCAAATTAAAAAACGATCCGATTTAGGGATAGTTAGTACACTAGTTTTTTATACTGCTACCTACAGTTACTCTGGTAGTGTAAATACGAGAGAGAAAAAATGAGAGGCGAAACTTTCTGGTAGGTTTGGATAACTTATCAACGGTATCCAATCCAAACTCCTCCTCCTCCCCCACTACAAGCAATTCGTCGTCTAATTGGGGATGCCTTGCGGTTTGATTCCTGTATAACTCACATCATTTCGTTTTGAAACCCCGATTTCAGAGTCTCTCTCTTTCTTCTTGATCAGTTCTCAGTTCAGAAAATAAATAAAAGAAACTATTTCATTTCCCTTCTTCTCCATCAAAAGTGTGAAGAGAGAGAAGTTGATGGGTTTTTATCTTGAACGATTGAATTCAGCTTCTCCAGAATCATAATAAATCAAGTCATCATGAAAATGTTGCCGCTCTGCTCAGTCACCACTTGCTGTTCCTCCTCTCATCCACAGGTCACATTTCTCATTTCTCCTCTCATCCACATCTCACTTTGCACCATTTCTTTCATTTAAGTAGAATAATTGTACTGCTTGGTTGGGTACGCCTGGATCATCAACATTTTGTTAGCTAACATAGTGAAAACTAACATGTTTTCTTGGGTTCAAGGATTCAAGCATAGGCCTATGTGTTGATTTTCGAGTTTTATTAATGGCAAACTTAAATTGGATTTCCATTTTATGATGAATCATGTTTGGCATTGATCTCTTTGAAAATGCAGCTAGTAAACCTTATTTATGTGACTACAAGAGATAGTGCTTTCTGTTAAGGTAGTTCTACTGTTGTTGGAGCTTACATATATAGTTTGAAGTCACTAAGAGTCCATTTCGTAATGCCAAGATCAGCATTTGATGTGTTTGGTAACCGATTATTTATCTGCTGTGCTTTCCCACTGCTCCTTTTGAGAAGGAGGGGAGGGGTTGCTTTTCCAGACCTGCTTTTTGATAATTTTATTAATAGACCTTTTTATCCATAACAATAAATAACAAAATTGCCTGTTTAACTATGTTAAAACTTTATCATGTCTGACATTGTCATTTTGAACCTTACAGCAAGTATAAAACAATAACTGCCAAGCACTTTTCAAAGGATTTCGACACAAGCTTTCTAAAATGTCACAACATTCCCAAATTGGCCCTAAAAGAGAATGTCCATCTCATACTAAATCTTTTTAGCATGCTTTTCTAGATTAACCATTTTATTATTTTGGTGAGATGGGTCATCCCATGATGTGCATGATCAATCCGGTGCTGAACGTTGAGAATCCCACATTGGACAATCAAGAACAAGAAAAGTAATTAATAAGTGTCGTGGGCTACTCCCCTCATTAATAAGTGTCATGGGCTAACAACCCATGTGCTCACCGCCTCCCACAGACAAAAAGATCAAGGATGTCAAACGTGAGGGGCATGTTGAGAAGTCACACATCGGACATTCAAGAAAAAGAAAAAGAATTAATAAGTTTCCTTGGATACTCCCCTCATTGCCAATTGGTTTTGAGGCGGATCCTATGGATTCTTACATGGTATCAGAGCCACAACTCACACGTGAATGGTAGAAGGATCCACAACCCAGGTGCTCACCGTCACCCTGAGACAAGATATACACGTGTAGGTCAAAGGATGCCACATGTGAGGGGGCGTGTTGAAAAGTCCCACATCGGACAATCAAGAACACCAAAAAGAATTAATGAGTTTCATGGGTTACTCCCCTCATTGCGAATTGGTTTTGAGGTGGAACCCCATGGATTCTTACAATGAATTTCGGTGACTGAATGCCTGAATGGAATGTTTTTGCAGATACATGCCTGGTCAACATGTCTTTTGTACTTGATAAAGGGCAATGCACGAAGTCCTGGATACATTTGCTCTTCATTCTTGTTCTTTTGACAAGTATAGGATACTACCCCGGTGTTTGTAATTGAAGAGGCAAAAAATCATCTGTCAACTTGTCACAATATTACAGCTTTTCAGTGTTGCTCTAGTGGTGGACATGCATACAAGAAATCACGTGCTTCAATAACACGCTATGCCTTAGTTCCGTCTTCATAAAAGGAAAATGATTTGTTATTTAGTAGAAGCCATTTAAGTAAACATTCGTGTTTGGGTATGGATATGCTCGTTTCCTTCATAATTTGACCAAAAAATCATCCAAAACTACATTTGAAAATCTTATGATCTTATGAGACATTCCTTACATGTTCACGTGTATGCAGCCATATACTCTGCTAACAGTTCTGGGTTTGTCCTATGAACACCACATATTATCATTCGCTAGGGCTACATTTCTGTAATTTTGATTAGAGACAGGCACGCTGTATCGATGCTGTAGGAAGAAGATAATCCTTTCATACAGATATGAGATGCTTTCACAGTTTTTATTTGCAAATATCCAAGTGTCTAACCTGGGAGTATTGTTTAACTTCCTGCTATCACACTCTTGTTATATCACATGGACACAACTATAAATAACATGCTGGATAATCATTTATAGACAGCTTCCTTACTCTATAAGAAGTTTTTGATGTCACAGATATCCATTCATGGAGGACTGCAGAACTTATTCTCGTTAAGGAAGTCATTTGAGGTTAGATGCATGATAGACGAACGGGCGGGCGTGGGCTTGTCTAGTGGAAATTATCTTCAGGCAGTTTCTCTCAAAACAGAAGATGCTGCACCTTTCTACTCTAACTTCATTGATGGAAAAGAACCGTCCCACTCCATGGTTTGCACTTATGTGCCTCCTTACAAAAATGAGTTGGGTGATATTAGATGTAACTGGGACGATTCAGCCGGTAGAATTAGTTTACCAGATTACGAAGGAACACAAGATATGAAGATGGTCGCAACTTATAGTGAGGAACCTGTTGACTTCACCGATCAATTCACTGAGAATACTGATATCTTATCAGTGCCTGCTGATTCTCAAAGCACAACCATGACTAATGTTGTTCCAGATGATACCTCTTTACCAGATTCATCGAGCATGGACATTGATTCACTATCTAGTGTGAAAACAACTATTGAGGATTCCTTTCCATCTGATTCGTTGACCGTGAGCAGCGACTCATTTTCTGATAGCAAAACAGGTCTTGAGGATTCAATTGTTAATATTAACCAGTCAATAAATGCTTCGGTTAGCAAGGGAGAAAGTGTTCTGAAAAACTCAATTGATACAGTCACTTCATCCATCACATCTGCTTTGGAAGGTGCTAATAAGGCATTTGATAATGTGGTTAGTGATGTTACCTCGTCCGTGGGTCAAATTGGAGAATCAGGTGCCAATAGATCTACTACCTTGATAAATGACTTGGAGGCAGCCTCAAGTAAATTTGGGGTTGTTGCTGTTGATATCTTGAGACGTGCCATCCTTCAAATTGAGGATTCTCTAAATCAGGGAAGCAGTTTTGTTGTTTATGCTTATGGATCTGCAAAGGCTTTGTTTCCACCAGAAGTCCAGGATGTGCTAAGTTCGTCCGAGGAGAGTATCATAAATACTTTAAAGCCAGCTGGGACAACATTTCAACAGGTAGATGCCTCTTTCTATCCCTTGGGATAAACTGGTATAACAGACCCATAGCTAGTTTGTCTTTCAATAAATCTGACTAGGCGGTCGCTTCAGATATTCAAATCTCTTAGGTCCAAAACCACCGATAAGTGGCATCTCTATCTAATAAAGTCTGTATAATTCACAAAATAATATAGTCGAATATTGTTTTTTTGAGGTTTCATTTCTTTAAATTTCTGGCTTGACAAATCCATCTTTTTATGGACCTGATAATTTTCTTGTGTGGAACTAATGAGAAATCTGGAGCTTTCTTACCAATTACCCTATGAGTGATTGGTTAATTTCCACTTCATTATGTTTATTTTAAAGTCTTTTTTGTTTTGAAATTATTGCAACATTCTACTGGCCATTTTGTAAGTAGATTCTGTTGTTTGAAAGGAGCCACATTCTTAGTTTCTGTTCAATTTTTCTTGATTGTGTTTGCAACTATGAGATTTAATCGGATCTCTTTTACATGACCAGATATATGTTGCTTTAGAGGGACTGGAGAGAAGTCTTGGCTTGGACCCCAATGATCCAATCATCCCATTTGCTCTTTCCACAGGAACATTAACCTTATTGTGGTATGAACGTTACTATATGTTTCTGTACCACCAGAACTTATATATAAATTGTGAACTTCTGTGTCTGTGTGTGGGATAGGTTTGGAAGAATATAATTCCATTTATGACAGTGAAGAATGACTTTCTTCTTTGAATATTTTGTATGGAAAATTTATTGTGTATTAGACAAGTGCAGGATATCTTATTGGTTCTCCACATACGGTGGTTATGCCGGAAATTTATCTCCCAAAGAAACTTTAGAGCTCTTGAAAGGGAAGAAAAACACTGTGCTTGTGGACATCAGGGCTGAGGCAAGATACTGTAAAATTTTCTAGCCTTTTCTTTTGTAAAACTTTTGCTTCCAAATTTTGTATACTCTGTACATTCTAATTGATAACTTTGATCCTCATCTTCTCCTTGATTTTATGTTATTTTAAAGTTTTTTTTGTTGATACTTATGATCAGTATGTATTTTATATAATATCAAATTTATAATAAATCGTACTACCCTCTGGAAAGAGACTTACTACAGATACTTCAATTTCACACGTACTGGACAAATGAGTCACCATGCCAGTTTTGTTTTATGGGGATATTCGATATTCGATATTAATAGTATTTGCTTCTGTCTTTGTTTTGTCTTTGTGAAGGATCTCAGGGAAAGAGATGGGATTCCTGATCTTCGGCGGACCACTCGGTTTCGATATGTGAATGTTACCTTGCCTGAGGTAACTTATATGACAGAATAGTTTGTCTTCTCAATTTTCTCTGTGAAAAGGCTCAGAATTCTTGTACCTTCTTTCCTCTGAGAACGACTAGAGGAGATAAATTGCAGTGAACGATCAGTTCTTTCCTGTTTGTACTTCGATTTACATGATTGTTTATCATTCCAGGTCGATGGTTCTGTACGTAAGTTATTTAAGAGTGGAAGAGATCTTGATGATACCTTGATTGCTGCTGTAATCAGAAATTTGAAGATCGTTCAAGTACGCACTATTATGTTTCATTGCTACTCATCCAGTTTCTATCATTTTGTGTGAGCTGCAGAACCGTATAGACATAACATTTTTTTTTGTTGTTATCAAGTATGAATAGTGCTTTAGATAATTAAGGCATAATTTACATTTGTTCCTGGAACCATCAGGACTGTATTTCAGTCTCCTGGGGCCATTAGGCCTGAAGTTATAGGATATATCATCTACTGCTACTCTATTGAAAGCTTTCGGCGTCTTCTTGCTTATCTCCCAGAAGACGCGTTTCCCCTAAGATCTTTTCTTCATTTGTGACCTTTTAGTTGGTACTTCTCAAATTAGTTACGAAGTCGGGAATATACATGATGGTACATAGGGACATGATAATGCCTCTACAAGTGTATGTTTGGACTTCAATACTTGATTTTCTTTTTCCTGTTGAATGTCACCTCACTAATGCCTTTATTGTACCTATAGGACAGGTCCCAGGTCATAGTTATGGATGCTGATGGTACGCGTTCCAAGGGCATTGCAAGATCTCTGAGGAAGCTCAGGGTAAAGGTAATTGCAAATTATCTTATCATTATTTCTGACGCTAGTTATTCTCGGATTGCTTCTTGAAAACATTGTTTGTTTTGTGTTACCCTTTCTGCATTCCTATTATCATGTGTTATTGAGTCGCTGGCAACCCCATATTTCATGTACGATGAAATAATTCTTCTTATTTCACCAAGAATCGAAAGGCAAAAGCTTCCGTTGTTTCTTTTAACCAAGAAAACTAACCTTTGGTAGTGCAAACAACCCACTGCAAGCAAGTACACTTAGGAAATTCTCAATACGGAAAATCATTCATTGTTATTGAAGTTGATGACATGGCACTCCCAAATGCATCAGAACCATAAGTATGTGTGGAATCCACACAGATCTTGTTATCCTTAGATATTTTTATTGAATATCCTATAAAAAAATCGCATTTTCACCAGAGTATTAAAACTTAGAAACCTTGGATGAGTTGTTATCCGTAACATTGTTATTAAATATCCTATAAAAAGAATCGCATTTTCACCCAACATATTCCCTACTCCATCATATTCCTATTTTATCACATCTGTGAACCTAACTAGGGATCAGGTAAAAATGTTAACTTCAACTAAGGATCTGGATAACTTGGCTCTTTAAATATGTATTCTATATGTAAGTGCTAATACTTTTCTACATTTCTATGATAGGGAAAGAAGTGGTCAACTACTACTACTACATGATAAACATATACAGTTCTTGACCTGAAAATTCTGAACTCTGACCATTAAGTTCACATTTGTATGTATTTTTTTAGGATGCTAAAAATAAAGCTACATGACAAAACTCTCTAAAGATTGGCTTCTACAGCTGTGTGGTTATTTAGCATGTCTGAATATCAAGCGCAGTAAAATTAAGCCGCAAACGTACAGACTTGATATCTATAAGTTCACATTTGTATGTATTTTTTTAGGATGCTAAAAATAAAGCTACATGAGAAAACTCTCTAAAGATTGGCTTCTACAGCTGTGTGGTTATTTAGCATGTCTGAATATCAAGCGCAGTAAAATTAAGCCGCAAACGTACAGACTTGATATCTATAAGTTCACATTTGTATGTATTTTTTTAGGATGCTAAAAATAAAGCTACATGAGAAAACTCTCTAAAGATTGGCTTCTACAGCTGTGTGGTTATTTAGCATGTCTGAATATCAAGCGCAGTAAAATTAAGCCGCAAACGTACAGACTTGATATCTATAAGTTCACATTTGTATGTATTTTTTTAGGATGCTAAAAATAAAGCTACATGACAAAACTCTCTAAAGATTGGCTTCTACAGCTGTGTGGTTATTTAGCATGTCTGAATATCAAGCGCAGTAAAATTAAGCCGCAAACGTACAGACTTGATATCTATAACATTGTTCTCCTGTTGCATTAATGTCAAACAACATTCTTGCTAGTTCATTTGTTTTTTTTTTGTTGTTGTTGTTTTTTTTTTTTTTTTTTTTTTTTTTTTTTTTTTTTTTTACTTTTTTCTTTTTCCGGAAGGCATCCTACAGAGGTTCATTATTTGAAATCCTAGAACACATGTTCTAATTGGCTTGTGTTCTGACATCTTAGCAATCATACCTGCTGGAAGGTGGTTTTCGATCTTGGGTCCAAGAAGGTCTTCGTATTAAGGAGCTTAAACCTGAGACAGCACTTACTATACTCAATGAGGTATATGCGGCGCTCTTTCCTACCTCCAGCCTTACTGCCATTTGTTATTTTCCTACTGTTCCATATTCACTTCTTTTCATAGCTGCCCGTTTTTGTTCATGTTGGTAACTCACCCCTCCCAGACCACCATTTAGGATCTGGCATTTGGATGAATGAACGACTACCCAATTCCGTTGTTTTTCCGCATGTATAGAATATAAGTTAAAAATGAAATGACCTTGCAAATTCAAGTTATTGATTGAGAGAATTTTACTGCAAAGGACACACCTTTTGGAGAATGGAAATCTTGTAGGAGCTCCTCCTTCCAGATAAATTGCCAATGAAAAGGAGTTTAGCATTTCCACCAACTAGTAAAAGAAATATGACCTGCCTTGCTGATAAATTGTCCTCAATTTATGGTATGCATTGTCTTACACTAAATGGCCTTGACATCTGCTCTGTGTTCCACCAATAATGTAATTTGAATTGCAAATATGAGTTATTCACATGTTGGTTTATATTTATTGGAATATCAGGAAGCTGAGGCAATCCTAGAAGATGTGAAACCTACTCCAGAAAATGTTATCGTGTATGGATTGGTAAGACTCGTTGCAGTTTATCTGTCTTCTGTCATCTGAGTATTATCTGCATAGTATATAGAAATGACCTACTCTCCTTGTGCCTTCTGTCATTTTATTTATGGTTTTGATATTTGCCGTGCCTACTAAATCCATGTGTCAAACAATGATAATAGACCTGTTCAAAGTTTTGACGATATTGTATCAAGTTGGTGGTAGACATTAGCCACGAAAAAGAAGCGAGCACGGCTACTCTCCTTGTGTTATTTGTCTTGTCTTGAGTGTGTTGGAAAGTGGTGTCAAATGATTTTGTGGTCCAATCCAAATAGATTGTCGCTAAAAAAAGCACGTCAGAACACACTTACCTTTGGAATTGATCCAACAGATGATAATTTCTTAATCAGTGGCTTAAAAGACAAGATATTTACTAATGTATTGTTTTAGTTACATATTGGGTACTCTGCTTGCATCCCCTTTATATAACTCTCAGTTTACATCCCCCAGTTACTGCATTCAGGTTTTGGGTAACTCTTCTACAGATAGCTGTAACAGTAATAGGGTATCCTTGTCCACACACAACTTTATTTCATATTAAAAGGGAAGTTAAAAATATAAATAAAAAAGAGCAAATGAAGAAAAGGAAGAACAGTGGTCAAGCCCGATCTCTGTCTGTCTGTCTCTATATCTGTTCTCTTGCACCAACAGCTGGTCAATTTCTGGGTTTAGTTTTGATTTTCTGGTTGAGTTGAGTGCTTTTTTAGTGGTGGTGTTTTGGGTTAGAGTGAGTACTAGCGGTGATCATTAGAGGCAGTACTAGCGGTGATCATGGGTCCATGGTTTGATTTGGTTGTTCGATTTCTTGGTTTAGTTTTGATTTTCAGGTTTTGTTGAGTGGTCTTTGGATCATAAGAGGTCATGGTGGTTCTCATGGGTTAGAGATGGTGGTGGTGGTCATCAAACTTGGGTTTGATTTCGTTATTCGATTTCTAAACGTAATTTTTATTTGCAGGTTGAGTTGGCTGGTCTTATATGGTGGTAGTGTTTTGGGTCAGAGAAGTGGTGGTGGTCATGGGTTAGAGATAGTGGTGGTGGTAGTGGTTGTGGTGATGGTCATGGGTCTTGGGTATGACTTGGTTGTTCCCTTTCTGGATTTAAATTTGTATTTCTGGTTGAGTTGGGAGGAGTTTTCGCGGTGGTGGTGCGGTCGCGGTGGTGGTCATGGATCAGAGATGGTGGTGGTTGCGGTCATGGTTCTTGGTTTTATTTGGCCGTGATTGATTTTGGTTTTAGAAATGGGGGGATACAAGCTGGCAGTTTCAGTAAAGAACCTATTGATTTATAAAATTTGGTGTTGATTTGATTGCATGCGAGGCAATAATTAATTCCTTAGAGCTGCAGCATGGGCTAATGACTAGCATTGATTACAGTTACAAAATATAATTATTAAATAATATATCATGGGCATAGTTTTCTGGTAATTTGAAGTTGGGATAATTATTTTGTTATTTTTCAGCATTTCTTAACTCTCAGGATAAAGTAGATGGATAAGTTTCATGGAAATTCCAGAAGTTCAAATAACTTTAGTGGATTCTAGCAAGAACAGTGTGCATTATGCACTTTTCGTTCTTCAGAATCTCATTATATATGTTGTTTGACTTTCATTCGAAGAAGCACGGATACAGATACGGGTGTCGGATACAACAGGGGAACGGACACGGGATAGCCATTTTCTAAAAAAATGAAGATACGGCATGGCAGGATATGTCAAAATTATTATTATTATATTTTTATATATATTTGAACTTTTACACAAATAGATGTAAAATATTGGTTCCAACTTCATTAATATTCATAGCTATATATCACGGAAAAGCATAGATTAAGTATACGAAAAGAGAAAGAGTAGCTCAGGTGGGTTTGAGTTTGACGAGTTGTGTCTGGGAAAACCTTAAAGTTGTCGCATATGAGCACTTAAAACCTCGCTTTTCGTTCAAAAGAGGAACCTTTTCATATATTGAGCCCTCAATTATTCATATATATCTTAATTATATTTTAACCTATTTAAAGTTAAAATATTTCATTGAAACAACCCATGTGGAAGTCTAATAAATACAAAGGGGCAGCTGTCATCTCTCATTAAGTGTCCCTCAAGTGTCCAGTCTAATAAAATTCTCTAAAATATCCGGACATACAAGTATCCGAGTGTCCCAAGTGTCCGACACGGATAAGGCCCCTGTTTGGAGTGTCCATGCTTCCTAGTTTTCATTACTTAGGGTGTGTTTGGAATCAACAAAATTGATGGAAAATTAAAAGGAAAGAAATAAAATCAAGGAAAATCTGATTTTTGTTTAGAAGGAAAAGAAAATGAAAATAAAGGTAAACTAAAAGAAATCGGGCGAAAAATGGCGAGAACATTTTGGTGAAGAGTTTCAACTAATCAAGACTCTACTTGGTTCTGTAAGTTTCGACTCTCTCTCTCCTCCCCACCTTTAATAACCACCGTCACCTCTGACGCTGTCATCATCGACAGTGGCAGTATTCTCTCATGTCGACGCCATCATGCTGCCAGCACCTACGAGGAACTGGTGATCTCTCGCACATGGGCCTATTTTGTGGTTGTGGCAGTGGATTTCGTGGTTGCGTGGGAAGTTAAGGTAAGATGTGTAGTTTTTGGCAGTGGAGGTAAGTTATTGTCTCTGTTCGTGGTAAAGGCGGTTCCGATAGTGGTGATGGCGGTGGGGGAGATGTTAAGCTCTGTGATGAGTCGGGACACGAGGGACATGGTGATGGAGTTGTGCTCGTGGTGGGTCTGTGGTAAATAGGGAAATGACTAATAGAAAGAAACTTGAAAGGACTCGGTGATGTTTTTTGCAGTTAGAAAATTACTTCATTTAACAATGGGGGTGAAATTTTATTTATTAGTATTTCCGTGGGTGTAATCTGAGTATATTAAAATATAATCATTTTATTTAACAACGGAAAAGTTAATGAATTTTGACGGGAAATCTTTCATTTTCTTTTCTTTTCTTTTCTTTTCTATCTTATTTTCCGAGTTCCAAACATAGCCTAAAAGTATTTCATTAGGTGAAGTGTGACAACATTTTAACGTGACTACTCTTATGGCAGGGTTTGATTGCCGCATTGTATGGGTTACTTGGTACGTGTATCTCCTTTCTTTTTTCTCAATTCAACAATAAAATCTGTCAGACGCATTGCAGATTGTAATCTGGCTATCTTTGACCAATCACCTAATGTTTGTTCATTCATACTGAGATTACCTGTTGTGTTTCAGAATGGGAGAAGACTCTGCAGTTTATTGGCATCGTTGGCCTTGGCCAGGTATCTATTCGTTTGTATTGATCTATTCATTTCTGAAAACTGCATCTTTATTGACGAAAAAAGGGTACTAACTGCAATGCAGTTCAAGAAGCAAACCCACAGAAATGCACTACCAGCAAAGAAAATCTAGTTTTCCAACTAAAGCATTTAACCCATCACATTTAACATGTACCACATAAAATGTACTTCCTTTCCTCACGAAAAATAAATAAATAAATTATTATTATTATTATAAAATGCACTTCCTCCGTACGTAAATCTTGGTCCATCTTCCCCATTTGGGATGTCCAAAAATGTTAGTCCGTCTTTCTTTCTTTCTTTCTTTCTTTCTTTCTTTCTTTCTTTCTTTCTTTCTTTCTTTCTTTCTTTCTTTCTTTCTTTCTTTCTTTCTTTCTTTCTTTCTTTCTTTCTTTCTTTCTTTCTTTCTTTCTTTCTTTCTTTCTTTCTTTCTTTCTTTCTTTCTTTCTTTCTTTCTTTCTTTCTTTCTTTCTTTCTTTCTTTCTTTCTTTCTTTCTTTCTTTCTTTCTTTCTTTCTTTCTTTCTTTCTTTCTTTCTTTCTTTCTTTCTTTATTTATTTATTTATTTATTTACCCTCAGGAGGTAATCATAACGGTATTTGAATACAAAAAAGTAGGTACAATATTGTAAACGATACTTGAAAAAGTTAGTGGTAGTTGTGCTTTAACATCCAAATTTGGAGAAAGATAAGCGACCCAAGATTAACCGGAAGAATCAAGGCCGTAAAAGTAATTGTAGATGAACTATATCTTTACTGAGTGATTGTTTAGACCTAATGTAGAAAGACAACTCAATGTAGTTACTAGTTAGTAGTAAGTATGTTCACTAAATATATCTTATAACAACTCACTACCTCTATAATCTGCTACCTACTCCCACTATCATGTTTCATGTAATTTCTTGTTCAAAAGTATATCTCGGTGGCTCCGCCTTGTCGTTTTTGTAAGGCTTCTTGGGGCCACTGAGAACCACCATTGGATGAAGAGAATTGGGGCACAAATGGCAACCCAATAAAAATTTATTGATTCAGAGAAACATTAGCAAATGTATTATCCACATTGAGTGTATCTCAGAAGAACATGCAAGGACGAGGTCATGGTGACCAGAACACACATGTTAATTAGGTGTAGGTGTCAACGCCAAAGGCTTAGTGCTCGTTATATAGATAGGTATAGACAGATACGCCATGGATGCTTTAAC
The DNA here is from genome assembly GCA_023055425.1 of Linanthus parryae. Classification (NCBI taxonomy): domain Eukaryota; kingdom Viridiplantae; phylum Streptophyta; class Magnoliopsida; order Ericales; family Polemoniaceae; genus Linanthus; species Linanthus parryae. The sequence goes on from JALGPY010000024.1 coordinate 2,210,631, forward strand.
TGTCTATATGTTAAATTAGTAAGTTCCAAATATTGCCTCAAATGACAAGGATTTTCATTCTTCTTCCAGACTGTATACCGGAGAGTTTCTTCGTATGAGGACGCCGGAGATTTTAACCAAGACGTGAGGTAAACCTACTTCCCCACGCCATTTTAATCTATTGAGGAAGAATAGTTCTAATTAATTATTTTTGTTCTCTAGTTCCATTTAAGTGCATCTAGAATTATGAAGTTCCAAACAGAGTAGGCTTATAGGTTCTTTGCTCTGTAAGAGTCGCAGCATGTTCTGCTCACGGACTATTGGAGAGCGTGATAAAAATGTTTAGGTTTTTTGACATATTTCCTACAAAAGTTCATATTTCAACAGTACGCGTATGATGCTTTTTGTCGCATTCAAGTTTTGTTTTTCTGTTGTTCTCCTTCCAGGCGACTGCTTACTCCAGTTACACTAGGAGGTCAGGCGATCGTATGGGCTGCTGGGAAATTAGAAAGTAATGGTGTTGGACTTCCAACTTCGCCTTCGTCGACAGATGTTCAAAGCCGGGTGCTTCAGGCAGCTGCCAAGCATGAATCTCAACCGTCTGATGGAGAAAACCAAGATTTAACCTCCTCTGCCGTTGATACTGGGGATCTTTCAGAGGCATAGGTTTAATAATCCTTCCGAGTTCCAGCATAAAAATAATCAAAACTTGGCTGAACTTAGCCGCTGAAATATGTAAATTAAGATTGGCAGAAACAGTCATACTATATGAGAAATCCCCATTCAACAACTTCTTAGGATGATACAGTTTAATTTGTAAATTATTTACAGAGTTATCAGAAGAGCATTGGATATCTGTTGTATTTACGTTCATGTATTGGAGAGAAATCCGCCAACAGAGCGTTAGTATGCTCTTTGAGCGGTTGCTGAATGCATATCCTGAAATGCTTACAGGAAGTATGAATACACTCTGGAAATTAAAACAGTGAGGAAGTCCCCAAAATTTACTGTTAAGCTCGGCAGTTGCATTGGAGATTTGAAAAAAACATATGAACAAACAAAAAAGTTGCATCATGTTCTCCCCACTAAGTACATTTCTTATTAAAAGTCTCTCGTGAGAGAGTAAAATCCTATAAAACCCTAAGCCGCCGGAGATTGTCACACAGCCGCCATCAATGGCGGATCAGATGGCCGAGAAGTTTGAGGCTTCTCTCACTTTTAAGGGAAGAAACCGACTTGGTCGTGTTCGAGGAAGAATTTTGCGAGAAAGCCGAGAATGAATGCAAGATCTGCATGATTGGTGCGTTCATGGGAGGAAAAGTTAATAGCTACGCGATGCATGCCTTTTTCGGACGTATCTAGAACAATGGGGAATTGGTGGAGATAGTGGAGGTCAGCGAAGGGCTGTTCTTGTTCAAGTTTCCGGAGGAAAAAGTCAAGCAGAGAATTGTTGGGGGTGGTCCGTGGGTCTTCGACGGGCTCATCCTTGTTTGGAAAGATGGAATCTCCGTGATGAGGTTGAAAACACGAGGCTGGATACGATTGATGTGTGGGTGCATGTCTCTAACCTACCCATCCAAATGATCAAGCCGGAAGCCGGGAAGAAGGCGACGCGAGTCATAGGAGAAGTGCTCGACACAGATCCTTTGGTCTCTTTCGGTGATGATACAACATATGTGCGAGCTAGAGTCTGAATCCCAGTGAGCGAACCACTACGAAGAGGAGCCTACGCCAAAGTAAAGAATGATATAGTCTAGCTCGACTTTAAATACGAAAGACTGCGGTGCGAGAACCCCAGCGAGTAAACCACTAGCAAAAAAGAAGAAGAAAATAGCCTCACCACGAAAAGCTAGGGGTCCAGAATCTTCTCCGACGAGAACCCCAGCGAGTAAACCAGACATGGTCGCGGAACCGGTGGTGATTCCAGTAGAGGCGCTCTCCGAACGGACCAAGTCGCAACCTGAGGCGGCCAATAATCAAACTGACAAAGAAGAATCTTATGCGGATGTTATGGTGGAGGAACAAGAGGTTATTGAGGTGGCAGAAGACCCAAAGAAGAGGGAGCCATTATCTATTGCTATGGTCGAAGACTCTGCTCTCCTCTTCCTCAAGGACAAGAGAAAAGTAGATGATATACTTACCCCTCCCAAAATTCTGAATCACTAAGGTCTGAATGGGAAAAAACCGAAAGCTAGTATTGCGGTTAAAAGCCTTGCTTTAGTTTCTTATGGTGCTGGTCCTGTTGGAAATATGTCCTCGAGGCAATCTATTTCTTGTGACATTTATGGATTTACGATTCATTATGTTATCGATATGGAGATATGTTAACATGAATGAAGTCCTTAGAATATAAATGTTATATTTTTAAATATCCCCAGTTCATTATATTGATTAAACATGACAATCAACTATAGACTAGTATGGGGTTGGATTGATATGGAGATATCACGGTCCAACACATGGGTATGCATTATGAGTAATGTCATACTGGACTGACCCACTTACGAGAAGACTACATACAAGTTATGTAAAGTCACAAGCGCTTCTCGTAGTGACAACGATATTGTCATTCTTAAACTTGAAGTCACTAGATCTTCTGGTTGTGGAGTATTGTGTTTTGATAGCTGAAATACCCCGTTCTTATGCCATGGGTAAATTAGTAATTTGACACACGTAGTGCGGTCATGAATTACTAGAAATAGTTTGGTTAATATTTAAGAAGTTTGGTGGATCTCCCACGAAAGTTTCAACCCTACCCTGCCAAAGTAAGCAGCTGTGTCATGTGCAGCTTGGTTAGCTAGGCGGCGAACACCTACAACTCTTCCATCTACAGAGTGTTGAATGAAGCTTCTGAGTTCTTCAAGAAACCAACCTCGTTCATTATTTCTGACCGTCGAAGTCATCAAGACATGAACTAGTTGACTTGAATCCGTTTCAACAATTAATCTTTGAGAAGAGAGGTTTTTAAACCACCTAATTGGAAGATTCGAGGGCCTTTGCTTCATTCTCATTCGAATTGCCCATCCACTCCACCGGCGCAAATCTTGCTGCAACAAGGTGTGGTCTCTAATCACGCAACCAGCGCAGGCAATACCCCTCTTATCATCAACAACAACATCTATGTTTATCTTTAGCGTTCTGGTGGCGGCGGCTGCCACCGCTCATGTGATTCAGACAACGGCGCAGTCCTGTTTCTTCCAGATTCAAAGATAAGTCGTACACTTTTATGTATTACTCCGCATCAAAAACAATTGAGCCTGTATCAAATTTTCCATCTTCGACAATTAATTTGTTCCTCTTGCCCCAAATCAACCAGCTGATCACCACCAGTTTCCTTAGATCTCCTCGACCCATCTTCTGCAAGGCGTTTCTGATGATATCCCCCACCTGGTTTTGAAGTTGTTGTTCGATTAGCCCTGTGGTATCCCAAATTATTCTTGTGGCCTTGCAAGTGAAGAACAAGTGTTGTATCTCTCCTCTCTCCCTTCTACAACAGGGACACCATCCAGGTGCTTTTAATCCTCTTCTAAGCAAATTCTCTCTCACTGGCACATAACCATTTATCATTTTCCAGGCGATAATCTTGATCTTTCCTGGGACTCTTAAGGACCATAATTTCTTGTAGTCTTCGATGTGCCTGTTACTGCTTGTTCCTTCAGAAGCTTGACTGAGGATCTCAGGGTAGCACAATTTGAAAGCCACTTGGTACCCCAAAGCTACAGAGTAGAGACCATCATCTGCAAAGCCCCAAGTTAGTCTGTCAGGAGGCTTTTCGTAGCATAATGGAATCTGCAAAATGGCCTTCGCTTCATCTTCTGAGAAGTTTGCTCTGACCTTTTACACATCCCACCCCCCTGTATTCTTAAAGAGCTCACTTACCAGAGCATTTTCTCCCAAAGTAGGATGACTAAATACCTTTTTACCACCTACAACAGGGATCCATTTGTGCTTGTAAATAAGATTAATATTTCCATCCCCCACTGCATGTACTTGAAATTTTATTACTTGTGAAATAAATACTCTTCATCCATTCACTATGTTTTACATGAATAAAATTATCTCGTATCATGTGGTGATACCCACTCAGTATTTTATTGCTGACTTCCAAAACTACAGTTCTTGTTTTCCTTCCCACCGCAGGTCTAGGAGCTGGAGACTTCGGAATAGAGGGATACGAGACCCACATAGAATGATAACGTCACGAGAAGTTATCTAGTATGCCAGTTTAAGTATAATTTAGTAGTACTTAATGATGCATGTAAGAGACGATGTGTAATGTTTAATAGTAATGTAATATATATGGGGGTTATGCTTCTGATTTCCGTATGTTCTTATAACTGGACATAATCATGGTTTGTAGAGCTTGACAAAATGGAGCCTTCAAGTATGAAATGTGTTGTGGGGACCAAGCAACACCTGGTAGCAAAGCAAAAGACCATGAAAATAAAGAAACTACAACAACCATAACATGTTGATGTTGCCAGGTGTAGTGAATTTAAGGTCGCAGTCAGCATGTTACTGCTCATGCGTTTGTTTTGGTCCTTAGAGGACATGGATTCGGTAAGGGGGGTGGATTATCATGATTCTGAGATTTTTGGATGCCAAAATACAAGTAAGAATGAAATGGCTAGATGTGAATACTTATAATTTGAAGGCGTATGTGAAATTATGCAATACATTAGTACTTAATTGTAAGATACGAAAGTTAAGGGGTAGTTTTAGTATTAATCCTAAGTTGTGGAACTGGGTTTAGAATATATAAACACCGAACTGTACTGGAAGGGAGATGAATGACAGTTTCCATAATTCTTCTTTTCCTTCGTTTTTCGATCCCCTCTCTCTCTTCACTCACGTCTGATTCTCGTTCTATTTCTTTCTCTGTAATTCGCCGGCGGCTAGGTTTGGACCTGATACTCTCGACGAGCCTCAGAGCTCCAATCCCGTCGACCAACTATGAGACATGAGACCTCTCGACGATCCTCAGACCTCTGATCCCCTCGACACACTCGGTGACTTTTTCTCACATCTCTATTCCCAAGTCTCACCGAGGACGACATCCTCGAGTCTATCCACAACGCCTTGAAATCGATTGTAAGATCTTTAAATTCATTCAGATATTCTGGAGGTGTATTGCAATGAAGCAGAAATGTGCTTAGCTCGGAACATATTTGGATATTTTCTCGTGATTTTAATTTTCTGCGATGATCCTTTGTTCATTTTCTACACCAAGAGCTGATTCTTAACTTTCATCTCTAATTTCTTCATTTTTGGTTGATTCCTAACTTTTTAGGTGTTCAAAAAGTCATGCTAAGCATTTGAGAAATAGGAAAAATGCTATTTTCCAAGGGGTTCAAATGTTTTAGAGTCCGAATTTGTGAGGTCCTTGCGAGATATACTCGAGAGAGGAGCTCCCGTCGACTCCCATCAGACAATACAGGATCCAGTGACCGCTAGAAGCCAGGACGACGACCACAACGCCATGAAACCCGTTGTAAACATGACAAGCGGAAATATGACATAATTCGGGAGGTGAAGCGAGTTTGAAGCGACTCGAGTTAATAATACTCATTTTGATCGAGTTAATTACTGGCAGAACTCATCTTTAGTGTCTCTCATATCTCCTTTCACCAAAAGTATTTTCCTCGTTGAGCTTTTCCATGTTTTTTTTTCTCAAACTGCACATATATGGTGCTCTACTTTGGATTAGAGCACAAGATGGAAATGAAGAGTAGATGTGTTGGGGTAATTGTTGGAGAATATACCACATTGAACATATCATAATAAATCGCAATAAGGATGGTGCTTTCTAAATATAGTGTGACAAAGATTTCAATGTTAACATGCCATTCCTTTATTGAATGGGTTTTATATATACAATTTTACAAGAATTTTTTAGGATTTCATTGAGAGAGTGACACGGGGCACTATAGAGTAATTAATTTCTTATCACATTTTAATTACATGTTATTCAAAATTGACTCGAATTATCTAAAATTAGTACGTAATAACAAAGGTCCAAAATGATTGAATTGTCCAAAGATATAAAAATAATTAAAATGATAATGTGTGTTTACAAGAACATTTGAGGGTTTCATCGATTGAGTGCCACGTGGCACTATAGAGTAACTAATTCTTATCACATTTTCATGACACATTATTCAGAATTGACCGGAAATTTCAAAAATTATTATGTAGCCAAAAGTGTCAAAAATTTAGGGATGATAATATGGTCCGACCCGATCTGAGATCCGAGCGATCTAAGTCGAATGGATCCGATCAGAATCTGATCCAACTGAAAATGAATCGGATTTGGATGTGGAAAGCCAGACCCGAACGAATTTGGATTTGGATTTGAGGACAGATCCACAGGATTCCGACCCGATCCGATCAGATCCGACGTATATGTATGCTTTACATATATACTCCTATTACCTCCCTACTTACACTTCCAAGAAGAATATTATAGTAAGTCCAACCTACAAAGCTATTTCTTTGTTTTTTAGGCTTCATAACTTACGAACATGCCCTAGCATATGAAATAGTGTTTTTTTTATGTTATTTTTTTTCTATTTTATTTCAAACTCGAGCCGGATCCGATCCGAATCAGATCCGACCACGTACTATATGGATATACGGATTGGATTTGGATCAACTGAATGAAACCCGATCCGAATCCGACCCGTTGCCATCCCTATCCAAAATGATTGAATTGTCCTAACATCTAGAAATAATTAAAATGGTAATGTTTGTAAATTGGAAGGGTATAAATGATTTTTTTAGGGTCGTCATGATTGTTTTTTTTCCTGTATATGTATAATTGATTGAATCGTCCGAAAGTATAAAGTAATTGAAATGGTACTATTCATGATTGAAATTAAGATGGGTATACATATACTAGTTGATTGGATTGTCCAAATTGATATTGATATTGATATTGATATAGATAGGCACATTTTATTAATCACAATTGTACTAAAAAATAATGATTAGAAACTTTATAGTAATTTAGAAATTGACTTCAAATTATAAATAAAAAAGTTAAATTAAAGTATTAATCTGTAGAAAGGTTTCTTCTTCAACTCAAAAAGTTATGGTGAACAAGAAAAATAACGACATTAAAATATCTAAAGAACTTGGAAAGGTAAAATAAAACCGATCAATTATTCAAATTAAACAATTCATCACCCAATTTGATAGGGAATTTCTAAATTGTGGAACATAATTTGTAGAAATAATCATAGAAAATACCTGCAACAAATTGTACTTAAATTGCAATGCAGTGATTTGTATGTGGTCAATCCAACATTTTGAGAAAGTATGGATGTTTGTATTAATACAGTGCACATACTTATTTCCATCTAAAACAGTGTCACAAAATGACTTAGCAGTATCACCGTGCATCTCACTGGTCGAAGCTAGTTTCAACTAAACGAGGTCGTGAAAAGGTCAAAAGAATCTGGTTAATTCCAGCTTATATACAATACTGTTTCCCGTGTCGTACATGTAATTCTCATATACATACATAGAGGACTATATACAGTATTTGTTTGCCCGTGTAATAAGATTATTGTACAGACAATGAATTCAATATCCTCCATCCTGTTACCTGAAAGGTAACAAATATGAAATATGAGTGGAGCTCCTGCTTCCCATACTTCTTATTGAACTAGCAATCTTTCATGTGCGCCTGTGTTGCTATATTCAGTCAACTTCACGTCATAGATTCTATGGGGCTTTCTTTCCCTTGTGGTATCTTGCTTTGGGCGTGACAGAGCAGAAATCATCATTCCTTTTCAGCAATCACTACGAAAACATCCTTGTCGGACCACTGTTTTTTCTCATTTTTGGCGGGTGGATTGATCACAGCTTTCTCTGCATCAGCTAGGCGATATCCTATGACAATCTCTCTCCTCTGCCTTGCTCGTAATAGTACTTCATAAAAACTCAGTTCCTCTCCGTCATGCAGGTACAGTTCTGCCAGCCTTATATGCATCTCATTTCCCTAAAAAGTGGATATATGACAGAATTAGAGGGAGAAAAAAAGTGGGAAATCTGGCAGCATATGAGAAATGGTTGGGCATCTAGTAATACAACCGAAGTTTGTTCAGCATACTAAACGTCAATAGAATTGCGTTTAGCAGACAACTTATGGAAAACTGAAGATGGCTTTGAAACAGTAAAGTAGTACTCCTGCAGTTTCAGAAGGCAATTCTGAGTATAGTCTTACGCAAGATCATTCACTTCATTGACTTGGCCACATTCTCGGGCTACTTGAACAATTTTAGCTCCAAACTCAGATATACTGAAGTTTGGTAAACTTGTAGGTCTCCCTCCCATGCTTGCTTTCCTACATATTTTTTATTTTTATTTTATTTTTCAATTTAATCATTTTTCCTTTGAGAACCACACATCTTTAAGGGCATCCAATATATTTCATGCCAATTGCTGAGGGTAATATTTCAGAATTTGAAAAATATTAAATTTATTATGAATGTACCAAGGCGCTATTCAAAATTTAAGTCTCAGCAGCTCTAATGAGCCTTTGTATGGGTCAAAGAATTTATTTGGAACTCTTTCAATGAATAGTTCAAATTCCAGTTCTGTAGAACAAAAATGGTTCTGTATCTTCCGAGGAGAAAAAAAGAAACAGGTCCCACCACCGCCTTCATATAATGTGGAAATGATGTGAAGCTATAAAAAAGTAACAAAGCATACCTCTTCTGCAAACAGCTCTTCCAGTACGTGATTTATTTGGCGGTCTTCAGCAACCATGGCCAAAGCCATACTGACCAGTTCATTGGATAGAACATAGTCGCTGATCTTAGACATTGACAACAAATTTTTAGTCCTTGGGTCCAAAATTTCACTGATTATAACCGACTTATCTGATGCCTTCTGCATTTCTCCGATCCAAGAACCTTGGGAGAAGCTATCTCTGTGCCCCTGGAACACTCTAGTTTCTCTGATAGGAAGGCGCTTAGCCTGCAATGTGTAAAGAGATGTGTCAAGAAACTTTGTTTACATCACTTGTGTTCAATAAAATTTGGTAGGATTCCAAACACTCGTTCCAGTAAAGATTTCTATGTACAATGGTCTCTTGTATGCAAAACATAATAGTGTATGTAATGATAAACCTCGTTCAAAGGACCTACTGTGTAAACATATCACGTATACACTCTGGTATAATTACACAGTAAATCCTCCAAACTAGGTTTATTATTACTTACACTATGAAAACAATCCCTCTCGTCTCAGAATAATTAAAGGTACGCTGCTTCAGCTTCCTTCAGACAAACCATACTACAGCAATGAAGAGCCTAAACATTCTTCCTCGTGTTCCCACAAACTCCAGCTAAACATCCTAAAAATCTTAACGGGCCTGACAAGAGTTCTACAAGACTAAAACACACCAAAGGGAAAAGACAGTCAACATCAAAATCTACTACTATTTTCTTCTCTCAAACTGTCTTCCCACAATAAAGAAATCCGCAAAAAATATTTAGTACTACTACAATTTTAGTTTATTGTATGTGTTTATTTACCCACTTAGAAAGGACACGATTTACACTATTTTCTTCATTGTGGGAAGACACATATTCTCCTGATGCTTCAGATCCAAAGTTCAAATTAGAAATGGTAAAAAGATGAATAGTCTTAGGTTTCTTTTTAGAATTACTCCAAAAATCACAAAAGAAGCCGGATACAACGTAGTTCATTTCTTCAAGCATTTTAACATCAATGGCCCCGCATATAAGTAGGCACTGCATTCTTCGAGCATATATCATGCCTTTGGAAACTATATCATTTCATTAGCCTTGTCCTTTTACGTCTAAAATATAGAAATGCGTGAGAGATTAGGATGGTACAACATAGTACTTAGTAAGTATCATAACAATTATTTATGAGATGGAACATAAATTATGCAATACGAATTACACTTAAATATATCTGTTTTGTTATTTATGTGAGGTCGCAAAAAGAATCTGGGACTTGCAAAAAAATGCGATCTTGTTACTAGAACGCTTTTTTAAAGAACGGAGAGAGACAGGGCGAACCAGGTCTTATAGAAGAATCAAATTGAACCTAAATGGCAATCCCTCTTTCTATCTCCGGTTCCCTCTTCCTATTCTGGTCGCTTACCTTCCTATTCCGAGTTCTACGGTGCACTTTTACAAAAAGACGTTCCCCTGGTCCAAGCTATGTAGAAACAGCAGCCGTTAAGAAATGGTATCCTTATCCCATATCCTATCCCATCTGCAATTGTGGAACTCACACCAGAGTTACTGCCAGCACTATTTCAGATTTTTTAAGTATGCGGACCTGTATATCACGAATCAGCAGCAACGTGGCCAGTGATCTGGAATCGGCTTGAATTGCTGAATCTTCCACTGATTCGTCAGCTAAAATTAAGATCTGCATAATCCGGGAAACAAGTCATGTTCCAGTCTAAGTCAGTAAGCAGAAAGAGTTCCTTAATCCTGAGAAAGATAAGTCTCCGTTACAACTATCAAAAGCCTCACCTACTGAAATTTTATAGGTGCCAATGTTGTTTGTTGCTGCAACTATTTCCTAGGAATGCCTACATGTTTGGATAACACTCGTGCTGCATTACAGAAAAAATACGACATTCTTACTCAAAAGCTACTTACCGAATCGAAAGACTCTAAGGGTAGGCTCTCCAGGTTCCTGCGTATGACAGCGTTTCCTTCACGGTAAACAAGAGATATATTGACCAATCTGTTGATGTCAAGACCACCATCGATAAGCTTCTTGTCCCTCTCCTTTTCTGGAACATCATTGAACATCCACAACTCTGAATGGGGTGCTAGAAAGGCATCCAAAACCTACAACAAGACCGCAGAGACATTGACGCCAAAACAGCTGATTGAAGTGAAAAAGTTGGATTAATAGATAACTTGCAGAAGGGCAAATTGGCTGGGTTGAAGGTTTCGGAAGTGATGGAAAGTTCTGGTGAATTCACCACCACATTCCATTAACCACGTATAGGGCAGAAAACCACAAGCATTCAGTGCATTCCTAGCTAATGTTACCATAATCATATCTTCCATATCACGCCGCCAACCACAAAAAAGTATTCTTTCTGCAGACTTCGGAATTATATAGTCGTCGGGTAGGTTCCCTCTCCAAACCTGCAGCATTCAGGCCAAGAAAAGACAGAATTAGGAGCTTCGATAGACACAACTTACCACAATCATATCATCAACGTCCCGCCTCCATCCACAAAGTAGAATCTTCTGTGGCTTTTTTGCTGGTCGGGCAACATGCATGAAAGGTGCATCTGTTACCTGAATGATCAAATTCATTATACTGCTGTAAGTTTTATTATGGTACGCCCCCCTCACGTATATACCATGGTACAAATTGCTCCCAAATGTGCACATAGCAGAGGACTGTCTGCGAATAGTGGTCAGGCTACCAATAACATTTATAATCATCTTTTTTTGCACGTTTAATTAATCTAATTTAACTTCAACACAAATTTCTATAAATCAACACCAGCCATCTACTCTTGGAGAGAGTAGGAGGTAAGAAGGTTAATAGATATGAAAAAGCTGTAAAATTATGGAATATAATAGTAATAATCAGATCTTAGAATCTCAGCCCACTGATCGGAGAAATGGACTCTTGAATGAGGATTGCTACATTAATCTGATTAGTCCTGTCAATGGATTGGTTCTCTCTCTCTCTTTCATGGGTTGTTTAGTCGTGGGTCTTAATCGGGTACCGGGCCAGAACCAACAGTGCTGGTTCCACGGGTCTGCTAATTTTGGGTTTGGTCCGGGTCTCTATATCTCCCTCCCTCCCTCTGAAACCGCTTGTTTCATGAATTGTTTAGTCGTGGGTCTTAATCAGGTACCAGGCTAGAATCAACGGTTCTGGGTTTGTAACGGTTCTGGTTCCGCGGGTCTGCTAAGTTCGGCTTTGATCCAGATCTATATCTTTCGGTTCTGGGTCGGGTCCGTCCGGGTTCTGCCGAAACACGGACCTTTGACAGCCCAAAATCTGATGCTCCACAACAGTGGTAACAAGGAATACTAATCCAGCAATGTCATGGAGGTATTCCTATCTCTAGCATGCAAACTGAATACATTTCCGGGATGTTTTAACAAATTAGGGCCAAGATATTCACCCCTCCATTCAGTGACATCGACCTTCACCTAACATAGCAGTTTAGCTAATCCATGACAAAACATAATTTGGCATTCATTAAACTCAAAAGATGAGTGAACAGGGAGATATTATAATGTAGAGGTGATCATTCAATTATGTTAAAAGTCAGAGAGAGCACCGTTGGTAATGCTGATGGAGAATAAGTATCGTCATCTTCTGCCAAGACAAGAACTTCATCGCCTTCTTGTAGAACATAGGATTCATCGGGATTCAGAATAATTTTGCCACCATAGGATGCAGACTTGACTCCACAAGGGATAGCATCAGGAAAGCTAATTAGTACATCTTCAAAATGCATGCCATCCAATTGTGGCCATCTTTTGATGTAAAACTCGCAGTTCTCAAACCCAAGTATGTCTTCCCATATCTGCTATTGTTCAGCCCATAACGGAAAAAAATTCACGTGAGGTAAAAATCCCAAAGAAAGAAGAAACTATATATATGTGTATATATATATATATATATGTATGTATAAATATACGTATGTATATATATGTATATATATAGAAGAAAATATATCACAGAACTAGAGTAGACCTGAGCAAGACCTGGCTGCCGCGCACATTGAATCATTAAGCGGCCTATTACATCATGGGCAACAACAGTTTCTACAAGATCTCCCCCAACGAGTTTAACGAGGACCTCATTGTCTAGATCACTTAGTTCCACAACTATGTGTCCACGTAATCCTTCTTTTACTCCAGTTAGGCTCAAAACTGTCCTCAGTGCTCGAGCATCACTCTGCATGAAAAGGAAATCAAGCTTTATCAATCATTATCCAAAACTAAGCATAAGATGAACCCAATTGTTTACTAGCAAGATAACCTGGTCCGCATTTCCATCTTCAGCTAGCACGATTACTGCACGAGCCTTGGATACAGATACCTGCATATCTCATAGTTAGCATGGTTTGGAAACTTGGATTCGTAAAAAGAAAGAAGCAATTGCATTCACTCAATTACAAGGAATCATAAAGCACAACATTGATTAAAGCATTGACAACAAAATTTGGTGAAATGTTCGACATGGAGTTGAAATGTCTTAACAAAGAACTGAATAAATGAGAAGACTTTCTTTATGAAACAAGAGGTTTCTGACTAAAAAGCGGGCGTGCTGAAAAAGAAACGGCTTCAGATAATGCAGAGACATAATTCAATCTTTGGGTTCTCTAGATGCTCTAACAGTAAAATATGAGTCATATAAAATAAGTTATTATCAAAGAATTCAGTGGAGAATTATGAAGTAATGATCAAATTAACATGTTCACAGGTTTCAAAAAGAGTTACTGATCATTCCAAGTTTTCTGACATCTATTGTTGCTAGTTCAGAAAGTTCAGTTTCTTCATAACATGAACAAAGAGAAACAGGGGCAATTATTATTTTATTTCTTGAGATAGCATATTGAAGTATGCACACCTTTTTTAGGTCAGCTAAAATCAGAGGGCTTCCACTCCTGCATATGACAGATGTTCCTCTGAAATCAAACTCCATCTTGGCAATATCAAGTTCCATTTCTTCTTTGTCTCGCTCGGCCATCACTACAACAATTTGTCCTCCCAGGTTCTCGTTTGCTATTGCAAGTTGATTTAGCAGGGAACCCTGAGGTCAACATAGGATTTTTATCATTTCATTTCTTTTGAAATACAAAAGTAATATTATATGAGCAAGACAATGGCTGTGTCGAGGCAAATCTAACATACAATTCTAAGAAACAACTAACCACCACAAATTTCATATCCGGACCTACATATTACAAGGAATTCAAGAGCAAGAAGGCACAAACTAATGGTATCCCACGATAGATGATTTCCAAACCTGGTCAGTGCAGTGGTAATCCTTTCGAACGTTACATTTTCTTATTAACACTAATCTTTTGTGTAGTGATTGTGTATTGGACCATTTTGTCAACTTATTTCTGACATTACTGGCCGAGTTTAAACCTGCTTATTACACGTCATGGTCAAGCTGTCAATACCTAGAAGGCTACATTACACTTCAATCTAAAACGTGATGCGCCTAGAAACTTTCAAGACCAGTCATGTTTAGGTGTCAACAACGGGTCAAGATATACTGATCAGGAGACACTGTGGCTAGATCAATGATACCCTGGGTCCAGGTGCCAGTACATGCAAGAGATTGTGTCTGTATGTAGGTACCAACACCAAGTCGTTGGTTGTTTTACGCATACCATTTCTATTCTACCTAACCGGCACAATATCTTCCTTGGTGATACTTGAACTAGCCCGTTCTGTCTCCTGAGCATGTAAAGAGTTAATGGGTGGAATAGTGCGGGCTATGATTGCTCTTCCTCCTAGTACTCATCAGTTAGACATTTTGCTTATATGGAAATTGTATGAAAATTGACTAATATGTTTATTCGGGCCACTGAAAACTCTCATGGAATGAATGATAGTTGGATATAGAAATTCTATAAACATGTGAGCAGTTTCATATACTATGCTAACAGGTTTTCAGCCATTTTTGCAATCATAGGATAGACCACATCCAATTGTTATGAGAATGATGGTGATTAGTGACATTCGTGGTAGGTTCTTTGATATAATCTTTAGATTTGAAACAAATCCTTCCTGTATTCTTTCTAAAGAAACTCGATAGTTCTCTCATGCTTTGATCTTATTTCGGCAAGGCAGGTTGCCCATCAATTTCTTGGGGGCAACCACAGTATAAATAAATCCACACGTTAACATTCTAATTATTTTCTGAAACTGATTTGAGCGGTTTTATGCGACATGGAAAACCTGTTTGTGTAGAATTTCACTGTATACTGATAAGAAATCTGAGGCACATTAATGTTAGAAGTTTGAATAACAAAGTAGCTTTTCACTAGACAATCCCAATTTCTAGCTCTTATAAGTTTTAGTCAGTCAACTGCTTTGGGCATGATAAGTTTAGGTGCGGCAAGTACAGTTCTCAGGTTCACAATTACCAATAATCTTATCAAGAAACTTCTTCTTTGACAATCAAAGATGACTATACATGGTGAAGTAAGGATGCTTACCAATTTATCACTCCATCCGAGAATTAGAGTGTGGTTTTGCTCAACCACCTCACTTCTTCCTTTTCTCAGGGAGTCAAATTTCTCAGATATTGCATCAGAAACAAGTCCAAGCATCATCGCGAATATAAGCATGCCACCAAAGCTAATGGAAACTGAGACCAGCCTCGGACCCATCCCTTCAGAATTAGCATGATTTCCCGAGTCGGCCACATAAGTCCAAGACAACCAAAGGCAGTCTGCTAAGCTATCATCTGTAACGCCAAAGAGCGCCAGGCCACCGAGACAAATTAGTAGTAAAGTTGCAACTAAAAGTGCCAGAGGCTTGGCGTATGGGTGCACTGACAAAAATAAGTCCACCTTGTACTCTAACTCCTTGTTTAGTGACACTTCTTCGGTGTTGTTATCTGTCGATCTTCTTGATTTTGAGATACGGTCGACGTACTTGAAGAAAATAAATGGGGTTGAAAGAACTATGACTGAGAAGATTAGAGCTGAGATTTTCAAACTTCGGTCGGCAAGATGGTCGGTCTTCTGCGGCATTGAACTCATAATGTCCACAGGATCAACCATGTAGCAAGCTTGCAACTTCACATTGATCTTGGAAATATGATCCTACAAGGGAATTTTAAATACCATGTTTCAACTTCTCATGAGATATGCATCAAAGAGGTTTATAAGTATAGTAAAAGTGAAACCTCGATAAATGAATACTCTTGGGGCCGGAGAATTCATTTGACGATGTCGTTCGTTTATCGAACATTCATTTAGCCCCTTTTGCCCAAGTTGGGACTACAGAAAAACATTCATTTCGCGAGGTTATTTTGCATGTTTGGTTTTCCGGGATTAGAAGTATTAGCTGGGATTGGACTAAATATAGTCCAGGTATTAGTTTATACAGTGTTTGGTTCTTCTGGACTAATTTTAATGCCGGTACTAAATAGTGAAAATATTGTGTTTAATACCCCAATTTAGTCCCCTCTTGCATGAGGGGAGTAGCTAGATATGACTATTTGTGCATTAACACTGAATTAATACTCCACAAAACCAAACACAGTATTATATTAAATTTAGCTAATCCAGTCCAATCCCATCCGAAAAATCTAATTCAGTCCAGTCCAGTCCTATCCGACGAGTCCCGAAAACCAAACGTTTACCGAACATTCATTCATCGAGGTATTACTGTACCATCTTTGTATCAACAACATATAAATGATGTCAATGAATGATTGAACTAAACCTATTTTAAATGTTACCTGAAGTTCAGTGACCTGGTTGTGTAAAGAGAAATTCTTGTGTACAACAGATGAAAATACAGTGATCAAGATCTGCAAACAACCATAGAACTTTTTATTCCACGATTAAATCATTTTTAATAAAAAAAAAAAAAGTCAAAAGAAATAAAGGGGTCAGCACTCAGCAGTCAAAAGTCAACTCACAGCAGCTGTAAAAGACATCTGCCAATGGACCCTGAGCCGGTCACTGAGGAAGCCGACAAACATTTCCCGACGACGAGTCGCTTTCTCTTCTTTATTTCCCGAATTTCTGCCCGAAACGTCGGGTTGACGACCCTGGGAGGTTTCGGGATCATGGGTTCTCGGCGATCGAACTCTCTGGCGAGCGAAGTCGACGCGACGGCGTATTCCGGCGTACTTGGGGTCGCTAGGAGTGACGACATTTGACAAGGAGGTCTGTGGAGACGGAGGGTCGGAGGAGTAGAGTCTTCGGGGTGTAGAGGTACTAGTGGAGAATCGTCTGGTGGGGTTTCTGGGGAGGTGCTGCGACGGCGACGGGAACAACCAGTCTCGGCTTGTGGACGGCGGAGTCGGTGAGTCCGAGTCCAAGGACATTCTTGGGAATTTATGAGCTTTCCGAGGGCGCTTAGAGTGCGAACTATATACTTCAACTTTCTTTTTTTTTAGAATATGTACAGCTTAACTTTAAAAAAATATTACATATATATTATAAGTATAACAAATGAAGACCAAAAATATGCTGCTAGGTCATGGGTGGTAGTTCCAGTGGTAGAGCGTTGGAAGCCCCTGCATGATGTCATGAGTTCAAGCCTCGTTGACGACGAAACAATTTCTAAAAAAATACTATTCTCAAAATGTGACAAATTATCTCTTCTAAGTCAGAGACTAACTATGGAACCGGACTGTGTTAGGCAATGTCAAACAAAACATAAGAAGGCTTCGCAAGCCAATTTCGGGGTTAGAAGGTGGAATAGTGACCGAAGAAATGCGGCCAAGCTAAGTAATTGGAAGAAGGAAATTAACGATTAACGTCCAGAGTGCAGTGTCGTGGTTACAGGAAGGCTAAAAAAGTACCAAGTTCCTTTCATACCAAAGCTACAATCAGAAGAGCTAGAAATATTATAAGGGGCAATGAACATACTCAAGGACAATGGGTTACTAAAGATTCAGAAATTATCAGCACACTTGAGGACTATTTCAGAGAGACTTTTAACGTTCGACCAAGCGTCTCACCTACCAGTTGTGACGATGCTCGAAGATTTCCTATGTCACTTTCAAATGCTCAAACGGTGGACTTAGACAAATTGTTTACCGAAACAGAAGTGCAGGAGGCTCTTATGCAGATGGCCCCTCTTAAAGCTCCTAGGCTAGATGATTTTCCCGATTTTTTGACAAATAAACATCGGCATATTGTGGGAAATTAAGACAACCAAACATACCTTGACATTCCCAATGGACATAGGAGCATTGGTTTCAATTGTACTATTCTCGCACTTATTTCTAAGGTCCAAATATGTATGGAAACCTAACGATCTAAGGTCAATCAACTTATGTTCAGTTATTTACAAAATAATCACCGAAGTTTTGGTAAATTGGTTAAAGTTAGTCTTCCCAATTATCATTTCTGAGTTTCAAAGCGCATTCATTCCAGGTCGCTTAATCAGTGATAATATTTTGCCGGGATACCAGTTGTTGCATATGATGAGGACCCGTAAGAAATGTCAAATAGGCTTCTGGAAATTAAACTCGACATGGCTTAAGCCTATTGATCGAGTCTGGTGGAGGAGGTTCCTAGAAGCAGTATGTAGGGTTTTGATGCTGGATGCGCAGCGGAAATGCAATAAAAATTTCCTGATCAAAGCCCTCCATGAATTGCATGTTAAGCTCTCATAATGTGATAAAGAAAGTAACGTTTACCTTTTGCGTTTATGTTATCACAACGAAGAATAGAGTCCTCGTCTCTACCGGTATCCGCACCTTGGGATTGCTAACTAGAATCTCCTCCACGTCTTGTGCTAACTACGCAGAAGAGGGAATCAAGTGATCACGCAAAACGGAGCAGAAGGTTGAGGGGTTCGGCCAACTCTTGGCTCTCTCTCCTTGCTCTGTTATTTCACTCAATGACAACACTTGTAAGAAAATAGAGTTAGGACTCCCATTTTATAGTCCATAACTCCTTATCGACTACAAACTTGCCCCAATACTAATCATGTTCATTCACGGATTAGTCTACTTTACAAATTAGTCCAACTAACTTTGCATGTGGTTGCATTTTGATCCTTGATCCATATAATTATTAAGGGTTAATTGCATTTTATCCCCTGTACTTAAGGGTTTGTACGAAAGACCCCCATGAAGTCTAAAATGTTGCAATATACCCCATGTGGTTTGGCTTTTGTGCGGTTCCGCTAAAATTAACGGAATCCGTCAAGTTTTAACATTTTATTCCCATTATACCCTCACTACAAACACACACATACAAAAAGAAAAAACTACCTTAGTACTAACACAGGAACAAACAAAAACAGATCTGGTAAGTTTTTCCCGATGGAGAAGGAAGAAGATGAGAGGAGGAATAAGAAGGGGAGGAAGACGAGGCGGAGAAGGAGGAGGAGGATGCGACTATGGCTGCTACGACGAACACGAAGACGAGGAAGCCGACAAACCAGGTTGGAGATGGAGGCGGCGACGACGATGGCGACCTAGTTCGGCGACGGAGACGATGACGGAGACTATGGATACAACTACCGCCACCGCTGCTGGAGAAGGACGACGACGACGGGGACGACGCCACTAGAGGAGATGACGACATGGTCCTGTTGTTTCTTCATCTTGTTGTTCTTCTTCTTCTTCTTAGATCTTGAAATTGGGACCTCTGTGAGTGAGAAAATAAGTGTTTTGGTTATTGTTCTCTCTCAATTCCATTTCTATGGTGAAATCAGCATCAAAATAGGTGTTTTGATTTGAATTTGAACCTAGAGCTGAATTGGGGTTCACGTTGATTTGGGATTGGGGTTGGGTCTGATTTGTGTTATGGAGTTATTATATTGATTTGATTTTGATTTTGGAATCTTATATGATGTTCAATTGCTGCTGTTGTTTCATCTTGCTGTTCTTGGGGATGATTTGGTGTTAGGGTTTTTGTGAATATGCAGATGAATTCTTCCACATCTTCATCCTGTGTAGAGCAAGAGAGAGTAGAGAGAGCAAGTGAAGTTAGAGAGTGAGGAGGAAATACTAGGAATATGCCATATATATGAGGGTATTGTAGTCTTTTGTATTACACTTAACAGAAAGTTACGCACAATACATCAATGCCACGAGGAGGTTATTTGCATCATTTTCAAACACAAGGGGGTGTTTCGCACAAACCCCTAATCACAGGGGGGTAAAATGAAATTAACCCAATTATTAATTAGTCATACTAATTAACATATATATATATATATATATATATATATATATATATATTCATTTTAATCCTTTTGGTGTGTGACCCTGTAGGTTTCTATTAAGTGGGTAGTAACAATTACAAACATTGAGCAGTGTCTAGCAATACAGCAATGCCACCCAACTAATAGTAATAGTTAGTGATCTGACAAACCTTGTGCCCAATGTTATTGTGCTATATATGTCCCTTTGTCTCCATATCTGGATTGGACACGAGACATAAATGTCACACTCATATATCCAGTCTATAGTTTCTCAATCCTTGGAATAGGCTTATCTGAAAAGATAACAACAATATCACATATTGTTTTATCTGAGCCTGGCCTGAAATTCCATAAGCACTACCCCTTGAGTGGCCGTGGATATTTTCTCCCATTATGTGGGAGGGACAAGTCCTATCTACGTCACTACCATCTCTCAGTTTGATTCCTATCAAATGGCTGGATTATAGCTTTTCGAAAACGGTTTTACGTCATTGAGTTCGGGAGATGTCTAGATGTTGCTACCATTGCTTTCTCTACGGCTGCACCCACCATATCTTGTAGCTTCTCCGTCGTGAGGGTAATTGGCCCTTGGCCTTCCGCCATTGCCACATGAGAAACAACACTAGTACACTCGTGAGGTAAACAAGTAGTAACAAAAACAAAAAATAAAATAAAACTCTGGACTAATTCCTAACTAAACAATCTACCGCTCTCCCCGAAAACGGCGCCAAAAACTTGACACAATTTCTTACGTGTATATGCTAGTGCACGGTCGAAGTAATAAAGACGAGTATTAAGCTCAGGTTGGCGAACCCAGACGGACAATCTTGAGATTATTTAGCTAGACGATTAATTTAGAGTTAAAGTAACCGAAGGAGGAAATTGTTTGATTTAAGACTTCGTCACCCTCAAACAAATGACTGAAATTTAAATAACAAGATAGACTAATATTTTTGGATTTTTGAATATTGATTGTGAATTATCACTGATAAATTAGGAACTAGGGTCTATACGCATCCCCTAGATCAATTCACTTTCTCGGATTGTACCTAGAAACACATAACCTAAACCACGTTCTTGATCACATATATGCTCCTACAATATTCTGTCGATCTCATGTAAGACTACGCCAAAATTACACAGTTGTCATATGTCGATCCATAAACTGTGTCACCTAGCATGCTTTACGGTCAATTCCATGTAACGATCCAAACCGTGCACGTAGCGACTTATTACTTTAGAGAACTCTGGGTGTTGGGTAACTGTTTGTTTCCCTCGATTAATTTCAGCAAGTAGTCACAATTTCTCGTATTCAAGAATTTTTACTGTTTTTGACTGAAATCGCAAAGAAACTGAAATACAACACTGCGGGGATATTGCGCTCTGATTATCTTGTATTACGAGTAGGGAATTTGTGCTTACTTGTTTCAATTCAGTACTCACATCCTGACACCGTGCACGTAGCGACTTATTTTATCAATTAGTTTTCAAATTACTTGCTACCTTCTTGTACCAATGTCGAGTCGTAAGGAAAAGGGTAATGTTGTGGCCAAGACCAAGAGTGTTCGGGGGGGGGGGAAGAGAAAAAAGCAGAAATTTGCTAGTGATAGTGAAGAACCTTTTGACCCCGAAATTTAGATGAGGGAGATTGAAGGACAGAACTCAGACCTAGAGGAGAGTTTTTCGTTTATGGGTACGAGTAGTACGATTACACCAAAATCCCCGGAACCTGCTGAGTTGCGTCAGGCTGAGCCAATAGATATACCGCTAGCGAGCAATGAGAGGTCGACCCAATGTAGTGATGACTATGACCCTGAGGCGGGATTATTATGCGACTACTGGTTTATTTGTGAAGATGCTCACGGTAAGTATCTCCAGGTAGAGAGTGTGACCAAAGGAGCTAACGTAGAGAAGCGTTTCCCGCATCACAATGAGATGCCGAGATAGATTAAAGAGTTTAGGACGCGAGATAATCTAGATGGATAGTTTGAGTTAATCAAGCTAAACACGAGGTCTGAGCTCATGTGGGAGATTTATCGGAACACCCGGTACTATGGTGAGGCGGAGGATGAGGCTGTGAACGATCATAGGGTTCTTTATGACTGTTGGCAGTTTTTCGTGTTCTCCCCTACTACCATAGCCAAGGTCCTGCAGTGGCCTCCGCTAGAGGGACCCTGTCACTACGAGGCCACCATGAAGCTGAGCGCCAACGAGTTCATTAAGTTAGTGAATGGATTTTATAGAATGCTTCGGTATGCCCAACGAATAAGGGGACTCGGCGTTCCAATGCGAGGGCCGACGGATCTACTTGGACTCCTCCGAGCCTTCCAAGTTGGTGCTCGAATCATATCTCACATCGTCGAGCTTCGGACTAAAGGGCACCCCCGCCTTCTTCCCGACCTCATGCATCCATTTGTCCTGCATATCTAACTTTTCCCTTAACTGGCATTGGTTGCTCCGCGAATGAACTACTCTCCTATGTGCTATTCTCTCCTCCTCATCCACACATTTGTCTAGAGCTTGATACCGAGACTCAGTCTTTTTCTCATTAGATATCATGAGCTTCTGCATAGCCTTCAATGTGGCCTCGATACCAGCAGAAGTCTGAGGAGTCAGACTCGACTCACCTGCAGTCGGGGCCTTACCCTTACCTCCCTTTTTGGCCCTTTTTTAGGTGGGGCCTGGTTGTTCTCACCCAGAATCTCAACTTTCTTCGGTTCAGGGATGAAAAACCAATCTCTCTCAGGCTCATGGGGGTGGTCCCACTCTAGGATATCTATCACTAACTTAATTAACTCGCTGGGGCTCATCTTCATGGTAAAATTGTAATGACAGGGACCCTATTTTGCGGAGGCCATTTCAGGGCCGTGGCTATGGTATCATGGGAGAACACAAAAAACTGCCTGCAGGCATAAAGAACCCTAGTATCTTTCAAAGCCTCATCCTCCGCCTCTCCATAGTACCGGGCGTTCCGATAAATCTCCGACATGATCTCAGAGCTCGCGTTTCCCTTGATTAACTCAAAGCAGCCCTCTAGATGCTCTCGCCTCCTAAACTCTTTAATCTCTCTCGGCATCTCATCGTGAAGCGGGAAACACTTCTCTACGTTGGCTCATTTGGTCACACTCTCTACCTGGAGATACTTACTGTTATCATCTACAAAAATAAATCGGTAATCGCAGAATAATCCCGCCTCAGGGTCGTAGTCATCACTACACTGAGTCGACCTCTCATTTCTTTCTACCAGTATCTCTATTGGCTCAGCCTGACGCAATTCAGCAAGGTCCGGGGATTTCGGTGTAACCGTACTACCCGTACCCATAAACGACAAACTATCCTATAGGTCTGCGTCCTCTCCTTCGATCTCCTTCATCTCAATTTCGGGGTCAAAGGGTTCGTTACTATCACTAGAAACTTTCTGCTTTTTCCTCTTTACCCCCGACACACTCTTGGCCTTAGCCACAGCTTTACCCTTTTCCTTACGATTCGACATTGGCACAAGAAGGTAGCAAGTAATTTGACAAGTAATTGACGCAATAAGTCGCTACGTGCACAATGTCAGGATGTGTCTATTGAATTGAAACAAGTAAGCACAAATTCCCTATACGTAATACCAGTTAATCAGAGCGCAATATCCCCGCAGTGTTGTATTTCGAGGTCTTTGCAATTTCAGTCAAGAACAGTAAACATTTCTCGAATACGAGAAACTGTGCCTACTTTCTTGGTAACTCGGCGAGTTGCAATTGCTTGATTAATAAGATTAATGTGAAGAGTGTGAGAACTTTAGGCATAGGGTGTGAATTTTGACCGAGAGTGATCATGTGAGTTCCCCCTAGTACGTATAGATAGACTTTCTTTATGGGTGTGTCTGCCTATTTTCCATAGTAAACTGAATTTTCATATCTAACGTGTGTGTCGTTTTGCCTACAAGAGTTGAGCTTGGCGTGAGCTAAACAAGCCGAACATTCACGTTGTATGTCTTGGGTAGTCGCCAGCCCGCCTCGTAGTGGCACGCAGAAAAGCTGTGCGAGGACGTGTATTTTCCCACTGTGCTTAGATCTCACCCCGTAGGACCACTAGAAAGCCCTATTTGAATATTGGTTTTAATTTCCAGCCTTTTGACTTAGGGAAACAATTCTTGGCATTCATAACAAATAACTTAGAATTACCTATTTAGTGCGTCACGAGGGAGTCATAGTTGAGGGGTTTCAATGAGGGAGTGCTTTATTACAAGTTCTTTGTGAGTTCTACATGATCGTATGAGTTTCATTTATTATCTTCAAGGGTATGTGAGTGTGAGTGAGTCGGCTTGCACACTACGGTGTGGTGGTGCTCCGTGTCACTACATCATGGACACTGTTGTGGAGAGCCGTGAGTGCGTGACATCTAATCTGCACGAAAATGGGATTGGGTGAGCTTAATCGGTGGATCGTGCTAGGTACCAAATTTCATTTATCTCGGTGTAGGAGGTTCGGATGGATCAGACACGAGATTCATTCTTTATTAGGTACTTGAGAGGCGACGTGACTACATTCTAGTGTGGGGTGTCGACTTTTGACTACGGACATCAAGATTGTGCTTTTGACGACTCCACCCCCATACACACGTGCTTTGATTGGTTTTGCGGCTCTGTTTGGTGGAACCATGCACTTTTATTGAGTTAAGGGGAGATGAATTTCATTTGTGATACTCATTCATCAGAATAATTTATTTCCTGATTACTATTTCTTGATTCTTAGAGAAGACCACTCGTACATTGTGATTGATGATATTGTATTGATGTATTATTGAGAGAATTGAACGAAAATAGAAAATGAAAAAATAAAAGAGAGAAAAAAAGGAGAGAAATGAATGCCTAATTTGAGCTTATTGGAAATCGAGCGGTGGAGTTGCTATTCGTTGGACGATGATTTGAGTTTCTTGCACGTTTTGCCACAATGCCCACGTGATCGTTGAGGTACCCGGTTTTGAGGGGATTGAGGGCCGGAGTCGATGAGATTCGGGTTGTGGATTCCTATTATCACGGTGAGGGTGTGTGACATATGGGTTTTTATGTGAGTATGTGACGCTTTATGACTTATTACTTCACGATTGTCCTTTAGTCCCTAAGCATCATCATTTTTAAATCATTAGCGGAATAGGAGCTCGGACTATGAACGTGGCTTAGCCTTGCGTAGTGTCTTATTTTTTTTGACACACGCGAAGAGGTAGGTTATTCTTTAAAGTAAATCTATACTGTCTATACTAACTAGGGGACATTCTCGTTGTCAAGTTTAGTTGCGACTCGCACCTCTTGTCTAACTTTTTCATCACCCCATGAACACCGTCTTGAATTTGATTGAGATTGCCCGATCTCGCAAAAAGATAAAAAGAAAATTTGGTGTGTAAATACGTGTTTTAAGTCAAGTCTAGATTGCATTGCATCATATTGTTGTATTAATCAAGTTGTGAATTGAGTCTTGTTTATGTCAAGTCGGCTGATATTCGGTTTCGTATGCAATGTGGTGGATCGAAAGGAATGGTTGGTTGGTTGTTTGACTTGGGTGTAGTTGTATGATTTGGAATTTGCTCGGGACGAGCAAACGATAGCGTGGGGGTATTTGATATCTTCATATTGGATTTATCTGTTCTTATGAGTTTCTATCGTTTTGTGAGCGAAAATAGAGAATTTAGTGTCGTTCCGGGTCGCTTTAAATTGAGAATGTGAGCGTTGTATGCGTTGAATGTGAAGTCCGGGCATTTTCTACATCATTTTGCATGCTATTTATCACTTTTTGTTACATTTGATCTTCTTGGGTGTCCGAGTTGCGATTTTCAGGAAAGGAGCACGCGAGGAATAAGTTGATAGAGAAAACGGGATTCGGAAGCTATGGCACGTTCGGGATTTGGATGTACAAGAAAGACGTGATGAAATGAAAGGGAAAAGAGCGTAGAAGGAAGATGCGAGCAAGCATGGGGGATTTGAGCATGAAACGCGAGTGAGAAGTTCAAGAGGAGGCTCGAGAAGATAATTGCCGACGAGGAGAAGCTTTGGATGCAAATAAGATAACTCCCAGGTCTTGCAGGGGTCGCAGGACCTGGGAGGATCAAAACAGATTGCTGGATTATCAAAGGGAGGTCGCACGTGTTGGAATAGATGCCCTAGAGGCAATCTAGTTTAGTATGAATTTGTAATTGGCTAGAAATTCATTTATTATTTATTGGATATTTAATATAATGAAGTCCTTAGATTTACAATCGTGTTGTTTATCTTAAATATCCCTAGTCAAGTATAATGATTAAATGGGACAATCATCTATAGACTAGTATGGGGTTGGATTGATATGGAGATATCACGATCCAACACATAGGTGTGCATTACGGAATGTTGCACTGGATTGACCCATTACCGAGAAGGCTACATACACGTTATGTTGAGTCACAAGTGCTTCTCGGGTACAATGGTATTGTCATCCTTAGACTTGAAGTCACTAGATATTCTAGTTGTGGATCATTGTGATCTTGGTAGCGTTAAACGCTACACCGTAACTGGGTAGTTATAAAGGCGTGTACTGGATACAATGAGAAGCAAGCTTAGAGATCGTAGTGGACGTAGAGAGGATTTGCCCCTCCCACATAACGGGAGCAAATATTCAAGGCCACTCGAGGATAGTGCTTATAGAATGTCTGGCCAGACTCAAATAAATCAATATATGGGATATTGATGTTATTTGCACGAATAAGGCTATTCCATGGATCGAGAAACTAGGGATTGGATATACGAGTGTGACTTGTATGTCTCGTGTCCAATCCGGATATGGAGGCAAAGGGATGAGACAATTACTTGTACAAGGTTGTCTAGATGACTATTCTATTAGTTGGCTAGAATGGATGTTTTGCTAGAAACCGCTCCATATTAGCAAAGAGTTGCTACCAACTAGATAGAACCTATGGGGTCACACGCTATATAGAGTTGTACTAGATTGTGGAATTAATTAATTGGATTAATTAATTAGAAGGATCACTTTGCAAACCCTTGCAAACTTAGTAGGGACTAATTTGCAAGGAAGGGACTAAATTGAATTCTAGTAGGACTAGAATAAGTCCTTTAGGTAGTTAACAAGGAGTTGTTGGACTATATAAAGGACCCTCCTCCTTCCTTCCCTACACACTTTATGCTCTAGAGAGAACATAACAAGAGTAGGAGAGAACAAAGGAGAGAGAGAGCAAGCAAAGAGGGACGCCGCCCCCTATTGCCGCCGCCCCTTGTCCCCGACGCCACAAAGGGCCGAGCCCCTTTTGGTGCTTCGTTTTTGCGTGATTTCTTCACCCTCCTTTCAATCCGGGCTAGCACCAAGGTGATTGGAGATCTAGGAACAACTCTAGGCGTGGATCAACTATAGAGAACGTGACACTATTCGCGTTTGAAGTCATCAAGGAGAACCCAAAGGTGTGTTTATGATTTCTTACCTTCACTATCGTTATGCATCTAGACTTGTGATCCTTGGAGGGTTTTGCATGGTTAATTGTTTGATTATGCTTCCGTTTGCGCGATCCATGATTCAAAACCCTACAGTGGTATCAGAGCCACAGGTCATAGAGCATAAACGTAGTTTATGTGTTACATTCTTGTTGTTTTACACCTTAATTTGTTGTTTATCGCGTAAAACAAGACAAATCAAGCATTGGATGCAATTTGTCAAAGAATTAATCATAACAAGACCCAATTATTGCATTGGATGCATGAATTGGTGAGTTTGAGAAATTTTAGGATCTTAGATCTAGGGTTTGGGCATCCTTGGGGAAGAAGGAGTTCTCCCACAACAAGGAAACAACCAAACTTGGGCTCCAAGCAAGGAGGTTGTTTTGGAAACAACCTCCACAAGGAAGGTTCGGCCCCTAGGGAGCCGCCCCCCCTTGCTTGCCGCCCAAGCTTGGCGCCCTAAGGGGGCGGGCGGCCCTAACCCGCGGGCCTAGCTTGCGGGTTTTGGGCCGGGCCGGCCCTAGGGCTTTATGGTTCACTTATTTGGGCCCGGGCAATTGGATTGTTGGGCCCATGGACCGTTTTAACCCTAGAAATCCTAAAATCAATTAAAATTGACCAAGCGCGTTAAAATTGGATTTTAACTGTTTATGTGCAAATCGCATGGTGATTGGATATGGCCTTAGGATGTGGTTTGATGTGGATGTTTAATTTTGTGGTTTGGTTTTACGGCCTGCGAGCTGATAAATTAATTGTAATAATTAATTAGGGTTTTGTGGCCTGCGTGCCATTTTTTTCTCAACTTGTGAGATTTATTTTATTTAGAATAGATATTAGCTAGTGATAGATAAAGTAGATTGTTAGCCAAGATTGGAGAAAAGAAGCCCAAAGCCAAAAGGAGCCACAAAAGATGGAGCATGGAGCATGGAGCATTCCACATGACTATGAAGAATGGACCAAAAGATCAAGACGCATGGAGATGTGTTTGTTTAGGGTTCATAGATAATTCCATTGGCTTGGAATTATCTTAGTCTAGAAAAGGCCATATCCACATCACGTTTAATTTCTGTTTTGTGGTTGTTTATTTATTGTCTTATTATTTGTGTGGTTGGTGTATGGATGATGCATGCAATTAGGATAATAAGATAATTAGACAACCCGGATCTATTATTTGGAGTTGTGCCCAAACTCAAATAGATAGATTAGTTGATATTGATCAACAAAATAATTAAAATTGAAAATCCCTCAAATTTTAAAATATTGTGTTCTTGCCTTCTCGTTATTTAAACACTCATTATCATCATTATTTATCAAGTTCGTGCGTGCCAAAGCATGGCGACTTGGTTCATAATGATGGAATGCGATGGCACGTAACAATGTGCAATTGTTTAGATAAGAGGTTGAGCACAACTAGGCTATTAATTTGATTAAGAAACCTAGAGGCAATCAATTGGGATTATCCATATGGATGGATAAATAAGGAGTTATTTGCCCGATTGAACCAAGAGTTGCATATGAGATGCAATTGGAATTGTTCCTACCTAAGAAGTAATCGAATTATGGGTGACTTGCCAAAGCAAGCTCATAAGGAGATGAAAAAGATGGATCTTGGCCCACTAGAAAATATAAGGATATTTTCCGCATTAATATCTTGAGGGTTATTAATCCGTAGAAAAATAGTGGGAGCTATATTTAATAAACTAGCCATTATTAAATATAGTAAAAATTCACAAATACTAAAACTTGCGTATTTTCCTTTTTGTAGAATTCCAAATGGCAAACAACTCATCGAGTTCACAACATTCCCTACGATCTGTCCTTGAGAAGGACAAGCTCTCAGGAACCAACTTTCTCGATTGGTACAGAAACTTGAGAATTGTTCTCAAGCAAGAGAAGAAGCTGTACGCAATAGAGGAGCAAGTTCCAGAAGGTCCAGAGAATCAGACACCTGCTGCCTTAAAGGCGTATCAAAAGCGTGTTGATGACGCTAATGATGCGGCCTGCCTAATGCTTTGCACCATGACCTCTGAGCTTCAGAAGCAACATGAGAACATGAATGCTGTCGATATGATCGAACATCTAAAGCAGCTCTTCCAAGAGCAGGCGAGGGTAGAGAGGTATGAGGTCTCAAAGGCACTGTTCAAATGTCATCTGGCAGAAGGGAACCCGGTGGGACCCCATGTACTCCGAATGATCGGGTACTTGGAGAATCTCGCCCGGCTTGGGTTCCCGGTCGGCCAAGAGTTGGCAACCGATCTCGTGTTGCAATCGTTGCCCGAGAGTTATGGACAGTTCATTATGAACTATAACATGAACGAGATCGTTAAACCACTGCCAGATTTGCTCAACATGTTGAGGACGGCTGAACAGAGCATCAACAAGGGTAAGGGCAAGGCCATTATGATGGTGCATAAAGGAAAGGGTAAAAAGTTTGCCTCTTCCTCCAAGGGCAAAGGCAAGTCAGTTGCTAAGTCCAAGGAACAAGCCCTTAAGCCTGTTGGTGGGATTGCCAAGGTCGTGACTAAGGGTGAATGTCACTACTGTAGTCAACCTGGACACTGGAGGAGGAACTGCCCAAAATATCTGGAGGACAAGCGGCTTGGAATAGTGATTCCACCACCACCAGGTATTTTCGTTGTAGATGTCAATTTAACTGTCTCTACATCATGGGTATTAGATACTGGATGTGGATCTCATATTTGTCGAAATATGCAGGATCTAAAGAGAAGTAAAAGATTGGCTAAAGGGGAGGTAGATCTGCGCGTTGGGAATGGAGCAAAGGTTGCTGCGTTGGCCATAGGCGTTTGCGAGCTATCTCTGCCTTCAGGATTAGTTTTAGAATTAAATAATTGCTATTTTGTGCCTGCTATGAGCAGAAACATTATTTCTATTTCTTGTTTGGACAAGGAAGGTTTTATTATTTCAATAAAGAACAATTGTTGTTCCTTTTATTTGAATAATATTCACTATTTTAGTGCGCAATTATTTAATGGACTTTATGTCCTTGATCTAAGTAATCCTGTCTACAACATTAATACCAAGCGGATTAAAATAAATGATTTAAATCCTGCTTATTTATGGCACTGTCGTTTAGGCCACATAAATGAGAAGCGTGTATCTAGACTCCATAAGGATGGATTACTAGACTCATTTGATTTTGAATCATATGAGACATGTGAGGCTTGTTTATTGGGAAAAATGACAAAGTCCCCTTTCAGTAAGAAAGGTGAAAGGACTAGTGAGCAATTGGCGCTCATACATACCGATGTGTGTGGGCCATTTGCCACGCCTGCCAGGGGTGGTTATGTCTACTTCATTACGTTTACTGATGATTACAGTAGATATGGATTTGTGTACCTTATGAGGGCAAAATCCGAATCCTTTGAAGTGTTCAAAGAATTCAAGAATGAAGTAGAGAAGCAACTTGGCAAAAGTATCAAGGCTCTACGATCGGATCGTGGAGGAGAATACTTGAGCCAAGAGTTTGACGACTATCTTAGAGAGTGTGGGATCGTGTCCCAACTCACTCCACCCGGAACGCCACAATGGAATGGCGTGTCCGAGAGGAGGAATCGAACCCTATTGGATATGGTTCGGTCTATGATGTGTCAAACCGATCTTCCATTATCGTTTTGGGGCTACGCTCTATTAAGTGCAGCTTTTACCATTAACCGTGTTCCATCTAAATCAGTCATGAAAACACCATATGAGATGTGGAGTGGGAGGCGTCCCACACTGTCGTTCATGAGGATTTGGGGCTGCGATGTCTATGTAAAACGTTTACAATCAGACAAGCTAGGGCCTAAATCGGATAAGTGTAAGTTTGTGGGGTACCCTAAGGAAACTAAGGGATACTACTTCTACAATCCAACCGAGAACAAAGTGTTTGTTGCTCGGACCGGCGTGTTTCTAGAAAGAGAGTTTGTCTCTAAAGAAGCAAGTGGGAGGAATGTAGAACTTGAAGAAGTTCAAGAACCACAAATTACTGAACCGATTATGGAACATGAACAGGAATCACAAGCAGTTGTGGATCCACCTGTTCAGGTAACACAAGAGCTTCGTAGATCTAGTAGAGTGCGCCAGGAACCCGAGAGGTACGGACTTCTCGTAACTGATTCCGGTGACACGATGCTCATAGATGATGAGCCTACTACCTATGAAGAGGCCATGAATGGCCCAGACTCGCAGAAGTGGCTTGAGGCCATGAGATCCGAGATGGAATCCATGTATGCCAACAAAGTATGGACTTTGGTGGAACCACCTGATGGGGCGCGGCCCATAGGGTGCAAGTGGGTCTTCAAGAAGAAGATCGACATGGATGGTAATGTGATTACCTATAAGGGCCGATTGGTGGCTAAAGGATTCAGACAGATTCATGGTATTGACTATGATGAAACCTTTTCACCAGTCGCTATGACCAAATCCATCCGAATCCTACTTGCGATTGCAGCATACTACGACTATGAGATTTGGCAGATGGATGTCAAAACAGCATTCCTTTATGGGAATCTCCTCGAGGACGTGTATATGATACAGCCGGAGGGTTTTGAGGATCCAAAGCAAGCCAACAAAGTCTGTAAGCTGCAACGATCCATTTATGGATTGAAGCAAGCTTCTAGGAGTTGGAATCGACGTTTTGATGAAGTGGTCAAAGAGTTTGGCTTCATCAGAAACGAAGATGAGTCTTGTGTCTACAAGAAGGTTAGTGGGAGCTCTGTAGCTTTTCTGGTCTTGTATGTGGATGACATACTGCTCATTGGAAACGACATTCCCATGCTGCAATCTGTGAAAGATTGGCTAGGAAAGTGTTTCTCAATGAAGGACTTAGGGGAAGCAGCCTATATACTTGGTATAAAGATCTATAGAGATAGATCTAAGAGGTTGCTAGGCCTAAGTCAAAGTACATATATTGACAAGGTGTTGAAACGGTTCAACATGCAAGATTCCAAGAAGGGATTCTTGCCCATGTCACATGGAATCACTCTTTCGAAGAGTGGTTGTCCTTCCAATGAGATTGAGAAGGAACGCATGAGTAGGATTCCCTATGCCTCGGCCATAGGATCCATCATGTACGCCATGTTATGTACTAGACCAGATGTGTCATATGCCTTGAGTATGACAAGCAGATACCAATCCAATCCAGGTGAGAGTCACTGGATTGCAGTCAAGAACATCCTAAAGTACTTGAGAAGAACTAAGGATGCTTTCTTGATGTTTGGCGGTGAGGAAGAGTTGCGTGTAAGGGGTTACACTGATGCAAGCTTCCAAACCGATAGAGATGACTTTAGATCACAGTCGGGATATGTGTTTTGCCTGAATGGAGCAGCGGTGAGCTGGAAGAGTTCCAAGCAAGAGACGGTAGCTGATTCTACAACAGAGGCTGAGTACATTGCTGCAAATGGCGCAGCAAAGGAGGCTGTTTGGATCAGAAAGTTTGTTTCTGAACTTGGTGTGGTCCCTAGCATTGCGGATCCAGTGGAGTTGTTCTGTGACAACACTGGGGCGATCGCGCAATCAAAGGAACCCAGGTCGCACCAGAAGTCCAAGCACGTGCTCAGGAAGTTCCATCTGATTCGAGATATTATCGATAGAGGAGACGTTCAGATATGCAAGATTCCTACAGATGATAATCTGTCAGACCCGCTTACGAAGCCTCTCACGCAGTGGAAGCATGAAGGGCACACTAGGAGTATGGGCATACGAGATGCGCCAGATTGGCTCTAGTGCAAGTGGGAGACTGTTGGAATAGATGCCCTAGAGGCAATCTAGTTTAGTATGAATTTGTAATTGGCTAGAAATTCATTTATTATTTATTGGATATTTAATATAATGAAGTCCTTAGATTTACAATCGTGTTGTTTATCTTAAATATCCCTAGTCAAGTATAATGATTAAATGGGACAATCATCTATAGACTAGTATGGGGTTGGATTGATATGGAGATATCACGATCCAACACATAGGTGTGCATTACGGAATGTTGCACTGGATTGACCCATTACCGAGAAGGCTACATACACGTTATGTTGAGTCACAAGTGCTTCTCGGGTACAATGGTATTGTCATCCTTAGACTTGAAGTCACTAGATATTCTAGTTGTGGATCATTGTGATCTTGGTAGCGTTAAACGCTACACCGTAACTGGGTAGTTATAAAGGCGTGTACTGGATACAATGAGAAGCAAGCTTAGAGATCGTAGTGGACGTAGAGAGGATTTGCCCCTCCCACATAACGGGAGCAAATATCCAAGGCCACTCGAGGATAGTGCTTATAGAATGTCTGGCCAGACTCAAATAAATCAATATATGGGATATTGATGTTATTTGCACGAATAAGGCTATTCCATGGATCGAGAAACTAGGGATTGGATATACGAGTGTGACTTGTATGTCTCGTGTCCAATCCGGATATGGAGGCAAAGGGATGAGACAATTACTTGTACAAGGTTGTCTAGATGACTATTCTATTAGTTGGCTAGAATGGATGTTTTGCTAGAAACCGCTCCATATTAGCAAAGAGTTGCTACCAACTAGATAGAACCTATGGGGTCACACGCTATATAGAGTTGTACTAGATTGTGGAATTAATTAATTGGATTAATTAATTAGAAGGATCACTTTGCAAACCCTTGCAAACTTAGTAGGGACTAATTTGCAAGGAAGGGACTAAATTGAATTCTAGTAGGACTAGAATAAGTCCTTTAGGTAGTTAACAAGGAGTTGTTGGACTATATAAAGGACCCTCCTCCTTCCTTCCCTACACACTTTATGCTCTAGAGAGAACATAACAAGAGTAGGAGAGAACAAAGGAGAGAGAGAGCAAGCAAAGAGGGACGCCGCCCCCTATTGCCGCCGCCCCTTGTCCCCGACGCCACAAAGGGCCGAGCCCCTTTTGGTGCTTCGTTTTTGCGTGATTTCTTCACCCTCCTTTCAATCCGGGCTAGCACCAAGGTGATTGGAGATCTAGGAACAACTCTAGGCGTGGATCAACTATAGAGAACGTGACACTATTCGCGTTTGAAGTCATCAAGGAGAACCCAAAGGTGTGTTTATGATTTCTTACCTTCACTATCGTTATGCATCTAGACTTGTGATCCTTGGAGGGTTTTGCATGGTTAATTGTTTGATTATGCTTCCGTTTGCGCGATCCATGAATCAAAACCCTACAGCACGACCTCCTTCAGAGGTCGCACGACCTAGTGGCCAGTGAACAGAATGCAGGCAACGTGAAGATGTCTTGCAAGACCTGGATCAGAGGTCCCACGACCTCCTGTCCCTTTTCCACAGGTCGCACGACCTCCCTGCCCAGGTCGTGCGACCTGGTGCTCATCAGAATTTTGTGAAATTTCGCGGGAATTTTTTGTAATTACTTCTAATTAGTCCCAAACACATGGGAAACGTACTTAGACATTAGTAGGTCGTATTTTGAGCAGAGAGACATTACGTACTCCCTTCTTGAATCATGGGAGCACTTTGGAGATTGGATTTCATCGTTTGGATCTCTAAATTTCGTCTTTTCTTTAATTTTGTTACATTATCATCATAGAGCTTGTTTAGTTGATCATGTCGTGTTCTAGCTAAGTTTTATTATTAGGATTCTTGTTTGGTAGCTAGGTTTTTTTATGAAAAACACGTTTTGATGTCTGGATTCATGTACACTTAATTAGATGCATTATTCTTTTGTTATGAGTAGCTTATGCTATTATCTTTATGTCTCTTGCGTATTACGTCACGTAAGATTGATTATAATTAGTGTTCACGTGGTAACTACGTGAATGTTAGTCGGAAACTTGAATGTTCTATTGAGATTTTTTACAAATAACCGCTATTTAAATAGTTCTATTGGAGATGTTTTAGCAAAACATTTTTTTGAAATAACAAATTACTTTTTTCTTGAGAAGAAAAGAAGATCTATTTAAATGTTTCTGCTATTTAAATGTTTTAGCTGGGATCAAAACAGGGGCAAATTGTATTCACTTTGAGGGTGATGCAAAGGTCCTCATCGACGAGATAAATCGGCTTCGAAATGGACATCATCCTCAGGACCTTTCGGAAACCCAAGAAGACATAGAAGACTTTCTAGCTGCTGTTTACAACATTGAGGAGTGGACAATTTCTTACTCACACAGAGAGTGCAATCGAGTGGCGCATGGCTTGGCTCATAATCAAAAGAAGGAGAATTTGCAATACAACGAATGGATGAATAATCCCCTAGCTGGTTGAATTCTATGTTGCACAATGATTTACTAGACAATGTTGATCCCCCTTGAGGTTTTAATATGAATCTGTTTCTCAAAAAAAAAAATGTTTTAGCGAACAAATTCGTGTTTGCAGATCTATTGTCTTACTAAATTACAAGTGAATAATGATTGGCCACCTAGGATCCAAAATAGCTTACAAATACAGAAGTAGCCGTTACAGCGGCTTAATAGTTAAATAAAAAATAGCCGTTCTAATAAAATACTAACCCCTTTTGTTGTTGAAAAAAAACACCCTCCTTCCCAACGGTCATGTGGCCACCAATTTCAAATTCGACCGTGGCCTCCCCATCATAAAACCCTCCCACTTCCATTTCTGATTCAATCATCTCTCTCATTCCTGATCAGAACTACTGATCATCGAAGAAGAAAGAAAAATGGGTCTCTCTCTGAATTCATCGTCTTCATCTGTTCCCGAATCCCACCACCGCACTCACAAATTCTTCCTCTTCTGCAACTACATCCTCTTGGGTGCCGCCTCCAGTTGCATCTTCCTCACCCTCTCCCTCCGCCTCATCCCCTCCCTCATCGGCTTCCTCTTCATCTTCCTCCACGTCCTCACCGTCGCCGGCGCCATCGCCGGCTGCACCGCCGTCACCGCCGGATCCAACAAGTGGTACGGCGCCCACATGGTCACCACCGTCCTCACCGCCATTTTCCAGGGCTCCGTCTCCGTGCTCATCTTCACCACCACAGCGGACTTCTTGGGGCATTTGAAGTCGTACGTCAGGGAAGAAGACGCGGCGGTGATATTGAAATTGGCTGGTGGGTTGTGCATCTTGATCTTCTGCTTGGAGTGGGCTGTGCTTGGATTGGCTTTCGTGCTCAAGTACCATGCCTTTGTGGAGGGTGACAATGGTGGTTACAATGGTGGGACAGTGACATTGGGAGGCAAGAATGGTGGGAGGGTTCGCCATGAGGACGACAAAGATTGGCCATGGCCATTTCAAGTCTAGAGAGCTTTATTCATTGCGCAGCAAGATTTAAGCCTTTTGGGTTATGAAGCAATTAAACGATAGACTGTGAGGGAGGGTATTCTGTTATATTTTGGGTATTTTCTGAGTCATGTATGACTTGGGGGTATGGTTTGTTCAATTATATTTGTTCATTCGATTTTTATATAAAAAAGTATGCCAGATTTGTTAATTTGCAATTTCAATAGAAGACATTGAAAAAATCTATGGGAAAACAATGCGAATTTTGGAGTTCGTAACTGATTTTGACTATTTCTTGCTTATCTATATCATATTCTCATCAAATTTGATCTGATCAGATCATCAATATTTTGTTTTTATCTTCTTTTTGTTGTTGTTGAGGAAATACGGCCTTGAGTTTCTGGATTAACTATGACCCATTCTAGATTATGAGCCTATAAATTGTTGG
Source organism: Linanthus parryae (assembly GCA_023055425.1). Lineage (NCBI taxonomy): Eukaryota > Viridiplantae > Streptophyta > Magnoliopsida > Ericales > Polemoniaceae > Linanthus > Linanthus parryae. Next base: position 2,247,610 of record JALGPY010000024.1, read on the forward strand.
TAACCTCAACTTTCAATGATGTGCTCAACATTTGAAAACACAGAGGAATTAGAAATTGTCAATTTCATGAATAAGAGTTTTGCCCTGTGACAGTGTTTTTCTCACAGATGCATGAGAAGATGTCAATTTTTCCCTTGTCCATTTCTTGGATATACTCAATCTTGCTGGTGTAATAGTATGTGAAATGGCAAGGGTTGAATTGAGGTTTTCTCTTGTGTCTCTCTATCTCTGCTGCAACCGTGTGGCGGCCAGAAGCAGTGTTGTTTCTGTATCTGTAATGCAGCCGCAGAAAGTGGGGTTAAGCTTGTCATGTTCTTGAATCTTAACTGATTTATTAAAATCCGTAGAAGAACATATTTTTATTCTGGATGCTGGCGCTCGCTCCTTCTACCACAAGCGACACTGAGTCAGAACTCGGACCGAGGTAATAGAACCATGAGAAAGCAAGGCATGAGCTTCAGACCAAGAATTTGATTTATTTATTTATTTTGATACTCGAGGGATACAAGGTTGAAGATCTGTAATCATGGGATCAAAATTGCACATAGGAAGATAGATAGTAACAGTCCTCCGTCCAGTAGCCTTTTTGGAAACAGAAATTGGTTTGATGAATTAACGTTTTGGTTAATCATTCATTATACGAAATGTTAAAAGTTGCTAGGCATAATCCGCAGATGGACAGTTTTGTCATTGTTTCAAATCTGTGCGCTATAAACAGTTTTTTCATTGTTTATCATTCATCATATAATGTTCAGAATGATGTAGTACTGCCTGGTTTGTGAAGTGCGGTAACTAATTAACTCTGTTAGTTTGTTAAGAGTTTATTAAGTGCTGAGTTAGCACTGAGAGATGAGGTACAGTTTAGTTCTGATACAAGTTAATGAGAAACGCTACTAATTATATCTTCTTCTTCCGTCTTCTCTATTAGACCTAGTTTCTCTTCATGGCATCAGAGCCCACCGCCTCGCATCAATCTCCTGTCGTTCTTCTTTTGATCTTTCTCGTATATTGAATATTGATTGCTCATGGATCTTCTGGCGTCATCATCGTCGTTTACCACCGATCCAATTCATCCATGTCTGCATTTTATGACACTCAATCTCAAGTCGCTCATTCAAATTAATCTTACGAATTAAGTGGATCAATTAAATGAATACATAAGGAAGCAATATGAATCTTACTGTGAATCTAGGAGCAATGAGTAGAATTCAGCATAATGCTTGGCTAGTGTTAAGTTTGTGACTTGTACGATCAACCTCTTCACGAGTTAATCTGAGGCCTAGTTAAAGGGGTGACCTGTGTGATCAACCTTTTCACCATTATTGCTCGCTTGACCAAATATCACATATGTATTCGTAGTCATAGGTAATCTCCGAAAAAGTTAATCTACTGCCCCAACGAGGAAGTCTTAGTGCTTTCTCTCAATTTCACACACAACAAACATTTCTTTCATGTTTTATTTTTACGTTCAGATGTTAATTAATTAGTCTCTTAAACAACTATTTTTTTTTTGAAAAGAAGAGAGAATTTTCATAGATAATCAACCCAAAAGAAACAAGCTAAAATAGAGGGCAAAACCTAGCCCCTCTACACAACCACCTAGCTAAAACAAAAGCGTCTAGAGATTAATTACAAAAGCTTGTTTTTGAAACTTCCCATCTGAAAATTACAAGATAAGCAACAAAGAGAAGAACTAATGATCTGGAAGTCCTTCATCTTTCTCCTCCACAGACCCGGCCATTTCAAAACCTTCTCCTGCATGGGCTCCTGCAACTGCTGTAGAAGATGATAAACACAGGAGCTGTTAATGGAAAGCTTCAAATGATTGAAATTTCTATTTTGAAGGAAATAAATAGCATCGAAAATTGTGTCTAAGATTTTGTTAGGGAAGTCCCCAACCGCCTGAGTTTTCTGGGAAAAGAGAGTCATTCCATGATCATGAGCAAAGCAGTGAACCATCTTCTCCTTCTTATACTTTGAAGTCCAGACCAGGATCTCAATCTTTTCTTCTTTGCAGCCCTGTTCCCAAACCTAATCTCTTTTTTCTGGACTTCTATCTGTTGGTCTTGCATATGTTTAGTTTCAAGAATCCAGGCCTCAAGAAATTGACTGGCCAACACTTTGGCTCTAAACAAAGAAGAGGGGAAATCACAGTTTTCATCATGGTTATCTTTGTCGAAAACCAGGGAAGTCCTATAAAGCCATGTAGACCAGGTGATGGCTCCAATCCAACATAGCTTCTTTGGGTAGTCTTGCATGCCAGGGTTAGAGAGAAGATTCAGAAGTAAATCTTTTAAGCTGATAGAATTCGAGAAGGAAATATCAGAAAAGGTCCAAAGAGGCTGTACAAGAGCACAGTGGAGGAAGAGATGATCCACATTTTCTTCATGTAATTTACAGAGGGGACAAAACTTAGGATGGGAATTTCAAAGTTTACTAAGCATTTTATTTGTTGGGAGTTTATCATTTAAAGCTTGCCACATGAAGAAAAGAATTTTAAAAGGAAGTTTCATCTTCCAAAAGCATTTCCATGGGAAGTTCAAGATGAGGCCCTTCCACTCCTCAGCCTTAGCACTCGCAAGCTTACCACAGAAATCTTCTCTAAACAAATGCTTATAAGCAGAAGCCACAGAGAAGTCCCCAGATAAAGAAAAGGAGCATTTTAATGTACCAGGTTGGTTTGTCCTAGCAAGGGGGATGGAAACAATTTGCTTCCTGAGCCACTGGGGCAAAAGTCTAAGCTTTTCATCCTTCCAAGTCCTTTTACCAGATCTATCAATGGATATCCAGTCAATCACCCTTTCATCATATTCAAATTGGAGGTTACTAAGAGAGGACAGAGGAGAAGTATCAGGTATCCATTTGTCCTGCTTAACTCTAATCAACATCCCATTTCCCACATTCCTCTGTAATCCCTGGCTGACTACATGTCTGACAGAGGAGAAGCTGGTCCAAACCTTAGAAGCTTTTTGGAAAGTCTTTCTATCAAGAAAGTCTTTCCTTTTACAGTAATTGGAGTAGAAATACTTGGAAATTAAACTGTTACGATCTGTAACAATTCTCCAAGTTTGCTTAGTCAAGAGAGCCTTATTCATAAGGTGGGGAGACTTAATATTTAAGCCCCCCGAATCATAAGGCCTACACATATGTTTCCAAGCTACCCAATGAATACCCTTTTGAGAGGAAGACTTTTTCCAGATAAAGGAAGCCATGATTTGGTTAATTCTTCTAATGCTTCTAAGATGGAACTTAAAATTTGAGAAAGGGTAAACAAGAAGGATGGTGAGGACAGATTTGACCAGAGTAAGTCTGCCAGCCTTGTTAAGGTAGCAGCCTTTCCAACCAGCACATCTATCCTCAATTTTGGTAAGGGTCTGAGAAACAATAGAATCCGTACTGATCCCTATTTCCACAGGAACTCCTAATTATTGACCTAAATTATCCCTAGTGTTAATATTCAGTTGGGCAGCCATGACCATTTTTGTGTGCAAAGAGCAGGTTGGGCTGACAGTTAAGCCTGATTTGTTAAAATTTATAACCTGTCCTGATTGGTTACATTAGTCATCAAAGATTTTCCTTAAGTTCTGGCCTAAGCACTCCTCAACTTTGAAGAAAAAGATGGAGTCATCTGCAAACTGCAGATGTGTGATGGAAGGGCCATTTGGAGAGTGTTGGATTCCTGTTATAAGTTTATCCTCTTCAGCTCTTAAAAGGGCCCAAGAAAGAGCTTCAGCAGTGAGGACAAAAAGAAAAGGGGAAAGGGGATCACCTTGCCTAAGGCCACAGGTTGGGTAGAATTACTCAGAGATGGAGCCATTAATGTTAATGGCAAGAGAGGAGGTTGTGACACATCCCATAACAAGCCTAATAAAAGAGTCAGGAAAGCCAAACCTCCTCATGATATGCTGAAGAAAGTCCCACCTGACCCTGTCAAAAGCTTTTGACATATCAATTTTCAGACATCCAAACGCCTCATTGTTAGGATGATTTACTTTAGTAATGAAATGCATTAGGTCAGTGGCAATAGCTGAATTATCATGGATTAATCTTCCTGGAATAAACCCAGATTGAGACTCCCTGACAATGCTAGAAATAACCTGTTTAATCCTATTTGCCAGAACCTTGGATATAATTCTGTATATCACATTGGTGAGGCTTATGGGTCTGAAGTCCTGGACAACCTCTGGATTATGTTTCTTGGGAATCAGAACAACAATAGGTCTGTTAGTTTCCTTTAACATAAAACCAGAGTTAAGATAGGACAGCACATCACTGATTACAGAAGAGGAGATAATGGGCAAGAATTTTTGGAAGAAGATAGGGGGAATGCCATCTGGCCCCGGGGCTTTCAAAGGACTCATAGAAAAGGCTGCTTCTGTGACCTCCTTAGCCGTGAAGGTATTTTGGAGGTAAGATACCTGCAGGGGCTTTAAGGAGGTACCAATTTGGTTTAGGATTGGAAAATCACAGCTGTTTTTATGATCATAAGCAGGTTGGAAAGTCGCTTGAAAGTGCAAGAGGAATTCTTTCATGATGTCCTCTTGACTGGTAATGTCATGGCCCTGCTTAGACTTAATGGCCCAAATATGATTTCTGTGTCTTCTGATCTTTGTTGAGGCATGGAAAAATTTTGTATTTCTATCACCATACCTAAGCCATTTACAATGAGCTCTTTGTGCCCAATAAATCTCTTGATCAAGCAAAAGTTGGTCAAGAGTGCTTTTTGATCTAAGGAAGCTCTCTAGAGCACAAGGATCAGGCAGTTGATTTTGATAATGAAGCGTTCCACTTATTGTAGTCTCAATTTGAGCCACCAGAGAACCACTGTGTTTAGACCAAAGACTCAAAGTCCTGACCCCTATCTTAAGCAGTTGTTGCAACATGAAAAGGGGTGATCCAGGAACCTCAAGAGACCATATGAACTTAACCAAATCATGGCAGGCCTGATGACGAGTCCACCATGCTTCAAACTTGTAAAGCCTTCTGGTTGAGACAATCTTAGGCTGGGTGTTGAGCAGGATAGGGCAGTGGTCAGAGGAGTGGAAGCCAAGATTCTGCTGGGTGCTATAAGGAAAAGCATCCAGCCACTGCAGGTTAATCCAAGCCCTATCTAGTCTTTCAAAAGTAGGTGTTGAAGTGGTTCTGTTGTTTGTCCAGGTAAACCAGGGGCCTATGTTCTTAGCTTCAACCAAACCCCACCCCCAGGTAATCAAGAAGAGTTTCCGAACCTTGATCTAAGTTTTTATTTGGACCCATCTTATCCTCACACGAGAGAATTTGATTAAAATCTCCCATTAAAAGGATGGGAAGGTTTATTTGATAGATTCAAGAGTCTAGATCCATCCAAAAACCTTCTCTATCCTTCAGATTTGGTGGTCCATAGATGAAACCCACCATGAAATGGCCTACTAATTGTAGGTCCAAACAAAGGAGAAGGAGGTGGGGAGAAGAGAAGACTACATCAGCCTTGATCGAGGGGCGCCAACCAACCCATAAACCCCCGGAGCTACCCACAGAGTCTACCCCAAAAGATTTTAACCCTAACTTTCTAAGTTTAGAATTGACATAATTCACCGAGTGTTTAGTTTCAGAGAGAAAGATGAAAGAGGGATCAAAAGTTTTAATCAACTTAAAAATGTCACGAACTGCAGGGCGTTGACCAAGACCTCTGCAGTTCCATGCTATGGCGTTCATGGCTGTCGTGGAGGTTGTTGCGGGACAATCTTCCTAAACCCATTGCTATAAGGGGATGTGCTATTGTTACCATGCAAAATCCTAAAAGAAGAAGAAGGCTCAGAGAAAGGTAGAAGCCTATTCCTAGGACAATTAAACTTACACATTAAGGACGAAATCAAACAGGTACCTGGGGGATTAATTAGATGATGAACATGGTTTAGGCGAGAACGCTTACCCTGAATTCCTCCTTCGTCCTCCTCAGGTCTCCATTGTTTCCTCTTTTTTGGTGGTACCACAACAATTTGTCTCTCAGCTCCCTGATTTCCTTCTTTGCCTTTCCCCATAACCTCTGCAACTTTTGTCCCCTCCTCCTTGGCCCCTTTTTCAGCTTGTGTCTTCTACTCCATATCCTCCTCATCATCACTGATAATGATCACCTCCTGGTTGTTGGTTCCCAAAACTGGTGGATCTGCAATTTCTGGGATGAGCGCCTCAAGCATATCCAGCTTCCTCTCCATAAGCTCCTCCATGGCCTCATGGTTTAAATCCCACTCTGATTCATCATCACTAGACCAGGTCTCAAAATCTGGAATCTAAAAGCCGGCCAAGTGCAGATCGGTTCCACATCAATGACCGGAATGATCTCAAGACACCTCTTTTCACCAGCACCTTCCTTCTTGTGCTCTCCTTCTTTGCCCCCCTGCATTTGTATGTCTTCTACTGATTTCAAATCCACTGTTGGCATAGCTGAACTTTCCCCCTTTTCCATTGTGGTAAAAAACTCCGCCGGAGCCAACTGTTTCCCTTTTATAGTCTCTTTCTTGGCAATCCCAACCGTTTTATTCTCTTCACGAACCGTCTCCACCCCCGTTTGACCTTGGGACGCCAAAGGCCCCAGTTCATGAACCTTGGGACTAAGCGAAGCGCCGCGTTGAACATCATTGGAACCCTCCATGCTTGCCCCCAAGACCACAACATCCTCTTCCATCTGAACCGTCTCCTCGTTTTCCCCAACCCTTTCCGCCGGAATCTCTCCCGTTGCAATTAAAGTCCTCAACCGTAGGACAGCCTGTTGGAGCACTCCCAAAGTAGTAATAGGTTCATTTAATCTTACAGCCAAGTTTGGGGGGGGGGGGTGAATGTGGAGTGAAGGGGGGGAGAACAGAAGCGGGGGATTGGAAAGACTCCTGTGGAGCAGTGGAATCGTCAGAAACTGAAGAGGTAGACGTTGAAACATTAAAGACAAGATCTTGCTGCTCTCCTATATAAGGTGGTGAGACCGGCTGAATTGGCTCGTTTAGATCATGCACCATTACTTTAGTGGTCCTATTTGGACCATAAAGGCGGAAAGCCCTAAGTATAGGAGAGAAAAGAGGAAAATGATGTTCAAACATAACCTGAACCACGTTTCCAAACCCCGCTTCCTGGTATCGTTGATTTAGATGATCAACCACCATCCAATCTTCCCAATCACACCTAGAAACCTTGTGCCCGATTCTTCCACATTTCAAACAGACTTTGAAAATTCTCTCATACCTAAAATAAAGCCAAGTAGGCTCACCCTCAAGCAAATGAAGAAAAGCACCTGGTATCAGTGGTTGATGCGGGTCAATTCTGATGCGAATCCTGAAAAAATCCATGTTTATCACCCTATGATCATTCCAGTCAATCTCTAGCACTTCCCCCGCCAACTTCCCTAGGTCCTCAGCCAATTGGAACACGAAATACTCCATGGGCACCCCATGCACCTGCATCCACACTTCAGTTGTAGGAAAATCAACATCAGCAAGAACCAGGTGAGGACTTCTTTCCTTCAACATAAGAGCCTTCCCCCTAATAGAAACCAAGCTCTCCTTAATGAGAGCCTCCTTTTCCTGAGGGTCAAGACAGTGAAACATGAAAACGTTTTGTTTCCTTTCTACAACCACCATATTCAAAGTACCCCAACATGCATGCACTTCTTCCTGTACCACGGTTGAAGGGGGTGGACTCTCATCTAGAAACTTCCCAATGAAAGTGTTTTGCCATAGGTTACAGAGGGATGAAACGAGAACAGGATTAACATACATAGTAGGTCCTTGCCGTGGTAATGGCACAAAATGTGGATCGAAAATCTGGTAATCTGGACTAGAGTCTGGAGAGTGATTCTCCATGAGAAAGCAGAATGAGAAGAAGAGTAAGAAGCAAACCCTAGAAAAGGAGCAAACCCTAAGAACTACTAACCCCAAAGGACTATCACTGAAGCCTAAAAACCTAGAAGCTTTCTAATTGGTGAACCGGGTCGGCATGCAAGACCAGAAGAAACCCTAGGAGGATGGTGCTATCACCGGCCTAAGACCCTAAGTAAACCCTAGTCTTGGTCAAGGCAACCATGGTTAAGCCATGCAAAAATCCAAAGAAGCACTTTAATCTTCCACAATCATGATCAGCATTGAAGACTCCCCAAGAGCTTGTCAGTCTTTGAACCTAGTTGAATCCACAAGCCAATCAAAAGATCCTTTATAGTTCTCCACCCTTGCTCTTACCCTTCGTCTTCCTTGTTGGCGTGCAGAAGATCAATGACGGGTCTCCATTCTTTAATTAGTCGGCTCGTCCCAAAGATTCTTTATTTTTCGGAAGATGTAGTAATGATGATGACAGTAAATCTCCTGTTTTGGTTTAGCTAGACTCGGAGGAAGATGAAAAGATCACTCTTTCTCACCCCCTTTCACTATCCACTGTTGAAGTTATGGGTAGATGGAAAACCGAGGAACAAGAAAGTAAAAAAAACTCTTAATGAAAGATGCAATCGGAAAACAGAGCACACAATGAGTATGTAATTTCAAGAAAAGGATGAAAAGAACCCTAGATGATGAGACAGCTCTGAGAAGAGCAAAGATTCTAACTAATTTTATTTTTCAGAGTTCAAAATTGCTAAAAAGACACTCGGTCCTTTGTGTTCGATATTACCCAGAACTTTCTGCATTATTACTGCACCAACAACCGTGTACTTGTGGTTGGAGCATTCGAGTCTGGGCGCCGTAGTCGGGGACCGATTTATATTTTTTAGCTATTTTCTTCTAACAAATTTATTTTTCTGTTATTGTTTTGTGCTCACCTATTTTTCTAGTGATTTTGTGTTTTCAGGAAGTTATGCTGGTTTATAACTCGTTCTTCTATGAAACTACTTCTCTAAGAGCTTAGGACCCGAAGCATATTTCACTTGAGAGACAGAGATTTGTGAAATAAAATCAAGCTAATGGCTGAAGAACATCAAGCCTAAGCTGAGAGGTTCCACAATCTAACAGTTGAGACTGCTCACCTTGAGCAAACTTAGAAGGAACTGTGAGGTCTTAGCTACTCTGACATCACAAGTGCGTGGAGAAAAAAATCCACCACCGCCACCACCAGCTAATCTACAATTTAATGTGGCGCACTGAAAAATTACAGAATCGTCAGGAAGAAGATGAAGCAGATGAAGAAGAGGAGAGAGAAAGAGAGAGAAATGCAGAAAAGGAATCAATTCTCATTAATTCTAACATATCCAATTACACACTAAATACACTTTCTCAATAACAAACTTTCCCTCCATTCTCATACTTTCAGTATTTATACTTTGACCCCTTTAGTCTTACATTCCCCCTCAATTCAATACCTTTTCTCTTAATGATTTTGAAAAGATTTAGAGGAAGTAAAAGAACATAAGAAAATTTGAGATAGACACTTTGAAAGGCTGCAATTGACAAGGCCTTGGTGAAGATATCAGCCAGTTGAAGCTTAGATGCAATGTGAGCAACCTGCAGCTGCCTTCTTGAGACTTGTTCTCTGATGAAATGGAAATCTATTTCAACATGTTTAATTTTCTCATGAAACACATGATTGGTGCTGAGCATCAGAGCTGCGATGTTATCACACCACTGTTGAGGTTTGTGTGGCATTGAGATGCCTAAATCAGACAAAATGTATGTCAGCCACTTGATTTCAACTGCTGTAGATGCCATTGCCCTGTACTCTGCCTCTGTAGAACTTCTAGACATAGTGTGTTGCTTCTTTGACCCCCAAGATATGAGATTAGATCCCAGAAAAATGCAGAAACCTGTAGTACTCCTTCTATCATCACAATCTCCGGCCCAGTGTGCATCTGAGTAAGCAGTGATGTTGAAATCACCAGGTGAGAATTGAATTCCTACATGCAAAGTGCCTTTAATGTATCTGAGTATCCTTTTGACTGCTATAAAATCACACTGTCTTGGACTATGAAGATGTTGACAAGCCTTATTGACAGCAAATTGTATATCTGGTCTGGTCACACTGAAGTACTCTAAGGCACCCACAAGGCTTCTGTATTGATGGACATCTTGAAATGGTTGGTGATCAGCAGGGGTAAGCACTTGTTTTGGAGAAATAGGTGAGATGCATGGTTTTCAATCTGTCATTCCTGCTCTGTTGAGAAGATCAGAAGCATATTTAGACTGTTGGAGGTGATAGCCTTGATCAGTTGAAGCAAATTGAATACCCAGAAAATAGGAAAGAGAGCCAAGATCCTTCATTGCAAAAGTGGTGGACATGTGTTGAACCAAAGAGTCAATATAGTTTTTGTCACTTCCAGTTATGAGAATATCATCTACATAGATGAGAACTACCACCGTAAGCAGATGTCTTCTGAGCACAAACAGAGATGCATTTGACCAACTGAGCTTAAACCCATTCTTGATAAGAAATCCAGACAATAAGGTATAGCAGGCTCTTGAGCCCATATAAAGACTTGTGAAGTTTGCACACTAACCCAAGGTGCTGAAAAAATCCATAAGGCTGTTCCATATAGACTTCTTCAGTGATATGTCCATGTAGAAAGGCATTACTGACATCTAGCTGTCTGATGTCCCAAGACTTGGCCAAAGCTATGGAAAGAACAATTCTTACAGTTTTTCGTCTTGCTACTGGACTGAAAGTTTCTTCATAGTCTAGACCATACTGTTGATGAAATCCTTTAGCTACCAGCCTTGCTTTATACCTGGATACAGTGCCATCTGTGTTCTTTTTCACTTTGAAGACCCATTTACATCCAATAGGCTTTCTAGAAGGTGGAAGAGGAACCAAAGACCATGTGCTTTGGTGAAGCAAGGCATTGTATTCTTTAGTCATGGCTGATAACTAATGAGGAGACTTCATAGCTTCTTTATAAGAGGAGGGTTCAGAGGTAGGGTCTATTGAACAAGTGTTCATGTGATACCTGTTGGAATAGATGCCCTAGAGGCAATCTAGTTTAGTATGAATTTATTTGTGGCTAGAAATTCGTTTATTATTTATTGGATATTTAATATAATGAAGTCCTTAGATTTACAATTGTGTTGTTTATCTTAAATATACCTAGTCCAGTATAATGATTAATGGGACAATCATCTATAGACTAGTATGGGGTTGGATTGATATGGAGATATCATGATCGAACACATAGGTGTGCATTAGGGGTAATGACGCACTGGATTGACCCATCAACGAGAAGGCTTCATACACGTTATGTTAAGTCACAAGTGCTTCTCGCGGTGCAATGGTATTGTCATCCTTAGACTTGAAGTCACTAGATATTCTAGTTGTGGATTATTGTGATTTTGGTAGCGTTAAACGCTACACCGTAAATGGGTAGTTATAGGCGTGTACTGGATACAATAAGAAGCAAGCTTAGAGATCGTAGTGGACGTATATAGAATTTGTCCCTCCCACATAACGGGAGCAAATATCCTAGGCCACTCGAGGGATAGTGCTTATAGAATGTCTGGCCAGACTCAAATAAATCAATATGGGATATTGATGTTATTTGCACAAATAAGGCTATTCCCATGGATCGAGAAACTATGGATTGGATATACGAGTGTGACTTGTATGTCTCGTGTCCAATCCGGATATAGAGACAAAGGGATGAGACAATTACTTGTACAAAGGTTGTCAAGATGACTATTCTATTAGTTGGCTAGAATGAATGTTTTGCTAGAGACCGCTCCATATTAGCAAATAGTTGCTACCAACTAGATAGAACCTATGGGGTCACACGCTATATAGAGTTTAACTAGATTTGGGAATTAATTAATTGGATTAATTAATTAGAAGGATCACTTTGCAAAACCTTGCAAACTTAGTAGGGACTAATTTGCAAGGAAGGGACTAAATTGAATTCTAGTAGGACTAGAATAAGTCCTTTAGGTAGTTGGCAAGGAGTTGTTGGACTATATAAAGGACCTTCCTTCCTTCCCACAACTTATGCTCATAGTTGATCATAACTAGAGTGGGAGAGAACAAAAGGAGAGAGCAACAAGCAAGGAAGGAGCCGACCGCCCCTCCCTTTGCCGCCGCCCGTCCCCGTCGACCCGAGCCTCCTTGGTTCGTCTCGTTTTGCGAGATTCTTCTTCCTCTTCCTCTTTCCGGGCTAGCACCAAGGAGTGGGATATAAAGAAATCAACTCTAGGCGTGGATCAACTATAGAGAACGTGACACAATTCGCGTTTGAAGTCATCAAAGGAGAACCCTAAGGTGTGTTATTGATTTCTTCCTTTACCATCGTTATGTCTCTTGACTTGTGATCCTTGGAGGGTTTTTCATGGTTAATTATTGTTTCCGTTGCGCATCCATGAATCAAAACCCTACAGTGGTATCAAAGCCTGGTTCGTAGAGCATAAACGTGGTTTATGTGTTACGTTTTAGTTGTTTTACACCTTAAATTGATTGTTTATCGCGTAAAATAAGACAAATCAAGCATGGGATGCAATTTGTCAATAATCTATCATAACAAGATTTAATTTTTGCATTGGATGCATGAATTGGTGAGTTTCAGAAATTTTAGGATCTTAGATCTAGGGTTTGGACATCCTTGGGGAAGAAGGAGTAAACAACCAAACTTTGGCACCAAGCAAGGGAGTTGTTTTGGAAACAACTCCCTATAGAGGTTCGGCCCCCTAAGGGGACCGCCCCTCTTGCTTGCCGCCCAAGTCCAGGCCGCCCTAGGGGCCGGGCAGCCCTAGCCCGCAGCCTAGCCGCGAGGGCAAGGGGCCGGGCCGGCCCTAGGGCCTTGCGGTTCACCGTTTTGGGCCCGGGAATTTTTGATTAATGGGCCCATGGACCGTTTTAACCCTAGAATACCTAAAATCAATTAAAATTGACCAAGCGCGTTAAAATTGGATTTTAACTGTTTATGTGCAAATCGCATGGTGATTGGATATGGCCTTAGGATGTGGTTTGATGTGGATGTTTAATTTTTGTGTTTTGGTTTACGGCCTGCGAGCTGATCAATTAATTGTAATAATTAATTAGGGTTTTATGGCCTGCGTTCCATTTTTTCCTCAACTTGTGAGATTTATTTTATTTAGTATAGGAGTTAGCTAGTGCTAGATAAAGTAGATTGTTAGCCAAGATTGAAGAAAAGGAGCCCAAAGCCAAAAGGAGCCACAAATGATGGAGCATGGAGCATGGAGAATTCCACATGACTATGAAAGGTGGATCAAAAGATCAAGACGCATGGAGATGTGTTTGCTTTTAGGGTTCATAGATAATTCCATTGGCTTGGAATTATCTTAGTCTAGAAAAGGCCATATCCACATCACGTTTAATTTTTGTTTTGTGGTTGTTTACTTTATTGTCTTATTATTTTGTGGTTGGTGTATGGATGATGAATGCAATTAGGATAATAAGATAATTAGACAACCCGGATCTATTATTTGGAGTTGTGCCCAAACTCAAATAGATAGATTAGTTGATATTGATCAACAAAACAATTAAAAGTTGAATTTAAAAATCCCTCAAAATTCAAATATTGTGTTCTTGCCTTCTCGTTATTTAAACACTCATGATCATCATTATTTATCAAGTTCGTGCATGCCAAAGCATGGCGACTTGGTTCATAATGATGGAATGCGATGGCACAAGCTAGTAATGTGCAACTGTTTAAATAAGAGGTTGAACACAACTAGGCAATTAATATGATTAAGAAACCTAGAGGCAACCAATTATGATTATCCATAAGGATGGATAAATAAGGAGTTATTTGCCCAATTGAACCAAGAGTTGCATAAGGGATGCAATTGGAATTGTTCCTACCTAAAGTAGTCAAATTATGGGTGACTTGCCAAAGCAAGCTCATAAGGAGATGAAACATGGATCTTGGCCCACTAGAAAATATAAGGATATTTTCCGCATTAATATCTTGAGGGTTATTAATCCGTAGAAAAATAGTGGGAGCTATATTTGATAAACTAGCCATTATTGAATATAGTCAAAAATTCACAAATACTAAAACTTGCGTATTTTCCTTTTGTGGAATTCCAAATGGCAAACAACTCATCGAGTTCACAACAATCCCTACGATCTGTCCTTGAGAAGGACAAGCTCTCTGGAACCAACTTTCTTGATTGGTACAGAAACTTGAGAATTGTTCTCAAGCAAGAGAAGAAACTGTACGCAATAGAGGAGCATGTTCCAGAAGGTCCAGATAACCAAACACCTGCTGCCCTAAAGGTGTATCAAAAGCGTGTTGATGACGCTAATGATGCGGCCTGCCTTATGCTATGCACCATGACTTCTGAGCTTCAGTAGCAACACGAAAACATAAATGTTGTCGATATGATCGAGCATCTGAAGCAGCTCTTCCAAGTGCAGGCAAGGGTAGAGAGATATGAGGTCTCTAAGGCACTGTTCAAGTGTCAGCTGGCAGAAGGGAACCCGGTGGGACCCCATGTACTCCGTATGATCGGGTACTTGGAGAATCTCGCTCGACTGGGGTTCCCGGTTGGCCAAGAGTTGGCAACCGATCTCGTGTTGCAATCGTTGCCCGAGAGTTATGGACAGTTCATCATGAACTATAACATGAACGAGATCTTGAAACCACTGCCAGATTTACTCAATATGTTGAGGACAGCTGAACAGAGCATCAACAAGGGCAAGGGCAAGGCCATTATGATGGTACAGAAAGGAAAGGGCAAAAGGTTTGCCTCATCCTCCAAGGGCAAAGTCAGTTGCCAAGTCCAAGGAACCTGCCCTTAAGCCTGTTGGTGGCATAGCCAAATGTGTGACTAAAGGTGAGTGTCACTACTGTAGTCAGCCTGGACACTCGAGGAGGAATTGCCCAAAATATCTGGAGGACAAGGGGCTTGGAATAATGATTCCACCACCACCAGGTATTTTTGTTGTAGATGTCAATTTAACTGTCTCTACATCATGGGTATTAGATACTGGATGTGGATCTCACATTTGTCGAAATGTGCAGAATCTAAAGAGAAGTAAAAGATTGGTTAAAGGGGAGGTAGATCTACGCGTTGGGAATGGAGCAAAAGTTGCTGCGTTGGCCATATGCGTGTGCGAGCTATCTCTACCTTCAGGATTAGTTTTAGAATTAAATAATTGCTATTTTGTGCCTGCTATGAGCAGAAACATTATTTCTATTTCTTGTTTGGACAAGGATGGTTTTATTATTTCAATAAAGAACAATTGTTGTTCCTTTTATTTAAATAATATTCACTATTTTAGTGCGCAATTATTTAATGGACTGTATGTCCTTGATCTAAGAAATCCTGTCTACAACATTAATACCAAGCGGATTAGAATAAATGATTCAGATCCTGCTTATTTATGGCACTGTCGTTTAGGCCACATAAACGAGAAACGTGTATCTAGACTCCATAAGGATGGATTACTAGACTCATTTCATTTTGAATCATATGATACATATGAGGCTTGTTTATTTGGAAAAATGACAAAGTCCCCTTTCAATAAGAAAGGTGAGAGGACTAGTGAGCAATTGGCGCTCATACATACTGATGTGTGTGGGCCATTTGCCACGCCTGCCAGGGGTGGTTATGTCTACTTCATTACATTTACTGATGACTACAGTAGATATGGATTTGTGTACCTTATGAGGGCAAAATCCGAATCCATTGAAGTGTTCAAAGAATTCAAAAATGAAGTAGAGAAGCAACTTGGCAAAAGTATCAAGGCTCTACGATCGGATCGTGGAGGAGAATACTTAAGCCAAGAGTTTGAAGACTATCTTAGAGAGTGTGGGATCGTGTCCCAACTCACTCCACCCGGAACGCCACAACGGAATGGCGTGTCTGAGAGGAGGAATCGAACCCTATTGGATATGGTTCGATCTATGACGTGTCAAACCGATCTTCCATTATCATTTTGGGGCTACGCTCTATTAAGTGCAGCTTTCACCATTAACCGTGTTCCATCTAAATCAGTCATGAAGACACCATATTAGATGTGGAGTGGGAGACGTCCCACACTGTCGTTCATGAAGATTTGGGGCTGCGATGTCTATGTAAAACGTTTACAATCGGACAAGCTTGGGCCGAAATCGGATAAGTGTAAATTTGTGGGGTACCCTAAGGAAACTAAGGGCTACTACTTCTACAATCCAACCGAGAACAAAGTGATTGTTGCTCGGAGCGGCGTGTTTCTAGAAAGAGATTTTGTCTCTAAAGAAGCAAGTGGGAGGACATTAGAACTTGAAGAAGTTCAAGAACCACAAATCACTGAACCGATTATGGAACATGAACAGGAACCACAAGCGGTTGTGGAGCAACCTGTTCAGGTAACACCAGAGCTTCGTAGATCTAGTAGAGTGCGTCAGGAACCCGAGAGGTATGGACTTCTCGTGACCGATTCTGGTGACACGATGCTCATAGATGATGAGCCTACTACCTATGAAGAGGCCATGAAGGGCCCAGACTCTCAGAAGTGGCTAGAAGCCATGAGATCCGAGATGGAATCCATGTATACCAACAAAGTATGGACTTTGGTGGAACCACCCGAAGGGGCACGACCCATAGGGTGCAAGTGGGTCTTCAAGAAGAAGATCGACATGGATGGTAATGTGATTACCTATAAGGGCCGATTGGTGGCTAAAGGATTCAGACAGATTCATGGTATTGACTATGATGAAACCTTTTCACCAGTCGCTATGACCAAATCCATATGAATCCTACTTGCGATTGCAGTATACCATGACTATGAGATTTGGCAGATGGATGTCAAAACAACATTCCTTTATGGGAATCTCCTCGAGGATGTGTATATGATACAGCCGGAGGGTTTTTAGGATCCAAAGCAAGCCAACAAAGTCTATAAACTGCAACGATCCATTTATGGATTGAAGCAAGCTTCTAGGAGTTGGAATCGACGTTTTGATGAAGTAGTCAAAGAGTTTGGCTTCATCAGAAACGAAGATGAGTCTTGTGTTTACAAGAAGGTTAGTGGGAGCTATGTAGCTTTTCTGGTCTTGTATGTAGATGACTTACTACTCATTGGAAACGGCGTGCCCATGCTGCAATCTGTTAAAGATTGGCTAGGGAAGTATTTCTCAATGAAGGACTTAGGGGAAGCAGCCTATATACTCGGTATAAAGATCTATAGAGATAGATATAAGAGGCTTCTAGGCCTAAGTCAAAGTACATATATTGACAAGGTGTTGAAACGGTTCAACATGCAAGATTCCAAGAAGGGATTCTTGCCCATGTCACATGGAATCACTCTTTCGATGAGTGGTTGTCCTTCCAATGAGATTGAGGAACGCATGAGTAGAATTCCCCATGCCTCGGCCATAGGATCTATCATGTACGCCATGTTATGTACTAGACCAGATGTGTCATATGCCTTGAGTATGACAAGCAGATACCAATCCAATCCAGGTGAGAGTCACTGGATTGCAGTTAAGAACATCCTAAAGTACTTGAGAAGAACTAAGGATGCCTTCTTGATATTTGGCGGTGAGGAAGAGTTGCGTGTAAGGGGTTACACTGATGCAAGCTTCCAAACCGACAGAGATGACTTTAGATCACAGTCGGGATATGTGTTTTGCCTGAATGGAGCAGCGGTGAGCTGGAAGAGTTCCAAGCAGGAGACGGTGGCTGATTCTACAATAGAGGCTGAGTACATTGCTGCAAATGGCGCAGCAAAGGAAGCTGTTTGGATCAGAAAGTTTGTTTCTGAACTTGGTGTGGTTCCTAACATTGCGGATCCAGTTGAGTTGTACTGTGACAACACTGGGGCGATCGCGCAATCAAAGGAGCCCAGATCACACCAGAAATCCAAGCACGTGCTCAGGAAGTTTCATCTGATTTGAGATATTATCGATAGAGGAGATGTTCGGATATGCAAGATTCCTACACATGAGAATCTGTCAGACCCGCTTACAAAGCCGCTCACGCAGTGGAAGCATGAAGGGCACACTAGGAGTATGGGCATACGAGATGCGCCAGATTGGCTCTAGTGCAAGTGGGAGACTGTTGGAATAGATGCCCTAGAGGCAATCTAGTTTAGTATGAATTTATTTGTGTCTAGAAATTCATTTATTATTTATTGGATATTTAATATAATGAAGTCCTTAGATTTACAATTGTGTTGTTTATCTTAAATATCCCTAGTCCTGTATAATGATTAATGGGACAATCATCTATAGACTAGTATGGGGTTGGATTGATATGGAGATATCATGATCCAACACATAGGTTTGCATTAGGGGTAATGACGCACTGGATTGACCCATCTCCGAGAAGGCTGCATACACGTTATGTTAAGTCACAAGTGTTTCTCGCGGTGCAATGGTATTGTCATCCTTAGACTTGAAGTCACTATATATTCTAGTTGTGGATTATTGTGATTTTGGTAGCGTTAAACGCTACACCGTAACTGGATAGTTATAAAGGCGTGTACTGGATACAATAAGAAGCAAGCTTAGAGATCGTAGTGGAAATAGATAGAATTTGTCCCTCCCACATAACGGGAGCAAATATCCTAGGCCACTCGAGGGATAGTGCTTATAGAATGTCTGGCCGGACTCGAATAAATCAATATGGGATATTGATGTTATTTGCACAAATAAGGCTATTCCCATGGATCGAGAAACTACGTATTGGATATAAGAGTGTGACTTGTATGTCTCGTGTCCAATCCGGATATAGAGACAAAGGGATGAGACAATTACTTGTACAAAGGTTGTCAAGATGACTATTCTATTAGTTGGCTAGAATGGATGTTTTGCTAGAGACCGCTCCATATTAGCAAATAGTTGCTACCAACTAGATAGAACCTATGGGGTCACACGCTATATAGAGTTGAACTAGATTTGGGAATTAATTAATTGGATTAATTAATTAGAAGGATCACTTTGCAAAACCTTGCAAACTTAGTAGGGACTAATTTGCAAGGAAGGGACTAAATTGAATTCTAGTAGGACTAGAATAAGTCCTTTAGGTAGTTGGCAAGGAGTTGTTGGACTATATAAAGGACCTTCCTTCCTTCCTTCCCACAACTTATGCTCATAATTGATCATAACTAGAGTGGGAGAGAACAAAAGGAGAGAGCAACAAGCAAGGAAGGAGCCGACCGCCCCTCCCTTTGCCGCCGCCCGTCCCCGTCGACCCCAAGGAGGCCGAGCCTCCTTGGTTCGTCTCGTTTTGCGTGATTCTTCTTCGTCTTCCTCTTTCCGGGCTAGCACCAAGGAGTGGGAGATCTAGAAATCAACTATAGGCGTGGATCAACTATAGAGAACGTGACACAATTCGCGTTTGAAGTCATCAAAGGAGAACCCTAAGGTGTGTTATTGATTTCTTCCTTTACCATCGTTATGTCTTTTGACTTGTGATCCTTGGAGGGTTTTGCATGGTTAATTATTATTTCCGTTTCGCATCCATGAATTAAAACCCTACAATACCTTGGATTGGTTTGTGAATGCCTGCCTTAGCTCTGGTTTGCATAGTGTGAGTAGAAGTTACTGGATCAGGAACATGATTGGGAGAAGACTGAGAAGGTATTGATGAGGAAGAAGAGATGTGAGGTGAGGAAGTGGCAGGTGAATTTGGAAAGGAATAATGTGATGGTGTTGATGTATGATGAGGAGAAGAAGAGGGTGAAGGAGTGACATTAAACACTGGTGGGAATTGAATCCAAGAGCTGACATATGATGTTTTTGAAATAGGAGGAGTAGTGGCAGTGACTGAAGTGGTGGTGGTGGAGAATGGGAACTCATTGTCAAAGAACTTAACATGTCTAGATATGTAGACAGTAGATGTAGTGATGTCAAGACATTTATAGCCTGTAGTGTTCGGACAATATCCCGGAAAGACACAAGGTTTAGATCTTTGTTGAAGTTTGTGCTTTGTATATGGTTGTAACCAAGGGAAGCAGAGACATCCAAATAATCTTAAAGAGTCATAATTTGGAGTTTTATTGTAGAGAAGTTGGTAAGAGGACTTGTAGTGAAGTGCTCTTTTTGGAAGAATATTTATAAGAAAATTAGAGGTAGCAACAGCTTCTAGCCAGTATTTTAGTGGCATAGAGGCATGATGTAGGAGAGCTAAAGAAGTTTCAATTAGCTGTCTGTGTCTCCTTTCCACCATTCCATTTTGTTGAGGGGTGTAGGGACAAGAAGTTTGATGAATGGTGCCTTGACTTTGGAGGTAAGTACCAAAAGCATGATTAAGATATTCATCTCCATTGTCAGATCTAAACACTTGAATTTTGGTGTGGAATTGTGTTTGTATGAGAGTAGTGAAGTGTAAATAGGCTGCATAAGCTTTGTCTTTGGTGTGAAGAGGATAACGCCAACAAAATCTAGAAAAATCATCAATGAACAAAATATAGTATTGAAATTTTGAACAAGAAGCCACAGGGGGAGGTCCCCATACATCTGAGTGTACAAGTTGAAAAGGTGCAGTAGCTTTAGATTGAGAAATAGGAAATTCAAGCTTATGAGACTTAGCTACTTCACAAGATATACAGAGAGTAGAAAATTTTTTATTGGATACATGAATAGAAGAAGGCATCTGAGAAAGAACAAGAGAGGAAGGATGTCCCAGTCTGTGATGCCACAAATCTGTAGAACCAGGAGATGTGGTTGCAGCAGACATAAAAAGGTGTATTAGTATGATGATTAGAAGATAATTGTGAGTGAAGAGAATAGGAGCATGAACTAACCAATGTGGATGGTATAGTGTATAAGCCATCCTTACAAAGGCTCTGATATAGCAAATTGTTGTTCAAATCCTTTGTTGTTCAAATCCTTTATTTGGAAAGTCTTAGCAGAGAAGATAACAATGCAATTATTGTCATGAGTAAATTTGGATATGGAAAAGAGATTAGAATGCATTGAAGGAACAAGAAGAGTATTAGGAAGAATGAGTTTACCATGCGGTAATGGAAGAATTTCATCATCTAGGTGAGAAATAGGAAGTCTAGAACCATTTCCAACTGTCACATTTTGCACACCAGTATAAGGCAACACATTAGAGAAAAGGGATACATCATGAGTAACATGTGTATTAGCACCAGAATCAAAAATCCAAGTATGCAAACCTGAGTCCTGAGATGAGGAGCTGGATAATGCAGTGAGATGTGGTTGAAAAGATATATCAGGTGCAGTCATACCATTGTTGAATTGTTCATGGCTGTGAGCTGAATTAAGAGCCAGATAAGTGTGACTAAACTGAGCTTGATATGTAGGCTGAGACTGTTTGTTGTATGAGTATTGATTCTGATTTTTGGTGCTGCTATATGTTGTAGTGTCAGTTCTGTACCAGCAGTCAAGAGCTGTGTGCCTGCTTCTTCCACAGATTTGGCATTGGACTTCATTAGAGAAAGTAGAGCTGCCAAGGCCTCTGCCATTAGTAGACTATTGTCTTTTACCTCTGCCATAGTTTGGATTATATTGATAAGTTCCTCTAGTATTTCCAGTTCAGCCACCTCTAGTGAAATTGCCTCTGCCATGAGGTGGTCTATAAGCTGCATATGCTGTTAGCATGTTTGTTTGAGGTGAAAAAGGAACTAGGGAAGGAGGCAGAAGTGGAGTGATGCTGAGATTTAGCATGTGAAGCATTAGTATGGATGTGTAAATCCTCAGATATGAGAAGAGCAGAGAGTTCATTAACAGTGAGTGTTCCTGTTCTGAGTCTAAGATTAGACTTAACATGATCATAAGAAGATGGTAAACCTTGATGTATATACATCACTAGGTCTTCATCATTGACAGTTTCTTGTACTTGCAGTAGTTGATCAACTAGATTCTTAACATGATCAAGATAGTCCAGCATTGTCTTAGAACCTTTGTGAAGGCTGATTAGTTTATATTTAATTTGATGGACATGAGATCTTGATAGAGAGGTGTACCTTTGAGAAATAGTAGTCCATATAACATAACAATTTGGTAAATGTAGGATAAGTGGTAACACAGAAGGAGAAATGGATGCAATAAGACAAGTCTTGAGATGCTGATCAGCTTGGCGCCAAGAAGTGAATGCTGGATTAGTGACAGGTGATCCAGAAGTAGATAGACACATTTCTGTTGGAGGTGGATAGATAATGCAGTCTTGAAGACCATTTTCTTGTAAAACTGCTTCTAACTGTGCTTTCCATAACATATAATTGGAGTTATCCAATTTCAGTTGAAGCAATGAGCAAAGATTTGAGATCAAAACCACTAAACCAGCTGGGAGAGATGAGTCCATGAGTGTTTGTGTATAAAACATAGAGAAATCGGTTAAAACTCAGCACAACTCAGCACAAATCGGTATAACTCGGCAGAACTCGGTAAAATATCAATGAACTCGGCAAAACTCGGCAAGAAGAACTGCTAAGTCGACAAAACTCGGTAAATCAACTCGATTTGTGACTTAGTAAACCAGTAATTGCATCTGCCATTAATGACTACAAAAATCGAAGAATACGAGCATAAAACCTTGGTCGGAAGAAGACGAATCGCAGATAGCAGCAGCCAAATAGTTGAAGAAAGTGAAGAACTCGAAGACCTAATTGTAGACGAAGCCGAATCTGGGGATTTCAACGGCGATGCAGACGAATTGGAGGTCGTGACGAAGCCTCCGGTGAACGGCATGACGGCGACGAGCCTTGCAGGCTCTTATACCATGAAGAATTACAGAATCGTGAGGAAGAAGATGAAGCAGACGAAGAAGAGGAGAGAGAAAGAGAGAGAAATGCAGAAAAAGAATCAATTCTCATTAATGCTAACAGATCCAATTACACACTAAATACACTTCCTCAATAACAAACTTTCCCTCCATTCTCATACTTTCAGTATTTATACTTTGACCACTATAGTCTTACACACACTTGTGCTTGCGCGAAGGGAAAGAGGAATTCCCAGGGTTAATAATTCCAGGCCTATTGATGCAAGCTATGTACCTGTAATCTTGTTCTCACAGATTTAAGCTCAGTATTTCAAGCTCAAGAGCTCATTGATCCAGACGGTGCAGCATGAGTGTCAGTTAGTGGAAAAGTTAGTGATGATCCTAATGAGAAGCTGAAATTAAGACTATTAGGCAACAACTGCTGGAGGATGAGAATCAAAATGTGAGGGTATAATATGTGAATTTATTTTGGGCAGTCGCGACAATGGAACAAAAAATATAAACCCAATAATCGCAGCTATCCAAATTTCAGTCGGAGAATAAAAAAAATGGGGTACAAGTTCTAATACAGCTGCGCCGCACCCATCTTACAGGCCGCAAGTTAGCAACAACAGGTTCAGTAGAAAGCATCTCCAAATGTGATGAGTATGCTCACAAATATTAGTGACAAGCTATACAAGATGGAAAGTCAAATGACAGCTACAAGAGCCATAGTTAGAACGCATGGAACTTAAATTGAGAAAATTTTGGATCAGACTAGCCAAAGGACCCAGGCATGTTGCCAAGATATATCACCAACTACCCGGATTGACCATGTGAAAGCAATCAAGCTGCGAAGTGGACTTGAAAATCGGACCCACCATATAAATCTGATGCTTGAGTTGAGCAATTGAAGGCCATTGGAAGGGAAATCTTTGATGCGAATCAAGAGCTTATCGTCGTGAGTCCTCAATCAAAGGTCATAATGGAGGTCAAAGAAGATGATAAAGAGTGAAATTGATGATGACAAGGTAAGAGTGCCTTTTCTGAAGAAACTTAATAGAGATAGATAGGGGTGAGCACGAACCGGGTTGGCCCGTTTTTGCCGAGTATTCCTACCCGACCAAATATGTACGGGTTGGAGAATGTTCAATCCAAACCTACCCAATGATTTGTGATACCCAAACCAATTGTAACGTATCGACTCGGTCCGGTTTCGGGTTAAAAAATCTTTAAATTTTACTTGAAAAAAATACATTTATTTGGTTAATTATCTTTGTATTATTGTTGTATAAAATTTGAAGTTGGAAACATAAAGTTATTTTCTATGAAAGAGATATAACGTGAGAAAAGTCAAGTATTAAAATGGTCTTAACTTGTAAAACTTAATTTCTAAACCACATATCTAAATAAAATTTACAATGTTTACATATAAAATGTTAATCGGACCGGTTCGGTTTTAAACGGGTATCCCACTTCCAAACCCATGATCGATCGAACTTTGTTCAGGTTGACGAATCTATACCCATAATCGATCAATTAGCATTGATCGATGCTAAAATCGGACCGGTTTGGTGTGGGGCGGTTCGGGGAGGCGGGTTGGGCCGGGTTTTGCTCACCCCTAGAGATAGATATGAGCACTTGTTTGCTAGCTTTATGAATTTATTCAAACAACTCCACATCAATATCATGTTTGTGGAGGCATTCACCCAAATGACCAGTTATAAAATGTTCATGAAGGAAAATGTGGGCATAGAAAGTTTGAACCACATGAGAAATTTGAATTCACGGAGACTAGTAATGATGTGATTAGAAGAGAGATACCCAAGATGAGAGATCTGTTAAACGTTCTCCTCTCATGCAAACTTGGGGATGGAATTGAGACGTAAGCAATGTGTGATCTCGACGAAAGTGTTATCTTAATGCCCTTAGCTTCAAGTGACTTGGTGTTGTGATCCAGCTCTTTCAAGGGTGTGCTTGCAACTACCCGATCAATCTTTCGTGTGGGCTCGGGTATTATTGAGAATTTAATTGTCAAGCTTGGTGATTTTGTGCCACGAATTTCATTATTATTGATATAAAAGAGGACAAGGATGTGTCGATTATATTTGGGAGGACGCTATTGAAAAAAGAGAGGATTATTGTGGATTTGGAAACTGAATAACTCACCGTTTGAGCACTGGGTGAGAATATTGTAGTAAAGGCATTCCACCCAGATACATGAAAAGACAATGGACAAATTGGTCAAGATTGAGTTTCAGGAAGTGGAAGATAGGGAAGATAGAGAAGAAAGTCCAAAGCCAGAGATTGAAGCAACATTGCAAGAAGAAGAAGAATCGGGTGATGCAATTAATGAAAAAGTTGAATTGATGATGTTTTGCGTAAAATCAAGGAGAAGGAGCTCAATGAGGAGGCTAGACGATCCAAGCTGTAACACTCCTAAATTTTCTATCAGGTTCTGAGTGCAATTTTGGGAAATCTTTGGATAAAAAGAGATTTTTTTTTAACATCTCGGATTGAGTTTAGACTAGTGAAAGACTCCTGATAATATGTAGTGATTGTGTATTATTATAGGATGTGATTTCAGGATGTGAATTAATTATGTAATTACCTAGAATTGTGGGGGCCAAAAGTAAAAATAAATAAATTTTCAGGTATCTCGAGTGGAGAGTGGGCTGGAAAATTGTTGAAGGGTGACTGTGTGATGTTATGGAAGTACTTGGGAAAAGATGAATTATCAAAATTTGGGAAAGCAAATTTGTAACTTTTAAAAGTGACGCTGAAATTTGGCTAAGCTAGTGGCTACTGGAATTACGGGGATAATTGTGGAATATCCTACAATGTTGGTGCATGTATGTAGTTTTCAAACATTAGATGAAAACCTTAATTCTAAATCCTACCATAACTTTTGAAAAACTATAAATGCCTCCCCTAAATGTGAACACTCTTCTTTTTACACTCTATATCTTTGCCGCCTCACTCATCTATGTGTCAACACCTCATCAACTCCCTAGGTGACTCATGTCTCACCCCTGTTCCTATAGATACTCTCAAGAAACTCCATCTTCTTCAATTTCATCATCATTCAAGAGCGTTCTAAGGCCGTAGGCAAAGAACTTGTAGCTATACCTGAAAAACAACCTACATCAATGCCCCATAACCGATTGGGGAAATCTCTAATCCATCCATATGAGGCAGATATTAAGGGATACATTTGTCCCACCTATCCAGGTAGATAACTTCTTTATGAAGCCTGCAATAAATTAACCATTGAAGTATCGGTTCACTTTTGTTGGTATGGTTGTGGATGACCCTAATTTGTTCATTGAAGAATTTAGCAACATTGTCAATCTTAAAGCAATTAAGTTGATGTTATTTCCTCATTCTCTCAAGGGAACTTCTAGGATGTAGCTCGATGATAGGCCACCTCAATCAATCAACACATGGCAGTAATGTGTGGCACAGTTCATGGGGATGTAAAATCAAGTATCCCGTGTTATCCAGTTGGTATGAGAAATATTAACTTTAAGCACAAATGGGATGAAACACTTGTAGAAGCATGAGAACACTTCAGACGCTTAGTATGTTGATGCCCTAACCATGGGTGCATAATGAAGATATCATTCAATTCTTCTATTGTGACCTTAAGAAATCCAGTGCAGACAGACTTGATAGAGAAGTTGGGGGAAATTTCCTATACAATGTTGATTTTGAGGGGGCACATGAACTTTTGAAGTGCTTGGTAAAACAAGAAACCAACATGATCGATGAGCACAGAAAGAGAGAACTTGTGAAGGATGATAGGGAGGACAACTTGGTCAAACAAGTCACTACCTTGGCCAAGAATTTCTATTGTGCAAGACAGGTGAAGGAGGTGGTGTAACACCCCTGAAAATATCTAGGGGTTAAAATTCAATATCTTAAAATTATGGGTAGGAGTGTAAATAGAAATTTGTTATTTTACCAGCCATTTAAAGATTAGACAATGATTCTAAGATGGATAAGAGTGAATGTGTAAAAAGTGGTGGGATAAAAATGGAATTTCAAAAGTTTGGGGACCAATATGTGAATTTATTAAATTCCAGTACCAACTGACATCTGGCCAAAGTGGAAATTTAAAGAATGATGAGATGAATATTGTAATTAAATTAGAACTTTGGGTAATATTCTAATCTTCTGTAACAATATTAAATCCAATAACAACCCTAAACTTTTTAGAAACTACACTTGGACCCTTATGTGAAAACTATGTAGCACTACAATTCTTTTGCCACCTCATCTAGACATGTTACAACCCCTAGATCTCCCTACTGTCATCTAGCATAGGCCAATTACTCTATTTAAAACCCTCAGTTCCATCTTTCCCCTTCATCTTCAACGACCATCAAGGCTACCACCGACACCACCACTGAAACACCACCACCACTTCACCTCTTGAAAAGATGTTGCTGTAACACCCTGAATTTACGGGATGCCATCCGCCCGAGGTGGTGAACTTCATTGGGAACAGAGTGAGACCTCGGTTCCAAGTCTTATAGTGACTCCCAACGTTCCAAAAAAATAAATTTCAAGTCAAACTTAAATGGTAGTCGTAGTGTGAAAGAAAAAAAAGTTAAAGAGTTCAAAGAAAACTCAAATAAAAAACAGTAAAGTCGACACAGTAGAAGGATAATCTATAAAAACTGAGTAAGATGCACATTACAGCATGTAAAAAGAATATTGGGCACGATAGATATAAGTTAGAAAACTAAATTAAATAACAGTATAAAAGTAAACGACAACAATCTTTACAAGTCATTAATTTGGCAGCAACATATGCATGAGCCAACAGCAGATCGATTTAGACACGAGAACAACAATGTAACTGTAAAGGGTGCATTCTAGGGTCTACCAAAACCCTACTCCTCCCTATTAGAGTTTTGGAAGAAGATGAAGAATCGAAAGAGAAAAGTGAGAGAAAAGGGGGGAAAACTGTTACACATTAACAAAACACTTAACCAAAAAAGTTTAGATTCACATTAACTAAACATTAAAGGCATATTCGGTACCAATTGAAAATCTTAATTATAACTAGCTAAAAATAATCTGAAGAAATAAGATGGCTGGAATTCTAAAGTAAGAAAAAATTGAACTTTATATTCTATTAGCTAAAATCTACAGATTGTGAGAGAATATGAAAATTTAAAGACCGATTAAAATATAATTTGGATCAATCATCTGCAGATTATTTAATCTTTAATTTCTCATAGTCTCTCATATTTTAATTAATATTAAAAATATTTTTTTAATCAAAAACGATTAACAGTCCGGTTCCCAAACATGCAATAGCTGATTACAGTTTTTAAATTTATTTGCTGACTTGTAATAGTTGTATACGAGACCATACACTTTTTTTTTTGGAATAAGTGAAGCATTTCATTAAAACTGAACGAGCCGAGCATACAAATTTACTACTACGACTACAGTCAACAAACCCATGAGGCTGACATACTACAAGCTACTATATACAACCCCTAAACAGCTGCGCATACTATGTACATTGATACACAAAAAAACCCCAAAGCTAAAGAGAAACTGGAGCGAGAACACTAGATAAAGCTTATCTAGCAAGGAAGTGTGCGCTTGCGACTTCAATTACGTTACACAATGATAACTTTTGATATGTACCAGTATCGTTTCCACGTATTGCTACAGATAAATTAAAACTAAGAATTACGAAAAACAAATTGAAATAACTCAAGAAAAATAAATTCTTATTGCATGCTTAAAACTGAATAATTACACTGTTTGAATAGTAAAACAAGCTAACCATAACCTAGACTCTTACGGGCCAAGCCCGGTTTGACTTAAACAACGTAAACAACGTAATTAAATAAACTAACTAATATTTAAGTAAATAATTATAATTAACGATAATAATAATAATTATATTGTTGACCCGGACGTAGGGTTGACCCGTATCAACTCCCCCGCGCTCGAAAACATCTTTTCCTCAAGGTGGATGAGTTAAAAATATGTGAGACGTCTTGTATCTCTTGCACAAGTTTTCCCGGATCTAATTGGCGGAGTATGACCTTTGGAACAGTACTTTGGAAGCCAAATCTTCAAAACTTGAGGCCAAAAACAGACTCGGAAGGTTGGAAAACCTAGGGGTAGACCCCGTGGCTCAAAAAAATATCCTCGCGGCCCAAAATCGAGCCGAAAAGCTTGTGGCTCACTTGGAGCCAAATTGTAGCCGGCAGCTTGGGCTGATACAAATTTTATAGTGGCCCCAAATAATTAAGTGAACTCACATTATGGAAAACAAAAGGCCCACTTAAAGGATTGAGCAGGCCAAAAGTTATGTGAATAGAGCCCCATCAATTTGAAAGCCCTAGCACAATCGGGAAAAAACCTGTGACATCCATGGTTGGGGTCCGGAAGTCTTGGAATAGATGTCCTAGAGGCAATCTTATTTAGTATGAACGTTATGTTTGGCTAGAATATTTATTGTATTATTTATGGAGATATATAATATAATGAATTCCTTAGATTGCAAACGTGTTGTTTATCTTAAATATCCCTAGTCAATTATACTGATTAATAGGACGATCAACTATAGACTAGTATGGGGTTGGATTGATATGGAGATATCACGATCGAACACATAGGTATGCATTAAGGGTAATAGCATACTGGATTGACCCACAACGAGGAGGCTACATACATGTTATGTAAATTCACAAGTGCTTCTCGTAGTGACGACGGTATTGTCATCCTTAGACTTGAAGTCACTAGATCCTCTAGTTTTGGAATACCATGTTTTGATATAGTCGAACACTAAACCATAAATGGGTAGTTATAAAGGCATTAATCGGACACAGTAGAAATCAAGCTTAGAGTTGGTAGTGATGTAGATATAATTTTTCCCACCCATATAACGGGAAAAAATATCCACGCCCACTGGAGGGATGGTGCTTATAGAATGTCTGGCCAGACTTAGATAAATCAATATAGGATATTGAGGTTATCTTCATGGATAAGACTATTCCCATGATCGAGAAACTATAAATTGGATATACGAGTGTGACTTGTATGTCTAGTGTTCAATCCGGATATAGAGACAAAGGGATGAGACAATACTTGCACAAGGTTTGTCAAGGTAATGACTATTTCTATTAGTTGAGTGGCATGGATGTGTTGCTAGACACTGCTCCATGTTAGTAATATTTACTACCAACTAAGTAGAAACCTATGGGGTCACACGCCATATGGATTAAACTAGACTTGGGAATTAATTAATATGATTAATTAAATAGAAGGATCAATACGTAACTACTTGCAAATTTAGAAGGACTAATTTTCAAGTTGGACGTATCTTTGTATGGACAGAATTATGATAAGGGCCTTTGTGTATTTAACAAGGAGTTGTTAGACTATATAAAGGACACTCCTAGCTTATTTCTCACACTAATGCTCATAACATACTTTGAGAGAGAGAGAGAACAAAGCAAGGAGAGAGAGAGCAAGACAAGTCTAGGCCGAACCTAGACCCGTCTGCCCCTACCCGTCGGCAAGAGGAGGCCGAGCCTCCTTTTGGTCTCCGTTGTGTGATTCTTCTTATTCCTTCTTCCACCGGGTGCTAGCACAAGACGTGTAGGAATCTAGTTCTTCATCCTAGGCCTAGACTAGCTATAGAGACACAAACAATAGTTTGCGTTTGAAGTCATCACATGAGACAAACAAGGTAATTGTTACTACAACCTTCACTATCGTTATGATGTCTATTCCTGTGATCCTTGGAGGGACTTGTGCGGATCATTATTATTGTTTTTCTACTACGTAACCTGTTACAAAACCCTACAGTGGTATCAGAGCAAAAGGCGTAGAGCATAATGTAGTTTATGTGTTACAATTTTGTCTATTTTACAATTTAATTATTGTTTATTGAGTAAAATGGACAAATCAAGCATATTTGATGCAGTTTTTTTATAATTCAACCAAACAAGACCTAATATTACATTGGATGTAAGGATTATTGAATTTGGATAACAGAGTATGTGAAAATTTTGGATCTTGAAAAGTAGGGTTTGGGCAGAAATTGGAAAATGAGATTTTTTAAATTTGGAAACAACTAAACTTGGGCAACAAGGAGGAAGTTGTTTTGGAAAACCCCTCCCAAGGAGGTTCGCCCCCCCCCTAGGGGACCGCCCCTCCCTTCCTTTCCGCCCAAGGAAAGCCATGGCCAAGGGGCTGGGCCTCCCTAGCGCACGGCCTAGGGCCCGACCGGCCCCAAGGCTTGTGGCAGTCCTTTAAGGGTTCGGCCATAGTGATGGTGGGCCTCTTGGAGAGTTTTGACCCTAGATCATCCAAAATCAACTAAAATTGGCCAAGCGTGTTAAAATTGTATTTTAACTGTTTATGTGCTATCTGCATGGTGATTGGATATGACCTTAGATGTGGATGTTCTGAAAGTTTAATTTTTATGGTTTGTTTTTACGGCCTACGAGCTTATAAAATTAATGTAATAGTTAACTAGGTTTTACGGCCTGCGAGCCGGTCTTCTTCTCAACCTGTGAGATCTTTTGATTTAGTATAGATGCTATCTAGATAAAATAGATGATAGTTAAGATATGGAGAAGAAGAAGCCTAAAGAATTGAAGGACCGCAAGATGGAGCATTCCACAAGGTATGGAGCATGGACCAAAAGATGGAGGCACGTGGAGATGAGCTTGCTATTTTTAGGGTCCATAAATATTCTCATTGGCTTGAGAATATCTTAGTTTAGAGGCCACATCCATATCAGGTTTAATTTTTTGTTTGTGGCTGTCTAGTTTATTGTCTTATTATTTATTGTTAGTGTATGAATGATGCATGCAAAATTGATAATACGATAATTTACAACCCGGATCTTTTATTTGTGAGTTTTTCAACTCAAAATAAGTAGACCAGTTGATATAGATCAACAAACCAATTAAAATTAAGAGGAAAAATCACTCAAATTTAATATTGCATTTTTTCCTTCTCATTACTTAAACACTCATCATGATCATGCTTTACAAAGCTCATGCGTGCCAAAGCAGGGCGACTTGGTTCATCATGATGTGATGCGATGACACAAGCAAGTAATGTTCAATTGTTTGAGTAAGAGGTTGGACGCAAGTATGATAATTTAATAAGATTGGAGGAAACCAATTGAGATTATGTATGGGAGATAAATAAAGAGTTATTTGCCCAATTGAACCAAGAGTTGTATAAGGATGCAATTGGAATTGTTCCTACCTAAATAACTAATTTTTGGGTGACTTGCCAAAGCAAGCTATAAAAGAAGTGAAATATGGATCTTGGACCCACTAGAAAATATAATGATATTTTCCACATTAATATTAAGGGTTATTAATCCGAAAAAAATAGTGGGAGCAATGTTTAATAATCTAGCCATTATTAAATGTAGTTATTTGTTCACAAATACTAAAACTTGTATATTTCTCATTTTGCAGAATTACAATGGCAAACAATTCATCGAATTCATCACATTCCCCACCAGCCGTCCTTGAGAAGAACAAGCTTTCTGGAACCAACTTTCTAGACTGGTACAGGAACTTGAGAATCGTTCTCAAGCAGGAAAAGAAACTGTACACTCTAAAGGAAGAAGTTCATGTAGGTCCAAAAAATAATACCCCTGCAGCCCTAAATGCGCATCAGATGTTCTTTGACGATGCTAATGATGCGGCCTTCCTTATGCTTTGCACACGAGCTGTGAGCTTCGAAAGCAACATGAGAACATGGATGCGTTTGATATGATCATTCACTTGAAGAAGCTCTTTGAAGAGCAGGAAATGGTTGAGCGGTATGAAGTTTCCAAGGCATTGTTCAAATGTCATATGTTAGAGGGAAACCCTGTGGGGCCTCACATGCTCCGTATGATCGGGTACCTAGAGAGCCTCACACGCCCAGGGTTTCCCGTGGGCCAAGAGTTGGAGACTGATCTCATCTTGCAATCGTTGCCTGCAAGTTCATCATGAACTATAACATGAATGAGATCGTCAAGCCTCTGCCAGATCTACTCAAGATGTTGAGGACAACTGAATAAATCATCAACAAGGGAAAGGGCAAAGCCATAATGATGGTTATCAAAGGAAAGAGCAAAAGGTTTGCTTCTACCTCCAAAGGGAAAGGCAAGTCAAGAAAGCTTCCCTTAAACCTGCTGGTGGCGTTACCAATGGCGTGAATAAGGGTGATTGTCACTACTGCAGTCAGTCTGGACACTGGAAGAGGAACTGTCCAAAGTATCTGGAGGATAAGAGGCTTGGAATAGTGATTCCACCACCATCATGTATTTTTGTTATAGATGTCAATTTAACTATCTCTTCATCTTAGGTATTGGATACTGGATGTGGATCTCTCATTTGTTGAAATGTGTAGGATTTAAAGAGAGTAGAAGATTGGATAAAGGGGAGATAGATCTGCGCGTTGAGAATGGAGCAAAGGTTGCTGCATTGACGTTGGCTTGTACGAGCTGTCTTTGCCTTCAAAATTAGTTTTAGAATTAAATAATTGCTATTTTGTGCCTGCTATGAGCAAAAAAATTATTTGTATTTCTTGTTTGGACAAGGAAGGTTTTACTATTTCAATAGAAAATTCTTGCTACATTTATTTTGATAATATAAACTACTTTAGTGCGCAATTATTTAATGGATCATATATCCTTGATCTAAGAAATCATGTCTATAACATGAATACCAAGAGGATTAAATTAAATGATTTAGATCCTGCTTATCTATGGCACTGTCTAGGCCACATAAACGAGAAACGTGTATCTAGACTCCATAAGGATGAATTTCTAGACTCCTTTGATTTTGAATCATATGATACATGTGAAGCTTGTTTGTTAGTAAAGATGACAAATTCCCGTTTCAATAAGAAAGGTGAGAGGACTAGTGAGCAATTGGCGCTCGTGCATACTGATGTATATGGGCCATTTGCCACGCCTGCCAGGGGTGGTTGTGTCTACTTCATTACGTTTACTGATGATTTCAGTAGATATGGATTTGTATACCTTATGAATGCCAAATCTAAATCCTTTGAAAAGTTCAAAGAATTTAAGAATAAAGTAGAGATGCAGCTTGGAAAAAGCATTAAAGCTCTACAATCGAATCGTGGACGAGAATACTTGAGCAAAGAGTTTGATGACTATCTTAAAGGGTGTGGGATAATATCCCAACTCACTCCACCCGGAACGCCACAATGGAATGGCGTATCCGAGAGGATGAATCGAACACTGTTAGACATGGTTCGATATTTGATGTGTCAAAGTGATCTTCCATTATCATTTTGGGGCTACACTCAATTGTGTGCAGCTCTCACCCATTAACCGTGTTCCATCCAAATCTCTCATGAAGACTCCATTTGAGATGTGGAGTGGGAGGCATCCCACATTGTCCTTCATGAGGATTTGGGGCTGCAATGTCTATGTAAAACGTTTACAATCAGACAAGCTCGGGCCTAATTCAGATAAGTGTAAGTTTGTGGGATACCCTAAGGAAACTAAGGGATATTATTTCTACAATCCAACCAAGAACAAAGTGTTTGTGCAACACCCCGCGGTTCCAGGCCTAGCCCAATACGCTAAGATGTCCCCCGCACGAGGAGTTTTACCTCATTGTGAACGGAGTAGAACGTCGGCCTCGTACCAAACCATAAAGAACAAAACTTCTAATTCAATTCAAAATCAGCTTTATTACAATAAAGGAAATGACCGAACGCGGTCCTTAACATGGAAACTTGAAAACAAACCAAATTGTTTGAAACAAAACAAAAACATGAAACTGATAATTTATTCCGTGAGAGCTAAAGTGATTCCTTGATCCAAGCTAGTGATTCGCTCCCCCAGAGTCTGCAGCGGTGCTAACCTGCGGGTTTTACAATAGACAAAGCCGACCGCAGTTTTTCCAAAAGTCAGCTTAAGCTGAGTAAGAAATACCTCAACATGTAAACAGATGATTGGGCACATAATTCAAGAATAAGTAAAGGAAAAAGTAAAGAAACAGATGATTAAAGCCTTAGATTGAGATGACAAAAGCAATCAAGAAAGGTAAAGGGATAAACTTGGATTCGACATTCCAGCTCAATCTTTCTTATTACAGTCCTCTTCTGAAACTTTTATGGCGGCCACCTGGCCACGTGCCGCGGGAGCAGCTAGCTCTACTGCCCCATGAGCCCCAGAAAATAAACATTGTACGAGCGAGTGCAGAATTCCCGCCTGCCTCGGAAATAAATAACTCAGGGTTACTTCGTGGGTCTAACAAACCCTACTTCAACCCGGCAGTTGTGAAAGCCCCTCTAAATATGGCCTTCCCGCCTCAATACTGACCTACAAGACCTTAAGTGTCGACACCCCCTAAAGGTAAGAAACTCCGCTAGAGTAGTACAAGTAGGAACCCCCAAGTCCTCATGGTAGTGTAGGACTATGGGTACCAAGGGTACGCCAGAGTTTGGCTCCCAAAATCTCTTGACCAGAACGTATGGTCCTTAACAATATAATCACCGAAGTGAACTAAAGAAGAGCTCGTACAAGTTATCTTTCACTTTACGTTACTTAGTGTCTTATGAGTATTTCTTGAAAGAATGTGATTCTCGATCCAAACCAGGTATTCAAAACCAATAAGGAAAACAAGGATTACAGTGCTGATCGGTTCCAAGATGAACATAACTCATATCTTCAAGAGAGAGATTTCAGTTTCACACTTTGTGCCAAAGTAGACATGATTTTCAGTGTTTCAACAATGGATAGTACGATAATCAAAATAGTAACAAATTTGGCACATAACACATCTTGGAAACTCATTTTGATAATGGAAGAGTCGAGCATATAACTTACTTGGATTAAAGAAAGCTCCACACACACAAGCAATTACGAAAACTAGTACTCGTCGTACGGGTTCTCAATGAACTGATCGTCTACGAACCCTACAATAGTTGAATAATCCTAACATTAATACACGACCAATCTCATACAACAATGCAATTATGCCCTATATGCAAATGCAAAGGATATTCCCCCGACAAGCAAACAATAAAATTTACACGACTCTAATATTAGAAAAGCATATTAATTTACAAAGTTATGATATTATAGAAAAATAATAAATCTAAAACATAGTATACTTAACATTTATTGCCAACCAGTTTTTTTTATAAAAGAATATATTACTTAGAAAAATGTACTAGTTTTAAAGAAAGTTAATTTAATTAAAGGAAGAGTTAATATCAATTATAAACGATATATATATATATATATATATTTATAAGGAAGAATATTGAAATAAAACATAAATGTAAAGCTAAGTAATATCTTAAGAAACAATACTCTTATTTATTAATAAATATTTAATTGTATTAATAAAAACTCTTCTTATGAAATCAAACTATATAAACTTATATTTAAATTCATGTTAAAGAAACTAACTTAATTATAGTTAAATATTAATAAAGAAATTAATAATTATAAGTATGAAAGTAATAAACTTAAAAGAAAACAGATTCTAGTTAATAATTATGGCCTCCCCCAAAGTTTCTGTAAATACAACAATAACCACCCCCACAGATTTCATAAAACTCCAAAAATGACACCCCTAACCACAACAATTCCTCAACAAAGCCATCTTCTTCTCCTTCACTCCCAACCACATACACAGAGACAAAAGGGGGCGACGAACTGACAGAAATCAACGAATTGACAGAATTGAAATCAACGAACTGACAGAAATAGAGACTCACCGGAATGGGAAGAACGAGGAATCGAATTGGTGAGTCCAACTGCGACTTGAACGGTGACAAAGGGGGCGACGAGCTGGGTCTGATACTGCAGCACTATTGCTGCTACTGGGTCGCCTGGAAGAGCTGGAGGCGCTGGTCGTAAAAGCTGAAGAGACGAAGAGAATTGGCTGGAGAATTGACCGGGTTCCGGCGTCGGGAAATCCGGGTCGGGAATTCGGGTCGGCGCAAAACAGAGCTCGACGGAGGCTCTGTTCTTCTGCTCGTTCGTCGGAAATGAGAACGGAAAGAGGGCGATCTGTTTCTGGTGGTTTTCGCCGGAGATTGAGCAGTGGTGGTGATGTGCAGTGGTGGTGATGTTTGGCGGTGGTTTTGGGAAAACAGAGGAGGTGGGTTTGATTCTGAAAACAGAGTGAGGGTGAGAGGGATAGCTGATGAAGAAGAAGAAGAGGTGAGTGTTGATTTAAGATTGACGAGGCTGAAGTTGAGGGAATCGTGTGGGGGTCGTGGGAGAGAAATGGTGAACGTGAAGGAGAGGCGGGGGCTCTGTTTTCCGATCAGTACGATCGGTTACAGTGAGGGGGGGAGAATTTAGTGGGTTTACACCCAAGTTCAGTTAAAGACGCTTTAACCCCCACGACCATTTCAGGAAACTACAAAATAACCCCCACAGTTTAAAAAGACATGCAACTTAACCCTAACTTTAGGAATAGTACACTAAATACTCTATTAGAAAAAATAGGGGTATTACATCACCTTCCCCTTAAAACAACGCTTCATCCTCGAAGCGTAAAACAATAACTCCCCAGAGAAAACATTTGCCCACATGCACGATGAAAGGATGAAACTAATGCACAGTACGACGCAAAGATCATACTAAAAGCGAACACATATAGGGTGTTTCATCACATTCCCCTGAAAAGGAAGTGACGTCCCCGTCACTCAAGCTACACTTGATATCATGGTTTCCCAAATCGCTAAACCAGGTATGATGGTAGTCTCACTTCAAGTTAAACTTCTAGGTTGGTCCAGGTAGGTGTCGCACATCAATAGAAGTCCGAATCACATAGGATAAGGTCGGTTGGAAACTTGCAACCCTGAATTTCTAAACTTATTCTCTGAAACATGGTATCGCACTCCACGGTTTGACTACTTGGGGTTTAGAGAGTGGTACAAAAATTTTGGAAGGTGAAGGAAAATCTAACTTTCAAACAAAAGATGATGACCCAAAATAATATGAAGCTCCTGAATCGAATAGATTGAAAGCAGAGGTATTATGGATTAGGAAAGTACCCGTCACCGCGTTAGCATTTGCTGCCTCTGTAGGATTCATCACAATGATACCCTTCGCCTGACCAGTTGTAGATGTGGTCGCTGCAATAGTGCCTGATGGCTGAGCTGTTGTTGCTGCTGGGGCATTCTGGAAGTTGCGATTTCCCTGGTTGTTCCCAACTTGTGGACGGTTGTAGTTGTTGTTATACCCCCGGTTGTATCCTCCCTGATTGTTACCATTGTTGTTGTTGGATCCGTATCCACCACCTTGGTTGTTGTTGGATCCGTATCTTTCGCCTTGGTTACCTCCGCGATAGTTGGTGCCTCCATTGAACCTTCCATTACCACCACCACCTTGGTTGTTATTCGGTTTGTGGCAATCATACATCCTATGCCCCATGATTCCACAATTACGGCATTGCACTTTGTTACCCTGGCAATCTGTTCCCGGATGGTTCCTTGGGCAAAACCTGCACTTGTGAGTGCGAGGAGCCGCTCCATTTCGGTTTCCAAATCCACCAAAGTTTGACCCGTTCCCAAATTGGTTGTTAGGGTTTTGCCTGGAGCGCTTATCCTCATTGCCAAATTGGTTCTTGAGCTGACCTCCTGCTGGTTGTGATTCTGCCTTACGCTTTTTGTTGTTCGCATTGTTGAGTTCAGCATATCGAGCCATGTTGATCGCCTTTCCATATGCATCCTGGAGAGTGGCAAATTGTATTGCCCCCACAGACTTCAAGACACTGTAGTTCAAAACTTCAATGAAACGATCAATCTTTTCTTCCTCGGTTGGGGCTAAAGCTCCAGCAAACCTTGATAACTCCGAGAACTTCTCATAGTATTCCTCCACGGTGTCATTACCTTGTTTGAGTTCCAGGAACTCACGAAACTTCGCCTTCTTCACGTGAAAGGGATAAAATCGCTCGCGCAAAGCTTTCACCAAATCCTCCCATCCAAAGTGTAGGGTTTTGATTCATGGATCGCGCAAACGGAAGCATAATCAAACAAATAGCCATGCAAAACCCTCCAAGGATCACAAGTCTAGATGCATAACGATAGTGAAGGTAAGAAATCATAAACACACCTTTGGGTTCTCCTTGATGACTTCAAACGCGAATAGTGTCACGTTCTCTATAGTTGATCCACGCCTAGAGTTGCTCCTAGATCTCCCTAACTCCTTGGTGCTAGCCCGGAATGAGAGGAGGGTGAAGGAATCACGCAAAACGAGACAAAAGAGGGGCTCGGCCCTCTTTTGGCCGACGGGGTGAGGGGGCGGCGGCAAGGGGCGGCGTCGGCTCCTTGTTGCTTGCTCTCTCTCTCCTTTGTTCTCTCCCACTCTTGTTATGATCACTAATGAGCATAAGTTATAAGGAAGGAAGGAAGGAGGGTCCTTTATATAGTCCAACAACTCCTTGTTAACTACCTAAAGGACTTATTCTAGTCCTACTAGAATTCAATTTAGTCCCTTCCTTGCAAATTAGTCCCTACTAAGTTTGCAAGGGTTTGCAAAGTGATCCTTCTAATTAATTAATCCAATTAATTAATTCCAAATCTAGTACAACTCTATATAGCGTGTGACCCCATAGGTTCTATCTAGTTGGTAGCAACTATTTGCTAATATGGAGCGGTTTCTAGCAAAACATCCATTCTAGCCAACTAATAGAATAGTCATCTAGACAACCTTGTACAAGTAATTGTCTCCTCCCTTTGCCTCCATATCCGGATTGGACATGAGACATATAAGTCACTCTCGTATATCCAATCCCTAGTTTCTCGATCCATGGAATAGCCTTATTCGTGCAAATAACATCAATATCCCATATTGATTTATTTGAGTCTGGCCAGACATTCTATAAGCACTATCCTTCGAGTGGCCTAGGATATTTGCTCCCGTTATGTGGGAGGGGCAAATCCTCTCTACGTCCACTACGATCTCTAAGCTTGCTTCTCATTGTATCCAGTACACGCCTTTATAACTACCCAGTTACGGTGTAGCGTTTAACGCTACCAAGATCACAATGATCCACAACTAGAATATCTAGTGACTTCAAGTCTAAGGATGACAATACCATTGTACCCGAGAAGCACTTGTGACTCAACATAACATGTATGTAGCCTTCTCGATGATGGGTCAATCCAGTGCAACATTCCGTAATGCACACCTATGTGTTGGATCGTGATATCTCCATATCAATCCAACCCCATACTAGTCTATAGATGATTGTCCCATTAATCATTATACTTGACTAGGGATATTTAAGATAAACAACACGATTGTGAATCTAAGGACTTCATTATATTAAATATCCAATAAATAATAAATGAATTTTCTAGCCATATACAAATTCATACTAAACTAGATTGCCTCTAGGGCATCTATTCCAACAGTCTCCCACTTGCACTAGAGCCAATCTGGCGCATCTCGTATGCCCATACTCCTAGTGTGCCCTTCATGCTTCCACTGCGTGAGAGGCTTCGTAAGCGGGTCTGACAGATTATCATCTGTAGGAATCTTGCATATCCGAACGTCTCCTCTATCGATAATATCTCGAATCAGATGAAACTTCCTGAGCACGTGCTTGGACTTCTGGTGCGATCTGGGTTCCTTTGATTGCGCGATCGCCCCAGTGTTGTCACAGAACAACTCCA
This sequence comes from Linanthus parryae, assembly GCA_023055425.1. Lineage (NCBI taxonomy): Eukaryota > Viridiplantae > Streptophyta > Magnoliopsida > Ericales > Polemoniaceae > Linanthus > Linanthus parryae. The sequence goes on from JALGPY010000024.1 coordinate 2,287,827, forward strand.
CTGGATCCGCAATGCTAGGGACCACACCAAGTTCAGAAACAAACTTTCTGATCCAAACAGCCTCCTTTGCTGCGCCATTTGCAGCAATGTACTCAGCCTCTGTTGTAGAATCAGCTACCGTCTCTTGCTTGGAACTCTTCCAGCTCACCGCTGCTCCATTCAGACAAAACACATATCCCGACTGTGATCTGAAGTCATCTCTATTGGTTTGGAAGCTTGCATCAGTGTAACCCCTTACACGCAACTCTTCCTCACCGCCAAACATCAAGAAGGCATCCTTAGTTCTTCTCAAGTACTTTAGGATGTTCTTGACAGCAATCCAGTGACTCTCACCTGGATTGGATTGGTATCTGCTTGTCATACTCAAGGCATATGACACATCTGGTCTAGTACATAACATGGCGTACATGATAGATCCTATGGCCGAGGCATAGGGAATCCTACTCATGCGTTCCTTCTCAATCTCGTTGGAAGGACAACCACTCTTCGAAAGAGTGATTCCATGTGACATGGGCAAGAATCCCTTCTTGGAATCTTGCATGTTGAACCGTTTCAACACCTTGTCAATATATGTACTTTGACTTAGGCCTAGCAACCTCTTAGATCTATCTCTATAGATCTTTATACCGAGTATATAGGCTGCTTCCCCTAAGTCTTTCATTGAGAAACACTTTCCTAGCCAATCTTTCACAGATTGCAGCATGGGAATGTCGTTTCCAATGAGTAGTATGTCATCCACATACAAGACCAGAAAAGCTACAGAGCTCCCACTAACCTTCTTGTAGACACAAGACTCATCTTCGTTTCTGATGAAGCCAAACTCTTTGACCACTTCATCAAAACGTCGATTCCAACTCCTAGAAGCTTGCTTCAATCCATAAATGGATCGTTGCAGCTTAGAGACTTTGTTGGCTTGCTTTGGATCCTCAAAACCCTCCGGCTGTATCATATACACGTCCTCGAGGAGATTCCCATAAAGGAATGCTGTTTTGACATCCATCTGCCAAATCTCATAGTCGTAGTATGCTGCAATTGCAAGTAGGATTCGGATGGATTTGGTCATAGCGACTGGTGAAAAGGTTTCATCATAGTCAATACCATGAATCTGTCTGAATCCTTTAGCCACCAATCGGCCCTTATAGGTAATCACATTACCATCCATGTCGATCATCTTCTTGAAGACCCACTTGCACCCTATGGGCCGCGCCCCATCAGGTGGTTCCACCAAAGTCCATACTTTGTTGGTATACATGGATTCCATCTCGGATCTCATGGCCTCAAGCCACTTCTGTGAGTCTCGGCCATTCATGGCCTCCTCATAGGTAGTAGGCTCATCATCTATGAGCATCGTGTCACCGGAATCAGTTACGAGAAGTCCGTACCTCTCGGGTTCCTGGCGCACTCTACTAGATCTACGAAGCTCTTGTGTTACCTGAACAGGTGGATCCACAACTGCTTGTGATTCCTGTTCATGTTCCATACTCGGTTCAGTGATTTGTGGTTCTTAAATTTCTTCAAGTTCTACATTCCTCCCACTTGCTTCTTTAGAGACAAACTCTCTTTCTAGAAACACGCCGGTCCGAGCAACAAACACTTTGTTCTCGGTTGGATTGTAGAAGTAGTATCCCTTAGTTTCCTTAGGGTACCCCACAAATTTACACTTATCCGATTTAGGCCCTAGCTTGTCTGATTGTAAACGTTTTACATAGACATCGCAGCCCCAAATCCTCATGAACGACAGTGTGGGACGCCTCCCATTCCACATCTCATATGGTGTCTTCATGACTGATTTAGATGGAACACGGTTAATGGTGAAAGCTCAACTTAATAGAGCGTAGCCCCAAAATGATAATGGAAGATCGGTTTGACACATCATAGACCGAACCATATCCAATAGGGTTCGATTCCTCCTCTCGGACACGCCATTCCATTGTGGCGTTCCGGGTGGAGTGAGTTGGGACACGATCCCACACTCTCTAAGATAGTCGTCAAACTCTTGGCTCAAGTATTCTCCTCCACGATCCGATCGTAGAGCCTTGATACTTTTGCCAAGTTGCTTCTCTACTTCATTCTTGAATTCTTTGAACACTTCAAAGGATTCGGATTTTGCCCTCATAAGGTACACAAATCCATATCTACAGTAATCATCAGTAAATGTAATGAAGTAGACATAACCACCCCTGGCAGGCGTGGCAAATGGCCCACACACATCGGTATGTATGAGTGCCAATTGCTCACTAGTCCTCTCACCTTTCTTATTGAAAGGGGACTTTGTTATTTTTCCCAATAAACAAGTCTCACATGTCTCATATGATTCAAAATCAAATGAGTCTAGCAATCCATCCTTATGGAGTCTAGATACACGTTTCTCATTTATGTGGCCTAAACGACAATGCCATAAATAAGAAGGATTTAAATCATTTATTTTAATCCGCTTGGTATTAATGTTGTAGACAGGATTGCTTAGATCAAGGACATAAAGTCCATTAAATAATTGCGCACTAAAATAGTGAATATTATTCAAATAAAAGGAACAACAATTGTTCTTTATTGAAATAAAACCTTCCTTGTCCAAACAAGAAATAGAAATAATGTTTTTGCTCATAGCAGGCACAAAATAGCAATTATTTAATTCTAAAACTAATCCTGAAGGCAGAGATAGCTCGCACACGCCTATGGCCAACGCAGCAACCTTTGCTCCATTCCCAACGCGCAGATCTACCTCCCCTTTAGCCAATCTTTTACTTCTCTTTAGATCCTGCATATTTCGACAAATATGAGATCCACATACAGTATCTAATACCCATGATGTAGAGACAGTTAAATTGACATCTACAACAAAAATACCTGGTGGTGGTGGAATCACTATTCCAAGCCTCTTGTCCTCCAGATATTTTGGGCAGTTCCTCCTCCAGTGTCCAGGTTGACTGCAGTAGTGACATTCACCCTTAGTCACGACCTTGGCAATGCCACCAACAGGCTTAAGGGCTTGTTCCTTGGTCTTGGCAATTGACTTGCCTTTACCCTTGGAGGAAGAGGCAAACTTTTTGCCCTTTCCTTTATGCACCATCATAATGGCCTTGCCCTTACCCTTGTTGATGCTCTGTTCAGCCGTCCTCAACATGTTGAGCAAATCTGGCAGTGGTTTAACGATCTCGTTCATGTTAGTTCAATGAACTGTCCATAAATCTCAGGCAACGATTGCAACACGAGATCGGTTGCCAACTCTTGGCCGACCGGGAACCCAAGCCGGGCGAGATTCTCCAAGTACCCGATCATTCGGAGTACATGGGGTCCTACCGGGTTCCCTTCTGCCAGATGACATTTGAACAGTGCCTTTGAGACCTCATACCTCTCTACCCTCGCCTGCTCTTGGAAGAGCTGCTTTAGATGTTCGATCATATCGACAGCATTCATGTTCTCATGTTGCTTCTGAAGCTCAGAGGTCATGGTGCAAAGCATTAGGCAGGCCGCATCATTAGCGTCATCAACACGCTTTTGATACGCCTTTAAGGCAACAGGTGTCTGGTTCTCTGGACCTTCTGGAACATGCTCCTCTATTGCGTACAGTTTCTTCTCTTGCTTGAGAACAATTCTCAAGTTTCTGTACCAATCAAGAAAGTTGGTTCCAGAGAGCTTGTCCTTCTCAAGGACAGATCGTAGGGAATGTTGTGAACTCGATGAGTTGTTTGCCATTTGGAATTCTACAAAAAGGAAAATACGCAAGTTTTAGTATTTGTGAATTTTTGACTATATTTAATAATGGCTAGTTTATTAAATATAGCTCCCACTATTTTTCTACGGATTAATAACCCTCAAGATATTAATGCGGAAAATATCATTATATTTTCTAGTGGGCCAAGATCCATCTTTTCATCTCCTTATGAGCTTGCTTTGGCAAGTCACCCATAATTCGACTACTCTTAGGTAGGAACAATTCCAATTGCATCCCATATGCAACTCTTGGTTCAATCGGGCAAATAACTCCTTATTTATCCATCCATATGGATAATCCCAATTGATTGCCTCTAGGTTTCTTAATCAAATTAATAGCCTAGTTGTGTTCAACCTCTTATCTAAACAATTGCACATTGTTACGTGCCATCGCATTCCATCATTATGAACCAAGTCGCCATGCTTTGGCACGCACGAACTTGATAAATAATGATGATAATGAGTGTTTAAATAACGAGAAGGCAAGAACACAATATTTAAAATTTGAGGGTTTTTCAATTTTAATTATTTTGTTGATCAATATCAACTAATCTATCTATTTGAGTTTGGGCACAACTCCAAATAATAGATCCGGGTTGTCTAATTATCTTATTATCCTAATTGCATGCATCATCCATACACCAACCACACAAATAATAAGACAATAAATAAACAACCACAAAACTGAAATTAAACGTGATGTGGATATGGCCTTTTCTAGACTAAGATAATTCCAAGCCAATGGAATTATCTATGAACCCTAAGCAAACACATCTCCATGCGTCTTGATCTTTTGGTCCATCCTTCATACTCATGTGGGATACTCCATGCTCCATGCTCCATCTTTTGTGGCTTCTTTGGCTTTGGGCTTCTTTTCTCCAATCTTGGCTAACAATCTACTTTATCTAGCACTAGCTAATATCTATACTAAATAAAATAAATCTCACAAGTTGAGAAAAAAAATGGCACGCAGGCCATAAAATCCTAATTAATTATTACAATTAATTGATCAGCTCGCAGGCCGTAAAACCAAACCAAAAAATTAAACATCCACATCAAACCACATCCTAAGGCCATATCCAATCACCATTCGATTTGCACATAAACAGTTAAAATCCAATTTTAACGCGCTTGGTCAATTTTAATTGATTTTAGGATTTCTAGGGTTAAAACGGTCCATGGGCCCAACAATCCAATTGCCCGGGCCCAACAAAGTGAACCATAAGGCCCTAGGGCCGGCCCGGCCCAAAACCCGCAAGCTAGGCCCGCGGGTTAGGGCCGCCCGGCCCCTTAGGGAGGCCAATATTGGGCGGCAAGCAAGGGGGCGGTCCCCTAGGGGGCCGAACCTCCTCATGGAGGTTGTTTCCAAAACAACCTCCTTGCTTGGAGCCCAAGTTTGGTTGTTTCCTTGTTTTGGGAGAACTCCTTCTTCCCCAAGGATGCCCAAACCCTAGATCTAAGATCCTAAAATTTCTCAAACTCACCAATTCATGCATCCAATGCAAAAATTGGGTCTTGTTATGATTAATTGTTAACAAATTGCATCCCATGCTTGATTTGTCTTGTTTTACGCGATAAACAACAAATTAGGTGTAAAACAACAAGAATGTAACACATAAACTACGTTTATGCTCTATGACCTGTGGCTCTGATACCACTGTAGGGTTTTGATTCATGGATCGCGCAAACGGAAGCATAATCAAACAAATAGCCATGCAAAACCCTCCAAGGATCACAAGTCTAGATGCATAACGATAGTGAAGGTAAGAAATCATAAACACACCTTTGGGTTCTCCTTGATGACTTCAAACGCGAATAGTGTCACGTTCTCTATAGTTGATCCACGCCTAGAGTTGCTCCTAGATCTCCCTAACTCCTTGGTGCTAGCCCGGAATGAGAGGAGGGTGAAGGAATCACGCAAAACGAGACAAAAGAGGGGCTCGGCCCTCTTTTGGCCGACGGGGTGAGGGGGCGGCGGCAAGGGGCGGCGTCGGCTCCTTGTTGCTTGCTCTCTCTCTCCTTTGTTCTCTCCCACTCTTGTTATGATCACTAATGAGCATAATTTATAAGGAAGGAAGGAAGGAGGGTCCTTTATATAGTCCAACAACTCCTTGTTAACTACCTAAAGGACTTATTCTAGTCCTACTAGAATTCAATTTAGTCCCTTCCTTGCAAATTAGTCCCTACTAAGTTTGCAAGGGTTTGCAAAGTGATCCTTCTAATTAATTAATCCAATTAATTAATTCCAAATCTAGTACAACTCTATATAGCGTGTGACCCCATAGGTTCTATCTAGTTGGTAGCAACTATTTGCTAATATGGAGCGGTTTCTAGCAAAACATCCATTCTAGCCAACTAATAGAATAGTCATCTAGACAACCTTGTACAAGTAATTGTCTCATCCCTTTGCCTCCATATCCGGATTGGACACGAGACATACAAGTCACACTCTTATATCCAATACGTAGTTTCTCGATCCATGGGAATAGCCTTATTTGTGCAAATAACATCAATATCCCATATTGATTTATTTGAGTCTGGCCAGACATTCTATAAGCACTATCCTTCGAGTGGCCTAGGATATTTGCTCCCGTTATGTGGGAGGGGCAAATCCTCTCTACGTCCACTACGATCTCTAAGCTTGCTTCTCATTGTATCCAGTACACGCCTTTATAACTACCCAGTTACGGTGTAGCGTTTAACGCTACCAAGATCACAATGATCCACAACTAGAATATCTAGTGACTTCAAGTCTAAGGATGACAATACCATTGTACCCGAGAAGCACTTGTGACTCAACATAACATGTATGTAGCCTTCTCGGTGATGGGTCAATCCAGTGCAACATTCCGTAATGCACACCTATGTGTTGGATCGTGATATCTCCATATCAATCCAACCCCATACTAGTCTATAGATGATTGTCCCATTAATCATTATACTTTACTAGGGATATTTAAGATAAACAACACGATTGTGAATCTAAGGACTTCATTATATTAAATATCCAATAAATAATAAATGAATTTTCTAGCCATATACAAATTCATACTAAACTAGATTGCCTCTAGGGCATCTATTCCAACACAAAGTTCTCTTGTGCTTGGAGCACAGCCTTGTTAGCGGTCCACCAATTGTCTGCCTCTCCCTTAAAGTAGTATGCCGCGCAAGGGACACACTGATTAGTTGGGCAGTTAACTGACTCAAAGATCTTATCGAAATATCTAATCCAGTCTTCAAGCAGAGTTGGATCATCCTTGCCCCTGAAGAAGTCAGGCTTCATGTAGGAAATCTTACGCGCTATATCATTTCCATGATTGTTATTATTCTCGGCAATCTGAGCTAAGTTCAAGGTCATTTGCTCCGATCGGGCGAATCGTGCTTCCTGGTCCATGGTTGCTTGTTGATTTCTAAAACGGGTTCGTTTCCTGGTGTAATAGTGGTAAATCTGACCGCTCATTAACCTATTTCCAAATGACTACTACTTAATAATAGTACATACGCACACCAAAGAAGTATTAATCAGATAAGTCAAATAAGCATGGTATCAAAACATAAACCGACTCTCACGAGGATAGAATGGTAGTGGGAGGGTGGGAAAACGTAGAAAGACAGAGGACGTAAAGCTAATCTTCATTGGTGGATACTCCAAACCCGCATCACCGATCACCTCAATTCATGCTCGCCGAGAAGCTCCCACGAGGAAAGAAGGTCGTAGGGTCATCTAAGTCGAAATATCGCTACTCTCATGTCGATAAAATAATATAATGAGCCTAAAGCAACTTATTCATGTATAGCATGATATCCACAAACATGAAGCTATAGCAAAGAAGAATCACATCTTACAAGTTGGTAAACAACTTTCACATGGACAAATGTCCCAATAAGCAACAAACAGCTTAATCGACGAGTAAGCACGTAAATTGTAAAAACACCCAAGTTACCCACTCCCCGCGGCTTGTTTACATATTAACTTTCCAAGTTTTAGTCTTTCCTAGTCCAGTTATTAAAATTTTGAAAAGATTTTCCATTTGTGATTAACTAGTTAATTAATCCTAGTTCTTTAGGTAAGGTTACGAAGCCGGGCTCTGATACCACCTGCAACACCCCGCGGTTCCAGGCCTAGCCCAATACGCTAAGATGTCCCCCGCACGAGGAGTTTTACCTCATTGTGAACGGAGTAGAACGTCGGCCTCGTACCAAACCATAAAGAACAAAACTTCTAATTCAATTCAAAATCAACTTTATTACAATAAAGGAAATGACCGAACGCGGTCCTTAACATGGAAACTTGAAAACAAACCAAATTGTTTGAAACAAAACAAAAACATGAAACTGATAATTTATTCCGTGAGAGTTAAAGTGATTCCTTGATCCAAGCTAGTGATTCGTTCCCCCAGAGTCTGCAGCGGTGCTAACCTGCGGGTTTTACAATAGACAAAGCCGACCGCAGTTTTTCCAAAAGTCAGCTTAAGCTGAGTAAGAAATACCTCAACATGTAAACAGATGATTGGGCACATAATTCAAGAATAAGTAAAGGAAAAATTAAAGAAACAGATGATTAAAGCCTTAGATTGAGATGACAAAAGCAATCAAGAAAGGTAAAGGGATAAACTTGGATTCGACATTCCAGCTCAATCTTTCTTATTACAGTCCTCTTCTGAAACTTTTCTGGCGGCCACCTGGCCACGTGCCACGGGAGCAGCTAGCTCTACTGCCCCATGAGCCCCAGAAATTAAACATTGTACGAGCGAATGCAGAGTTCCCGCCTGCCTCGGAAATAAATAACTCAGGGTTACTTCGTTGGTCTAACAAACCCTACTTCAACCCGACAGTTGTGAAAGCCCCTCTAAATATGGCCTTCCCGCCTCAATACTGACCTACAAGACCTTAAGTGTCGACACCCCCTAGAGGTAAGCAACTCCGCTAGAGTAGTACAAGTAGGAACCCCCAAGTCCTCATGGTAGTGTAGGACTATGGGTACCAAGGGTACGCCAGAGTTTGGCTCCCAAAATCTCTTGACCAGAACGTATGGTCCTTAACAATATAATCACCGAAGTGAACTAAAGAAGAGCTCGTACAAGTTATCTTTCACTTTACGTTACTTAGTGTCTTATGAGTATTTCTTGAAAGAATGTGATTCTCGATCCAAACCAGGTATTCAAAACCAATAAGGAAAACAAGGATTACAGTGCTGATCGGTTCCAAGATGAACATAACTCATATCTTCAAGAGAGAGATTTCAGTTTCACACTTTGTGCCAAAGTAGACATGATTTTCAGTGTTCCAACAATGGATAGTACGATAATCAAAATAGTAACAAATTTGGCACATAACACATCTTGGAAACTCATTTTGATAATGGAAGAGTCGAGCATATAACTTACTTGGATTAAAGAAAGCTCCACACACACAAGCAATTACGAAAACTAGTACTCGTCGTACGGGTTCTCAATGAACTGATCGTCTACGAACCCTACAATAGTTGAATAATCCTAACATTAATACACGACCAATCTCATACAACAATGCAATTATGCCCTATATGCAAATGCAAAGGATATTCCCCCGACAAGCAAACAATAAAATTTACACGACTCTAATATTAGAAAAGCATATTAATTTACAAAGTTATGATATTATAGAAAAATAATAAATCTAAAACATAGTATACTTAACATTGATTGCCAACCAGTTTTTTTTATAAAAGAATATATTACTTAGAAAAATGTACTAGTTTTAAAGAAAGTTAATTTAATTAAAGGAAGAGTTAATATCAATTATAAACGATATATATATATATATATATTTATAAGGAAGAATATTGAAATAAAACATAAATGTAAAGCTAAGTAATATCTTAAGAAACAATACTCTTATTTATTAATAAATATTTAATTGTATTAATAAAAACTCTTCTTATGAAATCAAACTATATAAACTTATATTTAAATTCATGTTAAAGAAACTAACTTAATTATAGTTAAATATTAATAAAGAAATTAATAATTATAAGTATGAAAGTAATAAACTTAAAAGAAAACAGATTCTAGTTAATAATTATGGCCTCCCCCAAAGTTTCTGTAAATACAACAATAACCACCCCCACAGATTTCATAAAACTCCAAAAATGACACCCCTAAACACAACAAATTCCCCAACAAAGCCATCTTCTTCTCCTTCACTCCCAACCACATACACAGAGACAAAAGGGGGCGACGAACTGACATAAATCAACGAATTGACAGAATTGAAATCAACGAACTGACAGAAATAGAGACTCACCGGAATGGGAAGAACGAGGAATCAAATTGGTGAGTCCAACTGCGACTTGAACGGCGACAAAGGGGGCGACGAGCTGGGTCTGAAACTGCAGCACTATTGGTGCTACTGGGTCGCCTGGAAGAGCAGGAGGCGCTGGTCGGAAAAGCTGAAGAGACGACGAGAATTGGCTGGAGAATTGACCGGGTTCCGGCGTCGGGAAATCCGGGTGGGGAATTCGGGTCGGCGCAAAACAGAGCTCGACGGAGGCTCTGTTCTTCTGCTCGTTCGTCGGAAAGGAGAACGGAAAGAGGGCGATCTGTTTCTGGTGGTTTTTGCCGGAGATTGAGAAGTGGTGGTGATGTGCAGTGGTGGTGATGTTTGGCGGTGGTTTTGGGAAAACAGAGGAGGTGGGTTTGATTCTGAAAATAGAGTGAGGGTGAGAGGGATAGCTGATGAAGAAGAAGAGGTGAGTGTTGATTTAAGATTGACGAGGCTGAAGTTGAGGGAATCGTGTGGGGGTCGTGGGAGAGAAATGGTGAACGTGAAGGAGAGGCGGGGGCTCTGTTTTCCGATCAGTACGATCGGTTACAGTGAGGGGGAGAGAATTTAGTGGGTTTACACCCAAGTTCAGTTAAAGACGCTTTAACCCCCACGACCATTTCAGGAAACTACAAAATAACCCCCACAGTTTAAAAAGACATGCAACTTAACCCTAACTTTAGGAATAGTACACTAAATACTCTATTAGAAAAAATAGGGGTATTACAGTTTGTTGCCCGGTTCGGAGTGTTTCTAGAAAGAGAGTTTGTCTCTAAAGAAGCAAGTGGGAGGGCTGTAGAACTTGAAGAAGTTCAATAACCACAAAACACATATCCTACTATGGAACATGAACAGGAACCACAAGATGTTGTGGATGAACCTGTTCAAGTAACACTAGAGCTTCGTAGGTCGAGTATAGTGCGCCAGGAGCCAGACAGATATGGACTTCTCGCGACTGAGCCTGGTGACGCGTTGCTCACAGATGACGAGCCTACTACCTATGGTGAGGCCATGAAAGGGCCGGACTCTTAGAAGTGGCTTAAAGCCATGGAATCCGAGATGGAATCCATGTATACCAACAAAGTATGGACTTTGGTGGAACCACCCCAAGGGGCGCGACCCATAGGGTGGAAATGGGTCTTCAAGAAGAAGACCGACATGGATGATAATGTGATTACCTACTAGGGACGACTGGTGGCAAAAGGATTCAGACAGATTCATGGTATAGACTATGATGAAACTTTTTCACCAGTCGCAATGACCAAATCCATGACTATGAGATATGGCAGATGGATGTCAAAACTGTGATGATACCTTTTCACCAGTCACCTACTTGCTATTGCAGCCTACTATGACTATGAGATTTGGCAGATGGATTTCAAAATTACTTACGGAAACCTCCTCGATGATGTGTATATGACACAACCTGAGAGTTTCGTGGATCTAGAGCATGCAAATAAGGTTTTTAAGTTGCAACGATCCATTTATGGATTGAAGCAAGCATCTAGGAGTTGGAATCGACATTTTGATGAAGCAGTCAAAGAGTTTGACTTCATAAAAGAACGAAGATGTGTCTTGTGTACAAGAAGGTTAGTGGGGGATCTATTGTATTTCTGGTCTTGTATGTGGATGACATACTACTCATTGGAAACAACATTCCCATGCTGCAATCTGTGAAAGATAGGCTAGGAAAGGGTTTCTCAATGAAAGACTTAGGCGATGCAAATTATATACTTGGTATCAAGATCTATAGAGATAGATCGAGGAAGCTGCTAGGCCAAAGTCAAAGTACATATATAGAGAAGGTGTTGAATCGGTTCAACATGCAAGATTCCAAGACGGGATTCTTGCCCATGTCGCATTGAATCACTCTTTCGAAGAATGGTTGTCCTTCCAATGAGATTGAGAAGGACCGCATGAGTCGGTTTCCCTATGCTTCGTCTATAGGGTCCATCATGTACGCGATGTTATGTACTGGACCAGATTTGTCATACACGTTGAGTATGACCAAAAGATATCAGTCTAATCCGGGTGAGAGTCACTGGATAGCGGTCAACATCCTCAAGTACTTGAGAAGAACTAAGGATGCATTCTTGATTTGTGGAGGGGAGGAAGAGCTGCGTGTAAGGGGTTACACGGATGCAAGCTTCCAAACTGACAAAGATGATTTCAGATCGCAGTCGGGATTTGTGTATTGCCTGAATGGAGGAGCTGTGAGCTGAAATAGTTCCAAGCAAGAGACGGTTGCTGGTTCTACAAATGAGGCTGAGTACATTGCTGCGAGTGGCTCAGAAAAGGAGGCTGTTTGGATTAGGAAGTTCATTACTGAGCTTGGTGTGGTTCCTAGCATTGTGGATCCAATAGAGTTGTATTGTGACAACAATGGAGCGATCAAAAAATCAAAGGAACCCAGGTCACACCAGAAATCCAAAAACGTGCTCAGGAAGTTCCATCTCATTCGAGATATATCGATAGAGGAGATGTGAAGATATGCAAGATTCCTACAGATGAGAATCTGTCAGATCCTCTCACGAAGACGCTTGTTCAGTGCAAGCATGAAAGGCACACTAGATCTATTGGCATACGAGATGCACAAGATTGGCTCTAGTGCAAGTGGGAGACTGTTGGTATAGATGCCCTAGAGGCAATCTTATTTAGTATGAACGTTACATTTGGCTAGAATATTCATTGTACTATTTATGGAGATATTAAAATAATGAAGTCCTTAGATTGCAAACGTGTTGTTTATCTTAAATATCCCTAGTCAATTATACTGATTAATAGGACGATCAACTATAGACTAGTATGGGGTTGGATTGATATGGAGATATCACGATCCAACACATAGATATGCATTAAGGGTAATAGCATACTGGATTGACCCAGAACGAGGAGGCTACATACATGTTATGTAAGGTCACAAGTGCTTCTCGTAGTGATAACGGTATTGTCATCCTTAGACTTGAAGTCACTAGATCCTCTAATTGTGGAATACTATGTTTTGATAACGTCAAACACTGCACCATGACTGGGTAGATATAAAGGCGTTAATCGGACATAGTAGGAAGAAAGCTTAGAGATGGTAGTGATGTAGATAGAATTTGTCCCTCCCACATAACGGGAGCAAATATCAATGGCCACTCGAGGGATGGTGCTTATAGAATGTCTGGCTAGACTCAGATAAATTAATATAGGATATTGATGTTATCTGCATGGATAAGTCTATTCTCAGGATCGAGAAACTATGGATTGGATATACGTGTGTGACTTGTATGTCTCGTTCCAATCAGGATATAGAGACAGAGGGATGAGACAATACTTGCACTAGGTTTGTCAAGGTAATGACTATTTCTATTAGTTGGGTGGCATGGATGTGTTGCTAGACCCCGCTCCATGTTAGTAATAGTTACTACCAACTAAGTAGAAACCTATGGGGTCACACGCCATATGAATAAAGCTAGACTTGGAAATTAATTAATATGATTAATTGAATAGAAGGATTAATACGCATCTACTTGCAAACTTAGAAGGACTAGTTTGCAAGCTTGACTAATCCGTGTATGGACATGATTAGCATAGGGGCCTTTGTGTAGTTAACAAGGAGTTGTTAGACTATATGAAGGACACTCCTAGCTTATTTCTCACACTAATGCTCATAACATACTTTGAGAGAGAGAGAAAAAAGCAAGGAGAGAGAGAAAGACAAGTCTAGGCCGAACCTACACCCGTCCGGCCCCTACCCGTCGGCCAAGAGGAGGCCGAGCCTCCCTTTAATCTCCGTTGTGTGATTCTTCTTCTTCTTGCAAGCACAAGACGTGGAGGAATCTAATTCTTCATCCTAGGCGTGGACTAGCTATAGAGACGCAAACAATATTTTGAGTTTGAAGTCATCACAAGGGACAAACAAGGTAATTGTTACTACAACCTTCGCTATCGTTATGATGTCTCTTTCTGTGATCCCTGGAGGGTCTTGTCCGGATCATTATTATTGTTTTTCCGCTGCGTAATCCGTTACAAAACCCTACAGGAAGGAGCTGCTATAGGTGGCGATGGAGGTTGGATATGGTAGTGGTGGCGCGGTGGAGTGGGGAACCAAGCGGAGGTGGTTGTGGCGGGATCGGCCGAGCAGCCGCGGTGCGGATTGGATGCTGGAGCGGAGGGGTTTCTTCAAGGTCAGCGACAATGGCCGAACGACGCCTGAAATTTTCGGTGAACTGGTCTGCCGGTCGTCGGACTAGACCTGGACCAGTCGAAGCACGCTGGTCGCCGGTTTTCTGCATCGATTGGTGCGGGGTGGGCAGCACCGTTTGGTTCTACAAACCCACTTGGTTCGATGGTCGCAACCATGGACTTGGCTGGAGCGCCGGAAGTGATGTCGGCGGCTGAAATTGTAGCGGCTGGGTTGGGAAGGCAGAGGCGTGTTGCACTTGTGGCTGGTCGTCGGAGGGCGCAGATTGGCCGGCCGATGCTGCTGAAACTAGTGGCTGGTTCTTGGCCTCCGACGGTGGCGTCGATTGAACTGCGGGAACAGTCGACAATCGCTGCTGCTTTGGTTCCTCTGGCGGCGGCGGCTATGGAAAGCAGCCTTCGAATATCTGCTCCTGGAAGCGATAGAACTCCTCAGTGGTCACCGCTCAGAAACGTCCCCCACTGGCTTTGATGTCTTCCAGATCTTTCATGGTGAGATACCCACTCGCTTGGAGGTGTTCCAGCTCTGCCATGGTGCATGAGATAAGTAATTGTTGCATTTACTTGCTGGCAGAGTTCTTCGATGTCGTCGGGATCTTCGAGAAGGAGAACGGCACAAGGGAGACCACCCATGTCCGCCATTGGGGAATGAAAGCACCAGTTGATACGTATCAGTATCATTTCCACGTATTGCTACAGATAAACTAAAACTAAGAATTACGAAAAACAAAATGAAATAACTCAAGAAAAATAACTTCTTATTCCATACTTAAAACTGAATAATTAAATTTTAAATAGTAAAATAAGCTAACCATAACTTAGACTCTTAGAGGCCAAGTCCGATTTGACTTAATTAAATAAATAATGTAATTAAATAAATAAATTAATAATTAATTAAATAATTCTAATTAACGATAATAATAATTATATTGTTGACCCGAATTGTAAGATTGACCTGTATCAACTTTCATGTTGGGAAACTGTTTAAATCAAACAGTACATCTTAAAGCAGGTAGAGAAGTCCTGCTCGCCGACCCTAAATCTTATCCAGCTACCTAGGTTTATAGAAAGGGATTTGTTAGGATAATGTAACCGCAAAAGTTTTGAAAGCAACTAACCTAGCTAATGTAGATCAAGCATCTACTCCCCCAATTCAAATTATTAATGTCTCTGAGTCCTCGTCATAACATTAAGTAGATGGTTTAACTGTACAAAATGATAGAAAATGTAATAATCTTTTTCTATAATGTTGTAGAGTTGTGACAGTTGTGCGACATTGCGTAATAATGATTTTTTTGAGGAATCGTAATAATAAAATATTTCGTGTAACTTCTTGTTAATCAAATCATCTAGTAAAGTTCTGCTAAAAAGTTATAGCTTCACGAATCATTCCTTACACATGGGATATGCATTATCATAATTCTTTAAACTACTAAAGCAGAACTGATATTTTCGTAGTACGCAAGCACAAAGCATTTTTGTAGTAAGTTCTATTTTTTATTATTTTCTGAGGAAAGTAAGTTCTAGAAGTGGGAACAAAAAGGTGAATGGGAATTATTTCAAAAATAATTGAATCGTCTCTCTCTCTTTCGTTATTGATGGATATCCACATCAAATTCAAAAGCGAAGTAGAAAGGCTATAACTCGATAGCAAATGTTTGAATTGATGTGAACTCCAACGATTGGTTAGTTACCTAGGAGTCTGATTAGACATTTCGTGAACCACGAATTTGACATGCTACCACTGAATGTTCTAGGTCCATTGGACTTATACAGCCGAGTACGAATGTGAGACTTCATGCAAATACTTGAAACGATATACTACTGAGATAACACTTATTTGCAGTTTGCTATAAAGTTTTAATTATTCAATAGAAGTTAATTTGTAAATCAAATCTCAATTTAAATAAATAAGAATATGTATTGATCAAGATAAATATCATTACAATTATGTATGCCTCGTAGTGATTTCGATATTCGAGTGATGTACATGCCTCATAGAAGGCATTTCCGGTGAAAACTTCAATCCCTTTCTCAGGAGACTGAAAAAAAAAAAAAATCTCTCGAGCACAATTGTAACGTGGGAGGTATGAGCCGCACTCAATAAACAATTGCAGATAGTAGTTAATTGTTATTTCTTCATTAATTTAAAGGTATGAATCGAGTTTTTGTTTTTTCTTTCTAGTGAATTACTATATGATTAGTCAGTGTTTAGGGTTATTGTGGACCCCAAATTAGTTATATCCATGGAATAATGCGATTCCCACTGCATTTTGAGCTTTTGAGTAACAAAATTAGTTTTTTCTTGGAAAAAATATACTCCAAATTAACCGGTCTCTCTAATCTGTACAATGTTCAATTTTTTGTACAATTCCTTTTTAGGAAATTTTGTACAGTTCTTTGTGTTAGGTTTTCTGGAAAAAAGTTGCACAAATTGTCTTCCACTGTTAATTAAAAGGGCCACTTACAAAAATTCGTTTTTGCAAACTCTGTTAGATAGGCTTGAAAAGAAAATAGCAAACTTTTGGTACTTTGATATTGCTAAAGACTCTATGTCTGGTCGTTCGTGAGAAGCTATTAACTAAGAATTATACTTGGCCATCAATCGTAATATTTGACAGTACACAAAGACTCAACATTTCTTGCATAAAAGTTTGTCAAACAAGATACTTAACATTGGTTTGGCAGTTCTCTGTGTAGTTTCAATTTTATCGGATGACCCTAAAGGGACGGTTAGGCAGTTCACTTTCAGTGAATAAAAAGTAATGATGAGTGAAACTATATTTTTCTTTTTCTTTTTCAAGAATTGAGTACGAAGCCGTAATCTCATACAGGAGACTTCAAATGCTCTACCACTGAACTAGCATCCATTTGCAATGATAGAAAGATGAGCGAACCCAACTTTTGTTTTAATTTGTAAGAGCATCTCCAATATGTCATTCATATAGTAGTTATAACTAAAATATAAATAAAATAGTAAAAATGGTGTCTCCAATAGACCATCTACTCCACTATTTATTTTAGCAGGTAATATCCTGCTCTCTACATTTAAATAGCCGGATAGAGATCTTTATATTGTCTTTAGCCACGTTCATGGCCTTTATGTCCTGAATTCCGTAAAGTTCTCTTGCAAGAAAGAATGAGAATATGTCGCGAGTTATTTAACTTGTTGAGGCGGTGCCTTGAATTGTTGAATTGGAAGTCAAAGACGGTGGTGGATTAATTAGGCAAACAAGTTTGTTTTCAAATCACATTTGGAAACTTTAGGGATCTTCCTAGCACTATATAATTAACCTAGTAGTCACATTATTAGTCATGCAAATCATTGTAATCGTTCCTCTTAGTGAATAAATGGTGTTTTTCCACCGTGGACGTAGTTAGCGAATTTTTCGCTTGCGAACTACGTAAAATCCCGTGTTCTTCTTTTATTTGTTTATTGTTCGCGAGTTTCGTTTGTCATAACAAACTGGTGTCAGAGATCTGTAACAGGAGTATTTCTGTTACAACATAACTAATCATTTCACTAACACTATTGGAGCCTTACTAAGATTTTACAATATATAAACAGATTTTTATAAAAAAAAAAAGACTTGCAATACTTCTGTGTAATTAAATATGTTATTCATTTAGATAATAGATTGCGTTGATTTTAATTAATACTCAATAACCATACAATTTTTTATACATTGAAATTAAAAGGGTAAAAGACATTTTCTGTAATATCCTGTCTCACATCAAGATATTGTGGATTGATATTGTAGATTAGATGTGTATATGGTATGGGATTGTGATATCATGTCTCACATAGGAGATTTGTGATTTTGACATCTTGTATTTGGTAAACCTTGTGGATTACTACAAACACCTTCAAGGTTAAGTATTTTAATTCGGTGGTACGGGTGAAGAAGTTGTTGGGACAGTAATCCACTCGGGTTGTTATAAATGGTATCAGAGCCAACCCTGGTCCCGCCAGGGCTCCGTGGCGGTTCGCCGCCAGCCAAGAGGATACGTGGCTGGGCACACTCGACGAGGACGTCGAGCATATAAGGTGGGGGGATTGTATATCTCGTCCCACATCGAGATATCGTACGAAGACATCGCCCCTTCGCACAAAGACATCGTGAGGCGACAAATAAGGGCTGAGTTGTTTCCTTAAAAGCATAGGGACTGTTTTAGGTCATATAAAAGGATCCTTTGAGGTCCTATGAACGTATGTAAGCATTGTAAACGTTTCTCCTCGGTTGAATAAAGGCCGTTCTTGCCCCTAAACGTAGTTAGCATACTTTGTGCTAACGAGCCACGTATTGTGTGATTGCATCTTTCTTTCATCATTCATAAGGCGCGAGTGATCGTGAGAGTCGTAACATATAGATATGAACACCCTTACCCAAATAAACTCCCAAATCAGACCATATACATAAACAAATCAAACAACATTATCACCGTGACCACCAACATCAACCACCATTTCAGCTATCGACATAGTAATTAGAAAAATAGAGCAATAGTTCAAACCAAAAATCAGGACATATAGCCCATGTATGAAGAGCACAAACCACCTCTCTGTCTCCTTTGATTCTCCATCCCCAGTCTATCTCTTAAGATCCATCCCCCACTCAAATCGACCAACACTCACTTGAATTTGGTGAAGACCAGAAGTGCAATCTTACTTTTTCTTTGTTGTAGTAGCCATTGTATCGGCAGACATAATTGCTAGACATCCTCCATATATTATCTTGAAGATATGTCTTTGACCGCCTTAACCTACCATAATCTCCCACAAACTTCATATTTCTAATCTTCATTATTCTCGTTTCTAAATCCTGAGTTCTTAATCCAATCTTCTCCTTTATCCCCATTAATTCTGAATTCTCAACTTCACCAAAATCCACAGTAGGGACATCGTATATCATATAGTAATACTTCAAACTAATATCAAATATTTTAAATGATCGTTTGGTCATATATGCATGCTTCACCAAATTAACTAACCTGAATAGTTTATGTTCTCCTTTTCGTCCACACTAGCTAAGCTTGTCCATTTTAATACTTAATTTTCATCTCCACATGAACCACACTTGCATTCAAAAAATTAATCTATTTCTCTCTCAGCCCCTCCCTATATAACATCGCTCTCCACAGGTCAAGTATTCACATCTGTTCCGTGCAATGGAATCAAAGAAAGAACGGCAACTCTCTGCCCCTTCTCCTACTCCCCGCTCCGCATCCCGGTAATCTCTCCCTCGATCTTGATCACTGATTCGCTCTCTGCCCTTTCTCTTCTTAACAACATTGAGCTTGGTTGCAGGTGGTGGTCAAAGGAGACGGTGGCTGTTGTGACTGGTGCAAATAAGGGCATTGGTTATGCGTTTGTGAAAAAGTTTGCAGAGTCAGGACTCACAGTGGTCCTAACCTCTAGAGACAATTCTCGAGGGCTTAAAGCTGTGGAAACACTTTTGGCTCAAGGACTTGTTAATGTACACTTTCAAAGACTGGATGTGTCTGATCCTGCTTCAATAAAGTCCTTTGTTGCATGGTTGAAGCACAAATTTGGTGCCCTTGATATCCTAGTAAGCTCTCGTAATTTAAAATGAATTTTATGTTCTTACCAAACATTGTGTTAGAGTGGACTTCTCGACACTTTTTTTAGGGGACTTTTCGTCTCATTTGCCTTCCGGTGTTTTCTTTCACAAAATACGTTACCGGAAATTGATGAAAATTGATCTACAATTACTCTTCACATACGCAAGAGTTGTCTATTTTTCCCCATTTTAAGGATGTTCCAAATTGGTTTTTCTAATTTCTTATACAAGTTTCGAGGAAAAGGGTTCGAAAGTTTTGAAAATTAAAATAAATGTCTATTGAAGTTATGATTCTAAAGAAAAAGATATAACGATGTTTGATACTGCATATCAGAATTTTAATCTGAGTGAATAGTTGCGTATCTCCTTAAACCTTAGAGAGCCTAAATCCGAAAACTTTTGTGGGATGAATGGACTAACACTTTTCAGTGACATGTTATTGCCAACTACTATGAACATACATGGTTGTGAACTTATGATTCTAACATTATAGTCTACTATGGAATAAATTGTTCGTACCTAGTTAAAGGAGTTCATGTTAGGTACCTTTCTGTCTTTTGGGTAGTTAGGTTTCAGGGTCTGAATTATAAAACCTGATCTATTCTAAAAAACTGATTTACAAGTTTGGTGGCAGTGATGCCGTTTCAATTGTTGTACCAAACAAGATATGAAAATATTGTGTTTCAAATTTGATACCATTCAATATTGACAACTACTTCTATCTATAATATTTTGTTTCTTTGATGATAAGGTTAATAATGCTGCGGTTTCATTTAATGACATTGATGAGAACTCGATTGAGCATGCTGAGATTGTCATTAGAACCAATTTCTTCGGACCTAAGCTACTCGTGCAATCGCTCTTGCCCTTGTTTTCTTGTTCGCCTTCCAAAAGTCGCATACTCAATATTAGCTCCCGACTCGGACAACTCAATGTAAGTTCTTCTCCCCAGCAATAAGCAAAACTTTATGTTATTTTAGGATAACTTACATCTTGATTGCGACATACCCTTAATTGAGCTCCTTGGTTGGAAAACCACATAATCTACTTTTTACAAATCAAAATTGATATTCCACTTTAGACCAAACCTCCATAACCGGTTTTTCAAGAGGTGAAATATAAGAGAATAACATAGTGGGAGGGAAGAAGTTTATGTAGCCTTCCTCTTTTCCCAACGCCTATTTGTCCACTTTAACTAGCCGAAGCCAGAAAATATGTTAACTTTTTTCCATGACTATAATAAAATAGAGCGGTGTCGGTAAACACCTTTCATTTAGGAGATTTTGATTTATAGCATAATATGGCCCATACCATTTTTACGAGTTAAATTATGACCAATATTATAGATAAACTTTACAATAATATTCCCTCAAAAGAACTTTATAAAAATACGATATACTTACATAAAAAAATGTGATCCATAAATTTTGTAAAAGTTAAACTATGACCAACAAACTTTATGAAAATTCGATATAAAATTTATAAATTACGAGATGTTCAACAAGTTTTGTGAACCAAGTAAAAAAAAACAAGTTTTGTGAACATACACTAACACAAATTATATAGGAATCCATGTAATGACAACAATTTTATGCTATAGTATCTCTTAATGCGATAGAAAAAAGACATTACAAATTATAGTGTACATGTATTTAGTTAGTTCAATTATTGATGTACATTGTCTAATAAAGTGTATGGGTGTCACGAACATGCCTAGTTAAAAAAATGTGTCATTTATCATACAATTTGAGCGTATGGAAATTCAATCTTACGAGTTATAGCAAAATCATAGTTCTCGGTGTCTTTTTCTTTTTTTTTTTCTTTTTTTTTTTTTTTTTTTTTTTTTTGAGAATCCGGTATCTAATTTCACTATCAATTCTTTCATTCCCTAACTAATGTTTAGTACACCGGTTACGATATATTTAAAATTAGCTTTTTTAATTATGTTCAATAATCACAGAAGGTTAGGAATCCAAATATACGGGAGATGCTTGAGGATGAAGAAAGATTATCAGAGCAGCAAATAGATCGGATGGTATATATGTTTCTGGATCACGTAAAACAAGGAACGTGGCAGAGCAAAGGATGGCCAGAGCTATGGACCGACTACTCTGTTTCAAAACTTGCCTTTAATGCCTATTCCAAGGTCCTGTCTAAGCGTTACGAGGGACAGGGTTTGAGCGTGAATTGCTTTTGCCCTGGGTTTACCCAGACATCCATGACTCGTGGAAAAGGAAATCACACCGCTGATGATGCTGCAGAGTATGGAGCTAGGGTTGTTCTGCTTCCACCACCTCAACTTCCAACTGGGAAGTTTTTCATGGCAGGTTCAAATCTTGTATGTTCAAAGTTGTAGAGTCCACATTGTTGTAGAGTATCTTGAGAAGAAACAAGTATGGCCGGCCATAGATTACCTATGGGAACACTGTACACTATTCATATTCATGGTAGCATTGTTTATTTGACTATTAGTGTGAGTTGTTAAGGAAAATGTTATTTCGTAGTATTTGCTGACATAAAAACACATGGGTATCCTAAAAAAGTATATAGAATGGTCCAAAGACACGGTGGCTATTGTATGTAATAATTTTATGTGTCATGAAAAAGTTTGCAGAGCACCCTTAATATTCCCCTTCCAGTGACACCATTAAAATGATCCCTTCCCCTTCCAGTGACACCATAATGTAACTTTAGACTTTTTAGAACTACTATTCTATTTTGGCACAAATCTATAACACTGTCAAGTCAAATGGTATGTCCTGCAGTTAGGGTGGTAGCTCAAGTGGTAGAGCGTTGAAAGTTCCTGCATGAGGTCCCGGATTCAATTCCGGTTGACAACAAAAACGATTTCTCAAAAAAGGGTATGTCTTGATTTAGCAAAACGATTTAAGAATTTCAACATTTACATAAAAGTGTAAAGTCTTAATAAATCTACAAGATTACTAAAGGATTTTTAAAATTTTAAATCATTAATTTCGCTCTCTCCTCTCTCCTATTACCGAAGTGCAAGGAAAACATACTCTTTTAGCGGTATTAGATATTTCCTGCAGTGATCTCCTTCGCAAGAAAATAACTGCCATCTTTCGATTTTTTCATATGATCTTTTTCTTCGCTAAATCTCAATTAGCGGTACTCACAGCGGTTTCCTCCCTCGGAAGGAGACTGTTGTCTTATTTTTTTGAGTTTTTTAACTGTTGTCTAATAGTTATTGTCAGTTCTTCTCATCGTTCCTATCAAGTTGGATTTCTTAAATCTTTCACAAAATCCCTTTCATTAACTATTTGAACTCAAAAAATCATGGGTATGCACCAGCCAATTGATCTTGAGAAGAAGGTAAAAGTTTCTACCAAAGGAGTCTCTTTAGGAAGATTTAGTCGGCCAAATCCATAAACAAGGGAATCTTACAGGCCTAGATGTTTCATGAGTGGAAGAATCCTCTGGGCTTATCTATTGTCTCAAAGGATAACTATGTTTACCAATTTGTGTTTGAGAACCAGAAATCGATGGAATCCGTTTTCCATTTATTAGAGATCAAGGACCAAACTGCAATGTTGCTCAAACTAATGACATGGACTGAAGAGGTTAAGTGACCGTCCGATGCATTCTCCGGTGCTTCAGAAGCCGTCGATCAAGAGCTATCCGTTTTATTCAAATGTTAAGTCCAACAGTGTTGTTTTGATATTGGTTGTTACAAGCTTCAGTCCAGTCAGCTCCTTCGTGTGCTCTGATTGGTTGTTGCTTGTCATTACTGCCTAGTTGACAGCCTAGTTGGCTAGTTAGTTGATAACTTTTGGTTTATTACATTTTAGCCCCAAGCTTATATAAGCTTTGTATTTCTCTTTTTGTAATTGACTTTTGCTATTTGCAAATTCCATTTTTTCCTCATTTCTCTGCAACTATCTTCTTCTTCAATCTCTCTCTCTTTCTCTCTTCTTTTCTCTCTTCCTCCATTAACTCTGATATGGTATCAGAGCCAGGTTCTCTGTCCTATTAGTTCTCCTCATGTTGTAGATCTGCTCTTGTGGACTATTTCAAGTATAGTGAAGACTTATTTCTGAGACCTAGATGGATACGCCTAATCCAGCTAGTGGTGGTCACTCCGGCAACAGCTCCGGTGGTTTCTATGGTCATGAGTTCTCCAATTCTCCCTATTTCATTTCTAGCTCATAAAATCCTGGAGCTATTCTGGTCTCTCAACTTCTCACTGGTGAGAACTATTATTCTTGGAAGAAATCTATGCTAGTGGCTTTGCAAGCTAAAAATAAGCCTGACTTCATTGATGGTACACTTTCTCAACCTGAGACTGCTTCTGAATTTTTTTCTATTCGGAGGAGATGTGATTCTATGGTGATTTCCTGGCTGCTTAATTCTGTTTCTAAGGACATTTCTTGTAGTTTGGTTGGAATTTCAACTGCTAGAGAAATTTGGATAGATCTTCAAGAGAGATTTTCTCAAGGAAATCATCCTAGGGTTTTTCAGTTGACAGAAATGATATCTAGTCTTAAACAATGAGATAATACTATCACTGTGTATTACACTAAATTGAGAATTATGTGGGATGAGCTGTCTAATTACAAGCCTTTGCCTGCCTGCACATGTGGTGCTTTTCGTTTGATGAGACAAAGAAGAGAAGAAGAATACATTATGCAGTTCTTAATGGGTCTCAATGAACGGTATAAGGCAGTAAGAGAACAGATTCTTCTTGTTGAACCATTGCCTACACTTAACCAAGTTTATGCTAAAGTTGTGCAACATGAGAGGCAATTAGCCATTTCTGTTACTAAAGCTGGCATTCTACCTACTCCAAGTGTTGCAATGTATACTCAATCTTCCCATAATTCTCCACATCAACCTTCTTCCTATCCTAATCCTTCTGCTAGGTATTCTACCACTCCTAGCTACAAAAAGGTGTGTCATCATTGTGGAGACACAAGTCATGTCAATAGTAAGTGTTATAAGCTTCATGGATATCCCAGCCATTACAAAAATATACCTAAAGTTAACAGTGTAGTTACTGATTCTCCTACTTCAAATACTACACTCACTTTATCACCAGCTCAATGTCAACAAATTGTGTCACTTCTTAGCACACTATTACAGTCTCATGCTATTTTAGCTTCTCCTAATTCTCCTACTGAGGTCAATTCTATAAGTCCTTATGATTCCATCTCACATGTTATGGGTCTAGATTCTCCTCTACAACATCATTCAAAGTCAACACCATCATCTAGTTCTCATAATTCTACCAATAATCTCCACTTTATGGCTGGAGTTTCTAGCACTTTTTCCTTTCACATTGCTAAAATGTCACCTGATTTAGCTGCTCATTCTTGGATCATTGATACAGGGGCTACTGATCTTATGTGTTGTAATTCAACACTATTTTCTGAAATTCACCCTGTTGCCAACACTAATGTGCATCTGCCAAATGGCAAGTCCTCGGTGGTTTCACACATTGGGACAGTTTTTATTAATGACAAGCTTACTCTTACCAATGTTCTTTATGTACCTACCTTCAAATTCAATTTGATTTCAGTAAGTAAGCTTACTCAGTCATCTTCTTGTGTTTTTATCTGTGAACTTGATCAATGCACCTTTTATGCTAAACACAATGACTCCATTCATGGCATAGGTCACAAAGTTAATGGTCTATATTTGTTAGATACGATCTCTTTTGCTTCCAACACTATTTTGCATACTCCTGCTTCTTCTAAATCAGCTGTTTGGCATATGAGACTAGGTCATCCCTCTTTCAAGAAACTGAAACTGCTAAGTCTTCATATTGTAGCTTCTCTTGATCCATGTAATCTTACATGCACAGTCTGTCCTCTTGCAAAACATAAAAAACTTCCTTTTCAAAAACATAATCACATTTCTTCTCATGCCTTTACTCTCATACATTGTGACACTTGGGTCCATATAGAGTACCTACCACTTCAGGTCACAAATTTTTCTTGACTTTAGTGGATGATGCTACAAGGCACACATGGTTATTTCTAATGCATCACAAATCAGAAGATGGTACTATCTTAATGGATTTCTGCAGTTATGTTGAAACTCAGTTTGCAACTCCTGTCAAGAGGTTTAGAAGTGACAATGCCCCTAAGCTCCACCTAGCTGTTTTCTTTGCCAAGAAAGGAATTGTACATGAACTTAGCTGTGTTGAGACACCACAACAAAACTCATTTGTCGAGAGAAAGCATCAGCATTTGCTTAATGTTGCAAGATCTCTCAGATTTCAGTCAGGGGTGCCTCTTAGGTTTTGGGGTGAATGTGTGATGACAACTACTTATTTGATCAATAGAACCCCCAGTGTTAGATTACACAACAAATATCCATTTCACTTACTGTTTGGAACAGTCCCAGATTATGATTCTCTCAGAGTTTTTGGTTGTCTTGCATTTGCTACTACTTTGCACCAAGGAAGAACCAAGTTTGATTTAGAGCCTCTAGGTGTGTTTTTATGGGTTATGTGTTTGGAACTAAAGGATACAAGTTGTATAATCTTGACACCAAAGTGTTTCTTGTCTCCACACATGTAGTCTTTGAAGAAGGAATATTTCCTTTCTTGACTCACATTGAGTCTTCCTCTTCTTATTTGGACAATTTCTGCTTGCCAGTTTCAGTTACTGATTCTCCTCTTACACATTCAAATACCCCTTCAGTTATCACTCCACCAGCAGTTTTATCTCCTGCTTCTTCTTCTCCTGAGTCTTCTGCATCAATTCCAGAAACTTTGACTCCTTCTCTACCTCCAAGAAGATCAGGGAGACTTACTAGACTACCTTCACATTTGCAATATTATGTTCTCGACAAGACTTCTCAAACTGCTTCAGCTTATTCATATGATATTTGTGCTTTTCTTGTTCCACCAGCCACTTATACTCATCAAGGCTTTCTTTCTCAAATTATTGGTACTTATGAGCCTACCAAATATGCTGAAGCTGCCTCTAATCCAGCTTGGGTTGCTGCTATGCAGCAAGAGATTGCAGCTCTTGAAAAGAACAACACTTGGGATATTGTTTCTCTTCCAAATGCACACAAGGCTATTGGATGCAGATGGGTTTTTTAAATTAAGTACAAGGAAGATGGGTCTCTTGAAAGATATAAAGCAAGATTAGTGGCCAAAGGTTTCACTCAAACTGAAGATATTGATTATTTTGAGACATTTTCTCTAGTTGCCAAACTGCCTACTCTTAAGTGTTTAGTGGCCTTGGCTGTCATGAACAACTGGTTTTTAGTTCAGTTGGATGTGAATAATGCATTTCTTCATGGAGACTTGTTAGAAGAAGTGTATATGCAACTCCCTCCTGGTTATGTTCTACCTGCTTCATCTTCTGCTGCATTGTCCAATCCAGTGTGCAAACTTCAGAAAGCCTTATATGGTCTTATGCAAGCTTCCAGGCAGTGGTTTTTCAAGTTTAGTTCTACACTTCTTCATCTGGGATTTCATCATCAAGAGCCTGCCTCCAAGATTTTTGGCTGTCTTAGTATATGTTGATGACATTTTGGTTGTTGTAACTCAACATGAAGACATTAAGCTTCTCATTTCAGCTCTCAATAGTAAGTTTCAACTCAAAGATCTGGGCTCCTTGCATTATTTTCTGGGTTTTGAGTTCACTGCTTCTTCAGCTGGCTTGTTTATGAATCAACAAAGGTTTGCCTTGGAAATTCTAAAGTTCAGTTCATATGTCAATTGCAAGCCCACTTCTACTCCTTTGGTTTCCAATACTCAATTGAGCAAAGATGATGGTGCTCCTCTATCTGTGGATCAGGATAGTTATTACAGAACATTGATTGGAAAGCTGCCGTTTCTTTGTCATTCAAGGCCTGATTTATGCTACTCAGTTCATAAACTGAGTCAATTTGTTTCTGCACCTACAACAGTTCATCTTACTGCCTTAC
Organism: Linanthus parryae; assembly: GCA_023055425.1. Lineage (NCBI taxonomy): Eukaryota > Viridiplantae > Streptophyta > Magnoliopsida > Ericales > Polemoniaceae > Linanthus > Linanthus parryae. Next base: position 2,315,519 of record JALGPY010000024.1, read on the forward strand.
ATCATGTCCTCAGATATCTCAAAGGGACAGTGATTTATGGTTTACAGTTTTCTCCTACACTTTCTCTTCGTCTCACTACTTATAGTGATTCAGATTGGGGGGTTGTCCAGACAGCAAAAGGTCTACTTCAGGCTACCTAGTTTATCTGGGTAACTCTCTTATTTCTTGGAGGTCCAAGAAACAGCAAGTGGTCTCCAGGAGTTCAGCTGAAGCTGAATACAGAATTTTAGCTCACACTTCTTGTGAAATTCAGTGGTTACTACTTCTTTTCTCAGAAATGCATATTTCTCTTGCTAGCCTTACCCTGATTCATTTTGACAGCAGCTCAGCCATAGCCATTGCTCAGAATCCTGTATTCCATGATATGACAAAGCATATTGACTTGGATTGTCATTTGGTCAGGGATCTATTTCATATTGGAGTTCTTCAGCTCAGGCATGTCCCTTCCTCTTCATAGTTGGCTGATCTGCTCACTAAGTCTCTTCCAGGTCCTTTGTTTCACAGTTTGGTTTCCAAGTTGGTTATGAGATCTCTCCCCTGCTCAAATTGAGGGGGGATATTAGAGATCAAGGACCAAACTGCAATGTTGCTCAAACTAATGACATGAACTGAGGAGGTTCAGTGACCATCCGATGCATTCTCCGGTGCTTCTGGAGCCGTCGATCAAGAGCTATCCGTTTTATTCAAATGTTAAGTCCAACGTTGTCTTTTTGATATTGGTTTTTACAAGCTTCAGTCCAGTCAGCTCCTTCGTGTGCTCTGATTGGTTGTTGCTTGTCATTACTGCCTAGTTGACAGCCTAGTTGGCTAGTTAGTTGATAACTTTTGGTTTATTACATTTGAGCCCCAAGCTTATATAAGCTTTGTATTTCTATTTTTGTAATTGACTTTTGCTATTTGCAAATTCCATTTTTTCCTCATTTCTCTGCAACTATCTTCTTCTTCTTCAATCTCTCTCTCTTTCTCTCTTCTTTTCTCTCTTCCGCCATTAAATCTGATACCATTCGCAACCGTGGTTCCTCCATGGTGATCTCATTGTGACGAGGAAATGGGAGTCGTGGATGAAGGAGGTTAGCGATATGGACTTCTCAGAAACAAACCTCAAGATGCAAATTTGGGGTTTACCTATCGATTGTCAATCCTACAAGATTGAAAAAATATTGCAGCGTCGTTTGGCTAAGTCTTGGAAGTTACGGTGCCAAATAAAGGGGTGCTCGTAGAAAAGTGTATTCGAGATCTTGTCACTCTCGACTCTGCTGAACCCTTGCCAAGAGCCAAGAAGGTGAGTATTGAACAAGGAAGAGATGTCAAGTGTGTATTCGACATGAAAGGTTGCCTACTGTATGTGGGTTTTGTGGTCGAATGGGCCATGAACTCCGGTACAGTTATGAGGTTCTCAACTTAAGAGTCCCAGTTGAAAGTGTTCCAATCCTCTATGGTGGTGACTGGTTGACAGCCAAAGCCATGATCGGGTTCGTTTTGTTGATTAACAAAGATTTGTTGACGACATTCGGACTAGCCGCCCCTTCCATCAGGTTCAAAGGACACAGGAACGACGGAAAAATCTGTTCATGGAAGAGGTTATACGGGAGGCTCTTGAGGAGATGATGAATTTGATCAAGATCCAATTTCTGAAGAAGGCCAATTCCTAGTGAGACAACAAAAACAAGATTGTAGACGTGATATATTGATGGAACTTCATGATGTGGATAAGAGCAAAGATGAGGAGATCGACATCATGGAAGAGACACGCAGGCGAAGATGTGGTTATTTTTTTTCCGTTAAGACTCCAAAAAAGGACCTTAAATGCAAAAAAATACAGGTTGTGGCGGTGTAGGATGGAAGTGAAGACAATCCAGACATTTCAGAATCTACATTTTTGATGTAGGTTCAAGAACGGATGTAGCGTCCACCGGAGTTTCGAGGTCGCCTGAGTGATAATTTTCCGGAAACCCGACGGAGAGATAGAGCGGGGATGACAGAGAAAAGAGAATAAGGTGAAAAAGAAGAGAGAAGAAGGAGAAACTTGATATTAATTTTGATAAAATGAGAATGAGTATGATTTCTCTTTTTATAGGGTCGGAGCCAAATTGTAATTAACTAAAGTTGTTAACGGTTCTGCCGACTAAGCAACTGCGATATGAACCAATCAGAGGTGAGGAGAGAGCTGACTAAGCATCCACTTGGCTAACATACTACTAGATGAAATAGTTCCATTTACTCATTCAAATGGAACGAATATTGTAGTTGGACAACCCATATCATTCTCTTCCTCAGATGCTACGGTTGCTGATGCACCAAACTACACGACCACAGTTTATCACCCTTTGTACTTTAGTCCCAATTATACAACCAAAGTTTGGCACCCTTTGCACTCTAGTACTTACCAGACAACCACGGAAAGTCCCTTTCCCTTGAGAACAAGCTTGTCCTCAAGATTTGAAATGGGGAAACTGGGCCTTTAGCTTGTAGTAATCCTCCCAAGTAACCTCAGTGGGAGATAGATTGTACCAGAACTTGAACAGAAGAAGACTTACATTGCTTAACTAACTTCCTTTCCAAAATATCCACTGGCTCAACCAGAAATTGGCCTTCTGGGCCAACATTCGGAAGAGAAGGATAAGTTGAATAAGAGCCAATGGCCTTCTTGAGTTGGGACACATGAAAGACTGGATGAACTCTGGAAGTGTCAGGGAGTTTTAACTTGTAAGCTACCTTTCTCACTTTGAGTAATACTTGGAAAGGCCCATAAAATCTAGCAGATAACTTTTAATTGCTCTTGAGATGAACTGAACTCTTCCTGTAGGGTTTCAGCTTCAAGACATCCCAATCACCCACCTTGAATTCTCTCTCAGTCCTGTGCTTGTTGGCATAGATAGTCATTATTTCTTGTGCCTTGGACAAGTTTTCTTTCAACAAGTGAAGTATTTGAGATCTATCTCTGATGAATGTATCAACCTTAGGTGAACCAGTAGTGTTGAGTTGGTGGAAATTATAAGTTTTAGGAAGAAATTCATAGAGGTCCTCAAAAGGTGTGAGCTGAAGAGCAGTGTGGTAATTTGTATTATACCACCACTCAGCTAAACTCAACCACCTCACCCAATTCTTGGGTCTGCCTGTATTTAAACACCTGAGATATATCTCCAGACACTAGTTCAACCTCTCACTCTGACCATCAGTCCGGGGACGATATACTATGGTGTGCTTGAGAGTAGCACCCATAAGCTTGAATAAGGAATTCAAAAGTGGCTAAGGAAGATTGTGTCCCTATCACTGACAATGGAGTCAGGAAGACTATGGAGTTTCCACACACTTTGAAAGAATATTAGCCACACTCTCAGCAATATAAGGGTGGGCTAAAGCAATGAAATGCCCATACTTAGACAATCTGTCAATTACAACTAAAATAGTAGTCTTACCCTCTTAATTAGGTAGCCCCTCCACAAAGTCCATGGCTATGTGTTCCCATGGCTTATCAGGAATAGGAAGTGGCTGCAACATTCCAGGGTAAGGTAAGTGCTCAGTCTTCATCCTTTAACGGATGTAACAATATTTCACCCACCCCTTCACCTTTTTTTAAGTCGTAGCCATGTGAACAACGGTTTAACTCTATTTTAAGTTCCCAAAATTCTAAAATGACCCCCACTCCTTTGTCATGTAACTCCTTAATGATTTGTGATCTAAGGGTGGTGTGAGAGCCCACATATAGAAACTTATCTTGCTTAAGCACCCCATCATGCATGAATAACCCAGAAAATGAGTAAGGATAAATTGCCAAAGCTGTCATTTTTTCTTTCACCCAACTGTCTTCCTTGTAGCTTTCCTTGAGGTCTTGTAACCATTTAAGAGTGCTAATAGAGATAGTTGCACACTGGGCTTATTCCACATTGTCCACTGTAGCCCTCCTAGATAAAGTATCCGAGAGAAGGGCCAAGTGGTGTTTGTTGGCCAAGGTTAGTGAGATTAAATAAGATATTTAACCCGGTAACTTAGGCTAAAAAAGGTCTGCAACTACGTTCTCTTGCTCTTTTTTGTATTGAATGTCATAATGTAGCCCCAAAAGATTAAATATCAATTTTTTTTGCTTTTATACATTAGTGAGATTCTTTTCTAGAAGGTACTTCAAGCTATGATGAACAGTCTTTATAATGAACTTAGTCCTTCCAAATAAGTCATCCACTTGGAAACAACATTCACAAGAGCTAATAGTTCTTTTTCATAAGTGGATAAACCCAAGTGTTTAGCAGCCAAGGCTTTACTGAAGTAAGCTAAGGGTTTATGTTGCTGCATTAGCACAACTCCAATGCCATCATAACATGCATCAGTCTCTACAGAAAAACCTCATTGAAGTTAGGTAAAGAGAGTACAGGGGCAGTTACCATAGCCCTCTTGAGTGTTTCAAAAGCTGAAGTGGTCTCATTATTCCAAGAAAAACTCCCTTTCTTAAGTAACTGAGTCAGAGGCCATGCTATAGCACCATACTCCCTGATGAACCTCCTATAGTACCCAGTGAGACCCAGGAAGCCTCTGAGTTCTTTATTATGTTTTGGGCTTCTTTTTTACTGATAATGTGGCCTAGATACTCCATTGATTCCATTCCAAATGAACACTTACTCAGTTTTTCATATAGCTAGTGTTGCCTCATTGTCTCAAATAACATCTGTAAGTGTTGCGGATGCTCATCCATAGTATTACTATAGATAAGAATATCATCAAAAAATAGTAGCACCATCTTCCTAAGATAGTCTTTGAACACCTCATTCATAAGACACTGAAATGTGGTTGGAGTATTGGTCAGGCCAAAAGGCATTACCTTAAACTCATATAGACCTTGGTAAGTTCTAAAAGCAGCTTTGTAGATGTCATGCTCAGCCATTCTTACATGCTGATACCCTGCCTTTAAGTCCAACTTAGTAAATAGGACAGCATCTTTAAGCTCATTTATTAACTCATAAATTACTGGGATGGGAAATTTATTCTTGATAGTTTTGTCATTAAGACCCCTGTAGTCTACACAAAACCTCCATGTGCCATCTTTTTTCCCAACTAGCAGCACATAAGGAACAAATAGACTAGTGCTCGGTTGAATGGTGCCACTTTGCATCATCTCTTCTTTCCCATTTCATTCTTCTGCAGGAATGTGTACCTATATGGACTTAAACATACCTGATTAGCCCCTTCCTTAAGTGGTATTTTATGGTCATGTTCTCTCTTAGGTGGTAATTCTGTAGGTTCAGCAAAAATGCTTGGTATTTTTGTAGGAGCTCTTGGAGTTGTTGTGATACTACATTGCTTTCTTCAATTGCACTAATAGTGTATAGTTGAGCTGTTGGAACTGGAGAGTGAAGACTGCAAAACTTTTGGATCACATTCAGTTTCACTTCTGGGACAACATTGGTGTTGCTGCTAGCTGGTAGCACTACTTCCTGACCTTATAATTGAATCCAAATGCCCTGGTGTTGAAATCTAATGAAAAAGGACTAACCTCCTTCAGCCATTGAGCTCCCAAAGCCAAATCACATCCACCAAGAGGAAGAACTATTAAATCAGTTTGTATGGTACGTTTCTGAAGTTGTATTTTCACTTGTTGACACATACCACTGCTGTAAATTACACTCCCATCATCTACTAACACCATCATTGTTTTAGTCTCCTCAATCTTGCAATCAATTCTCCTAGCAGTTTGTTGGTCAATGAAATTGTGTGCTACCTGTGTAAATCAGTATGTGCACCAATTTTCAATTGATGTATCTTTATATTCTGATAGTGTCTGCAGCTGTAATTCCAGACATGGCATGTACAGAGATTCTGAGAGGTAGTTCTTTCTCTTCTGTCATTTCCTCTTTTGGAATGTCCTCCTCTGAGCCTGTAGTATGTTCTATCACTTCCTCAGTTTCCATCTCTTCCTCATTCCCTATTAACAGGATTAAAGTCTTCTTTTTGCATGTGTGCCTTGGGGTGTAAGCCTCATTACAATAGAAGCATAAATTCTTGTCCCTTTTTTCTTTTATTTCTGCAGGTGAGAGTCTCCTAAAGCTAGGAGTAGAGTTTTTGGACTCCATTTTCCCTTGCCACAAAGTCCTAGCTTTAGTTTTCAGCCAATTAGTACCCCCGTTGTTCTACTTGATCTACCCCTTAATGTTGTTTTGTATGTTCTGCTCGAGAGAATTCACATATACTTCTTGTAGCCTAGCCATTGCCTTGGCTTGTGAGATAGTTTGAGAAAACTGAAACTGGACAACACTTTGTAGATCAGTTTTGAGGTCACTAAGAAAAATTTTGATGAAATATTTGTCGTCCATACAAGGAAACATAGCCTGAACTCCTGGCCTCAGAGCTTCAAAACTTCTTTTTGATGTTCTAGCATAGTGGTTTGCTGCATCAATTTGCTGAATTCCCCTAACAAATTTTCATGGCCAGGTTTAGCAAATTCAGCACACACTAACTCACCAAATTGAGCCCACGTCAGTGTTTCCAGTTCTGCAATCTCTGACCTAAACCACCTCTCTGTCTCCCCTTCTAAATGTAGAAAAGCTAGTACCAATTTCTTAAGGTCATTCATCTTGTAGATTTGAAAATATCTATCAACTTTTTGTAGCCAACCAACAGGATCTTGTCCACTTAATTTAGGGCATTCCAGTTTTGGTAATGGTATACTTACGTTAGTGTAATTTCTAACACATACAGTTTCTTCCTCTTTGAGAATTGATTTAGATCCTGAATTATGCATAATATCAGGTCTCCAAAACAATCCATCACCTGAAGATTCAAAAATTCCAGGTTCCATTTCAGAACTAGCACATGATTTCTCCTTATTCTTAATGTTTCTCATGATCTTATATCCAGTCATTAATTTGCAAAACTGTTCATCAAATTTCTGCTCAATCTTCTCAGTTCCAACATCTAGTTCTATTTTTAAATTAGAAGAGATTTAAGCAATTTTATGGTTAATACCTTCGTCGAGATTCACAATCTGAAATCGGAATTCATCCATGGTGTTAACAACGTCGTTGAGCCGTTCGTCCATGACCTCAATCCTTGCTTCTGGATCTTCGGAGTCCAACCTCTGATCCTTCTTCGTGGTTACCATTTCTTCCCAGGTAAGGTTTGAAACCTGACTCTGATACCAACTTGTAGCGTCCACCGGAGTTTGGAGGCTGCCTGAGTGATAATTTGCCGGAAACTTGACGAAGAAATAGATTAGAGATGAGAGAGAAGAATGTGAAACTGAATGGAGAAGAGGGAGAAACTTGATATTAATTTCGATAAAATGAGAGTGAGGACAATTTTCCATTTATAGGGTCAGGGCCAAATTGTAATTAAGTAAAGTTGTTAACAGATCTGCCGAGTCAGCAACTGAGATCTGAATCCACCAATCAGAGGCGAGGAAAGAGCTGACTAAGCATCCACTTGGCTAACATACTACTAGACGACACCGTTCCATTACTCATTAAAATGGAACGGCTATTGTAGTTGGCCGGCCCAGATCATTCTCTTCATATATTCGGTGACTACAAGATTCTCCAGGTTTTCTATCACGGCCTGGAACGTCCCAACCATGATTTTCTAAACAGGGAAGTAGGTGGTAACTTCTTATATACAGTTGACAAGAATGGAGCATATGCTTTGGTGCAACAGATTGAAACACATGATGCTCAGTTCTCTGACTCTAGGAGGTTGTCCAAATTTCCCTAGCCAAATAACGATGAGTTGAAAGATGGGATCACGAAGATGGTATCTGATATGGCGAAGCATGTTTATCAGGACAAGAAGACTGTGGCTCCAGTAGAGGAGCAGGATTTTGATGCAGCTTTGACTCAAGCTGCTAATAAGGATATCAGCTATGTGGGGGCACAGGGACAGCGCAACTGGAATCAAGGGAATTATAGGCCAGGGACCACAGATCATCCAGGATTCAGGTATGGGGATCAAGCTGGAGCTTCATATGCGCCCGATTTTCAGCACAGGCCAGTTGCTCAGGCGCCACCACCACCACCAGCTGTAGGCCAGAATGCTGAGATGGCAGATCTCAAGAATATGATGTACCAGATGGGAAAGAACGTAATTAACTTCACTTATCAGGTGTAGACATTGACAGCACATTTGCACATCACGAAGACCTCACTTCGTAACTTGGAGGTGCAGGTAGGACATATTGCCACTCAGCTCCCCTCTAGAGCACCAGTGTCCTTGCCATCTGATACTGAGAATGTTCGTCAGGTTAATGCTGTTACCACTCGTAGTGGGATTGTTCTTGATGATCCCCCATATCCGAGCCACGTCAGAGTTGAAGCCTCAAAGGCTAGGGAGCATGAGATTTTTGACAAGACCCCTTTCATGATCCCCCAATCAAAGGGCGTGACTCCACATGTTGATGATGAGGTAACACCACCGAACCCCCAATGTCTAAGAATCTTCCATATCCTCTTAAGGAAAGAAAAAAGAAAGATGACTCTGAAGAGTACAATAGATTCATGTCCATATTTTCGAAATTGCATATCAATGTACCTTTGATTGAAGCAGTCAAGATGATGCCTAAGTATGCAAAATACATGAGGGATGCAATTTCACGGAAGAGGGCGGTGCCAGATTTTCAGACAGTGGATTTGTCCGAGCAGGTAGAATCATGTGTTTTGCATGGGTTGCCGCAAAAACAGAAGGGTCCGGGAAGCTTTGTGATAGAAGCTAACTTGGTAGGAGCTTACACGGGACATGCCCTATGTGATTTGGGGGTCTAGTATTAATTTGATGCCACTTTGAGTCTTTCGTAAGCTGGGAGCTCAAGCTCGTTACACATGGATCAATATACAGTTTGCTGATAAATCTTGCAAAAGCATATGGAGTGGTGGAGGACATGCTTGTGAAGGTAGGGGATTCTATTATCCCCGCATATTTTGTTATTCTTGAGATGCCTGTGGGAGATGTTCCGATCATACTGGGTAGGCCCTTTTTGGCCACCGGTAGGACTCTCATTGATGTTGAGAACGGTGAATTGATAATGAGGTCACGTGGGAGATTTTATGGGTTTTCAAGACGAGTCCAAAACAGGCTCAAGAGAAGACACAGTTTCCAGTGTTTCGTGCAAGTAGTGCACGAGAATTCAAAGGTGGTTCATGTTGAGCCAACAAATTCAAAAGCTAAGGTTCACAGAGTCGTGTTGAGGATCCAGCAGAGGAAGCTGGATGAGAGGGAACAGGGTGCCAAGCCACCTGTTTAGGGGCAATGAGGTAATTTGGTAGCGGCCGTTGACCTTAATTTACAAGCGCTTATTGGGAGGAAACGAAATGTATTTAGGTAGTTAGTTTTTTTGTCTTATTTTGTTATGATAAGTCGTACATGATTTTGAGAGTTGAGAGAGAGTGGTTTAATATTTTCTATGAGTGTGCAGGACACAGGTACCCAGGAACCCTCCGGATTCCCCTTCTTGATGCGTATGCACGACGTTGCACGCAAAACGAAGAACAACGAGCTCATTTGAAGAGCTATGCTTGAGAGAGAGAGGTTGCTCGAGGTCGAGGAGTGGCTTATTATCTTAGAGTATCATGGCAGCGAGTTGTTGTACCGAGTTTGCACGCATCGGAATCCGGAGAGGAAATCACGGTTCAAGAGCTTAAGGGACTAGATTCATGCACAAGCGAGTGGATTTTAGAAGAAACATAAAATTCCCTGGAGTTTGGGATTTTTTAGTCAAAAATGGATTCCTTGTCAAATATGGAGTCCATCAGTGCAAGAATAACGCAAAACGGATGCCGGATGAAGAAGTTAGAGCAAAAACAAAATGGGGGGGGGGGGTTCCAGGGCATTTCGGTCCGAAATAAAAATAGCCATCTGTTGTAAGATTTCAAAACATTTCGGGACGAAATGGGAAGCATTTCGGGCCGAATTATGCTATATTTCGGGCCGAAATGCCCCCCATTTTGGACGGAAATGGTCGGGGCTGCTCTTTAGTGGGGGGCATTTTTGATATTTTGGGCGTTGAATATAAACCAAAAACCGGGTTTCTAACCCTCCCCACTTCATTTTCGGATCAAAAACCCCTTTCTTCATCTTCTTGCTTTCAAAACCTCAAGAACACCAACACACTCAAAACCCAAAACTCGTCCGAATTGAGAGATTTTTGTTGGGTTTTTCTCTTTGCAATCCCAACTAACGGTTTGAGTGTGGGGGAAAACAAAGTCTCCACGAACACAAAATCTTCCGATTCGTCAACTTGGATTAGGATTCGGCCTTAACTCAAGAAAAGTGTTTTGACGGGGACACCTAGGAGCACAAGGAGGTACATTTGCCTCAACTTGCTTTTATTTACGAAAAATTGGTCGACCAATCGGTCCATTCTTGACCAATTTTTTGCAAAACCGGTCCCGTAAGATTAGTACTCTGGGACCGTAGGTACCAAACTCTTTCTCTCGCTTTAATTCTTGCTCAGGCACTCTTAGGGCTTAAACTTTCTGGCAAATTATACTTGCTTCTTACTTGTACCCTCCGTTATTTGGTTTGGTTCACTGTTAAACCTCACGTGCACTCGTTTTTATTTTTCTCTATCATAATATCCACATCCGGTAGTGCTAAGAGGAGACGGGGAATAGTTATTGATGATCATCACGTCTTCCATCCCGAGGAGGATGTAGTTATGAGGGAGGGGGAAGAGGAGTTGAACGAGGGAGACGGTTCTGGAAACCGACGCCAGGTGCCTCCGTCTCCAATTCTTTATGCACTGAACCAGGATATGCCTCCACTTCCGGATATTGGGTTAAGGGGTAAGGCTCCTAAAGAGGTTGATCCAGGTGCTATCTGCAATACAAAATTCTAAAGCTTCAGGTTCGTTAGTGCGAATGCCCATAAGGCATATTACACTGACGCGTTCCTGAAGAGGGTAGGGACTCATGAAAAATCCTTCCCGCCAAGCGATAATATGCCGAAAAACTTAAGGATCTCTTCAAGAATGAGAGGCTAGATAGGTGGTTTAAGATTTGCAAGAAGTCTAGCTCCGCTCTTGCAAGAGAAATTCTTGTAAATGCTCGGTTCTATGACGAGGGAGAGGGTGATGTTCAGAGGCAAGTGTATTACCGGTGAGCCTATATAGTTCTCACGCCTGAGACTATAGCGGCCTCTATGAACTTCAAGCCTCTAAAGGAGGAAGTTTGATCCTACCATGAGACCATTCGGAGGTTGGATGATGTTGAGGTTGTGAGCGCCTTTTTCTTTGAGGGGGTGCCTAGAGTGGGGTGGATTGAGAGACCCACTTTACCTGAGTAAAATGTTTCTAGGAAACTCGTACTTTCACGTGCGAGGTGGTTGTGCGAGCTTCTTGAGAACTGGGTTCTCGGTGTTACCGCTCAACCCACATAATTCTTCCAGCTTTGCACCATGGCTTACTCTTTGTGGAGCGCTAAGCGTATTAATGTCCCGTACTTCATTTATCATTTTCTTATGGAGAGGATTGTACGCTCTAACCGTAGATCTTTCGGTCAAACTTTCCTTCTTTTAAAGCTAGCACAAGATGCTAAAGCTAATCTGATTGTTTTAGAGTATGACTCCACGGGCAAGAATAAGACCGATGCAGCGCGCAGGTGGGAGAGAATACAAGAACCCCTGAAAGTCCAGAGACCTATTACACCCCCACAGCCTAGGAGAGATGAGGCTAGTAGCTCGGGCTCTAACATCGAGAGCAAGCTTACCATGATCACCCACATGCTGGAGTCCCAGAGGCTCCAAGCTGATGAGGATAGAGCTAGGTCTAGAAGACAGTTTCAGCATATCCGGAGTAGTCAGCGCCAGCTTGGACGAGGTTTAGAGAGGTTGAGTTTGGATTGTGCTGAGCAGGGAGGCTGGATTCAGGACTTGGCCGCAACGACCAATGTCCAGTTGTAGCACCCGCATACCTACGATGGACTGTTCCATTACCTGTCTGATGTATACCCAGAGTCCAGTCCGAACGTCCGAGCTGAGGACGACACGGCAACTCACTCCGACTAGACCCACCATCCCTATGCTTAGGCAGCCGAGTCCTCTTGATTTCACTTTATTTTTCGTTTAGGACAACGAAGCGCTTACGTGTGGGGGGATTTTTAGCTATACACTAGTTAGATATTGCATAGCCTTGTTACATGTAGTTTAGTAAGTCAGTTTGCATGTATATGTCAGTCGGTTAGATATGTGTTTGCATTTGCACGTTTATTTATGCACTATATATATTTGTTTGCACTTTTATTTATTTAGTCCACCTACCCTATGTTGTTGTTAATCGAGTTGGCCCAAGCATATAGAGTTAGGAAAATTAAAACGAAAACAAAGCAAAAATTAAAGAATTGGAAAACCCTAAAAATTGAATATTTTTTAGAAAGGGCAATCGAAGAGAGTGAATGTGGAGAGGACCCAATGATAGGTATTCCCTAGGGAGTAGGAAAATCTGAGGTGAGGTAGATGCTAGAATCTGGAGTAGGAAGGCTACAGAGCCAATGCACTTTAGAATTGTGAGTAGATGTCTCTCATACTAGTTATCCTACTAGCGCTACGCCACAAGCACTTAGGTAGTCGTCAACCCTCCTCGTAGTGGCAACAGAACAGCTGTGCGAGTGATTTTTATGGGAGCCTCACGTCCCGTCTCACAACCTAGGTCCACTAGTTACCCCAATTCGATCCATTTACCCCTTTTATTCACATCCTCTAGCCTAGGAAGCCTTTCCTTGTGACTTGCATCACTAGTTAAAATGGTCCCTTCCTATGCGTCATGATAGACGGAGTAGAGTTAGGGAGGTTCGATGAGTGTGAGATGATTTGATACATCTTGAGTGGATTCTCTTACATGTCGTCTTTTGAGGGGATGTGAGGGTGAGTTAGAGACGGTAGCACACTTAGGTGTGGCGGTGAGTCGTGTCCTTACACCGCGATCAGAGGTGGAGTGCCGTAGTGCGTGATATTCTTTCCGCACATCATGGGGTCGGGGTTGGTTGATCTTATAGGAGGTCGTGCTTATACTTCATTAATATTCTCTATATCTTAGGTGATGAGGAGGATCGGTTGGAAAAGCACGTTTACACATTGACTACTGGGTTTTTGATATGCTTTACATTGAGTGTGGGGGTGTCGACATATATTTGATTTGATATTGGATCTCCTCAGATATTACTATCGCTAGTATTCGCTCCATGAGATTTGTTATATATATGGGAAAAACAGATATTAGAAAAAAAACAGAAATTGAAAGTGAAACGGAATAAGGAGCTGAAATTGAACTTCATGAAGACCGGGGAGATTAGCTATGGATCTTGATCACTTCTTCACATTTGTGACCGCGAGAACTGCGTTGCACAAAGATTGAGGTAATGAGGGCCGGATTAGTTAGCTTTGGTGGGGTTCCTTAGATTTTGGTGAGGGAGTGTGAGAATCGGATTTTGTGAGATATATCATGATGTCTAGGACTGCCCTTCTAAATATCTTATCCTACCCATCCTAAGCCGTCAACATTTTAACCCGTGGATAAATAGCTCGGATGGTAAGTGCAAGGGATACGTTTGATGAGTGTGCGGAAGCAACTTATTTTCTATTTGTTCCCGTTCTGTCTGACGAAACTAGCTGCAAGTTCTACCGATCACTAAAGTTATAGAATCTTCTAGGGGATGTGAGAGTCTTATGACATGCCGGTTTATTCTTCGAGATTGCCCAATCTCTCCTAAAAATAAAAATAAATGTGTTCTTTAATTTATTGCATTGTGCATACATGATTTGCATTGTATATATCATGTAGTTTGCATCGTCGTGTCTTTGTGTATTGAGTCGTGAGTTGTGTTGGCTAGCGGGAAGTAAAGTATGCAAATTGGGGGGGGGGGTATGCATTGGTTTGGTTTTGGTATGTATGCAATGTCTCAAGTGTGGGGGGTTTTGAGCGTCATTGTTGCTCGGGACGAGGAAGAAGGTAGTGTGGGGGAATTTGATAGCGCCTTTTAGGAGCTGTATTTCTTTAGCGTTTACCACATGTTTAAGAGGTTTTTGGAGAGTTTTGAGCCTATTTTTTTTGATATGAGCATGATTTATCACTTGTTACTTCATATGTGTAGTGTTAGTCCAAGCATGTTCTTTATGTTGAGTTATGCTTAATTTGTTGGATTTAATCGCTTGGTATAGTTGTTGTTTTTGTCTTTGACATGACATAAGGTTATTGGAGTGATTTGGAATCAAGAGCATGAACTTTGGAAGAAAGGAAGGGCAAGGAAAGAGGCTCGGGAACCCAAAAGGAATAGAAGTTGAAGAGGAGCAGCCCAGACCATTTCGGCCCGAAATGAGCCCGATATGGTGCCCGAAATAAGGCATATTTCGGGCCGAAATGCTAAGCATTTCGGGCCGAAATAGGCGGATGAGATGTGCGGATTTTTGGGGAAAAAATGCAATTTTTGAAGATTTAGCTTCCCTACTTCAACCTAAACACCGGAGGAACGTGAAGAGACTTCAGTTGTGAGCCAAGAACACGAAGGATAGGAAGAATAACACGTCGGGAGCATCAACAAGCAATGAGACGAGCCCGGATCAACACTTATCGCGATTTTTAGGGCTAGATCTATTTTCTCTCTATTTCTTGTATGAACTATTCAAACGAGATGTTGATTTGTGTTATGAGTAGGTAAACTCCTACCTAGGCATCTATGGAGAGCCTAGGGTTTATGTTTTGATGATATTTTCCGGATTTTGGATGAACTTTCATGCTAGGGATATGATTCAATGAAGTTTGTTTTGGTTTTTCATCATGTTGAGTTCTTTCATTGACAAGCTATAACTAAGATGTATGATGTTGGTTATCTATTTCTTCATGAAATCATAAGCTAGGCTTAAAGACGATCGTAGTAGTTAAATAGCGTGTTTATTGTGCTTAATCCTAAGTAATATAGGAGTCATGACCCGAAATTACTATATAATTAGTCAGTGTGTGAAAGCAGCTCTAACCTAGTTGGGATGATTAAACAAGATCATTCTTAATCAATGAGACTGAGAAGTGAGTTGAGTATGAATGGCTAGAAGAGGGTATATTCAGTAGGATATTGTGAAGTGTACGTATGTAATGGTCTGAGAGGACATTATTCTGTGAACTATTGTTAGCCTACTGGAACATAGCGGTAGTTGAGTTGGCCTGAGAGGGACAAGTTGTTATCAATGCTATTACCATTACCAAGCTTAGCTAACTAAGAGTTGTCGTGTTAGAACATGGAATCCGGAATCGTCAAAACTACCCTAGGTGATCTATAGATTGCCTAATTTCTCTCCAATAGTTTAATCTAAATCAATTATTTTGCTTAATTCTATATTTAGTTTCTAGTCACTTGATTGAGGGTGACAACACTTCAATTGCAAACCTTTTTACCGGTTACTAAGTAGGTTAAAGTAGTCGTTAATTTATAAAAGTAAGCACCTTCGCTTGGGTTCGATAACTCGAAGTCCTAAATAATTCATTATATTACTTGATTGTATACTTGTACAACAACGCGGTAATATAGACGCGTCAAAAAACTGTCATGAAAATTAATTAGGCGTCTTTATCCGGGCCAGGGTCAACCTTGGAAAATTATTGGTGATTTTAATGAAATAACCTCACAAAGAAAGAAGCGTGGTGTACGGATGCGAAGTTGGAACCAGATTTATGATTTTTGTGCAATGCTTAATGAATGTGGCTTAAGGGATTTGGGTTCAAAGGAAGCATGTTTACCTGGTCAAATTGAAGACCCCGTCCTCATCATGTTGCGGAGAGACTAAATAGAGTGGTTGTTACAGGTGGCTGGGAAAGTTTATTTCGGAACAGCGGTGTTGGAAACCTTAGCACAAATGGTTCGTGAAGGGTTGTACAGTAGGTAGAAATACATGATCAATACTCTAGAAGGAGGGGGGTTGAATAGAGTATGCAAACTTTTGCTAAAATTGTAAGAATAGTGGTTTCAAAAGATTTGTAAAGAGATTCAAGGCCTTGAAATGAGTTTCAAGCCCTTGGAATGAAAACAGTTAGAGGCTGAAAAGAGTAAGTCTATTTCAAGGCCTTGAAATGAGTTTCAAACCCTCGAAATGAAATTGTTTGAATGCTGCAAAAGTTCTAAGTATGGAACTGAAAAGTAAATGCAAGAGACACAGGATATATAGAGTTCAGTCTACTTGGAACCACGTCTCTACCTCAGGGATCTTCTCCCTGCAGGATTTTCAACACAATTATTATTAATCCACAGCCAAGACCTAGTTCTCAAGTATAGAGATATGCCTTACTCTGTTACATCTTGTGGTTCTCACTACCTTATCTAGTGTTGGAATAGGTTCCTTAGAGGCAATCTATCTTTAGTATGAACGATGTTTTGGCTAGAATATTCATTTATTAATTATGGTAATATTTAATATAATGAAGTCCTTAGATACAATGTGTTGATTATCTTAAACATCCCTAGTCCGTTATATTGATTAATAGGACGATCAACTATAGACTAGTATGTGTAGAGATTGATATGGAGATATAAGGTCTAACACATGGGTATGCATGTGGATTAATGACATACTGGATTGACCCACAACGAGAAGGATACATTAGATTATGTCAAAGTCACAATCGCTTCTTGTAGTGCTAATAATATTGTAATCCTTAGACTTGAAGTCACTAGATAATCTAGTTGTGGAATATCATGCTTTGATGTTTTCCAACGTTGCGCCTTAACCGGTTAACTATAAAGATAGTTATCGGGCATGATAAGAGCAAGTTTAGAGATCGTAGTGACGTAGAGAAGATTTTTACCTCCAACATAATGGGAGCAAATATGGGCCACTCGAGGGATGGTGCTTATAGGAATGTCTGGCCAGAATCAGATAAATCAATATGGAGATATTGATGTTAACCTTGCTTGGGCAACAAGGAAGGAGTAAGGGGACTAGGGCCGAAACCCTAGCCGCCCGCCCCGCCCTTGCGCGCCAAGCAAGGCCGCGAGCCTCTAGGCGTGCGGCGGTCCTAGGGTTCGGGCCACTTGTTGGCTTGGGCCCTTTGGACCGTTGTAAAACCCTAGTTACCCAATTTCATTAAAAGTAAACAAGCGCCTTAAAATTGGTTTTAACTGTATTATGTGCTTTATTCCATGGTGGATGGATATGGCCTAGGATTGTGGATGTTTATTGTTTTGTGGTTTGGTGTACGGCCTGCGAGCTGATCAAATTAATGTAATAATTAATTAAGTTTTACGGCCTGCGATTCGTCCTTTTCTCCTCGACATGTGAGGCCTTTGTTATTTATTTATTCTAGATGTTAGGCTTGAATTAGAAATATTTAGATGATAGCCAAGAACATGGAGAAGAAGACCGGAGAACCAAAGGAGCCAAAAGACATCCCTAGACGCGCAGCTATGGTGGAGCAGATGGAGATGAGCTCGGCACTTTAGGGCAATTAGATATTATCATTGGCTTGATAATATCTTTAGTCTAGGGGCCATATCCATGCCACGTTTTTTATTTTTGTGGATGTTTATTATTCATGCCTTGTTATTTATTTTGTGTGTATGGCGCTACAAGCAAAAACGATAACAAGATAATTATAAACAAGGTTGGTCTTTTATTGTGGATGGCCCAATCCAAATAAGTAGACCATGTTGATAAGATCAACCAAACAACTTAAAAGAAATCCTTCAATTAAATATTGCGTTTTGCCTTCTCTTGCCAAAACACTCTTCATGATCATGGCCTATTGAAATTCGGGCTTGCCAAAGCAAGGCGATTTTAATTTTTCATGATGTGTTGCGGACGACGCAAGCTAGTAATGCGTGTATGTTGAAAGCAAGAGGTTGGACGCAACTAGGCAAGAGTCAATTGGATTGATGAGCTTAGAGGCATGACAATTATGAGTTATCCAATTGGATAAAGAATAAAAGGAATTTATTCACCTAATTGGACCAAGAGTTGCATGGAATGCAATTGGAATGGTTCCGACCTAAATAACCAATTCTTGGGTGACTTGCCAAAGCAAGCTCAAGAAGAAGTGAAAAAGGGATCTTGGACCCACTAGAAAGTATAAAGATATTTTCCGCTTTAATAGTGAGGGCTATTGATCCGAGAAAAATAGTGGGAGCTATATTTAATGATCTAGCCATTGTTAAATATAGTTAAATTGTTCAAAATACTAAATTGCATATTTCTCGTTTTGTAGAATTCCAAATGGCAAACAACAACGCATCGAGTTCATCCCTACGATCTGTCCTTGAGAAGGATAAATTGTCTGGAACAAATTTCCTTGACTGGTACAGAAACTTGAGGATTGTCCTCAAGCAAGAAAAGAAGCTGTACGTCTTGGACACTCCAATTCCAGACCCACCACAAGATGAGTCTCTGCTAGCGGAAGTAAGGGAACGTCAGAAACATATTGATGATTCTAATGACGTGACTTGCCTCATGCTTTGCACCATGACTGGTGAGCTTCAGAAGCAACACGAGAACATGGAAGCCTATGATATGATCAGACACTTGAAACAATTGTTTCAGGAACAGGCAAGGCATGAGCGCTATGAGGTGTCTAAAGCGTTGTTCAAAAGCAGTCTTGTAGAAGGGAATCCAGTAGGCCCTCATGTACTCCGAATGATCGGGTACATAGAGAACCTTGAGAGACTGGGGTTCCCACTCGGGCAGGACTTGGCGACTGATCTCGTCTTGCAATCGTTGCCTGACAGTTATAATCAGTTCATTATGAACTATAATATGAATGAGATCAACAAGTCTTTACCAGACCTATTGAACATGCTAAAGACAGCTGAGCAAAGCATCAATAAAGGCAAGGGAAAAGCCATAATGATGGTACACAAGAAGAAGGGCAAGTCAGTTGCATCTACTTCAAAAGGAAAACGCAAGAAAGTTGCGAAATCCAAGGATGCCCTAAAGCCTAGTGGAGGCGTGGCTAAAGGTGAATTGCACTACTGCAGCCAGCCGGGTCACTGGAGGAGGAATTGCCCTAAATATCTGGAGGATAAGAAGCTTGGAATAGTGATTCCACCACCACCAGGTATTTATGTTATAGACGTGAATCTCTCTATTTCATCATCCTGGGTATTAGATACCGGATGTGGTTCTCACATTTGTCGTAATGTGCAGGATTTGAAAAGAAGTAGAAGATTGCGAAAAAGGGAGATAGACTTGCGCGTCGGGAATGGAGCAAAGGTTGCTGCATTGGCTGTAGGCGTTTATGAGCTATCTTTGCCTTCTGGACTTATCTTAGAATTAGACAATTGCTTTTATGTGCCTGCTATGAGTAGAAACATTATTTCCGTTTCTTGTTTGGACGAGAAAGGTTTTTCTATTTCAATAAAGGACAAGTGTTGCTCCATTTATTTTGATAGTATGCACTATTGTAGTGCGCATTTGTCTAATGGATTGTATATCCTTGATCTAAATAATCCAATCTATAACATAAATACTAAAAGGATTAAAACTAATGATTTAAATCCTACATATCTATGGCACTGTCGTTTAGGCCATATAAATGAGAAACGCATATCTAGACTCCATAAGGATGGACTTCTAGACTCATTTGATTTGGAATCATATGAGACATGTGAATTTTGTTTATTAGGGAAAAATGACAAAGTCCCCTTTCAATAAGAAAGGCGAGCGGACTAGTGAGTTATTGGCACTCATACATACTGATGTATGCGGACCATTCCCCACGCCTGCCAGAGGTGGTTATACCTACTTCATCACATTTACTGATGATTTCAGTAGATATGAATTTGTATACCTTATGAAGGCCAAATCCGAATCCTTTGAATTGTTCAAAGAATTCAAGAATGAAGTAGAGAAACAACTTGGCAAAAGTATTAAAGCTCTACGATCGGATCGTGGAGGAGAATACTTAAGCCAAGAGTTTGATGAGTATCTTAGAGAGTGTGGGATAGTATCCCAGCTCACTCCACCCGGAACACCACAATGGAATGGTGTATCTGAGAGGAGGAATCGCACTCTATTAGATATGGTGCGATCTATGATGTCTCAAACAGATCTTCCGATATCCTTTTGGGGACATGCTCTAATGACGGCAGCTTTTACCATTAACCGTGTTCCATCCAAATCAGTCATGAAGACACCATATGAGATATGGACTGGTGTAGATACTGCTTTATGACATGGCAGATCTAGGCCACGTGGCGACCATCCAGCACACCATATTGTGCTTCACACACACAGGATCACCAGCCGAGCTGATCCATGTGGGGGCTGCGAGACAGAGCCCTCGCATACCACTGCACGGGACTTGTAGGGACTTGTGGTTTGGAGGCTAGAGTAAGCCCTGTCGCGTGCGAGCCAAGCCCGCGCGCGACCTTTAGTAACTGTTTTGAGAGATCTATGGCACGAGCTCCCTAGACCCGGTCAATCCGGTCAAACCCGGTCAACCTCGTAACGGTTCCGGTACTCGCGCACCACGTGCTCTAACGGTTCCTATATACTCGGACGAACGTGCCGTTATGGTTAAGCTAATTAAGCCGCCATTAATGGGCGCATTAACCACACTACAACGGTCACGTTCTCCAGTATATATATATCGTTAACCTTTCCATACAAAGAAGAACAACACTGCCATACGCGGAAGCTCTGCCAAACCTCTGTCTCTCTCTCAGACATTGCTACTGACTTACTCTCTCCCTACACACACCCCTATTCTTCCTGTGCGATCCCTGATCCACTACGTACGGTGTACACGGAGGTCTCCCCGCCGGAATCTCGTGTGCACATTTTGGTGAACCCGACGTGAAACTTACCAGCAAAAGCAACCATGTCTCAGGAGGATGATGTCAGCAACCGGTCGCCTTCCACCGAAACTCCCTCGGGAGACGAAGTCCGCCGTACTCCGACGACTCTCGGCGAGGCACCAACTTTGGAGTCTTTGGACGCCACTGTCCAAAGTCAGGCAAAAGCTCTCAAGTCTCAATCTGCGCAGTTGGAACGGATCTTGGCCGTTCTGGGCACCCTTGCACCGAATCCTCCACCAGTTACCGCTATCCCTCAGGGAGGAGGAACCCCTACTGCTCCAGGATTGGGAGTGTCAGCCACGCCTCCCAACCCTCATCTGCAAACTCCACCGTCAGCCGCGCAGCTGCCTTCGGTCCAAGGGTCAACGGCGCAAATGCTACCCCCTGCTGCTCACGCCTCTCAGCCCACGGCTTTGGCGTCTAACCCAACTTTGCAGTACACTCTGCCTCCACCAGCGACGATTTGGGGAAACGCGGGCAGTCAATACACTCCCAATCCTCCGGCGGCATATGTGTCGCCACCGCCTACGGCAACCCCTCCGGCAGCTACCGAGGGAAGCCTCCCAGAATGCATGACGTCCTTGCAGAAGCGCGTGGACTCCATCCTAGCTCATCAGTCGCTCGCGGATACCATCATCCCGAAGCTAGACAACGATCCACCCATTCCACGAGAGATCTATCTCATGCCTAACCCGGCGGGGTACAAGGCTCCCAAATGGGATAAGTTCGAGGACGTCAACGGAAACGCTCATGAGCATGTCATGCGTTTCATTGACGTCATGGGTCCATACGGAGCTGATCCCAAACTGCTGATGCGAGAATTCCCAAAGACTCTTGGGAATGTAGCATACAAATGGTACCGGACGTTGGAGGCCGGATCTGTGAAAACTTGGGACGACATGGTCCAGAAGTTCTATACCAAGTTCTTCCAGATGGAAGAGAAGGTGACGATGATCCATCTCTCGCGGATGTATCAGAAACGCGAGGAAGATGGGATCACTTTCATCAAGAAATTCAGAGCGAAATCCTTGGAATGCAAGGACCCCATGCTCGAAAGCCGGCTCGTAGAGATATGCCTGCAGTGCATGCGAGATGAATACAAGAGCATGCTAATCAATTTGCAAACACCCACGTTTTCAAAGCTCATCGAGTGCACGATGAACATCGAGCCCATCGTCGAGAGACAGAGAAAGAAGAGCGCTCCAGAACGACCTGCGAGCGGCACCACCTACAAGATCGGCAGATTCGGCTACAAGCGAGGACGCGAAGCTGAGGTCAATGCAGTTTCGCCCCAGAAGCAAGCAAAAGTTACAAACTTCGACGCACCGCCTCTGCCATGCTCGGTGGAGGAAGCGAGCGATCTCTGCAGACAGTGGCGCAAGGACGGCGTCCTGCCACCGCTCGAGAAAGCACCCTCCAAGGAGATGACGAGGGACCCTAAGTGGTGCGAATACCACGGCAAGGTCATGCACCCTACGGCCGAGTGCAAGAAGCTCAGATTCGCGTTCGACCAGAAGATGAAGAACGGCGAACTCATCGTCAGCGACCACCGGAAGGACGTGCGCAGCAACCCGCTGCCTGCCCATACAGATTCGGGCTCAAAGGGCAAAGAGGTCGCCATGATCTCGATAGTGGACTTGGAAGAAGTCGCAGAGGATGGTCTACCGATCATCGCTGAAGTCCATGAAGAGGAAGACTACAGCATGGACACAGAGGATGAGCGTGCCGACCGCATGAAAGGGTCGCACGGCTTCAGCAAATTCTTCGATGAGATGAACTTCTCAGAAAAATGCCGATCGGATATGACAAAAGCAATCTTAAGGATAGCAGAGGACTACGAAGAGGAGCTTGTGGTCTCCAACGGAAAAGTCATCAGGGCGTCCCGTTCCACAGAAAAGATTATGAACTTTTCTGCCAGCGACAAGAAGACAGATGCGAGCCACCAGAGGCCCCTGTACGTGACCGCCATCATCAACGGCGTCGAATTCAAGCGAGCATTCGTCGACGGAGGAGCAGCGGTCAATGTTGTTCCACTCCACACACTGAGGCTAGCAGGGATCCCCGAGCACAAGGTGGTCAAGCGTCCATCCCCGCTGGTGGGATTCGGAAGCGACTCTAGAATGACGATCGGATGGATCCGCCTAGGCGTTCAGATTGGTAAGATTAAGTGTTCGGCGAAGTTCTATGTCATAGATGCGAACACCACATATCACATGATCATCGGTCGAGCCTGGATTCATCGCTTCGACGCAATCCCTTCCACGGCTCACCAGATGATGAAAGCTATCTGGAACGACAGGATTGTCGAAATACCGGCCTCAACCAACCCATTCAACTTGGACGAAGCACATCTCAGCGAGGCGGTGTGGTTCACCGAGATGGCCGACGAGCAAACACCTGGACCATTCAACCCTACTCCTTTACCTCTTTGGGAGGACATCAAGGACCAGTCACCTGCAGGCGTGATGGTAACAAGGGGAGATGCAAACGAAAAGCCGCCTACATACGAAGAGGCGCCGCGTATCGCATATCATCGGAAAAATGTGTATACCCTGAAGAGGATTGCAAAGCATGACCCCGAGGGTAAGGAGATAGAGAGCTTCTACGCCAACGGGAAGAAATGCTATCGCATATGAAGGTGCGCGGGGACGTCCTCACACGGGCATGGGGGTGTCCCTGGGCAAATCAATCGAATCAAACAAGTTGCGCTGACAGAAGAGCCAACACAGATCGTTTCAGACGAGAAACTCAAAGAAGCGCCCGAATACATGGAAGACAGGCCAAGACCACAAAAGCAAGAGCTAAAGGAAGTGTTCCTCAGCCCGAACGAGGAAAAGAGGAGGCCAGTCTTCCTGAGTGCGGACCTCACAAGCGAAGAGGAACAAGGGCTGCTGCAGCTCCTAACTGAGTACAAGGATGTATTCGCATGGGAATACGATGAGATGCCAGGTCTGGACACGAGCATCACCATGCACCGTTTAGACATCATCCCAGGGTCTAAACCGGTCAAGCAAAGCACCAGAAGCTTCAGGCCAGAGCTCAACGTGAAGATCAAACAGGAGATTGTCAAACTCCTAGACGCCAAATTCATAGAGCCAAATCACCATCCCACGTGGTTGGCCAACATCGTGCCGGTGGTGAAGAAGAACGGACAGCTCCGCATCTGCGTGGACTTCCGCGATCTCAACCGCTTCTGCCCTAAGGACGATTTCCCACTGCCTAACATTGATTTACTCATCGATTCGACGGCAGGCCATCGCATGTTCAGCTTCATGGACGGTTTCAGTGGGTACAATCAAATCAAGATGGATCCCGAAGATGCACAGAAAACTGCATTCATCACTCCCGTGGGGGTATTCAACTACACGGTAATGCCATTCGGTCTCAAGAACGCAGGCGCAACCTATCAGCGGGCCATGATGGCTCTATTCCATGACATGATGCACAAAGAAGTGGAATTCTATGTGGATGACCTGGTAGTCAAATCCAGGCATGAAGCAGATCACCTTGCAGACCTGCGAAAAGTGTTCAACAGATGCAGGAGCTTTCAACTGAAAATGAACCCTATGAAATGCGCATTCGGCGTGACCTCGGGGAAGTTTTTGGGGTGCGTGGTCCATCGCCAAGGGATCGAGCCTGACCCTGCGAAAGTGTCAGCCATCACCAGCATGACGCCACCTCACAACCAAAGTGCCTTGAAAACATTCTTGGGAAAATTATCATATTTGCGGAGATTCATCCCAGCAATCACCGAAATCACATGCTGTTTCAGCACTCTTCTCAAGAAGGACGCCGCGTACAACTGGGCTCCTGACCACGAAGCCGCATTTGAAAAACTAGAGGAGATACTTACATCCCCAAAGATTATGAGCGCGCCTCAACTGGGATCACCGCTGCTGCTATATCTTACATCAACAAGGAGATCTATAGGAGCACTCTTGGCTCAGGTGTATGAGGGCCAAGAGAGGCCTATCTATTACATCTCTCGCATCGTGCAGCCTGCTGCATCAAGGTACACAGACATCGAACGTCATTGCCTTGCCTTATTCTTTGTGATAGAGAAGTTGAGACACTATTTTGCATCGCACAAAGTAGTGGTGGTCACCAAAAGCGACCCCATAAGATACTTGCTAACTCACACTACTCCGGGCGGGAGATTGGCAAAATGGTATATGACCATCTCTCAATACGACATCACATGCGTGAAGCCAAGAGCGATCAGGTCGCAGGCGGTAGCAGATCTGTTGGCACAGTTTCCCGACAACAGTCACGAACCCGTGATCGAAGAAGAGCTCGAAGGTCCTGAGATCTACGCGATTGACGTGCCCTATTGGACCCTCCACTTCGACGGTTCGTCAACCAGAAAAGGCGGAGGCATTGGGATAGTCTTGACAAAGCCCGACGGGGAAGTCATACAAATGTCCGCAAAACTCAACTTCGCAGTCACGAACAATGAGGCGGAATACGAGGCTCTTATCGCGGGACTTCGTGCAGCGAAAGCTTTGGAAGTGAGCAACCTAACGGTCATGGGAGATTCCAAACTGATTGTTAAGCAAGCCTCGGGCGAATATGGTTTGAAGGAGATTAACCTCCTGTCATACCGCACCTTAGTACAAAAGCTGATGCAGCAATTCTGCGACGTGAAATACGAGCACAAGCCCCGAGCGGACAACAGGCATGCAGACGCCTTAGCAACTCTAGGATCTAAGGTCAGCATAGACAAATGCCCCGCAAGGATTTCCATCGAAGTGCGAACATCGTCGGCATTAACAGAAGATGCGTGCGACGACGAACACGTAGATGACGCAGACTGGCGAAAAGCAATCCTGCAAGCTATTGCGAAAGGCACCAGCAGCGAAAGCTGGGCACTCACGAAAGGATACTGCATCCACGACAACACCCTTTATTACAAGGGTCCTGGAGGAATACTCATGCGATGTGTCTCCGAGCAAGAGGGACAACAGCTGTTAGAAAAGATTCACCAACACGCTTGCGGAGAAAGCGAGGTGTCAATCTACAGGAAAGCTCAGAGATATGGCATCCATTGGCCAAGCATGTCTACAGCCGCAGCCCTGATACAAGGGAAGTGCGAAAGTTGCGCACTAATCAAAGATTCTCTACTTGTCGCTCTAATCGATGACGACACAGACTGGAGAAAGCCATTGTTTGAATTCCTCACCAAGGGCACTGTACCCGAATCAAGAAAAGAGGCAGACAAATTGAAGAGGAAAGCTTCTCGATATGTGGTTCAAGAAAACCTGCTTTGGCGAAAAGGTCACGAGGGCAACTTGCTGCGATGCCTAGACGATAGGGAAGCACAAGAAGTCATGGATCTCTCTCATCAGGTGGAACACCAGGGAGGTGCGAAATTATGCAGACAGCTCCTCTCAATCGGATACTTCTGGCCCACGATGGAAGTCGATTGCCGCACCAAGGTGCGACGCTGCCAAGAATGTCAATTCAAAGGGAACCTAGTGCACGCTCCTGCTGTGGATCTACATGCATTAGGAACGCCATGGCCATTTCACACATGGGCTTTGGACTTCATCGGCCCCATCCGACCAACGTCACATGGGAACCATTTCATTCTCACCGCAACTGAGCTGTTCACCAAATGGGTGGAAGCAATACCACTGAAGACGGCAAACGCGCTGGCTGTGGTCAACTTCATCCAGGAAAACATCGTATGCAGGTTCGGAATCCCGAATACTATTCTTTCAGATAACGGTACTCCTTTTGTTAATCGTCAGGTAGCTACAAAACTTGCGGAGTACAATATCAGGCAGATATGCTCTACCCCCTATTATCCAAAGGGAAACGGGCAAGCCGAGGCGACTAACAAAACGCTGCTGAGAATTTTGAGCAAGATGGTCGCAGATGACCACAAGAAGTGGGCCGACTCTCTTAACATAGCTCTGTGGGCCTACAGAACTTCTCCAAGGACACCCACAGGGGCCTCGCCATTTCTACTATGTTATGGAGCTGAAGCTGTGGTACCTGCGGAGGTCAGAGTCAATTCGGCAAGGCTGGCCTTCCATGCACTCTATGAAAACCAACGCGATCATGATCTAGTCTTGCTGGAAGAAAAGCGAGAACAAGCCAAAAGGACTAACAAGCGGTACCAGGAAAGAATCGCTCGCGCCTACAACAAGACAGTCCAGCGACGGGATTTCGCAGTTGGCGATCTGGTCTTGCGCGCATCTGATCACTGCATGCGAGAAGCAACTCACCCGAAGTTCGCAGCCAATTGGGAAGGACCCTTCGAAGTCACAGAAGTCTTCGATAGTGGCTACTGCAGCATACGAAGGTTGCACGGCACAACCTCAACTCCAAGCTCAGTCAACATGCGTTGGATCAAGAAGTACTATCCCTGACTTCTCTTATTTCATACGTTCTATGATAACGTTGCTTAATATCTCATGTGGCTACGATTGACGCAATCTCCTCTCCCATATGAGACGATTGTAATCTTATCTCTCCCATATGAGAGCGTTATAATAAAAAGAATTCTCCCAAATGAGAAGTTCATATTTCTAGCCGCTTATATTGCTCTATTTTATTTGGTATTCCTGTTAACAATGATTTATTCGCTGCAATAGCAATTTCCACGAACGCGATCTTAATTGATCATCAAAGCCTATCTCTACGATAGCAGCAAAACACAAACGCGATCTTAATTGATCATCAAAGCCTATCTCTACGATAGCAGCAAAACACAAACGCGATCTCAATTGATCATCAAAGCCTATCTCTACGATAGCAGCAAACACAAATGCGATCTTAATTGATCATCAAGGCCTATCTCTACGATAGCAGCAAACACAAATGCGATCTTAATTGATCATCAAAGCCTATCTCTACGATAGCAGCAAACACAGATGCGATCTTAATTGATCATCAAAGCCTATCTCTACGATAGCAGCAAATACAACCATGATCTTAATTGATCATCAAAGCCTATCTCTCATGGTAGCAATCAAATGCAAATGCGATCTTGAGTGATCATTTAAAGCCTATCTCTTACGATAGCAGCCAAACGCAAATGCGATCTTAAGCGATCATTTAAAGCCTATCTCTTACGATAGCAGCTAAATGCAAATGCGATCTTAAGTGATCATCTAAAGCCCATCTCCTACGATGGCAGCCAATACAAATGTGATCTTAATCGATCATCTAAAGCCTATCTCTTATGATAGCAGCTAAACGCAAATGCGATCTTAAGTGATCATCTAAAGCCCATCTCCTACGATGGCAGCCAATACAAATGTGATCTTAATCGATCATCTAAAGCCTATCTCTTATGATAGCAGCTAAACGCAAATGCGATCTTAAGTGATCATCTGAAGCCCATCTCCTATGATGGCAGCCAATACGAATACGATCTTAAGTGATCATCTGAAGCCTATCCCCTACGATAGCAACCAAACGCAAATGCGATCTTAAATGATCATCCAAAGCCTATCTTTTACGATAGCAGCGAAATACAAAAACGATCTCAATCGATCATCTAACGCCTATCTCTTGAGATAGCAGGCTATACAGATGCGATCTTATAATGATCTTCTCAAGCCTATCTGTTACGATAGCAATTTATACGCAAAGTAATTTTGGTTAATCACCCAAACCCATCTGTCATGATGGCAACGCAAGTGCAGAATCATCTTATTAGATCTTCTAAGGATCTATCTGCTGTGACAGCAGTTTATGCAAGAGACGATCTCAAACAATTCTCTAATAAAGCCTATCTTCTATGATAGCAATTCGCACAGCTCAACGATCTTAATTGATCTCTGGAAAATTATCTGGAACGATAGCAATGTTGTGAACGTGATCTCATACGATTTACAACGACCAACTACAAGCCCATCCGTCAAGATGGCACAGCTGCGAAATTATGATCTCGAATGATCTAGCGAAATATCTGCGAATCGACATCGCATATGTGAAATCATTACATGTCATTATGCAAGGCAAAACAAGCCGAAACGCATGCGAAATTGTATTTTGTTGCAAAGAACAGATAATACAAAAGCTATTTATCATTATGAGTCAAATGACTTACAATTTATCTATCTAGATAGCAGCTTACAAGCGAAAAGCTCGCATCTAACTACACAGCCAATGTGGCTTACAATACATTCGAAAAATGGCTGGTAAGCCGGATATGCACCAAGGAAACTGTCGGCTAAGAAAAGAGAGAATCCACCGGTCCTGACACCGGCAGCACAGTGCGCGAATCCGCGGCCAAAGATCTATAGCAAAAGGGATGCTGCCGCGAAGAGATCAACTCGTCATTCGCCACATCCCTAGCAGCAAGGTCAGGGATACGATACGCCCAAGACCCCAAAGAATGACTAAGGCCTCTGTCTGATCAAGATAGGCGCCGGAGGAGCTTCCTGTTCCGACAGATGCTACTCCGCAAGACAGGCGAAGCAGTCATTCCTCTGGTGATGGACTCCTTGTCATGTTGGACAAGGGCATTGACGAGCACCCCGACCTCACAAATGTGAGGGCGACGGATTCTTCTCTGGAGATGCTGAAGAAGAATCACGCCGTTCATTACGAGACGGTAGCACGGTCACTTCGGCGCTGCACCTCGCCACGAGGCGGCCGGAAACATGACCTGCACACATAATACACGAAGAAATTTCTTCGAACACACATGAGATATTATCTGCATCCTCTTTATGACGGTTATAAACAGCAATAAGCCTCATAAAGTGGATCTTGAAAACTATTTCTATAGCACAAAGCGCAAACTCAGGATTCAAAACTTGAAGTTGCCATGAATCAACGAAAAACAAGCGTTGAAGCCAGCAGTCGTAAGGACTCACGGCAAAGCACATGTTTGGGATGAAGAACCCAAATGGCAAAGACGGGGTTTATATAGACCCTCTGGAGACTCTTCGGTTGCTTAAGATGAGTCAGCAAATTCAAAAAGAGGGTAAGTTCAATCACTTACGCCTTGAAAAGCGGTAACAATCAATTACCCTACTAAAGGCTACGACGATTCGGTTGCGTATCCTAATAAATGACGGATAGTCATGATTCGGATGGACTTCCCAACGGAAGCGTGCTTATATGCCGAGAAATTAGCGCGAAAATCAAGCAAAGAATCAATTGCTGATGTCATAATTGGATATGCACAGAAATGTCCAATCAAATCCCGAAAGGGGCAAAACGGGCAAACTCATTGTTTGTTGTTAAAAAAAGAAGGGGGAGAAACCCTAGCAACATTACATTAATGTTTCAAAATATTACATTAATGTCTCAACCATTTTCCTGTTTTCTTTTCAAAATTCGAAAAGTCAAAACAAATTTTTGACTAAGGAGTCCTGGGGCTCGAACTGCTCGATCAGCCTCTCCACTTGTTGCACTTCTTGCTTTAGTTGCTCGCACTTGGCATTCATTTCGTGATACAGCTTCAAAGCTTCATCAACCTTTTGCTTCTGCTGCTCCACCTTTTGCATCTCAGCTGCGAGATTCTGGTGCCCGAGATTCAAAGTTACAGCTGCGCGAATCAGTGTAACTCTGTCCTTGAGGAATTTGAAACCAAGTCTGCCTTGGACTTTGAGCACGAGATTTTGGCACATGCCACACAGCAATTCGGCACTCTGGGCCGAAATGGTCGCAGGTGTAGCCGCACACAGCTGCTCTAGTATCCAGATGGCTTCAGTAAGGAATAGCCTCCTGTCAAAAGGACTGATCTCCAGACACCTCACAAACGATCGGGGGTATCTGAGGCGCATTCGAACCACCCAGTCTACATCGGTTTGCTTCAAACCTGAGACATCAAAAACAAGTCATGATGTCAAAACTCGCAAGCAAATAATGCGACGTGCGAATGGTAAATCTCTGCTTACCAGTGCCTTCCAGAATTTCATGAATAGAGGGAATGCGAGCCACCGGGTTGTTCGAAGACTGCCCTCGCTCCATGGCTCTCCTATCAGCTGCGAGCTCCAAACTCTCATAGTCAGAAGGAAGAGTGTAGGCTGCACCAGCTGCGATTACATTCCCAACCTGCGAGCCCCAAATGCTCCACGCAGGAATAGGTGCTTCTGGCTCAGTCATCGCCGGAGGCGCAGGAACAGCCGAAGTCGCTGGGCGAAAGACATTCTCAGATGCGAAAACAGTAGCATCACTTGTCCCTTCTTCCCCACCACCGGTACGGACACCTTCGTCCATCGGCACAGCATCAGCTTCGACGTCATCGGAGAGTTCAATGACATCCTCGAGATGCTCACTTGCGTGTCCAGCAGCTGCGACGGGCTTCTCAGTATGGGAGCTCGAAATTGGAACATGGGATGCAGAAGTCTGGCTTCTCTGCTCCAGCTCAGGTTCCTCAGCATGACCTGCGATACCGAATGTGATAACGTGAGGTAACTTGTGTTATAAGTTATTTCGTTATCTTTGCTAAAGCTAAGAATAAGCACCTCCACGCGAAGGTGGGATTGAGGTATCCTCATCATACACTAGGGACGTGGAACCGTGCCCTATCAGTGTATCCTCACTAAGCAAATCTTTAAGAGAGGCGTGACCTGGGATGCGATTAAACCAGTCATGACTTTGTCTCAAATGGTTACAGCCTAGTACGTGCATATCACTCAAAATGATTACCTGAGGGTTCTCCGCATTTGCTTACCAACCAACGGCGAATGTCAGGCTTTGACACACCGTGCTTCAATGCACCCACAATTACATCTCTATAAGTAACTGCGAGATTGAAGATCTCACCTTTATCTCCACCTGCGATCTCTGCGAAGTCCGCTTGAACTTGCTCTAGCTCTGCTGCATCCTCTCCGGGAACTTCATCTTCCTCCTCCACATGAGGAGCAACTTCTTCGGGAAACTCGTCTTCCTCGCCAACTGGACGCACTAAGTCGTCGACATGCTGCTCTTCGAGGCTCCGTTGCTTCACACGCTCGAGCTCCTCTTCCTCTCGCTGCCTTCTCCTTTCAGCAGCCTCCGCGGCTGTCCTCCGGGACTCAGCAAGAACATCCTCGCTTATGGGATCATCTGAAACACCAGAATGGGAATCTCTCTTTTGCCTCTTGGCCACGAGGCCACCAACGGCTTCATCATCATCATCTGCGAATATACAATTGGTTCAAAGAAGAGAACTGCATAGAAGTCATGATAAAGGACAAGGAGAGGCGACGGAAGTACCTCCTGACTCTTCCTCGCGCATCACGACTGTTCTTCCTTCTTCTTCTTCATTACTTGCCTGGGGCTCCTGCCTCTCTTCCTCTTCCTCTTGGTTTAATGGAACGAAGGTTTCAACTGCGAGATCTTTTCGCACCTTGCTGGGCATACGACCCTTGCCTTTGTCCTTGACAGAAAGGGACCTCACTGGGGGCGAAGCTGGAGCGCTCCTAGGGGAAGAAATCGTAATTCCCTTTTGCCTAGGTCTTTTCAATCTCGGCGCCACAGTCGCCGGAGGGGACGGGTCATCTCTAGGAGGAGACGGAGCCGGAGGGTTGTCTATCAGCGAGTCAGCGAAAGTGTTCATGACTGCGCGAACCTTTGTTTCGACCTCGGCGTCCATCCTCCATGCTAGCCGGTACGACTCCCCCTTCCTTCGGGTGGCGACAATGGTATCCACCAGCGATTTGGAGCGATCGCCAGCTGCGAACCTCCGCACATGACACTGAACAATACAGAACGAAAAGCATCAGTGCAAGCAAATCAAAGAGCTTAAAACACACAAGGAAACTGCTTACCTCAGCAAACGCCTTGCTATATTTGATGACCTGCGTGTCACCCTTCTTGATTGCATCGACCTGCTCCTTCAGAATGAAATCGGGGCACAAGTGGTTCTCGCGGTCCAACAACGAGTAGCAACCGTACTCAGACTCGCTCAAACTGCAATTGGGGCGAAACGGAAAAGAGTTTCTCTTGATCAAGGGGGCCCTTCCTGGCTGTGCCGCCGCCTCTGTCTCCATCCTCGTTTGCTGGGCAACCCAGTATGCGATCCAGTTCTGGGAACAACCACCCTTGCGAGTTCCCGCAGGCTGCTCGAAGGGAAGATTGCTCATGAGGACCGTCTTGCACTCCTTTGTCAGCAAGCGCTTGTAGCACCCTCTGATAATAGACTGGGGCCAGATTGATGGGGCCACCGCATCGAAACCAAACTGAGGAGAGACCCGAGTGGGGTCAACATCCACTGTAAGTCTTTCATATCGAGGCGCGAGCTCACGAATATACTCTGCAAGTGCAGGAAGAGAACCTCGCAGACACCAGCAAAAGAATTCACGATAACGTTCGTGGAAATGCGGCCCCTTTTAAAAAAGAAGGTCTTCTGACAAGACCATGCCTTTGGAAGGGTATAGTTTTGGAAACCACCGCACATTCTCGACACGTGTGGTGTAAGGCCTGGCAGTGAACTCCTTTCGCTTGTCGCATATCAAGCTCCAGGTACACTTGGTGTTGCTTGCTCCAAACCATCTCGCAGCTCTTCCACTGTTGCGCGCTTCTGTCTCGCCTGGGGGACACCACTTCTCGAGTGGGAGGGGAGTTGGAGCATAAGACGGCCAACGCTCGAAAACCCACATTGTCAAAAAGCTAATATTGACAAAGGTCAGAACATCGAGGCGGCCGCGCGATTCCCTCATCGCCAGAACCAGCTGATCCAGCCTATAATACAACGTACCCAAGACCAAGGGTCCAAGTGCGACTCTCTGGCCAAGAGCGAGCCTCACCGCAAGTGGCAGCACATGGTAGAAGACCCCGTCATGGGGGTGACCATCAATCAGATACCTCGACAGCCAAGCACAAAGAAAGGCACAAAGGGTCAGATGATAACCCTTGCCCTCTACGTAATTCTCGGCCTTCGGGTTTTCGCTCAAAAGCTTCTTAGTAATGCTGCTGCTCGCATAGTCTCGGAAGAAATACTGCAACCACTTGTTCCAGGTATTCTTCGCAGACGTATCAACCAGCTGCCAGTTCGGAAGAGGCTTTGTACTGGTCCACCGAGTGGAGATTTTCTTCACCTCTGCTAGGCACTCCTCCATCTGCGCGTACAAGGCCATTTCCGCAGATGTTCTTAAGTGACTCAAGGGGTCCACCTCGCCCATGGGGGAAAGCTCATACAGCATTTGAACGTCCTCGAGCGTGGGGGCAGCCTCGAACTCAGCAAAGTGAAACGTGTGAGTCGCAGGCGAATAGCGGGACAGAAGGTCTAGAAGCATGGACTGACCCAACTTCACGGCAGCACCCTTCATAGCACGGACAGCGAAGAAAATGCCGGCTTCATCGAGAGTTTCGGCGTAATTATCCAACACGTGGTCAGTCCACTCATCCATATAGTCCAACTTCTGGACAAACGCCTGAGTAGAAATCGCAGTGTATGGGAAGTGCCCATTCTCGATTCCCAATCGAACCACATCCTCGGAGCCAACTAACTCGAGCAAGGCTGAGTTAACTGGGCGAGTCAGTGTTAACAACCGCTCAACTGGAACAGGATCAGGCATCCTCTTCGCCTTCACCCTTGCGTGGTAAAAATCCTTCCCACCCAGAAAGGGGGCTTTTCGCCACAGAGCCTGCGGAAGCTCCGGCATCTCTTCATCTTCCTTGACGGGTCTGGTTACTCTTGTTTTGGCCATTCCTGCGAAAGGGCAAAAAAAAGGGGGGGGGGAGAAATACCACACTTCAGTTTGAATTTTGGAATTCGAGATCTATGCAAAGGAAAGCAAACAGTTCCGGTGCCGATTTCAGAAATTGGGGAGTTGCAAGACCCAATATCGTTGAAAGATTAAAAACGAAGCAGGTGCAAAGATCAAAGCCTCTTCACAGATTTCATGAGTTTACAGATTCAACGCAGTTCAAGGCAAACGCCGGTATTTTAAAAATCAAAAAGTAAACGAGGCCAACCTTGTTTCCTTGAAGCCTGCTTGGATATGCACAATTGAAGAATACGATTTGCAGTTCTGAACTGGTGATTGATTATCTGGATCTGCTCTCGAAGATCTCCGGGTACCATCCACTTTAAGAGAAAGAAGTGATGCTTTGCAATAATGGGATACAAGGTATTTATCCAAAGGAATGAAGGGTTGCGTCCCTTCAGTAGTCGAATCGCAACCGTCACCGTCGTATCGCGCAATCACAGGACGGGCTGACGTCACGCCTAAAACCCTAAAGGTCAGACGGCACGACTCTAGGGGTTTTAGGTCATAATGACACGCACGGGGGCTGAACTTACCCGTATTTGAATTGGTGCGTGGCGACGACGCGCATGTTGGTTTCCGCGCATGGAAGCCTATACAGCTACGAGCCTTCACGCGCAGAAAGGGGGCTAATGTAGATACTGCTTTATGACATGGCAGATCTAGGCCACGTGGCGACCATCCAGCACACCATATTGTGCTTCACACACACAGGATCACCAGCCGAGCTGATCCATGTGGGGGCTGCGAGACAGAGCCCTCGCATACCACTGCACGGGACTTGTAGGGACTTGTGGTTTGGAGGCTAGAGTAAGCCCTGTCGCGTGCGAGCCAAGCCCGCGCGCGACCTTTAGTAACTGTTTTGAGAGATCTATGGCACGAGCTCCCTAGACCCGGTCAATCCGGTCAAACCCGGTCAACCTCGTAACGGTTCCGGTACTCGCGCACCACGTGCTCTAACGGTTCCTATATACTCGGACGAACGTGCCGTTATGGTTAAGCTAATTAAGCCGCCATTAATGGGCGCATTAACCACACTACAACGGTCACGTTCTCCAGTATATATATATCGTTAACCTTTCCATACAAAGAAGAACAACACTGCCATACGCGGAAGCTCTGCCAAACCTCTGTCTCTCTCTCAGACATTGCTACTGACTTACTCTCTCCCTACACACACCCCTATTCTTCCTGTGCGATCCCTGATCCACTACGTACGGTGTACACGGAGGTCTCCCCGCCGGAATCTCGTGTGCACAACTGGGAAGCGTCCCATAGTGTCGTTTATGAAGATTTGGGGCTGCGACGTCTATGTAAAGCGTTTACAGACAAGCTCGGGCCTAAAGCGGATAAGTGTAAGTTTGTGGGATATCCTAAGGAGACTAAAGGATATTACTTCTATAACCCTACCGAGAACAAAGTGTTCGTTGCTCGGACCGGCGTGTTTCTAGAAAGAGAATTAGTCTCTAAAGAAGCAAGTGGGAGGGTTGTAGAACTTGAAGAAATTCATGAACCACAAACCACTGAACCAATAATGGAACATGAACAGGAACCACAAGAAGTTGTGGAAGAGCCTGTTCAGGTAACACAGGAACTCCGTCGATCAGGAAGAGTGCGTCATGAGCCAGAGAGGTATGGACTTCTTGTGACTGAGCCCGATGACGTACCACTCACGGAAGATGAGCCTGAAAACTATGGAGAAGCCATGAGTGGCCCAGACTCTAAGAAGTGGCTAGAAGCCATGAGATCCGAAATTGATTCCATGTACACCAACAAAGTATGGACTTTGGTGGAACCACCCGAAGGGGCTCGACCCATAGGGTGCAAGTGGGTCTTCAAGAAGAAGACCGACATGGATGGCAAGGTAGTTGCCTATAAGGGCCGATTGGTGGCCAAAGGTTATAGACAAATTCATGGTATTGACTATGATGAGACCTTTTCACCAGTCGCCATGACTAAATCCATTCGAATCTTACTTGCTATTGCAGCATACTACGACTATGAGATTTTGGAAAATGGATGTCAAAACAGCGTTCCTTTATGGGAACCTCCTTGAGGATGTGTACATGACACAACCAGAGGGTTTTGAGGATCCAGAGAATGCCAATAAAATCTGTAAGCTGCAAAGGTCCATTTATGGATTAAAGCAAGCTTCTAGGAGCTAGAATCGACGTTTTGATGACGCAGTCAAAGAGTTTGGCTTCATCAAGAACGAAGATGAGCCTTGTGTTTACAAGAAGGTTAGTGGGAGCTCTATAGTATTTCTGGTCTTGTATGTGGATGACATACTAATCATTGGCAATGATATTCCTACTCTGCA
Organism: Linanthus parryae; assembly: GCA_023055425.1. NCBI lineage: Eukaryota > Viridiplantae > Streptophyta > Magnoliopsida > Ericales > Polemoniaceae > Linanthus > Linanthus parryae. Next base: position 2,352,238 of record JALGPY010000024.1, read on the forward strand.
ATCTGTTAAAGATTGGCTAGGAAAGTACTTTGCGATGAAAGACTTAGGAGACGCAGCCTATATACTTGGTATAAAGATCTATAGAGATAGATCTAAAAGGTTGCTTGGCCTAAGTCAGAGTACATATATTGACAAGGTTTTGAAGAGGTTCAACATGCAAGATTCCAAGAAGGGATTCTTGCCCATGTCACATGGAGTCACTCTTTCCAAGAATGACTGTCCCTCCAACGAGATGGAGAAGGACCGCATGAGCAGGATACCCTATGCTTCGGCCATAGGATCCATCATGTACGCCATGCTATGTACTAGATCAGACGTATCATACGCGTTGAGTATGGTGAGCAGATACCAGTCCAATCCGGGTGAGAGTCACTGGATTGCTGCCAAGAACATCCTAAAGTACTTGAGAAGAACTAAGGATGTATTCTTGATATTTGGAGGAATGGAAGAGCTAAGTGTAAAGGGTTACACTGACGCAAGCTTCCAGACCGACAAGGATGATTACAGATCGCATTCTGGATACGTGTTTTGCCTGAATGGAGGAGCTGTAAGCTGGAAGAGTTCCAAGCAAGGAACAGTTGCTGATTCTACAACAGAAGCTGAGTACATTGCTGCTGCGGAAGAAGCAAAAGAGGCAGTATGGATAAAGAAGTTTATCGCTGAGCTCGGTGTGGTCCCTAGCATAGTGGATCCCATAGAGTTGTACTGTGACAACTCTGGGGCAATCGCACAGGCAAAGGAACCAAGATCACACCAAAAGTCAAAGCATGTACTTAGGACATTCCATCTCATTCGTGATATGATCGATCGAGGAGATGTGAAGATGTGCAAGATTCCGACGGATGACAACGTGTCAGATCCGCTCACGAAACCTCTTGCGCAGCAAAAGCATGAAGGGCACGCTAGATCTATAGGCATACGAGATGCGCCAGATTGGCTCTAGTGCAAGTGGGAGACTGTTGGAATAGATGCCCTAGAGGCAATCGTAGATTTAGTGTGAACAATGTTTTGGCTAGAATATTCATTTATTATTTATGGCGATATTTAATATAATGAAGTCCTTAGATAAAATGTGTTATTTATCTTAAATATCCCTAGTACATTATATTGATTAATGGGACAATCAAATATAGACTAGTATGTGGATAGATTGATATGGAGATATCAAGTCTAAACATATGGGTATGCATTAGGAGTAATGGCATACTGGATTGACCCACGACGAAAAGGATACATTAGATTATGTGAAGTCACAATCGCTTTTCATAGTGCTAATATTATTGCAATCCTTAGACTTGAAGTCACTAGATACTCTAGTTGTGAAATATTGTGCTTTGATGTTATCAAACGTTACACCGTAACTGGGTAATCATAAAGGTGGCTATCGGGCGTGATAGGAAGCAAGCTTAGAGATCGTAGTGATGTAGATAGGATTTGTCCCTCCCACATAATGGGGGTAAATATCCACGGCCACTCGAGGGATGAGGCTTATTGAATGTCTGGCCAGACTCAGATAAATTAATATAGAGATATTAATGTTATCTGTAAGTATAAGCATATTCCCAGGATCGAGGAACTATGGATTGGATATACGAGTGTGAATATTTATGTCTCGTGTCCAATCCGGATATGGAGACAAAGGGATAATGCAATATGACATATTGGGCACAAAGGTTTGTCGGGATCATTGACTATTTCTATGGGTTGGGTTGCATGGATGTGTTGCTAGACACCGCTCCATGTTAGTAATAGTTACTACCAACTATATAGAAACCTATGGGGTCACACGTCAAATAGAGTAGAGCTAGATTTGGGATTAATTAATATGGATTAATTAATAGAAGGATCATTGTGCAACACCTTGCAAACTTAGTAGGACTAATTTGCAAGGAAGGGAATAGTTCTAGTCCTACTAGAACAAGAAAACTCTAATATGGAAACAACAAGGAGTTGTTGGAGTATATATATAATAGGCTCTAGCTTCCTTCCCACATTAGTTATTATTAGACATAACACAAAGAGTGGGAGAGAGCAAAAAGAGAGAGCAAGACAAAGAGCTAGGGCCGAAACCCTAGCCCCCCGTCCGCCCCTCTACCCGACGGCAAAGAGGAGGCCGCCCCTCCCTTGTGCCTTGTTGCTTTGTTGCTTTGATCTTCATCCCTCTTCCTACGGGTTTAAGCTAGCACTTGTGGAGAAGGAAGAATCTAGATCTCACCTCTAGACGTGGATCAACCGTAGAGACGAGGACATCATTCTTCGTGTGATCTCACAAATCAAAAGGTACACATCTTCTATGACCTTAATCATGTTATGATGTCTCTTCTTGTGATCCTTGGTGGGCTTTGAGTAGGATTAATTTTTGTTATTCCGCTGCGTTACCTACGTCAAAACTCAACATTATTTACTCACTTCCAAGTGTCTTAAACTTGTTTTTCATGATTCATATGTTTTAGAAGTGTGCACAAGAGAATACGGCGTGGAGCACTCTGTGTACACCAAGAGTAGAGGATCGGAAGTGGCACAGGAAGAGTTGGGTTGTGTGTAGGGAGAGAGTAAGGCAGTAGTAATGTCTGAGAGAGAGACATGGGTTTGGCAGAGCTTCCGCGTATGTCTGGTGTGTCCTCCTTTGTATGGAAAGGTTAACGTCCTATATATAACGGAGAATGTGACCGTTGCAGTGTGGTTAATGCGCCCATCAATGGCGGCTTAATTAGCTTAACCACAACGACACGTTCGTCCGTGTATATAGGGACCGTTACAGCACGTTATGCGCGAATACCGGAACCGTTATGGGGTTGACCGGGTTTGACCGGGTTGACCGGGTTTATGGAGCTCGTGCCATAAATATCTCAAAAGCAGTTACTAAAGGTCGCGTGCGGGCTTGGCTCGCACGCGACAGGACTTAATCTAGCCTCCAAACCACTAAGTCCCTACAAGTATCGTGCAGTGGTATGCGAGGGCCCTGTCTCGCAGCCCCCACGTGGATCAGCGCGGCTGGTGATCCAGTGTGTGTGGAGCACAATATGGTGTGCTAGATGATTGCCACGTGGCCAAGATCTGTCAGCTCAGAAATCACTATCTACATTAGCCCCCTTTCTGCGCGTGAAGACTCATAGCCGGATAGACTTCCATGCGCAGAAACCAACGTACGCGTCACCGCCACACACCAGTTCAAATATATGCAGGTTCAGCCCCCGTGCGTGCCATTATGACCTAAAACCCCTAGAGTCGTGCCGTCTGGCCTTTAGGGTTTTAGGCGTGACGTCAGCTTGTCATGTGATTGCGCGATTCGACGGTGACGGTTGCGATTCGACTACTGAAAGGACGCAACCCTTCATTGTTTTCGGATAAATACTATGTACACTCCATTGTTGCAAAGTATCACTTCTTTCTCTTAAAGTGAATGATACCCGGAAGCCTTCAAGAGCAGATTCAGATAATCAATCACCAGTTCTCTCTTGTCAATCGTCTTCTTCCACTGTACGCATCCAAGCAAGCTTTACCAAAATAAGGTTGGCCTTGTTCAATTGCGTTTAATATACTAATATATGCTTTGAACTGCGCTGGATCTGCAAACCCGAATCATATTATCCACTGAAAACTTATGAAGAAACTCTCAATCTTTGAATCCAGTTTCGACTTAATCCCCAGATGATAAGGATCTTGAATGTAGGGTTTCTGAAATCCCTGATAATGTAAACGATTCCAATATCTAACTTTGAAAATTGCCACTGGACTGTTCATCTTTCTTCCAATAAGTCCTTGTATGCTTTGAACTGAATCTTGAAATTCAAACTGAAGTGTGCATATTTCTCCCCCCTTTTTTCTTGCTTTTCCGCAGGAATGGCAAAGACAAAAATTACCAAACCTATTAAGGAGGTCGAAGAAATACCTGATCTTCCCCGGGCTTTCTGGCGAAAAGCCCCCTATCTGGGTGGAAAAGACTTCTACCATGCTAGGGTTAAGGCGAAGAAACTGCCAATCCCTATCCCTGGTGAAGGATTGCAAACATTAACCCCTCCAGTTAACTCGGCCCTGCTCGAATTGATCGATTCCGAAGATGTGGTTCGATTGGGAGTCGAAAATGGGTATTTCCCGTATACTGCGATTTCCACCCAAGCTTTTGTTCAAAAATTGGACTTCATGGATGAGTGGATTGACCATGTATTGACTCATCACGCCATGACTCTAAACGATGCTGGCGTATACTTCGCAGTTCGCGCTATGAAGGGTGCTGCCGTGAAGCTGGACCAGTCCATGCTTCTAAACTTTCTTTCTCGCTACTCGCCAACGACTCACACATTCCATTTTGCTGAGTTCGAGGCTGCTTCCACGCTCGAGGATGTGCACATGCTGTATGATCTGTCTCCCATGGGCGAGGTGGATCCTTTGAGTCCCTTGAGGACAGATGCGGAGATCGCTTTGTACAAGCAGATGGAAGAGTGCTTGTCAGAAGTAAAGAAAATTTCGACCCGGTGGACTACTACAGAAGTCCTTCCTGACTGGCAGTTGGTTGACACATCTGCGAAGAACACTTGGAGCAACTGGGTCCAATACTTTTTCCGTGATTATGCATACAACAGCATCACCAAGAAGCTTCTGAGTCAAAACACGAAGGCTAAAAACTATGTGAATGGCAAGGGTTATCACTTGACCCTATGCTCCTTTCTCTGTGCCTGGTTGTCGAGGTACTTAATCGATGGCCACCCGCATGATGGGGTCTTCTATCACGTTCTGCCTCTTGCCGTGAAATTGGCCCTCGGCCAGAAAGTCGCACTTGGACCCTTAGTCTTGGGCACAATGTACTACATGCTGGATCAGCTGGTCGTGGCAATGAAGGAATAGCGTGGCCGCCTCGACGTACTGACTTAAATTAACATTGCCTTCTTGACAATGTGGGTCTTCGAGCGATGGCCCTCTTATGACCCAGTCGCTTCTAAGCCCAGCAAATGGTGTCCCCCAGGTGCGGAGGAGGAGCGCAATAGCGGTAGGGCTGCGAGGTGGTTCGGAACTATTTTTCCCAAGTGCGTTTGGAGCCTGATCTGCGACAATCGGGAAGAGTTTATAGCCAGGCCTTATGCCATGCGCGTTGAGAATGTTCGATGGTTCCCAAAACTGTATCCCTCCAAGGCTGTTGCTTTCTCAGAAGAGCTCCTTTTCGAGGGAGGAGAGCATTTCCACGAGCGCTATCGCGAATTCTTTTGCTGGTGCCTGAGTGGTTCCCTTCCTGCTCTCGCAGAGCATGTTCGTGAGCTCACGCCTAGGTACGAGAAAATTACCGTGGATGTTGATCCCACTCGCGTTTCTCCCCAGTTCGGCTTTGACGCAGTGGCACCATCAATCTGGCCGCAGTCTATCATCAGAGGCTGCTATAAGCGGTTATTGTCCAAGGAGTGTAAAACAATCTTGATGAGCAATCTTCCCTTCGAGCAACCTCCAGGTAACCGCTAAGGTGTTATTCCAGAAATTGGGTCGCTTACTGGAACGCCCAGCAGACAAGGTTTGAGACGCAGTCGGTCCCTCAGCCAAGCAGAGCTCCTGTGATCAAAAGGAATTATTTCCCTTTTCGTCCCAATTGTAGCCTGGACGAGTCTGAATATGGTTGCTATTCGTTGCTGGATCGCGAGAACCACCTCTGTCCCTCCATCATTCTTGATGAAAAGATCGCCGCAGTCAGGAGGGGTGATTCGCATGTCATCAGATATAGCGAAACTTTTGCTAAGGTAAGCAATTTCTCTTGCATGCGCTAAGTTTCCTTATTCCAATATGTCAAAAACTTCATGCTTCACTTTCCATTATAGTGCCATGTGAGGAGGTTTGCATCTGGTGAGCGTTCCAAATCGTTTGTCACCACCATTGTTACTGCAAGACGGCAAGGACAACCAGTTCGGCTGGCGTCGAAGATGGATCCCGCGGTTGAGACCAAAATTCGCGAGATCATGAATGCGTTTGCTGATTCGCTGATAGACAACACTCCAGCCTTGTCTCCTCCCAGGAATGATCCGTCTCCTCCAGCGACTGCTGCTCCGAGAGCGAAAAGGCCCAGACAAAGAGGAATCACAATCTCTTCCCCTAGGAGCACTCCAACTTCCCCTCCTGCGAGATCCCTTACTGCCAGGGATAAAGGTAAAGGTCGCATGACCAGTAAAGCGCGGAAGGAGCTCGCACAGTGGAGACCTTTGTTCCGTTCGGCCAGGAGGAAGAAGAGGAGAGGAGGGAGCCAAGAGAAGGAGATGAAGAAGAGGAAATAATTGAAGATTTCAGAGACAGATAGAGAGATGCGATACAAGAGGAAGAGTCAGGAGGTATCTCAATCGTACTTATCTTCCCATTATCTTAACTCTTTTGTAATCACGTTTGAACAAATTGTTTCTTCGCAGATGCTGACGATGAGACCATCAGTGGCCTTTTGGCCAAGAAGCAGAAGAGGGGTTCTCATTCTGGTGTTTCCGATGAAACCATAAGCGAGGATATTCTTTCCGAGTCCAGGAGAATAGCTGCAGAAGCTGCTGAAAGGAGAAGAAAGCGAGAAGAAGAGGAACTCGAACGCGTGAAGCAAAGGAGCCTAGAAGAACAACACGTCGACGACCTAGTGCGTCCAACTGATGAGGAAGATGTGCTTCCAGAAGAGGTGGCTCTTCAAGTTGAAGAGGAGGATGCGGCTCCAGAAGAAGATGGGGCAGCTCTAGAGCAAGCCCAAGCAGATTTTGAAGAAATCGCAGGCGGCAATGAAGGTGAGATTTTTAATCTCGCAGTAAATTATCGAGATGTCATTTTCGGTGCGCTAAAGCACGGTGTGTCAAAAGCTGACATTCGCCGTTGGCTAGTAGGAAAGTGCGGTGAACCCTCAGGTAATCATTTGAGCAATATGCGTGAACTAGGCTTAGCAACCCAAACATAATCATGACTGGTTTCTTCGCGCCCCAGGTCACGCTCACCTTAAATACATGCTTAATGAAGACACATTAATAGGGCAAGGTTCCACGTCCTTAGCGTATGACGAGGATGCTGCAATCCCACCTTCGCGTGGAGGTGCTTGCTCTTAGCTTATCAAAGATAATAAAATAATATACGGTACAAGTTACCTCACACCATCGTATTTTGTATCGCAGATAACGGTGATGAAGCCGTTTTGGAGCAAAGGAGTCAACCTTCTGCATCCTATGTCCCATTGCCGAGTTCTCATACTGAGAAACCCGTCGCAGCTGCTGAATATGCAGGAGAGCCCCTCGAGGACGTCATCGAACTTTCTGATGATGCCGAGGCTGACACTGTGTTGATGGAGGAAGATGCCCATGCTGGTGCTGAGGAAATAGGAACGAACGCTGCTGATGCCATCACACCTGAAGGTATCCCTCATCAGGCTGCAACTTCTGTTGCCACCATGCCTCCGGCAATGACTGAGCCTGCGGCACCTCTTCCTGCGTGGAACTTTTGGGGTTCGCAGTTCGGGGCTGCAATCGCACCCGGTGCGGCTTATACTCTTCCCCCCAACTATGAGGAGTTAGAGCTCGCAGCTGATAGAGGGCAATAGAGCGAGGACAGTCTTCAACTACCCCAGCAATGCGCATTCCTTCTCTACGCGAGATCCTTGAAGGAACTGGTATGTCGTGTTTTTGCTGTTCGCATCTTGCATTCTTCATTTGTGAGTTCGATGGTCTAACTTCGCTTTGACATTGCTTTATGGTTGAAGCAAGCCGACGTGGACTGGCTAGTTCGGATGCGCCTCTCCTACCCCCAATCATTTGCGAGGTCTCTAGAGATAGGGCCCTTTGACAGGAGGCTATTTCTGACTGAAGCCATCTGGATTTTGGAGCAGCTGTCCGCGGCCACACCTGCGACCATTTCTCCTCAGAGCGCGGAATTGCTTTTTGGCATGTGCCAAAATCTTCTCGCCAAAGTTCAAGGCAAGCTGGGCTTCGGGTTTCTTATCAAAAGAGTCACCCTGATTCGAGCGGCCGTGACTTTGAAACGCGGCCACCAAAACCTCGCAGCTGAAAAGCAGAAGGTAGAACAGCAAAGGCAAAATTTTGAAGAGGCTGCGAAGCTCTTTCATGAGATGAACGCCAAATGCGAGCAATTGAAGCAAGAAGTGGAGCAAGTGGAAAATCTGAGCCGTCAGTTTACTCCTCATGACTCCTTGATCAAGGGATTGTTTTGAAAAAGTAGCAAATAAGTAGCTAAACATTACTGTAGTGTTGCTAGGGTTTCTCCCCCCTTTTTTTTCAAAAAGAAATTTGAATGTCTGTTTTGCCCTTCTCGGGATTTGCTCGAGCATATCTGTGCATATCAATTATGACGTCAGTAATTGATATTCTGCCTTGATTTTCGCGCTAATTGATCATTAGATAAGCACGCTTTCCTTGGGAAGTCCATCCGAATCATGACCATCCGTCATTAATTAGGATACACAACCTAATCGTCGTAGCCTTTAGTAGGGTAATTGATTGTTACCTCTTTTCAAAGCGTAAGTGATTGATCCTTACCCTCTTTTCAAATTCTGCTGACTCATCTTGGTAATTGAAGAGTCTCCACAAGGTCTATATAAACCCTGCCTCTTGCCATTTGAGTTCTTCATCCCACAATGTGGCTTGCCGTGAGTCCTTACGACTGCTGGCTTCAACGCTTGCTTTTCGTTGATTCATGGCAGCTTCAAGTTATGAAACCTGAGTTTGTGCTTTGTGCTATAGAAATAGCTTCCAAGATCTGCTTCGTAAGGCTTATTGATCTTTATAAATATCATAAAGAAGATGCAGATAATACCTCATGTTTGCTCGAAGAATTTTCTTCGTCTATTATGCTTGCAGGTCATGTTTCCGGCCGCCTCCCGGCGAGGTGCAGCGCCGTACTGACCTTGCCACCGACTCGTAATGAACGGCGGAATTCTCCTCCAGCATGCCCGGAGGAGAATTTCTTGCCTCCTCGTTCTTGAACTCTGGGTGGCGAGCCAATGTGCTCGTCTCCGTGGACAAGGGGCCTCTGGCCTTTGGAGCTGCTGCTTGCCTGTCCTTCACAGCTATATACGCCAGAACAGGTGGTTCCTCAGGCACATATCTTGATCAGACAGAGGCCTTGTCAGATCCTGGGATCTTGAATATAGCGCCGCATAGGTCTTGTAGACATGGCGAGCTGCGGGCTGTTCTTCTCGCAGGAACACCCTACTTGCTACAGATCTTTGGTCACAGATCTTTGTATCGCATAGCTTCGGCTAGGATTGTTAGGTCTATCCTCTTCCAGTTGGGATTCCCCCGATGTGTAACTTCTTGCTTGTAAGTTACTTTTTAGATGCACTGTAAGCCATGTTGGCTGCGTAGTTAGCTTGATTTGAGCTTTTTCGCTTGTAAGCTGTTATCTAGACAGATAAATTGTAAGTCATTTTGACTCATAATGATAAATCGCTTTGTATGATTCGCTGTCTTGTTACAACAAATTACGATTTCGCATGCGTATTGGCAAATTTCGCCTTCTGTAGTGTTGTATACACACTTTGCATTGTCGCTTATGATTTGCTATCTGCCGTATAAATTCGCAGATATGTTTTTAGATCGTTCGAGATCGTGCTTGTGCAGCTTTGCTACCTTGACGAATAGGCTTGAGATTTACTTAAGGTTAAACCCAAGTAAGAGCACTTATCTCAGCGGATAGGCTTCTATAGATCACTTAAGATCATTTTGTGTAATGCTGCTATCATGGCAGATAGACTTAAGAGTCATCTTAAGATCGCATTTGCATAGTGCTGCTATCGTGGCAGATAGGCTTGAAAGATCATTTAAGATCATACTCGCATAGGCTGCTATCGTTGCAGATAGGCTTAAAAGATCAATTAAGATCATATTCACATGAGCTGCTACCGCGGCATATAGGCTTAAAAGATCACTTAAGATCGTATTCGCATGGGCTGCTATCGTGGCAGATAGGCTTAAAAGATCAGTTAAGATCGTATTCGCATGAACTGCTATCGTGGCAGATAGGCTTAAAAGAGCAGTTAAGATCATATTTGCATGGGCTGCTATCGTGGCAGATAGGCTTAAAAGATCAGTTAAGATCGTATTTGCATGGGCTTCTATCGTGGCAGATAGGCTTAAAAGATCAGTTAAGATCGTATTTGCATGGGCTGCTATCGTGGCAGATAGGCTTAAAAGAGCACTTAAGATCGTATTTGTGTAGGCTGCTATCACGGCGGATAAGCTTTTAGGAGATCACTTAAGATCGTATTCGCACGGGTTGCTATCACGGCGGATAGGCTTTTTCTAACAGTAATAATGAAATAATCAGAGCAATAAAGACAGCTAGAAGCACCACGTTCTTCTCATTTGGGAGAAGTCTTTTTATTATAAAACTCTCGTATGGGAGAGATGTTATTACAATTCTCTCATGTGGGAGAGAAGATGTTTGAATCATGGAAATACAGAGCATAAAGCAAACGTTGTAATATAACGCATATAATGAGAGAAGTTAAGGATAATACTTCTTAATCCAGCGCATGTTGACTGAGCTTGGGGTTGAGGTTGTTCCGTGTAACCTCTGTATGCTGCAGTAGCCACTGTCAAAGACTTCTGTGACTTCAAAGGGTCCTTCCCAATTGGCTGCGAATTTTGGGTGAGCTGCCTCTCGCATGCAATGGTCAGACGCGCGCAAGACCAAATCTCCAACTGCGAAGTCTCGACGTTGGACTGTTTTGTTGTATGCACGAGCGATCCTTTCTTGGTATCGTTTGTTAGTCCTTTTAGCTTGCTCCCGCTTTTCTTCTAGCATGACTAAGTCATGATCGCGCTGATTGTCATATAACGCGTGAAAAGCCAACCTTGCGGAGTTAACTTTTACTTCCGCAGGCACCACAGCCTCAGCTCCATAGCATAAAAGGAATGGTGAGACCCCTGTGGGTGTCCTTGGAGAAGTCCGATAAGCCCACAGGGCTATGCTCAAAGAACCAGCCCACTTCTTATGGTCATCTGCGACCATCTTGCTCAAAATTCTCAATAACGTCTTGTTGGTTGCCTCTGCATGCCCATTCCCTTTCGGGTAGTATGGAGTGGAGCATATCTTCCTGATGTTGTATTCTGCTAGCTTTGCAGCCACCTGGCGATTGACAAAAGGAGCACTGCAGGCATATCTCTACGAGTCTTCTTTCGAGTATCACATCTTTGCATTCCAAGGACTTGGCCCTGAAATTCTTGATGAATGTTATTCCGTCCTCCTCGCGCTTCTGATACATCCGCGAGAGATGAATCATCGTCACCTTTTCCTCCATCTGGAAGAACTAAGTGTAGAACTTCTGGACCATGTCGTCCCAAATCTTCACGGATCCGGCTTCCAACGTCCTGTACCACTTGTAAGCCACGTTCTCCAAGGATTTCGGGAACTCGCGCATCAGCAGTTTGGGATCAGCTCCATACGGCCCCATCACATCGATGAAACGCATGACATGTTCATGAGCGTTCCCATTGACGTCTTCGAACTTGTCCCATTTAGGAGCCTTGTACCCAGTAGGGTTAGGCATGATATAGATCTCTCGTGGGATAGGCGGATCGTTGTCGAGCTTCGGGATGATGGTATCCGAGAACGATTGGTGAGCCAGAATAGTGTCTATGCGCCGTTGCAGCGACGTCATACACTCTGGAGTGTTTCCCTCGTCAGCAGGAGGAGGGGTTGCCGCAGGTGGAGGCGACACATATGTCGCAGGAGTACTAGGGACGTATTGCGAATTCACGTTACCCCAGACTGCCGTTGGAGGAGGCAAGGGATACTGTGAGGCCGGATTAGGTACCAAAGCCGGAGGCTGGAGAGTATGAGCAGCGAGAGGCAACATTTGAGCTGATGACCCCTGAATTGAGGGTAGCTGTGCAGTCACCGGTGGAGTTTGCAGATTAGGGTTGGGTGGTGTGGTTGACACTCCCAATCCTTGAGTGGTGGAGGCTCCTCCTCCCTGAGAGACGGCGGTGGCTGGTACAGGGTTTGGAGCAAGAGTCCCCAAGACAGCCATGATCCGTTCTAGCTATGCAGATTGAGCTTTGAGAGCCTTCGCTTAACTCTGGATGGTGGCGTCCAAGGCTTCTAGCGTCGGAGCTTCACCGGTAGCTGTGGGAGTACGGCCAATCTCCTCTCCTGAGGTAGCTTCCGTGGAAGGCGATATGTTACTGATATCATCCTCCTGAGACATGGTTGCTTGCAATGGTAAGTTCACGTCGGGTTCACCAAAATGTGCACAAGAGAATCCGGCGGGGAGCACTCTGTGTACACCAAGAGCAGAGGATCGGAAGTGGCACAGGAAGAGTTGAGTTGTGTGTAGGGAGAGAGTAAGGCAGTAGTAATGTCTGAGAGAGAGACATGGGTTTGGCACAGCTTCCGCGTATGTCTGGTGTGTCCTCCTTTGTATGGAAAGGTTAACGTCCTATATATAACGGAGAATGTGACCGTTGCAGTGTCGTTAAGGCGCCCATCAATGGCGGCTTAATTAGCTTAACCACAACGGCACGTTCGTCTGTGTATATAGGGACCGTTACAGCACGTTATGCGCGAATACCGGAACCGTTATGGGGTTGACCGGGGTTGACCGGGTTGACCGGGTTTATGGAGCTCGTGCCATAAATCTCTCAAAAGCAGTTACTAAAGGTCGCGTGCGGTCTTGGCTCGCACGCGACAGGACTTACTCTAGCCTCCAAACCACTAAGTCCCTACAAGTCCCGTGCAGTGGTATGCGAGGGCCCTGTCTGGCAGCCCCCACGTGGATCAGCGCGGCTGGTGATTCAGTGTGTGTGGAGCACAATATGGTGTGCTAGATGATTGCCACGTGGCCAAGATCTGTCAGTAGGGATGGCAATGGATCGTATTCGGATCGGATCCACCTATATCCATATCCGAATCCGATCAAAATAAGTGGATCCATATTCGATCCAAATCTGACCGGATCCTAACGGATTCGGACCGAATCTAGACCGGGTTTAATTTGCAATATCCGTATTCGATCCGACAATCTAAATATCTAGAAACGGATCTGATTCGGATCCAGATTCGGAGCCTGGACATTTTTTTTTTACTTCTCAAATACACAAAAAATTCAGAAAAATATGTAAAAAGAGTAACCACACCAAAAATATATGCCTAAAAAGTACAAATATAACAAAAATATTTTAGCAATATGACAAACGTAAATCTACCAAGAAATATGAGCAAGCCATTGAAAGGTTAAAGGTACCAATAATGTCTAAAATTGTCTATAAGTTCAATGAAGACAATATTTAAATTGTCCACGACCATAGTGGAATATTTTCTTCAGGCCTGAAAACATAATGTGTAGTGATTTGTGTAATGTGTTTATATATATGTAGGTAACACATAATTTTTTTATCTCTAGGGGTATTTTCATAAAATTATGTGTGTTCGGATCCTTTTGGGTCGGATATTCATCGGATATCCTAATATATTCGGATCGAATCCGGATACGGATCGAATTTTAATTTTTAATATCCATATCCGATCCATTTTAAAATGGATCGGATTCGGACATGATCCATTCGGATCGAATCAGTCGGATTTCGGATCGGATCGAACAGCGTTGCCATCCCTATCTTTCAGCTCAGAAAGCACTATCTACAAGAAGATATACAGGTTATTGTTCTAGTCTGTTAAACAGTTTTATCAGAAACTGTATAACCAAACAGTCATAGCACTGTTATCTTTCTGGATTTTGTTGTTGCTGTGTATCAATGCTCTTGCAGGGTTGTTAAACATGCAGGAGCAATCTCAGCAAACTCCAACGGATATCCACTTGAAGCTGTTTGAATTTCAGTTGAAAACAGAAGGAGGATTTGTAGGAACTGAGATCCTAAAATCTCTCAATCAGTTGCAGTTGTGGATAAAAGAGACTGGTTTGAATTTTGAAGAGGAGAGAGGCTTGCAGAATACTCAGAGAGGTGTGAAAAAATCGCGGGAGATCATTCATTCAAACACACAATCATTCAAGCTTCATTCCAGATTCCTGAAGATCAAATCAATCCAGTTTTTCCAGAAGAACACATCCAGGCTTCAACAGCTTATCTTCATACTGTGTTCTTCACTTGTACTTTTATATGTGTATATTTATATTATCTTAAACCTCACTTAACCTAGTGGCTGGTTGTTCAAGTGAACAACAAGAGGTTCTTGTTAGCTCAACAGTTAGTAACTAGATAGGTTTGGAACCACAAGCTGTATAGGTGTAAGGAAAATCACTTAGGCTTGAAGATCTAGGGCTGTTTCTGTGTGAGTAATAATAAGTGTTTGCCCAATCCTGGTGGGATTAGATCCCTCAGGAATAGATTAGGTCCATTGGGACTGAACTCTGTAAATTGCTTTGTGTTCTTTACTTTACAGTTTGATTATTATCTGCTGCACACAACTCAAATCAAACTAGGGTTTGATAACTCTATATTAGAGTTATATTTCTTCTGCGTTTGTGTACCGTTTTGTGTAGTTTCCGGGTTGAATATATTAGAAATACACTATGAACTTGAGGAAATTGGATAAGTTTAGCTTTGAGTGTTAAATTGTTAATCCGGGCGTTTTTCACATTATTTACATTTATTTTGTCACTTTTGATCGCACGGGTTGTTTTCGTGTTGTCTTGGAGAGGAAACGGAGCTCATGGATCAATAGGAGGAGGAAAACGAACTTCGGAACATATGCGGAAGCTTGGGAGAGAAAGAAGTTGGAAGAAAAGAGGACAAAGATGGAAAAAGGGGGTCAAAGTGTCATTTTAGAAAGTTTGGATAATGACACTTAACACCCCCAATGAAGAGTAGAAGAGAAGACTTAGAACAATTGAGCAGAAGAAAAGTGAAGAAAACCCACTGAAGTGTAGGATCAAAAGTTGATCCTAGGATCAAAGCAGATCGCAGGATCACAATATGTGATCGCACGATCAAGTGGGCGAAGGTTGTAGAGAAAAAGAAGAAAAGTCACTGACTTGTAGGATCACAAGTTGATCCTACGATCAAAAGAAGATCGCATGATCAGATTTGGTGATCCTACGATCAGACAGAAGATTAGAAGCCCGCACAACAGCAGATCGCACGATCACGGTTCAAAAGCTGTTTAGAATTGTTTACAGTTCAAGGCCTTGAAGCTTACTATTTGGCCTTTGTAAGTTTCAGACAGTTTACTAAAATCTCAAGGCCTTGAGATTTGAGTTTCACACAAAGTCTTTCTGTTAAACTTTAAGTTTTGAAAAAAGTTTCAATACTCTATTCAACCCCCCCCCCTTCTAGAGTATTTAGGTCCTGTATTTAGTCTACATTACACACTTTCGGTGTCCTTACCATTATTGTGGACAAAGCATGTACAACCAAAAGGTTTGAAGTAAGAAATGTTTGAATTTCTTCCTTTGAACAACTCATAGGGGGTCTTCTTCAGAATAGCTCTGATCAAGCACTTGTTAAGAATATAGTTTGTTGTATTCACAGCTTCTGCCCAATAATGTTTTGGCAATCTATTTTCCAGAAGCATTGTTCTTGACATGTCTTCAAGAGTAATGTTCTTTCTTTAAACAACTCCATTATGTTCAGGAGTTCTAGGAGCAGAAAAGTTGTGAGAGATACCATGCTTAGAACAGAGTACATCAAAATCTAATTGATCAAAATCTCTACCATGATCACTTATGTGTGAATCAATAGGTAGGTTTTCAAGGTTTGAATTTCTCTACAAAGCTTTGAAAATTCAGTGAGAGCTTCATATTTTCTCTAAGAAACATAACCCAAGTATATCTTGAGAAATTAATAACAAGCATGTACTTCTTACCTTTGGAGTTCTCATAGGACCACATAGATCCATATGCAATAACCCAACGGGTCTAGTAGTATTTACAAAGTTATTTGGTTTGAATGAGCTTTTGGTTTGATTTCCTTGTGCACATGCCATGCATACTTATTAATCTTTGAACTTGATAGAGGGTAGAACTCTTGCTAAGTTCTTGTAAACCAGCTTGTTCAAGGTATGCATGCTAATGTGTCACAACTTTCTGTGAAAAGCTTTGAGTGGCCTTGAGACATTTCAAGTTTTCTACTGCAACTTTGTTAGTTTGAAAAGTATAAACATTGTTTGACCTAGAGGCAGTGAGGATGCAATTGCCAGATTTCTCAATTTGCACCACACATTTCTCTTTGTCAAATATAGCCTTGTTTCCCTTATCACAAAGCTGAGAAACACTAAGCAAAGTGAATTTCAAACCATCAACTAGATATACATCAAAAATGGAATTTTTAGAATTTGTACAAACTTTACCAATACCAAGAATGCTGCATTTTCCCGTGTCACCAAGTGTAATTGATCCTTCAGATTGATCTTTCAGTTCTGATAATAGAGATCTCTTTCCACTCATGTGTGTTGAGAAACCACTGTCCATAAACCATTTCTGTTCTTTGATCTTGGTGACAGCCTGCAAATACCATTCACTGCCTTACCCAGCTGTTAGACCAAGTTCTAAATTTAGATTCATATTCAGGGTCAACCATGTTAGGTGGTCTAACCCCTTTAGGAACCTAAAAATCTGTCTAACTTGTCCTTTGAGTTGAAATTCGAAAGTATTCCTCATTATGCGAGGATCTCTTCTTCTAAAAGGACAGGTCATTTTAACACGACCAATCTTATTGCAGTAATGGCACTTAGAAGATGTTTTGCTTCCAGCTTTCACAAATCTGGTATTGTTCTTTTTGGTAAAATTTGGATTGTATCCAATACCAGTTCGGTAAACAGACTTTAAGCTACCTCCAAGAATCAAGTTCAAGTTGTGTTCTGAGCTTGCAAGTCTTGTTTTGATTAATTCAGATTTTTGAATTTTCTCAGTTAAAGTAGTCTTTTGTTTATCCAATTCATCAACTTGATGTTTTAGATTAACAATGCTGTCACCCAATAGAGAGTTTTCAGTGACTACTTCCTTGACTTGTGTTTTCAAGGCTTTGAAACTGGTTTTCAAGGCCTTGAAATCACTGTCAGTTTTCTTCTGAGAGATTTTAAGATTCTGATTCAGGAAAACAAGATGCAAGTTTTCTTTAGCTTGCTCATGAACTTTTTCTTTCAAAACTCTAATCTCTTTCAGATATTCCTCTTCATTTAAAAACATTGTTCTAGATAATCAGAGAGGGCTTCGGTTGGTTCTGAAATCAAGAAGTTTACCATTACCTCAATGTTCTTTTCAGACTTTCATCAAGCTTGGCCATAAATCATAGGTTGGAATGTTCTTCTTTGGATTTAGAGTCACTTGATGTTTTTGAATCACTCCAGGAAGCTATATAGCTTTCTTTATTCTATCATGGTCTTTCTTCTGAAAGCTCTTGCTCTTTGTGTGGACAATCTCTGATTAAGTGTCCTCCATCACCACACTCAAAGCAATTCATGACTTTAGGCTTATTACTATGTGAAGAATATTTACCTTTGTAATCTATGCTACTAGAGGATCCGTGTATGTCTCTCTTGCAGTCCTTGTTACCAAAGTTCTTCTTTATTTTAAGAATTCTGGTCAGGGATTTGGAAATCAAAGTAAATGGATCTTCATCATCATTTCAGTTTCAAGGCTTTGAAATGGCTCATTCTCCTTTTCCTTGAGAGCTCGGTTCTTGAAACCTTCTGGTAGTTCTCCATCAACTTCATTCATGGATATTTCACGCGTAAGGAGCTTTCCTTGTAGGTCATCAAGTTGAAGTAATGAGAGATATTGAGCTTCCTCAATAGCAGTAGTCTTTGGTTCCCATTTTGTCTTTGGAAGTCTTCTCAGAATCTTTCTAACCTTTTCTTCATTGGAAATGTGTTTTCCCAATGAATCAAGATTGTTGACAATATCAGTGAATCTTTTGAACACGTCTCTGATTGGCTCATCTCCATTCATTTTGAATAGCTCATACTGCCTGAGATATATGTTGATCTTGGTTTTCTTGACTTGGCTGGTTCCTTAAAAGGTCACCACAAGCTTATCCCTGTTCTCCTTTGAAGTCTTGCAACCTGAGATCATGTTAAACTGATCTGAACTCAAAGCACAATATAAGAGATTCATAGCTTTATTTGGAAAATTGTTCTAATTCAGAAGAGGAGAGAGTGTTTTCAAATTTGAGAGTTCTAATCCCATCTTTCTCTGTGTAGAAAGTGTGAGGACCATTCTGAACAATAGTCCAGAGTTCCATATCTTGATCAATGATGAACATTTTCATCAAGGCTTTCCAGTGGACAAAATTGTCTCCACATAAGAGAGGAGGTCTGTTAGAATCTCTTCCCTGAGAGAAACCACCATCACTTATAGTACTCATGATCACAAGATGGTTAAATTTATGCAGTGATACAAGCTCTGATACCAATTGAAGGGGTGTACATTAGGTAGAAATACAGGATCAATACTCTCGAAAGGGGGGGGGGGTTGAATAGAGTATGCAAACTTTTGCTAAACTTGTAAGAATAGTGGTTTCAAAAGATTTGTAAAGAGATTCAAGGCCTTGAAATGAGTTTCAATCCCTTGGAATAAAAACAGTTAGAGTATGAAAAGAGTAAGTCTATTTCAAGGTCTTGAAATGAAACTATTTTGAATGCTGTAAAAGTTCTAAGTATGGAAATGAAAAGTAAATGCAAGAGACACAGGATATATAGAGTTCATTCCACTTGGACCTACGTCTCTACCTCAGGGATCTTCTCCCTGTAGGATTTTAAACACAATTCTTATTAGTCCACAGCTAAGCCCTAGATCTAAACCACAGAGAGATGCATTACTCTGTTACAACTTGTGGTTCTCACTAACCTATCTAATACTTGCGCTAGCTATCTGATTAACTAAATTCTCTATTGTTCACCTTGAAAAATAATTTAGAATGAGAACAATATGTATTATCAAAATGATATACAAATAAAGTTTAGAAAAGAAGAACAATAGAACTGAATCTCCAATGAGTGTGCAGTGTTCTTCTGATGCTTGGATTGAGATGAATGAATCTGATTATTTGTTGCTTGTCAATCCTTGAATGTTTTTGAGTGTCTCTGTGAATTGCTCTGTGTTGTGTGTACGAATTCCTTCAGCAATTCTCCTTTTAAACACCCAGTTTGAATTGAAGATCTTCATAATCTTCTTAACAAACTTTCCTGAAAACTTGCTTCAAATCTTGACTCTTCTAACAGCTTCCTCCAACAGCTAGTAGCTCAGTATCTTCAAGGATACTGATTTGATCTTGTTGGAAATATGTTTGGAAGATTTTAAACACAGAAGATTGATTACAGAATCAAATCATCAATCAATTTCCTTTTCTGCAAAACATAGGTTAGGAAACAGATTCCTATGAAATAGGAAATACAATATCCCTGCAAAACTTAATCAAATAGATGATATTAGATGCTGTTAAATGTGTCAAAATCATTTTTCTTTCATCATAGTATCATCTAATCATGCACAAGGATTTAGGAGTTGATACAAGTAAAGAAACTCCCCTTAAGTTCATGCATACAAAGCTCAGTCAGTTTCAAGGCTTTGAAAGCTGTTTCAAGGTGAACTTACAGTTCGGGCCATCTGCCGCTGCATTTCATTATCACATATATCAATCCAATAGCCTTGGGGAGTCCGCAATTTTACTTTTCATAATGAACAAGTTCACAGGATTGTAGCAACCTGATTGATCAGGTATGGCATTCCTCACCTTTTTATGGTGCTACATTACATCCTAACTTTACTAACTTACATGCTCTAAATAATAAATTACATGTGCATATTGTGAAATTAAAGTCTTGGGGCTCTAAGAAGTATAAAGAGAAAAACTTGCTTTGCAATAATTTTCTTCAACGTTTGGCTTATCTTTGTAATTGAATTTGTTACTCACATGTCCTGCATGAAATCAATCAGATTAATTCTCAGGTAATTGAACTTAATGCGGATGAGAAAATTAAATGGGGACAAAAGTCAAGAGCAATTTGGTTAAAGAGGGAGATCGCAACACGACTCTTTTCCACAAATTTGCCTTGGATAGGAGAAGATTTTTTTATATTACCTCTATTACTTCTGACAATGGAATTGTGGTGACTGACCCAGGCCAAATTGGAAGTGTGTTCTTAGATTTACAAGAATTTATTCACCAGCCATCATTCCCACTTTCTTCAGGCTATTGATTCTATACTGTTTAAATTTCTAGTGATATGTCTGATTTCTTAAGTCATCCCTTTACCGAAGAGGAAATGAAACATTCTCTTGACGATATGCATCCTTCTAAGGCAACGACCCTGACGTGTTACATGCACTCTCTTACAAATCTTACTGGCCTACTATAGGAAAGGATGTGACTGCCACTTGCCTTGAATTTCTAAACAATGGTGGGGATATTTCTTCTATAAACAAAACATTGCTTTAATTCCAACAAATATGGATGCCTCAAGAGTTGTTGATTTTCGTCCCATTAGTTCAGGTAATGTTTGGTACCGAATTATATCTAAAACCATTTCTAATATACTCTTTTAGATCATGCCTTCTATTATTGATAATTACCAATCGACGGTTCTTAAGAACATATTCATTTCTGACAACTCAATCATTTCCTTGGAAACCCTTCATTAAAAAGGTAAAACAGGTTCTTTTTCACTAAAACTTGACATTGCAAAAACCTATGATTCAGTAGAATGGATTTATCTTTCTCTGGTTCTAAAAAAAATTGGTGTTCCTAATATTTTTCTGCGCTCCTATAAATGGAACTCCTTTTTCTCCCCTAATAGGGGCATTCGTCAAGGAGATCCCCTAAGCCCTTATCTTTTTCTGTTTTGCACCAAAGGTGTTTTAAATTTACTCAGGGTTGCTGTTAACGATTTTTTTTTTGGGATTAAAGCCTCCCGAATGGTTCCTTGTGTGTCTCACCTCCTATATGCAGATGATTTTTTTTTCTGGTAAAGCAATAGTATGGAAGACATAACTTTACGATCCATTCTTTATCAGTATTGTTAAGTTTAGGGGCAAAAAATTAATAATGAAAAATTTCACCTTGTTTTCAGCCCCACTGTTACTGTTTCCGACTAGAATTTGATTTCCGAAATCCTTGAGATTCCTATATCCAATCGCCATGACAAGTATATTAGTTTATCGATAGTTAATAGAATAAAAGGTAAAATTTATTTTACTCAAATTAGAAGAAAAATTTTGTAATAAAATCAAAACTTGTAAAGCTAAAAATATTTCTTTTGGTGACAAGGAGGTGACGATCAAACCGATTCTTCAAGTCATTCTCACTTATATCATGTCTATTTATATGCTTCCACTTACTTTGTGTGACGAAATTCAAAAAATAATTTCTAAATTTTGGTGGAATAGTTCTAATGAGTGAAAAGGAATTGTCTGCCAGAAATAGGATAAACGCTCTATTGCTAAAAAAGAGGGTGGTATGGGTTTTAGGAACATTCATGCTTTCAATTTGTGTCTGTTAGCCAAGCAAATGTGACGGATTTTAGAGAAACCAAACTCCCTTTTTTCCAAAGTTTTGAAAGGGAAATATTCTTCAAATTCCTATGCTTTAAATGTCCAACCGCCGCACGGTGCATCTTTCATTTGGCGAAGTATTACGTATGCTAGAGATAAGGTGTTTCTTGTTGCAAGACAAGGTATCTGTGGTGGTAAACTCACTTTTTCTTTTTGGTTTTTTGTCTTGATTCTGCGATTTGGAAATATTAATAAATTATTGTTTTTTGAAACTAGTAGAAATATGGAATCTACTAGTATTTCTAATTGGGGTTATTTTCTAATATTAGCGCAATTAGGATTACTTGGAGAGCAAGTCGGTGTGGCCTATTTATAGGTGGCTCTAAAATAATTCTAATTGAGGAGCGAGTGAGTCAATTAGAGTAAAGAATTGGTGAAAATACCAATGAGCGGATGTGAGAGGTTACGGTGTCAAAGATGTAGTCTATGAGGATGAGGGTACCGCGTCGACGTGGTCAGCGGATTGAAAAGGCTCTTCCCTACGATGTATTCCCTTTGATATAGTGAAATTCTCATCCTTCCATGGATGTAGGCGGTTTGCCCAAATCACGATAAATCTTGTGAGTCGTTTATTCTTCTCCTATATGACATGCGTTGAGTTTGTGATCGTGCGGCGTATTTTTTGCTTCCGTTGCGGCGGAAAATTCGGGTGGACTAATAATTCCCCAACAAGTGGTATCAGAGACAAGTTCACGATCCGGGTGGAGCGGGCTAAGAGAAAGGACAAAGAAGAAAACAAGGAAAATAATTGAAAAAAAAATCAAGCAAAGAAATAAGAATAAAAATATATTTTCTTGGGTGTTGTTCGTGGGTCTCGGAAAAAGGAGAAAAAAAAGTATTTTCGTTTTCTTTGGTTTGTGAGTTGTTGATAACTTTTTTTGAGGGGTTATTATTATACTTTATTATTACTTGTATTAGGCTTATTTCACATGATTTATATGTTATATTTGCATAAATATGTGAATTTGACGATTTATAAGCCTAAGAGTGAAAAGTTGTGTTTCTAGCCTATTTGTGCATGTTTTCTCTCATATTTGCTATGATAATTGCACGGGTTGTTTAGTGATGTGTATCTCAGGTAAAAGAGGTGCATTGGAGATTATGAGATGCTTGGATAAGCTTGGAATTGAGCTAGATGAAGAGGAGAAAAGAAGACGCAAAAACGGAGCAAAGTTGGAAAAGTCACACAGGACCAGCCTGCACTCTTTTCGATTCTCAGTAAAATCTACAAAGAATTTTGGAGCAAGGCCTGAGGCATTAGAAATTAGACATCCGTATCTTTCGAACAATATATGGTAGGCCCAAAGAAGAGTCCGTATGAGGGAGATACAGCCCGCGCAAGATCAGCAAATAATTCTGGCCGAGAATTACAAAGTAGAGGGGCTTAAGTGCAAATTTCGGGCAAATCACTTAGAAATTCGTGCCCAGGCAATAAATCACGATTCTCAGACCTAAAAACACAGGAAGAAGCTGCTGGAGAAGAGGGAGGAAGGCTAGGAGAGACGAGGATCATGGAGAACAACGCCGGAGTCGCCGGAACGCGAATTTCGTCACGAGTTTGACTATCCCTCCTATCTTTTCTATCGTTTCTCAATTCTATGAACTTGTTAACTTCTATTTTCAGATTATTTGAGTAGTTTTATTGGCTAGGCTCTATGAAGAGCCTAGGGTTTTGTTAGACACCGTTCCGGATTTGTTTGTTTGATTCACGCTTATGGATTCACGTTATTGATTAATTTTCTTCTCTATTGATGTATTGTTGACCTAGAACTATTGACACGTTTTAGGTAGGATATGAATGATGAATAGAGATGTCTTTGATCCTTAACGTGTATCTTAGCTTAAAGTAACATTGAGAATGCATCTTCTAGTAATCTGGCGCGTTATTTTATGCTACCTTAGCGTCATGAACTAGGGTATCTACTTGGTGAAAGATTGATGGACTGACAGGTGAAGATTGATTAGCTTATGAATCTAGGATTTCTAGCAACCCCATATCATGATGGACCGAAAGGCGAAGTGTTAGGGTTTGGATCAAAACGTAGGATTATTCTTAATGCTTGTTAGGTGATATAGTTTATGGATCGACAGATGACGACTATTGAATCTAGCATAGACTTACATGAGATCGACAGAAGATTGTAAGTAGTTAAACGTGATCAAGAGCATATTCAATATTACATGTTTCAAAGCAATATCCAGAATTTTCTACTGCCCTAGGTGATCCATAGATCGCCTAGTCTTTCTTTTTATTTAATCAAACCTTGTTAAAATTATAAAAATCCAAAAATATCGTCTTTTAGTTAGTTTAATACAGTCACTTGATCGGGGGTGACAACTTCTCAAATCAACAACTTTCCTCCTGTTATTTCAATTACACTCTTTAGATTTAATCTCTAATTAACAATAAACCTACTATATGTCCCTGTGGGTTCGACAACCTGAGCTTAATACTCATCTTTATTACTTCGACCGTGCACTTGCGTATACACGTAAGAAATCGTGTCAAGTTTTTGGCGCCGTTGCCGGGGACAGCGGTTTATTTTTTAGTTAGAAATTTATTTGAGGAGTATTATTTATTTATTTATTTATTTATTTATTTATTTATTTATTTATTTATTTATTTATTTATTTATTTATTTATTTATTTATTTATTTATTACCATCTATTCTTATCACGATCCGGGTGGAGCGGGCTAAGAGAAAGGACAAAGAAGAAAACAAGGAAAATAATTGAAAAAAAAATCAAGCAAAGAAATAAGAATAAAAATATATTTTCTTGGGTGTTGTTCGTGGGTCTCGGAAAAAGGAGAAAAAAAAAGTATTTTCGTTTTCTTTGGTTTGTGAGTTGTCACTGGTATAGGGAGAGGCCTGGCCCATGCACATGGTGGAAGGGTGCTGCAAGCTCATGTGGCAGCTGGTTTCACAAGAATAATCGGGTGGTGCGCATGCATGGTTCTCCAGCACAAAGTGCAGTGGATCGAGTGGTCTCAATTGGTTGGGTTGTTTTGAGCTGCCTGTAAGTCTGTTTGGACTCAAACAGGAGTCTAACCCTAGGTTTTTGGATGCTTCGAACGCATTGGGATGGTCATATTTTGAAAATACTTGCAGGATTTTGCATAATGGTGACTTGGAAGTGGTAACGATGGAATCGACAGTCCAAACTTGTTCGGGTGGTTACGACGTGTCTGTAGATCGGATTGGAATGATTCAGGACTCTAAACCTATGTTTTGGACGTTGCGGATTCATCGGTATGGTCAGAATTTTGCTATTATGTGTGTATTGAGAAGATAGGCATTAGTCAATATCGGTAGGGAGATCGAAGATGACGGGATGCGATTAGGGTCAATCAAGATCAAGTCCAATCAGGTAGGGTCAATTAGAGGCATGTTTCCTAATTGTACGTTCGATTGGCAACCTATGCAGGCTTGGGAATGTGTTGACAGGTGGAGCTTCTGTTCAACATAGGTAAGAAGCATAGGCTTCGTGTGTTTGTGAGCACGAGACGCAACAGTTGCAAAGGAGTCTGGTCAGAGACATGGGAAACTATTTCTAGGAAATTCACAAGAAGCTCGAGGGCAGAGATCAAGGTGGAGGACGTATTTGACAAGGCCATGGCACTAGCGTCCTGATATCTCTGCGTGTGGTTAGTGACGATAACTCTAGAGCAACTCGAGGCAAGAAGAGAGGTAGGTCACAGAGGGTACACAAAGCGGTGTCTTTGCAAGACGTCTTGGTGAAGGCGTATGGTGGAACATAAGAAGCAATAGAGAAATGAGAAGCACTCAGGTCTGGAGTGGAGAAACACGTGATTGACGTGTGACGACTCTTAAGCATGGAAATAGTGCAGGCTATGCACCAGTTGAAGGTTGTTCGAGACGGTGCTCAAGTGACGAGAATGGAGATGAAGAAAACTACTGCAGTAGTTGAGAGGAAGCGAGTCTCGTTTGCACTTGACCTGGTTGGTGGTGATCTCTCTAGTGATGAGCTAGCTGGTGGAGAGATGAAGTCACACTACTCCCCAAAGTAGCATACTTTGGGGCACACCCGTGTTGGAGGTGCGAGGCGGAGTCCTAGGAAGGGGTGCAGAGCATTACTGTGAAGATGCGATGGCGGTCCGTGCAGGTGGAGCATGGAGGATGTAGCAGAATCGGCATCAAAGATGGAGAGCTCCGAGCAGGCTAAGGAATTTGCCGTGTGGTTGCAGAATTCAAGCCAAGGTGGAGTTTGTTGGGCTTTTGTCTTGATTCTGCGATTTGAAAATATTAGAAAATTATTTTTTTGGAAACTAGTAGAAATATGGAATCTACTAGTATTCCTAATTGGGGTTATTTTCTAATATTAGTGCAATTTGGATTACTTGGAGAGAAATTCGGTGAGGCCTATTTATAGATGGCTCTACAATAATTCTAATTGAGGAGCGAGTGAGTTGAGTATAGTAGAGAGTTTGTGAGAAATATCAGTGAGCGGATGTGAGAAGTTAGGGTGTCATAGATGTAGTCTATGAGGATGAGAGTACCGCGTCGACGTGGTCCGCAGATTGAGTTGTCTCTCCCCTATGATGTATTCCCTCATTGATATAGTGAAATTCTCCTCCTCCCGTGGATGTAGGTGGTTTGGTCGAACCACGTTAAATTCTTGTGAGTCGTTTATTCTTATCCTATATGACATGTGTTGAGTGTGTGATCGTGCGACATAATTTTTGCTTCCGTTGCGGCGGGAATTCGGGTCGACGAATAATTCCCCAACATTATTTACAAAAACAGATGGATACCAATTGGTTTTGGCGCACTACAACTATCCCTGTCTCCCTTACTCTATTGTTAACAATCTTTTTTTTAGGATAAACGCAATACACAGCAAACTACTCAAGGAACCCGTACATCAAAGTCTTTGTCCATCATTAATTGTAGCCAGCCAGGTGTCTGTTCCCAAAGCGATAGCTCTTGGGACTTGTCATGTCTCTTCGCCACGAAGTCTGCATCATGATTGAGTGAACGAGGCACCGCCTGAGCTTTAACTCTCTCCATTTCTCTGAACTTCTTCTTTATGTTTTCCAATTCATCAACGGCGTTTGAAAAATCCATCCATGTCTCTCCCTTTATGGCTCTGGACAAGCTTCTTTTTACCGTCGTTAAGTCCCCTTCAATAATAATCCTTTGAAAGCATTTTGAATTCGCCACTTCCAAGTCGAATCTTGCTGCCTTCCTCTCCGCTTCCTTCGCTGATTCGCAGATCTTGAAATTTCTAGAGCCGGCAGCGACAAAGCTCCCCTGTTCATCTCTGATGATTATTACTCCAAAACCTTTGCCCGTTGACGGATTCCAAGACCCATCATAGTTTATCTTCATCTCGCCGGCCGGTGGTGGCATCCATGATGGTGTATGTGCAGTTTCAGGTAAACCTCTTCGGTCTTGATTGTGAACTTCTTCCAATTCTTCATAGCTAGAGAGGATTTATGATGGTAAGTTTTTCAGGTCTAGGAGTTCTCCTTGAAAAATTACTCTGTTTCTCTTGAGCCATAGACCACAACGCTAGGGAGAAGAGTGTTTGGTGCTTACTATGGTGATTACGAAACTGCCTTCGAATCCATTCCTATGGCTCTGTTGAATGCATCGCTTCGATGAACTCTTTATCAAAAAGTTCTTCCCACACCCCCTTTGTTACTTTGCATTGTTGACTCCAATGTTTGCTTGAGTCTTCGAATTTGTTACAGAAAGGCAAGGTCTCTTAACTCCCAATACCCTATTCTGCAGATTCCTCGAGGTTGCTAAACTGTCCCAGTTAGCTCGCCAGATAAAATGCTTGATCTTCGATGGGATCTTGAGCTTCCAAACCATTGAAATGGGGTCCGGTTTGACTTTCAATGTACCGAGGCTCGGTGTATTCGCTTCCTCCCGTGCTGCGCGTTACTCTGATGTCACCCGGTAAACACCATCTTCCTCGAAGTGCCATATTAGTCTATCATCCCTTCCTAATTCTGGTATTTAAATCTGGAGAACATCGACTGCATCCCATGGTTTTAGAAATTGGTTGACTTTGTTTTGATCCCATTGATCTCCTTGTGGTGTTAACAGAGTGTTTACTTTCACCTCATCTGTTTCAGGGCTCCTTGTGATGAGTGAGAAAGAAGGTCTTTTTGGAATCCACTTATCATGAATTCTAATTGACTTGTCGTTTCCCAGCTTCCATCTCAGACCGCTCTTTAGTAAGTCTCTTCCTTCTAGTATACTTCTCCATGCGAAAGAAGGGTTTTGACCAAGTTTTGCGTCTATGAATGAATCTTGAGCAAAATACTTAGCCCGTAACACTCTCGTGAGGATTGAATCTTGTCTTTGTATGACCCTCCAGCTCTATTTCGCCAGCATCACCTTGTTGAACAGTTTAAAATCCCTGAATGCAAGGCCTCCCTCTCTCTTACTTCTTTGCATCTTTTCCCAACGGACCCATGGTATACCTCTATCTTGACCTGTCTTGCTCCACCAAAATTTTCTCACAATTTGTTCCATCTTATCGCAGATGCCGTCCGAAAGCTTAAAACAAGACATTGCATACGTTGGAATAGCTTCGGCAATGGTACGAATAAGGATCTCCTTACCCCCCTGCGTGAGTGTCCTTTCTTTCCATCCTTTTAACATACTGCTGAGTTTTTCTAACAATTGATTGAAAGAAATTGACTTATTTCTCCCCATTGTTCTAGGGAGCCTAAGATAACAATCGTACTTTGCAACTTCAATCATGCCACAAAAGTCCAGAATCTGCTTTTTCATTAATTCAGTGACCTTTGCCGAGAAAACAATGGCCGACTTTTCTGCATTTATCTTTTGTCCAGAAGCATGGCTGTAAACGTCAATAATGTGTAACAGTTTAGCAACTTCTTCTTTATTAGCCTGCGGAGAAAAAAAGCTATCGTAAGCAAAATATAGGTGGGACACTGCTGGCCCACCCCGCGAGGCATTCACTGCCGCTAGCTCCCCTCTTTCTACTGCTGCCGTGACTGACCTCGATAGGACCTCGCTACAGATTAAAAAGAAGTACGGGGACAGCGGACATCCCTGCCTCAACCCTCTCTCAGGGAAAACACAACCTTTGACTTCTCCATTCTGTATGAACGCAAATTTTACCGCCGTTATGCAACTCATCACCTGATCAATGAACCTAGGGCCAAAGCCCAACTGATATAGTGTTTCCCTCATAAACTGCCATTCGACCATATCATAAGCTTTACTCATATCCACTTTAAGCGCCAAATACCCTTTTTCCCATTTTTCCTTGTTTTTAGCGAATGGATCATCTCGAAGGCCGTAAGAATATTATATGAGATTAGGCGACCTGGGAAAAAGGCGCTTTGGTTCTTGCTAATAATATTAGTCTGTTAACAATAGCTTTTGACACGATTTTGTAAATGATAGTACATAAACTTATAGGTCGAAAGTCACCTGGCTTCCTTGGCTGTTTTATCTTTGGGATCAAAGCAATAAGCGTTTGATTGTGCTCCTCAAGGCTTTCTCCATGATTTAGGATTCCCAGGCACGTGTTGGTGACACCGCTTCCTACGATTTTCCAAAACTTTTGGAAAAACCCGGCATTGAAGCCGTCCACGCCGGGAGCTTTGTCCGGCGCCATCAAAAACAGCGCCTCCCTTACTTCTTCCCCCGTGTATGCTTCTTCCATTAGAGCCCGCTCTGCATGTGAAACACTGAACGCAATGTCCTTTAAGGCTGGCTCGATTTGCGCTCTGGTCGGTCTATCCGACTGGAAAATATTTGCAAAATGATCCTCAAGAATCTTCGCTATATCCTCTTCATTTGTAACCCACTGTCCCCTTGTGTTTTAAAATCCCTCCATAGCATTCTTTGCTCTTCGGATTGTGGCTCTTTGGTGAAAGAACCTCGTATTTCTATCCCCACATTTTAGCCAACCAACCCTTTCTCTTTGCCTCCTCATAACTTCCTCTGCTTCGAGAAGATTGTTGTATGTTTTCTCCAATTGTCTTTTCCGTATTGCCAATTGGTCTCTCAGGATTGCTCTATCAATTTGCTCCAGTTCAGTTCTTCACGCCTTTGTTTGTTTCCTAACAGATCCAAACACACTCCTATCCCACGTCCTGCATTCCGTTCCCAGGATCATCAACCGGTTATGTAGTTCAGCCCCCTGCGTCAACTCCCAATTTTCTCAGACGAGGTCTTCGAAACCCTCGTGTCTGTACCACATTACCTCACACTGGAATCTACGTCCCTTTGCATTGCTCCGTGTATGACCCCATTGAATCAAGACCGGTTTATGATCCGATTCGGCCAAACTAAATTCGTCACCCTTGCCCCCCTATGATCATCCATCCACCTTGTTGTCGCTACCACTCTGTCAAGTCTCTCCCTGATGTTTTTGCCCACTCTATTGTTGTTCCAAGTGTACGCATTGACATGGAAGCCCAAGTCGTGGAGTTCAAGATCATTCAGTACCTCTTTGAAGTCCGCCACTTTACTATACGTGACTTCACGTCCAGCTATCTTCTCCTCTTACAACGTGATTGCATTAAAATACCCCATCACAATCCATGCACCGTCTGGGTCGGTTCTCAATCGTCTCAGCAACTCCCATGAATGTCTCCTCTCCACTCTAGTCGGGTTTCCATAGAAACCCGTCCAGTTCCACACCTTCCCACTTCCTTCTTCTACCGATGCATCTATGTGATGTAACGTAGACCTTTTTACCTTCACCTTTAAGTGACTCTTCCACATAAAGCCCAAGCCTCCCTTACTGCCATCCGGATCCACGAAAAATCCTTTTGCATACCCCACCTGCTTACAAATTTTCACCTTCACCCTTCTCGACACCTTGGTTTTCATCAAAAAAACCAAATCGGGAGCTTTTTTCTTCACCAAATCGTGAAGCGTTAGGACCGGGGGAGGGTTCCCAAGCCCTCGAACGTTCCAACTGAGCATATTCATTGTTCTTGGCAGGGCTGCAATGCAGCCACCGCCAATCGCGCATTTAGAATTTTTGAGGCACTCAAAACCTTGTTTTCTGACCCACTCCTTCTGTCTCCTTCCTCCGTGCTACCACTTATTTCTCCAAGATAGCAACGCACTAACTCCAGCTGTTTGTTTCTCTTTGAATTCTCCACTATTTGCATCGACAGTGGACTCAGTTATGGTGCTATCTTCCTCTTCGGCGAAGCTGATCGGTTTCCCCCCACTGTCTCCTCATTTTTTTCAGTCCCCGCCACCTTCTTCCCATTGTCTTTTTATGAAGCCCTCTTCCCCTCTTTGTTTGCTGTGCTTACATGATTATCTGGGCCTTTTGGAGCTTTCTCCCCCATAACACTGCTGCTTGCCACTTGAGTCGTTTGGTTCCCACTTTCACCTAGATGTTCCTCCTCCCCCGTCTTATTCATTGTCGGTGCTGTATCCGTCCTTGGGTCTGCGGTTGGGGATGGATTCACTGTTTCAGTAGTGACTCCTTCTCCTCCTATGTCTTCGAGATTCTTATTGAGATCAATACCAACTTCTTCATTTGTCCCGTTCATATCTCCTCCCTCGTGTTCTTTCCTTTCCCCAACTCTCCCCCTCA
This sequence comes from Linanthus parryae, assembly GCA_023055425.1. NCBI lineage: Eukaryota > Viridiplantae > Streptophyta > Magnoliopsida > Ericales > Polemoniaceae > Linanthus > Linanthus parryae. The sequence goes on from JALGPY010000024.1 coordinate 2,383,269, forward strand.
TTGTTGGCTCCAATCTTTCCTTCCTTGGTGGGAAATACAACATCCATTCTCCGTACCCCGGTTCGTTATCTATGTCCTCCTCGGTAGCGATCTTGTCACAGTTCTTACTATAGTGATCAAGATAGCCGCACCACTTGCATATGGAGGGTATTCTTTCATACTTAAAATCCAGCCACACCCGTTCTCCCTTGATGTTAACGTAGACTCCTCTCGGTAGTGTCGTAAATATTGGCATACGAACCCGAACTGTAAAAAAAAATTTCAATCCCTCACTGTCTACTCTTAGGTCTGATTCTAGTATTACACCAACATTCTTCACTGCCTTGCGTCCAGCCTCTTCAGTTGCTACGTGGATTGGGAGTCGATGGACTTGAACCCATACATCCATGGTATCGAATCTAGGGTTTTCGGTCACGTCCCCCAACTTCCACGGTTTAATCATCAACATAGACCCATCATACACCCAAGGGCCCCCGAAAGCGGTGCGATCCATGATAGCTTTGTTAGGGAAACGAAACATGTATGTATTTCTACTAACATTGTAGAAGTCTACCCGGTTGCCCTTATTCCATACTCGCCGGAAGAAGGACTTCATGGGTCGATAGTCGATCTCCCCTCCCGTTAAAAACTTCCCAATAAGACACCATTCGAAGCCTTGCTCCGCCTGCGTGCAGAAATCCTTGTCGAAATTGATCTCCTCCGACTCTTTCTCCATTAGTTTGAGCGTATCGAAGCCGGCGGCCATAGTTTCTGCCGATTAGGGTTTTTCTCTCTCTCTACTCTCTTTTTTCTCTAACAATCTTTTTGATCAAGAAGGGTACTGGAATAAATGTTTGATTGAAACTATTTTTTTCAATAATGAGGCAGAGGCCATTTTAAGCATTCCTACGACGAACTATCAGGGCCCTGACTATCTGGTATGGACTCAATCCAAAGATGGTGTTTATTCGGTAAAATTTGGGTATTCTGCTGCTTTCAAAATTTTTAAACCCGTAAATTACCGAATCAATCACTAGTTCTAGTTCAAATCAATCCAATCAGTTATGGGAGTTCATTTGGAATCTGAAAGTACCTCAAATTGGAATTTCCTGTGGAGACTGTCTACAAATCTGTTACCGACAAAAAATAATTTAGCGAAAAGGGACTCAGTTTACCTGTTTCCTGCTCTTTTGGCAAGACTCCTTCCACCTGTTATTCGATTGTTCTTGGGTTCGCAAAATTTGGAATCCACAAAATTCAGAACAAATCTCTTATTGCTTCAGCACTTGAAAACAAATTTTCTTTTGAGGGAATTATTTGAAACAATTTTTTTAGAATTACATCATATAGCCGGGTTTGAACTCGAAACCTCATGCAGAGGCTTCAAATGCTCTAACACTAAGCTAGCACCCATTTGCAATTATGTGAAACAGTTGAATGAAGTGTAATCAAGCTTTATTACATACAAAATGTGACAAACGCATATTTGTACCGGGATCAAGTTCAGATAACAGTTACCTAAAATATTGTTGTAAGCTAGCTAATTAAACATAAACCTTCACTTCTCTGTTATGGATCCAACTGAAAGGTAGAGCAATACTGGTCTTTTTGTCTCTTGTTTTAAATCTTTCCTCCAACCTCCTTATCTTGGGTCCTAAATTACAAACATAGTCCTGAGCTTTTCTTCCCTCCCCTGAAAGCCCCGTAAGTTTCTTCACATTCCATTTCTCCACCAAATGTTCCAATATTTCAGCATAGTCTTGGGCAGTGTAAACACCAAGTCTTTGGGCAACAGAAGAAAAATGCTCAAACAGGTCGTCATCTTTACCATCGTACATCGAACGACCTGGCATTGATATCTTCTTCCGCATCATATCAGAAAACGCTAGCACGCTTGCTTCTGGATCAATCTCAAATAGCTTCTCCATTATCTTGGTGTAAGCAGCTTCGTGTCGCTTCTCATCTGATGCAATGGTACCGCATATTTGAGCTAGGTTTACATCCCCGTACTGTTTAGCTAGCTTTGCAGTGTTTCCGTGGGAGATGAATGTTGCCCTTTCTTGGAATGACGTGTAGACGAACCCTAGATAAGGATTGTTTTCTGTTTGGATATCCTACATGTATACACATAGACGGGGGACGAAATATTATCATAAAGAAAAACTATAAATGGAAGAATTTGGGAGAACAAATTAGACAGTTTCTTTGTATAAAAGTTTTCATTGGTTGTCAATCTTTTTAAGGGTTCTGTGAAGGTTTTCATTTTAACAAATTAGAAAATAATGTCCAATGTCCATATTCATGTGTAAAATTATGACGTAGTATAACTCTTAAGATAAATAATAAACGAGAGCATAAGTTTATCAAATTTCAACAAATGAGAAAACAACTAAAAAATTGCTAATGAATCACAAACAAAAAATGATCGGTGTCCCTAATGCATCGACTATGGACTAAAACGTCACTAGTTTCCTTTTCATTCTCTTTCCCTCACAAATGAACGCAACCTCAGGGTTTCTAAATTTTTTGAAGGGTTCTGGTACTTCTTTTTGTGTGTTTGCAGTTATTTCATGAATCATGTTTTCACATTATGAAGAATAAATACTTACAGCGCCCGATCCAATCAGGTATTGCACTGTCTTCTCAACTTGGATCATGTCAACTCGACCAGACAGATAGAGGTACTTATTTAGAAGATCACCGTGCCTGTTCTCTTCAGCAGACCACGCCCGTATCCAAATACCCCAAGGAGTTGGACTTGAGCATGTTTCGTCACGAATGCCATCATAGCTATTAAGCAGTGAATGATAAGTTGGAAGAGCTTCTTCCGTGACCATGTCGCCAACCAATACAACAAAGTAATCATCAGGAAGCTCCATAGCTCTGTCTCTAAGTTCCTGCAGGTTTTGGAAGAAGTCCTCCGAAGTTGGATCAGGAAGAAGCTGTTGCGGTTGCCAACATTTCTCTACTGGTTTCAGGTGAGGGAGGACATTCTTCTCAGCCCAATCCTCCAGCCCTTTGAAGATCTCTATCTTTTCTTGTGGCATGGAATGAGTCACTTGAGAGTACCTGCTTAAAGAAGTCAATGTGCACAAATGTCCGGAAAATCTTCAAAAGACTGGAAAAGAATAAAACTGCTGAACAAACATAAATGTTAGAGAATCTCTAATTGACATCTCTTTTTTTCCTTCATTCTTCATTTTTAGTGCTAAAAATAGAGCGCTCTCCAATTGATCAACTTCTGTTTGTCCATTTCTTATATGAGATATCGAGATTTTTGGCTCCACCTATCTAATCAAATTCTTCACCAAATCAAAGAATAACATGTAATTTCGAATCTGAATCTCCGGTCTGCAATCGCATATCACCAAATTTTCTCCAAAATATATAATTGTTGTTTCAAGCATAGTTTCTGACAAACCGGATTTTTAAAATAATATCAGTTTTAAGGTGCCAAAGTCAATGACATCTGTTTAATACTAAACTAGTTATGTTATTCAAAATTTATGACAGAGAAGAAGTATGGATGATAACGTGTATCAGGTGCGGAGCCATGTGGGTGCAAGGGGTGGCACTTGCAGCTCTGAGTTCTGAAAATTTTCACTAGCACCCCTAATTTTCTAGATTTTTAATGAATAATTCTTAGAAATATGCTATCTTGCCCCTCCTGAAATTTCCACTAGAACCTTTAAAAAAAAGTTATGATAGAGAGGAAACATGAATGATAACGTGAATGATGACACATTTGGTGGAAATGATAACATGAATAACGATCCACCTTAAACATATTTTCCGGAGTCGAACAACAATAACCAAGAGTTCATAATCTGAGGAGGTCGTCGTGTCTACATTTTTCATCTTCTTTTATTGGGTGTTAAGTATGCAATTGTCTAAGGAGAATAAGTCTACATTTTATGTTGCCTTACTGTCATCATGACGTATTTTATTTTGCCTAACATATTTATTTTTATAAAATATGTGTCTGTCATTTTTAGTTTTCTTAACAAAAAATAATTGTATCTAAATGTTTGTTACGTACATTTATCAGCTCAACATTCTTTCTGCTAGTATGTGTCCAATAATGATGTTGGTAACTGTAATTACATGACAATTTAATATTATCAAGTTGCTAGTATACAAAATTAGAGTTCGAACTGTCACAATGCTTTTTATCGATCAAATGGAGGTGAATGTCCATTCTCTATTTGACCACCATAGTGGATGAAAAAACTAGAGAATGGAGATGAACATCTCCAACACTAAAAATATGGAGATTTGAGTGATCAATTCGGTTGGAGGCTAAAAATAATCTCTATTCTTTCGAGATTTTGAGATTTGGAGATATTTGTCTGGAGACAAAAAATTATATATTACGCCGAAAATAAAAAAAAATGGTGATGCTCTAACATAACTTGTGCATAACCTGAAAAAAGGTTGGCAGTAAACTGAGCATATGTAAGTTTAGATTCATTTTTAGAGGACAAATGGTTAGGACATTGGACTTCGAATCCAGTAACCCGATTTGAGAGAAATAAGTTTAGATTTTAAGGTCTCTGTGTAGTGTTTACTGGAAGAAATTATTAAATTTCAACACGGTATAAAATACATCGTCTAGTTTTCTTTTGTCCCTCTTGATCTGAAGGCCCTACTTCTCTGTTTGATCAGGTCGCCAATTGCATTACGCCAGCTATTTGCTCCCATCAATGAAAATGACCCCAATTTGTATACAAATGTCGTTATCAGTCATTCAAATGCATACAAGGACGTTTCAATATTTTTGCTAGGGAAAATTAATCTTCAGTTTCAGATTGCTTTCCCAAATTGTAATTCTTAGAACACGACGTGTCCACCTTTCAAAATCAATTGGTGTGTTTAGAAGAGAGAAGAATTTATGAGATCATTCGAATAAGTAACTTAGGTGATTAGAAATGACAACGTCTCTAACATTCCATTAATTCTATGAACTTTCCTCTCATTTAAGCTCATCCAAACACACCAAATATCTTAAGTAGGTACTATGATTTATTTCTCTATGGGAGCACACAATCAATATCTTCTTTTTAGGTGTGTTAACACAGTCAGTATCAAATGTTTTTGGCCAACAATTTTCATTTTACTTCTCTTTTTCCTTTCTAGAAAGATACAATTTTTTCACAACAAAAATATAATCTTGCACGAGATAGGTTCCACAGCTAGGGCCTCGGGAAAGCTATCCTAGAGTGTTATCTGTATCATCAAAATCTGATTTCATTTTTCTAAAGAGCTTGCCAATGAAAAAAATTGTTAGTGAAATTCATTTGAATTGCCTGAATTGTATCTATCCGGCATTGGAAAACGAATTGCATCTTATTTAAGTCAGATCATACAAAGTAGAATTCAAGTGGGACTTACTTGAACGATGATGCAGCAGTTGTAGAAGCCAAGGAAATTATCTTTACGGGTTGAGCCGCGGTGCTCCTACTTCTGGAGGATGGAAACTTCATAGAATGCAGAAACTCATGAGGTATCGCACACCCCAAGCCCATTCTATCTCTCTCTCTCTTTGTATGTCCGAGTTCCTGAAGAGAAAGAAGAATGATGACCCGTATTTATAGTGGGGCGTAATGGCTTGATTGTCAACCCTACATTTTAAATTAATGCTTGCTTTTGGGTTGCTTTAGAATTTATTTCTTTCCTAAAAAAAGGATTTATTTCTTACTAAAAACCACATCTTCTCTGAGAAAGTATATTTTTGTGTTTTCATGTTAAAACCATAACAAGTCCTCCCTTCCGTCTCTTCCTAAATGTTTGTCTTGGGTTTCTATTGTGGCTTATTTGACATTGTATTTAATTTATTTGCTAAATTACAATCATTTTTATCACTATAATTTTCACTATTGATTTTGAAAATTACATCATATAGCCGAGTTCAAACTCGGAACCTCCTGCATAAGTTCAAACGCTCTACCATTGAGTTAGCACCCATTTGCGATTTTAATTTTTCAATAAATGTACTACGAAAATTATTTGTGACTAACCACATGATGTTGTTATGTCTTTGCAGTGAGACAACCCAATTAAAATAAGATGGATGCAACACAATTTAAATATTAATTTATTAGAATTTGATTTGTCTCCCTCACAACAGATACATGTTACGTAATGGAGATAGTTCAAATAAATACCAGATGATGCATGATCTTTTTAACATACTTTTTATTTTGAAACAGTCAGGCTAGACAAACAATATTTGACAAATGAGTTAGGTTTAGTGTGTGAAGCAAAACAGATTTCAAGGATGTCAAACTTATATTTTACTTTAAAGCTTGCTAGTTGAAGTTATTGATTAAAAAAACAAAATAAAAAAGAGGATTGCTTCCTCTCCAGTTCGTTGCCCAAGTTCTGGCAGAGACTTTCCGCATCTCCAGTTCGTTGACGTGGTGTGGAAGGTAGTTGAAATGACTGGCAAAGGCATTGAACAAGTGTGATTTGCCAGCTTGGCTACGAATATCTTAAATGCTGATAAGGAATTGCACATGTACTTGCAATTAGTAATTAACCCGCGCGATGCGCGCGTTCTTAATTTAATTTAAAAGGTCTAATATTTTCATCTTTTTATCATTCTTATTCACGAAGAAGCTACAATTATATTATTCGTAGTGGTATATATTTCAATATTTTGATACTTCAATATAATACCAACTAGTTGTTCAAAAAAGTTACTGATAATTTAATGGTAATATTTTATTGTCCCCACAGAATGCCTTATTCATGTAAAACTTATATTACCATTTATTTCATATTTCACTTCCATTAAAAATTTAAAATATATATATATATATATATATATATATATATATATATAATCTATTAAAATTAGAAGGAAAAAGTCTTATAGTAAACCAGTAACTAACCCAGAAAAAACTAACATGAAGCACTAAGACTCACAAATAATCATACATAGCCGTTTATATAACGCTTATTCTAATATCCTCTTCTTTATAATACGACTTCAATCGACGAAATTGGAAGAAGCACTCATCGAATGATAAAACGGTTGTATGTATCTTCATTTCTAATAGATTATTTCCTTCTAATTTTAATCGATTATAATTTTAGTATTAACTGTTTTAATAGAGTTTTATTAACCATCACATATTTTTTATATATTTTATTTTGAATTATTTTACTTACATTATAACATAGATATAGTTTACTCTTTTGTGAGATATTCTTAAGTAAAAAGAAGGAAACGAAGTTGTCCAAGAATTTATAAAATAAAATCTAAGCAATGCTTGCAAAGTCGATTTGCTTCAGGAGTTCGAGTTATTATTTTTGCATATGATTTAACTTCCAATCTCAAACACTCAGTATCTTTGACATATTTCATAAATACCATTCGTTTGAACTCAATTACAATATATCTTTGATGTGTTTAAAAGGGAAGGAAATAAGTACCTCCTTAGGTGTGTATTTTTTTAAAAGAGGGCTGCTATGCTTCACCCTATTTTATTCACCTTTTAATTTTACCTTCTATGTATGAAGATATGATTGTTGGTAAGTATTTATTTTAAGATATTTCTATAATCATATCACCAATCGAAAGCATCCACATATACGGTGAAATTAAATGATGAAGAAAAAAAGAGTGACATTTAGCATCTCCATTTTCTAAAATCAACCCCTACCTGATTCTCGGTGTTGAAACTAGAAATAAACCTAGGAACTAATCGACGTTGATTTAGTATCTTTTAATGCCTCTCGTCACATCAAAGCAAAAATTGAATCGATCAATCAATTTGAATCATTGGATTCAACCTACTAAAGGATTTTTTATAAAATAAAAAAATGAGAAAGATGAAAAGCTATATAATAAATTATGACTATGTGGATACTCATGTTTTTGAAGTGAGCCTTGGTCCATTAGATCAAATGAATTTGAACCGTTGGGTGCAACCTTCTTAAGAAAACTTTATTGAAAAAGAATGAAAAACATGAGAATTTATGTCATCAAATCATCTTTTCCATTTCGTAATAACTTTTTTCTCCCACTTAGAAGATGGAGTTTGGGAAAAATAGAAAATGTAGTTATTACATCTCCACTCATGTTTAATAATTGAATACCTATAATTTTTTTACCTCTTGATGATGTCATTCTCACCTTTTATTTCTCACGAAAAAGCAAAGTGGAAAAATAGTCTGGGGGACCAAAGTACTACAACAAATGGAGGAGGATTGCTTTAATGTTTCTTCTTAGTTTGTTTTGCGTCAAATATAATTTTTAGATTGTCTCTTCTCTTTTGACGTATCAAAGAGTCTTAACACTAGGATTACTCTCGCAAATCAATCTTAGAGTCTATGTTCACTACAACGAATCATGCTTACAGCGACAGTTTCATTCTGACAACCAGGATTCTTGTCGTTGATAGCTGTACAAACACTTGTTTTTTTTTCTTCTGGCTTGTCGTCTTTTCATATTTTTAAATACCATATGTGATTAAAGGAGAAGAGTCTGTGATGGAAAGAAGAAATTAAAAGATCTCTGAACATGTACCTGTCGGAGGAAGTTGTAAATCGAATAAAAGCCACAGAAAATGAGCTGAACTACTACCAGCTCCTTGAGGAATAATTATGGCGACAGAGAAGCCGAGTTACTTGGCTAAAACAAGGGGATCGTAATACCTCCTTCTTCCATAGAAAAGCCTCCAATCTTCGTGCTAAAAATTTCAAAGAAGGGAATGAAGACAACTTGGGGGTATGGCAGGATAATTCGGAGAACATAGCAGTTTGTCTTGAACAATATTTTGGAATGATCTTTACCTCAGAACACCCCTCTGAGGGGGATATGTAAAACGTAACAAATCACTTTCCAAATCTTGTCACGCCAGAATTTAATGAGCAACTTATAGCCTAGTTTTCATCTGACGAAGTCACGGTGGCACTTAAAATGAGGCATCCACTAAAATCTCAAGGTATTGATGGTTTTCCCACTTTATTCTTTCAGAAATATTGGAGAATTATTGTAAATTTCGTCATCGATACATGCTTACATCTTCTTAATGGTGATGGTTGTCTTGAGGACTATAACCACACCCTAATTAATTTGGTTCCTAAAGTAAAACAACCTAGACGCCCTGAAGAGTTTCGCACAATATCTCTATGCACAGTGGTGTATAAATTAGTTGCAAAAGTGTTAGCAAATCGTTTGAAAGTTTGTCTCCCTAACATAATTGGAGAGACCCAAAGAACTTTTGTGCCTAATCGCAAGATTACGAATAATATTTTGGCTGCTTTCGAAGTTATACACATCATGAAGACTAGAGAGAAGGGAAAGAAAGAACAGGTAGCGTTAAAAGTTGATATGTAAAGCTTATGATAGGGTCGAGTGGGGGTTTCCAGTGGCCACTATCGAAAAATGGGCTTTGCGGATCGCTGGAATAATCTAATGTTGAAATGCATAAGCACAGTCCGATATTCTTTTGTGCTAAACGGTGAAATAGTTGGGAATGTTGTACCTAGCAGGGTATTACGCCAAGGATGTCCGCTCTCCCCTTATGTATTATTGCTTTGTAGCAAAGGCCTCTCTCGATCCATATCGGCTGCAGTTTCAGCTAGGCAACTCAGCGGTATAAAGGCATCTGAAGTGGTCCTATAGTGTCTCACTTATTTTTTGCAGACGACAGTTTATTCTTTACAAAGGTAGATACAACAAATATTACAGCACTGTTACATATAATCCCTATCTATGAGAAAGCCTCGGGACAGAGGATGAATTTATCGAAGTCAGCAACGTCTTTTTCGGCGAACGTCTCTAGTGATATGAAAGCAGCCATTAGTGAAGCATGTGGGGTTCCATAGGTAGCCTTCCATGAGAGATATCTCGGTCTACCTACAACCATCGAGCGAAATAAAAAATATACTTTTAACAATGTTGTCGACAGAGTTCATCAGAAGGTAGGGACGTGGAAGGAAAAGTACTTATCTGCTGTTGGTAAGGAGATCTTGCTCAAAACAGTAGTCCAAGCTATCCCGAACTTCGCAGTGAGCTGCTTCCTTCTACCAGTCGGAACCTTCCAAAAAATTGAGCAGCATATGATACAATTTTCGTGGTGCTAAGGAAAAAATGGCATGAACTGGCTAGCTTGGGAAATGCTCAAAGATGCAAAGGAAGACGAGGGCATAGGGTTCAAATATATTCTTGATTTCGACAGAGCACTATGCAAAACAGTGCTGGCGAATTCTCAGAAACCCCCAAAGCTTAGCTGCCAGAATTATAAAGGCCAAATACCATCATAATGAGGAGTTAATGGATTCCCGGTTAGAATCTCAGCTCTCTAACGCTTGGCATAGCCTGATAGAGGGACGAAAGTTTCTAAAACAGGGACTCCTCTATCAAATTGGCAATGCTTCCTCTGCAAATATTTTCAAGACTCCCTGGATCCCAAGGGAGACTAGCTTTCGTCCGATTACACCCTAAAATAGTTTGGCACCACAACAAATTCAGGACTACATCATTACTGAAGAAAACAAATGGAATGTGGAGTTAATTAGTCAGCTTTTCTGGTAGGTTGATACCCGGGATGTTATTCGAACTCCAATTCCTAGCTCTATCAGTGAAGACAAGCCAATCTGGTTTTATGACCAAGGAGGAAATTATACAGTCAAATTAGGGTATCAAGTATCACGCGTAATGACAAAGACGGAGGAGAACCCACATAGTGATCCCATTCCTAAAACCGTTAAATGGCTAAAACATTTCTGGAAACTCAAAGTGTCAAAAAAAGTCCTATTTCTGAATTGGAGGGTAATAAAGAACATAATACCAACAAGTGGGAATCTGGCAAAGAGGGGCATAAAATTTGACGAAAAGTGCAGCTTATGTAAAATAACAATCGAAGACCCAGATCACATTTGTCGAAAGTGTGCAACTGCAAAGGAATATTGGCAAGCATCGGCGTTTTCAACAACAACAAAATATCAAAACTTCTCAGTTCCCAACTGGATAAGGTTGAATTTTGAAAGAGAAACAAATATCCATCAAGAAGCTTTGTGCATGGGAATTGGAGTCTATGGAACAAGCGAAATCAGAGCAGATTCGAAAGTATTACCAGAACATGAAGATCGCTTGATTCCACCGCCTCTTCTTTGATGCGCCAATTTCAAGATCTAAACGATAATTTCATCACTCCCTCAGATCCAATTTAGACACTTCATCCGGAGCAAAGCTTCCAGCCATCGACCGGCAGAATGAAGATCTACTTTGACGCCGCATGGTCGTATGCTACTAAGAAAGCCGGATTTGGTGCAGCAATGTTCAATCATCACGGGGAGCTGATTTTGGCAAAAGCGCATAGAACAAACTTGGGAAATGGAGCAAAATAAATTGAAGCCCAAGCGATTCTCCTGGGTATGGAAATGGCGATAGATCTGGGTATCACCGATTTGACATTACAAGGAGATGCGATGATCTTGATCCATCAGATCCAAGCAAGATAAGAAGGAGAATATGAACAAACTTTTGTTAGAGAGTGCCTCTAGCAAGTCAAAAGTCTCTCCTCTTTCTTCTCTAATATCAAGTGGTCTGTCACTTACCGAGGATGAAACTTTACTAGGACCAGCTGGTGAAGAGAGCTCTAAGGGCGCAAGATCTAGAAAGTTGTACCACATGGTCGATGTGGTTATCAGCTACTGAATAGTTTCTAGTTTACTTGTTTTGTCTTAGTGCTTGTGTTATGGGTATTATTCTAAGAAAAAGTATCTTCATTTCTAATAGATTATTTCCTTCTAATTTTAATAGATTATAATTTTAGTATTAACTGTTTTAATAGAGTTTTATTAACCATCACGTATTTTTTATATATTTTATTTTGAATTATTTTACTTACATTATAACATAGATATAGTTTACTCTTTTGTGAGATATAATTAAGTAAAAAGAAGGAAACAAAGTTGTGCAAGAATTTATAAAATAAAATCTTAGCAATGCTTGCAAAGTCGATTTGCTTCAGGAGTTCGAGTTATTATTTTTGCATATGATTTAACTTCCAATCTCAAACACTCAATATCTTTGACATATTTCATAAATACCATTCGTTTGAACTAAATTACGGTAATATCTTTGATGTGTTTAAAAGGGAAGGAAATAAGTACCTCCTTAGGTGTGTATTTTTATAAAAGAGGGCTGCTATGCTTCACCCTATTTTATTCACCTTTTAATTTTACCTTCTATGTATGAAGATATGATTGCTGGTAAGTATTTATTTTAAGATATTTCTATAATCATATCACCAATCGAAAGCATCCACATATACGGTGAAATTAAATGATGAAGAAAAAAAGAGTGACATTTAGCATCTCCATTTTCTAAAATCAACCCCTACCCGATTCTCGGTGTTAAAACTAGAAATAAACCTAGGAAATAATCGACGTTGATTTAGTATCTTTTAATGCCTCTCGTCACATCAGAACAAAAATTGAATCGATCAATCAATTTGAATCACTGGATTCAACCTACTAAAGGATTTTTTTATAAAATAAAAAAATTAGAAAGATGATAAGCTATATAATAAATTAGGACTATGTGGATACTCATGTTTTTGAAGTGATCCTTGGTCCATTAGATCAAATGAATTTGAACCATTGGGTGCAACCTTCTTAAGAAATCTTTATTGAAAAAGAATGAAAAACATGAGAATTTATGTCATCAAATCATCTTTTCCATTTCGTAATAACTTTTTTCTCCCACTTAGAAGATGGAGTTTGGGAAAAATAGAAAATGTAGTTATTACATCTCCACTCATGTTTAATAATTGAATACCTATAATTTTTTTACCTCTTGATGATGTCATTCTCACCTTTTATTTCTCACGAAAAAGCAAAGTGGAAAAATAGTCTGGGGGACAAAAGTACTACAACAAATGGAGGAGGATTGCTTTAACGTTTCTTCTTAGTTTGTTTTGCGTCAAATATAATTTTTAGACTGTCTCTTCTCTTTTGACGTATCAAAGAGTCTTAACACTAGGATTACTCTCTCAAATCAATCTTAGAGTCTATGTTCACTACAACGAATCATGCTTACAGCGACAGTTTCATTCGACAACCAGGATTACTGTCGTTGATAGCTGTACAAACACCTGTTTTTTTTGTTTTTCTTCTGGCTTGTCGTCTGTTTAGATTTTGAAATACCAAATGTGATTAAAGGAGAAGATTCCGTGATGGGAAGAAGAAACTACAAGATCTCTGGCACATGTACCCGTCGGAGGAAGTTGTAAATCGAATAAAAGCCACAGAAAATGAGTTGAACTACTACCAGCTCCTTGAGGGGGAATTATGGAGACAAAGAAGCCGAGTTACTTGGCTAAAAAAAGGGGATCGTAATACCTCCTTCTTCCATAGAAAAGCTTCCAATCGTCGTGCTAGAAATTTCATAGCAGGGATTGAAGACAACTTGGGGGTATAGCAGGATAATTCGGAGAACATAGCAGTTTGTCTAAACAATATTTTGGAGGGATCTTTACCTCAGAACACCCCTCTGAGGCGGATATGTAAAACATAACAAATTGCCTTCCAAATCTTGTCACGCCAGAATTTAATGAGCAACTTACAGCCCAGTTTTCATCTGACGAAGTCACGACGGCACTTAAAATGATGCATCTACTGAAAGCTCCAGGTATCGACAGTTTTCCCACTTTATTCTTTCAGAAATATTGGATTATTATTGGAAATTCAGTCATTGATACATGCTTACATATTCTTAATGGTGATGGTAGTCTTGAGGACTATAGCCACACCGTAATTAATTTGATTCCTAAAGTAAAACAACCTTGACGCTCTAAAGAGTTTCGACCAATATCTCTATGCATAGTGGTGTATAAATTAGTTTCAAAAGTTTTAGCAAATTGTTTGAAAGTTTGTCTCCCTAACATAATTTGAGAGACCCAGAGCACTTTTGTGCCTAACTGCCAGATTACAGATAATATTTTTGCTGCTTTCGAAGTTCTACACAACTTGAAGACTAGAGTGAATGGAAAGAAAGGACAGGTGGCGTTAAAAGTTCATATGTCTAAAGCTTACGATAGGGTCGAGTGGGGGTTTCCAGTGGCCACTATGGAAAAATGGGCTTTGCGGATCGGTGGATCAATCTAATGGTGAAATGCATAAGCACATTCCGATATTCTTTTGTGCTAAATGGTGAGATAGTTGGGAATGTTGTACCTAGCAGGGTATTATGCCAAGGATGTCCGCTCTCCCCTTATCTATTCTTGCTTTCTAGAAAAGGTCTCTCTCGATCCATATCGGCTTCAGTTTCAACTAGGCAACTCAGTGGTATAAAGGCATCTAGAAGTGGTCCTATAGTGTCTCACTTATTTTTTGCAGACGACAGTTTATTCTTTACAAAGCCGGATACAATAAATATTACAGCACTGTTAAATATAATCTCTATCTATGAGAAAGCCTCGAGATAGAGGATTAATTTATCGAAGTCAGCAGCATCTTTTTTGGCAAACGTCTCTAGTGATATGAAAGTATCCATTAGTGAAGCATGTGGGGTTCCAGAGGTAGCCTTCCACGAGAGATATCTCGGTCTACCTACAATACTCAAGCGAAATAAAAAAGATACTTTTAACAATGTTGTCGACAGAGTTCATCTGAAGGTAGGGACGTGGAAGGAAAAGTACTTATCTGCTGTTGGTAAGGAGATCTTGCTCAAAACAGTAGTCCAAGCTATCCCGAACTTCGCAGTGAGCTGCTTCCTTCTACCAGTCGGAACCTTCCAAAAAATTGAGCAGCATATGATACAATTTTCGTGGTGCTAAGGAAAAAATGGCATGAACTGGCTAGCTTGGGAAAATCTCTAAGATCCAAAGGAAGAGGGGGCATAGGGTTTAAAGATATTCTTTATTTCGACAAAGCACTGTTAGCAAAACAGTGCCGGAAAATTCTCAGAAACCCCCAAAGCTTAGCTGCCAGAATTATAAAGGCCAAATACCATCATAATGAGGAGTTTATGGATGCCCGGTTAGAATCTCAGCTCTCTTAAGCTTGGCGTAGCCTGATAGATAGACGAAAGGTTCTAAAAAAGGGACTCCTCTATGAAATGGGCAATGCTTCCTCTGCAAATATTTTCAAGACTCTTTGGATCCCAAGGGAGACTAGCTTTCGTCCAATTACACCCTAAAATAGTTTGGCACCACAACAAATTCAGGACTAGATCATTACTGAAGAAAAAAAAATGGAATGTGGAGTTACGTAGTCAGTTTTTCTGGGAGGTAGATACCAAGGATATTATTCAAACTCCAATTCCTAGCTCTATCAGTGAAGACAAGCCAATATAGTTTTATGACCAAGGAGGGAAGTATACAGTCAGATCAGGGTATCAAGTAGCATGCAGAATGACTAACACGGAGGAGAAACCACATAGTGATCCCAGTCCTAAAATCGTTAAATGGCTAAAACAGTTTTGGAAACTCAAAGTTCAAAAAGGTCTTTTTTTCTGAATTGGAGGGTAATAAAGAACATAATACCAACAAGTGGGAATCTGGAAAAGAGGGTCATAAAAATTGACGAAAAGTGCAGCTTATGTAAAACAACAATTGAATACCCAGATCACATTTATCGAAAGTGTCCAACTGCAAAGGAATATTGGCAAGCATCAGCGTTTTCAACAACAACAAAATATCAAAACTTCTCAGTTCAAGACTGGATAAGGTTGAATTTTGAAAGAGAAACAAAAATCCATCGAGAAGCTTTGTGCAAGGGAATTTGGAGTCTATGGAACAACCGAAATCAGAGCAGATTCGAAGGTATTACCAGAACAGGGAGATCGCTGGAGTCCCCACCCTCTTTTTTGATGCGCCAATTTCAAGATCTAAACGATATTGGCATCACTCCCTCATATCCAATTCAGAAACTTCATCCGGAGAAAAGCTTCCAGTCGTCGACCGACAGAGTGAAAATCTACTTCGATGGCGCATGGTCGTATGCTACTAAGAAAGCCGCCTTAGGGGAAACAATTTTCAATCATCATGGGGAACTGATTTTGGCAAAAGCGCATAGAACAGACTTGGGAAATGGAGCAAAATAAATTGAAGACCAAGTGCTTCTCCTGGGTATGCAAATGGCGATAGATTTGTGTATCACCACTTTGACAGTACAAGAAGATGCGATGATCTTGATCCATCAGATCCAAGCAAGAGAAGAAGGAGAAGATGAACGAACTGTGGTTACAGAGTGCCTCGAGCAAGTCAAAATTCTCTCCTCTTTATTCTCTAATATCCAGTGGTCTATCATGTACCGAGGATGAAACTTTATTGCAGACCAGCTGGCGAAGAGAGCTTTAAGGACGCAAGATCTAGAAAGTTGTACCACATGGCCGATATTGTTATCAGCTACTGAGTAGTTTCTACTTTACTTGTTTTGTCTTAGTTCTTGTTTTATGGGTTTTATTCTAAAAAAAGGTATCTTCATTTCTAATAGATTTTTTCCTTCTAATTTTAATAGATTTTAATTTGAGTATCAACTGTTTTAATAGAGTTTTATTAACCATCAAATATTTGTTATATATTTTATTTTGAATTATTTTACTTAAATTATAATATAGATATATTGTACTCTGTTGTGAGATACTCTTAGGTAAAAATAAGGAAGAAAAAGTTGTGCAAGAATTTATAAAATAAAATCTTTACAATGCTTGCAAAGTCGATTTCCTTCAGGAGTTCGGGTTATTATTTTTGCATATGATTTAACTTCCAATCTCAAACACTCAATATCTTTGACATATTTCATAATTACCATTAGTTTGAAATACATTACGGTAATATATTTGATGTGTTTAAAAGGGAAGGAAATAAGTAACTCCTTATGTGTGTATTTTCTAAAGAGGGCTGCTATGCTTCACCCTATTTTATTCACCTTTTAATTTTACCTTCTATGTATGTAGATATGATTGTTGTTAAGCATTTATTTTAAGATATTTCTATAATCATATCACCCATAGAAAGAATCCACATAGATGGTGAAATTAAATGATGAAGAAAACAAGAGTGAATTTAGCATCTCCATTTTATAAAATCAACCACTACATGATTCTCGGTGTTGAAACTAGAAATAAACCTAGGAAATTATCGACGTTGATTTATATATTTTAACGCGTCTCGTCACATCAAAGAAAAAATTGAATCGATCAATCAATTTGAACCATTGGATTCGACCTACTCAAGGATTGTTTTTTACAAAAAATGAGAAAGATGGAAAATATATAAAATAAATTACGACTATGTGGATACTCATGTTTTTTAAATGACTCTTGGTCCATAAGATCAAATGAATTTGAACCATTGGGTGAAACCTTCTTACGAATTTTTTTTTGAAAAAGAATGAAATACATGAGAATTTATGTCATCAAATCATCTTTTCGATTTCGTAATAACTGTTTTACTTCCACTTAGAAGTTGGAGTTCGGAAAAAATAGAAAATGTAGTTATTACATCTCCACTCATGTTTAATAATTGAATACCTACAATTTTTTTTAGCTCTTGATGACGTCATTCTCACCATTTATTCATCACGAAAAAGCAAAGAGGAGAAATATTTTGGGGGAGCAAAGTACTACAACAAATGGAGGAGGATTGCTTTAATGTTTATTCTTAGTTTGGTTTTGCGTCAAATATAATTTTTAGACCGTCTCTTCTCTTTTGACGTCTCAAAGAGTCTTAACACTAGAATTACTCTCTTAAATCAATCCTAGAGTCTATGTTCACTACAACAAATCATGCTTACAGAGACAGTCTCATTCTGACAACCAGGATTCCTGTCGTTGATAGCTGTACAAACACTTGTTTTTTCGGTTTGTCTTCCGGCTTGTCGTCTTCAGATTTTTAAATACCAACTGTGATTTTGTCGTGAGAAACGACAAGTCATCCAAAATCCAAAATTATCAAGGACGTGTAGTATTGTTGTCAATGTATCTAAACACAATTTTGACCAAACTTTTGGACATGAAATTTAATTCGCTAAATTTTGGGGAGGGAAATCAAATCTCACCAAATGTTGGAGGCAAAATCAAATCCTACCAAAATATTAGATTCGCCTATCTCCTACCACTAAAAATTCCCTCGACATTACTCCCCCATTTCGTCCTCATATCGAATATCTATCCATGAACCCTTACTCATTTTCCACACTCGCCACCACCTTCGGCTCTCTCTCTCCCCCTGCATGACCGTGGTCCTCTCGCCACCACTGTCTCTCTGCAGTTCCCTTTTCCTCATTCCGATTGACTCAATCGGCCACCAGCTGGCTCAAATCAGAGAATGGAGTTTTAGCGCTAGCAGAGAAATTCCATGTCTCACCCTTTACAAACATATTTCCTCACAACATGTCGGTCTCTCTCTTACACACGACGTCAATTTGTTTTTTATACGCTTTTCAACTTGGGTTCTGAGTGGTTTCTTGAGATCAAATCTAACAAGGCCTTTTCATTTCTATGATTTAAAAGTATTAATTTTTACTGTGATATTTTTATTTGTAGGCGGCCTCCATCTTTCATGCTTTTACATTGTATGTGGTATAATTTTACTATGATATCTGCAAACAGTATAGCTATGGGTAAATCTTGTGTTCGGATCTGCTGAGTGTAGAATGTAGTTTTACAATACTGTATGTGAAGCTATTATTGTTTCTCACATAACCAAGTGGTTGCTGTTAACTTATTGGAAAGTGTGTATTCATGGGGTAAATGATATATATAAGCGGCGACATACTGATAGGAATGTGTGTTTTAATGTGTTATAATTTAGCAAGTTGATGTGATGTAGATGAAACTGAGGTAGCTAAAAATGTGCATGTCTCCGAATTTATATGTACGATAGGAAGTTTTTAAGTACCATGTGTCATTTTTGTCAGTTGATAATTTAATGTGTCCAAACTTTCAGTTGTGTTAGAGGCAGTGGTGATATAGATCTATCGAATTCACTCATTGAAGCTGTTAGAGTGTAATATGCATGGCGAGGCAAAATTATTTTTTACAGCCTGCTGTTATCATCTCTTATTTGGTTTAAATGAGTAGTGATCTGATCCTCTTCATGCTCACTGAAGAGGCTGTAATGATATGGATCGTTCAAATTCACTCTTTGTAGCCGATAGAGTGACATGATATGCATGGCAAGGAAAAATACAATTTCTATCCTGTGATCATTGATCTCTTATCTAGTTTTCACGAGTACATATCTGAGCCTATTTTATGTCCCTCTGTTCAGTTCATGTTTGTTATTTTTTATTTCCTCCGTTCAACCTCTCTATTCTGTGGGGACATGTGAATGTCATTTTTACCCGCTGATAATGTTTGCAAAATGATGCAAACATTTGTGCATGAAAACCAAGTCAAAGTGGCCTTCACATGACCCCACATAAGGTAGTGGATGAACGGATGAATTTCCAATGAATTTTAGTAGATTAATAAGTCAGTATATGTCAAAAGGATATGATTCATTTAAAAAATAAGAGAGAGATAAGAGATAAACTACAAAAAATAACATTAAATAAAGGTCTAGACCTCGTTTTCCTCTTCGAGTTTTTTATCTGTCCGGGCCTCTTCTGTTTACTCCTTGTCTAAAACCATCTTTCGTGGAAGTCCCCCCTCTCCCATTTGTTATTTCCTCCTTTTAACCTCTTTTTCTTGGTGTACTTGTGAATGGGAATTTTGACCCGCTGATAAAGTTGACAAAATGATGCAAACATGTGTGCACCCAAACTGGGCAAAAATGACATTCACAAGTACTCGTGGACTATAGAGGATTAAAGGTTTGAATAGCAATGAATGTTATTTCAGTACACTTCAAGTCTATGTTATGGCTTAACCCTTCGGTCGCTTGGGAAATTATGAATGATACATATGAATGAACTATAATAGATATCTTAAAAATTACAATGTTGAGCTGTATTTGTAGGGGCTCCATCTTTCATGATTCTAATCTCAACGAGGTGCATTTTCTCAGAAATAATTGTTGGTTTCAAGATTAGTAGAGGTTAATTACTACTGTGTCATTGATTTGATGCGTATGAGATAGTAGTTAATGGCTACATAGCTTGTCATAGATATTAGTTTCTTAGAACTTGATTGTGATATTTTTTAATTCCTCCGTTTGACCTCTTTTTCTAGGTGTAGTTCCGAAGGTCACTTTGACCCCCTGATAATGTTTGAAAAATGATTCAAACATTTGTGTATCCAGACCGGGTCAAAGTGGCCTTCGCAGCTACTAGCAGACTATAGAGTATGGACGGAGGAATTAGCAATTAATATTTGTTATTTCAGTATAGTTCAAGTATGTTATGGCTCAATGCATCGACTCCTTGGGAAGTTATGAATGATGCATATGCTCATGATTGATCTATAGTACCGGATATCGTAACCAGGCCAATCATGGTTTCACTATATGCAACCTTCTGTCTTCATCTCCTATATATTTGGTTGTCATGAGTATTAATTTGGGCATCTACATGATATGATAATGTTCTTCGTGCTCACAACTTGCTCACTATAAGAGGCCATGATGATATGGATCGTTCGAATTTACTCTTTATAGCCGATAGAGTGTGATATGCATGGAAAGGCAAAATCCTTTTGAAGTCTGTGATAATCGATCTCTTATCTGGTTTTCATGGGTACAGATCTGAGCCTCTTCATTCACATTAAAGAGGCCGTGATGATATGGATATATCAAATTCACTCGTTGTAGCCGATAGAGTGTGATATGCATGGCAAGGCAAAATACATTTGCAGCCTGTGATCATCGATCTCTTATTTGCAGGTTTTGATGAGCACTAATCTGAGACTCTTTTGTGATTTACCCGGAATGCTCAAGTTTTTCTTGTGTAGAAATTTGATGATATGGATATATTTCTAATTCACTATATTGCTTGTGTGTTAGTAACGACAGCGAAATCCCCACCCTTTAAAGAGGAGGATGCCACCAGTGCTCTCACACGACGGCCTCCACCGTATTTGAATGCTTCAGTGGTCATCTCTGATTTAGAGGATGAAAAGGATGACCCACCGAAACTGACTGTATTCCAGGAAATCACGAAGCATGCAGCTGAAATTGAAAAGGAAAGTCGAACGACTTGTGAATATCAAGTTTGAAGGCAATATAATTGTTGAAGTACCTGTTGAAATATTTGAAAGAACGGGTGAATTTGTCGATCACGGAACAGGAGATGTGGGTTGCAAAGTGAAATGAACCAGAAGAAGCTATATGCTGCTATCTTTGTTATGTTTTTTTGGTTATTTTTATGTTATATAATTTTTGTCTTGCATGTAACTATTCCTGAAACGTATTATGTGACAGTGGTTTGACCTATGTTGATCATGGTGGGTTTAATTTCGATAGTATTTGATAGTTTTTAGTGTTGTATTAATATGTTAATCAGGCGAGATTATATTAGTGACTACTAATTTTTTTAATCTCTAATAACTTGTTTTCAAATATTACATTGCTATTGTTATGAACTTTGTGATTGGCCGGCCCAAGGTTCCTGGGGGCCTAAATCGAGTAATAAATTTGAGGTCCCTATTTAAAGAAAAATAATTCACAAAAAAGTATATTTTTTTAAATAAACAAATTTTTAGACTTCTTATAATTTTGTGTAATATGTCGGGTTGATATTTTAAAGAATACATTAATTTTGTTAATTTTCAATGAGCGTACAACTTTGTAATAAGTTAAAAAAAAAAATGTTCACATATGTCATCACCAAGATTTGAACTTGGGCCAAGTTTGTGTCAAAAATATGTACTACCACCAAACTAATATACAATTATTGATGAAATTGCATCAAAATATGTAATTGAGGTTACTAGCTACAGAGTTATCTTTAAAAAAAATTACTGTTAATAAAAATGGGACCTCGACGGGCCGGGGGCCTAAAGCGGCCGCTTCGGCGGCCTAACTATAGGGCAGACCCTCTTTGTGAATAATCGTTTAAGATAACTGATAGTAAAGTTCTAAATGGAAAAGTCACCTCTTTTGTGAGTGTTAGTATAGAAGTTAAAAGAAACAGGTCATATCTACAGTCAAAGGTGAGCTATGAAGTCAACTACATATTCAATGCATGGTCTACTCTGCGGAAGACCCTAAACCTAAATTGTAACCTGATTTTTGCGGTTACTAAGTCAATTATGAAGCGAACGGTCAATTTTTCGGTCTCCACTTACTAAGACTAATAGGTTCGGACAAAGAAAGTGAACGATGAAAGAAAATGTCAACTCTACAGAAAAAGTTGAGCTCACAAGTCAACTGTATAGTCAATGCATGATATATACGTACTATATACGTGGTAGACCCTAAACCCCTCGTATTGAGGTAAGAAGACAACTATGGATTGAATGGTCGACTTTTGTTTCTCCACTGAGTCGAACATATAGGTTCGGACAAAGAAAGTTCATGGTGAAAGAAAAGGTCAACTCCACAGTAAAATTTGAGCTCACAAGTCAAGTGAATAGTCAATGCATGGTAGGTATATACATACTATATATGCGGTAGACCCTAAACCCTTATACCCCTCGTATTGAGGTAAGAAGATAGCTATGAATTGAACGGTCAACTTTTGTTTCTCTACTTTGTCAAACATATAGTGAAAGTTGTATGTAGGTATGAAAATACTGGATCAAATACTCTAGAGGGGGGGGGGGGTTGAATAGATTATGGAAACTTTTACCAAAAGTGTGGTTTTTTTTTTAAAAAAAAATAGTGAAGAGCTAAAAGTATTTCAAGGCCTTGAACTCAGTTTCAAGCCTTTGAAATAAAAACATATAGAGAAAAAGTAATTGATAGTTTTCAAGGGCTTGAAAAGCCTTCCAAGGCTTTTAACAGAAACCTATTTTAAAGCAGTTAACAAGACAAGTAAAGAACTGAAATGTAAAGTCAAGGAACACAATGATTTGTTACGAAGTATGGTCCCAAGTTACCTACTCTCCACCTGCGGGTCTAATCCCTCTAGGATTTCGACAAATTCTATTAATAAAAAGATAAGCCCTAGATCTCGAGCCAAGAAAATTGCCTTACTCTTGTTATAACTTATGGTTCTCTCCAACCTCTCTAGTACGTGCTCTAGCTAGCTGAATCAATAATAATCTCTTGTTGTTCCTCTTGAACAACACAACACAATCAAGTGATAAATAAATATAACAAGATGATATACAAATAATGCTCAGATGAAGAACAATGTAACACTGTGAAACAGTTAAGCTTGAAGTATTCTTTTGGAACTAGGATTGGATGATTTGATCTTCCTCAGTGATGCTTTTCAATCCTTGAGAGTTGTTTGAATCTTTGTAACACTCTATGCTTCGTAATCTCAATAAAAAGTCTTGTTGTAGTTGTTATCCTGCTGATTTGAATTGCAGAATATATAGCAGCCTTCAAACAGAAATTCCTAAAAATATGCAACATATCTATGACTCTCAACAGCTTGATTCGAACAGCTAGTTGCTTGCTTTTCTGACTTGATTTTCATATAATCTTTCATATTCAATCTTAAGGAATGTCCAGACAACCTTCCTTGACAATAGCACTTAATCTGCAAACATTGATTTCCAATTATGCATTTCTGCAAATAAGGAAACTTACTAAACATGCATACACAGAATTAGTTAATAGTTCCTCCAAAATAACTTAGTAAAATAATGATATCAAAGCATGTTAAATCACATAATTAAACTGTCTTTCATCATCTAAACCAGTATGATCAAGTGCAGGGGTTTAGAGAAGCATATGAGTAATAACTCTCCCTCAGTTCATGCTCTTTAGTTTCAAGGCCTTGAAACCAGTTTCAAGCCTTTGAAACAAACTGTGAACTTACATATAGGTTCGGAAAAAGAGATTCAATTTTAAAAGAAAATGTTAACTCTAAATTCAAAGGCGAGCTCACAAGTCAACTCTATAGTCAATGCATGTTATACTGTTAGAGTGTAAGTCCAAAACATATGGGATTGCTACATTAAATGGTGGATGAACTATATAATGCAACAACCTATTTGGTGTTGCATACTATGGTTTATGAACCATAGAGCGCAACAAACTAATAGATTTTAGACTGCCATGCTAGCTTTATTCGTGATCATTCTCCTTGCCCGGGTAGTAAACATTTGCTAAACAATGACAACCCGTGTTCCCGTAGCACAAGCGCTCATATCAAGAATAGAGGTTGTCATCGATGTAGAATATCTGTTATGTTCTGACCACATCTAGCAGCTTCTTTTGTGATCATTTCATGCATCACAACGATGTTGGAAGTGTGCCAGAACATAACAGAATCAACATCGAAGGAGATTGTTGACACCGAAATGCTTGCCCAGAATCTAAACTTTATCTGGATGGATGAAAGGTGGAGTGAAATGGACAAGGCTGTAGTCTTTGGTTTTATACACAGTTAGGAAGTTGGGTTAGGAGAATATGGAGAGTTATAAGATGTAGAGGTTGGGGTTAGTGGAGGATAATAAATGCAGGTTTAAAAATTACTGCTGCATGGTTTCAAGATTAATGCAGCTTACTAGGTATAGGTTGATGAACCACCTCATTGACTAGGGGTGGCAATGTTATATCTGCAACATGTTTAATTTGAGGTGTTCCATGTTCACGTTACAGGTTTGAGTTTAATATTATTTATTTCTTATATTCAACCTCGTTATTCTGCGGAAACATGTGAAGGTCATATGATAATTAGTTTGACACTCGTTTGGTAACCTGCCCAATCAGGGTTGCATTATTGGCAGCCTGCTTTGATAATATCTTATTTGGTTTTAATGAGTACTAATTTGAGCAGTTTTCATTCTCACTATTAGCGCTCACTGTGAGGCCGTGATGATATGGATCTATCGAATTCACTCATTCAAGCTGTTAGAGTGTACTATGCGCGGTGAAGCAAAATTGTTTTTGCAGCCTGCTGTGATAATCTCTTATTTGGTTTTAATGAATACTGATTTGAGCATTTTCATGCTCACTATTAGCACTCACTGTGGGGCTCTGATGATATTCGAATTCACTCCTTGAAGCTGTTAGAGTGCAATTTGCATGCCAAGGAAACATTATATTTTTAGCCTTCTGTGATAATCTCTTATCTAGTTTTGATGAGTAAAGATCGGGGCCTCTTCATGCTCACTGAAGAGGCCGTGATGATTTGAATCTATTGAATTCACTCATTGAAGCTGTTAGAGTGTAATATGTATGGCGAGGCAAAAATATTTCTGCAACCTTTTGTGATCATCTCTTATTTGGTTTTATGAGTACAGATCAGAGCCTCTTCATGCTCGCTGAAGAGGCCGTGATGATTTGGATCTATCAAATTTACTCCGTGAAGCTGTTAGAGGTTAATATGCATGTCGAGGCAAAATTATTTGTGCAGCCTGCAGTGGTCATCTCTTATTTGGTTTTCATGAGTAAAAATCGGAGCCTCTTCATGCTCACTGAAGATGTCGTGATGATTTGGATCTATCGAATTCACTTGGTAACCGATAGAGTGTGATATGCATGGCAAGGCAAAATCCTTTTGCAGCCTCTGATCATCGATCTCTTATTTGGTTTTCATAAGTACAGATCTGAGCCTCTTTCCTTATTTCCCTCCGTTCATTCGATGTTCGGTCTATATCTCTCCTACGCATCTCTTCTTGATTGGCAAAATACGCCTTCATACATATATAGAGAACAAAATATTAGTAAGAATAAGAGAAAGATAAGAGAAAAATTACAGAAAGTAAAATTCTAGTCCGCGTTGTCCTCTTTCAGTTGTTCATCTGTCGGGGCCTTTGATGGTTCCTACTTGTGTGAAATTTTTCTCTCGGTAGCCCACCTGTATCTCTTTTTTATTGGAAAAACAGATTCACCAGTTCATTCATAGGAATTCAACCGGCACAATCAACCTAAAGTTTTCAATCTTCTTCTTCTCAATTACCTGGATTCTCCTTTCAGTCTCTTGTATTTTATTTCGGCTTCCCTTCGATGCAGTTTGCCTCTTCATATACAACTTCAGTGAAGGGGAGTCCTCGCTCCTTGAATCTTCATCCGATGAATCAGATATGAAAATTGGAACATCTTCATAGGACCCTGGCGGCCCTGTGAAAGGACTGGTGACCTCATATTCTTCACGCAGGCCTTTGCAAAATAGTTTCATGGTAAGGGGATTTTGGGTAGTTGACTTTGATGGAGTCTTGGGGAAGTGATTTAATTTGCTGTGACTGATTCTGGAACAGATGTATGAGATTAAGTAGAGCTAATCTCATAGAGCTAATCAGCTGTCAGTTTCTCTTTTGTTTCTTCCTCATTAAGGAACGTGCAATGAATTGATTGGCTGCATGTACATTCATGTTATTGAATGAGGCAGTTTAGGGAATTCAAACAGTTGCTTCAGAAATTATTTGTGCATGGTAATGATGATTAGTGGTTTACAGGTTGATGTCCTTCATGTTCGCTGCTTGTTTTCGTGCTAACAGTTTGCAATCTAATGACCCCCAATTCGTCATTACTATTTACTCTGTGGATTTTACTATTGAATTCTCATGTCTAATATTGCCGGGGTCCAAAATAACTTCCTTTTCACTCTCAGGTTCATATTCGATAATGGTTGTGCACTACGTGGACTTTTGGCAGAAATAAACATTGTTTCTTTTATCTTGGTGATTCAGAAGTTTCACATCAACGTAAAATGAATAAACAAAACTAAATAATATATCTCCTATCACCCGTTGCAGGTAACATTTCCAGAGGTACATATAAATATAAATACATCTTTTGGTTCCCCTTTTCATTTCCTTTAAGTGGGCACTGTTTGAACTTTCGCCAGAGGTAAACATCTTTTGGTTCCCCTTTTCATTTCCTTTAAGTCTAATCTCTTCTTGATCTTGATATTCCCTTTTGGAGGGAAACCTTGTCTTACACAGCAGCAGTACTCTATAGCTTTTAGTTTCAACTATGTAGATGCAATAATTGTGATATGTGAGAAAATTTAGAGTCAGTAGAAAGAAAAAAATGCATGCGAAGTAATAGCACTAAACATGCAACAACCTATTGGGTTGGGGCGTACTATGGTAGATGAACCATAGACAGAACAACCCAATAGATTTTAGAACACCATGCATGTAGTAACCCTCATATTTATGTTGCCCGTTTATGTTTTAAGCGATAGTATTATCTTCTAAATATGTGTGTTAATGTTAATATTTTATTAAGTATGATAGACTTTAAAGAAAATATTTTCTTTAATGTTATGTTTGTGTCAACTGTTAGTTAATATTAAACTTCTAGTTTGCCCCATAATTTTATGTAAATTTGTAAATGTGTTCCAAACTTTATGTTTTATGCATTAACCTCTCAATTATTAAATTTAGCATCATTTACCCAAATAGCATGTATTTCAATTAACTTTTACATCTAGATCCTTCTTCCACCAAACTAATCATCTATAATATAATATTATGTTCACTCATTCATGTATGGTTATGTTTACCCCCATATCCCATCAAGTCATTCCCTCGCATTTTCCATACCTATCATGCTCTCTCTCACTCTCTTCAACAATCAAACTCTCCCTCAAGAATGCAAGGCCCGGTTTTGGGTGTTGACCCTCACTAAACACCCCTAAAACTCCATTTTCCACCACTCAAATCATGAAAAACTAATTCCTAAGGTTATACTATGCATTGGGGGAGTCTTTTCCTTCATCTTCTTCAAGAATCCATGCTCCTACAAGCTCCAAGAACCCAAGATCAATCTCTAGTTCCTCTCAAGGTTCATATGTAAGCACTCCTTCTTCTTTGTTTGCTCAATTTGTTCATGATTCATGTTCTTGGCATGAAGTTGCTTGATCTTGAGTTGCATGTGTTATTTGATCTTTGATTTGTAAATTTTAAACTTGATCTTCCTCATCTTCAAGCATGATTCATCTTATTCATGGCTAGATCATCATATTGGTACTTGAATGTTGCATATTTCATAAAACCCACATTTGAACATACATGCATGTCATCAAAATCAAGTTTGTTGTTAGAATCCTGTAAGAAAATGATGTGGGTAGTGATATATGTGTTATTTAGACCTTGTATTAGTTCAATCTCAGATTTTGATGGAATGGTCCTTGCATGCAACAAGTTTTGAAGTATAGAAAACCATAAAGTTCATGTTTGAGTCTATTTTCACAAAATTGGGAAAAAATACCTAAACTTTTCAGAAAAATATGAAAAATGTACAGTTTGTGTATTTGTATGTTATATTTGTACAGTACAAATTTCAGAGCCATTGGACTTGTATTTAATTTTTCATCGGCCAAAAACTTGGGCTGTTTTTACAATCTGTCCAACCCAGACCAGAGAAGTTTTTCAATTATTTCATGTACTTATTCTACTCCAATAGTTACAAACTTCGGATATGTTGTTCAAAGAAGTGTTCTTTACTTCTAGTTAAAATTTCATAATTTTTTGAGTTCATATGAATATTTTATGAATTTACTCCCAAGACCGCTTTCAGCTTCTGTTTTTGCACCCAAACAGACCAGAAATTAAATTTTTAAAAATACTTAGAAGTTTTCATAATTTTTGATATTTTTATATGTTATGAGTAAACTCTTTATGTATGTTATGTCAAAATTTGAGGTCGCGAATAATTATTTTGAGTCACCTATGAATTTTTGTACTAGCGATAGTTACACTTTTCATATGAGTAAAATTTAGAAATTTGTCAAGTTTCTCAATGCTAGTTATGTAAGTTAATTTTTAGTTTGTTATATGTCATCTTCCATTTACGTGTTGCATTAGACATGTCATATGCACCTAATAAGAAGTATAAGGTTCTAGATATGAATATGAGAAAAGTTAGTTCATCTTGCATTCACTAGATTCATGTCATTTAGCTATGTGATTATGTGCTATGTTTGGAATGATTTCATGCTAAATGACTATGTGCTATGTTTGGAATGAATTCATGCTAAGTGATTATGTGCTATGTTTGAATTGAATTCTTGCTAAGTGATTATATGTGTCATTTGTAGCATTCTTTGCGATCTATATGAAGTTGGAGTTAATGCTCACGTGCTCTAAGTTGATTGAATTTGGACTAAGGAATATTAAGTAAACGGATTAAGCTCGCAAGGTGAGTTACCCTACCTCCCGAAGTTTGTACCGAGCCTCAAGTTTCTTAAAAGATTATGTATGTTCATGTTGTCCATATTATTATGTATGTATGTTTTCCTACTCAAATGAAATGTTTGTTCCCCATGGATGCTAATAAAGAAAATAAATAAACGTTTCATAAGATAAGACACGCTTTCAGAAAGGCCACGGTTACCGTAGTGAAACCCCCTCTCGGGTATAGGCAGGCTACGGCCCTTTTGCCTGGGCAATATAAGCAGGCAACGCGTCGCCTCACGAGCCGTCGCGATGGACATGTCCCTACGTTATGTTAAGTCACGAAGGTTACACGGGCCATAAGATAAGAAACTAAGCAAGCATGTTCAAGTATGTTAAGGTCTCCACGTGAGACAAAGCAAGGTTCCTACTTGGAACAATACGATTTCTCATGACTCAAGTTATGCTTTACGTTACGCTTTCTTTACGATACACATTATGCTTTATGAATGTCATGCTCTTTCAAGCTTCACAAGTATATGTATGTATGACTATGCCTTATGTTCATGCCGCTCCATGGGAAAGTTAGCCCTTTTTAGTTTTCCAAACCTACGGAGGGGCGTAGATGTAACTCACTGAGCTAGTTGAGCTCACTCTTTCAATTTACCTTTTTTTCAAGTTTTAATAACATGTAAGAAGAAAGAAGTAGCATGGAGTTAAGTTCATATGTGATTACGTGCTTGATGACGCTTATGTGCTTAGATGTCGAGTATATGCTAGCCGACTTGGAGTTACTATGAAATACATGTTGTTGTTTTTTTGGTTTAAGAATGTATAAGTTAAGTATTATGTATGTATAGGACTTTGTATGAGCCTTGTATGATACCTAGAACCTTTCCCGAGTTATGCCTTGTTACGATACGAGTCGAGATGGCTAAATGACCTTTGATTTTTATGTTCCAACTTTCTTTTCTTTACAATTCAAATTGTTTATCAAGACGACCCCAAGTTTTTTTTATTTACGCTTTCGCAAAGTTATTTTCAGAAACTTTAATCACGACTTTTATAAATTACTTATTTAGCCTCTCGACGAGTCAAGGCCGCACCGTCATGTCGCGCCCTCCTCCCGTTAACGCAAAGTTTTATTAGTCGCTAATGGGGGTCGGCGGGAGGGGGATGTGACATTTTGTGATATCAGAGCATTAGGTTGTAGATACATAAGATTAGTAAACCTTAGAAACCCATTATGTGCTTGCTAATGTGAAAATTTATGTGTACGTATGTTATGTGCATGATTCTATACTATGTTAGTATGACACTAATATTTAAAAGGCCCAAGATCATTAATTAGATCCCATGTTTATATGATTCTATGTGACATTTTGTGGTATGATTCTATGTGACGTATGTGGCTAAGTATCGATTTATATGCTTTAGTGAATTATGTTTAAGTAGTCATGTAAGATCATGTTCGAAGTTAATTTGATTTCTTTTAGATACATGAATATGTCTTATGCATGAGAGTGGTTTTACTTTTTAGTCATGGCTAAAATAAGAAAAATGAATGTAAGTTTCAAGAGAATGGTTAAGCTAAGAGCATGTCTCATATGAACAAGATAAGGAATATATTTTTGCTAAGGGTTCGTTGATAAGTATAGTTACATGGTTATCATTTCTTTAATGTTTGCCTAAGTAAAGTGATAAGTTGGATATTTGAAATGTTATGGCGTGATAAGTGTGTTTATGTGATTCATATGCGATCATGGTGTCTCGTTCATGTATGTAGGGTGCTATGTATGTAAACGCATGTACTTTTTATGTGAAGATCGTGGAAACTACGTATGCTATCTTTCTTGATTATGTATGATGTTTATAAAAAAAAAAAAAAAAAAAAGAATATATAACATGCTTTGAACTATGTCATTGGATGTTCTAATTGGAGTGTGTATATGCGACAAGTGTTATTTTCATGTCCAAAATAAAGTTAAAAAAAATTGTTATGTTATGTCATTACACGTTATGTTATGTCCAAGTTATGTGCTTGAAGTATGTTTTTATTTTTATATTTACTAAGTGAGCATATAAATTATGTGATGTATTACGTGTAAATTATGCATGCCATGTATGTTTTGTGCCTGATAAGTTATTTCCATGTATATATGCATGTTAGTAAGTAAATAAATTATAAATCTGAGCATGTCGAAAGTTTAAACCGATGTGCGAATGTCAAGTGTTTCGTCCGCTACATGTGCAAGATTGGACGAGCAGCTATATCATTACAATGGTATAAGTTGTTCCCGCTACGGTGTACGGTCGAACGGGGACTTCTGACACAATTACGAGCTTGCTGGAGCGGTACAAAGTGTGACGACATGATGTATTGTTCCCTCTCGTAAGCGTGAAAGACAGGACCTCTGAAACAATTACGAGCTTGCTGGAGCGGTACAAAGTGTGACGACACTGCGTATTGTTCCCTCTCGTAAGCGTGACAGGCTTGATATATTTGCCAACACGAGCTCAATGTAAGGTAACCTATAAGGATAAGTTGTGCATTGATGTCATACTAGTTAGAATCTTATATGATTGTGCTCATGTTGAAAATGCATTAGCGAGTTCGAGGACGAACTCCATATAAGGTGGGTAGAATGTAGTAACCCTCATATTTATGTTGCCCGTTTATGTTTTAAGCGATAGTATTATCTTCTAAAAATGTGTGTTAATGTTAATATTTTATTAAGTATGCTAGACTTTAAAGAAAATATTTTCTTTAATGTTATGTTTGTGTCAACTTGTTAGTTAATATTAAACTTCTAGTTTGCCCCATAATTTTATGTAAATTTGTAAATGTGTTCCAAACTTTATGTTTTATGCATTAACCTCTCAATTATTGAATTTAGCATCATTTACCCGAATAGCATGTATTTCAATTAACTTTTACATCTAGATCCTTCTTCCACCCAACTAATCATCTATAATATAATATTATGTTCACTCATTCATGTATGGTTATGTTTAGCCCCCATATCCCATCAAGTCATTCCCTAGCATTTTCCATACCTATCATGCTCTCTCTCACTCTCTTCAACAATCAAACTCTCCCTCAAGAATGCAAGGCCCGGTTTTGGGTGTTGACCCTCACTAAACACCCCCAAAACTCCATTTTCCACCACTCAAATCATGAAAAACTCAATCCTAAGGTTATACTATGCATTGGGGGAGTCTTTTCCTTCATCTTCTTCAAGAATCCATGCTCCTACAAGCTCCAAGAACCCAAGATCAATCTCTAGTTCCTCTCAAGGTTCATATGTAAGCACGCCTTCTTCTTTGTTTGCTTAATTTGTTCATGATTCATGTTCTTGGCATGAAGTTGCTTGATCTTGAGTTGCATGTGTTATTTGATCTTTGATTTGTAAATTTTAAACTTGATCTTCCTCATCTTCAAGCATGATTCATCTTATTCATGGCAAGATCATCATATTGGTACTTGAATGTTGCATATTTCATAAAACCCACATTTGAACATACATGCATGTCATCAAAATCAAGTTTGTTGTTAGAATCCTGTAAGAAAATGATGTGGGTAGTGATATATGTGTTATTTAGACCTTGTATTAGTTCAATCTCAGATTTTGATGGAATGGTCCTTGCATGCAACAAGTTTTGAAGTATAGAAAACCATAAAGTTCATGTTTGAGTCTATTTTCACAAAATTGGGAAAAATACCTAAAATTTTCAGAAAAATATGAAAAATTTACAGTTTGTGTATTTGTATGTTATATTTGTACAGTACAAATTTCAGAGCCATTGGACTTGTATTTAATTTTTAATCGGCCAAAAACTTGGGCTGTTTTTACAATCTGTCCAACCCAGACCAGAGAAGTTTTTCAATTATTTCATGTACTTATTCTACTCCAATAGTTACAAACTTTGGATATGTTGTTCAAAGAGGTGTTCTTTACTTCTAGTTAAAATTTCATAATTTTTAGAGTTCATATGAATATTTATGAATTTACTCCCAAGACCGCTTTCAGCTTCTGTTTTTGCACCCAAACAGACCAGAATTTAAATTTTAAAAATACTTAGAAGTTTTCATAATTTTTGATATTTTTATATGTTACGAGTAAACTCTTTATGTATGTTATGTCAAAATTTTAGGTCGCGAATAATTATTTTGAGTCACCTATGAATTTTTGTACTAGCGATAGTTACACTTTTCATATGAGTAAAATTTAGAAATTTGTCAAGTTTCTCAATGCTAGTTATGTAAGTTAATTTTTAGTTTGTTATATGTCATCTTCCATTTACGTGTTGCATTAGACATGTCATATGCACCTAATAAGAAGTATAAGGTTCTAGATATGAATATGAGAAAAGTTAGTTCATCTTGCATTCACTAGATTCATGTCATTTAGCTATGTGATTATGTGCTATGTTTGGAATGATTTCATGCTAAATGACTATGTGCTATGTTTGGAATGAATTCATGCTAAGTGATTATGTGCTACGTTTGAATTGAATTCTTGCTAAGTGATTATATGTGTCATTTGTAGCATTCTTTGCGATCTATATGAAGTTGGAGTTAATGCTCACGTGCTCTAAGTTGATTGAATTTGGACTAAGGAATATTAAGTAAACGGATTAAGCTCGCAAGGTGAGTTACCCTACCTCCCGAAGTTTGTACCGAGCCTCAAGTTTCTTAAAAGATTATGTATGTTCATGTTGTCCATATTATTATGTATGTATGTTTTCCTACTCAAATGAAATGTTTGTGCCCCATGGATGCTAATAAAGAAAATAAATAAACGTTTCATAAGATAAGACACGCTTTCAGAAAGGCCACGGTTACCGTAGTGAAACCCCCTCTCGGGTATAGGCAGGCTACGACCCTTTTGCCTGGGCAATATAAGCAGGCAACGCGTCGCCTCACGAGCCGTCGCGATGGACATGTCCCTACGTTATGTTAAGTCACGAAGGTTACACGGGCCATAAGATAAGAAACTAAGCAAGCATGTTCAAGTATGTTAAGGTCTCCACGTGAGACAAAGCAAGGTTCCTACTTGGAACAATACGATTTCTCATGACTCAAGTTATGCTTTACGTTACGCTTTCTTTACGATACACATTATGCTTTATGAATGTCATGCTCTTTCAAGCTTCACAAGTATATGTATGTATGACTATGCCTTATGTTCATGCCGCTCCATGGGAAAGTTAGCCCTTTTTAGTTTTCCAAACCTACGGAGGGGCGTAGATGTAACTCACTGAGCTAGTTGAGCTCACTCTTTCAATTTACCTTTTTTTCAAGTTTTAATAACATGTAAGAAGAAAGAAGTAGCATGGAGTTAAGTTCATATGTGATTACGTGCTTGATGACGCTTATGTGCTTAGATGTCGAGTATATGCTAGCCGACTTGGAGTTACTATGAAATACATGTTGTTGTTTTTTTGGTTTAAGAATGTATAAGTTAAGTATTATGTATGTATAGGACTTTGTATGAGCCTTGTATGATACCTAGAACCTTTCCCGAGTTATGCTTTGTTACGATACGAGTCGAGATGGCTAAATGACCTTTGATTTTTATGTTCCAACTTTCTTTTCTTTACAATTCAAATTGTTTATCAAGACGACCCCAAGTTTTTTTTATTTACGCTTCCGCAAAGTTATTTTCAGAAACTTTAATCACGACTTTTATAAATTACTTATTTAGCCTCTCGACGAGTCAAGGCCGCACCGTCATGTCGCGCCCTCCTCCCGTTAACGCAAAGTTTTATTAGTCGCTAATGGGGGTCGGCGGGAGGGGGATGTGACATTTTGTGATATCAGAGCATTAGGTTGTAGATACATAAGATTAGTAAACCTTAGAAACCCATTATGTGCTTGCTAATGTGAAAATTTATGTGTACGTATGTTATGTGCATGATTCTATACTATGTTAGTATGACACTAATATTTAAAAGGCCCAAGATCATTAGTTAGATCCCATGTTTATATGATTCTATGTGACATTTTGTGGTATGATTCTATGTGACGTATGTGGCTAAGTATCGATTTATATGCTTTAGTGAATTATGTTTAAGTAGTCATGTAAGATCATGTTCGAAGTTAATTTGATTTCTTTTAGATACATGAATATGTCTTATGCATGAGAGTGGTTTTACTTTTTAGTCATGGCTAAAATAAGAAAAATGAATGTAAGTTTCAAGAGAATGGTTAAGCTAAGAGCATGTCTCATATGAACAAGATAAGGAATATATTTTTGCTAAGGGTTCGTTGATAAGTATAGTTACATGGTTATCATTTCTTTAATGTTTGCCTAAGTAAAGTGATAAGTTGGATATTTGAAATGTTATGGCGTGATAAGTGTGTTTATGTGATTCATATGCGATCATGGTGTCTCGTTCATGTATGTAGGGTGCTATGTATGTAAACGCATGTACTTTTTATGTGAAGATCGTGGAAACTATGTATGCTATCTATCTTGATTATGTATGATGTTTATAAAAAAAAAAAAAAAAAAGAATATATAACATGCTTTGAACTATGTCATTGGATGTTCTAATTGGAGTGTGTATATGCGACAAGTGTTATTTTCATGTCCAAAATAAAGTTAAAAAAAAATGTTATGTTATGTCATTACACGTTATGTTATGTCCAAGTTATGTGCTTGAAGTATGTTTTTATTTTTATATTTACTAAGTGAGCATATAAATTATGTGATGTATTACGTGTAAATTATGCATGCCATGTATGTTTTGCGCCTGATAAGTTATTTCCATGTATATATGCATGTTAGTAAGTAAATAAATTATAAATCTGAGCATGTCGAAAGTTTAAACCGATGTGCGAATGTCAAGTGTTTCGTCCGCTACATGTGCAAGATTGGACGAGCAGCTATATCATTACAATGGTATAAGTTGTTCCCGCTATGGTGTACGGTCGAACGGGGACTTCTGACACAATTACGAGCTTGCTGGAGCGGTACAAAGTGTGACGACATGATGTATTGTTCCCTCTCGTAAGCGTGAAAGACAGGACCTCTGAAACAATTACGAGCTTGCTGGAGCGGTACAAAGTGTGACGACACTGCGTATTGTTCCCTCTCGTAAGCGTGACAGGCTTGATATATTTGCCAACACGAGTTCAATGTAAGGTAACCTTTAAGGATAAGTTGTGCATTGATGTCATACTAGTTAGAATCTTATATGATTGTGCTCATGTTGAAAATGCATTAGCGAGTTCGAGGACGAACTCCATATAAGGTGGGTAGAATGTAGTAACCCTCATATTTATGTTGCCCGTTTATGTTTTAAGCGATAGTATTATCTTCTAAAAATGTGTGTTAATGTTAATATTTTATTAAGTATGCTAGACTTTAAAGAAAATATTTTCTTTAATGTTATGTTTGTGTCAACTTGTTAGTTAATATTAAACTTCTAGTTTGCCCCATAATTTTATGTAAATTTGTAAATGTGTTCCAAACTTTATGTTTTATGCATTAACCTCTCAATTATTGAATTTAGCATCATTTACCCGAATAGCATGTATTTCAATTAACTTTTACATCTAGATCCTTCTTCCACCCAACTAATCATCTATAATATAATATTATGTTCACTCATTCATGTATGGTTATGTTTAGCCCCCATATCCCATCAAGTCATTCCCTAGCATTTTCCATACCTATCATGCTCTCTCTCACTCTCTTCAACAATCAAACTCTCCCTCAAGAATGCAAGGCCCGGTTTTGGGTGTTGACCCTCACTAAACACCCCCCAAAACTCCATTTTCCACCACTCAAATCATGAAAAACTCAATCCTAAGGTTATACTATGCATTGGGGGAGTCTTTTCCTTCATCTTCTTCAAGAATCCATGCTCCTACAAGCTCCAAGAACCCAAGATCAATCTCTAGTTCCTCTCAAGGTTCATATGTAAGCACTCCTTCTTTGTTTGCTCAATTTGTTCATGATTATTGTTCTTGGCATGAAGTTGCTTGATCTTGAGTTGCATGTGTTATTTGATCTTTGATTTGTAAATTTTAAACTTGATCTTCCTCATCTTCAAGCATGATTCATATTATTCATGGCTAGATCATCATATTGGTACTTGAATGTTGCATATTTCATAAAACCCACATTTGAACATACATGCATGTCATCAAAATCAAGTTTGTTGTTAGAATCCTGTAAGAAAATGATGTGGGTAGTGATATATGTGTTATTTAGACCTTGTATTAGTTCAATCTCAGATTTTGATGGAATGGTCCTTGCATGCAACAAGTTTTGAAGTATAGAAAACCATAAAGTTCATGTTTGAGTCTATTTTCACAAAATTTAGAAAAATACCTAAACTTTTCAGAAAAATATGAAAAATTTACAGTTTGTGTATTTGTATTTTATATTTGTACAGTATAAATTTCAGAGCCATTGGACTTGTATTTAATTTTTAATCGGCCAAAAACTTGGGCTGTTTTTACAATCTGTCCAACCCAGACCAGAGAAGTTTTTCAATTATTTCATGTACTTATTCTACTCCAATAGTTACAAACTTTGGATATGTTGTTCAAAGAGGTGTTCTTTACGTCTAGTTAAAATTTCATAATTTTTTGAGTTTATATGAATATTTTATGAATTTACTCCCAAGACCGCTTTCAGCTTCTGTTTTTGCACCCAAACAGACCAGAAATTAAATTTTAAAAATACTTAGAAGTTTTCATAATTTTTGATATTTTTATATGTTATGAGTAAACTCTTTATGTATGTTATGTCAAAATTTGAGGTCGCGAATAATTATTTTGAGTCACCTATGAATTTTTGTACTAGCGATAGTTACACTTTTCATATGAGTAAAATTTAGAAATTTGTCAAGTTTCTCAATGCTAGTTATGTAAGTTAATTTTTAGTTTGTTATATGTCATCTTCCATTTACGTGTTGCATTAGACATGTCATATGCACCTAATAAGAAGTATAAGGTTCTAGATATGAATATGAGAAAAGTTAGTTCATCTTGCATTCACTAGATTCATGTCATTTAGCTATGTGATTATGTGCTATGTTTGGAATGATTTCATGCTAAATGACTATGTGCTATGTTTGGAATGAATTCATGCTAAGTGATTATGTGCTACGTTTGAATTGAATTCTTGCTAAGTGATTATATGTGTCATTTGTAGCATTCTTTGCGATCTATATGAAGTTGGAGTTAATGCTCACGTGCTCTAAGTTGATTGAATTTGGACTAAGGAATATTAAGTAAACGGATTAAGCTCGCAAGGTGAGTTACCCTACCTCCCGAAGTTTGTACCGAGCCT
Organism: Linanthus parryae; assembly: GCA_023055425.1. Lineage (NCBI taxonomy): Eukaryota > Viridiplantae > Streptophyta > Magnoliopsida > Ericales > Polemoniaceae > Linanthus > Linanthus parryae. The sequence continues at coordinate 2,421,645 of JALGPY010000024.1, forward strand.
CAAGTTTCTTAAAAGCTTATGTATGTTCATGTTGTCCACATTATTATGTATGTATGTTTTCCTACTCAAATGAAATGTTTGTGCCCCATGGATGCTAATAAAGAAAATAAATAAACGTTTCATAAGATAAGACACGCTTTCAGAAAGGCCACGGTTACCGTAGTGAAACCCCCTGTCGGGTATAGGCAGGCTACGACCCTTTTGCCTGGGCAATATAAGCAGGCAACGCGTCGCCTCACGAGCCGTCGCGATGGACATGTCCCTACGTTATGTTAAGTCACGAAGGTTACACGGGCCATAAGATAAGAAACTAAGCAAGCATGTTCAAGTATGTTAAGGTCTCCACGTGAGACAAAGCAAGGTTCCTACTTGGAACAATACGATTTCTCATGACTCAAGTTATGCTTTACGTTACGCTTTCTTTACGATACACATTATGCTTTATGAATGTCATGCTCTTTCAAGCTTCACAAGTATATGTATGTATGACTATGCCTTATGTTCATGCCGCTCCATGGGAAAGTTAGCCCTTTTTAGTTTTCCAAACCTACGGAGGCGCGTAGATGTAACTCACTGAGCTAGTTGAGCTCACTCTTTCAATTTACCTTTTTTTTCAGGTTTTAATAACATGTAAGAAGAAAGAAGTAGCATGGAGTTAAGTTCATATGTGATTACGTGCTTGATGACGCTTATGTGCTTAGATGCCGAGTATATGCTAGCCGACTTGGAGTTACTATGAAATACATGTTGTTGTTTTTTTGGTTTAAGAATGTATAAGTTAAGTATTATGTATGTATAGGACTTTGTATGAGCCTTGTATGATACCTAGAACCTTTCCCGAGTTATGCTTTGTTACGATACGAGTCGAGATGGCTAAATGACCTTTGATTTTTATGTTCCAACTTTCTTTTCTTTACAATTCAAATTGTTTATCAAGACGACCCCAAGTTTTTTTTATTTACGCTTCCGCAAAGTTATTTTTAGAAACTTTAATCACGACTTTTATAAATTACTTATTTAGCCTCTCGACGAGTCAAGGCCGCACCGGCATGTCGCGCCCTCCTCCCGTTAACGCAAAGTTTTATTAGTCGCTAATCGGGGTCCGCGGGAGGGGGATGTGACATTTTGTGATATCAGAGCATTAGGTTGTAGATACATAAGATTAGTAAACCTTAGAAACCCATTATGTGCTTGCTAATGTGAAAATTTATGTGTACGTATGTTATGTGCATGATTCTATACTATGTTAGTATGACACTAATATTTAAAAGGCCCAAGATCATTAGTTAGATCCCATGTTTATATGATTCTATGTGACATTTTGTGGTATGATTCTATGTGACGTATGTGGCTAAGTATCGATTTATATGCTTTAGTGAATTATGTTTAAGTAGTCATGTAAGATCATGTTCGAAGTTAATTTAATTTCTTTTAGATACATGAATATGTCTTATGCATGAGAGTGGTTTTACTTTTTAGTCATGGCTAAAATAAGAAAAATGAATGTAAGTTTCAAGAGAATGGTTAAGCTAAGAGCATGTCTCATATGAACAAGATAAGGAATATATTTTTGCTAAGGGTTCGTTGATAAGTATAGTTACATGGTTATCATTTCTTTAATGTTTGCCTAAGTAAAGTGATAAGTTGGATATTTGAAATGTTATGGTGTGATAAGTGTGTTTATGTGATTCATATGCGATCATGGTGTCTCGTTCATGTATGTAGGGTGCTATGTATGTAAACGCATGTACTTTTTATGTGAAGATAATGGAAACTATGTATGCTATCTTTCTTGATTATGTATGATGTTTATAAAAAAAATAAAAAAAAAAAAATATATAGCATGCTTTGAACTATGTCATTGGATGTTCTAATTGGAGTGTGTATATGCGACAAGTGTTATTTTCATGTCCAAAATAAAGTTAAAAAAAATTGTTATGTTATGTCATTACGCGTTATGTTATGTCCAAGTTATGTGCTTGAAGTATGTTTTTATTTTTATATTTACTAAGTGAGCATATAAATTATGTGATGTATTACGTGTAAATTATGCATGCCATGTATGTTTTGCGCCTGATAAGTTATTTCCATGTATATATGCATGTTAGTAAGTAAATAAATTATAAATCTGAGCATGTCGAAAGTTTAAACCGATGTGCGAATGTCAAGTGTTTCGTCCGCTACATGTGCAAGATTGGACGAGCAGCTATATTATTACAATGGTATAAGTTGTTCCCGCTATGGTGTACGGTCGAACGGGGACTTCTGACACAATTACGAGCTTGCTGGAGCGGTACAAAGTTTGACGACACGATGTATTGTTCCCTCTCGTAAGAGTGAAAGACAGGACCTCTGAAACAATTACGAGCTTGCTGGAGCGGTACAAAGTGTGACGACACTGCGTATTGTTCCCTCTCGTAAGCGTGACAGGCTTGATATATTTGCCAACACGAGTTCAATGGTAAGGTAACCTATAAGGATAAGTTGTGCATTGATGTCATACTAGTTAGAATCTTATATGATTGTGCTCATGTTGAAAATGCATTAGCGAGTTTGAGGACGAACTCCATATAAAGTGGGTAGAATGTAGTAACCCTCATATTTATGTTGCCCGTTTATGTTTTAAGCGATAGTATTATCTTCTAAATATGTGTGTTAATGTTAATATTTTATTAAGTATGCTAGACTTTAAAGAAAATATTTTCTTTAATGTTATGTTTGTGTCAACTTGTTAGTTAATATTAAACTTCTAGTTTGCCCCATAATTTTATGTAAATTTGTAAATGTGTTCCAAACTTTATGTTTTATGCATTAACCTCTCAATTATTGAATTTAGCATCATTTACCCGAATAGCATGTATTTCAATTAACTTTTACATCTAGATCCTTCTTCCACCCAACTAATCATCTATAATATAATATTATGTTCACTCATTCATGTATGGTTATGTTTAGCCCCCATATCCCATCAAGTCATTCCCTAGCATTTTCCATACCTATCATGCTCTCTCTCACTCTCTTCAACAATCAAACTCTCCCTCAAGAATGCAAGGCCCGGTTTTGGGTGTTGACCCTCACTAGACACCCCCCAAAACTCCATTTTCCACCACTCAAATCATGAAAAACTCAATCCTAAGGTTATACTATGCATTGGGGGAGTCTTTTCCTTCATCTTCTTCAAGAATCCATGCTCCTACAAGCTCCAAGAACCCAAGATCAATCTCTAGTTCCTCTCAAGGTTCATATGTAAGCACGCCTTCTTCTTTGTTTGCTTAATTTGTTCATGATTCATGTTCTTGGCATGAAGTTGCTTGATCTTGAGTTGCATGTGTTATTTGATCTTTGATTTGTACATTTTAAACTTGATCTTCCTCATCTTCAAGCATGATTCATCTTATTCATGGCAAGATCATCATATTGGTACTTGAATGTTGCATATTTCATAAAACCCACATTTGAACATACATGCATGTCATCAAAATCAAGTTTGTTGTTAGAATCCTGTAAGAAAATGATGTGGGTAGTGATATATGTGTTATTTAGACCTTGTATTAGTTCAATCTCAGATTTTGATGGAATGGTCCTTGCATGCAACAAGTTTTGAAGTAAAGAAAACCATAAAGTTCATGTTTGAGTCTATTTTCACAAAATTGGGAAAAATACCTAAAATTTTCAGAAAAATATGAAAAATTTACAGTTTGTGTATTTGTATGTTATATTTGTACAGTACAAATTTCAGAGCCATTGGACTTGTATTTAATTTTTAATCGGCCAAAAACTTGGGCTGTTTTTACAATCTGTCCAACCCAGACCAGAGAAGTTTTTCAATTATTTCATGTACTTATTCTACTCCAATAGTTACAAACTTTGGATATGTTGTTCAAAGAGGTGTTCTTTACTTCTAGTTAAAATTTCATAATTTTTAGAGTTCATATGAATATTTATGAATTTACTCCCAAGACCGCTTTCAGCTTCTGTTTTTGCACCCAAACAGACCAGAATTTAAATTTTAAAAATACTTAGATGTTTTCATAATTTTTGATATTTTTATATGTTATGAGTAAACTCTTTATGTATGTTATGTCAAAATTTTAGGTCGCGAATAATTATTTTGAGTCACCTATGAATTTTTGTACTAGCGATAGTTACACTTTTCATATGAGTAAAATTTAGAAATTTGTCAAGTTTCTCAATGCTAGTTATGTAAGTTAATTTTTAGTTTGTTATATGTCATCTTCCATTTACGTGTTGCATTAGACATGTCATATGCACCTAATAAGAAGTATAAGGTTCTAGATATGAATATGAGAAAAGTTAGTTCATCTCGCATTCACTAGATTCATGTCATTTAGCTATGTGATTATGTGCTATGTTTGGAATGATTTCATGCTAAATGACTATGTGCTATGTTTGGAATGAATTCATGCTAAGTGATTATGTGCTATGTTTGAATTGAATTCTTGCTAAGTGATTATATGTGTCATTTGTAGCATTCTTTGCGATCTATATGAAGTTGGAGTTAATGCTCACGTGCTCTAAGTTGATTGAATTTGGACTAAGGAATATTAAGTAAACGGATTAAGCTCGCAAGGTGAGTTACCCTACCTCCCGAAGTTTGTACCGAGCCTCAAGTTTCTTAAAAGATTATGTATGTTCATGTTGTCCATATTATTATGTATGTATGTTTTCCTACTCAAATGAAATGTTTGTGCCCCATGGATGCTAATAAAGAAAATAAATAAACGTTTCATAAGATAAGACACGCTTTCAGAAAGGCCACGGTTACCGTAGTGAAACCCCCTCTCGGGTATAGGCAGGCTACGGCCCTTTTGCCTGGGCAATATAAGCAGGCAACGCGTCGCCTCACGAGCCGTCGCGATGGACATGTCCCTACGTTATGTTAAGTCACGAAGGTTACACGGGCCATAAGATAAGAAACTAAGCAAGCATGTTCAAGTATGTTAAGGTCTCCACGTGAGACAAAGCAAGGTTCCTACTTGGAACAATACGATTTCTCATGACTCAAGTTATGCTTTACGTTACGCTTTCTTTACGATACACATTATGCTTTATGAATGTCATGCTCTTTCAAGCTTCACAAGTATATGTATGTATGACTATGCCTTATGTTCATGCCGATCCATGGGAAAGTTAGCCCTTTTTAGTTTTCCAAACCTACGGAAGGGCGTAGATGTAACTCACTGAGCTAGTTGAGCTCACTCTTTCAATTTACCTTTTTTTCAAGTTTTAATAACATGTAAGAAGAAAGAAGTAGCATGGAGTTAAGTTCATATGTGATTACGTGCTTGATGACGCTTATGTGCTTAGATGTCGAGTATATGCTAGCCGACTTGGAGTTACTATGAAATACATAATGTTGTTTTTTTGGTTTAAGAATGTATAAGTTAAGTATTATGTATGTATAGGACTTTGTATGAGCCTTGTATGATACCTAGAACCTTTCCCGAGTTATGCTTTGTTACGATACGAGTCGAGATGGCTAAATGACCTTTGATTTTTATGTTCCAACTTTCTTTTCTTTACAATTCAAATTGTTTATCAAGACGACCCCAAGTTTTTTTTATTTACGCTTCCGCAAAGTTATTTTCAGAAACTTTAATCACGACTTTTATAAATTACTTATTTAGCCTCTCGACGAGTCAAGGCCGCACCGTCATGTCGCGCCCTCCTCCCGTTAACGCCAAGTTTTATTAGTCGCTAATGGGGGTCGGCGGGAGGGGGATGTGACATTTTGTGATATCAGAGCATTAGGTTGTAGATACATAAGATTAGTAAACCTTAGAAACCCATTATGTGCTTGCTAATGCGAAAATTTATGTGTACGTATGTTATGTGCATGATTCTATACTATGTTAGTATGACACTAATATTTAAAAGGCCGAAGATCATTAGTTAGATCCCATGTTTATATGATTCTATGTGACATTTTGTGGTATGATTCTATGTGACGTATGTGGCTAAGTATCGATTTATATGCTTTAGTGAATTATGTTTAAGTAGTCATGTAAGATCATGTTCGAAGTTAATTTGATTTCTTTTAGATACATGAATATGTCTTATGCATGAGAGTGGTTTTACTTTTTAGTCATGGCTAAAATAAGAAAAATGAATGTAAGTTTCAAGAGAATGGTTAAGCTAAGAGCATGTCTCATATGAACAAGATAAGGAATATATTTTTGCTAAGGGTTCGTTGATAAGTATAGTTACATGGTTATCATTTCTTTAATGTTTGCCTAAGTAAAGTGATAAGTTGGATATTTGAAATGTTATGGCGTGATAAGTGTGTTTATGTGATTCATAAGCGATCATGGTGTCTCGTTCATGTATGTAGGGTGCTATGTATGTAAACGCATTATGTGAAGATCGTGGAAACTATGTATGCTATCTTTCTTGATTATGTATGATGTTTATAAAAAAATAAAAAAAAAAAGAATATATAACATGCTTTGAACTATGTCATTGGATGTTCTAATTGGAGTGTGTATATGCGACAAGTGTTATTTTCATGTCCAAAATAAAGTTAAAAAAAATTGTTATGTTATGTCATTACACGTTATGTTATGTCCAAGTTATGTGCTTGAAGTATGTTTTTATTTTTATATTTACTAAGTGAGCATATAAATTATGTGATGTATTACGTGTAAATTATGCATGCCTTGTATGTTTTGCGCCTGATAAGTTATTTCCATGTATATATGCATGTTAGTAAGTAAATAAATTATAAATCTGAGCATGTCGAAAGTTTAAACCGATGTGCGAATGTCAAGTGTTTCGTCCGCTACATGTGCAAGATTGGACGAGCAGCTATATCATTACAATGGTATAAGTTGTTCCCGCTATGGTGTACGGTCGAACGGGGACTTCTGACACAATTACGAGCTTGCTGGAGCGGTACAAAGTGTGACGACATGATGTATTGTTCCCTCTCGTAAGCGTGAAAGACAGGACCTCTGAAACAATTACGAGCTTGCTGGAGCGGTACAAAGTGTGACGACACTGCGTATTGTTCCCTCTCGTAAGCGTGACAGGCTTGATATATTTGCCAACACGAGTTCAATGGTAAGGTAACCTATAAGGATAAGTTGTGCATTGATGTCATACTAGTTAGAATCTTATATGATTGTGCTCATGTTGAAAATGCATTAGCGAGTTCGAGGACGAACTCCATATAAAGTGGGTAGAATGTAGTAACCCTCATATTTATGTTGCCCGTTTATGTTTTAAGCGATAGTATTATCTTCTAAATATGTGTGTTAATGTTAATACTTTATTAAGTATGCTAGACTTTAAAGAAAATATTTTCTTTAATGTTATGTTTGTGTCAACTTGTTAGTTAATATTAAACTTCTAGTTTGCCCCATAATTTTATGTAAATTTGTAAATGTGTTCCAAACTTTATGTTTTATGCATTAACCTCTCAATTATTGAATTTAGCATCATTTACCCAAATAGCATGTATTTCAATTAACTTTTACATCTAGATCCTTCTTCCACCCAACTAATCATCTATAATATAATATTATGTTCACTCATTCATGTATGGTTATGTTTAGCCCACATATCCCATCAAGTCATTCCCTAGCATTTCCCATACCTATCATGCTCTCTCTCACTCTCTTCAACAATCAAACTCTCCCTCAAGAATGCAAGGCCCGGTTTTGGGTGTTGACCCTCACTAAACACCCCCCAAAACTCCATTTTCCACCACTCAAATCATGAAAAACTCAATCCTAAGGTTATACTATGCATTGGGGGAGTCTTTTCCTTCATCTTCTTCAAGAATCCATGCTCCTACAAGCTCCAAGAACCCAAGATCAATCTCTAGTTCCTCTCAAGGTTCATATGTAAGCACTCCTTCTTTGTTTGCTCAATTTGTTCATGATTCTTGTTCTTGGCATGAAGTTGCTTGATCTTGAGTTGAATGTGTTATTTGATCTTTGATTTGTAAATTTTAAACTTGATCTTCCTCATCTTCAAGCATGATTCATCTTATTCATGGCTAGATCATCATATTGGTACTTGAATGTTGCATATTTCATAAAACCCACATTCGAACATACATGCATGTCATCAAAATCAAGTTTGTTGTTAGAATCCTGTAAGAAAATGATGTGGGTAGTGATATATGTGTTATTTAGACCTTGTATTAGTTCAATCTCAGATTTTGATGGAATGGTCCTTGCATGCAACAAGTTTTGAAGTATAGAAAACCATAAAGTTCATGTTTGAGTCTATTTTCACAAAATTGGGAAAAATACCTAAAATTTTCAGAAAAATATGAAAAATTTACAGTTTGTGTATTTGTATGTTATATTTGTACAGTACAAATTTCAGAGCCATTGGACTTGTATTTAATTTTTAATCGGCCAAAAACTTGGGCTGTTTTTACAATCTGTCCAACCCAGACCAGAGAAGTTTTTCAATTATTTCATGTACTTATTCTACTCCAATAGTTACAAACTTTGGATATGTTGTTCAAAGAGGTGTTCTTTACTTCTAGTTAAAATTTCATAATTTTTAGAGTTCATATGAATATTTATGAATTTACTCCCAAGACCGCTTTCAGCTTCTATTTTTGCACCCAAACGGACCAAAATTTAAATTTTAAAAATAATTAGAAGTTTTCATAATTTTTGATATTTTTATATGTTATGAGTAAACTCTTTATGTATGTTATGTCAAAATTTTAGGTCGCGAATAATTATTTTGAGTCACCTATGAATTTTTGTACTAGCGATAGTTACACTTTTCATATGAGTAAAATTTAGAAATTTGTCAAGTTTCTCAATGCTAGTTATGTAAGTTAATTTTTAGTTTGTTATATGTCATCTTCCATTTACGTGTTGCATTAGACATGTCATATGCACCTAATAAGAAGTATAAGGTTCTAGATATGAATATGAGAAAAGTTAGTTCATCTTGCATTCACTAGATTCATGTCATTTAGCTATGTGATTATGTGCTATGTTTGGAATGATTTCATGCTAAATGACTATGTGCTATGTTTGGAATGACTTCATGCTAAGTGATTATGTGCTATGTTTGAATTGAGTTCTTGCTAAGTGATTATATGTGTCATTTGTAGCATTCTTTGCGATCTATATGAAGTTGGAGTTAATGCTCACGTGCTCTAAGTTGATTGAATTTGGACTAAGGAATATTAAGTAAATGAATTAAGCTCGCAAGGTGAGTTACCATACCTCCCGAAGTTTGTACCGAGCCTCAAGTTTCTTAAAAGCTTATGTATGTTAATGTTGTCCATATTATTATGTATGTATGTTTTCCTACTCAAATGAAATGTTTGTGCCCCATGGATGCTAATAAAGAAAATAAATAAACGTTTCATAAGATAAAACACGCTTTCAGAAATGCCACGGTTACCGTAGTGAAACCCCCTGTCGGGTATAGGCAGGCTACGGCCCTTTTGCCTGGGCAATATAAGCAGGCAACGCGTCGCCTCACGAGCCGTCGCGATGGACATGTCCCTACGTTATGTTAAGTCACGAAGGTTACACGGGCCATAAGATAAGAAACTAAGCAAGCATGTTCAAGTATGTTAAGGTCTCCACGTGAGACAAAGCAAGGTTCCTACTTGGAACAATACGATTTCTCATGACTCAAGTTATGCTTTACGTTACGCTTTCTTTACGATACACATTATGCTTTATGAATGTCATGCTCTTTCAAGCTTCACAAGTATATGTATGTATGACTATGCCTTATGTTCATGCCGCTCCATGGGAAAGTTAGCCCTTTTTAGTTTTCCAAACCTACAGAGGGGCGTAGATGTAACTCACTGAGCTAGTTGAGCTCACTCTTTCAATTTACCTTTTTTTCAGGTTTTAATAACATGTAAGAAGAAAGAAGTAGCATGGCGTTAAGTTCATATGTGATTACGTGCTTGATGACGCTTATGTGCTTAGATGCCGAGTATATGCTAGCCGACTTGGAGTTACTAGGAAATACATGTTGTTGTTTTTTTGGTTTAAGAATGTATAAGTTAAGTATTATGTATGTATAGGACTTTGTATGAGCCTTGTATGATACCTAGAACCTTTCCCGAGTTATGCTTTGTTACGATACGAGTCGAGATGGCTAAATGACCTTTGATTTTTATGTTCCAACTTTCTTTTCTTTACAATTCAAATTGTTTATCAAGACGACCCCAAGTTTTTTTTATTTACGCTTCCGCAAAGTTATTTTCAGAAACTTTAATCACGACTTTTATAAATTACTTATTTAGCCTCTCGACGAGTCAAGGCCGCACCGTCATGTCGCGCCCTCCTCCCGTTAACGCCAAGTTTTATTAGTCGCTAATGGGGGTCGGCGGGAGGGAGATGTGACATTTTGTGATATCAGAGCATTAGGTTGTAGATACATAAGATTAGTAAACCTTAGAAACCCATTATGTGCTTGCTAATGTGAAAATTTATGTGTACGTATGTTATGTGCATGATTCTATACTATGTTAGTATGACACTAATATTTAAAAGGCCCAAGATCATTAGTTAGATCCCATGTTTATATGATTCTATGTGACATTTTGTGGTATGATTCTATGTGACGTATGTGGCTAAGTATCGATTTATATGCTTTAGTGAATTATGTTTAAGTAGTCATGTAAGATCATGTTCGAAGTTAATTTGATTTCTTTTAGATACATGAATATGTCTTATATATGAGAGTGGTTTTACTTTTTAGTCATGGCTAAAATAAGAAAAATGAATGTAAGTTTCAAGAGAATGGTTAAGCTAAGAGCATGTCTCATATGAACAAGATAAGGAATATATTTTTGCTAAGGGTTCGTTGATAAGTATAGTTACATGGTTATCATTTCTTTAATGTTTGCCTAAGTAAAGTGATAAGTTGGATATTTGAAATGTTATGGCGTGATAAGTGTGTTTATGTGATTCATATGCGATCATGGTGTCTCGTTCATGTATGTAGGGTGCTATGTATGTAAACGCATGTACTTTTTATGTGAAGATAATGGAAACTATGTATGCTATCTTTCTTGATTATGTATGATGTTTATAAAAAAAAAAAAAAAAAGAATATATAGCATGCTTTGAACTATGTCATTGGATGTTCTAATTGGAGTGTGTATATGCGACAAGTGTTATTTTCATGTCCAAAATAAAGTTAAAAAAAAATTGTTATGTTATGTCATTACACGTTATGTTATGTCCAAGTTATGTGCTTGAAGTATGTTTTTATTTTTATATTTACTAAGTGAGCATATAAATTATGTGATGTATTACGTGTAAATTATGCATGCCATGTATGTTTTGCGCCTGATAAGTTATTTCCATGTATATATGCATGTTAGTAAGTAAATAAATTATAAATCTGAGCATGTCGAAAGTTTAAACCGATGTGCGAATGTCAAGTGTTTCGTCCGCTACATGTGCAAGATTGGACGAGCAGCTATATCATTACAATGGTATAAGTTGTTCCTGCTATGGTGTACGGTCGCACAGGGACTTCTGACACAATTACAAGCTTGCTGGAGCGGTACAAAGTGTGACGACATGATGTATTGTTCCCTCTCGTAAGCGTGAAAGACAGGACCTCTGAAACAATTACGAGCTTGCTGGAGCGGTACAAAGTGTGACGACACTGCGTATTGTTCCCTCTCGTAAGCGTGACAGGCTTGATATATTTGCCAACACGAGTTCAATGGTAAGGTAACCTATAAGGATAAGTTGTGAATTGATGTCATACTAGTTAGAATCTTATATGATTGTGCTCATGTTGAAAATGCATTAGCGAGTTCGAGGACGAACTCCATATAAGGTGGGTAGAATGTAGTAACCCTCATATTTATGTTGCCCGTTTATGTTTTAAGCGATAGTATTATCTTCTAAATATGTGTGTTAATGTTAATATTTTATTAAGTATGCTAGACTTTAAAGAAAATATTTTCTTTAATGTTATGTTTGTGTCAACTTGTTAGTTAATATTAAACTTCTAGTTTGCCCCATAATTATATGTAAATTTGTAAATGTGTTCCAAACTTTATGTTTTATGCATTAACTTCTCAATTATTGAATTTAGCATCATTTACCCAAATAGCATGTATTTCAATTAACTTTTACATCTAGATCCTTCTTCCACCCAACTAATCATCTATAATATAATATTATGTTCACTCATTCATGTATGGTTATGTTTAGCCCCCATATCCCATCAAGTCATTCCCTAGCATTTTCCATACCTATCATGCTCTCTCTCACTCTCTTCAACAATCAAACTCTCCCTCAAGAATGCAAGGCCCGGTTTTGGGTGTTGGCCCTCACTAGACACCCCCCAAAACTCCATTTTCCACCACTCAAATCATGAAAAACTCAATCCTAAGGTTGTACTATGCATTGGGGGAGTCTTTTCCTTCATCTTCTTCAAGAATCCATGCTCCTACAAGCTCCAAGAACCCAAGATCAATCTCTAGTTCCTCTCAAGGTTCATATGTAAGCACTCCTTCTTCTTTGTTTGCTCAATTTGTTCATGATTCATGTTCTTGGCATGAAGTTGCTTGATCTTGAGTTGCATGTGTTATTTGATCTTTGATTTGTAAATTTTAAACTTGATCTTCCTCATCTTCAAGCATGATTCATCTTATTCATGGATAGATCATCATATTGGTACTTGAATGTTGCATATTTCACAAAACCCACATTCGAACATACATGCATGTCATCAAAATCAAGTTTGTTGTTAGAATCCTGTAAGAAAATGATGTGGGTAGTGATATATGTGTTATTTAGACCTTGTATTAGTTCAATCTCAGATTTTGATGGAATGGTCCTTGCATGCAACAAGTTTTGAAGTATAGAAAACCATAAAGTTCATGTTTGAGTCTATTTTCACAAAATTGGGAAAAATACCTAAACTTTTCAGAAAAATATGAAAAATTTACATTTTGTGTATTTATATGTTATATTTGTACAGTACCAATTTCAGAGCCACTGGACTTGTATTTAATTTTTAATCGGCCAAAAACTTGGGCTGTTTTTACAATCTTTCCAACCCAGACCAGAGAAGTTTTTCAATTATTTCATGTACTTATTCTACTCCACTAGTTACAAACTTTGGATATGTTGTTCAAAGAGGTGTTTTTTACTTCCAGTTAAAATTTCATAATTTTTGGAGTTCATATGAATATTTTATGAATTTACTCCCAAGACCGCTTTCAGCTTCTGTTTTTGCACCCAAACAGACCAGAAATTAAATTTTAAAAATATTTAAAAGTTTTCATAATTTTTGATATTTTTATATGTTATGAGTAAACTCTTTATGTATGTTATTTCAAAATTTGAGGTCGCAAATAATTATTTTGAGTCACCTATGAAATTTTGTACTAGCGATAGTTACACTTTTCATATGAGTAAAATTTAGAAATTTGTCAAGTTTCTCAATGCTAGTTATGTAAGTTAATTTTTAGTTTGTTATATGACATCTTCCATTTACGTGTTGCATTAGACATGTCATATGCACCTAATAAGAAGTATAAGGTTCTAGATATGAATATGAGAAAAGTTAGTTCATCTTGCATTCATTAGATTCATGTCATTTAGCTATGTGATTATGTGCTATGTTTGGAATGATTTCATGCTAAGTGACTATGTGCTATGTTTGGAATGAATTCATGCTAAGTGATTATGTGCTATGTTTGAATTGAATTCTTGCTAAGTGATTATATGTGTCATTTGTAGCATTCTTTGCGATCTATATGAAGTTGGAGTTAATGCTCACATGCTCTAAGTTTATTGAATTTGGATTAAGGAATATTAAGTAAATGGATTAAGCTCGCAAGGTGAGTTACCCTACCTCCCGAAGTTTGTACCGAGGCTCAAGTTTCTTAAAAGCTTATGTATGTTAATGTTGTCCATATTATTATGTATGTATGTTTTCCTACTCAAATGAAATGTTTGTGCCCCATGGATGCTAATAAAGAAAATAAATAAACGTTTCATAAGATAAAACACGCTTTCAGAAAGGCCATGGTTACCGTAGTGAAACCCCCTGTCGGGTATAGGCAGGCTACGGCCCTTTTGCCGGGGCAATATAAGCAGGCAACGCGTCGCCTCACGAGCCGTCGCGATGGACATGTCCCTACGTTATGTTAAGTCACGAAGGTTACACGGGCCATAAGATAAGAAACTAAGCAAGCATGTTCAAGTATGTTAAGGTCTCCACGTGAGACAAAGCAAGGTTCCTACTTGGATTAATACGATTTCTCATGACTCAAGTTATGCTTTACGTTACGCTTTCTTTACGATACACATTATTCTTTATGAATGTCATGCTCTTTCAAGCTTCACAAGTATATGTATGTATGACTATGCCTTATTTTCATGCCGCTCCATGGGAAAGTTAGTCCTTTTTAGTTTTCCAAACCTACGGAGGGGCGTAGATGTAACTCACTGAGCTAGTTGAGCTCACTCTTTCAATTTAGATGCCGAGTATATGCTAGCCGACTTGGAGTTACTATGAAATACATGTTGCTGTTTTTTTGGTTTAAGAATGTATAAGTTAAGTATTATGTATGTATAGGACTTTGTATGAGCCTTGTATGATACCTAGAACCTTTCCCGAGTTATGCTTTGTTACGATACGAGTCGAGATGACCAAATGACCTTTGATTTTTATGTTCCAACTTTCTTTTCTTTACAATTCAAATTGTTTATCAAGACGACCCCAAGTTTTTTTTATTTACGCTTCCGCAAAGTTATTTTTAGAAACTTTAATCACGACTTTTATAAATTACTTATTTAGCCTCTCGACGAGTCAAGGCCGCACCGGCATGTCGGGCCCTCCTCCTGTTAACGCAAAGTTTTATTAGTCGCTAATCGGGGTCGGCGGGAGGGGGATGTGACAATGCCAGCTTTATATGTGATGATTCTACATGCCCTGGTGGTGGACGAGATTCTGAATATCTCATTGTGATACGTGGAATGATCACATAGAAGCTAGTTGCCGCCTCCAGTAGCTTCTTTGGGATCATTCCAGCATCACAATGTGGCCGCAAGGGGGCAAGAACATAACGGACTGTTGACATCGACATGCTTGCCCACAATCTAAACTTTATTTGGATGGATGAAATGTGGAATGAAATGGACAAGGCTGTAGCCTCTGTTGTTATAAACAGTTGGAAAGTTGGGGGTTAGGAGAAGATGGAGAGTTAGAAGATGGAAGGGGGTAATGGATTTTAATGAATGCTGTTTTAAAGACGTGGTTCAGAGAATTTACTGCTGATTTAAAGAAGTAGTGCAGGTCACTAGGTATAGGTTTATGAACCACCTCATTGATTAGGGGTGGCAATGTTATCTCTTAAAATAGTTTAATTAGGGGTGGCCATGTTGAAGTTACTCGTTAGCACATTTCTTATATTGTCCTAATTACTTCATAGCTTGTCACATTTAATTAGTATCTTACATAATTTGAACTGTTTTTCCTATCACCTGTTGTAGTTACTGAAGGGGGAGTAAGCAGGTAGAAATGCAACACAAATACTCTAGAAGGGGGGGGGGGTTGAATAGAGAATGACAACTTTTTGTAAAACTTGAAAAGATAAGAGTTTATGTGAAGAGCAATGAAGTTCAAGGCCTTCAAAACAGTTTCAAGCCTTTGAAGAGAGAAACAGTTTAAGTGAAAACAGACAAGTCTTTTTCAAGGCCTTGCAAAGAGTTTCAAACCCTTGAAAATAGACTAGTTTGAATGCTGTAAAAACTAAGTATGAGAATGAAAATGTAAATGCAAGACACACAGGATTTATAGATTTCAGTCCACTTGGTCCTACGTCTCTATCTTAGGGATCTTCTCCCTGGAGGATTTTTAACACAATTTTTATTAATCAAAATCTAAGCCCTAGATCTGAAGCACAGAGATTTTCCTTACTATGTTACAGCTTGTGGTTCTCTCTAACCTATCTAGTACCTGCTCTAGCTAAATGATTAACTTAGAATTCTCTATTTTTCACTTTGAAAAATCCTTGATAATGAGAGATAGAAGTAGTATAAGAATGATATACAAATTGAGTACAAGTCAGAAGAACACTGGAAGTGTAAAGCTGCAGTGAAGAATGCAGTGATCTTCAGTGAGATGGATTGTGAGAATGATGTGCTTCTTTGATGCTTGTAAATCCGGAAATGTGTCTCTCTTTTTTCCTGTTGAGTGTTGTGTTTGTTTCTTCAAAATGAGCTCTATTTATACAGCTCAGATGCTATGCAAATCTACCCTGATTTTCAGCAACAAACTTCATGTTTTGTAGGCAACAGCTTTGACTCTTTTAACAGCCTTCTCCAACGGATATTTGATCATAATATTCAGAGATATTGTTCTAATATTGTCTTTAAACATATTGAGAAGCTGTCAAGAGTGTCTGATTGATCACAGAATCACATTCTCTCCATGTTTCCTTTCATGCAAAATCCAGATTAGGAAATCAATCCTGCAAACTTAGGAAATAATTTTTTCCTGCAAAACTAAGTCAAGCAGGTTAAAAAAATGAGGTACATGTGAATTATAAGCTTTTTTTCATCATCAAGTAATAACTGATCACATATAGGGGTGAGAGAGTTAGAATAAGATCAGAAGAACATAGAAAAACTCCCCCTTAGAATATGCATACGGGTCAGACAGTTTCAAGGCTTTGAACATTGTTTCAAGGCCTTGAAATAGCCCTGTGAAACCTGATTCAAGGATTTGAAAACTGGTTCAAGGACTTGAAATAGCTCTGTATTTCAAGCCTGTGAAACCTGTGAACTTACAATCTCCCCCTTGATGAAAGACAAAACTTCAATCTGTTTGAATCTTAGTTTCTGCAAAAAAATAATTATTAGCACACAACACAAACAGTAGTAACACATAAGTTCCAAAAAGATCCAACTTATTCAATAACAAACTTAAGTAGAAAAACACCTAAGTCTCAAATAATTCTACTGACCAAAAGACAGGTCACTAAAAGCATAAAAACAACCTAAGATTTCTCCCTCTTTTTGACTTTCATCAAAACGAATAAGAAAAATATTGGATCAGAGTCTTTGGAAAATTTTGAAAATAAATTTAAGAGGAGTGGGAAAGAAAGAGTAGGCAAGGTTTTATGGGGTTGGGTCTTCATCTCCATCCTGATCTCCTTCTTCTTCCTCACTGTCTTCATCATTGGCCTGGTCTTCTTGTTGAACCACATCAATTTTCTCAATGATAGAAATAATTTTCTCTATTACACTGTTGAACAAGAAGGTGAGTCCTTCTAAAGCTTTTCTTCCATGCTTTAGTTTCTTCTTCACATACACCTTCTTCTGTTGTGTAGAGGAAATTTTGTGATGATCTTTATTCCAGTTTTTTATACAGTCTCAGCTTCTGGAAAATCTTTATCATGTCTTACCCTTTTGGACACAAAATACACTCCATAGGAACCAGAAGTAGTATCTGAATTCGAGTATGGGATGATGATTTCTTTTCCTTTTCCCTTGATCCTTGTGTCTGCTTTTTTCTTGTCTTTATTAGGGCCACCAATATGGATTCCCTTCTGCTTTTCTTGTGTAGTCTCCGTAGTATTTTTCTTCTTGCATGTTACTGGAAACTGGTCCTTTTTCACCATCTTCTTGGGAGGTGAAGACTCCAGTTCTTCATCAGTAGAACCCTTTGATTCTGAGTCTTCACTGATATCTTGAATCTCTTCTACAACAGTCTTTCTTTTATTCTATGTACTAGGCTTTGATCCGCCGGCCATCTTGATTCTTACAGAGGCTCTTCTAGTGCTCATTAGGGTTTGGAGAAGAATAGAGAAGGGCGGGAATGATACAGAGTGAAGGAGAAGAGAAGAAGATAAATACTGAAAGAGTTTGAGTTTAAAAAGAAAACTGCAATATCTCTCTGATCTCAAAAGATTTGTAATGATCAGAGAAGATTCAAATCTTTGAAGCCGTTGAAAACTAATATTTTAATACTATACTAGGCCGAAAAAAGATTTTGAAAAAGTTAGGGACAATATTGAGCAAATATTTACAAAGAAACAACCCAATACTGAATGATCCAAGAGTTATTGACTAACCAGTTATCAAACTTATTTTCAAGACTTTGAAAATAATTCCAAGGTCTTGAAACGCTATTTACCGAAACAAATAGAATCAAATCCTTGAAAATATTTTCAAGGCTTTGAAAATCAGTTCAAATCTTTGAACCACATAGTAACTTACCTTCCTTACCTGATGCTCCCCCTAAACCAATGCATCTTTATTTAGCATGCCCAATTCCATCCTTAGAGCTGAAAATCTTTCATCTGGAAATGGTTTAGTGAAGATATCACCTTTCTCAGCATGATCTCAGATGAAATGGTGTCTGACATCAATATGATTGGTTCTTGAATGCTGAACTGGATTCTTTGTAATTGATATTGCACTGGTGTTTTCACATTTGATAGGTATACTTCTGAAATCAAATCTAAGACCTCTCAACTGCTGAGAAATCCATAAGACTTGTGAGCAACAGGCTCCAGAAGCTATATATTCAGCTTCAGTTGTTGATAAAGCAACTGAGTTTCTTTTCTTGGAGTGCCAACTGATCAAGGAGTATCCAATAAATTGGCAAGTTCCTGAAGTTCTTTTCCTATCAACTTTGTAACCTGCAAAGTCAGCATCTGAAAATCCATGCAAAGAAAAATTGTAATGTCTTGGATACCAAAGCCCTAAGTCTTTGGTACCATTGAGATATCTTAATATTCTCTTCACAGCACTCAAGTATGATTCCTTTGGATCAGCGTGAAATCTTGCACACATACATACACTGAACATGATATCTGGTTGTAGATAGTGCTTTCTGAGCTGACAGATCTTGGCCACGTGGCAACCATCCAGCACACCATATTGTGCTCCACACACAGTGGATCACCAGCCGAGCTGATCCATGTGGGGACTGCGAGACAGAGCCCTCGCATACCGCTGCACGGGACCTGTAGGGACTTTGTGGTTTGGAGGCTAGAGTAAGCCCTGTCACGTGCGAGCCAAGCCCGCACGCGACCTTTAGTAACTGTTTTGAGAGATTTATGGCACGAGCTCCATAAACCCGGTCAATCCGGTCAAACCCGGTCAACCTCGTAACGGTTCCGGTATTCGCGCACAACGTGCTGTAACGGCCCCTATATACTCGGACGAACGTGCCGTTATGGTTAAGCTAATTAAGCCGCCATCAATGGGCGCATTAACCACACTACAACGGTCACGTTCTCTACTATATATAGGACGTTACCCTTTCCATACAAAGGAGAACACACTGGCCATACGCGGAAGCTCTGCCAAACCTCTGTCTCTCTCTCAGACATTGCTACTGCCTTACTCTCTCCCTACACACAACCCCACTCTTCCTGTGCGATCCCTGATCCTCTACTTACGGTGCACACGGAGGTCTCCCCGCCGGAATCTCTTGTGCACATTTTGGTGAACCCGACGTGAACTTACCAACAAAAGCAGCCATGTCTCAGGAGGATGATATCAGCAACAGATCGCCTTCCGCCGAAACCGCCTCGGGAGAGGAGACCCGCCGTACTCCTACCACTCCTGGCGAGACTCCGACGCTAGAGTCTTTGAATGCCACTGTTCAAATTCAGGCGAAAGCTCTCAAAGCCCAATCCGTGCAGCTAAAACGGATCTTGGCCGTTCTGGGCACCCTTGCACCAAATCCTTCATCAGCCACCGCCGTCTCTCAAGGAGGAGGAGGCCCTACTGCTTCGGGACTGGGAGTGTCAACCACACCTCCCAACCCTAACCTGCAGACTCCACCGGCGATTGCGCAGCCGCCTTCGATCCAAGGGTCAACAGCTCAGATGTTGCCTCTCACTGCTCACACTCCTCAGCCCTCGGCTCTGGCATCTAACCCGACTTTGCAGTACCCCTTGCCTCCTCCAACGGCGATTTGGGGCAACGCGAGTAGTCCATATGTCCCCAATCCTTCGACGGCGTATGTGTCGCCCCCGCCTGCGACAACCCCTCCTTCGACTACCGAGGGAAGCATTCCAGAATGTATGACGTCCCTGCAGAAGCGCATGGACACTATTCTGGCTCATCAGTCATTCGCGGATACTATTATCCCGAAGTTGGACAACGATCCACCCATCCCACGGGAGATCTATCTCATGCCTAACCCCGCGGGGTACAAAGCTCCTAAATGGGACAAGTTCGAGGATGTCAACGGAAACGCTCATGAACATGTCATGCGTTTCATTGATGTCATGGGGCCATACGGAGCCGATCCCAAACTGCTGATGCGAGAGTTCCCAAAATCTTTAGGGAACGTAGCGTACAAGTGGTACCGAACACTGGAAGCCGGATCCGTGAAGACTTGGGACGACATGGTCCAGAATTTCTATACCAAATTCTTCCAGATGGAAGAAAAGGTGACGATGATCCATCTCTCGCGGATGTATCAGAAGCGCGAGGAGGACGGGATTACCTTCATCAAGAAATTCAGGGCGAAGTCCTTGGAGTGCAAAGATCCAATGCTCGAGAGCCGGCTTGTAGAGATATGCCTGCAGTGCATGCGAGACGAATACAAAGGTATGCTCATTAATTTGCAAACACCTACGTTTTCAAAGCTAATTGAATGCACGAAGAACATCGAGCCTATAGTCGAGAGGCAGAAAAACAAGAACGCTCCGGAGCGGCCTCCGAGCGGCACCACCTACAAGATCGGGAGATTCAGTTACAAGAGGGGACGCGAAGCTGAGGTCAATACAGTTTCACCCCAGAAGCAAGCGAAGGTCGTGAACTTCGATGTACCACCTCTGCCATGCTCAGTAGAGGAGGCAAGCGACCTTTGCAGACAGTGGCGCAAGGACGACGTCCTGCCACCGCTCGAGAAGATACCCTCTAAGGAGATGGTGAGGGACCCTAAGTGGTGCGAGTACCACGGCAAGGTCATGCACCCCACAGCGGAGTGTAAAAAGCTCAGGTTCGCGTTCGACCAGAAGATGAAGAACGGCGAGCTGATCGTCAGTGATCACAGGTAGGATGTACGCAACAACCCACTTCCTGCTCATGCGGAGCAAGGCTCGAAAGGCAAAGAGGTCGCCATGATCTCGATCGTAGACTTGGAAGAAGTCGCAGAGGATGGTCTACCCATCATTGCCGAGGTCCACGAAGACGAAGACTACAGCATGGACACATAAGATGAGCGTGCCGACCGGATGAAGGGGTCGCACGGCTTCAGCAGATTCTTCGACGAGATGAATTTCTCGGAGAAATGTCGGACAGAAATGACAAAGGCGATCCTAAGGATAGCAGAGGACTATGAGGAGGATCTTGTAGTCTCCAACGGGAAAGTCATTAGGGCGGCTCGCTCTACAGAAAAGATTATGACCTTTTCTGCCAGCGACAAGAAGACAGATGCGAGCCACCAGAGGCCTCTGTACGTGACGGCCATCATCAACGGCGTCGAGTTCAAACGAGCATTCGTCGATGGAGGGGCAGCGGTCAACGTCGTTTCGCTCCACACACTGAAGCTAGCAGGGATCCCCGAGCACAAGATTGTCAGGCGTCCATCTCCGCTGATGGGATTCGGAAGCGACTCTAGAATGACGATCGGATGGATCCGCCTGGGCGTTCAGGTTGGCAGAATCAAGTGCTCAGCAAAGTTCTATGTCATAGACGCGAACACCACGTATCACATGATCATAGGTCGAGCCTGGATTCATCGCTTCGACGCAGTTCCTTCAACGGCTCACCAGGTTATGAAAGCTATCTGGAATGACAGAATAATCGAGATACCAGCTTCAACGAATCCATTCAACTTGGATGAAGCACATCTTAGCGAGGCAGTGTGGTTTACCGAGATGGCGGACGAACAAACACCGGGACCATTCAACCCTACTCCTTTGCCTATCTGGGAGGACATCAAGGACCAGTCACCTGCGGGAGTAATGGTGACAAGGGAAGATGCCAAGGAAAAGCCGCCTACACGGGAAGAGGCGCCGCGTATCGCATACCATCGGAAGAATGTGTATACTCTGAAGAGAATCGCAAAGCATGACCCCGAAGGCAAGGAGATAGAGAGCTTCTACGCCAATGGGAAGAAATGCTATCGCATATGAAGGTGCGCGGGGATGTCCTCTCACGGGCATGGGGATATCCCTGGGCAAATCAATCAAATCGAACAAATTGCGCCGACGGAAAAGCCAACACAGGGCACTCCAGACGAGAAGATCAAAGAAGCACCTGAATGCATGGAATACAGGCCCAGACCACAAAAGCAAGAGCTAAAGGGAGTGTTCCTCAGCCCGAACGAGGAAAAGAAAAGGCCAGTCTTTCTAAGTGCGGACCTCACAAGCGAAGAGGAGCAAGGACTGCTACAACTCCTAACTGAATACAAGGATGTGTTCGCATGGGAGTATGATGAGATGCCGGGACTGGATACAAGCATCACTATGCACCGCTTAGACATCATTCCAGGGTCTAAGCCGGTAAAGCAGGGCACAAGAAGCTTCAGGCCGGAGCTTAACGTGAAAATTAAGCAGGAGATTGTCAAACTCCTGGATGCCAAATTCATAGAGCCAAATCATCATCCCACATGGCTGGCAAACATCGTGCCAGTGGTGAAGAAGAACGGACAGCTCCGTATCTGCGTGGACTTCCGAGATCTCAATCGCTTCTGCCCTAAGGACGATTTTCCACTGCCCAACATCGATTTGCTTATCGATTCAACGGCAGGCCATCGCATGTTCAGTTTCATGGACGGCTTCAGCGGGTACAACCAGATCAAAATGGACCCTGAGGACGCTCGGAAGACTGCGTTCATCACTCCGGTAGGGGTGTTGAATTACACAGTGATGCCTTTCGGTCTCAAAAACGCGGGTGCAACCTATCAGCGCGCTATGATGGCTCTGTTCCACGACATGATGCATAAAGAAGTGGAATTCTATGTGGATGACCTGGTGGTTAAATCCAAGCACGAAGCAGATCACCTCGCAGACCTACGGAGGGTGTTCAATAGATGTAGACGCTTTCAACTAAAGATGAATCCCATGAAATGCGCATTTGGGGTAACATCAGGGAAGTTCTTGGGATGCGTAGTTCATCGCCAAGGAATCGAGCCTGACCCTGCGAAAGTATCAGCCATAACCGGCATGACGCCGCCCCATAACCAGAGTGCCTTGAAAACATTTTTAGGAAAGCTATCCTATCTGCGGAGATTCATCCCAGCGATTGCCGAAATCACATGCTGTTTTAGCACTCTTCTCAAAAAGGACGCCGTGTACAACTGGGCTCCGGAGCATGAAGCTGCATTCGAAAAGCTGAAGGATCTGCTGACATCCTCAAAAATAATGATCGCACCTCAACTGGGATCACCGCTTCTGCTATATCTGACATCAACAAGGAGATCCATAGGAGCACTCTTGGCCCAGGAGTACGAAGGCCAGGAAAGGCCTATCTATTACATCTCTCGCATCGTGCAGCCTGCTGAATCGAGGTACACAGACATCGAACGTCATTGCCTTGCTTTGTTCTTCGTAATAGAGAAATTGAAACACTACTTCGCATCGCATAA
Source organism: Linanthus parryae (assembly GCA_023055425.1). NCBI lineage: Eukaryota > Viridiplantae > Streptophyta > Magnoliopsida > Ericales > Polemoniaceae > Linanthus > Linanthus parryae. The sequence continues at coordinate 2,445,204 of JALGPY010000024.1, forward strand.
AGCAGTAGTGGTCACCAAAAGCGACCCCATACGATACCTGCTAACGCACACTACTCCCGGCGGGAGATTGGCGAAATGGTACATGACCATCTCTCAATATGATATCACATGCGTGAGACCGCGAGCGATCAAGTCGCAGGCGGTAGCGGACCTGCTGGCACAATTCCCCGACAACAGCCATGAGCCCGTGATCGAAGAAGAGCTCGAAGGACCTGAAATCTATGCAATCGACGTGCCTTATTGGACGCTCCATTTTGACGGGTCATCGACAAGAAAAGGCGGAGGCATTGGGATAGTCTTGACCAAACCAGATGGGGAAGTCATACAGATGTCCGCAAAGCTCGATTTTGCAGTCACCAACAACGAGGCAGAATATGAAGCCCTCATAGCGGGACTGCGCGCAGCAAAGGCTTTGGAAGTAAGCAATCTGACGGTCATGGGAGACTCCAAGTTGATCGTCAAGCAAGCCTCGGGCGAATACGGTTTGAAGGAGATTAACCTTCTGTCTTACCGCACCCTAGTACAGAAGCTGGTACAGCAATTCTGCGATGTGAGGTACGAGCACAAGCCCCGAGCAGACAACAGGCATGCGGACGCTTTGGCAACCTTGGGTTCCAAGGTCAGTACAGACAAATGTCCCGCGAGGATCTCGATCGAAGTGCGGACATCGTCAGCGTTGGCAGAAGACGCGAGCGACGACGAATACATGGATGATTCGGACTGGAGAAAAGCAGTCTTACGAGCCATTGCAGAAGGCACAAGCAGTGAAAGCTGGGCGCTCACAAAAGGGTACTGCATACATGACAACACTCTTTACTACAAGGGTCCTGGCGGAATACTCATGCGATGCGTCTCCGAGCGAGAGGGACAACTGCTGTTAGAAAAGATTCACCAACATGCTTGCGGAGAAAGCGAGGTGTCAATCTACAGGAAGGCTCAGAGATATGGCATTCATTGGCCAGACATGTCAACAGCCGCAGCCCTGATACAAGGGAAGTGCGAGAGTTGCGCACTAATCAAAGATTCTTTACTCATCGCTCTGACTGATGACGACACAGATTGGAGGAAGCCACTCTTTGATTTTCTCACCCAGGGCATCGTGCCTGAATCGAGAAAAGAAGCCGAGAAATTGAAGAGGAAAGCATCTCCATATGTGGTACAGGAAAACCTGCTTTGGCGAAGAGGTCACGAGGGCAACTTGCTGCGATGTCTAGACGGCAGAGAAGCACAAGAAGTCATGGACCTTTCTCATCAGGTGGAACACCAAGGAGGTGTGAAATTATGCAGGCAGCTCCTCTCAATTGGATATTTCTGTCCCACGATGGAGGTCGATTGCCGCACCAAAGTACGACGCTGCCAGGAGTGCCAATTCAAAGGAAACCTAGTGCACGCTCCCGCCGTGGATCTACATGCATTAGGGACGCCATGGCCATTTCACACATGGGCTCTAGACTTCATCGGTCCCATCCGACCAACGTCACACGAGAATCATTTTATTCTCACTGCAACTGAGCTATTCACCAAATGGGTGGAAGCCTTTCCACTGAAAACGGCAAATGCGCTAAGTGTGGTCAACTTCATCCAGGAAAAAATCATATGCAGGTTCGGAATCCCAAACACCATTCTTTCAGATAACGGTTCTCCCTTTGTTAATCGCCAGGTAGCTGCGAAATTAGCGGAGTACAATATCAGGCACATATGTTCTACCCCTTATTACCCGAAGGGAAATGGACAAGCCGAAGCAACCAACAAAACGCTGTTGAGAATTTTGAGCAAGATGGTCGCAGATGACCACAAGAAGTGGGCCGACTCTCTAAGCATAGCTCTGTGGGCCTACCGAACTTCTCCAAGGACACCCACGGGGGCCTCGCCATTCCTACTATTATGGGGCCGAAGCTGTGGTACCTGCGGAGGTAAGAATCAATTCGGCAAGGCTAGCCTTCCACGCACTCTACGAAAATCAACGCGATCATGACTTAGTCTTGCTGGAGGAAAAGCGAGAACAAGCCAAAAGGACCAACAAGCGATATCAAGAAAGGATTGCTCGCACTTACAATAAGACGGTCCAGCGAAGAGATTTCGCAGTTGGAGACTTGGTCCTGCGCGCATCTGACCACTGCATGCGAGAAGCGGCTCACCCAAAGTTCGCAGCCAATTGGGAAGGACCCTTCGAAGTCACAGAAGTCTTCGACAGTGGCTACTGCAGCATACGAAGGTTGCACGGCACAACCTCAACCCCGAGTTCAGTCAACATGCGCTGGATAAAGAAGTACTATCCCTGACTTCTCTCATTTCATGCGTTTTATTATAACGTTGCTTAATCTCTTGTATGGTTACGATTTACACAATCTCCTCTCCCATATGAGAGGATTGTAATCTCATCTCTCCCATATGAGAGCGTTATAATAAAGAAATTCTCCCAAATGAGAAACTTCGTATTTCTAGATGTCAATCTTGCTTCATTTTAGTTTGTTATAACTGTTAACAATGGGTTGTCCACTACAATAGCAATCTGCGAAATGCGATCTTAATTGATCATCTAAGCCTATCTGTTACGATAGCATCTTATGCAAATGAGATCTTAATTGATCATTCAAGCCTATCTGTTACGATAGCAGCCTATGCAAATGCGATCTTAATTGATCATTCAAGCCTATCTGTTACGATAGCAGCCTATGCAAATGCAATCTTAATTGATCATTCAAGCCTATCTGTTACGATAGCAGCCTATGCAAATGCGATCTTAATTGATCATTCAAGCCTATCTGTTACGATAGCAGCCTATGCAAATGCGATCTTAATTGATCATTCAAGCCTATCTGTTACGATAGCAGCCTATGCAAGTGCGACCTTAATTGATCATTCAAGCCTATCTGTTACGATAGCAGCCTATGCAATTGCGATCTTAATTGATCATTTAAGCCTATCTGTTACGATAGCAGCCCATACAAAAACGATCTTAATTGATCTTCTAAAAGCCTATCTGCTACAATAGCAACTCATGCGAAGAATGATCTTAATTGATCTACTAAGGCCTATCTGTTACGATAGCAATTCATGCGAAAAATGATCTTAATTGATCTAGTAAAGCCTATCTGCTACGATAGCAACTCTAGCGGAAAATGATCTTAATTGATCTAGTAAAGCCTATCTGCTACGATAGCAACTTACGTGCAAAGTAAGCTTAATTGATCTTCCAAACCTATCTGCGGTGATGGAGGCATTCTACGAATACGATAGAAATATTGTGAAAATGATCTTAAGTGATCTACAAAGGTCTATCTGATATGATAGCACGTGCATCAAAGGCTAATCACAAGCCCATATGCCAAGATGGCACAGCTGCGAAAATATGATCTCGAACGATCTAGTGAAACATCTGCGAATTCATATGGCAGATAGCAAATGCGAAACCATTACATAGTATTATGCAAGGCGAAATATGCCGAAACGCATGCGAAGTTGTATTTTGTTGTAAAGAGACAGCAGATAACACAAAAGGCTATTTATCATTATGAGTCGAAAGGACTTACAATTTATCTGTCTAGATAGCAGCTTACAAGCGAAAAAGCTCAAATCTAACTACATAGCCAACATGGCTTACAATACATTCGAAAAGTAGCTGACAAGTCAGCGGAAACACACTACGGGAATCCTAACTGAGAAAGGATGAACCCACCGGTTCTAACACCGGCTATGCAATACACAGATCTGCGGCCAAAGATCTATAGCAAAAGGGATGCTGCTGCAAAGAGATCAACTCGTCATTTGCTACGTCCCTAGCGGCCAAATCTGGGTAACGGTACGTCCAAGACCTCAAGAGGTGACAAAGGCCTCTGTCTGATCAAGATACGCACCGGAGGAACCTCCTGTTCCGGCGTACCCCGCCGTGCGAAACAGGGGAAGCAGTCATTCCTCTGGTGATGGACTCCTTGTCATGATAGACAAGGGCAATGACAAGCCCCCTGAGTTCAAGAACGAAGAGGCAAGAAAGCCTCCTCCAGGGATGCTGGAGAAGAATTCCGCCGTTCATTACGAGACGGTAGCACGGTCACTTCGGCGCTGCACCTCACCGGGAGGCGGCCGGAAACATGACCTGCAAACATAATACGCGAATAAATTTCTTCGAACACACATGAGATATCATCTCCATCTTCTTTATGACGGTTATAAAGAACAATATTCCTCATAAAGCGGATCTTGGAAACTATTTCTATAGCACAAAGTGCAAACTCAGGATTCACAACTTGAAGTTGCCATGAATCAACGAAAAACAAGCGTTGAAGCCAGCAGTTGTAAGGACTCACGGCAAAGCACATTTTTGGGATGAAGAACCCAAATGGCAAAGACAGGGTTTATATAGACCCTATGGAGACTCTTCAATTGCCAAAGATGAGTAAGCAGAATTTGAAAAGAGGGTAAGGTCAATCACTCACGCCTTGAAAAGCGGTAACGATCGATTACCCTACTAAAGGCTACGACGATTCAGTTGCGTATCCTAATAAATGACGGATGGTCATGATTCGGATGGATTTCCAAACGAAAGCGTGCTTATCTTCCGAGAAATTAGCGCGAAAATCAAGCAGAGTATCAATTGCTGATGTCATAATTGGATATGCACAGAGATATCCTATCAAATCCCGAAAAGGGCAAAACGGGCAAGTTGATTCTTGTTGTTAAAAAAAAAGGGGGAGAAAACCCTAGCAACATTACATTAATGTTTCAGACATTACATTAATGTTCCAGCTAATTCTCTTGCTATTTTCCAAATTCAAAAAGTCAAAAGCAAATTCTTGATCAAGGAGTCATGGGGTGCGAACTGATGGCTCAGCTTCTCTACCTCCTCGACTTCTTGCTTCAATTGCTCGCACTTGGCATTCATCTCATGATAGAGCTTCGTAGCTTCTTCAGCCTTTTGCTTCTGCTGCTCCACCCTATGCTTTTCAGCTGCGAGGTTCTGGTGGCCGAGCTTCAAAGTTACGGCTGCGCGAATCAGAGTGACTCTTTTCATAAGAAATCTGAAGCCCAGTCTGCCTTGAACTTTGGTGAGAAGATTTTCGCACATGCCATAAAGCAATTCGGCACTCTGGACAGAAATGGTCTCGGGCGTGGCCGCAGACAGCTGCTCCAGAATCCAAATGGCTTCGGTGAGAAACAGCCTCCTGTCGAAGGGCCCTATCTCCAGAGATCTTGCAAACGATCGGGGGTAGGTGAGGCGCATCCGGACTAGCCAGTCCACATCAGTTTGCTTCAAACCTGAAGCAATGTTAAAGCTAGCTATCAAACTCGCAAATGCACCATGCGAGATGCGAACAGTGAATCATTACTTACCAGTTCCTTCGAGAATCTCACGAAGAGAAGGAATGCGCATTACTGAAGCCGTTGAAGACTGCCCTTGCTCCACAGCTCTCCTGTCAGCCGCGAGCTCTAACTCCTCATAGTTAGAAGGAAGAGTGTAGGCCGCACCAGCTGCGACTGCATTCCCAACCTGCGAGCCCCAAAAGCCCCACGCAGGAATAGGTGCCGCCGACTCAGTCATCGCCGGAGGCGAAATGACAGCCGAGGTCGCTTGGCGAGGGACATTCTCAGATGCGGAAGCATCGGCAGTACTTGTCCTTACTTCCTCAGCGCCAGCATGGGCATCTTCATCCATTAGCAGAGCACCAGCTTCAGCATCGTCGGAAAGTTCAATGATGTCCTCGAGAGGCTCACCTACGTGAGCAGAAGCTGCGACGGGCTTCTCAGTATGGGGGCTCGGAATCGGAACATACGACGCAGAAGGCTGACTTCTTTGCTCTGGCGCATGTTCCTCAACATTGCCTGCGATACAAAATACGATGGTATGAGGTAACTCGCATTGAATAATATTTTGCTATCTTTACTTAAGCTAAGAGCAAGCACCTCCACGCGAAGGTGGGATTGAAGTCTCTTCGTCATACACTAAAGACGTGGAACCATGTCCTATTAGCGTGTCCTCACTAAACAAGTCTTTAAAAGGAGCGTGACCTGGGATGCGAATAAACCAGTCATGATTCTGTCTCAAGTTGCTAAGGCCTAGTACATGCGTATCGCTCAAATGATTACCTGAAGATTCTCCGCACTTGTCTACTAGCCAACGGCGAATGTCAGCCTTTGACACACCATGCTTTAACGCACCCACAATAACATCTCTATAAATTACTGCGAGATTGAAGATCTCACCTTTATCGCCGCCTGCGATTTCTTCGAAGTCTGCTTGGGCTTGCTCCAAGGCTGCTGCATCCTCTTCTGGAACCTCATCTTCCTCCTCCGCATGAGGAGCCACTTCTTCGGGAAGCTCGTCTTCCTCGTCAACTGGACGCACTAGGTCGTCAACATGCTGCTCTTTGAGGCTCCGCTGTCTCACACGCTCGAGCTCCTCCTCTTCTCGCTGCCTCCTTCTTTCAGCAGCCTCCGCGGCTGTCTTCCTGGACTCAGCAAGAACGTCCTCGCTTATGGGATCGTCTGGAATACCAGAATGGGTATCTCTCTTTTGTCTCTTGGCCAAAAGTCCACCAATGGTCTCATCATCATCGTCATCTGCGAAGATATGATTGGTTTAAGAAAAGAAGTGCAAAGGAACTACGATAATGGGAAAGGAAATGCGACGGAAGTACCTCCTGATTCTTCCTCATGCATCACAACTGTTCTTTCTTCTTCTTCATCGCTCTCTCTGGGCTCCTGCCTCTCTCCTTCTTCCTCTTGGTTGAATGGAACGAAAGTCTCAACTGCGAGCTCTTTCCGCACTTTGCTGGGCATGCGACCCTTTCCTTTCTCCTTGACAGAAAGGGACCTCGCCGGAGGAGAAGTGGGAGCACTTCTAGGGGAAGAAATTGTAATTCCCTTTTGCCTGGGTCTCTTCACTCTCGGCGCCGCAGTCGCTGGAGGGGACGGATCATCTCGGGGAGGAGACGAGGCCGGAGCATTGTCTATCAGCGAGTCAGCAAAGGCATTCATGACTGCGCGAATCTTGGTTTCGACCTCAGGGTCCATCCTCCATGCTAGCAGAAACGGCTGCTTTTGTCTTCTGGTGGCAACAATGGTGTTAAGCAATGACTTGGAGCGATCACCAGATGCGAATCTCCGCACATGACACTACAACAAACAGTACAGAATAAAGCATCAGCATAAGGAAATCAAGAAGCTTAACGCACGCGGAGAAAAAGTGCTTACTTAGCAAATGCCTGGCTATATCTGAAGACATGCGTGTCGCCCTTCTTAACTGCGGCGATCTTTTCCTTCAAAATGACGTCAGGGCACAAATGGTTCTCATGATCCAGCAATGAGTAGCAACCATACTCAGACTCGCTCAGACTGCAATTGGGGCGAAACGGGAAAGAATTTCTCTTGATCAAGGGAGCTCTACTCGGCTGCGCGGCCGACTGCGTCTCAATCCTCGTTTGCTGGGCGATCCAGTATGCAAGCCAGTTCTGAGAACAACCACCCTCGCGAGTCCCTGCAGGCTGCTCAAAGGGAAGATTGTTCATGAACACTGTCTTGCACTCCTTTGTTAGCAAGCGCTTATAGCAACCTCTGATAATGGATTGGGGCCAGATTGATGGTGCCACTGCATCAAAGCCGAACTGGGGAGAAACGCGAGTGGGGTCAACATCCACGGTAATCCTCTCATACCTTGGCGCGAGCTCACGAATATGCTCTGCGAGGGCAGGAAGGGAACCTCGTAGAAACCAGCAAAAGAACGCGCGATAGCGCTCATGGAAATGCGATCCCTCTTCGAAGAGGAGCTCTTCTGAGAAGACAACACCCTTAGAGGGGTAGAGATTTGGAAACCATCGCACGTTCTCAACACGTGTGGCATAGGGCCTGGCAGTAAACTCCTTCCGTTTGTCGCATATCAAGCTCCAAACGCACTTGGTATTGTTCGCTCCGAACTACCTCGCAGCTCTGCCGCTGTTGCGCTCCTCCGTCTCGTCTGGGGGACACCACTTGTCGGGTTTGAGAGCAGTTGGGGCATAGGAGGGCCACCGCTCGAAGACCCACATTGTTAAAAAGGAAATATTGACAAAAGTCAGTACATCGAGGCGGCCACGCGACTCTTTCATGGCCAAAACCAGCTGATCAAGCCTGTAATACAGAGTGCCCAAGACCAAGGGTCCAAGTGCGACTCTCTGGCCAAGGGCGAGCCTCACAGCAAGTGGCAAAACATGGTAAAAGACCCCATCATGCGGGTGACCATCAATCAAATACCTCGACAACCAGGCACAGAGGAAAGCACAAAGGGTCAAGTGATAGCCTTTACCCTCTACATAATTCTCGGCCTCTGGGTTCTCACTAAGAAGCTTCTTAGTGATGCTGCTGTTCGCATAGTCTCGAAAGAAGTACTGCAACCATTTGTTCCAGGTGTTCTTCGCAGACGTATCAACCAATTGCCAGTTTGGAAGGGCTTTCGTAGTAGTCCACCGGGTGGAGATTTTCTTTACCTCTGCTAAGCATTCCTCCATCTGCGTGTACAAGGCAATCTCCGCAGCCGTCCTCAAAGGACTCAAAGGGTCCACCTCGCCCATGGGAGAAAGATCGTACAACATCTGCACGTCCTCGAGTGTAGGGGCAGCCTCGAACTCAGCAAAATGGAATGTGTGAGTCGCAGGCGAGTAGCGGGAAAGAAGGTCTAGAAGCATGGACTGGTCCAGCTTCACGGCAGCACCCTTCATAGCACGAACAGCGAAGTATACGCCGGCTTCATCAAGATTCGCGGCATGATTGGTCAACACGTGGTCGATCCACTCATCCATGTAGTCCAGTTTCTGGACAAAAGCTTGGGTAGAAATCGCAGTGTAGGGGAAGTACCCATTTTCGATTCCCAATCGAACCACATCCTCGGAGCCAATTAACTCGAGCAAGGCTGAGTTAACTGGGCGAGTCAGTGTTAGCGATCCCTCAATTGGGACAGGAGCAGGCATTCTCTTCGCCTTAACCCTCGCATGGTAGAAATCTTGGCCACCTAAATAGGGGGCTTTTCGCCACAAAGCCTGCGGGAGATCGGGGATCTCTTCGTCCTCCTTGTTGGGTTTGGTTCCTTTTGTCTTGGCCATTCCTGCGGAAGAGCAAGAAAAAGGGGGGAGAAATATGCTACTTCAGTTTGAATTTCGAGATTCAAGATCTACAGAAAGAAAGATGAACAGTTTCTGGTATCAATTTCAGAAATTAGAGGGTTGCATTATCAGGGGATTTCAAAACCCTATCCAAGGTCCTTATTATCGAGGGATCAAGCCGCAATTGGGTCCAAAGCCTGAAGCTTCTTCACAAGTTTCAACAGATTATATGGGTCTACAGATTCAACGCAGTTCAAGGTATACACTGGTATTTTAAATCGAAATTGAACAAGGCCAAACTTGTTTCCGCAAAGCTTGCTTGGATATGCACAGTTGAAGAAGACGATTTGCAGTTTTGAACTGATGATTGATTATCTGAATCTGCTCGAAGATCTCCGGGTACCATTCACTTTAATAGAAAGAAGTGATGCTTTGCAACAGTGGATACAAAGTATTTATCCAAAAACAATGAAAGGTTGCGTCCTTTCAGTAGTCGAATCGCAACCGTCACCGTCGAATCGCGCAATCACAGGACAAGCTGACGTCACGCCTAAAACCCTAGAAGCCAGATGGCACGACTCTAGGGGTTTTAGGTCATAATGGCACGCACGGGGGCTGAAGTTATCCGTATTTGAATTGGTGCGTGGCGGCAACGCGTATGTTGGTTTCTGCGCATGGAAGTCTGTACAGCTACGAGTCTTCACGCGCAGAAAGGGGGCTAATGTAGATAGTGCTTTCTGAGCTTACAGATCTTGGCCACGTGGCAACCATCCAGCACACCATATTGTGCTCCACACACACTGGATCACCAGCCGAGCTGATCCATGTGGGGGCTGCGAGACAGAGCCCTCGCATACCACTGCACGGGACCTGTAGGGACTTTGTGGTTTGGAGGCTAGAGTAAGCCCTGTCGCGTGCGAGCCAAGCCCGCACGCGACCTTTAGTAACTGTTTTGAGAGATTTATGGCACGAGCTCCATAAACCCAGTCAATCCGGTCAAACCCGGTCAACCTCGTAACGGTTCCGGTATTCGCGCACAACGTGCTGTAACGGCCCCTATATACTCGGACGAACGTGCCGTTATGGTTAAGCTAATTAAGCCGCCATCAATGGGCGCATTAACCACACTACAACGGTCACGTTCTCTACTATATATAGGACGTTACCCTTTCCATACAAAGGAGAACACACTGGCCATACGCGGAAGCTCTGCCAAACCTCTGTCTCTCTCTCAAACATTGCTACTGCCTTACTCTCTCCCTACACACAACCCCACTCTTCCTGTGCGATCCCTGATCCTCTACTTACGGTGCACACGGAGGTCTCCCCGCCGGAATCTCTTGTGCACACTGGTCTACTAGCAGTAAGGTATAGTAATGATCCAATCATAACTCTATACTCTTTCACATTGACACTCTTACCAGATTCATCCTTATCTAAGGACAATGTAGAACTCATAGGGGTCTTGATTTCTTTGGATTGAGCCATACTGTACTTGTTCAACGAGTCCCTAGTGTACTTTCTTTGATGTAGGAAGATGCCCTTCTTCAACTGATGTATTTGAAGTCCAAGGAAGATGTTCAACTCTCCCATCATGCTCATTTCAAATTCCCTGCTCATAAGACTTGAGAATTCTTTGCATAATAGATCATTAGTAGCTCCAAATAGAATATCATCAACATAAATCTGAACTACAAGTAAATTTTTCTCATGAGTCTTTATGAAAAGGGTCTTGTCTACTAATCCTCTTTTGAAATCATTTTCAAGGAAAAATTTTGACAATCTTTCATACCAAGCTCTTGGAGCTTGTTTCAAACCATAAAGAGCTTTGTCAAGTTTGTAAACATGATCTGGAAACTTATCACTTTCAAAACCAGGAGGTTGTGCAACATAAACTTCCTCTTGCAAGTAACCATAAAATGCACACTCCACATCCATTGAAATAGTTTCATGTTCTTGTAAGATGCAAAAGCAAGTAAAATTCTAATTGCTTCTAAACTGGCCACAGGAGCAAAAGTTTCCTCATAATCAATACCTTCTTCTTGGTTGTAACATTAAGCAACTAACCTTGCTTTGTTTCTGATCACTTTGCCATTTTCATCCAGTTTGTTTCTGAACACCCATCTAGTACCAATGACAGACTGGTTTGTTGGCAGGGGAACTAGGTTCCACACCTTATTTGTTTCAAACTCATTGAGTTCACTTTGCATATCTATAATCCAGTATGCTTCTTGTAATGCTTCCTTCACGGTTTTGAGTTCTACAAGAGAAATAAAAGCATTAAAATCCCAAAGATTCTTCAACTATGATCTTGTTTGTGTACCAATGGTTGGATCAGAGATGATGTTGTCAGCTGGATGAGATGAAAGATATTTGAATCTCTTTCTTGGAGACCAGGGTTCAGGCTCTCCATATTGCTTCTCTGGTCTTGAAGTAGTAGCCTGATCACTCATATCTTTCTGATCATCCTTCTCAAGGCTTTGATATCTATTTTCAAGGCTTTGAGATATATTTTCAATGTCTTGAAAATGGCTTAGGTTTCCTTCTGAACCTTTCTTGAAACCAAGTGAGTTTTCAACTTCTTCTTCTGATTCATGCTTGTTCAGATTCAAGTCTGCAAAACTTTCACTCAAAGAACCATCATAGCTTTCATAAAAAATAACATGAATACGTTCTTCAACCAGCTTGGTTCTTTTATTATAAACTCGATAAGCTTTGCTAGTAAGAGAGTAAACAAGAAAGATACCTTCATCACTTCTTGCATCAAACTTACCCAAGTTGTCCTTTCCATTGTTGTGGACAAAACATGTACAACCAAAGGGTTTGAAGTATGAAATGTTTGACTTTATCCCTTTGAAAATTTCATAGGGGGTCTTCTTCAAGATATGTCTGATTAAGAACCTATTCAAGATGTAATTTCTTTATTCACAGCTTCTGTCCAATAGTGTTTTGGCAGCTTATTTTCTAGAAGAATTGTTCTTAACATATCTTCAAGAGTCATGTTCTTGCTTTCAACAACTCCATTCTGTTGAGGAGTTATAGGAGCAGGGAAATTGTGAGAGATACCATACTTAAAACAGAACAAATCGAATTCTAATTGATCAAACTCTCTACCATGATCAATTCTGATTGAAGCAATAGATAGGATTTTCAAGGTTTGAAGTTCTCTACAAAGCTTTGAAAATTCAGAGAGGGCTTCAGATTTTTCTTTCAGAAACATAACCCAAGTAAATCTAGAATAGTCATCTACAATAACTAGCATATACCTCTTACCTTTTGGAGTTGGTGTCCGCATAGGACCACAGAGATCCATATGAAGTAACTCAATAGGTCTAGTAGTACTTAAAATTTTATTTGGCTTGAATGAGCTTCTAGTCTGCTTACCATGAGCACAAGCTTTGCATACTTCATCATCTTTGAGCTTGATAGATAGTAATCCTCTTACCAGATCTTTGGAGATCAACTTGTTCAAGGTATGCAAGCTAATGTGACCAAGCTTTCTGTGCCAAAGCTGTGAATTCTCTTTCAAAGCCTTGAGACACTTCAAGCTTTTACCTGAAACTTTGTTAGTATGAAAAGTATAAACATTGTTTGATCTAGAGGCTGTGAGAATGCAATTGTCTGATTTCTCATTTTGCACCACACACTTCTCTTTATCAAAGATAACCTTATTTCCATTGTGACAATACTGAGATACACTAAGCAAGTTAAATTTCAAGCCATCAACTAGATATACATCATAAATTGAATTTTAAGAATTTGTACGAACTTTACCAATACCATGAATGTTTCATTTGCCTTTGTCACCAAGTGTAATTGAACCTTCTTATTCCTCTTTCAATTCTGATAATAGAGACCTCTTTCCACTCATGTGTCTTGAGAAACCACTGTCCATAAACCACTTATGTTCTTTGACATTGGTGACAACCTGCAAACACCAATCACTGCCTTACCCAGCTGTTAAACCAAGTGTGGAATTTGGACTCATACTCTGGATCAACCATGTTGGGTGGTCTGACCCTTTCGGAACCCGAATCTATCTGACTTGTCCCTTGAGTTGAAATGGAAATGTGTTCCTCATTATGTGAGGGTATCTTCTTCTGAAGGGACAAGTCATCTTAACATGACCAATTTTATTGCAAAAATGACACTTACGAGAAGTTTTGTTTCCAGCTTTCACAAATATGGTATTGTTCTTTCTTTGAAAATTTGGATTGTATCCAATACCAGTTTTGTGAACAGACTTTGAACTTTCTCCAGGAATCAAGTTTGACTTATGTTCTGAGCCAGCAAGCTTGACTTTGACTAATTCAGATAATTGAAGTTTCTCAGTAATAGTAGTCTTTTTTTATCTAATTCATCAACCTGATGTCTCGGATTAACAAGGCTATAACCCAATAGAGAGTTCTCAGTGACTACTTCCTTGACTTGTGTTTTCATTTCTTTGAAACATGTTTTCAAGCCTTGAAATCACTGTTAGTCTTCTGAGAGATTTCAAGATTCTTATTCAGACAAACAAGTTGTAAATTCTCTTTTGCTTGCTCATGAACTTTTTTTTTCAAAACTCTAAGCTCTTTCAGATAAACCTGTTCATTTAAAAGCATTGTTCTAAGAAACTATGAGAGGGCTTCTTTTAGTTTTGAAATAAACAACTTGCCATTACCTCAATGTTCTTTTCAGAACTTTCATTATGCTTGGCCATGAAGCATAGGTTGGCATGTTCTTCTTCAGATTTAGAGTCACTTGAGGTATCTTAATCACTCCATGAATCTATCATAGCTTTCTTTCTCCTGTCATGGTCTTTCTTCTAAAAGTTCTTGATTTTTTTGTGTACAATCTCTTATCAAGTGTCCTGCATCACCACACTCAAAGCAGTTCATGACTTTTGATTTGTGAAGACGACTTACCTTTATAGTACAAGAATCAAAAGAACTAGAAGTATTATAAGAATGATATACAAATTGAGTACAATTCAGAAGAACACCGGAGGTGTAAAACTGCAGTAAAGAATGCAGTGATCTTCTGTGAGATGGATTGTGAGAATGACGTGCTTCTTTGATGATTGTCAATCCTTAAATGTGTCTCTCTTTTTGCTTGTTGAGTGTTGTGTTTGTTGCTTCAAAATGAGCTCTATTTATACAGCTCAGATGCTCTGCAAATCTTCCCTGATTTTCAGCAACAAACTTCTTGTTTTGTCGGCAACAACTTTGACTCTTTTTCACAGCCATCTCCAACGGATAGTTGATCATTATCTTCATAGATATTGTTCTGATCTTGTCTTTAAACAAATTGAGAAGCTGTCAAGAGTGTCTGATTGATCACAGAATCACATTCTATCCATGTTTCCTTTCCTGCAAAATCCTGATTAGGAACCAATCCTGCAAACTTAAGAAATAAATTTTCCGTGCAAAACTAAGTCAAATAGGTTAAACAAATGAGGTATATGTGAATTATAATTTTTTTTCATCATCAAGTAATAACAGATCACATATAGGGTTGAGAGAGTTAGAATAAGATCAGAAGAACATAGAAAAACTCCCCCTTAGAATATGCATACAGGTCAGACAGTTTCAAGGCTTTGAACATTGTTTCAAGGCCTTGAAAAATATCTGCTATTTCAAGCCTTTGAAACCTGGTTCAAGGCTTTGAAAACTGGTTCAAGACCTTGAAATATCTTTGTATTTCAAGCCTGTGAAACCTGTGAACTTACAGTTACGATTTTCATGTTGTAGAAAATTGATACTATGAGTATGTCCATACGTAGTATATATAGTGTGCACAGTTTGGACATTCTTTAGAGGTACACATGCTATATATCTTTCATCTTAGTGATCCAACATTTTCACATCAACATATATGTCTATTTTTTTTTTCTTTTAACCTGTTGCAGTACATCAACTTTACGTGGAGCTGTCGTTAATCCTTTTCTGAATTAAAATTGAAAATGCATACAGTTCTACGCCCACATTGGAGGAACAATATGTGGTAATCAAATGAATCAGTTATAGGAATATTGTAACAAATAAATTTCTGACAGTTATATATATTATGGGTTGTTTATCTTCATGAATATTGTAGTCTTTTGGTCGGGTGGTGCCTTGTAGTGTTTATTGATATAGATAGTGTAAAATGTTCAGGGTTTTACCCAAATTATATATATGCTGGCTAGATCAGTAGAAAAAAGTTTGAATGAATGTGTGTTATGAAAACAGGTTAATTAGTGTATGCACCTGTATTTTTGGTTGTACATTGTGTTGGATTGGTTATAGAAATTGCACAGGTGATAAATCCTTATTTGGAGTTATATTTCTTAGTTAATACACTACCTTTTTGCGTGATTTCGATGATTTGATATGAGTCTTAGGGCAATTCTTGTGAATAATGAGTTTATTGTGATTTATTTCTAGTCCCGGCGTTTCTATGTGTTTTTAGATGTTATTTGTCAAATATCGTCCCTTGGTATGATTTTTCATGGTGTCATGATAGGAATGAGTGCTAAACGATGGCTAGATGGCATGAAACGAACTTCGGAAGATGAGAAACGTTCGGGAATGGCCAAAGAGAATGAAGAGAATCAAAAATAGAGGAGCAAAACTGACCAATCTTCACTATTTTGATGATATTGAGTTCTACAAGGTATGCTATAGTGTGATCGATGGAAAATGAAAGTAGACTCAAATAGATTTCCAACGGTAGGTCACGGAGCTCAATCAAAGGCCGGAAGAGAAAGGTATGGTCCGGCAAAGACGATGCAAAAACGAAGAGAAGCCGATAAAGTAGCACTCGACCAGTCTTCACTCTTAGGGTACTTTTGGATCTCCATAGGTAGTTTTGGATCAAGTCTTAAGGAATTAGAAAGTAGGCATCCAGGACTTTCCAACGATATAATATAGGCCCAAACCGTTGTCCGGATGAGGAAGAAAAGGCCCGCACAAGATCAGCTTATGAATTTGTCCTAGAACTGCAAACTAGAGGGGCTGAATTGCAAATTCGGCCAAAATACTTAGAAAAGTGACCGGGCCTATATATCACGACTTTTAGACGTAGAAGGCCGATAAGAATGCTATTGGAGAAGCAGAGAAGAAGTTTTGAAGGACATGACATCAACTTGGAGCACATCGGCGAGCGTTGGAAGCCTAGTTTGATCTCTCTTCTCTATCTTTTCTTCGTTTTTGACCATGATCACACAAACTCTTGTCGTTGTGATCATGAATATGCGTAGCTAAACTTATTATATCAGGGATTTTGGGGTTAGTTTTTTCATGTTTGTTATGTGTTTTATGAATTGAGATTCATGTTTTGCTAAACCTAATTGATAGTATTTACGTTTACTATGATTTTTTTGTGATCTTTATCACATCTAGTTAATTGGAGACGTCTTGTTAGCTAGAAATTATTTTCAATTATTTGGTAACTCGGTAATTGTTAAAATCGAAAAAGCAAACAATCACCCGTTCTTAGTGAAAGCAAGAATTGGGATTGTTAGAGTAGAATTATACGGTAATGCAAGTGTAGGGATAATTAGAACTTGGTAACTCGGTTTTAATCTAACCTAGGCATATGATGCTCACTTGGTAACTCGGTGAGTTAGTATAGCTCGATTAGCAAAGTGAACTTCGTATGTGTTTTGCAAATCGTAGAACGACATCAATAGGAAAATCCTAGCAATCCCCCAAACAAGGTGTCTTGGATGTTCCTCCCGTATTCAATCTCAACATTTGAATATTTGCTTTGTCTCTTCAATTATATAGTTTAGAAAATTCTCTCAACTGCTTGCCCGAACAAAGTTAATAGTGTTAATTAGTTCACGACCCGTCCCTTAAGTTCGATAAACCCGGATTTTTGAATATTACTACACACGACGGCCATACACTTGTGGCTAGACGTGTCAAGTTTTTGGCGTCGTGGCCGGGGACTCCGGTTGAATTGATTAGAATTGGTAACTTTAGGAATTTTATTTTTTTACTTGGTTTATTTATTTGTTAATCTCACCTGCTACCTAGTGAATGACTTGGCAGAGATATTGGTGATCATGTGGGGGCAAAATTATTATGGGAAATCTCCAAGCTACTCGCGATACTCATATGAAGATATGTACACCCCTCCCCCTTGCAATCAAGAAGATGAGCATATGAAATCAATATTTCAGCTCATGTTAGTTAAATTAGACAAAGTGGAGGAAAGTTTCAACAAGGATGAGGAATCACTTCAATTTCATTAACAACAATTGGCAGAAATTTTGATTGCATGGGCATATGTAGAAAATGACAATGGGCCCAGCATCATCATTTCTGACTTAGTTGCAGAGTGCTTGCAGAGTGCGAAGAGGAAGATGAAGAAAACCAAGGGGTCTATATAATACACTGTCTTGTCAAGTAATAGATCCTTGGGCTGCTTCAGACTCAAAATTTGGATTCAGTTTGAGATGATGTTGTGAAGCCTATACAACTTGTGCCTCGCATTATTCCGAAGTCATGGAATGAGTGGGAGAGTGTTGACATCGCGAGCTTACGGCCTAAGGACAATGAAGAGGGTTTTAGTGAAGAACAAGCTCCTAAGTGCATTGATAATGAGTTTTCCCAATCACTGAAGAGCGCCATGACTCTAGGAAATTACTGCACATCAATAGAAATAGAAATTCACGTGGAGATTAAGAAAGACCCCAATTATATGCAATCCATGAGTTTCCATCCGTGATTATGAGACAAGATCTAGGGAAGAAAGCAAGGAAATCAGAACTCAGTGTTGTAGCCGTTCCACTTGAGACACTAGATTCTAAGGGTCAATCCTCGACGACTGTAGTTTTGAAGAATTGGAAGAAGAGGAAGAAGAGGAAAGGTAGAGTGAGGCATGTGGATGCTAAAAACTTTTCTTTCTTCTTGCAATTGACTTATGCATGCTTGCTTGAGAAGAGAAAAAAAGAGAAGCTAGGTGGAAGAAGAAAACATGGATAAAAACCGCCTTAATCATATATAAGGTAACCAGTCGTGTCGTCGACCTTAAATTACAAGGCATTTGTTGGGAGGCAACCCAAACTATTTATTTTCTTTAGATTAGGGAGTGTTTTTTTAATACAGTTATGGTTTGCAATTTTAGTTATTTATATACTGAGATGAAAGAGAGAGAAAGGGACTAATGATGTTTCCTTGTGACATATGGTAGAATCTACCCCGGTGTTCCATGGAACACTTGACCTTCACATGGGCTTGCATTGAAAAGTTGGGGATTCTTCAGACAGGGATTCTAGCAGAGGAGGTAGTCGACCCAGGTGTGTGAGTACACAATGACTTTTTGGTAGCATAGTGGTACCACTAGTGCTTGGGAACTGCTTGGAAATTTTGTCCCCTCCCTTGAGGAGGTTGTGAGTATCTTTTTCCTCTTGTAGAAATTTGTGATCAATTTTTTTATATGTCATTCTCCATCTCATGTACTGGTCTTTCGCATTGAATGCTGAGTTCTTGCATAATCTCTAAATTCGTTGAGGACAGCAAAGCATTCATTGTGTGGGTAGTCTAACTATTTACTAGCTGAACTTTGTCTTGCATAGCCATTTACACGTAGGATGTGTTTAGATCCAATTGTGAGTCAGTGTTGTGGTTATGTCGTGTGAAGGGGTTTACTGTAGGTAGAAATGCAGGATCAATACTCTATAAGGGGGGGGGGTTGAATAGAGTATGCAAACTTTTGCTAAAAATGCAAGAATAGTGGTTTCAAAAGATTTTTAAGCTGATTCAAGGCCTTGAAATGAGTTTCAAGCCCTTGGAATGAAAACAATTTGATTATAAAAGAATAAGTCTATTTCAAATCCTTGAAATGAGTTTCAAACCCTTGAAATGAAACTGTTTCGAATGCTGCGAATGTTCTAAGTATGAAAATGAAAAGTAAATGCAATAGAAACCAAATATGTAGAGTTCAGTCCACTTGGACCTACGTCTCTACCTCAGGGATCTTCTCCCTGCAGAATTTTCAACACAATACTTATTTATCTACAGCTACGCCCTAGATCTCAAGCACATAGAGATGTCTTACTCTGTTACAACTTGTGGTTCTCACTAACCTATCTAGTACTTGCTCTAGCTATCTGATTAACTAAACATTATCTATTGTTCACTTTGAACAATCCTTGAGAATAAGAACTAGAAGTATTATAAAAAATATTTACAAATGAAGTTCAGAAGAAAAGAACACTAGAGCTAAATCTGCAGTGAGTATGCAGTGTTTTTCTGATGATTGGATTGAGATAGATGAATCTGCTTCTTTGTTGCTTGTCAATCCTTGAGTTTTTCTGAATGTCTCTGCTAATTTTTACGTTGCAATTCTTAAACTTTCCCTCTTTTTATAGAGTAGTTTGAAATGAAGATCTGCAGGATCTTCTCTTTAACAAACTTCCTAATTTGTAGCTTCAGCTTTGATTTCTCTAACAACTTCTACAACAGATAGTTTGATCAATATATTCAAGGATACATATTTGATATTGTATGAACAACTATTAGGAAACTTCCAAACACAGAAGGATTGATCACATAATCAATTCATCATCTAAATTCCTTTCCTGCAAAACTCAGGTTAGGAAACAAATCTTGAAAAATAGGAAACATAAATCCTTGCAAAACTTGAGTCAAACATATGATGTTAGATAATGTAAATTATGTCAAAATACTTTGTCTTTCATCATCAAGTATCAACTAATCAAGCACATGGGTTTAGGAGTTGGATTAGGATCAGAATATCCCCCTAAGTTCATGCATATAAAGTACAACCAGTTGCAAGGCTTTGAAAGCTGTTTCAAGGCCTTGAAATAGACTAGCTATTTCAAATCTTGAAACTGAACTGAACTTACAATCTCGCCCTTGATGAAAGACAAAACCACAATCTGTTTCATACTGTGATTCTGCAAAAAATAGTCATTAACATATAGTCAAATATGGCACATGATATCCAAAAAGAATCAAAGTTCAGATAATTGAATCTACTGACCAAAAAAACCAAACCAGGTCAGATCTCCTAATAAGAAAATAAAACTAAAAAAACTTAGATTTCTCCCCCTGTTTGACTTTCTTCAAAAACGAATGAGAAGATGTTTGATCAAAGTTTTTGTAAAGAATCTAAAAGACCGTTTGAAAATATAGAATTTTTAAGACTTTGAAAATGATTTCAAGGCCTTGAAAAGGTGAAGAAATAGTAGGCAAGAGTTAAGGGGTTGGACCTTCCACTGCTTGCTACTCTGCATCTTCTTCCTGACTATTTCCCTCGTCATCAACCTGTTCTTCTTCTTGTTGAGCCACATAAACATCCTCAATGATTGAGCTATGGTCTTGATCACACTTTTAACAGGAAGGTTAACCCTTCCAAATCTTTCCTTCCATGTTTCAGTTTCTTCTTTAAAAAAGAAAATTTCTTAATCAAAGAAAAAAATTTCTTATGATCCTTTCTTTCAGAATCATGCTAGATTCTGAAATATCTTCTTGAAGTTCTTTCTTCTTGCTATCCTTCTTTGAAACTGAATAGACTTCATATGAGCTTGAAGTTACATCTGAATCCGAGTCTTGAATGTAGATCTTCCATTTGCCTTTTCCCTTGTATGTTATATCAGCCTTCTTCTTCACCTTCTTAGGGCTGCCAATCTGAATCCCTTTCTGCTTTTCTTGAGCAGACTCCATTGTCTTCTTCTTCTTGCTGGATACTGGTGTCTGATCTTTCTTTGCCTTCTTCTTGGGAGGAGGAGGTTCCATGTCTTCTGCTACTGGAGTCTTTGAACTGGAGTCCCCACTGATGGTGTGAACCTCTTCCACAATGGGCTTTCTTTTCTTCTCTGTGCCAGCCTTTGAACCACCATCCATCTTGATTCTGTCAGAGGCTCTTCTAGTGCTAATTATGGTTTTAGGAAGAAGAAGATACAGGTACGATATATGCGAAGGAGAGAAAGAAAGAAGAAGTTAAATAGAATAGAGTTTCAGTTTGAAAAGGAAACAAAATATTCTTCCAAGATTCAAATTTTGTGCGTGCCATTGGAAATAGAAGATATAGTACCATTTTGGTTAAAAAGGGTATTTGAAAAATTGAGGGGCACCATTGAGCAATTATCTACAAAGATAACACCCAACATTGAAAGATCCAGATTATTGACTTACTAGCATACAATCTTATTTTCAAGGCTTTGGAATTGGTTTCAAGGCCTTGAAAGCTATATGATTGAAAGAACAAATATTCAAATCTTTGAAAAGATTTTCAAGGCTTTTAAAATAAGTTCAAACCTTTGAAAAAAATAATACTTACCTGATTCTCCCCTAAGCCAATGCTTCTTTATTTAGCATGCCCAATTCCAATCTTAAGGCTAATAATCTTTCATCTGGCAATGGTTTAGTGAATATATCTACAAATTTCAAGTTAGTAGAAACAAATTCAAGAACAACATTACCTTTTTCCGCATGATTTCGCATGACGTGATGTCTGACATCAATATGCTTTGTTCTTGAATGCTAAAATGGATTCTTTGTAATTGATATTGCAGTTGTGTTGTCACACCTGATAGGTATATCTTTGAAATCAAATCCAAGGTCTCTCTTTTGTTGTACTATCCATAACACTTGTGAACAGCAAGCTACTGCTGCTATGTATTCAGCTTCTGTTGTTGATAGTGCCACGGAGTTTTGCTTCTTCGAATGCCAGCAAATTAAATATGATCCAAGAAATTGACAACATCGTTATGTTCTCTTTCTATCAACTTTATATCCTGCAAAGTCAGCATCTGAATAGCCACACAAAGAAAAGTTAGATTGTTTAGGATACCAAAGCCCTAAGTCTTTGGTACCATTGAGATATCTAAATATTCTCTCAACTACAGTCAAGTGTGATTCTTTAGGATCAGCTTGAAATCTAGCACACATGCACACACTGAACATGATATCTGGTCTACTAGCTGTGAGGTAGAGTAATGATCCAATCATACTACTATACTCTTTCACATTCACAGTCTTACCAGATTCATCTTAGTCTAGAGACAATGTAGAACTCATGGGGGTCTTAACCTCTTTGGACTGAGACATATTATACTTGCTTAGCAAGTCTCTTGTATACTTGCTTTGATGTAGAAATATGCCTTTCTTAATCTGATGAATTTGAAGTCCAAGAAAAAAATTCAATTCTCCCATAAGTCTCATTTCAAATTCCCTGCTCATAAGACTTGAGAATTCCTTGCATTGAAGATCATTAGTTGCTCCAAACAAAATAACATCAACATAAATTTTAACTACAAGCATGTCATTCTCACGAGTCTTTATCAAAAGTATCATATCTACTAATCCTGTTTTGAAATCATTTTCAAGTAGAAAATTTGACAATCTTTCATACCAAGCTCTTGGAGCTTGTTTCAAACGATAAAGAGCCTTGTTAAGTTTGTAAACATGATCTAGAAACTTGTCATTTTCAAAACCTGGATGTTGAGCAAAATAAACTTCTTCTTGGAAATAGCCATTTAAAAGTGCACACTTCACATCCATTTGAAAATGTTTCATGTTCTAATGAGATGCAAATGCAAGTAGAATACTAATTGCTTCTAACGTGGCAATAGGAGAAAATGTTTCTTCATAGTCAATACCTTCTTATTGATTGTAGCCTTGAGCTACCAATCTAGCTTTGTTCTGATTACCTTGTTCCTCTCTCATCTAACTTTTTTCTGAATACCCATCTGGTGCCAATGACAGACTGATTTATAGGAGGAGAAACTAGATTTCAAACCTTGTTCATTTCAAAATCATTAAGTTCAATTTGCATAGCTATAATCCGTTCTGCTTCTCGTAACGCTTCCTTCACAGTTTTAGGTTCTACAAGAGAGATAAAAGCATTAAAAGCAAAAAGATTCTTCAATTGTTATCTGGTTTGTGTACCAGTGGTTGGATCAGAAATAATGTTATCAGCAGGATGAGATGAGAGATATTTAAATCTCTTTTTTGGTTTCCAAGGTTCAGGATCTCCAATTTGATTTTCTAGTCTTTGAGAACTTGAAGTAATAGCTTGTTCTGCTGTCTTTTGTGGAGATTCTGTTTCAAGGATTTGAGCCTTAGTTTCAAGGCCTTGAAAATGCATGCTTTGTTCTTGTGACATTTCCTTGGATCATTTTGAGGATTCTTCGTCAGTATCTGAATCATGCTTGTTCAGATTGAGATTTGCAAAACCATCACTCAAAGTACCATCATAGCTTTCATCAAATATAACATGAATGCTTTCTCTAACAAGCTTGGTTCTCTTATTATAAACTCTATAGGCTTTACTTGTCTGTGAATAACCAAGAAAAATACCTTCATCACTTCTTGCATCAAACTTACTAAGATTGTCCTTACCATTATTGTGGACAAAAGGCTTGAAGTAAGAAATGTTTTGTTTTCTTCCTTTGAACAGCTCATAGGGGGTCTTCTTCAGAATAGGTCTGATCAAGCACCTTTTAAGAATATAGTGTGCTGTATTCACAGCTTCTTCCCAATAATGCTTTGGCACTTTGTTTTCCAGAAGCATTGTTCTTGACATATCTTCAAGGGTCATGTTCTTTCTTTCAACAACTCCATTATGTTGAGGAGTTCTAGGAGCGGAAAAGTTGTGAGAGATACCATGTTTAGAACAGAATACATAAAATTCTAATTGATCAAACTCCCCACCATGATCACTTATGATTGAAGCGATAGGTAGGTTTTTCAAGGTTTGGAGTTCTCTACAAAGCTTTGAAAATTCAGTGAGAGCTTCAGATTTTTCTCTAAGAAACATAACCCAAGTATATCTAGAAAAAATCATCTACAATAACAAGCATGTACTTATTACCCTGTGGAGTTGGAGTTCTTATACGAACACAGAGATCCATATGCAATAGTTCAATGGGTCTAGTAGTACTTACAAAGTTCTTTGGTTTGAATGAGCATCTAGTTTTTTTGCCTTGTGCACATGCCTTGCAAACTTCTTCATATTTGAACTTGATAGAGGGTAGACCTTTCACTAAGTTCTTGGAAACCTGTTTGTTCAAGGTATGCAGGCTAATGTGTCCCAACTTTCTGTGCCAAAGCTTTGAATCTTTTTTCAACGCCTTGAGACACTTAAGGTTTTTTTCTGCAACTTTGTTAGTTTGAACAGTATAAACATTGTTTGATCTAGAGGCAGTGAGGATGCAATTTCCATATTTCTCATCTTGTACCACACACTTCTCTTTGTCAAAGATAACCTTGTTTCCATAATCACAAAGCTGAGAAACACTAAGAAAATTGAATTTCAAACCATCAACTAGATACACATCAGAAATGGAATTTTTAGAGTCTTTACCAAATTTACCAATACGAAGAATGCTGTATTTTCCTTTGTCACCAAGTGTTATTGATCCTTCAGATTTCTCTTTCAGTTCTGAGAATAGATATCTCTTTCCACTCATGTGTCTTGAGCAACCAGTGTCCATAAACTATTTCTGTTCTTTGATCTTGGTGACAACCTGCAAACACCATTCACTTCCTTACCCAGCTGTTAAACTAAGTGCTGAATTTAGATCCATATTCAGGGTCAACCATGTTAGGTGGTCTAACCCCTTTAGGAACACAAATCTGTCTAACTTGTTCTTTGAGTTGGAATGGAAAAGTATTCCTCATTATGTGAGGGTCTCTTCTTCTAAAAGGACAAGTCATTTTAACATGACAAATCTTATTGCAATAATGGCGTTTAGGATATGTTCTGCTTCCAGCTTTCACAAATCTGGTATTTTTTTTTTTTTTGGGAAAATTTGGATTGTATCCAATACCAGTTTTGTGAACAGACTTTGAGCTACCTCCAAGAATCAAGTTCAAATTGTGTCCTGAGCCTGCAAGTCTTGTTTTGATTGATTCAGATTCTTGAATTTTCTCAGTTAGAGTAGAATTTTGTTTATCCAATTCATCAACTTGATGTTTTCGATAACAATGATGTCACTCGATAGAGAGTTTTCAGTGACTACTTCATTGGCTTGTGTTTTCAAGGCTTTGAAAATGGTTTTCAAGTCCTTAAAATCACTGTAAGTTTTCTTCTTTGAGATTTCAAGATTCTGATCCAGGCAAACAAGATGCAAGTTTTCTTTTGCTTGCTCATGAACTTTTTCTTTCAAAATTTAATCTCTTTTGGATAGTCCTCGTCATTTAAAAGCATTGTTCTAATGTAATCAGAGAGGGCTTCTATTGGTTTTGAAATCAAGCAGTTTACCATTACCTCAATGTTCTTTTCAGAACTTTCATCATGCTTGGCTGTAAAGCATAGGTTGGCATATTCTTCTTCAGATTCAGAGTCACTTGAGGTTTCTGAATCACTCCAGGATGCTATCATACCTTTCTTTCTTCTATCATGGTCTTTCTTCTGAAATTCTTTGCTCTTTTTGTATGGACAATCTATGATAAAGTGTCCTGCATCACTACACTCAAACCAATTCATGACTTTAGGCTTATTTCCATGTGAAGAAGATTTACCTTTGTAATCTTTGCTACCGGAGGATCTGTGTTTGTCTCTGCTGAAGTCCTTGTTACCAAAGTCCTTATTCATTTTAAGAATTATGTTCAAGGCTTTGGAAATCAAAGCAAATAGATCTGAATCATCATCTTTAGTTTCAAGGATTTGGAATGGTTCATTCTCCTTTGCCTTGAGAGCTAGGTTCTTGACACCTTCTGGTACTTCTCCATCAACTTCATTCATGGATATTTCACGTGTAAAGAGATTTCCTTGTAGGTCATCAAGTTGTCGTAATTTGAGATCTTGAGCTTCCTCAATAGCAATGGTATTTGGTTCCCATTTTGCCTTTGGAAGACTTCTCAGAATCTTTTCAACATTTTCTTCATTGGAAATGTGCTTTCCCAATGAATCAAGATTATTAACAACTTCAGTGAATCTTTTTAACATGTCTCTGATTGACTCATCTCCATTCATCTTGAATAGATCATATTCCCTGAGATATATGTCGATCTTAATTTGCCTGACTTTGATGGTTCCTTCAAAGGTCACCACAAGCTGAGATCCTGTTGAACTCATCTGCACTCAAAGCACTTTATAAGAGATTCATAGCTTTATAATTTTTTGAAAATTGTTATAACTCAGAAGAGGAGAGAGAGTCTTCAGATTTGGGAGTTCTAATCCCATCTTTCTCTGTGTAGAAAGTGTTGGGACCATTCTGAATGATAGCCCAGAGTTCCATATCCTGATCAATGATGAACATTTTTATCAAGGCTTTCCAGTGCACGAAATTGTCTCCACGGAAGATAGGAGGTCTGTCAGCAGATCTTCCCTGAGAGAAACCACCATCGCCTACAGTACTCATAATCACAAGATGGTTAAATATATTAAGTGATACAAGCTCTGATACCAATTGAAGGGGTGTACAGTAGGTAGAAATGCGGGATCATTACTCTAGAAGGGGGGGTTGAATAGAGTATGCAAACCTTTTCTAAAAATGCAAGACTAGTGGTTTCAAAAAGATTTGTAAGGTGATAAAGGCCTTGAAATGAGTTTCAAGCCTTTGAAGGAAAACAGTTTGAGTATGAGAGAATAAGTCTATTTTCAAGGCCTTGAAATGAGTTTCAAACCCTTGAAATTAAACTGTTTTGAATGCTGCAAATGTTCTAAGTATGAAAATGAAAAGTAAATGCAATGGCCACAAGATATATCGAGTTTAGTCCACTTGGACCAACATATCTCCCTCAGGGATCTTCTCCCTGCAGGATTTTTAACACAATTTTTATTAATCCACAGCTAAGCCCTAGATCTCAAGCATAGAGAGATGCCTTACTCTATTACAGCTTGTGGTTCTGACTAACCTATCTAGTACCTGCTCTACCTATCTGATTAACTAACAATTCTCTAATTTTCACTTTGAACAGTCCTTTAGAATAAGAACTTGAAGTATTATAAAAAAAGATATACAAATGAAGTTCACAAGAGAAGAACACTAAAACTGAATCTGCAATGAGTATGCAGTGTTCTTCTGATGATTGGATTGAGAGAGATGAATCTGCTTCTTTGTTGCTAGTCAATCCTTGAGTGTTTCTGAGTGTCTCTGATAATTGTCCTGTTTCAATGCTTCAGCTTTCCCTCTTTTTATAGAGTAGTTTGAAATGCAGATCTTCGGGATCATCTCTTTAACAAACATCCTAATTTGTAGTTTCAGCTTTGACTTCTTTAACAGCTTCTCCAACCCATATTTTGATCTACATCTTCAAAGAAACTGATTAGTTATTGTATGAAAAATTGTTAGGCAAACTTCCAAACACAGCAGGATTGATCACTGAATCAATTCATCATCTAAATTCCTTTCCGGCAAAACTCAAATTAGGAAACAAATCCTGAAAAATAGGAAAAACAAAATCCCTGCAAAATTGAGTCAGACAGATGATGTTAGATACTGTAAACTATGTCAAAATACTTAGTCTTTTTTCATCAAGTATCAACTAATCAAGCACAGGGGGTTAGGAGTTGGATTAGGATCAGAAACTCCCCCTAAGTTCATGCATATAAAGCACATCCAGTTTCAATGCTTTGAAATCTATTTCAAGGCCTTGAAATAGACTAGCTATTTCAAGTCTTGAAACTGAATTGAACTTACATTGTGTTTTTACTTATATTTTTTTATTGTGTAGAGTAGTTTATATACTGTTTGCACTTCTAAATATTTTAGTCTACCCACCAAAAAATTTAACTGTGTAGTTTCAGAAAAAAATAGTCAAAGCCTTGCATACAGAGTTAGGATATTATGAAAAATACAAAAAAAAAATGAGAAAATAGAAAATCCGAGTGTGCAATTAGATCGGTTTTATTATAGCTGAAGAGAGCTTAGTGAATGAATCCTTTTGGGTAGGAAGTGTCGTCGTAGGAAATTTTTAATTATTTAATATTTTATGTAGATGTCTCACTAAGGATGTTCCGGGAGTTTTAGAACTTTTGGAAAGAATGACACGTTAGGGCATACCTAAGTATCCTATAGGGTGCAATTAGATCGGTTTTATTATAGCTGAATATTTTGTTTTCAAGTGGAAACTTGTGGTCTCTTGTTGATTTGGGGTAGACATACGTGATGAGTTTGTTTTATGTTGTACGGTTTCCTCAGCCTAAGTGAAGTTGAGGGGCGTACACCACACTCCTTTACGGTGGTCACAAGAGTTAACCGAAAAATCCTGCGCTCTTTATGCTCTAGTGCACGGTTGTAAAAACAGAGGAGGAAAGAAAAAGAAAATGAGAAAATCTTGAAAATAAATAAATAAAATTGTGCTTCAAGTAGAAACAACCTAATGGTGTTTCATGTCACACGTAAAATTTGGATTCCATCCAAGTAGAGTTAGAGAGGAAAACTAGAGTCGTGTCTTATTTCACACGAGTTGTGACTCCCTTCACCGGGATAATTTGCATTCAAACGCAACATAGGCTAACAGGGTCTGAAAACCACAGAAGATTTGGCGAAAAAAGGCTAAAATGATATTTGATGTGAATTAGACCCAACGAAGCTTAGAACGTGCTTGTGTCTTGGTTTGAATTGATGGAAGAAAGGGGAATCCTTAGTGAGCTTGTGCATAGAATCAAGTTTTATTTCAAATTCTTGCTATGTGTATGTGAATTTCATAAAGAATTAGTGAGAGCTTGATGATTTTCAGTTGATGAGAGGGAGATTGCCTGATCTTACAAAAAAGAAAGATATAAATTATTTTGTGTGTTGTGTTAAGATCGAGTATAGAATTTTCATTTGCATCATCTTGATGCATTGTCATGTCGTTGAGTCGTGTTGAGTCGTTTGTGTTTTGTCGGCTAGTAGACAGGCAAAAGCAGTAGATGAGACTTTTCTCGGGACGCGCAAATCGTAAGCGTTGTAGTATTTGATAACTACTTAGTTGGAGTTATATTTATTAGTTAATACACAACCTTTTTGCGTGATTTCGATGAGTTGATGACTTTTACGACAATCCTTGTGAATACTGAGCTTATTGTGATTTATTGCTAGCCCGGGCGTTTCTATGCAGTTTTAGATGTTCTTAGTCAGATACGACCGCTCGGTATGCTATTTTCATGATAGGAAAGGATGCTAAACGATTTCTAGGTGGCATGAAACGAACTTCGAAAGATGAGAAAAGCTCGGGAATGACCAAGGACAATGAAGATAAGCAAAGTTAGAGGAGCAAAACTGACCAACCTTCACTATTTTGATGGTATCTTGAGTTCTACAAGGCCTACTATAGTATAACTGGTGGAAAATTAAATTATATGTAAAAATCATTCCAACGCTAGGTCACAGATCTTTATCGAAGGCTGAACGAGAAAGTTATGGTCCTCCGAAGACGACGCAAAAACGAAGAAAAGCTGGTAAAGTTGCACTTGACCAGTCTTCACTCTTCGGGATACTGCTAGAGCTACGTAAGGAATTTTGGAGCGAGGACTACGGAATTAGAAATTAGACATACAGGTATTTCAAATCATATAATATAGGCCAAAACCGGAGTCCGGATGTGGGAGAAAAGGCCCGCGCAAGATCAACTTATGAATTTTGTCCGAGAATTGCAAACTAGAGGGGCTGAATTGCAAATTCGGCCAAGATACTTAGAAAATTGTGCCCAGGCCTATTTATCACGACTTTTAGACCTACAATACAGATAAGAAGGCTGCTGGAGATGCAGAGAAGAAGTTTTGAAGGACGGGATATCAACTTGGAGCTTGGAGCACATCGTGGAGCCTTGGAAGCCTAGTTTGATCTCTCCTCTCTATCTTTTCTTCGTTTTGGACCATGATCTCAGAAAATCTTGTCGTTGTGATCATGAATATGCGTAGCTAAAATTATTAGATCAGAACTCGAGTTTGGGGTTAGGGTTTTTACGTTGATTATGTGTTTTATGATTTGAAATTCATGTTTTGCTAAACATAATTGATAGAATTTACGTTAGCTATGATTATTTTGTAATCTTTATTTCATCTATTTAATTGGAGACTTATTTTTAGCCAGAACTTAGTTTTAAATTATTTAACAACTTTGTAATTGTTAATATCGGAAAAGCAACAAATCACCCGTTCTTAGTGAAAGGAAGAATTGGGATCGTTAGAGCAGAATTCTACGATAATGCATGTTTAGGGATAATTAGAACTTTATAACTCGGTTTTAATCTAACCTAGGCATAGGATGCTCACTAGGTAACTCGGTGAGTTAGTAT